>OY720170.1:8819011-11219011 GCA_963082885.1 Parascotia fuliginaria
GTGAAAATATTATTGATTTAACGACGCCACCGGCATCACCAGAAAGCTTTTTAGAAAATGCTCAGAATGCTGATCAACCTACGTCGCCAGAACATTCACAGACAATTCAAGATCCACAATTACCACAAACAGAGGTAACGCAACAACCACGCACGCAATCCCAATCGACGTCACCGCAATCAGCGCCTCCGCAATGGGCGCCACCGCAATGGGCGCCACCGCAAAGGGCGCCACCGCAAAGACCGCCATCGCAAAGGGCGCCACGCCAATGGCCGCCACCGCTAGGGCTACCACCGCAATGGCCGCCACCGCAATGTCAACCACCGCAATGGCCGCCTCAGCGTTGGTCGCCACCGCGTTGGCTGCCATCGCGTTGGCCGCCACCGCGGTGGCTGCCACCACGATGGCCGCTATCACGTTGGCCGACACCACATTGGACGCCACCGCAATGGCCGCCATCACAACAGCCACAGTCGCCACAACAACCACAGTCGCCACAACAACCACAGTCGCCACAACAACCACAGTCGCCACAGTTGAATGAGTCGCCAGAGTCGCGACAATCGCTACAATCACCACAGTCGCCTCAGTCACCACAACAGCCACTGTCGCCACAGTCAGCACAACGGCTTCGATCGCCACAATGGCCACCACGTTGGACACCACCACCTTGGACACCACCGCAATGTCCGCCATCGCAACGGCCACAGTCACCACAGCCGCCAGAATCTCCAAAGTCACCACAATCGCCACAGTCGTCAGAGCCGCCACAGTCACCACAACAGCCACAGTCGCTAGAGCCGCCACAGTCACCACAACAGCCACAGTCACCGCAGTCGCCACAGTCACCACAACAGGCACAGTCGCCACAATGGCCACATTCGCCACAATGGCCACAGCCGCCAGAGCCGCCACAGTCACCACAACAGCCACAGTCACCACAGTCGCCACAGTCGCCACAGTCACCACAGTCGCCACAGTCACCACAACAGCCACAGTCGCCACAATGGCCTAGGTCACCACAACGGCCACAGGCGCCACAGTCACCACAGTCGCCACCACGGGCTCGGCCGGAACAACAGCTTTTCCCAGAACGACCAATCTCCCTTGGAAAGGCCTGGCAAATCATATTCACATATTTTATGTCAAATCCTTTCGAAAAACCCTTTTCAATGGAGCCAATCCTTATTCCTACTTTTATGAACTCCCACCAGTCAAGAATGGAATCAATTGTCATTCTTCCAGAGTTATCACATTTAATACAGCTTATGTTCCTGTCTTATCAGTCATTTTGGGGGCTGCCACCTCACTGGCCGCCGATGTATTCAGCAGCACTTCAGCAACCACACCTGAGGCCTCAACTTCCTTATCGTCCAACAGCGATAAGAAGTACGACGCCTTGGGTAATTCACTTTTGTGATGCAGGAAACCGTTTATTTACTTGGAATTTAATAACAATCACACCTTGTTTTGAAAGCGAGATTATACATAACGAAGAAGAAGAACAATAAAATAAACAGTAGCCTGATCATAGACCCAATGGTCTTATAAGTTTTGGACTTGGCGGGTTACAAAATCTTAATTTGCCTAGTGATTTTAATGGTCAAAATTAATAAAGACTATTTAGAAGACAAATCAATAGTTAACTAAACTAGGTACTTCAATCGAAAAGTAGACAACAAAACCTCTAATGAAAAACACTAATATATTTAATATTATTTTATTATTACTTTACATATTTTTTATAACGGGAGAAAGAATAATCCTTTATATATCATGCAGTTGACTGTTGCAATTCTTTTTTAGATCTTTTTATTAATTTTACACCATTCTCTATTACCAATTTATTCGATTTTAGACAGTTTACTTACGTATAGTCGACAATAAAATTGCTTTATTAAATATTCTTAGAGTAAAAATGTCGTTTGTATATCACAAAACATTATTGTCTACTTTTGCTTGCAACTGACATCAGTACAGTGACAATTGAGAGATATATTGTTAAAGATGTAGTTAGTCCTAATCTGATATTACACTAATAAATTTCGGTTCAATAATGCTTTCGATTTCATTGATTCAGTATTTATATATATACTATTATATTTAGCGGGAAAGTTTGTTTGATTGTTTGAACGCGCTAATCTTTGAAACTACCAGTCGGATTGGAATAATTCTAGTTCTTGAGGAAGGTTATGTAACATCACGCTACTGGCTACGGGACTAGAGCAGTAACCAAAGAAGCGGGTAAAACCGCGCTGCGGGAAGCTAGTATATTTATATTGTTGCCGCGACGACATCGTATGCCATTTAAAAACATTGAATGACATTTCCAAGATTTTCGTGTGTATTGGTAATGTTTGCACATATCAAATGCTTTTCAATTAAATTGATTGAATTTGGTTAAACCATGTAATTATTTGTCAAAGTGTTAAAAGCAAATATGTGGTCGACTATACATAAAACGATGATTTTGTTTTGTTTTAAATTTTTACTTTTGCATAAAAATATAATTTTTGTAAGTACCTCAGAAATAAAGATATTTTGGTGTTTTTTATGGGTAGCGTTATGTGCGGTACGAGGTTATGTCTTCTTTTTCTTCCTCCTAGACCTGGTCCCATTTACTTGGGATCGGCCTTCCTTGTCCTCATTTGTCGCCCAACATTCTGATCCGTACAGGACAGCAGGTCTTATGGCTGTCTTGTACATGTGCCCTTTGATCTTGAGAGGCATTTTTCTGTCGCACATGACACCTGTGAGTTGTCTCCACTTCAGCCATCCAGTTGTGGTTCTGTGAGTAACATCATTATCGATTTTACCATCGTTGCTAAGTATTGAGCCTAAGTATTCAAATTGAGTTACCGTTGGTATCTTCTTCTTCTTCTCCTTTTTTTTTGGCAACAGAGCCGACGATTGTGTCAGCTATTTCTGCCAGCGTCAAGTGTACAATAATATTCTTGTTGATGATATTAATGGTATATTACAATGATAAAATAGAAAAATGTCACCGTTGGTATCGGTGAGCTTCCTATTGAAATCTTTATGTCATGTGGATTTGCGACGCCATCGAAGACGCATGACTTGTGATATGACAAAATATGGTAGCATCTTTAAACTAAAATTAAATATATTTTTTATTAAACACAGAGTACTAAACATCGTTTTATTGAAATCTTCGTTACAGGGTTTGGCGTTTCGTAGGTAAATCGGTAGTGGTTTCGCGGGCCTGATATTACAATGCATGCAATGGCGGACCGTTTAAAAATAAGAAAATTTAGAACTATTCGGTACCTACTAAGATTTTAATAAAGCTACTTACTGAGAAATACTGATATGGTATTAAGTCATGCAAATTTTAATGCCAATACTTACTTTAAGCGTTTATTTTTTTATTATTTTATATTGATACTATTATCGCATTAGATTTGTGTCTTGTATAATGTATTGATAACGATTTGTGATATATGCCTAACTAAATAAATTTACAATTTTATTTTAGAAAGATAGAGTTAGTAAGACAAAGGCATAGAAATGTGAAATTGGTAATAAACTCAAGAACAGAAAGTACGATAAATTTATAAAAAATAAATAAACTAAGTATTTAGGTATCTATTTATAATTTGTATTGTTTTATTGTTTCATGTCTACAGGGTAAACCAGCGAATTTTACAAATTTATCGTGTACCTACTGTCTGTTTTTGTATATTTTAAATTATTTATTGTTACCAAAGAAACTATTTAATATATTTACTAGGAATCTTTAAGACATATGTTATAATATATTTTCTAGTACTCTTGTATGTATTATAAGGTCTATGCTTAGAGCATTAAACTTCGTTTATTGTTTAGTTTAAGTTTAAACCTAGTTAAACTTAAACTAAGTTATGCACTAAGCATAAATTTAGTTTAATGCTCCAGGAGCATTAATCTTATATAAATATTATATTACTATTCTTATATAATTGAAAAGCATTAAACTTGGTTTAATGTTCGACTTGTTTAATGCAACAAAATGTTTTATTAAACTTGGTTGGCACAAAGGGTCCAATTTAATTTATGTATGTATCGTGCCTACTATGGCCTAGATCGCATAATAATTATAGAAGTAGAGCTATGTTCTATTCTTGGGGGATGGTAGATAATTGATTCATGATCGTCATTTTAATAAAACGACAGCCTTATCAAAGGGCACTCCCGTGTTGTACTAGGTTTCTGCTGCCGCCTTTTTGTGTGCGGTTTGATCGTCATTAATAGCATTCGGCTAACTCAATGATTGCGTTGTAGATATTGTATGAAAAAACTTGTCATATTAACGCAATGGCTTAATGGTTGGTGTAAATATCTACTTACTAATGTGATTCTTTCAGTAATTGACTAAGTACGTCCTTTATTAAGATAGGTATTGTATAGAATGTCTAATTATACATATACAATGTCAACAGTCGATGTATATTAGATAGCTATTTCTTTTTCTTCTTTTGGTGCCTCTCCATTACTGAAGGTTAATAGAATGAAGATAGCTATTTAATATTATATGTAAAATAACAAGATTCGGGACTGGTACTAAAACCTACGCCAAAACTTACATGATAACCACCAGTACCTAAGTAGGTATTTTATTGTTGTATTTTGTTCTGTGTTCGTACTGGTTGTGGATGTTAGACAATAAGAAATATTTTATTAAATGGTGATTCATTGATTATGAAATTGATTAATATGTGTATTTAACAGTCACCGACTTACTATGCGTCCTAAATAAATAATATTATTTAAGATTGTTCTAACATTGAATATGTCATATTATAGTTAACTGAAACTAAGAATGGGTAATAGTGTCCTATATACATTCATACTTTACTAGAGTGCTGACTGTTGAGTAATAATGATGTTCTTCCGGTGGGAATCGCCGTTTAGGTAATTATTCAAATTATAAATAATAGTAGATTGACTAATGCAAAAAGGCACAAGTTTAGTTATCCCTATCTTCTTTAGTTTATTTTCTAATGCTAATATTATTGTTATACAAATATTCCAATTATATTAAATGTTACTAATAATTAAGTAGGTAGCCCTATTCAGGTATAGATACCTTAACTAGTTTAAGAAAAATATGTGAAATTACCTTATTGCTCCTGTGATCCCTACCTGTCCTCCATACATATAAAATTATTATATCCTATACAATTACATGTAAGCTCAGAAGAAAATCAATAGTAGGTACCAATTATATGAAAGTACCTATCATTAACTTATTATCAACATAAGTACATGTATACGATGTTATATTTATGTATAAGCCACGAACTGAATATACTTTTATATAGTATTTTATGAACGTGGCACTGATTATTCTTAAGTAAACAGGATTTTCCTTAACGTCCATTTAAATTAATTAAGTAAAAGGAACTAATACTTTTTAATAAGTCATAAAAACTGATTAGATCTCTTTCGTGGAGATTCTCTTTATAAACTCATGTTTTTGTCATTATACTTTTAGGTGCAGAGATTAATTACAAAACTCTTTGCTCTGACACATAATTATAATTTTCATCGTGATATTATAATGTATACAATAATAACTACTATAAGGTAGTATATATATATAAAGTACTACTATAAGATATAAAATAACTACTATAAGATTTTATCAACAACTAGCTTTTTGCGGCGCGGCTTCACCCGCGTCCTTGCCTACTGCTCTGCTCCCGTAGGCAGTAGTGTGATGTTAAATAGCCTATAACCTTCTTCCAGAACTGGGCCATCATATGCAAAGAATTTTTCAAATCCGACTAGTAGTTCCAGAGATTAACGCGTTCAAACAAACAAACTCTTCCGCTTTATATAAATAGTGTAGATGATTGTGTATAACCTGTGATTCCCATTTATACGTACAGATCTAAAAGATGCATGTTATTATGTTTAATGTAACATTAACTTATGAATCTACATGTATACGATGTTGTTATATTATGTGTAAACCACGGACTGAGAATGCGTCTGTAGTGTAATTTATGTGTGTGACACTGATTATTCTTAAATAAACAGTTTAGAATATGTCTTCAAATCATTTATTTTCTCTTTATTTGTTTTTTTTTATATCCATCTATAGAATATCCTATTAATATTATAAATGCCAGGCACAATATTCGCTGACATTCGGCCAGATAATTGATTAGGTACAAGGAGAGCCGGGCTTTATCGCATATTATTGAAATACCACAACTTTAAGGCTTTAGGCGGGTTATTGTAAATTCGCCACATTTCCATTACCATTTTGTGAAATGTGAATCGAAAATGTGACGAATTTACAAAAAAAACTCTATAAGCGATCGTGTTGTGAAGATAGAAATGTTTTTTTGTCTGTAGGTCATGAACTCATTACTTCATGAGTCAGTCAGACTGTTCGATTACAGGTATTTGCGTTTGACGACACGCGTGACAGATGACCAGCGTTTTTTTCGACTGAGGCGACATGACATAATCTCTTAACATCGATAACAACAAATAACAAGTATCCTTTGCTCTTGCCCAGTCGAGACTGAATAAAACCGAATGCGGTTATTATGCCGCCGGGGCTCTTGCTCACCGAACGAAACGCACTAGTACGAATACTACTACTCTTACGTCGATCTTCTATGAGAGAGTAGTCATTCCCGGTCGATCCGGATTATTGCAAAGCTACTCAGGAGCGCCATGCTCTTGGTGAGGAATTTAGGTACCTAAATAATTCGCGGTTCCTTCAAGTAACTGGTCTGTCAATCCCACCAGGCACCTCAAGGGTTAACCTCAGTGCATGCGCCACCATACAATTTCTATGAGATAAAATAAAACTCGCGTTTACAAACCACGACCCAAAAGTAGCAGACTGCGTTATTAAAATCAGTCACCTAAAAACGTTGCTAACGTGCGCTTGTAACAAAATCGACCAATGAAAAAATGTCTTACATTTTTTTGCGTTTCCATCTTACAGCCTCGGGATCGTCGGCAAGATTACAAGTTACAGCGCGCTGCGCTCGCTGTCTAGTCTAGACGCGTAGGCTGTCTCGACGGGCTCGTAGCGGTGGGTCGGTACGCATTTCTGCAATACCATAACCACGGTAATACTATCTATACAGTATTGTAATTCGGCCGTATTTTTTAAATAAATGCCTACAACCGCGCGGTACGTAAACATGCGATAGGGCTGCCCGCCTCCAGTACTTTAATTACATTTGCTTACTTTGTGTTTATATTTAGTTTTGTGATTGTTAATATACTTTTTTTTATATAAACAAATAAAATACTTTGTGAATTGAATAGGAAGTGTTCAATAAAAATGCGTGTTGTTTCTTGATTGGAAATTAATTTTTTCTAGTATTATTTATACACAGTACAACAAACAACTATTATTAATAATAAAATACCACGTCTTTACTTTGAGTTATACAAACTAACAAAAAAAAACACACAAGCCGCGAGGTTTTAACACAAGCGTACCTACCGTATCATGATTCATGAACCGCCTATAACTACCTATTTCAATCGTGTCAATCACTTTCCTTTACTCTATTCACTTTATTTATACAGACATCTTTTTTTTCGGGAGATAAAGGGAAATACTTATCCATTAAAAAAACACTCATTATGTACCTACCTACTAGTAAGTAAAATTATTTTATAGTCTTACCTTTCAGAGTTTCCAGGTAATCTAAAAAAGTTATCTATGGATGCGTTACTGACGAATTCATGCAACCAAAAACAGCACAATATCCTACTCTTCATATTAATTATGAACTTAAACTTATTTTTAGTGAAAAATCGCGCGGTTATTGTTAAAAAAACAACACACTGTCCGTTCGTCACTGCGGCACAGTCGCAACTGTCTGCACACCGAGCGCATGTCGAGATCGAGGCGTGTAGGCATAGCCCGCGCTTCGTCCGCTTGTATGAAGTTGGGGTACTGTATAGATAATATTACACTGCCATAACTATTTATCGTTTTAAATATCGATAACAGTTAATGAAACTGTTTATTTCAATAACTAGGTATTGGCTTGAACCCATTCGGTTTGGGGTACCTATTATAAATGCGTCGAATAGATACCTATTCGAAAACTTCATCAGACATTATCAGACAACTTATTTGAAGCCTTACACGATGACAACTAAGATATAACGATATGAGTTTAGTTATTATGAAAAGTTTGTGTAAACGCAAAGAACTTTTTAACTTTTTTATATTTATTGTTATTAGTAGGTATTTTAATATAAGTATTTGGTTTGATTTAACAATAATTATTTTGCATTAAGTAGTAGGTAAGTATAATAGATATTGCTTATTTTATTTGTTATGAAGAAACAATAGAATACATACCACGAGTTATTCTATCTTCTATGATTTTTTTATTTATTTATTTTTCAAAATGTTCATTTCATCGCAAATGTCCAGTTCAAGGTCAAGGTTCTGAAGTGAAATTAAAGTTCAACAATAAATCTTCAGAGTGAATTCATAAAGTATGCAATAAGGTTTAAAGCCGTATGCACTTATTACTTATCTATATATTATCTATATAATATATAAAAATGAATCCCTATTTCCCTTGGTCATGGCATCACGCGTGAACGGCTAGATCAATTTCGTTAATTGTTTTTTTTTGTTGTGTTTGTTATTATCAGAAGAAGGTTCTTATGAAAGAAAACTAAGAAAATTGCGCGGTGAATTAGAAAGTTTAAGAATACTTAACCACCATATTAAATTTAAACCGATTTCGGTGAAAATTGGTATGTATATATCTATATAATATAAAAATGAATCCCTATTTCCCTTGGTCATGGCATCACGCGTGCACGGCTAGATCAATTTCTTTAATTCTTTTTTTGTTGTGTTTGTTATTGTCAGGAGAAGGTTCTTATGAAAGAAAACTAAGAAAATTGCGCGGTGATTTAGAAAGTTTAAGAATACTTAACCACCATATTAAATTTAAACCACTAAACCGATTTCAGTGAAAATTGGTATGTAGATAGATTTGGTTTCGGGACATAGGCTACTTTTTATCCCGAAAATCACTCTGATTCACGAGTTACATTAATTTAACACATAGCAATTTTCGCTTGGGTGAAGCCACAGGGCGCAGCTAGTCTACAATAATAATATTCTATAAATTTTAAAATAAATTTGATTATTTGAATGCTACCTTAACTCATTAGCATAGACTTTAAAATGACTTACTATTCCTATATTATTCTATTGTGTTTCTAAATTCGGTTATTCGTTTCACACACTTCACGCAGTAAAGAATAAATAGTTTGTCAAACCCGTTATTTGTGGTGCGTTTGGTATTTACGCATTGTTCCGTGTAACGCAGTAAAGAATACCTAGTTCGAACCGATAACTTGTATCTCTCTATAGGGGCCAATACATAGTTATCAGGTATTGGAGCAATACCTAGTTATTAAAACTGTTTACGGTTTGCAACACCCATTTCTACGGGCTCGACGCTCTGTATAAAGCGACGTAACTTTGCCATAGCTGTTGTTGTTGCATTTTACAGTTGCGTTTTGGTTGCCGAGTAGTCCAGAGTATTTCTATACTTACTACACTCATTTTTTTTTAAGATCTAAAAATGATCACAGAATTAATAATATTCTGTTTAGTAACAGTTATACTATATGGGTTTATTTCTACAATAAAGCCAAAAAAATATCCGCCAGGTAAGTTATCATTTTAAGCTTACTTATAAAATTATTTTATGTTTTGATTCAAATTGGTCTATGTTGAGAATAAATAAAATTACTGAAATAAACATATTTTTTTCTTGTACTCGATAAAAGAAGTACCTAATTTGAATACAATGGATCTTTAATATGTTTTACTAGAGCTGAAGGATGAACAGACGTGCTACGGCATTGGGGCCTGCATTCAACCTACATGTGAAAGAATAGACAAGTGGGCTAAACGATAATAGAATAGAATACTCAACGTATAGATTGTCGTTAGCTTATGTCAATCCCATAAATTTTTAATCTATAGCATATAAGCCACTTTTCAAGGCCCTCTAAACGTAAAAGATTCAAAGTAACATATCATTAAGTAGCATTTCTTACATAAAATATGTATTCGTCAGATATTTTTTTTATTATTGATCAGCATTAAGAAGAAAAGAAAATAATCGCTCAAGTAAAATGTAAAAATTATATATAAGTCACTAATGTGCAATTTATAAATACTTTGATAAGAATACATATTATATTCAGCATCGAATAGCGGCAGCGTCGTCGAAAGGCCGCCCAAAGACAAGATGGGAAAGTTGTAAAAAAGTAGTACTTATCCAAGAATATGAGCGAGTTTGGGGTTTCCGTTGTGGATGAGGAGGAGTAACTACTAGTGCGAGCAGAAGTATTTATTATTTCGTGTTGAATTAATGTTTTTTACTCGCTAACTATAACAATCTTTTTCTGCTATGCCTATTTTGTTAAAGGATTTACTACACAGCATATTGTAGTAAATCCTTGTTATTATTATTTACTAACAATTAAAAAAAATCTAAACAATAATATGAATATGCGTGGAAAAGATTGTTATATTTTTTTATCGTTACATTATTATCCTACGACAGCAAACTGGCTGTAAGTTAATTCCTAGCTGACATTTTGTCGTGTTTAACGTTCATAAAAGTTACTGCAGGTTTGCAACGAGTTTCAGTATTTATTTAGTCATGATCATGATATAATTTTGCATTAATTGTTATGAAGTTATGATTAGATAATGGCATAACCCTAAATTCGTAAGTCGATTAGGCTAACTAAATAACCTACGGATTGTAAATACTAAACTTTGTATACCTAACTTTTACTAAGTTCCATTTTTACGACCCACTCTGTGGACGCTAGCCTCCCCTCCTGATTTATCTGTTGTTGTGTGTTGTTGGATCGCGTCTTTAGAACCGGAGTTTAATAACCAGGGTTTGTTTCTCAAAAGCTTGAAAGGTGTAAAATAACTGGGACACACTCAGTCCTAGACTGCTACTATTGATACCTACTAGTGTTGACATGTTTGTGTGTGCTATGAGTATCCGAGTATCCTGTAACCATTCAATTAACTTTTGTACATTTTAATAGATTATTGTTTTGTTTTGTCACCGGGTCACACGAAATGAAAGTATGTATGATTGTTTCAGGTCCTTTATGGCTTCCATTTATAGGAAGCAGCGGCATTTTACAAAAAATGACAAAAAATCATGGTTCCGAATTCAGAGCTTTTATTGAATTATCCAGACAATACTCTACAAATGTTTTAGGAATGAAAACGAGTTCTGAACTATTGGTGGTTATCTTTGGTGAGAAAAATGTACGCCAAGTGTTTAACGAGAAAGAATTTGATGCAAGGCCACATAATTACTTTTCGCAATTACGGTGTTTTGGCAACAAAAATATGGGTAAGGTAGACGATGTTTTAAAATTATTTTATCGACGTGGAATTTTTGCCCGATTGCCGAAGTCAAGGAGGGTAATGTTTTTCGAGCGTTGGTATGTATGTATGTATATCTGTGCATGCATGCATGTATGTATGTATGTATGTGTATCATACGTATGACCGCGGGGTCAGTTACCCAATTGAATATTCATATTGATATTCTTTGGACGACTGGCACCACTTATAATATGATTAAAAAATGTATTGTTTTAATTCAATCCTTGTACAGTCAGCAGCAAAAACATTCGAAATTAAACTCAAAGATTGGTATTAAAATCATTTATTTTTTATAACAGAAAGTATAGTAAATAATTGACGTTTGACGTTCTTCTTAGTATACTTGGTTCTCTTATCATATCTTCAACGGTAATTGATTGGTTTCGTAGTTACCTGTGTGGCCGTCGACAACGTATTCGTAGTGATGATCGTTATTCTACCTGGTGTGATACTACTGTCGGTGTGCCCCAGGGTGGCGTTTTATCTCCTTTACTTTTCGCGATCTTTATAAATTCTATTTCTAGTCAATTACTTTCTTCCTACCACCTTTACGCAGATGATCTACAGATCTATACGCAGGCACCGTTTGCAGAGTTAGCTACAGCGTTCGATAGTTTAAATAACGATTTGGCAAAGATAGACAACTGGAGCAAATCTTTTGGACTTAAAATAAACGCTTCCAAATCACAAGTAGTCATAGTAGGAAGCTCAAGATTGACATCCAGAATAGATTCGTTGCGGCTGCCGCAGATCATATTTAATGGCTCGACGATCCCTATTAGCAAAAATGTAAAAAATTTAGGCATAATTTTTGACCGTGATCTGTCATGGACCTCGCAGCTTCAGGAGGTAAGTCGCAAGGTTTTCGCTTCAGCAGGTTCCCTTAGAAGGTTAAGAAACTTTCTTCCTATCACCACCAAAATTGCGCTCGCGAATTCTCTTCTTCTCCCAATCCTTGATTATGCTGATGTCAGCTATCTAGATCTCGCCGAAAACCAATAAGAGAAACTTGAGCGTCTTTAAAACTTCTGTATACGATTCATATTTGGGTTACGTAAGTATGATCATGTTTCACAATTTAGAACGCAACTCAAGTGGTTACCGATTCGCCATCGCCGGAATGCTCATATCCTTTCATTACTTTATATATAATGTACTATTTAATCCCTCATCGCCTTCCTATCTCAAGAAACGTTTCAAGTTCCTCCATGAAACTCATAGTAAAAGCTTAAGATCATCGGAAGACCTAAGATTGAAAATGCCTCAACATTCTACAGTCTTCTATAACAAATCCTTCACAGTAACTGCGACTCGACTGTGGAATGCGCTACCTGTGTCTATACGAAAGGCTAAAACTTTAGCATCATTTAAAACCCTGGTCAAGGAATACTATCTGTCACTGTAATTTTAGTTTAACGTTATCAAATTTCCTTCTTACGATTTCAATTATTATTCTTATCACATATATATTTACCTATTTATATACTTAATAATGTTATATTATATAGAATATAAGTATATATATTTATTATTAGTATATATATTTATTATTATTTATTGTTTATTATTTATTATTTCTTATTATATCTTATTATTTATTAAGGTACGCCAACAATTACCGCTATAATTCTATACACATATTTCCATCCAAAGGTTGCCTGGAAGAAATCGCTCTTAGCGATAAGGCCGCCCATTGTACTATGTATTGTATTGTGAGATCTTTACCATATTTGTAAGTTTGGTGTATGTTTAATAAAGTGTAAATAAATAAAGAATAAATAAATAATTAACAGAAATCATAAAATCAAACAAACAAAATGACAACGCTTTTCAAGAATCACAAAGAAAATAGATCACAATATTTAAAAGTGTCATAACATAATATATTTGGTGATTATTAAGATGTAGGTTATCTTAATAATGAGAAACTATTATGTACTTATGTAATTAGGTTTTATATTCAAAAGCTAAAATATAATAAAATTTTGTATTTCAAAACAGTCTTAAGAGTATTAAAAGCTATAAAATTTGGTATTTAAAATCACAGTTTCAAGAGTATTAAAAGCTAAAATATAATTAATTCCAAATATTGTACCTATCAAAATGTATAATTTGTGTATCATTGTAAAAAAGACAATCAGTCTGTAGATCAGGTTATGGTCTAAAGAAATTTACATCAGAATTAAGTACATAGGTACCTATATACCTACAAAATTTGAAAATTTATTTTCAACGTTTGTTTCGATTCAGTCTCAATTTTTCTAGACAATGTCCAATGCTTATTAGTCCACACATTAATTCACCGACGTGTTATCAATTTTCCATGTTCTTTCAAGAGTCGTGGATAACTTTTTTGATATTTTCACACCAGTTAGTTTACTCAACACTATAGAATAAAATCTCTGAATATCCATACCCCTCTGATAAGCTTCTGAACAGAGATTGGTCGAGTTATCAGGCGATTCAACTACCTGTTCTAAAACAAAAGACCTCTTGACCATAAAATTCGCGCGGGATCTCTATATTTTTAACCGACTTCAAAAAGGAGGAGGTTATCAATTCGGATCGTATGTTTTTTTTTTTGTATGTTTGTTACCTCTTATCTCGGTCATTTATGATCCGATTTGAAACATAATTTTTTTATTTGAAATGGTATACTCTGAAATTGGTCCCATTTTTTTATTATAAGAAATGGTTCAGTAATTGTATGTTTGTTACAACAGAACTCGGTCATTTATAAACCAATTTGAAAAATTCTTTTTTTATTTGAAAAGGTATACTCTGAAATCGGGTCCCATGTTTTTTTTATAAAGAATGGCTTAGTGGTTTGGCTTCAATTTTATATTTTGTAACAAAACGTATGCAAGGAGTGAAGACAACGTGTAAAGCAACACGTTGATGTCTTTTGCGACGAATTTTCTGACATTGACATGTCCATGCTACAAGTGCGAAGTGATTTTCAAAATTAATTTTTTGTTAGATACGAAGTGGCCCTGGATGGGTGACCATTTGTGTCATTTCATTTTCAGCGTCTTCATTTTTTAGAAGCAGGGGACTATGGTTATTAATATAATTTGGTAGTCGTTAAAGCCAAGTTAGAGGTCTTATGGTCGTCAGAAATTACAACAGCAACGAGCGGCATTAAACCTGCCTTTACCTACACACTGTTTATTTTTTGTATATCTGTTAAGCGATTGCTCCTCGGTCAGTTAAATTATGATTTTTGATGATTCTTCATTGTTAGTAGATCATCACTTTTTTGTTTTGATTTGTGGTTTCTAGGATTCAGGGTTTAGCGATCAGCAAAAGTGTTGACAAGGACTTTATATCTCTATTTACAATCTTACCTCTCGTCTCTACTTTCTTTCAAACGACACGGCGCTGTCTCATTTGCGCAGCACGTTTAGTAGGTCTAACCATATTGAATATATTTATTCACAATTAATTACCACTAAAAGTTTAAAAATAAAATTATTTTTAGAAAAAAAATGAAAACCGACTTCAAACAATACCTACATGTTCAACCCTTAACTAAAAAGTAGAAAATAATATTTTAATTACTTCATAGCAAAGAACATTAAAGGGGAATCAACGCAATCCTTATACCTATAATACTTTACTATTTATAGTTTTTAATCAGTTATTTTGGAGTCGACACATTCAAAAATGTTATTGGGTGACTAGTACCGCGGTGCCAGTTCCTTGTGATCCCAGTCGCCCAATTACCGAAAATATCAATGTAGTAAAAAAAATGGATTTCGTTCTCTTCAGTTTGTTTTAGGCAGCGAGATTTTTGGTTTTTAACGAATATATTTTGCTTTATTGCTTATGTAATATGTTTTTCGATATCAGGTATTACTTTCGCTAATGGGAAAATATGGAAGGAGCACAGACAGTTTGCGGTGAAAAACTTGAAATATGTTGGCTACGGTAAAACTGTAATGGAAAAAGAAATTCAAAATGAGTTAGCTCAAATATTAAAACATATTAAGAGCAACAAGAGCAATTCAATAAATTTAATGCCATTGTTAAGTGAAGCTGTCATGAATGTGTTATGGACTTATGTTGCAGGTATTTTTGAAAGTTATAATATATCTAATACGAATTTGGTTAACAATGACAACATCGCGTTGTGACTGTGTTTTCGTTCTTTTAAGTCCTTGAGCCGAGTATAGCTATACCGAAACAAATTTTAAATAATTTGAATTATTTATTCTGAACTAGCTGCGCCCACGGCTTCACTTACGGGTATAATTATGTTTGTGTCCCTAGGGGACCAGAGCGATTTTCGGGACAAAAATAGCTCAGATATATCCGCCGTCTCCAGCACCGAATCTATCTACATACCAATTTTCATCGAAATCGGTTCAGTGGTTACAAACACACACTCACACACATTAATACATACAAACTTTTGCATTTATTATATTAGTAGGATAGTGTTCGATACGAAAGCAACATCATAATAGCCCTTTTTATTCGTGGAAAATGCAATGCGACCTCGACGGGCCATGGCCCACTCATCACACGCGAGCGGGCCCCGTTCGATTTGGGAGGCTAGCTAGCCTTCCCTCCCTCGAGAGGCGCGTGCGGAACACGCGCACTGCCGTCTCGGGCCCGTGCTGTTTAGGCGGCGACTGCCCGGTCGCCGCTCGCAGACCACCTCCTAACGACACATGGGGAACATCATAATAGCCTATAACAATGCTACATAATATGTCATTTTAACCAACTCAAGCATGTTTTGCTTTCGCCGATATTAAATTTTTATGTTTTTTAAGGGTTACTTATTTAATTACTAAACTAATCCTATCATTATCATTTACATAGCCGATTGATATCGTGGCATATTTGGACATTCAAGTAATTATCAATATTTGGACGTGGTCCAAAATATAAAAACTGCAAACTGAATATCCTCAAAAGTTTAGATTATATACTCTTATTTGGAAATAGTGATCAATCAAGGATACTTGTAAATTGATAATTTCAAGCCAATATAGGCTTGAAATTATCAGTTTTATAAGGTTTTATTACTTTGACGTTCGCTCTCACTTTGCTTCGGTATTAAAAGTTTCATTCGGTCTCACATCAAACGGCTACGGCAATATCTTTGCAATAGTGTGTGTATTGCATCATTCAGATTGACAAACATTGAAATTTTGAAAATGATTGAAAATACGTAAACATAATACAATATAGTCTATGTTACCCGTCTAATGTGTAGCTTTCTAAAGGTGAAAGATTTATTTTTATCGGTAACTTATATCTTGAACAAATCGCAACATACAAACATAGAAAAATCAAACCTTTTCTCTTTATAACTTTATTATTATGTCTCTCTATATCACGGGCATGCATGTATATTAAAAAAAAGGATACCCGGTCCTTTGGATGGCTTACACGAGGACACAGGTTCAACTTGCAGTGGCTCTTTGAGAATTTTAATGTAAAATGCGATGAGACAATAAATACCATAGCCATGTCACATCCATACTATGGCAGTTTATCTAGGACATACCTACGGTAAATGTAAAACAATTACAATTATATGAGTATCAAAAATTGAACTATTGGGTTGGGTTGGTTGTCTGTTGGACTGGTTTCATAGATTGACTGGGTCTGGGATCTAAAATATTTCGAGAAACTGGGCAGACGGTGACTCGCCTATACACTAGATGGGCCCCTTATACAACCGATATGGGCGTGGCTGCCCACAGGCAAGGAGGCAACACCGTAGTGCGCGGCTATGTGTGTCGAGCAGTGCGGTGCCATGCCGGTTTGCTTTAGTAATTGTTGTGAGGGTTTCGCCGTCGCGAGCCTAAGGCGCGAAATGAGTTTCAGTTATTATTATTATTACTTTGTAGGTTTGTCTTTTGTTTTTAAGTTTTGCAATGTTATTATAATGTTTGTTGTGATTGCATTTCATAAATATGATTCTTTTTACTCTGCAGGAGAACGTATTCCAGTAGAAAAATTAAGGCATCTGCTGGATCGCTTTAGACAGCGAGGAAAGGCTTTCTCAATGGCTGGCGGATTATTAAATCAAATTCCATGGTGCAGGTTTATTATTCCTGAGATGAGTGGTTATTCGTTGGTTATTAAACTGAACCAGGATATTTCAGAAGTTCTTGAGGTTTGTACATTTGACTGTCGTTAACACATAGGTAGATGTCATTTACACTAAATACGCAATATTTACTATATTAAAAAATAAATAAATACATGTGTCGGTAATTATGATAATCGTTACATTTCTTTTTCAGGAGGCAATCAAAAAACATAAAAATAAAGAAGTAGTGAAGAACGATTTCATTTATTTATTCTTGCAAGAGATGTATGCAAATATAAGTCCGACATTTACGGGCAAGTAGTTGTCTGTTTGAACTCTTATGTATTTATTTGTTGTAACCATCTCTTGAATAGGTACCTAATTGTATTTTTATTTACAGAGGAACAGCTTAAGATTGTGTGCCTTGATTTTCTGGTAGCAGGCTCACAAACCACTAGCGATTTTTTAAACTTTGCCATTTTAGCGTTATTGAGAAACCAAGATATACAAGAAAAGATTTTCATTGAAATCAATTCAACGATAGAAGATGAGACACCTTGTTGGAACGACAGCGAAAGGTACCCTTGCTTACCTTAAATAAAATATGTAGATTTTGTTTAACTCCGCGCTGCAAATGACTGGTCACCAAAACCTAACGTTTTTCAATAAATACAACATTATGTTCTATTAAGTTATATGGTTTCTTTCCATGTTACCTGAAAGTGCACTTTGTTTTCAGACTGGTCTACACGACAGCGTTTATTCAAGAAGTTTATAGGTATTATGCTACAGTTCCTATGGCGGGACCAAGACTAACACTAAGTGATACTATAATAGATGGATATTTAATACCAAAAGGAACCACAGTACTTTTATCAATTGGTGATATATATTTCGATCCCAATTTGTGGGAGGAGCCACATGCTTTCAAACCTGAAAGATTTATTGGCGAAAATGGCAAGCTAATAAATTCACCACACATGTACAATTTTGGATTAGGTGAGTTTCGGCCAAGGTGGCGAGAATTGGGGTAAGCGTATATCTAGCAGTCTTTCGGCTGATATGATGACGATGATCTGTGTCAATAAGTTTTTTACCTTAATCCGTGTTAAGCTTACAAGTCTGGTAAACGTTTACTAAATGCACGAAAGAAGCATTACGATTGCGATATTTGAAATATATATATTTGATGAAAACTTACTAGTTATAATAATACAGTCGCCATAAAGCAGTGCATAGGTCTAACCATAATAAATATTGTTTCAGGACGCAGACGCTGCCCTGGAGACTCCTTAGCTAAATCTTTTATATTCATTACACTAGTTGGTATTCTTCAAAAGTACCGAATCCAATGTAGCAATGAAACCCTGCCGTCCGAAGAACCTTTGATAGGTATACTGCCATCACCGAAGCCATATACAGCTGAATTTATTCCGAGAACAGATGAAATTAATATAATATCTTGACGTATTTTATTCTGGTATTTCAATGAATGTTATGGTTAACAAAGTTATTAAGTTAGTTGTAGTAAGTTTTAGTATTATTCTTATGTGTAGTGTAAGTACTTTTTATTAAAGAGTGCTCTTGTCGGTGCAGTTCGTTTCAACTTCCTTTTTCACACTTCAATCCCTTAACTGCCTTAAACTAGTTGGTATTCTTCAAAAGTACCGAATCCAATGTAGCAATGAAACCCTGCCGTCCGAAGAACCTTTGATAGGTATACTGCCATCACCGAAGCCATATACAGCTGAATTTATTCCGAGAACAGATGAAATTAATATAATATCTTGACGTATTTTATTCTGGTATTTCAATGAATGTTATGGTTAACAAAGTTATTAAGTTAGTTGTAGTAAGTTATAGTATTATTCTTATGTGTAGTGTAAGTACTTCTCTTGTCGGTGCAGTTCGTTTCAACTTCCTTTTTCACACTTCAATCCCTTAACTGCCTTAAACTTTACAATACCAACCTTCTCCTTACCTTGTTTAAAAAAACCTGCATCTTGGTTATCCTTGTCCTTCCCTTTCCTCTATCTTCCTTGTTAAAAAGTATATACCGTAAATATCTAAAAACGAATTTTATTCTTTAAAAACATTGTCTTGAAAGATAGTACCTAATAAAAAATGATGAGATAGTTTTCTTATTTGTTTATAGAACGTATGAATATGTAGGAATTCCTATAAACATCATTGCTGTGATCTATGTAATAGATGGCAACAAAGCCAGTCCCTTTTTAGAACTGGATGCGGTGTCGTCGTGTTTTTTTTGGTTATAATGCTGTGCGAGACGACTCGCGTGCACGTAGGACATAGCCGCCGCGTCACACCGCATGCATCGCATTGAATTCGCGTGTCACCGCTTTATAATCGCGTTCGCTTTAAATCGCATAATGGACGTAGCGTTAATCTTTCAGAACAAGTACGTTAATTTAATAAACAAAACGACGCAGAATCTATGTGGCAACATGCCACGTGAGAACTTAAAAAACATCAACTCATTAAATTCATCAGAAATTGTATTTTTGTAAAAATGTGAGAAATTGCAAGGTAAAACAGATATACGACTTTGCACAAACAACGCAAATTTTATTCACATATTTTCTAAATGCTTGAAAAGATAAACCAAAAACGAGCATAATAAATTAATTGAGATAATTATTCTAAACATTATAATGTTCAGAATAATTATCCAAATCTATACATATAATAAAAATGTAACCGATCGCTGTCTGTACATGGAAGATATATGAGAAAAAATACTATTGGGACCTATATCAACGCAAATAGAACCCAAAACAATGATTTTTAAAATTTTTGTCTGTTTGTCTGTTTGTCTGTTTGTCTGTTTGTCTGTTTGTCTGTGCGTTTGTGCACGCTAATCTCAGAAACGGCTTATCCGATTTAAATATGGTTTTCACTAATATATTGCGGTAAGCTTCACTTAACATTTAGTGTTTGTTTCATGTCAATCGGTTCATAAATAAAAAAGTTATGCCAATTTAAAGAATCACATCGAACATTCGTTAATTTACTACGAAATCTTATAGAAGCAGATATTTTAACAGGTTGCGGAATAGCTGATAGTGTTTTTATTCCTCGGATTCCTGTCATTCTAAACAGTCTTTCATTTAGTTTTAAACGAGTCCAGTTTCCAGTGAGCCTATGTTTTGCGATGACTAATTAAAGTAATTAATTAATTAAGTAATTAAAGTAAAGGTAAGACACTAAAAGTTGTGGGTGTGGATCTAAGTATTAGCTGTTTTTCGGTCAGCTTTATGTGGCTCTATCACGTGTTAGCATTACTAGCAGCCTGTATGCTTTGATCCCTGATGGCTATACGTCTAATCCATACATCCATACACCCATACATATTATATAAGGCTTTGTCCTGACTGACTGACTGACTGACAGACAACGTAAAGCCAAAACCGCTGGTCGTAGCGACTTGAAATTTGGAGGGTGTGTTTGTCTTAATGTCTAGAAGTGTACAAAGAAAGGGTTATTAAAAATTCAACCCTTAAGTGTATGAAAAGGGATGAAATCGATTGTATGAAACGTCTTCATTTTTTTTAAGTTACAGCTTTGAAATTTTGTTTTGGAATACTTTTATTTAAATAATAAATACGCTCATAATTTTTTTTTTACTGCGGTGGATTTATAGGAGTGAAATAAGGGATGAAATATTGTATGGAAAGATCTTTGCTTTTGAAGTTGGCGACTTGAAATTTGGAGGGAGGGGGAAGGGAGGGGGAGGAAGAGGAAAGGAAGGGAGAAGTGAGAAGTGAGGGAAAAGTGCGGGGGTAGTTAGGGAGAAGTCAGGGGAAAGGGAGTGGAAAGTCAGGGGGAAATCGACTGCCTCTGTATTTTGGTGGTACTGTGTATGGACTGTGAGGTCGCGGGTTCGATTCCCGCTCAGTGCAAATATTTGTAGCATGAACATGTCTATTTGCATTGGTCTGGGTGTTTATATGTATAATATGTATCTATTTACAAAAATAAAAGTATTTAAGTATGTTTATCCGTATTCTAGAACCCATAATACAAGCATATAATATGCTTACTTTGGATCTAGAAGGCGTTGACCTCGCAGCATGTGTGGGACCAGCTGAGTATCCGCGGAGTCATTGTGTGGGTGGTGTGGGTCAACCCGCCGGCCAGGGAGACCAGTATTCGGTGGTGCCGCTGGCCGCCCGCGGCATTTTACAAGGGCCCAATTAGGCCTAACCAAAAAAAAGAGACTGCCTCACCAGGTTGCGCATAATCTCGGAGTGGTTCGTCGTGCAGGTTGGTGACCGGATAGTGGGACCCGGCGACCATTTTCGAGACGGTACGGCGGCCTTTTGCGAGCAGTCCGTATTATGGAAGCTCGGAGGCCTAAGACCCTTGAGCCTTTACAGCTGCGAAGAGACATCGCCTCCTCAACGGCCGTCTTCTATCGCCTTTACCACGGAGAGTCTTCTCAACAGCTCTTTAAATTAATTCTACCCTCTCCCTTTTTATCCAGAACGACACGTGCGGGACTGAAGTGCCACCCTTTCACAGTGGAATCTAAAGGGTCTCGAACCAAACGGTTCAGCACTTTATACTTTTGTCGCTCAATTAAAGCCTGGAACTCTTTACCAGCGCATGTGTTCTCACCTAACTTTCATCCTGGGAATTTTAAGCGAGGCGTGAAGAAGCATCTCACTAAGCCGCCATAGTGGAGGCCACCATACCAGTAGTTTGGCTTTTGAAATGGTGTCCACTGCTTCTGAATTCCACTGACTGCTTACCATCAGCCAGAGTAGAGGCACTTTGGCAGGCTAATATAAAAAAAAAAACTTATAGCGTTTTTATTCCTCGGATTCCTTTCATTCCAAACAATTTCCCGTTTAGTTTTAAACGAGTTCAGTTTCCAGTGAGCCTATGTTTCGCGATGACAATTAATGAGTGTGGATCTAAATATTAACTGTTTTTCGCATGGTCAGCTTTATGTGGATTTGCCACGTGTAAGTAATCGTAGCAGCCTGTATGGCTTTGATCCTCGATGGCTATACGTCTAATATCGTAGATAGAGAAGCATTTACTGTAAAGATTTTTCTTATTCACCTAAACGAAGATGTTTATAATTCAAAACAAACCAAAAGATATATCCAAAAAATGCTGCCCAAAATCACTATTCCACGCGGACGAAGTCGCGGGCACAGCTAGTTATAAATATAAGTTTTTACATGAATCACAGGCTTCTGAGAGTTATCTGATGAGTTTCTGTAAAATTAAAAAAAATAATTATACAAATAAAAATAATTTTAAATATTCTTAAATAATGACGTCAATCGCAGTGTGGAATCACAGAGAGCACATCATTACGTTAATTAGTAATCATCTCAGAACAGCATAGAAGGAGTGTTAATCGCCCCCATATACTTACCCTATTTTTTCAAATAAGCCGATGCATTGGAAAGAAAGAGACAAATAATATTGCTAAGGACAGCTGGTGTACACTGTAGAAACGTCAAATTGGTTACCTTGGGCACAGTACTAATATGCACCTACCAGTAGTCCGACTCCTTTGTTGTTGATTAGGTACATGCCGCCATTGCGTATTCCTACTCACCGAAACTCAGTCGAGGGTCAGGATTGTCACAACAAAATCGACTTAAATATCCTATTAATATTATAAATGCGAAAGGTATGTGTTTGTTACCACTCAGCGCCTACCTACACGGCTGAACCGATTTCAATGTAAATTGGTTACATTTTATCCCCGCATCTCCCTCATCGTTGCCCCGTGTAAGTACATGAGTCTGCTGACTGTTAGTAATAATAAGACTGTGCCTTTGGTTACCTTTGGATGCCGAATTAAGAAGCGAACTAATGTCAAATGTTCCAACTTGTCAAGGAGCCTACACAATTTAGTCGGGGTATACTGCTACTTGAAATTTTCATTGTTGTCTGCCTGTTTTGTGAATTATTTTATTATTTTAATAATTACATATTGTGAAGTAAAATTAAGCCCCGTGGATAAGCAACGTCCTGCGTGTAGGTAGGTTGTATGTTATAAATTACATTCTTCTCGCAAAGAAAATCAAGCTAAAATCGTCAACTTCCATCGGTGAGTATATAACAAACCAATAATATACACTAAAAAGGTTTATGTATATTTATATTACACCTATCTATAATACATAGGTGCAAAATACCTAATCGTCTGTTTGCGATTCAATTCAGTAATTTTACATTTTTACCAATTTGTGTAGTCATGTTCAATAGTGTTGTGACTTGTGCTGCATATTTTATCAATGACAACAATATCACTATATTTTGTATTTTACGATTTTACATACAATTTATACAAAATCGGTAACTACCTTTGTACCTTTTATAGTGTTTCATACATTGTAGTTTTTTTGCAAATTTCCGACAGATATTGCCATGAGACAAATTAAGAGAGAATTATTTTCTAGATGACTACAGAAATTTATTGATAAAAATGATTGCAGAGGAATTTCTAAAAGTACGAATTCATAACATAACAAAAAATATTTCGTCTCCTGCACAAAAAATCAGGACATTCTTATGGGTATTACAGGGCCCAATGACTTTGAGCGTTTGACCTCTAAACTAGTATTTTGTGAATTTTGTTTTTAAGACGCCACCTACCTACAAAAAACTATACTACTATAAAAGGAACTTCAGTTAAGCCAAAACAGCGAAGATGTGTCATTGTGTTGAATGTTGATGACAACACAATAAGTTTTATGCCTATTTTATTTAATAACTTAGTAACCTACTCGTAAAAAAAGTTTTCAATAACCCAGAACGAGTACTTCTATTACAACATAATTTATTTTTGTTTTGAAATAAATGTTGTACTTTATCTAAGATTTTAGCATTGAAAATACATATGCAGATACGATTATAGGTACAACTTTTATTATTTATTTATTTTAGCGCTTATTTTTTTATATTATTGCCTACCAAATTGACTCCTCCCCGCCTGATGGTAAGCAGTCAGTGGAATCCAGAAGTGGCGGCCACTATACCAAAAGTCATCGTCTTAAACTATTGTGGCCTCGACTATGGCGGCTGGGAATGGGAATGAGGGAGGTGAGGAAAGAGGAAAGGGGGAAATTGGGCCTCCGGCACTCTCACTCACCGAACGAAACGCAGTAGTACGGATATTACTACTCTTAAGTCGATCTTCTATGAGAGGGTAGTACTTCCCCGAACGATCCGGCCAATTCATGCTGAAATCAGCGTGGATCTACTACATGTTCATAACTGCATGATACATTCTGAAGATAACCACGTAAATTTTTGTTGGTTCTTAGTAAATAAAAGTCATCTTGATGCAGTAGGCTCATAAAATATTTGATGTAATATTCATACACAGACTATACAACATACACATAAATACAGACTTCTGTATTTCGGTGGTACTGTGTGAGGATGGTTTCTAGTTCTATTTCTCTTTCTTTTCGGGAAAAAAAGGCGTAAACCTATGTAGGTATGTAATACAACATTAAAATCACAAACATAATACAACTTCTTGTGTACTTACTTATATACTATAACTCTATAATCTTATTTTTTTATACCAATATATGATTATATCAGAATAGAACCACGGCAAAAAAGACATGGCACGCATACTGACATTTATCTCCACATAGCATAAAATGAAGACGTTTCTCAAGAACCCGCAATAGATTAGGTGTGGTGTCATTGCCTTGTTTACTGATAAAAACTCATAATAACATAATAAAATACAGACCATATCTGTGGTAAACGGTGTGGATATCACAATTACTTAAACTGTTTAGTGTAATATTTTATGTTCATGTAATATTGCGATTTTGTTTGTTTACCTACACAACAAACAAAGGTTTAAGAAGACTGAATTTTATTAGTCAAGATTTCTTCATGATGATTTGCTTCGCCGTAAGTCAGTAATATCCAAGGTGAACTAAGAATGTATTTTTTTTAAAAGAATTTAAAACCATCAAATTGGTACTTTTCCGGTTTCGAATCCACGACCTCATGCTTTCAAAGCGGATGGCCCCTAACTATTGCATAAAAGCCTGAATTTCTTTTAGTACAGTGGTAAATGCACCCCGACGCTCTCCGTCATCGTACGCTTGGTGGAAATTGTACATTACAGTCAATTACATACGTAATATAATGAGGTACTTTATTTTTCGATGTTACTAATATCTTCTTCTTCTTAGGGTGCCTCTCCAACTAGTGGAGGTTGGCAGTCTACTTACCAATAATTTTAAAAATCTTGACGACACTTCACTTTACATTTATTTAGCTAGGTACTACTCTTTACATTTATTTATTATTTTTATACCAGACACCCGCCCTCTAAGTTCTATCTTTTATTAGCGGACGCCTACATAAAATGTCTTTGCAGTACTGTCTGCGAACTATTATTGCAGTGCTGTATTTAAAATTTACAAATATTGAAATTCGGAAAATTACTGATAAAAACACATAATAAAATAATAAAATACAGACCATATCTGTGGTAAACGGTGTGGATATTGTAATATTTTATGTTCATGTAATATTGCGATTTTGTTTGTTTACCCAATAAACGAAATATATATATATATACTAGCGGACCCGACACACGTTGTCCTGTCTTAATTATTATCTAATTTTTCGCAGAACCATCTCCTGACAATAACAAACACAACAAAAAAAGAATTAACGGAATCGGTCCAGAATTAACGGAGTATAAATAAGCAGATATCAACAATCTACAGGTCATGGCCGAGACCGTTGAGGACTTCAGTGCAATGCTCGATGACCTCAGTAGTCTCTCGACAAGTGGGCCTAAAACTGAATATGGACAAGACAAAAGTCATGACCAATGTGATTTACGGTCGAAGGTTCGATGCTCGAATTCGTTGAAGAGTATATATACCTGGGACAAACAGTCCGATTATGTAAAGCCGATTTCGAGAAAGATGTCACTCGCCGGATCCAACTCGGCTGGACAGCGTTCGGAA
This sequence comes from Parascotia fuliginaria, assembly GCA_963082885.1. Lineage (NCBI taxonomy): Eukaryota > Metazoa > Arthropoda > Insecta > Lepidoptera > Erebidae > Parascotia > Parascotia fuliginaria. The sequence continues at coordinate 8,845,509 of OY720170.1, forward strand.
AGCTACAACATAATTTCTTTTCGTCCGCACTACCGAAGTGTTTCAAGACCTCTCTCAAGACCAAGTTTTTGATCAGTGTGTCTTGCAAGTGATGTCATACGGAGCAGGGACGTGGTCGCTAACTATGGGTCTCATCAGAAGGTTTAAAGTCGCTCAAAAGGCGAACGAGCTTGCTAAATTTAAATGTTAGGCACTACTACTACCAGCGCGATCGTTTAAGAAATAACAGAAATAATAACATCAGGATTATAGAAAATCACAATGGTAACATACCTACATAATTTCACACCTGTCTCCCCTTAATGGGGTAATAGTAATAGACATCTTCTTCTAATACGTGCTTCCTATCCGTGCCTATAGATCGCGCCTTTTAGAACGTTTGTGAAGACTCTAACAACTAACTAACAAAATGAACTCTGTGATAACAACAAAATTTCCTTTCCTCTTTCCTCATCTCCCTCATTCCCTTCCCGTAACCCCATTCACAGCCGCCATAGTGGAGGCCACCATACCAGCAGTTTAAGACGATGGCTTTTGGTATAGTGGCCGCCACTTCTGGATTGCACTAACTGCTTACCATCAGGCGGAGTAGAGTCACTTTGGTAGGCTATAATATAAAAAAAAAAATTGCATACTTACTTATATGAATTGAATTATTATCAATAAATTATCATTATTTTGTATAATACGAAGAAGGAGTTTGCAATGCCAAGCCGAACGATTAGGTCGATCGTGCCTCTCCATCGTTCTTACTTTACTTGCACGCGGCATGTGTAATTTTTTCGTTAATACGTGCAGCCACAGATTACAAAAACCTACATGCAGTCGGTGTTCATCTATAAGTACTATTACATACAGCGGAATAGTTTGTTTGTTTGTTTGAACGCTCTAATCTCTGGCACTACCAATCGAATTTGAATAATTCTTTTTGTGTATGATAGTCCAGTTCTAAAGACATTTTTTAACCTTCTATAGCATAAGTAACATCACTCTACGAAACAAAAGAAACCCATTTTTCTCGTGCTGATGCTACATTGAAATTTTTTATACCCTATTTCACTCCCACAATTAAAACGAATCTAATGACAACTCATATGTTAAAATCCATTAAGCCATTTAGGCTGTAGAGCGTGCCAACGAAATAGACATACACACATATTATACATATTATACATACATACATAGGTACATATTATATACATACATACATAGGTACGCTTGAAAAACATTAACCTCCTTGACTTCGGCAGCATTATTTAATCTATATATCTAATCTAATATACATAATCTATATATACACTCACTGACTCATTCATTTATCACGAAATCTTAGAAACTACAAGTGCTAGGGTTTAAAAATTTTGTATCAGGGTTCCTTTTAAGACGTAGTAGGCTCACTAAGACAGGATTTTGGCAAAAGGTAAAAGAGTGGTAAAAAGGGGAAAGAAAGTAATTTTGGGATATTTTTTTCGAAGTTGATATTAATACTCCTTAGTGCTTTTGATTTAAAAATATTTTATTTTGACACATGTTTAAAAACTCAATCAACCTAATTCAAATGAAGTTGCTCTAGATAAGGTGCGTTTTCACTGACGCCGAGCTGGGCGGAGGGGAGAGGTGAAGAGTGAAAAGTGGAAAGTATTTCCAATGTAGCGGAGTGGGCGGAGTGGAGTTGATCTATACAGACCAAAGCTGGATTCAGCCGCCAGCCGCAGTCACCACAACATAGAACTGCTGCTTTTCGTGACAGTTTAAAGTTGACTGCCACTCGGTGCTGGAACAACTTGCCGCCGCCCATTCGTAATCTAAGAACAGTTCAAAGTTTCAGCAAGAATTATAAACAGTATTTATTGAACGAACAGAAGCACCAAACATGAACTTACCACCACGTCTTTGCGTAGAGGCGAACAAGCGTCCCACCAGCAGTAACAAGTTCTCACGATGTAGGTCATCAACTCAATTGTGGCATCAGTCCAAGTTACATGACATACACACACACAAACACAACACACAATCAATTCCCAAGAAGTGGCACAAAGCTGAGTTAGGGCCATTTTGTATCTCAATATGTATTGTTCATATGATATGTAAACTAACTTGTTGAGAACAAATAAATGTTTTTTCTTTATGTTCTTTCTTTCAGTCAAGTCTACCCTACCCGGCGGCGCGGCGTCGTACCGCACCACCGCGCTACCCTCCGCTTCGTATAGAACGGAGTCGAGCGAACTGCGGTGCCAAGCGGAGGCACCACAGTCCGCTCCACTCCGATTTGTCTAGCTCGGAGCCGCGTATTTATACATATTTTATTTGAAATTCTGCTCAGCTCCACTTAGCTCTGCTTACACTGTTTTCACAGACGCGGAGTGGAGATTTTGAACACTGTGATTGGCCAATTCACTGTCTACTTCCTCCAGCGCCGTGTCAATGCAAACGCACCCTTATTGTTCGACAGCAATTTTCTAACCAACCAAACAAAAAAATGGTTTTTATTCTTACCGTATAATGATTACGAAAGGAGAAGATAGTCATATGCTATATTTTCATTCGTTATTGAGCCAGTTTTTAGTCGACATGTTTGCGAAACGAAATCGATATGAAAAGATAGATTTAAGTAAGTCTAAGTATATTAGAAACAATCATTCGCAGCTTAGAGCGGATAGTTATATACTTGCAAGATGCGATAGGGACACGGGACGTTGATACTGATCAGCTGGGTCAAATAGTAGTGCTGCCTACTTCTTTTACTGAGGGAGGGAGAACGCTATAAGAATAAACGGTCTAAATAACGGTCGGAATGTCACTACGGTCCAATTTTTTTAATTTTTTTATTTATAGTAGCTTACCAAAGTGACTCCACCCTGCCTGATGGTAAGCAGTCAGTGCAATCCAGAAGCGGTGGCCACCATTCCAAAAGCCATCGTTTTAAACTGCTGGTATGGTGGCCTGTACTATGGCGGCTGGGAATGGGGTAGAGGAAGGGAATGAGGGAAGTGAGGAAAGAGGAAAGGGAGAAAATTGGGCCTCCGGCTCTCTCACTCACCGAACGAAACGCAGTAGTACGGATACTACTACTCTTACGTCGATCTTCTATGAGAGGGTAGTACTGCCCCGGTCAATCCGGCCCATTTATGCTTTTACGCATAAACCAGCGTGGATCTACTTACATTAAATTGAGAGTTGGCGCGTCATTAGGCATGTTGTTGTGCAATATAAATCCACAAGGATTAGGTATGCAATCAGATATATCATTCAGCATGAAATAATGTAGAATGCTTCAGAGTCAGCGCACAGAGTCACCTGGTAATTCTAGCACCCGAAGGAAAAACAAAATCTAATAATTTTAAACAAAAAAAAACAGACCTCAAACGAGAAGGAAACTAAAACAGTTAAAAATAAGTTTTCTTAGCAGAAAGTAATTCGTATTTTGATTTAGTTAATCACAAATGATTAAATAAGTATTTTATAATTTTAAAGTTGGTGCCAAGTAAAACAATAACTAGGTGCCTATTAGGTGCTGAATAATTCGTCATGTAATTAGGTTTTCAGTTCGCGATGGTGGCTGTGTCAAGATGAGCTATACGACCAACTTGTAATAGTCGATATTTTAAAAACTATAAATGTATCGGTCAATCCAAATCAATATTATTAAGGTAGGATTAAGGTATTAAAACACTAACTAGGTAGAACAATCCAGGGAGCAGTAGGTATATCAGCAGTCTATCGTTTTGGTCCCTCCAACTTGACGTCATAATGGAAGGGCTAAAGATTTTGTTAAATATAATGCTTAATGAAGAGGTAGCTAAACTTATAGCAAAGGTAGCAAATAGTAGATTAATGGTATTAATCTTTTGTATATGTATGACAAACATCCAAGACTTGGTCCCTTCATCTTGACGCACACAGGTATTATCAATCTTAATTTGTAGTAAGTAAGGCTCTTATAGTATTTGCTCTTATAGTATGACTTTTTAGTTTCCTTCCCGTTTGAAGACGGATTATTTATGTTTAAAATTATTTTATTTTACGATTTTCAGTGATGGGTAGACCTAAATCTTGCTTTGGTATTATTTTTGTACGGACTAAACATTTTGGAATATTAAACAGTATGAAGTAAACCCGACATGACTGCTGTTAAGGAATTCCCTCGACTGTCTATGGTCACCTGTAATAGCACTTAAAATCCATATGGGTGCAAAGTTCTCATCTTTAGAAATGATTTAAGTCCAAAAACCAAGTAAAATCGTTTGCAAGTTCCCTTGACTGTCCTTCGGCTCCATCATCTGATCATCTGATCGACTCCAAACCTTTACTAAATAGTAGTGCCTTAAAATACTTAATGAAAAAAGTAATAAATGCACTAGTCGCCAGTACGATTTTAGAAAGTTTCTCTCAATTTCCCTGAGATGTCATCATCAGATCCTGGTTTCTTTATCATTGTACCACACTTGGGATACTACTCTACTATCCAACAAAAAAAGAATCATCGAAATCGGTTCATAAACGACGACGTTATCGGCGTACAATTGAGAAACCTCCTCCTTTTTTTGAAGTCGTTTAAAAAGCGAAAGGTCACTCACTTATCACGAAATCTCAGAAACTACGAGTACTTCTTAAAAGTTTGTATGAAACTTCAATAGTTTTATAGTAGGATTTCGAAATTAATAGAAATCAATCAATTTTTACTTTGGATAACAGCTAGTAATGTATAATCTCGTTTAATACATACAAGAAATCTTTCAAATGTTTATGAATCCAGTTTTTAATCTATAATCTTGTAAATAAATTAAAATTCACTTTCTCTACAAGTCAGGCGCAGAGTTGCCTAAATTTGATTTCTTAATTTAAATTATTATCAAATAGATTCTACACAATTTGTAGGTTTATGCATTTAAGATAGTGACAACGTAAGTATCCGGATTGTTTAAGTCAGAGTCTATTATTATGGCAGTATTATGCATACTTGCCTGCATCGCATATTAGACATATCTCCAAGTCAATGTGTTTTCTAGTCATTAGTCATCATAGCTTACGTAACATGATTATATTATTTGAAACCAAAATCAAATGCCCGAGATAAAAAAGGACCGCACGCGCTGACTCCGTACTTGGTTTTGCGTAGAGGCTTGCGTATGACAATCAGTATGTACCGAACTTGTAGTCAAGTGATGTCATTGTATCGATACCTATAATATAATACAATAATATTTATTTTACATTTATTAATATAATTCTTATTCTGACCAATTACAGGAGCGTGCGGCTGCTGTGCGTGAGGTTGTGGGTTCAATTGCCGCGCTATGTACAAAATTTTATGTGATCCACCAATATTTGTATTGAATGGTCGTTATACGTAAAAAAACTGAATTAATTAAAATCTGTACTATCCACAATACGTGCCTACATTAATATCTTAAGAGCATCGTTACTTAATCCACATGATCCAAATTAAAATAATATGACACACAAGCTGGCCTCTTCGCTGATCTAACGGTAATCGAACCTACCTAACTGCTGATATCTCTGCAGGTCCCATCGCACGGGTCAAATGACCTAATAAATAAGAGTTTGTTTGTTTAAACGCGCTAATCTCTTTAATCACCAGTCAGATTTGAAAATTCTTTTTGCGTATCATAGCTTAGTTCTCGAGAAAGGCTATGTAACATCACGCTACTGGCGACGGGAGCAGAGCAGTAAGCAAAGACGCGGGTAAAACCGTGCCGCAGAAAGCTAGTAAGTATACAATAATGGCGGACTCAGCTCACTATTTTTTTAAACAAGCCTTACTTAATGCTATTCTTTTGTTTAAAACTCGACAAATAATGTTGGGCAAAGAACCCCCGTGACTTTCATACTACTCGGTCCAGAGCCAATGTTGACTATAACCTATCCGCTGCGTCCAACTCATCTCGCTATCTTTTTCTTCAACGGACATTAGCTACTTTTATCCCGAAAATTGGTCTGATTCCCTGGTTTCTGTTCCTGGTTTGGAGCGAAGCCGTCAGGCGTAATACAATAAATTCAAAAAAAAAACGATGCGTTAAATAACAAAAGTTATTTAAGCTATTTAAGTATAGTCCACTAAGAGTATATTATTATTACTCTTCGATGTTTAGAAGTTATGTTTTATTTTACAAAATAATAATATTAACATCAGAACAAAATAATAATAATCAGCGCTCGCGCCCTGAGTAAAAAAGGACATCACCAATCTTTCATACAAAAAATGTAGCGCTTCTGTCGCGCTCTACAGTTGCGTTTCGGTTGCCGAGTAGGCCAGAGTATTTTTATACTACATTCAATCAGTGCTCTCTAAGATCGATCTTTTAAAATGATCTCGGCTTTCATACTATTGTGCTTAATAACAGTTATATTATATGGGTTTATTTCTACAATAAAGCCAAAGAAATATCCGCCTGGTAAGTTTATTTTATATTGTTATGGTTTGCATTCGCGTACAAATCAATTGTATAAAATAGGGAAGACGGGGATTTCTGGGCCCAGAATGTAATAAGCTATAATTCTTATATATAAAAAAAAAGCTTATTTTTTTCTAAATTATTATTATTTATTGCCAATAATCAGCTCAGTTAGCATTCTGAAAATAAGATATCTTAAAAAGAAATTAGACAACATGGTCTTGACTAATTTGAGGTAAACGTGAATAATTCTGACGTATCGATTACAAAATATTAAATTGCCGATATGCTATTTTATAACTGAATACAGTTATAAAATAAAAATAGAATTAAATTCAAAATGTTCGACGTCGCATGAGTATAAAAATGTTCATAAAATATCTTAAACAGTTCTAAGTGTTGTAACTCATAATTAAATTTGCCAAATTATTCAGAATTTTCAAAGAATGTTTTTTATATCACTAGTTATTAATTGACACAATTTTATCCTTTTACATGTCGGACCCAAACATGTCTGGAACACTATATGACTCTTATTTTTTATATATTAGGACCTTATATTTATACATAGGTAGGTACTTAATTACAAAAATGTACTTACTAAAACCAATTTATGTGTAGGATTTTCCAGTATGTTCTTCGTAAAGTCTTCGAAAATAATTTTAGTTTAGAACTCGTATAAGGAATTGTGTGATGACAAATTAAATTAATTAATACGCATTACATAAATTATTTTGCGGAATAATTATTCATACAATGGATAATTAGTTTTGCGTAGTAGTACCTAGTGACAGTAATAGCGTAGCGATATTAGTTAGCGACATAGTGCCATAGCGTTCAGAAGTCTTATGGTAAACGGCTACATTTGTATAATTTTTTTACATGCAATATTAATTGCATAAAAAATAATTGCTCAAGTACAAATTTATGTCATACATACAAAAAGTTCAAATTTGACTTATCTACTTGCTAAAATATTATTATTTTTTTTTTTTCATCAAGAATGAAAGAAAATGCAAAAAAAAGTTTAAAATCACACGGTTTCAAGTGAGAAAAAAATGAAATAGATATTAAATTATAATATAAATCCATAACCTGGTAAACTTTGCAATCGATGTAGGTATAAAAAGTTGGTTTAGATTTTAAAAAACCTAATAAATACCTTAACTCGGGAGTGGGATAATAACGAGCTGGTTATAACACTTTCCTTTCCAGTAGCCACCTAAATGTTCCACTTTCTACTATAATATGCAAATTACTGTGTAGCAGTTATTTGTCGATATTTTAATCTCTACATGGTGTAAAGTCGGTGTTTTTTTCTTCTTCTTCTTTCTATCTTCTTATAATCCATGCAACGTATTTAAATACGGTTGTCACTATCATTTCTTCCATAAAGAAAAAAAGAACATTTATTTTCGTTAATAGGTATAAAACATGCGCTTTTTAATAGAGCAAAAAAACCGAGAATTTCAGCCATTCAAAATCATGATGTAAACCCATATAGAACTCACATGCGAAGCAGAGGCGGGTAATTAGTTTTAACAAGAGTACTCGTTTTATTTTCTCAACACTTTTCTATGTTCTACCTATTGTATGTTTTGCTACCTTCAGTTACTAGTTATAAGTTGGATTTAGCCTTACTACTTTAAAAGGTTAATGTCTTGGTTTTAAGTGGGGAGGCACTCTCTGGGAGCCTTACTTTCAGAAACTGCTAAATATCAAATAGTGTATGTATTCTAATAAGGTAACATGTGTTATGTAATGGTTTGGACAGGTCATGGTATCACTTCAATCCTCAAGGTCCTTCTTTTTGATCACGTGTTTTTTTATCATTATGTCTTAGAATTCACTAATAATTTAAAAAAAGTTTAGTTCAATGTTTGCTTGTAACTGAAATCTCAACCTTGTACACAAGCAGTTATCGCAGGCTAGCAACTAACCTACGCATAGTAGCAATTCAGCGAATGAAAAGATATTCGATCCAATATAGCTAGTATCTAAATGTAACATAAGTGGTTATTAAATGACTAGAGTTGTAGTTCAAACAAATCACTTCTCTAAGTGGCCTGACACCAACGACGACATGACGAAGCTAGATACCAATTGATAAAGTTGTCAGGTGGTAGTGAGAACACGTGATAATTTGCACAAGCAATTGACAAATAGAATCGGTCTAAATCAATATGATTAGTAGTTAGATCACCATGACGTCTGACTTTTCAACAATAATGATTTCTGCTTATATTGTCGTGATTGTGATGGCTTATTGGCTCTATAACCGCAAGTCACAAATACTGATATTACTTACAGTAGAGGAATACATCGTGAGAAAACATTGGACCAGGTCCAGGTTTTACCAATATGCATATTTATTTTCAAGAAAAGAACACTGCGATAGTTCTCTTAGGACTAAATTAAATTGAATCTCAGCGACTAGTAATGCTTCAAGCCTACAGAAGTGCTCAGCCTAGACCACTACTTAGAAGGAGTATTATAAAAAGTAATGCCAAAAACATTTTTTAATTTCATTATCGGTATCACTATGGCCGCATAGTCCATTAAGAACATAACAATAGCATAGTGTTGGCTATTTTTACGCCCATCTTTCAATCGTTATTTTATCAGCGATGACTACGTCGACCATCAAGCGGAAGAGAACACTGTGTGCACTATACTAAATTGAATGGATGACAACGAGTGACAAGCGATTAGATAGGACGGATTTCATCAAAGTTTGGCTTCCGTATTCAAAATATGATGTCATTATTTAAAACTATTAGTGCAACGACTCATGCGAGCAGAGAATTGTTTAGTTTTTGAAATTACCAGTTTAAATTCTATTTATATTTAAAAAAAAACCAAGATGGTACCGAAGTCGACGCGAATGTTTTTTTGATTTTTTTATGACCACGCATTTCTTTTTTATTTATTTCCGATTTAGGTAGTACTTTTTTTATTGGAAAGTTAGGTCCCGTATAAATTTGGCAAAATATTTCAACCCTAAGGGTAGGAAAACTGAGGAATTTCGTTAATTATTAGTTATAGTAGGATTATATAACAGTTAAAAGCTAAAAAGTAAGGTAGATAACTATTTTAGAAGTAATCAAAAATTAAGCATTTAGAAGGTAATTAGTAGATTATAGCCACAAAATATTATAAAATAAAAACTTTTTAACAAACAAAATAAAATTAACTTTAAAAAATTAAAAGCATAAAATAATAAACCTTTATTTTATTAACCTTAAAAATTTAGATCTTCAACTAATGTAAGTAGTAATTACATAGGTACTAATGTAGGTAATTTTGAGTCGGCGCCAAACAAGCAATGCGCCGCGCCGCCGCGCATCAGTCACGCTTTACGTATAGTCTTAGTATTTATATCTAATTTCTTTTCAAGTAAAATTGCCTCTTGATAATTTACCATCAACTTTTAAGATAATTAAGCTGTCTAAATTTAATAATTAAACGCGTAAACTAGTTTTGATATTTTTCGTCGAATGTAAAAAGTAAAAATAATTTACAGCTTTTCTTTTAATTTTATTTTTTAAGTCTGTATCTTTATTATTAGGTATACGGTTTTTTGAACGCGCTAATCTATGGAACTACCAGTCGCATTTTAAGAATTCTTTTTGCGTATGATAGCCCAGTTCTTGATGAAAGGCTATTTAACATCACGCTACTGGCACTGGGAGCAGAGCAGACAGCAAAGACGCATATAAACCTGCGCCGCGAAAAGCTAGTTTAACTGATAATAGCAAACTAAACTTTTAATTTCGTTATTCATACCTAACCGACAGATTTTAATTAGTCATTCAAGACTAATTGTTATTACTAATGTTTTTGAAATCCCACAGAAATTACGCAACTTAGTTACCTACCTAGGTACTTAATAATTATTTAGGTAGTTACTAGCTATATGCTTGATAAAACTCAGTAAAATAACAAGATTTTTCAGGTAGAAGCAAAGACAAATGAATAAATTATTTATGTGTATGTAAGTATGTAAATAATGTATTACGTACCTGGGAAACAGACTTTTGTCACTGATCTGATGGAGGCACTTGGGTCATCATCATTATTTCAGCCGCAAGATGACTTCAGTACTGTACAGGGGCCCTACCACAACCTCATATAGCGATATTATTTTAATGTAACTTTGTGTTTTGTCTTTTTCTTTTGCACCATTAAAAACAAGGTTAGAGACAAATAAGATTGCTATAAGAGGTTGTGGTAGAGCCTCTGTACAGGTCTGAAGTTATCAAGCGGCTAAATTAATGATGATGAGATTCTGGCGTGGATTCTGTACGTATGACCGTAAGCCACATAAATTTAAAAGAAAAATATTTAAAAACTTTATGCACTACCTACATGTACTCGTACATAGGAGGGCTTAATGCAAAATGGAATTCTCTACCAGCCAACCTTTAGGTGATGCAGAGATTATTGTGGTACGTTTAACCGTAATAAAATACAAATATATATACATAAAATATTGCTACAAATAGCATACAATATAAATAATTATATACTCAATACACACTATAATGTATATATATATATAAATATCCTCTTTTTCTTATATTTAAAATGTGAAAGTTTGCGTATGTGTTTATATGTGTGCATGTGTGTGTATGTTTGTTACCACTCAGCGCTTAAACGGCTAAATCGATTTAGATGAAAATTGGTAGCTATGTAGATAGATTTGGTGCTGGAGACGGACATAGGTTTTTTATCCCGAAAGTCGGTCTGATTCCCGAGGGAGACAACAAAACATTATGTTACTCACGGGCGAAGCCTTACGATACTTACTTAACATACTATTAATACCTAAGTTATTGATATATTAAATCTTAGAACTGAATTTTAAAACAGTTATTCCTGGTTGATTTGAAATTTTGCACGCACTTTAAGGCTTTCAAATTCAAACCATCCTATCCATCATACATGACACAAACCTTCATATACTATTACCATAAATACTTACCTACCTAGGAAATATTTGTATGATCACGTGACACTGTTCATGTCTTTGTCATTGTAAACCGTGATGATTGCTTCTAGGCAAGGTATTTGAAACTGTATAGAAAACGAACATGGTAGCCTACATTCATAGTAACGTGGTATGTCTTTATATTGTGCGATATTTTTTTTTATTGGTTTTTGACTTTTAAGACTATTTTATCTGTATAGCAAATCTCTCTGAAATATCTATTAAAATATGTTTATAGAATTCCGTGCCTTAAAATAAATATACAAAAGACTAAAAAGATTCGTCAGTGTACGTCTCTCTGCCTAGACCCTCTTCTCAGAAACCCGTGCAGGTGTCAAGCTTGAATTATCTAATAAGAATATATCAACTGATAAATCGAATACGTCTGTTGCCCCCTAAAGCTGCATAAATATCAAATTTCTAAGTAGGTATGGCTACATTTATACATATTTACGCCTTGAAAGGCATTTCATACTGGCTGATGCAATTGTAAAGTTTTTAATTTATGAATGTATTATGTAATGTCGATGGTGTATCTTATTATTAAATAAATAAATTTACAAGTAAATTGATTAAAAATCGTAGAATTGTAAAGAAGTCAAACAACGTATATGTTAAAGGCAAAATTTGAAAATCATCAAATTACCTAATCATCACAACATACATTTTCTTTAAAATTAAGATGGGATGAGACAGTCACCATATCACAGTTTATGCTCATCCTTTGCAATAATCATCATCTTATCCAGTAGACGTCCACAGCTGGGTATAAGCTTATCCCAATCACCTTTACTTTGGCCGCTCGTTATCCGCCCTTATCGGTAGCCTGGCACATTTTTAAGAACATCGGCTCATCGTGTGAGAGGTCTTCCCACACTACGTCTTCCGGTTCGTGGTCGTACAGTGGGCTCTAGAATTTGCTTGCCCCAATGTCCATCGATCACCGATTTGAAACCAATTTGTTGCTATGTCAAATTGTAGTATGTACAAAGAACAAACATCTAACAATAGAACATTATGGCAGGTAAGCTGATTTGTATGTTTGATAACTTCGTTGCTCGTTTTTCAATCGATTTAGTACCCTACGATCGCCACTTCATATGATTGGTTATATTCAAGGTCACTGTCATGATACTATTGTGACTATTATTGAGTACAGATATAAAGCACTTGCATAATTATTTGGCATCAACTTCAAAATTTTGAAATACTTTTTTTATAATTAATAATTAACTAAATCAAAATACGAGTTACTTTCTGCTAAGTGAACTTATTTTTAACTTTTTAGTTGCCTTCTTGTTTGAAATCGGTTTTTTTTTGTATAAAATTATTTTACTTTACGATTTTCAGTAATGGGTAGACCTAAATCTTGCTTTAGTATTATTTTTGTACTAACTAAACATGTTGGAATATTGAACCGTATTAAGTAAGTCCGACATGACTGCTGTTAAGGAATTGCCTCGACTTTCTATGGTCATCTGTAATGGCACTTATAACCCATATGGGTGCAAAGTTCTCATCATTAGAAATGAATTAAGTACCAACACCAAATAATGAATTGCCGTTAATCGTTCCCTCGACTGTCTTTCGGAACCATCATCAGATCGACTACAAACCTTCACGAAATAGTAGTGCCTTAAAATATTTAATGAAAAAATAACAAATGCACTAGTCGCCAGTACGATTTTTGAAAGTTCCCCCTCGATTTCCCAGGGATGCCATCATCAGATCCTGGTTTTCTTATCATGGTACCACACTTGGGATATCTACTATATCTACTTTCTAACAAAAGAAGAATCGAAATCGGTTCATAAACAACGAAGTTATCCGCGTACACACAAAAAAATATATACGGTCGAATTGAAAAACCTCCTCCTTTTTTGAAGTCGGTTAAAAAAGAAGGTAGAAGTCACGTGTGTTTATTATAAAACAAAACAAAGAAAGGAATGTGTTTAAGTAAGTGAAATTGAAACTACTTATTACAACTTAATTACAATTCTATTAGTATTAATTACTCTGATATTAAACAAGCAACTAGTTTCATGATATTTTATATAGTTTTATATCCAGGATAAAAGATAGCCTATAACTTGGCCAGGAGTATTTCCTATAAATGTAGAGAGTTTGATAAAAATCCATTCAGTAGTTTTTGTTTCATGCCTGCACATACAAACAGACAGAAAGGCAGACTGACGAAAATTTCAATATAAAATTTTTGGCATCAGTATCGAATAAATATTACCCCAAATAGTATTTTTTTAAATATATTCAATGTACAGATTTTATCTCGCTAGAGATTTATTATAAGTATAGATATAGATTAGGGTAATAACTTACTAACATTATTAATTTATCCTCGTAAAAGAATTGTGGGTTTTGTCCTTGTTTTTTTTTTAGGACAGACAATTTAATTTTAAGACGGTCAACACTAGTAAGTATGTTCTATCTATTTAATTGTAATTACCGTAATATTGCTTGTTTAAGCGATGATAAGAGCATTTTAAATACAGTTCGATAATCATGTTAGAAAATCAGTTTTTAATAGAATTCTTTGCATACGCAAATAAAACGCGTTAGTAAAACAGCGCCATCTAGCGGAGGGCTTGAAAAGTTAAACGCAGACGTTTTCACTTTACAAGTACTTGCTTTAGGATGAGGCTGGCATTCTGTATTGCCCGGATCCTCCTAAGTAGTTCATCTGATTGGTCGATTGGTGGCGATACAAGCTGCAAAATACGCTGTTGGGAAACTTTTCAGTAGACTACCCATACAACCAAGAAATATGTAGATAGATATTTGATAAGAAAAACTGCAAATACAAATTATTGGATTCAACCATAGCTCACCTTTTATAAACATTCTTTTAGTGAACTCTTTTCTATAACGAGTCAAAGTAAATATATTTCCCTCTAGCTTTATTATGGAGTTAAATATGTCTTACATATTTCAAACTCCTCCAAGTTTAGCAGTCACCGAGACTTTCAAGTTTCAAAGCTTAGTTTGCATTTAAACGCAGGAGTTCTTCACAGATGAGTTTGTGCGTGAGACTACCAATAAGTCGGCAATTACTTTTTTTCTTAGCGTGTTGATGGCAATTCCAATTAATATTAGCTCGTCCAGACATCAGCTGAAATGACGAAATCTTAATTACTTCTAATGTCTGACTCTAGTGAACTCTAAGGGTGTTACTACACCAATCGATCGATCGTCGAACGATGGCATTGGTTGATGACAGAATGGAGTAGATGACATCGATCGATTGTCGATTGATGGTAGAATAGATTAGTCGACGCCGTCGCGGTCGGTGTGATTCGGCCGAAAGGTCGGGTATTTATGTATGATACCCTATAATAATTTCTAACACAAGTAGACCCGTTTTACAATAAAGTTATATTAAAACCAATATTGTGTTGCGCGCTGCAAATAATAGTATTATTGTGACATAAAATTATTGTTCGTAGGCTGTGTGTTTATTTATAGTATTTGCTCCGAGACCATTGTTGATGTTACAGTTTGTTGACGGAACTCGTACCTGGGCTATCTATTTAATAATTACCAGGTAGTATTTTTAACGTGTCCATGCCACCAAAAAAAATTTAAATGTAATGAAAAACTGATGTTTTATAAAATAAAATGAGTTTGAAATTGCAATTAGTTGGTTCATTGTTAACTACACAACTGATTACATTTGAAATACTATAAAACTACACCTTTGTAAACACTTCTGATCTTGCTTGATCTAAGTTTGTTTATGAAATAATTAACTATATTTTCATACTACTTTACGGAATTTAATAATAATAATATCCAGCGGAGGGTCTGATCTGCGGGATTCGACCGGAATAACTCACATTTTTGATACTGTCATAGCTTCAGTGCGTTGACAGCTGCAATGCTAACAACCAGAAAACGGAATTAACTTTTATTATTGTCAAAACTTATATTGGCTGCAGCGGAAAATGTCATTAAGTCATTACCATCATGTATTACTAAGTCTTTTAACGTCTATCTTTCCACTAGCAAATATTCATTGTTAAATAAACGAATGTAAATTAACTCATGAATCATGATTCGTAATTTATTTTCTCATATGTTTTAAAAAATACATTAATTTAGGTTTTAAAATATTATGATCTTATTTCAAGACATGTTTATGTTTTTAAATATCTTGTTGCAATCAGATATCAGTGCGTTAGTCCGACGGTGCCGATAACATCGAGGCGGTTAAATTTATCCCACTGTTCTTAGTTGCCAAAATATTTGAGGTTTGGTCCAAAATAGTTTATTAAATGTTGGTTTGGTCCAAAATAGTTATTATGACTCACTGAATAAAATTACAAAGTCATTATTAACTAAGGTAAAAACAATTGCATTTGTAATAAGGTTCATAAACAAGAAGTATATTAATTTCAATCTCTACCTTTTTTCGTTTACTCCGAAGTGAACTACGAATAGCTAGCTCAGTTGCTACATTATGAGAGAAGTTTTATTTTGAAGTATCTCTGAAATATTGCCAAGATTTTTCATTTTAAAGGTAAAACTTTAAAAGTAGAAAGTAAATACTTTATATCTGAAATAAGATCTTGAAATAGATAAAACCTATGTAAGTAGGTATATTTTGTGAGGTTTGTTAGATAGAGCCCCACTTATGTGGTATTGATAATTCCGATTCTGGTATTGTTCTGTGTGTTTATAAACCACAACCACAATACTATATAAAAATTCATCTATGTAACAACACAACAAACACTACATGCAGTTGTCCTACTATAAACAAAGTCAGCAATACCAAATATCTTGGCGTACAAATTGATCAGAGACTGACATGGTACCCCCAAATTGATATGATTGGCACGCGTATTCGAAAGTTTATGTGGATGTTTAAAAACCTAAGACATATAACTCAAGATAAAACACCAGGTGATTCCCCTAACATACTTCTTAATAAAATATATATAGCTCTAGTACAATCAATTATATCATACTGTTTACCAATATGGGGTGGGTCTTTTAAGACGCGCTTTATAGAAATAGAACGATCACAAAGAGCATTGATCAAGGTCATGTACTTCAAAAAACGAAAATTCTCCACAGAAAATTTGTATAAAATTAGCAATCTGCTTTCAGTTCGTAAATTATATATTCTAAATACAATATTAAAATGCATAAAAGGTTGCCAAGACATAAAATAGATATAAAAACAAAAAGAAGAAAAGATGTAGTCGCTAACGTACCAAAAGTAAGAACCACCTTTGCTAGTATGCAGTATGAAAAACGTTCGGCACTTCTTTATAACAGATTGAACAAAATTCTTGAAATATACCATAAAACTTACCGAAATTGTAAAAGTACAGTCATACAATATATCAAAAAATTATCATATGATGATACGGAGAACCTGTTCAAAAGTGTACAATGAAATAAAAAGACTATAATATAAACACTTTTAACATTCGCGCACACACACAGCCACACACACACACTTACACACACACACACACACACACACACACACATACACATACACATACACATACACATACACACACAGCACACACAGCCACATACACACACTTACACACACACACACACACACACAAACACACACACACACACACACACACACACACATACACACACACAAACGCACACACACACAAACACGCACACACACACACATATACACACACACACACACACACACACATATACACACACACACACACACACACACACACACACACACACACACATACACACACACTTGCACGCATGATACTAACCAAACTAGATATAAGTAACCATAAACCAATGTTTCATGATATGAAAGAGTGGAGTCTCCTAGTACAGGCATAATTTATGCTTAAAAGGAGACTTCAACCATTAAGTTAAGAACCAAACATTGTTTATGAAAATAAAAGTTTTTTAATCTTAATTTTAATTTTTAATAATTTTTTTAATTTTATAAATTATGTATAAAGTTCTTGCAATCTGTATCCCTTTAGTACACGAACATAGAATTCACTGGTCCAGTGAACAAGCCAACACTTCAATAACTCTTTGTGCAATTGTTTCAGGTCCAGTATGGTTTCCATTCATAGGAAGCAGCGGCATTTTACAAAAGATGTCTAAAAAGCATGGTTCAGAATTCAGAGCTTTTATTGAATTATCCAGACAATACTCTACAAATGTTTTAGGAATGAAAACGAGTTCTGAACTATTGGTAGTTGTCTTTGGTGAGAAAAATGTACGCCAAGTGTTTAACGAGAAAGAATTTGATGCAAGGCCACATAATTATTTTTCGCAATTACGGTGTCTCGGAAAGAAAAATATGGGTAAGATTAATCATCTTATAATATTAATTATTGTTGTTTCAATTTAATGCTAATGTTTTTTTCGTTTTTCGATATCAGGTATTACTTTCGCTAATGGGGAAGTATGGAAGGAGCACAGACAGTTTGCGGTTAAAAACTTGAAATATGTTGGCTACGGTAAAACACCAATGGAAAAAGAAATTCAATTTGAATTAGTTCAAATATTGAAATATATTAAGGAAAACACGAACAAACCGATAAGTTTGATGAATTCGTTGAGTGAAGCTGTCATGAATATTTTATGGATTTATGTTGCAGGTAAGATTAGATTATTATAATTATCAAGGCACTAGCAATTTGGTCTATGACAGACAAAACTGCTAGTAAAATACAATTAATAAAACTACGAAAATTTGTTACTAATTTTAATATGCAATAATTGTAGGATTAAAGACTTTCTGTGGCATTGTAATATTGTAAGTGAACTTTAAAACAAATGTTACATGATATGGTATAAGCTGATTTTAGCAATCATTACTGGTAACTGCGCTAAATATGAACAATTATGTGTCAGTATAGAACAATACCAAAATGCTTCCTTTGTACAGTGATACCATTGAAGTTGTTCAAAGTGTTTAAAGTGATACGCAGATTACTCAGAATTTGTTTCTGTATAGGTATATAATCCACAGTTGAGGTAAAACAGTTTCTATGAAACAACTTTACACTACTCGTACAATGCAGTAAGCCCGGTAAACCCATTTCATTGTTTTATGGAAATCATTGTAGATATAGATAATATAATATATAGATAAAATTTATAGAAAATTTTATTAGTATTAATATTTTTGAATCTTCGTCATTTTGAATACTCGTCGCAACAATTTTATTTTTGCTCGACTGCTTAAGGGCTTAAGTCAAGCAGGGTAATTTTTTTGAGCGTATGTGTATGTATTTAAGTATGTCTATTTTTTTTAACGCTCTACAGCCTTTATGGCTCACGTTTTAAAACTCATCAAGTTTTTAACATATGAGGTGTCATTAAATGTTCGTATTGAATGTGGGAGTGACTTTGGGTATATAAAATTTCAATGTAACGGTAGCACGAGAAAAAATGGGTTTCTTTCTTTTCACTTTGTTTTAGGCAGGCGGGATTTTTGTTTTTATTAATACTTAATATATATTGCTTGTACAATATAGGTATTTATTGTGAGTACCTTTGAGTATCGAGTTTTTGTGATCTAAATTATTTTATAAGTTACTCCACGAAATTGTAAACCCCTCATAATGTTTTTGCGACGATGTCGTACACAGCTTGTATAATCTCTTGCTATTTCGAACACGCTAATACTAGAGTAAAAATAACTTTCGTAACTAATTTTTCAGTCGCGGTTAAATCTACTGATGTAAGGACTCAAGTCTTTTAAACCCTTACTTTTACTCGAGTCTTTTAACTAAAGAACTCGAGTCATTTAACAAAGTGAGTCTTTTAATGTGTGACCATAATAATGTAAACTTCAGTATCATTTAAAAAAAAATAATTTAATTATAATTCGTAATTCTTATTTATATTATAATATGTTCATATAATTTTTTTATGATTTATTTAAGTCGAAAGTTTGATGTTTAATTAAGAATTTCGATAATAAATAAACTTAATACTCGCGACTCGCAAAACTCAAGAGTCGAGTCTTTTTCGAAAGGGTTCAAATCTTTTCGTTGAGCTTAAGTCGTCTACGAATAGGCAATTTTTTTAATATCCTAGTCATAAGATTGAGCCTCGAGTCGTGAGTCGAAGACTTTTATAAGAGTTAGGGTTCAAGAACTGGATTGAGTGTTGTGGTGTCGTATTGGCCGGGTTATGTTATCACCTTCCCTCTAATATGGCGAAGGTGATGATGGCTGGTCTGTGCGTCATGCTCGTGAACGCTATATCGGATGACTGGCATACATTTTTACTTATGCCAGTATTACCTTGTCGTTCAATATGACCGGGAAATGCATTTCTTATTTTAATTTAAATACGTAGTCAAATTACCATCCTAGATGAAACTAAATAATTGACATCCTCTCTTATCTTTTTTTTGGTATTTGGTCGATTTGTAATAATTAATTTGTATAGTTCTTTGGTTGCGTTGAGTATTAAAATTTTAATTCATTCAAGAAACTGTAATTATCTGGCGATTTAAAAAAGTGGCGTGTGTTTTTGCCAGTTCTTCTCACAGCTCTACCTCGTCAGCGAACTGGCTGTAGGTTAATTAGCTGACTTCATATAATTTTGACTTTTTATAATCATACTTTATGATCAAAATGAAATAAATGCTTTGAGTTTGAGTTTTGAGTTTGAGTTGCGAACCGTCACAACCGACTCAAGTTAGTTTTAAAAGCTTTAAAATCTTAAGTTCTTTCATTACTATTCCAATCTGTGTATCAATTTTATATTGTGCACATGTAGGTACGAGTATATTGGTATGGCTATTTATTGATTATGATTCTTTTAAATCCGCAGGAGAACGTATTCCAGAAAAGAAATTAAGACATTTGTTGGACCTTTTTAGACAGCGAGGAAAGGCTTTCTCAATGGCTGGCGGATTACTGAATCAAATGCCATGGTGCAGGTTTATTATTCCTGAGATGAGTGGCTATTCATTGATTACTAAACTGAACCGGGGCATTTCTGAAGTTATTGAGGTTTGTATACTTCATTGTTCATTACTTTATGTTATTTATAGAATACTAAATTATTATAATTTGGTGTCCTTTTATTTGTGGATACGCGAGATAAAACGCACAAATTGTAGATCATAATTACAACTGCCCGAAGTTAAGATACTTACACCGAAATAATACTGTATGTTTGTTGAAAATTTTGTGGAGAAAGTATTAGACATATCATGATTAAAAATAGAGATCTCAACATATATCTGCATGGTATGGTATTACACATTAGGTTGGTATTTAATATTATATAGTCCCTATGCTTAACTTTTTTGGTTTGACAAAAGGTATATCCAAGTACTTAGATACCTGTATAAAAAATTTATAATTTTTATATTAATAAATTAAATAATTTTATAATTTTAGAGTTGGTGCCAAGCAAATACTATAAGAACCTTACTACAATAGCAAATTAGGATTGATAATACTTATAGGTACCTAGTTATTGTTTTACTTGGCACCAACTTCAAAATTATAAAATACTTATTTAATCATTTGTGATTAACTAAATCAAAATACGAATTACTTTCTGCTAAGTAAACTTATTTTTAACTTTTAAGTTTCCATCCCGTTTAATGTCGGTTTTTTTTTTATATTATTTTAAATCTTTTGATAGCAACAAAAAAAGTATCAGATTTCTTGAAGATACAATTTGCGTACCTCATGTACCCTCAAATCTGGTTTGGTTTTTATTGAACCGGCCAGATAAGGGCATCAAAACTGTATGTACAGGAGTGCAAGTCGCATTTACAAGGACATATGCCCACTTCGGGTTTTCGTTAGAGATCTGTGAAGACAAAACCGGCGCTGGTCCATTCGACGATGAGTGTATTAATGTCTCTTCCAGATTGTACAAAACGGCTAAATTACTAAGTTCTAAACTGAATGCTAGAGTTAGTGGTAAATAAAGAAAAACATTCCATAACTTTATCTCAGTCACATCTAACTTAAAAGAAAATGTCCCTATTTTTCAAAAACAAATACCAAGTGAATTATGAATACTAATATTCTTACGTCGATAGTAGTACTATCCCGGTCGATCCGGCCCATTCATGCTGAAACCATTGTGGATTTACTACTCTCTAATGTGAAACATCATATAATAATACTCATTATAACCGTATGAATTTTTTTCAGGAAGCAATAAAGAAACATAAAAATAAAGAAATAGTAAAGAACGATTTCGTTTATTTATTCTTGCAAGAAATGAAAGCAAATAAAAGCCCGACATTTACAGGCAAGTGGTTGTCTATTTAAAACTAATTGAATTTATTTTAATCATGTATTGAACTGCATTTTTGTTTACAGAGGAACAGCTTAGGATGGTGTGCCTCGATTTTCTGATAGCAGGCTCACAGACCAGTAGCAATTTGTTAAACTTTGCTATATTAGCCTTATTAAAAAACCATCATATTCAAGACAAGATTTTCAATGAAATCAAATCAACGATAGGGGACGAGACACCTTGTTGGAACGACAGTGAAAGGTACATTTTATTACTTTAAAATATTGCTTTGCGTCTTACCGTTCGATGATCTGTATCCATAGATCATAGGTTTCTTTCCTTTTTATTTTCTTTTTTACAAAATACCGCTACAGGAAGAGGTGATGAATGACGAACATAGGACACTATTAGGATCGCATCTACCACAATCGAGTTCTTAGTGACAATGTGACTATTTTAACTTTTAACCACCACGAGACACAGTTCACTGAAAATTAAAAGATAATTTTTGTACATTACGAAATTTCAATATACATTTTTCACATAAATGGATTCAAATTAAAAGAGATCCTACGTAAAACTCGATTCTGTTGGGATTATTATTATGCATTCCTTTGATACGACGTCTCATCAATTTCATAATAGGAATCTCTAAAAGGCGTATGACAATATACTGATTTGATACATTTCATAGTATAATCTGAAAACGCACATAAACCATGTATTTTTTTTTTTTTCAAAGAGCATTTATTACCATTTATGTGAATTTTCTTTGCTAATCCAGTCTTCTGATCAGAGGGCTTAGACAAGTGGCGTAAACGCTAATATGATTAATCATTGTATCAATCTCTATTAATATTAGTTCTGTTTATCAATCACATAAAATTTCGTCCAATCTATTCTATTTAGACAAGTGGTGTATAGGTCCTTCAAAACGATTTGAAAAGGAACGTCTATTGTGAGGTACAATTTAACGGTTTGTAAAAGCTAATGGCTTAGATTTTACATGCTACGGTAGCTTACCTTGAAATATAAAGTAAATAAAGTTAGTAGGTAGTAGTAATATAGTTACTGTCAAATATAATGCAAGAAGGTAAAAGAGTAGTTAAGTACTCACCTACTCTTTTTAAGTTTTAAAACAATAATAAAAAATACAAAGAATTTTGTGTCATTAAAAGCATTTTCATCCGAAGAAAAAAAAACCCGGGGGAGGGTCCGGTCCTCAAGTAGACGCGTATGATTTTTTTTTTGGTTTTTTATGTTTGATGCGCCGGCTCTTAATTACTTAGGTATAGTTAATATAAGTAATACGTTGATAGGGTCATGGTATGGCACGGTATAGTGGGCAGACTCCTTTAGAGTTACCAGAGGACAACATGTTGCCGTCATGTAAACCACTAGGTCCTAGACGAACCTGACGAGCCTGGTCGCTTGTACAAGTATTTCCAATACCTATTTTGAGTACCAGTTACTCAAAAAAACATCAATTTATTAAGTGATAGAACTAAAGACACTAAGAAGAACACTGTAAAGAGAAAATAAATAATTTGATTATTATTATGGCAGATACATAGGTTAAAAGATAATTGATAAACTTTAGAAATTTGTAACACATTAAACTACATTGCGAATGGCTGCTTAGTCTTAACATAATTTTACTATTTTCAATATACATGTAGATTTGAAAATTCTATAAGTAATATTGTAACCTTTTGAAATTTTATGTGAAATATTTATCTGAACTTCTTCGTGGTAGGCTGCGTACGCTCCTTATTCTACTGTCTTTTAGGTAAAGTAAATGTAAACTACAAACAGGGTCTAATTAGGACTATGCACACTTGCGCAGTTTATATAATGTGTATAATGTATTACAATCATTACGCTACGCTATATTGCTTGGCAGAATAACCTTTTTAGTGTAATGAAAAAGCAGTTGAGAAATTATCAGTTAAGATAAAAGTAAAGCTAATATTGTTAACAGGTCTCAACTGACTGTACGAGTAAGTGTTTTATATATTGCGAGTTGCTTTAAGAGTCATTTGAATTAGATACGCTGGTTAAAGGCAACAGTTCTTAGAAACAAACGTTGATATTTATGTGTTAATGATCTATACATCTATACATATAATAAAAATGTAACCGATCGCTGTCTGTACATGGAAGATATGTGAGAAAAAATACTATTAGGACCTATATCAACGCAAATAGAACCCATAACAATGATTGTTAAAATTTTTGTCTGTTTGTCTGTGCGTTTGTGCACGCTAATCTCAGAAACGGCTTATCCGATTTAAATATGGTTCACTATTATATTGTGGTAAGCTTCACTTAACATTTAGTGTTTGTTTCATATTAATCGGTTCATAAATAAAAAAGTTATGCCAATTTAAAGAATCACATCGAACATTCGTTAATTTACTACGAAATCTTATAGAAGCAGATATTTTAACAGGTTGCGGACTAGCTGATAGTGTTTTTATTCCTCGGATTTCATGTCATTCTAAGCAATCTTTCATTTAGTTTTAAACGAGTCCAGTTTCCAGTGAGCCTATGTTTTGCGATGACTAATTAATAAAGCCCAAGGTAAAGACACTAAAAGTTGTGGGTGTGGGTCTAAGTATTAGCTGTTTTTCGGTCAGCTTTATGTGGCTCTATCAGCCTAGCAGCCTGTATGCTTTGATCCCTGATGGCTATACGTCTAATCCATACATCCATATATATTATAAAAGGCTTTGTCCTGACTGACTGACTGACTGACTGACAGACAACTTAAAGCCTAAACCGCTGGTCGTAGCGACTTGAAATTTGGAGGGTGTGTTTGTCTTAATGGGGAGGGAAGGGAGGGAAGGGAGGGAAGGGAGGGAAGGGAGGGGAAGGGGAAAGTATTGTAGTGAAAATTTGCCTTTGTGTATTGTATGTTGTTTTACGGGGGATATCTTTAGGTAGGTGAAAGAGGGTTTGTACGAATGGTGATGACGATGAGTTTAGAAATAGTATGCAAAACAGTATTTAAACAATATAAAAATGTCTATTGAAAAACGATATTCATGCAAGCGAAGCCGCGGGCAGAAGCTATACATATATAAAAACGAAAGGTCACTCACTCACTCACTCATCACGAAATCTCAAAAACTACAAGTGCTAGGAGTTTCAAATTTTGGAAATAGGTGCTCTCTAAGAAGGAATTTTGCGAAATTTATTTCCCTGGAGTATAAAGGGGAACAAAATTTGTATGAAGCTTCTATAGTTTTTTAAAATAGGAGTGCCAAGTTTCGTTAAATATCGCAAAATTTCGTCTGTTTTAGGGGTAGCGGGTGAATAGATTTAAATCGGATTCGCCTTACAGACGGATTATACTGATATTTATTACTAATACAATGTACGATTGCCGTAAGATTAGGTAAGAAATATTCTCATACAGGCACACATCTGAATTTTCACGCGAACGAAGTCGCGGGCAACAGCTAGTTTCTAATAAAATGCGAAGATTAAGTAACGCAAAACTGATAATGTGAATTCGTTGGTCTATAAAACCACAAGTCAGATGTTGTAAGTAAAACTTAGTGTGAAATTCGAAAAGGTAAAAAAAAAGATTTATTCTATCTTTTGTACTTTATACTTAGGTACAGGTGTATCAGATATCAATGAATACCAGTTTTTATAAATAAAAATTTCTCTTTTAATAAATAGATAATATAATAATATTTATAGGTATAAGATAATTTGTAGTAATGAAACCAGTTACGTAAAATATTAGCGTGTGGAACAACCGTTGCTATTAAATAAGCTAATCTAGCCATTTACATGTAAACTAATGATTCGTTACAAAACTTAGCTATCACCAATTAAAATACCTATTGTATACTATAACTTATGATAATTTCTCTATAAAGAGGTGTGATCGAGTTAGGACTTTGATGGCTTTTAGGTAATTCAAAAAGTAGATTGCACTAAATAAGAAGTAAACTTTCTTTTATTCACCGTGTTCACTAATTTCTTTGAAATTTTGATACAACTACCAATTAGATGTACCTACCTATTCCCACTCGTATATACCTACTAAACAACCCTACAAAACAGGTATTAAAAGGATTTGCCATTTTGAAATGCATTATTAAACAGCACCTACATAGTAATATATACATGAACTCACAATTCGCAAAAGCAGAATAGTTTAGATCCAGAGCTTTTAATTTTAACCGTATTTTAACATAACCCCGTGAACGTGTTGTAAGTATTTGACTGTGTAAGTAAGGTCACACATTACGCATGTGTGTCATACTTGAATGTGTGAGCGGGGTTAAATTTAGATTAAACTTGAGATGAAAACATGTATATGAGCAATGGCCATCTAAATTTAATATTATTGATAAATATAAAGGCAATGACCGTTAATTCATGTAATAATCTGAACTTTATTTTACTGCTAAAAAAGTTAGTGTTGACCTTTGTACGCTCCGACGGGAATGTCCGCAAAATTGGTTTTATCCGTTTTTTAATTGCCTAATTTAGGAAGTAGGTATATATATACATATTAAAATATCATAATATTCTTAAAGTATACCTACTGGTAGTTCTTGTCTTCACCGTTATGTGAAGACGAAATATTGTTATATAATTTTAATAATGTGTCCTGGTGGTTTAGTTGTTCATTCTACATTTTATACCAAATCAATTAGTTAATGAATTGAATTAGACGATATCTCGAATGATTTTATTAAACTATGCGCCTCTATACATAAAAGTGCTAAACTGCATCTATTATATCAAGGAGAAAACTTCAGCTTTATAAATACCAGTTTCCTTTTGTTTAAATACCTACATAAGAAAATTGACCTATTGTAATCAATGAACCAAAGTCAGTTTTTAAAACAAATTAGGTATATAGATATACATTCAACCAGTTGCTCGGTTAAGTTGATCATGGTGGTGGTAAAACATCAACTTTGTTTACGTTATTCTTTTAACTAGTAGAATAGAATAACTTTCGAAATAATTTGAATACATTAAAGTACTCTGAATATACTTTCACTACATAGCAGTGACGTCAAATTCGGTTTATCTTATGTAAAACAACGCTTCAACGCTTAACGCAAATCTAGGAAGCTCAAATTTGGAAATTAGTTTCATTTTATTACGTACGCGCGACGCGTGCTAGGCAATATTTTTTGAAAATACAACGCCTAAAAAGGAAAAGAGCGTTAAAACTATCATAAGATACTTTTTCTTTGCAGTTAGATTAATACAAAACTTCGTTTTAAGGTTCTTTAAAATAATTAAACTATTATCAAGCTTTAAAATAATTAAATACAGCCTTTTTAAAAATCAACCTCTGAAAGGGTAAAATGTGATTACAATATTTGTATTTTTATTCAGATGTACTTGAAACTTGGCATAATATGTTCTTTAAAATAATTAAGCTAATTCGCGATTCAGCATTTTTTTTAAATCTTTTTTCAAGGAGTTGATATAGAGTTGCTCCTTTTCATGGAAAATGTTTGTAATCCACGCGAGTAAAGCCGCTGGCGAGGAGCTAGTCAACTTGAACAAGTGTTTAATATTTTAAAATACTAGACAACATGATCGCCGGTCTACAATATAGCAATACTCCATTTCTTTAAACTTATGTCGTAAGAGGCGATTAAGAGAATATCAGGCACCTAGTACATAGCAGCAATATCTGTACGAGTACGAAAACACCGAGTGATTGCGGTCACGAATCTTCCTGCCAAGCGTGGTGATTATGATGAACATTTTTATCCAGCAGTAAATGTTGTCAGATGTAGAGAGTTTCAAATTGTCAGTTTCAACAATTAAAGGAAATTAGGTAAAATAATAAAAAAATAAAATTAACAAATTACTATCTGAATAACTAATAGTTTCTATTCCATTTAATAACGCTTAAAATTCAATTCTATGTTACGTTGTTTTTATCGATACTAACAAAACCTAACTTTTTTGTATAGATTGATCTACACGACAGCGTTTATTCAAGAAGTACATAGGTATTATCCTATAGTGCCAATGGCTGGACCAAGATTAACGCAAAGTGATACTTCAGTAGATGGGTATTTAATACCGAAAGGAACCACAGTACTCATATCACTTGGTGAAATATATTTCGATCCTGATCTGTGGGAGGAGCCAAATGTTTTCAAACCCGAAAGATTTATTGACGAAAATGGCAAGCTAATAAATTCGCCACACATGTACCATTTTGGATTAGGTGAGTGTCAATTACTTTTCTACCTCATTCCTACGTTATACATTGTTTAATTTGCAAGTTTAGTAAATGTTTACAAAGCTGTGTTATGTGTAATTCATTCATAAGTGGCTGCTACTAGCGAATCCAAATTGTGATGTAAATTAAATATAGTTAATATATCTACACAGACGAATTTTAATGTATTAGATAAAATATTTAATTTAGCTATAAGGTATGTTGATATAATGCTTGCGATATTTTAAATCTGCAAAATTTTATGAAACTTTTACTTTTGCTGTTGCTGTGTGTATTATATTAATAGAACTAACAGAATGCTATATCGGTTTGCGATCAAACTTTGTCACTTGCATCTATGAACAAAGCACTGCATTCAGGAATTCCAAGACTACTCTTGTTTTGAGTATTTATGTTTATTGGTATAATCTTACACTCCCAGAATACCCACACTTTTAAATACTCAGTTAAGATAAGACATAACTCAGGTGCGTTCTAACCGTTCTAACGCACAATGGTGTTGGTATTATCTGTAATACCAACACCATTGTACCAAGTCAGCAATGCGAAGGTTTGACCGATAAATATTGTTTCAGGACGGAGACGCTGCCCTGGAGACTCCTTAGCCAAATCTTTTATATTCATCACACTTGTTGGCATTCTTCAAAAGTACCGTATCCAATGTAGCAATGGAACCTTGCCATGTGATAAACCTATGATAGGTATTCTTTCAACACCGAGACCTTATACAGCTGAATTTGTTCCGAGAAAAATTGAAAATCATATATCTTAAATCTGTAAAATGTTATTTTGAAATATATACATTTTAGAATTGTATGTATTTAGATATTTAAAATATATTTTATTGTTATCTACTTGCATTTAAATTAGCTTGTAAATTGTTGTAAACGTTCCATTAGTTGTTGTAGGTTACAGCTTATACATCATATTGTTAGTACTTAAAAATTAATACTTTGCTATAGAAACAATGCCTCTAAAAATTTGTAAGTAATTTTAGAATGGAGAGAAGAAATCTATTTGTTTATTGTACTTTGTATTAATTTCTAATAAACATTAGTGCTGCGGTTTAGGAAATTGTTTTAATTGTAAAAGTATTGTAATATAAAAGTAGAAAGGTTTGTGGAGCAACAACTAAATATTGTTTGAAATTATTGTATTGCTACTATATGTAGCAATACTGCTTTTTTTGCTCATAGATTCGCATATAATTTCGGTAGTTAAAGCCTATCGACTGCATAGAAAGTGGATCGCAAAAAAAAACAAGTAAAACTAAAACCCAATTAAAGCTTAAAAGTAAAAACAAGAAATTATTCTTTTATAACATAGATATATTCATGGTGGTCAAAGGAAAGCCGTTGTCGCAAGCCTTGCCACGTATTACCTCGTCCTTTAGTCTCGCAAGTATATCTTTGCATAATACGGTAAGGTAGGTATATAAGGTGGCCTCTCTTTGACCATTAAGAATATATCTATACTAGAGAAGAATATTTGTACTTTTAAGAGTACATTACAAGAAAAGCACAGGATCATCCCGTCGTTTTTGAAAACTAGTTTAGTGAATTCTCTTATTTTTTGTTGAATACGATGTAGAGAAGTTTCATAAAAATCCGCGTGGACACGTGAAAGGTGGGAGTAATTGGCTAGAATCCGAATTCCGCTGTGAAAAAAAATGCAGTTCAAATGACACGCAAATTTAACGCCTGCATGCGGAGCAAACACAACTTCAACCAAAAGAACGAAACAACACGTTATTAGCTACAATTTTCTCTACCGGGTCATGGTTGTTTACATGACTAAATGTTCAAATGGTTTAAATGCGTAAGTGTCAAAATGTACAAAGTTTATTGGTCAAAATGTTGCAGTGAAAAATGACAAAAGTTCACAAGATAAATCACGCTGGATATCGATAGGGTAAGCCTATGTTCAGCAGTGGACGGACGACTACAGGCAGGAATGGAATACAGCAAACTTATCTGACAACCAAATACTAACTATTCTATTGTTTTATCATTTATTTTCAGGAATTTATTAGATTGTAACCAGTTCTCAAAAGAGTTTTTATTACTATTAATGGTTTGGATAACTAACTGAATGATAAAAACAATACATCTTAAGTATTTGAGGATTATGACAGTGATACAAATTGTACATTTTGACTCTAATTTGTCATATCAATAATGCCGTGATGAATTTTATACATTTTGACACTTTATTGTTCTACCAGTAGCACTTTTTAACAATTAAACTTTTTGAAGCTAGCTTGTTCTGACTAATTAACTATCTATTCTATACTAATATATAAAGCGGAAGAACTTCTTTGTTTGTTTGTTTGAACGCGCTATTCTCTGGATTGAATAATTCTTTATGTGTTTGATAGCCTAGTTCTTTAGTAAGGATATAGGCTATGTAACATTACGCTACTGGGAGCAGAGCAGTAACCAAAGACGTAACTTAAGGCAGGTTAAACCGCGCCGCAGAAAGCTAGTTAACTACATGACTGATGCATGCATGATAAACAATCGTTCTTTCAAACAATCGTCATATATGTCTGTTATGAATTTTGACTCTCGTATTATTTAGCACATAGGTAATCGAACCATATGGATGTTCAGCCACGTGAACAGCCATGAACCGGAAGGCAATTTAAATATCGGAAATTTTGATGTGAAGTATAAACTGGATTAATCCGAAAACTATGAGCATCAATGACTACTATTTTATAAGATCATGTCACTCAATCTAAGGCTTCGAAGCGATAGTGACACCTTTAGAAATTGACAAGATTAAAAGGAAAGACAACAAAAAATATTTGATAATTTGACGATTGTTTTCGTCTTAAATTTTGTCTAGTACAAATTTATAGTAACAAATAAACATACTTCTAGTGCTAATATTGGCAGTTTCGCTACTTATACTTTAAATAAATACCATTAGAACGTACCTACACAATTGTACGCTATGAAATTATTTATGAAGTCATATTCTTTTTTTGTAAAATTACATACTAAAATGAGATAGCATGAATACATCTGTATCAATCATCTGCGACAGGAATATGACAGACAAGACGCGACTAGCAGCGAGAGCACTGAGTTATTTATGACGCGTAACATGACCTTGTCAGGTTTTATTATTAGATGCCCTTTAAACACTGTTACACTTAGCTTACCTAATAGAACTATGACTCTTGTAATGAATAACGCTTTGTAATTATAATAATAATAATACGACAACTTGTAATAAGGGTTCTAGAAAGAAGATATTTTTTTAGGCACCTACCAACCTGTATAAACTTTCTGCAATAAAAAACTTGCTAAAGGCGGACATTAATGCTTAAGGCATTTTTTGCCAGTCAACCTTAGGATTATTCAACGATTGAAATTGCATTTGTATTGTAGCGGTTAAGATGGTCTCCACTGGCTTAAGCAGAATGTCGTAGGTTTGACAACCATGAAAGACAAACTTATACTAGCTAAATACTAGCTTATCGCGGTGCTGTTTCACCTGCGTCTTTGCTTAATGCTCTGCTCCCGTCGCCAGTAGCGTTATGTTATATAGCCCATAACCTAACTGGGCTGTCATACCCAAAAAAAATTATTCAAATCCGACCGGTAGTTCTAGAGATTAGCGCGTTTAAACAAACAAACAAACTCTTCCGCTTTATGTAATACTATAGATCATTTTTCAATGAGAGTCGAAGTTTACTTTGTGTCCGTAAGTTTGTTTGTAAAGAAGGTTTGATCTCTAATTATTGCACATTAGGTGAATTCATTGTTTAAGAAACACAAGTAACTAAAAACGTAATAACTGAGCCTTGAAGAAATCTACAATATTCTATTGTACCAACATGGTACTTTTGATTGTTTGAATGTGTCAAAATTGAAGACAAACAAGCAGTATATATTATTACAAAACAAAAAGCCCGTCTGCCTTAAACAAAGTGAAAGGAAAGAGACCCATTTTACTTCTCGTGCTGACGCTATATTAAAATTTTAAATACCCTATGTCACTCTCACAATCAATACGTATCTAATAATACCTCATAAGTTAAGAACCATTAAGCCATTTAGACTGTAGAGCGTGCCAAAGAAATAGACATACATACATAATACATACGCTCGTAAAATATTACCCTCCTTGACTTCGACAGTCGGGCAAAAATTCAAATTCGGCCTTTGATTCAAATTTATAAATCATCTCCTGTGCCCCTGTGACGAATTAAATAAATTTTCTTTCTTCTTTCTTTCTTTCAATCGATACCTGCGCCGTGCTGCAGTCTCTCCAACGGTACCATATTGACTATCGATGCATTCGTTGTGCTGAAGTGTTCTTATGAAAACGCCACCATGTCAGTACGAATTACTGGTCAGAGCTCAAGACCTATCCAGTTGCAGCGCGGAGTACGACAGGGAGATCTTATATCACCGAAACCGTTCAGCGCTGCATTGGAGGACGTGTGCAACCTTCTGACCTGGAATGGACTTGGCATCAACATAAACGTCGAGTACATCACTCACCTTAGATTTGCTGACGATATCGTGGTCATGGCTGAGACCGTGGAGACCTCAGTGCAATGCTCGATGACCTCAGTAGAGTCTCTCGACAAGTGGGCCTAAAAATGAACATGGATTTTTTGCAGTAGTAGATCCACGCTACGCTTGTTTCAGAAGATCGACTTAAGAGTAGTAGTATCCGTACTACTGCGTTTCGTTCGGTGAGTGAGAGCTCCGGAGGCCCAATTTCTCCTCTTTCCTTTTTCCTCACCTCCCACATTCCTTTCCTATAATCCCATTTTTTTTCGATGGCTTTTGGTATGGTGGCCACCACTTCTGCCTACCACTGACTGCTTACCATCAGGCGGGGTGGAGTCACTTTGGTAGACTAATTAAAAAAAAAACTAAATTCATAACCTTATGCAATGTCCATGTTACACCCACTCTATTACGGTCGGGAGGGACTAAATCGAGCATCGAGTGCTCGAATTTGTTGACGTTACATATACCTGATAACCTGGGACAACAATCCGATTAGGTAAGTCCGATTTCGAGAAAGAGGTCACTCGTCGAATCGAACTCGGCTGGACAGTGCTCGGGAACCTTCAACATACTTTCTCATCCGCACTACCGCAGCGTCTCAAGACCTTCTTTGACCAGTGTGTGTTGCCACGGAGCAGAGACGTGGTCGCTAACTATGCGTCTTATCAGAAAGCTTAAAGTCGTAAAGAGGGCGATGGAGCGGGCCATGTTAGGCGTCTCCCTGCGTGATCGTTTAAAAAACGAAGAAATCCGCAGAAGACCTAAAATAACCGATGTGGCTCGCAGAGTTGCTTCTCTAAAGTGGCAATGGACAGTGGTAATGTATATACCTAAGTACCTACCCAAATAAGCCATAAAATTTAATGAAGATATTAATTACTGACCTCGAGTACAACATAATATTTTATATACCTACTGATTAGCGAGAGATTGTTTTAAAGGTCAAACATCAAGTTGAAATACAAATGTCAAATTAATTACTCTATGACTAAGATTACATTTGTGGATGGTGGACTCTGTAAAATGGGAAACGCCATTACCACGCACGGAGATATTTACTTAAATAATAATAACGATCAATATTAATTTTATATCTAATATTTTTTGCCAGAGCTCAGTTCTATGTGAGTAAATAAAGCGATTATTTATGCAAGTACCTACTGTAAAAATGTGTATGGATACGTTCACCGTCACTTTTATCTAAGAAATAAACATTCAGAAAATAACACTTGTGGTGCTTGTATGGTACACTGAAGCCGATTAAAAGTTACTGTAAAAAATAGCATTGAACGTACAACGAAATTGAACGCTCTGAAGAAACTTTTGAAATAGATAATTGTTCAGGTACCAACTGCGCTAAAGAAATTACAAGAGTAAAGCGCGGCAGAAGAGTAGATTAAAGATTTTTCTATCCTGAACAATTATACCTACTTATTATTTCAGATACCAAACTAGAAAACATACCTACAATTTGTTGACAATTATTATTGTAGGTAACAGTAAGTAATTCGTGGTAGGATGTACCAACTTATTTTCTGAAAAACTATAGAGCAGCCTACAATGACATTTCGCAAGTTGTAAATATTCGAGACGCGTAATTTTGACTATAATTTTACTTATTTCAGATATATTAGGCGTAACATTATTGACAATTGAGTACCTATTGAAATGCCGCGTTCAAGTATATTGTTTGATCTGTCTAACACTTCAGTTTTAGGGGAAGGGGTAAGTAGATGCTTAAATGTATAATATAAGTTCATTCAACAAATGAAGTATCTACAGTTAAAGTATTTGTTTGTTCTCAGAAATGGAGCTCAGATAGACACTTTCAGTGGCGTAGTGTTAAAAGATTTTTAAGCATAGCTACCACAATGTCAGCAGTTGTATTTAACTTCGACATATTCTCAAAGATTTCCACAAATGGTACATTAGTCGACGATTTAGTTACATTTTAATGATGATGGTAGTTATAAACTGTAAATCTACAGTGTTTTCCTTTTTTCCAGTTAGAATATTTGACTTTTTAATTTTGGAATTGACAGTGGGAATATCGTATTTGTATATGGACTGTTTTATAAAGCAATATACTAGAAGATTTGATTGTATTAAGAATTTAAATCCACTACTAAGAGGAATTAGTTTTGGCCAGTTCCTACAGACTGGCTATTTTTCATTAGTAGTAAGTACATAATATTTTATTACTAAAGATAGGTACCTAATTTAATAAGAACAGCCACTAAACATCGACTAAGTACCTTAAGGTGTGTTCGAATGCTGTGCACAAGGTTGTGGTTTAGTTGCCCAGCTAGAACATAACTTTATTTGTAACTTGTGTTCATTAATTGTAATATTTGAAAGTCCTCTACTACAAGACTTATTTCCTAAGCCTTTACGACATGACTAAACTTGTTCCATAATATATCTAAAATAACAGCACACAAATGTGTTGCAAAGAAATATACGTATGTAAATTATCTCTTCACTTGAAGCTAATCAAATTAATCTATACCTCAAGTCTCGTCAAATAAAATATTCTTTCGCTTTTCAAATAAAAACATCACCGAGTGAGACTGACATACTATTATTACGGATAAATACTTATGTAAACTGTTTATGACGATGTTCCGTAACTATAATAAAAAAATATTAGGTATAGCTTCTTCTTTAGTTGAGAAATAATCGTTTCATAAAAAGAAACCAATGCCAGAAACCAGTTATCCTATGATCTATTAAATTACCAATCATATTTTATAGTAGGTACCTATTTTATTTTATTCAATATTAAAACATACTTGGAGAACTACTTTCTATTTTATGAGAGAAAGTGATAAATTTAAAAAGAACTTGTTTCCTTTTATCTAGGTCAGAGACTTTGTGATGTTATAATTCCAATTATTGCATCATCTACTTGTTTAAAGCAGTAAGACACACATTTTAAAAACTTAATAAAAGAGTTCGTATGTATTATATGTAGCTGCCATAATAATAAATATGTAATAGACATAGGTATGCAATGATTTTGTCAAACGGAACTGTTTTCAATAAAATTATTATCGCACGTTATCACCGTGCGAACCTTTTGTGTTCGGTATCGTTCAACTTAGCTTCAAGATACAAGTAGTATGTGCTCGAGGGATCTCACTTGCACATATTAAATCATCACTTAATAACTAACAATTACACTTTTAGATAAGTACAGTCAGTGTGACTTAAAGTTTGTGAGTTTAGACATTAGCAATCTAAACTCTTTTCATGAAAATATTAAAACAAAACAACTATCCTGGCAGGTGCCTTATAGCCTGTCTATTGTTTATGATATTAGTTTAACAAAATAACATTAATAATTGATTCCGTAAAATTTGTTTCTCCTTCAGCAAACTATAAATGACTAAACATTTTATTAAATAATAATAATATTCTACCACATTCACACAGCGCCATCTAGTCCTAAATTAAGCAATTATATTTGTTTGTGTTATGGGTACTAAACAACTGATAAACTACAATTTTTTTTTTTTGTAAATACATACATATTATAGACAAATTACACCCAAACAGAGAACAAACAATCATGCTCATCACACAAAGGTTTGTCCTGGGTGGGAATCGAACCCACGACCTCCGGCTTAGCAGTCAGGGTCAGTAACCACTAGGCCAACAGGCCAGTCAATATCTTTTATCCTATTAATATTATAAATTCGAAAGTTTGTGTGTGTGTGTGTGTGTTTGTTACCACTCAGCTAAAACGCTGAATCGATTTCAATGAAAATTGGTATGTAGACAGATTCGGTGCCGGAGACGGACATAGGTTACTTCTTATCCCGAAAATCGGTCTGGTTCCCGAGGGATACAACAAAACATATTTTACGTGCAGGCGAAGCCGTGGAGCGCAGCTACTCGTAGTAGATAAATAAAATAAAATTGAAAACAATTTCAAACTTAAGTTAGGCGCAAGTTCTATCCATCTTGCGCTAGAGCTACGAGAGCTACGTCTAATTAGCTTCGAGATTATGCAAGCTATCGTAACAAAAAGTAAAAAAACCCAAGAATGAAAAATTGCCGTCTACGAAACTTATTTTTTTTCTTTTTCTATCGTAAACACGGTATAATACAAACTGTTAAAATTAAACAACTAAAAAAAACCGGCCAAGAGGTTAAGCTCAAGCTAGTTGAGATCTCGTAATTGTAATTACAAAAGTTTCAAACCAGAGGCCCTAGACAAGTGTCAAAAATTTCTATTCTATTCATAGATTAAATAGAAAAATGTATTGGATTGACATAAGCTAACGCCGACGCTTATGTCAATCTCATACATTTTGTTATCTATTCTATGAATAGAATAGAAATCTTTGACACTTGCTCTGAAATTAGATAGTGCCCCTCATCTGTTGAACAGCCATATTATGGTCGATGTCAAAAAACCCGCATCTGTGGATCGACCATATTATGGCGTCTGTCAAAATGACGGTCAAAAAAAATTCTACCTTTTCTAAAATCGCTAATACTCAAACTGTGTAATTCGGTAGAACTCACCGATTTTTACGGTTATAGTCGACTAAATGCAGATAGTAACGATACCCAACACTATATAATTCTACCAATTTTAATGTCAAATAAAAATTGTCAAAAAAGTTACTTGTCAGTTGTTGTTTACACGCGCGACCGACCTCCTTGGTTGGTTATATATTGTTATAAATCGTTTATTTTATCATTTGCCAGTATTGTTTTTTGATAAAAACGTTAATTAGGTCATGTAGTATTTAATTATCACGTTTTATTTGAAAAAATACGTAACTTTAGTAAAGTTTGGAACACAAATGTCAAAAATTTGTGTTTTTCATACTTTTTGGTGTATTTGTGTTATATATTGTGAAAAAAAGCAGTTAGAAGAGCTGCAATTTGTGTTTGTGATAAGTTTAATAAATATACTACAGTGTGGAATAGTCAAAAGTGTAAGTAATTTAAAAATTTATACAAATTTAAGCGATTGAAAAAATTTTTGTGAGTGTTGTTTACACGCGCGGCCGACCTCCTTGGTAAGTTTTTCTATTGTTATATATCGTTTATTTTATCATTTACCAGTATTGTTTTTTGATAAAAACGTTAATTAGGACATGTACTATAAACTTATCACGTTTTATTTTTAAAAAAACATAATTTTGGTGAAGTTTGGAACACAAATGTGCAAGTACCTGTTTCTAACGGTTTTTTCATTGTGTTTGGTGTCTTTGTGTTATATATGTAACAAAAGCAGGTAGAAGAGCTGGAATTTGTGTTTATGTTAAGTTTATTATATATACTACAGTGTAACAAAGCCAAAACTGTAAGTATTTTGATAATTTATAAAAATATGAACCTATTGTTTACACTTACGCTCGGCCGCGCCCGGTTTTCGCTCCCACCCGGCATTGTCATGGCTTAAAATATGATATTTTGTATGAAGAGGATATATTGTTTTTTATTATATATAGTGTTTAATGTATATAAATGTATATTAACTATAACTTTTTTACAAATACGGGTATTTTATTAGATTTTTAACCATTTTTATAACTTTAGCCGTTAAGAAAACCTCGACCTTTTTTGAAATGAGTATTAACAATATAAAAACTCTTTACTCGGACTTAATATATGTTTTGATATGAAGTATATTAAATGACGATTCCAATGACATAAGTTTTATATACACCTGCCATATAATAATTCAAAGATATGACGATATTAAAACTGCGCAGCCGCGAGATTTAAATTTTCGCAAATCGCGCCAAATAGCTCCACAGATGCGCACATTTGACGTTTAGAAGCGTCACATTAGTGCATACTGATAAAGAACTGTGCATTGCCGTGATCTGGCATACATTTGGGCAGTTTTATTAGAATGTTATCATTATTTAGTTTGGTTTCTCTCAACACGGATGTCTTTTTAAAGGTTAAAAAGAAATCTGAATCTTTGGCTTACATAACGTTGAACCTCAGGCCCCGGCCTGAGGTTCAACGTGCAGTAAATCTTTGAGAGTTTTAAAGAACTAGGTTTTATTCTTAAGATTACGATAAGTACACACATTTTTGAATCAAGTTAATAATTGCCCTGAATATATCGATCATCGTACACGTAGTAAAAAGCGTGTATGCGATTTGCGACTTTACTCGTATTTTTAAAGATATCAAAATAAAACTGCTATGTACTAGATTCGCCATTCTTATAATATAGTTTTTTACTTTATCATTAACAACGTTCATTTCTTAAATCACAGCTCATTAAGCCTAATTACACCTCTGCCTCCTGGTTAGTTTAATTTGCGGTAAGGTTAATTTTATTTTTATGCAATCATCGATACTGACTCGTACATATCTAACCTAACATTCAATTCTGTTTCACTGCCGACTGATTGGTCAAAGCGTTTGGTATCATTAGTAAATATTTGACCGTGTTGTTTTTACCTTTGCTTTTAACGATGTGTCCTATGGTTCAATATGGTTCAAATAAATTAGTGCTGCATTAAACAATGATGTTAAATTCTGTGTGAAGTCAAACACAAATTGTAGTTTATAAAATACTGCTTAATTTCTATTTCTAGTATGTGTAGACTTGTAAAACTGATGCTAAATCTATACATATAATAAAAATGTAACCGATCGCTGCCTGAACATGGAAGATATATGAGAAAAAAAATTACTGGGGCCTTTATCAACGTAAATGAACCCAAAACAATGATTGTTACAAATTTTGTTGAGGGGTGAAATTAGGGATGAAATATTCTATACAAAGATCTTTAGCTTTTGAAGCTAGCGACTTGAAATTTACAGAGAGGGGGAGGGAGGGAAAGGAGGGAGGAAAAGGAGGAATTGAGGGGAAAGTGAGAGGGAAGTGATGGGGAGTGAGAGGAAAGTGATGGGGAAGTGAGGGGGAAGTGAAGAGGAAGTGTGGGGGAAATGCGGGAAAAGAGAGGGGAAAGTCAGGAAGAAGTCAGAGGGAAGTCATTGTTTTTACGAGGGATATCTTTAGGTAGGTGAAAGAGGATTTGTATGAATGGGAGATTAAAAATAGTATGAAAAACAGTATTTAAACAATATATAAATGCTATCTATATACATAAAAGCAAAAGGTCACTCACCCACTTATCACGAAATCTCAGAAACAACAAGTGCTAGGAATCTCAAACTTTGCATTGTCGTTCCTATTAGGATATAGGTGCTCACTTAGACGGAATTTTGCGAAATCCATCCCCTAAGGGGGTATAAAGGGGTGGCAAAGTTTGTATAAAATTTCTATAGTTTTTATAGTAGGATTATTTTTTATTATTCAGCAACCCCCCTTATTAAATGGGCAAATAAGAGTCGCAAGTTTGTGTGAAAGTGGTTTGTCAGTTTTAGCGGTAGCGGGTTTAAACTGGATTCGCCATAGAGACGGATAATACTGATACAATGTACGATTGCCATAAAATCAGGCACGCAATATTCTCATAGAGGCACCCATCTGAATTTTCACGCAAACAAAGTCGCGGGCAACAGCTAGTCGTATATAAAATTAGATTGTATCATAACGAAAAATGATACCATTTATTAAAATGGTGTTTCACGAAAATGATGTAGTCTTCGTGTTTGATTGCCTTTAAACTGCTATGATAGAGTCAAAGCAAGTACATTATATCATCACAGTCGAATTACGGTACCGAGTTCAATGATGGACAGTCTATCTTGCATCCTGAATATACGTACAGCTTAAGCAATTTATACACAATATGTATTATTAGCTGCGCCCTGCGGCTTCACCCGCGTGGAAAATAGTTTATATAATGTAACACGTAAAACAGGAACCGGTCCGATTTTCGGAATAAAAAGTATCCAATGTGTATATACACACACACACATACAAACTTCCGCATTTAGAATAATATATATATATAATTTATAATAATAGGATGTACCAGACACCGTTGGCCAAATTTCAAAAGTAATTTTTGGTACCTAAGTATATAGTTTACTAGCTTTTGCCTATCATGTAGATAATGTTTTTCTACAGTCATTTTATGTTAACTTAAAACAATAATTTTTCTAGGCAACTTTTAATCCCCAATTTCACCCTTCTAAAGCCACACCCTGTCAAAAATATTGATGAGAGTATATTTTATTTTGATACCGTAGAATCCCAATACAAATTTACAAAACTGTAAATAAAAAATAAAGATGTTTCATGCAATCGGTTTCATACGTTTTTACACACTTGAGGATGAATTAAAAAAAAATCGTTTGTAAGCAAACCTCTACCTCTGCCCATAGCGTCTCTTAATTACGTACTTAAATAACAGAAAATGTCTGTAGAAAAACGATATTCATGCGAGCGAAGCCGTGGGCAAAAGTGTTTAATAAATTGACTTACTAAAAGAACTTAGATAAATCATCCAGAATTTAGGTACCAATATAAATATGTTTACAGTATCTTGAAGCCTCGGGTTTTAAAAATTGAAGAATTGTTTTTTTCTGCTAGGCCCATTCTAAAATTTCTTCTGCAGGTTTCTTTCTACTGAAATGTTTTGAGACCGTCGGAGGCCCAATTGCCCCCTTTCCTTTTTCGTCACCTCCCTCAATTCTTTCAACTACCCCACTCCTCTCATGGTAGGCAGCGGCTTCGCAGGGTTCTTGTCATTGAAGGAGCAATGCTAGGGAATCTGAGTCGTCCATGAGCGACAGTTACCAGTTATCATGTGCGCTGTTTGCTCGTCTGCCACTGGCGGCAATAAAAAAAAAAGATTACGTTGACTCAAATTGTGTTAATCAACTATGTCGACACTATCTTGTTCCCACTTTGACCACCTTCACAGTTTCAAAATGTTTGCATCGGTTCATGTTTGCTTTATTATTTAAATATGATCACGTTTCACAAAGTCAAACCTTGCTTGATTTGTGTCTTCAGCACAAGTGAACCGGATAACCAAGTTATTCGGCTTCACTGATATCTTGAGAGTAAACAATATATCGGTGGTAAAATTAATTTACCTCAATCCAGGTGTACCATTGTTGTGCGCTAGTCATGTTAATTAACCATGGCTAGACAAGCCATGGTTAATTAACATGACCCTGCGAAGTCTTGAAATAACAATACAACAATTAACAACATCATAAAATAATGTTATAGCTTGTAATATGGGTTCTAGGATGTTCTATGATGTTCTAAATACATAAGATACTATTTTCGTAAATACAGTAAAGTATACATAGAAACACCCTGACCAATGATAGTAGTCATGCACATAAATATAGTATGCACTCTGCGGAAATGGAATCCAAAACCCAGTCTATTGCTGTGCTGCATTTAGAAGCTAAGAATCTGCATTTAGCAGAAGATGGCAGTGCAAAATTGTAGTACAATTTTGCCATCTTCTGCTAAACGGTGAACGATTTTTTTTTTACCATTACTTCTATAAATACCTACATGCACATAGAATTAAAATTTCTGTCATGAGAACAATGCCAATATATTTTAATGTAGGTACGTTTAAGTTTATTTCTCAAAGGTATCTCGTTACTCGCAGCGTCAAGTATAGCTCTTATGAATACAAGTAGATCGTAATAATAGATCCTTTTCAATGAAATTTGGTAGTAGAAATGAAAATTGCCTTTTTTTTATTATGAAAT
Organism: Parascotia fuliginaria; assembly: GCA_963082885.1. NCBI lineage: Eukaryota > Metazoa > Arthropoda > Insecta > Lepidoptera > Erebidae > Parascotia > Parascotia fuliginaria. Next base: position 8,887,584 of record OY720170.1, read on the forward strand.
TATATTTGGCTTTTTTATAAATAAAAACTTTATTTTATTTATTAAACTTTATGCAAACAGGTGCATTAGGTCACCCTTAGGTAGTGCAATTGAATTTGAAAATAGGAAAAATATGAATTTTAAATTTAGGTAAGGATTAATGCAAGTACTGGTAGAACCAATTAAATGCTTATACCTACGAGCTTTGGTACAGAAATACTACTAATAATACTAATGACCACAACACCGGTAGTTGGTTCCTGTACCCAATGTCGGTAGGTCTCCATATTTTTTTATTTTCAAATGTACCTTTTTTGTATTTTTTTTATATAGGTACATATATTTAAAAGTGTTATTTTAAGTGTATATAAATAGGATACTACCTAATGGAACTAACCTTACATGTCTACACTATCTACTGCTAAAACGTATCCAGAACAATCAGCTGTTTTGGTCTCAAAATGAATTATAGTTATTTAAATAGTTTATTAATTTATATTAAGCCAACTAACTTTTTTTGGAAAATGATGATTGTGCGTTTTATCCTTTTAAAATCCGAGGCTACACATAACATTAACATCAGGTTAACATCTCTTACTTACCTATTTACAATGTAGTGACAGACAACCTACTCGGTGAAGATGAAAGATAAGGCAAGATCAATTGCAGAAAATCAGCTTTGTTGTAGTGGAAAAGCCGATTTGACCTATAGCACAGAATAGTTAATAGTACTAGTCTATAGGCAGTATTGAAAATTCTTGTTGGATTAGTAAGACAGCTAAAATCTGTGTGTTTATGATTTAGAAGCCTAGCTCGACTTCGACTATATAGATACCTATCTAGATTATTTGAGGCACACAAAATTTAGCTCACATAAGCTTACATTTTTTTCGATTCATATCATCACAACTTCAGCAAAATTAAATACAATATATATCTAATATAATGTAGCCTATATCCATCTGATACATTTCAAACGGTGAACTAATTTTTAAAATAGCAAGTACCTACTAAGACACAAAATATCTTGCCAACTTTCTTTATTGTACATACGTACGAAACTGCTTTACAGACATGACTGAATATGATAAAGGATGAATAGTGTTTCATCTTTCCTTGTGCGTTGCTTCTCATGTGACTGAGGTTTGTCTCTATTCAGACACGTATAGAAGACATGATAGAAACTAGTACAGTGGCTTGCTGTATGACACATTTCTCATTTAATCCGAAACTATAGATAACTCCTCTACGGACGTGAATAGCAGTACCTACTGAAGCAGTAACGAAAAGTACGCAGTAGAAAAGTGTAACACCGAATAACACGTCCCCGTAAGTTTACGAATACGAAACACTTAACAACGAATGCACGCTACCTCGAAAAACTTAATGCCGTGAAAATGCGATCTCGAATAACTAAATCTCTAATATTCACTTTTTCGAAACACTTAACAACTAATGCACGTTACCACTAAAATCTGAATACCGTAGCAATGTGATCTCGAATAACTAAACCTCTAAAAGTCATCGTAAAAAGTCTTTATTTATTCATATAACAATCAACTAAATAGAGAAAAAATAATAATTATGTTTCAATCAACCAAATCAACCGTTTTCCCATTTCAATACAATCAAACAAATCGAACATTAAAAAAAAAATTTAAAATAATTAACGTTTAAAATAGCACAAGTATGCAAGACCAGCTAAAAATGTGGTTAAGTCCATTGTTTCCTTTTTTTCCAAATGTTTTTTAATTTTTCATCCCTATTTTCTTTTTTCTTTGCTCTGTTGGTTTCTTGAGACACACACTGCCAATAACATTTTGTATTTAAACGTCTGTCTAAAGTAAACAAATATCCTTCGTGTAGTAATAGTCTTTTATTCTTTTTAGATAATAGAAATTGTAATTGCGCCATCATCACTGTCCGCAAATTACCGTTACAACTATTGTAAGAACGGGTAATACAGCTAATATTTTTTTCTAAGGAAAAATTTAATTATTTGGTTGAGTGACACATAGTATACATTTACTTTTGTCAGTTATTTTTATATTTTATTTAGTTGATTGTTATATGAATAAATAAAGACTTTTTACGATGACTTTTAGAGGTTTAGTTATTCGAGATCATATTGCTACGGTATTCAGATTTTAGTGGTAACGTGCATTAGTCGTTAAGTGTTTCGAAAAAGTGAATATTAGAGATTTAGTTATTCGAGATCGCATTTTCACGGCATTAAGTTTTTCGAGGTAGCGTGCATTCGTTGTTAAGTGTTTCGTATTCGTAAACTTACGGGGACGTGTTATTCGGTGTTACACTTTTCTAAGTCACGTATCACACTCATATTTTTGGTTATATAAAGGTAAGTAATTTTCTTATAGAACGAGATAGGTATTAGTATGAGTAAAAAAATAGGCTGAAACGATTAAAATGATTGCGCGAAATATAAAATTGCGGCATTTTGAGATGAAATATAAAAATATATTTTACTACAAATACTTATTTTTTTAAAACCTTTGCGTAAGTACCAATATGTAAACACGAGCACCTTATTCCTAAAGTTAAACACGATCAAAAACAAATAAAAAGCGGTGCGCTTTAAATAAGATCCATATAAATGAAGTAATTGACTATCATGCCCGTTTCTAAAGCTAACAAGAAAGTAATTATACCAAAATGAATTCCAGGGTTAGTACTTCTTTCTGCTTTTATATCGAAACTAAGTGGTTACCCGAACTCTCAATTGTTAAATATTGATATTGATTTACCTGTAATCCTATTTGTTCTGTTTGAAGTTCTGTCGTCTCTTGGTATTGGTTTATTCACGGTTTATTGTTTGAATTTTATTAGAATACTTTTATTTTTTTATTTTATAGTAAAACCTTTTATGCTACATTCAATCATTTAGGCATTGAATTAAATGAAATATAATAAATTAATGATTTTGTCATCAATTCCTCCAAAAGTGCTGTAATTCAATAAAAAAAATACGCCTTATTTACTACAATTATCGAAGTATTATTTATTTTTCCTTAAGCATACTACATACATTCTAAACTAATATTACAAAGAGAAAAGATTTGATCAACGATTTACCTATAAAACAACGTTACCGATTTCAAAAATCGCTACCTGCACGTTCACTAGGAGTAACTGACAAAACACGATTTTGCAAGAGAAGCATTTAAAGTTTTTTCGTCTTTTATCAAACATAACTTTTTTTCTATTTAATCTTTTTTTAAATAGCTTTTTTTTTTAAGTTGTTGGTAGTAGATCCACGCTGGTTTCAGCATGAATGGGCCGGATCGACCGGCGCAGTACTACCCTCTCATAGAAGATCGACGTAAGAGTAGTAGTATCCGCATTACTGCGTTTCGTTCGGTGAGTGAGAGCGCCGGAGGCCCAATTTCTCCCCTTTCCTCTTTCCCCACCTCCCTCATTTCCTTGTTCTACCTTATTCCCAGCCGCCATATTGGAGGCCACCATATCTGCAGTTCAGGCTTTTGGTATGGTGGCCACCTCTTCTGGATTCCACTGACTGCTTACCATCAGGAACTTTGGTAGGCAACTATATATATATATATAAAAAAAACTTATATAGAAATGCTTAAAAACAGGGGATTACTGGCTAAAATGTAAAAAAAAATATTCAAAATATACCCTATTTTAGGAAATAAATTTAATTTAAACCAATTTTTTTTGATACTATTGACAATTACACCACATTCAGCATAAAATCTTTATAAAACAATCCAGGTCGAATTTGTGTAAAGACAGTTGTAAACAAAATGATTTTATCATTTTAAACTTTATTTTAGATCTTATCATTTTTACCTTAAAATTTGAATGGAATTGTGAAAAATAGACCGACCGATATATACAGACCCGAAATAAGAAGTGTATCTGCATTTTTTTAAAGGTTAGAGCTTTGTTAAATATATCATCCGAAAAAGCAAGAATATCTAAAAAAACAGTATATTTTACGTATTTTGTCAGGTACCCCAAATGAACTTGCAGGTAGCGAAATATTCATTTGTAAAGGTGAACCTTCACAAATGAATAAATTAAGCGGGTACCATAGACTAATTTTTATTATGTTTAATATATTTTTCAGACGTATTCATAATTTCAATATTTTAAACCACCTTTGTAAATTAGAATTATGCAATAGGACATTTTTGCAATATTTTTTTCTGTAAGTAGGCGTTTGTTGCGAAACCGAAAGAAACTTTTGATACCGAAGCGAAGCAAGGTTGGACGTTTAGTACTTAACCCTTTCAACACGGCCATATCCGTTTACTGCCCCGGAAAGTGTTAATAATTCTAATGAACCAAAATCAATTTCGAAAGGTCTACTTATTTTGATCATAATAATTAATTTCTGAACTAAGTATACAAATTTTATTGCTTTATTTTTTTATAATGCGTATATTTTGTCTTGCAACACATTAAAGTTATGCCTGAGTAATATATTAACATTACAAACACGCATAGGTAAAATAAAATTTGTAGCTATAAAAAGAATTGTAAGAACGTATACTAAATGATAACTTAATTCTAGCACGGGTCCTTTATAGTTGATACAATCAGGTTCCTCGTAGGCGCCATAAAGGAGGTGCCAGCATGGGCAATATGCGAACAGGACTTCAACATGACTATCTGCGTACCAATGAAGGATGTTATACTGCATTGCAATACAAACGGAACCACAGCCTTTACGAAAACATCGGCATTTTTATATTATGTGTAAGTATATTAGTAGACGATTAATTAGAAAATAGCTTTAACCGATTTTATGCCAATCTAAAACTATAAAGAGCAAATAGAATAACAAAACGTCGTCTGTGATTTTTCAGCGTTTGATTCCAAGCGGTGAATCATTTTCGATAAAATTTATTTTATAATTAGTGAACTAATTTAGTAACAAACATACAAATCATACAATCTTGAATTGAAAACCTTCTCCTTTTATGAAGTCGAACTTGAGTTCTCTGCTGCGGCTTCAAGCAATTATTTGGTGTCAGTTACACCCAACGCGAGATCTTATAACCTGTCATCAATGTGGTTGTAAGGCGGATAGCACGTTATTGGTTTTTAGATTTTTCATAACCACAGTATGATATTTTGTTTGGTTGTCTTGTGTTTGTGACGTTTCAAGGGCGCTTTATAAAAACCATAAAATGAGTTTTGCAATGTGCTCAAACTCAATGTTTCTCTAAATATTAGACTTTTTTTGTACATTGATACATTAACAATGAGGTAATTATCTTATCTGTAGTAGCAAGAGTAATACATTTTTTTATAAAATAATAATAAATCAACATCGTTTTTGCATTTTATTAAGCTGGCTTCTACACAACAGTAAGTATATACAATTAAATCGCATCAAATCGCATCAATTAGAGGTGTTAGCTGTATTAATCTGCAGCCGTTGAAACACGCAATCTGAAGCCTTGACAATACTGCTAACACGTGATAACATAAGCATTGATCCACTTTGATAAACGGGTCTAAGCCTTGACTTAAAGCACGGTCAACTATGCTAATGATCGAAATGTTTAGAGCGATTTCCAACGTGTAATCTATAGGAACGCCTATTGCTCTATTATGAGACCTATGTAATATAAAAAAGACTACAATAAGACGACTTAATTAAGTTAAAATGTGTAAGCTAAAACGTTAAATACTTATTAAGTTATTTTAATATTTAGTATATATTTTATTTAACAAAAAAACCACTAGATAAAATTCATTAAAACATAAATATCTGCAATATATTTTAATCTTTCGTTTCATTCTTCTTCGTTGCTTCTGTAGAATATACTAATTACTTTATATGATATTCCATTTGAGATGTTTATTAACTTCATCAAGCTGAGACTGAAACTGGAGTGGAATTTCCGTCTTAATCCTTTTGCCTTGCACAACCTAATTGGGATACTGTGCTATGCAAATGAACTATTAGGCAATATTCAGTGCATAGCAAAATGGGGTCATTCTAAAATATTAATATTATGTTTTACAATCCGTGTATATGTAGCACCATGTAGCGCCTAATAAAAATATGTTTTAAATCCTTTTTTTTAAAAAAGAGTTGGTAACATAAATCTGTAGGCGTCATTTTAATAATAGAAACCGCATTACAACTAGGCTGCTTTGAAGTTTGTGCGAGTAAACGTTTACAAGACTAATCTTAACGCTAACTAAGCAACTAATTTCACGACAGGCAAGAAGAACGTGTGATCTAAAATTTACTTATAATCTCATTTTTGTTCATTTTTCAGAAACTATTTCACATACAGTGGCAAAAAAACAATGACGACGTATTTATTTATAACAGCTATCGTATGGATTCTTACCTTTTTTTTATCGTCAGTGACTGAAGAAACAATTGTAAAGGTATCTTTTCTTCAGCTTTGCAAATTCATTTAAAATAGTTTGTTCGAAGTTAGCAATCCATCTTCCATTTTTATTGTCAATGGAATAAAAGTCATAAAGTTTATTGTTTAACATACGGTCTAAAAACAGACGTTTGTGGAGTTCAACTGCGCACCAGAGAACAGATCCTCTGTACCGAGGAGATTTTACAAACATAATTGCACGTACACAAAGCGTGAATATTTATGGATCACACGAAGTTTTTGTCCCACGTGAGAATGGCACACATCTGTAGAAGGTTGCGGTAGCAGTCGCTCGCAATTCTATTGTATCGCTGAGGCAGTCAAATATGTATTCAAATCAGTTATATATTTAATATCAAATCAATACTTAAGTTCACACTACATTGCCACAATATCCTATCCTATCTATCACACACCACTCACTAGTACACAAGCAAATCAGAAATTAACATTAGAAATTCTCTGTATCTACTTGTACTGCAGGCGAAGACTACCTGAAGGTTTGTCAAAGTCACAGGCTTATAAACTAGGACAGACTCCAGTTATCTTAAAACTTCATATTACAACTATGTTTTTTTAAATAATATATTTAATATATTTATTTACCAAAAAATTACAGATAAACATCAGGTGACATGAAAAACAGAGATACAATTTCGTACTTAGATATTATTATGTTACAATAATTGTAACTGGAATCTGTTTGCACAGAAGATAAACCCTGCCTCTTAATCTAGTAAGATATCTTTCAAGGTATAGACCAATTCTAGCTCCCTTAGTTCTACGCTATAACAGAACCATGTAGGTATTTAGGTAATACGTGTACATTGATGATCTTTTATATAAGAATAATGATGTTTTCCTACAACACTATTGGCTAATTTTTTTTAGATTTTCAGATTAATATTCGCCTTTAGAACAATTTCTACTGTAACTACGCTTATTTTATTATTGCTAGCTACGGAAACTGAGGCCATACCCGCATTACTAGAAATACTTAATGCGAAAACAGAAAGCTCGTGGGTGAGTGTCAATCAACGTAATAAGGTATTTTTCAAAATATTTCGTGTGTTCTATTTTGAACATATCAAAGCTCAAGTTCAAAGTCAGTGTCAAGATTACCTGTACTAAGTGTTAATGTAATAAATATGTTCGCGAAAATGTTACATTTATTCTTTACAAACTCATTCCTCTTAGAAATTTGTCCACGTGTAAGGCCCAGATGAAGGCTAAAAATAAACCGTCGAGATGTTGCCTGTTATATACTATACATTATGTATGCGATGAGCTAATTTTTTTCTCCTTTAAGTTTATTAATATATTATTAATGCATATTATTCGGGATTGGCACAAAATATTTATCTCTTCCGTTCTCTTCCATCAGCCATTATCTGAACACACTCTATTCTCTTTCATGTCATCCCTCACGCAATTCATTTATCTCTATATGTCTACTTATACTCACATCTCTTTGTTTTCTTTCTATTATGGCGAAGGTAATAATGATTGACTCGCGCGTCATGCTTCGTTAACGTTCGCCACTTGTGACACACGTGTGTCTCTCGTGTCGAGTTGGTGAATAACGCGTTAAAGCTGATCAATTTTGTCATGTCTCACTTTTAATAACCAAAATCAACTGGTAATTATTTGGTATTTGATAGGCTCGTTGTCCACTACCACTAAGTTCATTGTGTGTCAATTACACATGAGGCTTTTACATTTTACACGATAAACTAACAAATTCAAATTACCACGCCATGTGAAGCTAAATAATTTAGATATCTATCTTTATATTAAAAAAACATTTTATAGTTTAAAGGTATTTTAATCCAATGGCCAAGTAGTCAAAATGTAAATATTAAAATTGTATACATGTAGATAGATATGTGTGTAATACAAAATAACCACTTAATCAGGCAAATTAATTAGATTAAGTATACAATAAGTTACCACAAAAATTTAATATCATATTGTGTTGGTGTACACATTAAATTATGATGGTCAGCTATTAATATAAAATGAACTTAGTTAGTAGGTAACTAGTTCATGTAAAATTTTAATTTAAAAGCGGCACATCTCAGTCAAAATGATGCTATATTTGATTAGCTTTTTCAAAATCATCACAAGAAAATAAAACACTTGATTGGAGCCGTCGATTCTTGTTTGATTGAAATGCGAGTAATATATTGTTTCTTATGTACACCATGTACTTATGAATTAGCATTATTTTAATAAATTTAATATGAATCTGAATATGGCTGAAATTAGATTTCATCGCCAATAAAGGGCAATAGACTTATAAATTTATACATATTATAAATAAATCGTTTGGTTTCATAATGTGCGTTATCAATCAGATATATATAATATCAGATAAACCATTGCTCTCAAAATACTACAGAATAGAATGGTATCTTAGACACCGTAATTATTTACACTTAATATGTATGTGGCCTTTCTTACTTGATGCAGTAAAGCAGACAATTAATTTAAGTGGGGTGCAATAAACATTGAAATTACATTGTGATTCGTCAAACTTAACCTATAAATTGGTTTCTTTCTTACATATTAAAATTAAAGGTAGCTAGCATTAAAAGCTCCAAGAGCACCTTGACGAATACATGCTTCAATTATTTCAATAGAATAGCAATAGAAAATTTAATAGATCGTAACACGTTTCAATTGATAAAAATTAGCCAAGTTTATTGGCTAATAGACCGGTAGCGTCATTTATCACGTGTCATTATGACTTTAAAAGGTTTAAAAGCAATAAACGAAATAACAATCATGACGGGGTCCATCTTTTGTTTTCACGGAAGATGGTTGTCATTTAATTTCATCCACATTTTTTCTATTTTTTATCATTGTAATATACCATTAATATCACCAACAAGAATATTATTCTAAACTTGACGCTGGCAGAAATAGCTGACACAATCGTCGGCTCTGTTGCCAAAAAAAAAGGAGAAGAAGAAGAACAATCATGACATATGAGTTATGACAACATAATTTAATCACAGAAATTAAAGATTAGGGTCCATCTTTTGTTTTCACGGAAGATGGTTATCATTTAATTTCATCCACATTTTTTCCATTTTTTTATCATTGTAATATATCATTAATATCATCAACAAGAATATTATTCTAAACTTGACGCTGGCAGAAATAGCTGACACAATCGTCGGCTCTGTTGCCAAAAAAAAGGAGAAGAAGAATTAAAGATTATTCACGGACTTCAATTTAATTTACTATATTCAATAACCAACTATTACACATACCTAATGATAGTGGTAGATGTTCTCTTTAAACGCAGTATCTTCCAATAGCTTCTAGTAAATACGGTCAAGAGGTTTTGCGGACAGTTATACACGACACAACATGCACCTGTTAGCTCTCTAGCATCAGATCAAAGAGCTAGGTTAACTCGTCATTAGATCGAAGATCCCAGACGTCAGCCTGTGCGAGGTTAGTAAGACACTTAGGCAGCCGAGCTACTACCTACTACTACAGCTACTACTACCGCATGCGAACCAAAATAACTGACGTGGCTTGCAAAATTGCTTCATTGAAGTGGTAATGGGCAGGACACATAGCTCGCAGAACTGACGGCCGTTGAGGCAGAAAGGTTCTAGAGTGACGACCACGCAGGGTGCGCAGACCTTTCACAAGGTGGACCGACCATCTTGTAAAGGTGGCGGGCAACCGATGGATGAGGGCGGCAAAGACCGGCCTCGGTGGCGAAAATTGGAAAAGGCCTATGTCGAGCAGTAGACGTCTTTTGGTTGATATGATGATAATCAACTACGGTACAAGTATAAATTCAAGGTTCTGTGTTAAATTCGTAATTAATAGGTGTTACTGTTTACACATTCCGCTAAATATGAAACTTAGAGCCTGTTTTACCACTAGCTGCTAAAGTGTCTGATAGATATCTAACATCTTCTAGCTAAATATGTCTAATATTTATAGAGTTTATTTGTCAGTTAAAGTCATCAGGCACTTATGAAATTGATTTTTAACCGACTTTAAAAAGGAGGAGGTCATCAATTCGGGTCGTATGTTTTTTTTTTTGTATGTTTGTTACCTCATATCTCGGTCATATATGAACGGATTTTAAAAATTCCTTTTTTTATTTAAAAGGATATACTCTGAAATTGGTCCCATATTTTTTTATAATAAATGGTTCAGCAGTTGTATGTTTGTTACAACAGGATTCGGTCATTTATGAACCAATTTGGAAAATTATTTTTTTATTTGAAAGGGTATACTCTGAAATCAGGTCCCATATATTTTTTTTAAACATGGTTTAGTAGTTTGGCTTTAATTTTATATTTTGTAATAAAACGTATGCAAGGAGTGAAGACGTGTAAAATTCTTCTTCTTCTCCTTTTTTTTCGGCAACAGAGCCGACGATTGTGTCAGCTATTTCTGCCAGCGTCAAGTTTAGAATAATATTCCTGTTGATGATATTAATGGTATATTACAATGATAAAAAATAGAAAAAATGTGGATGAAATTAAATGACAACCAACTTCCGTGAAAACAAAAGATGGACTTCCACGTGTAAATTTACGCGCCGATGTCTTTTGCGACGAATTTTCTGACATTGACATGTCCATGCTACAATTGTGAACCAATTTCCAACATTCTTGTTTTGTTAGAAACAACGTGGCCATGGATGGCTGACCATTTGTGTCATTTTATTTTGAGCGTCTTCATGCTTTAGAAGCAGTAGACTCTGGTGGGCGCTGTCTCACTTGCGCAGCACGTTTACTAGGCTTGACTATATTAAATAACTAGCTTCCTGCGGCGCGGTTTCACCCGCGTCTTTGCTTACTGCTCTGCTCCTGTCGCCAATAGCGTGATGTTATACAGGAATATAGAAAATAGTTTTTATTATCAGGTAATTTTTAAAATTTTTCTCTTCGTAAGAACCGTCCTCCTATACTTCAAAGATTATTATAAAAAAAGAATTTGCGAAATCGGTTCAGCTGCTCTCGAGATTTGCGCTTAGCAACACTATCAACGATTAATTTTTATATATTAAACTAGCTGTTGCCCGCGACTTCGTTCGCGTGAAAATTCAGATGGGTGCTCTATGAGAATATTGCGTGCCTGATTTTATGGCAATCGTACATTGTATCGATAGATTCGATGATAAAAAAATAGATGTTATTAATGAATTCACCCTACTTGGCCTAAACATAGACACCCACATAAATTGGAAATCTCATATTAATAAGATCAGAATAAAAATATCAAAATTTTCGTACGCTTTCCGGGAAATCAAGAAGACAACCGACATGCAATCTGCATTAACAACTTATTACGCCTACGCTTACTCGTGGTTTAGCTATGGGATAATTCTATGGGGAAACAGTATTGACGTACATAGTGTCTTCATACTTCAGAAAAAACTGATTAGAATTTTAGAAAACGTAGACGGTACAGTCGATTAAAGCCCTTTTTTCAAAAACATAATATCTTAACGCTCACTTCTATCTACATCCTAGAAATATGTAAATTTGTCAGAAAATACCCATTTTTTTACACTAAACGTGAAGACAAACAAACTAAGTATTCTCTAAGACATAAGAACAGATTAAAACTACCACCCTCCAAACTAAGTATGCACTCATCTGGACCTTTAGTATTGTCAATTAAAATATATAATAATCTTCCTGACATCTTAAAAAATGAAACAAGTGACACAAAATTTACAAACCGACTAAGACAAATATTAATTAATAAAGCCTATTACAAAATCGACGAATATCTAAACAATAAAACTATATTGTAAAAATAAACATACAAATATATACTTAATTTCAAACAATAATTTAATTAACTCACCTATAAACAATTAAAATTTATGTATGCCATTTTAAAAACCATTTTTAATTTCAAATTAACAGTTAATATTATTATTCTGATAATGTCTTCATCCTCTCTCCTACGTTTGCCGTGCCCGACAGGGTCCATATTGAACTGTACTTATAATAACATAACATCTGTATTACTATATGGTGTGCAATAAACGTATTGAGTATTGAGTATTGAGTATTGAGTATTGAGTATCAGTAATAAATATCAGTAATATCCGTCTCTATGGCGAATCAAGTTTAAACCCGCTACCGCTAAAACTGACAAACCACTTTCACACAAACTTGCGACTCTTATTGGCCCACTTAATAAAGGTGGTTTCTGAATATTAAAAAAAAAAACATACGACCCGAATTGATAACCTCCTCCTTTTTGAAGTCGGTTAAAAAAAGAGTATTTCCTAGTAATTTGGTAATCCTACTATATAAACTATAGAATTTTCATACAAACTTTGCCACCCCTTTATACCCCCTTAGGGATGGATTTCGCAAAATTCCGTCTAAGTGAGCACCTATACCCTAATAGGAACGACCATGCAAAGTTTAAGATTCCTAGCACTATAATAATAATAATAATAAATAAATTTAGTTTTTCCAATAGACATTTTTATATTGTTTAAATACTGTTTTTCATACTATTTTTAATCTCCTATTCATACAAATCCTCTTTCACCTACCTAAAGATATCCCTCGTAAAAACAATATACAATACACAAATGCAAATTTTCACTACAATAACTTTCCCCTTGTCCTTCTTCCCTACGGCCCTTTTTCTCCTTCCTCTCCTCCCCTCCCCCTTCTCCTCTTCACCTCCTTCAGCATCCCTTGCCCCTCCACCAGCATCTCTTGCCCTTTCCTCCACTTCCCTCTAGCTTGCCTCCTCGCTTTCCCCTCTCTTCTCCCTTCCTTCTCCTTCCTTTTCCTCCTTTTCTCTCCCTTCCTATCGCTTCCTATTCCGTCACCTCCCTTTTTCCACCATTCGAGAACTCCTTTCTTTCCTCGTTCCTCCCCCTTCCCTTCCTCTCCTGTCTTCCTCACTTCCCCCTCACTTTCCTCTCACTTTCCCCTCATTCACCTCCCACTTTCCCCTTACTACCCCTCACTTCTCCTCATTTCCCCCTCACTCTCTCCCTCACTTCCCTCTCATTTCCCCCTCACTCCCTCCTCACTTCCCCCTCACTTTCCCCTCACTTCCCCCTCACATCCTCCTCACTTTCCCCTCACTTTCTCTCACTTTCCACACACTTTCCTCTAACATTCCCCTCACTTTCTCCTCACTTCTCCCTGGCTTTCCTCTGACTTCCCCCTGACTTCTCCCTGACTTTCCCCTCACTTCTCCCGCATTTCCTCCACACTTCCCCCTCACTTCCCCATCACTTTCCTCTCACTTCCCCATCACTTCCCTCTCACTTTCCTCTCCCTTCCTCCTTCCCCTCAATTCCTTCTTTTCCTCCTTCCTTTCTCTTCCTGCTGATCTGCCTTCACGCGTATGACCGCGTTCGGCTAGTGCACTCAGGTATTTCCCCCGCGCGTGCCATTACTGCCCCGTGCATTTCGAAAGTTTGTTCCAAAGGCAGAATTAAAGGTCCTTATATTGGCTGGCACCGACACCAGGCAAGGCAGATCAGCAGCGTCATTGATAGTTGTTTAGATTTTTTGATGCGCACTTATCAGATTCCGTTCGATTTCTTGTATTAAATTTATTTATTTATTTATTTATTTATTATTGGAAAACCAACAGCTGTTCAAATTTAACAAATAGATAGGATAGGAAACATAAAGCCAATTACTGGTTTTCACGTATAGACATAGAATAAGCACGCTTACACTAATTTACATCGAAAATTTATATTTTACATTCATTATATTAATAGATTATTCAAGTAGATTATTTTTGCTAGTAGGTAGGTTATATTTATTAAGATCATTATGATCATTCTTGGCTGGCACCGACTCCAAAATAACTGATTATAAATTGTAAATAGTAAAGTATAATAGGTATCAATGATAGAGTTGATTTCCCTTTAATGTTCTTTGCTATGAAGTTATTAAAATATTATTTTCTACTTTTTAGTTAAAGGTTGAACATGTAGGTATTGATTTGAAGTCGGTTTTAATTTTTCTACAAAAAATTTTTTTGTGTATTGATTATCACGCGCTTTAACAGCAAGTGGTAAAATAGGGCCTTAGTTTTTTAAATGCCAATCTCAAGAAGTGCAAATGTAAAGAAAATACATTTTCTTAGAATGATGCTACACACTTACACAGGTATATAAGTAGTCCAAATAATCCACGAGCAATTTGCTGTGAGATGCAAACCGATTGATTTTGTTCTAAAGTATATCCCTGACACAATTGGGAACTGTTGCACAAATTATTATAAACGTTTTTAGTTATAATATTAAATTGAAAAATTTTAAATAGATTTTTATAATAATTTACCACTATCTTTCACTCAGATACCTTACATAGTCTACTGCACGCCGTTGAGACATGCATGTATCAGCATAGTTGCCGTGGGGGCCCTATGTCTAGCAGTAGACGTCTTTCAGCTAACGCCAATGGATAGTTTAGTACTTTAAAAATGGTAAATTAATTAATTCAATAATATTTGTTCCAGGCTGTATCTATGCAACAGGTGATTTATACATACAGCATTGGCTTTTTGGGCATTTATGATTTCGGAACGTTATCACCGTACACTATGATGGACACCGCCTCTGTATTGTTTCTTGTATCGTTTACTTTTTTAGCTTTTATGAGATCATGGATATTAAAAATATTATATTTAGGTATGATCAAGTGTGTTGTGATAGAGGAAACTTATGTTATAACTACACATAATCTTTTGTATGCTGTTTTACCGCTGACTACGGAATTCTTACAATGCAAGAAGTTCTTTGTATTGTACTTGTTTGGGAATCTGGCAATCACGTTAATGTCTCTAGAGGTGAGATGTTTTTATGTAGTAAAATAAGTAAGTATGTTTATTATAGATTAACTAGCAACCCGCCCCGGCTTCACACAGGTATTATGCTGATACTAAATATACTACAGAATGTCTTTTCATAACGTTCACAGCTTTTTTGTCATTAGACAATACAAACATGTTTTTTTTAAAGGCCGGCGGCTCCCAACGGGTATAAACCGCCGCAACCGCTATGTCCCTGCATTACATTAGAAACCTCTAAAATTACCAGTGTTTCTCAACTATATTTTACATGTATTATACATATAAACCTTTGAGTTTTAAAGATCTAAGCATACATAGGGACAGACAGCGAGAAGCGACTTTGGTTTATACTATGTAGTGATGGTCAGGTAATCGGATGAATGAGCAGCTTACGACCGACAAAGGAAGCAAAAATTAGAGGAGGCCTATCTCTAATAGTGAACACCATTCGGCTGATGATGATGATGTTAGATTACTGTTACTACAGGTACTAACTACCTTCCCGTCCATAGAAGCTTGAAATACTGATGATGACGATAGTACTGCTTATTTTCCTTAATTATAAATGACTAGCCATCCTGGGCGCGGTTGCAATCGCGTTAAGTTTTCATAATAAAGTATCATTGGTTACTGCTTCGCTCCCATCGCCAGTAGCGTAATGGTTTAAATAGCTTGACGACCTCTGTGTTTCGGTGGTACTGTGTATGGACTGCCACGAAAAGGTCGCGGGTTCTATTCCCGCTCAGTGCAAATATATTTGTGTGCATGAACATGTCTGTTTGCATTGGACTGGGTGTTTCTATGTTTAATATGTATGTATTTACAAAAAAAAAATTAATATGTATATCCGCATTCTATAACCCATAACACAAGGTATATAAATGTGCTAACTTTGGGTCTAGATGGCGTTGTGTTGTAGTTGTTGTGATATTAATATTATTATTATAATCCTCCTTAAGAACTGGGCTATCAAACACAAAAAATAATTATTCAAGTCCGAGTGGTAGTTCCAGAGATTGGCGCGTTTAAACAAACAAACTCTTTCGCTTTATAAACTAATTTTATTAGAATAGATAATAAGCATTATAATCACAATCAACTTCCAGTTAATTTCAGAAGCTGAAAAGAGGCAAATTTTTTTTAAATACCGTTGTGCGAAACTAAATAATAGGTATAGGAATTAATAGCTATCACTTTTATTGCAGACATTCATGGTATCAACAATGTCAAAGTTTCTACATTGCGAGTTTAGAAAAGTAAAACAAATCTATATCATTGGTATAGTGTGTGCTATTGGATTTGTGTTCACCGTAACTTTAACTTTCGTAAGTATAAAATTGATTTTCAAAAGCTTTATAGACCAAGTGCTTGTCCACTTCTACGTTTATGCAGCAGAAATTATGCCTATAATTTATTTAGAATGCATAAGTTTATTCTGGAACGACTACAGGGAAAGGATTTGTTTCTATGTTTTATTTATACATACTAGATGAACTCAAAGTAAAGGTACCAAACTACCAAACTGCGGTGACCAGTATTAGGAGATATTTACATCTTCGGGCTGATTGTGTCGATATAAATTTGAGAAATCTATAAAACTAGGTCACTGATTCAAGAAACAGCCACTGACTAGTTTTCCACCAATAAACAACTAGTTTAACTTTAAATATCTTCAACTATAGGTACCTACATTCATACATAATATGGTATAATATAGATACAATAACAATTTATAGACCAACGACTCACCTAGGTACAGCATACAAAGCGGTTGCCTATCTCTCTATAAACGATTGTAAAAATCACAACAACCTGTTGAATCGTTGGCATTGTACCCGTTGCCATTTTTTTATTTCCTGACCTGTAATACCATCATATTTAACTTTGAAATAAAGTCTATAGTTTCATTTCAAAGTCGAAGGTAAACTCTTTTATTCATTTAGATTATCTATTTACGTTATTACGATTCTTATGAAAAAAAAAAAGATTAATTAACCAGGTTTTCTATAATAATTATGGTAATATTGCCTGTCTTTTGGTTGAAATAGTAGGTATTGCAGATGCATAAATCTTGTGATCATATTAGGCGAGAAAAAAACACTAAATTATTTTTCAGTTATCAGAAGTACCTAAGACACGCTAAGATAACAAGATACTAAAAATGATTTAAATTTATGTTAGTAAATAGCCTTATTATGGTAAAACTAACCAATTATTAAAAAGGTAATTCTAAGGACTTTAGTACGTGTCAGAATTGCAATGAATAAAAGAATAATTTTAAACAAAAAGACCGACTTCAAACGGGCAGGAAACTAAAAAGTTAAAAATAAGTTTACTTAGCAGAAAGTAATTCGTATTTTGATTTAGTTAATCAGTAATGATTAAATAAGTATTTTATAATTTTGAAGTTGGTGCCAAGTAAAACAATAACTAGGTACCTATAGGTATTATCAATCCTAATTTGCTATTGTAGTAAGGTTCATAAAGTATTTGCTTGGCACCAACCACATAATTATAAAATACTTATTTAATCATTACTGATTAACTAAATCAAAATATTTAACTATCCTAGGGCCCTACAAAAGTATAATTCTATAAGAAAATGAACAGCGTATAAATTCCCTTGAGTAAATTGCAAAAATAGCCAGGTGACATGGAATATTGCATACTGAACTGAACTCATACAGGCATGGTTCGTTTGCACTGACATAAAGCATGTGGCAATTGGAGGAAAGCCCTTGCACTGCAATTCGATATTATGGTTTAAAAACAAATAATAAATTAGAACACTGAAACTAGTGTCTCGAATATGTGTATGGAGCAGAGATGTAGCTTGTTGACTATGCATTCTTGCAAGAGTCACAATCAATCAGAGGTGGATGAAGCGGGCTACGATAGACATTTTCATGATATCCTATAAGAAATATAATAATATAAGTCTGCAGAAGATCGCAACCAGTCATACTTGAGTGAGGGCCTATGTTCAACAACGAAGTCGGTATTAGCAGAAATAATGATTAAAATTTTCTATAGGTACTTGAGATGAGAGTATTATAGTTTACAGCGAATGTTCAGTTCAGCAGTCATCACAGACATTGTTCACGATACATACAAGATTTGTTTTTAAATGCATCGAGACTCACTACGATTCTCTTGTCCAAATGATCTATGTCTAGTCGATATATCGCATTTAACACAAAATGCTTCAAACGTTATTAGCTACGCAAAAGGACGATTTCCTTTTTCTATCTGTATAACTTCTAAAGAAACATACTATTTTCATTTACAAAAAAGGAAGCAAAAATAGATAAAACCACGATATTTTCAAAACTATCAATGTATCGGTCAATCCAAATCCATATTATTAAGGTATTAAAACATAAACTAGGTAGAACAATCCAGGGAACAGTAGGTATGTCAGCATGTCTATCGTTTTGGACCCTCCAACTTGACGTCATAATGGAGGGACCAAAGATTTTGTTAAAAATATGCCTAATAGGAACATAGAGGTAGCTAAAATTATAGCAAAGGTAGCAAATAGTAGATTAATGGTATTAAAAGTTTTGTATATGTATGACAGACATCCGAGAAATGGTCCCGTCATCTTGACGTACACCTTTTGGTATACACACTATATTTGGTATTAATTATACTGATAAACTATAGCTGCTATTGAATGTATTATAATTTTATTGTTATCTTTATTTCAATTACGAAAAAAAGCAAAAAGTACAAAAATAAATACACGTGTGGAGTAAACTGAATTAAATAGGTGACAATATTCGGGTCAGACTGGTTGTTTTCTTAAAATGTTTACAACTGCATTACTAAATTTCTGAATGTTTGTCTTGTGAAAAATGTCAACACTGCTATCACAGGATACTAGTTGATTGTAAGTGCGCGTTATTCTGGTCATTGGAGCATTCTTACCCAAGTTAGTTCTACTACTATTTGGATGAAAAGTTCTGATGATAGGATGTCTAGGTATGGTTCGGGGAACAGTCAAATCTAGATGTATTGTGCTTCTGTGGAAATTAGTTTTCCATGTATTAATTATGTAATGTTAACATGTCGTTTTATGTCGTTTACTTTTCGCCTCATTTCTAGAGTGTCCGTCCTAAAATGTTTTAATCTTGTGTTATAGTCAGCGCGGTACGGACAGTGAACATCTTTAAACGCAAGAAAACAGAAAAAAATACGCTAAATTCGTTCAATTTTGTTACAATGAATTTAAGTATATTGTTAAATGCTGTAATCATTCGTTATTCAAAAGGTGAGGATTTAACAGTATCAATAATAATGTCCCAAAATGAGAACCGTGCCTTGGCCGAGTAAAGAGTATATTTGTGAAAGTCCAAATTAAATGCACGTTTATTTTTTGCAAATCTACCACTGTTATCACAAGTAGTTACTCTTCTCTGCGGTGTTTACCCGCGACCTGCGGTCCCAATGATTTGACTCATTAACGATAACGAGTTGACTGCATTGCAATGCAATAAATACCGATAATTATGCTAAATCGTGTGAACTAACCATTTCAATTGTATTATTATTATAATCTAAAATAAAAATCTTGACTACAATAAAGGTGCTGGCCCTGATAGGATTCCCCCTTCATTTATTAAAAGCTGTTGTGATCAATTGTGTGGTCCTCTACACATTATTTTTAATAAATTAATCACAGCTGGCGTATTTCCATCAATATGGAAACTGGCTCACATTATCCCAATTCATAAATCAGGCGATAGAAATCAGTGTAAGAATTATAGACCGATAAGTATTCTTTCCATGTTCGCTAAATTTTTTGAGTCTGTTGTTTATAAAAAAAATTATTGGCATTTTAAGGAAATGATCTCTCCATATCAACACGGCTTTGTCTGCAATAAATCAACTACAACTAACCTGTTAGTGTATAAAAATTGTCTTTGTGTCGCGTTTGCCAAAAGGATGCAAGTTGACTGTATTTCCACAGATTTTTCTAAAGCTTTTGACAAAGTCAATCATATAATTCTGGGTCATAAACTTGAAACGTATGGCATTCACGGTAACCTTTTACGCTGGATAAAGTCATATTTAGATAACAGGAGCCAACTAGTGAGCATCAAGGGTCATCTTTCTACCATCACATCTGGAGTTCTCCAGGGATCTCACTTAGGCCGTTTGCTCTTTATCGTGTTTATTAATGATCTAATTGAACAACTTACCTGTCCCTGTTTATTGTATGCGGATGACCTCAAGTTATTTGCTACTATCAAAGACATAAATGATTGCTTTTTTCTACAAGACAATTTAAACATAATCGCTAATTGGCGCATCTCTAATCTAATGTATTTATATATCGAAAAATGTTTTGTCATTTCGTTCGCAACAATCAAACATAAAATCTTGTACACAATTAATGACAACTTTTTGCAACGTAAGTCTGTCATAAGGCATCTGGGGGTTTTCTTCGACGAAACGTTTACTTTTCACACTCACTTTGATTACCTTGTCTTGAAGTCTACCCAGGTTCTTGGTTTTATAACACGATCTACTAAACATTTTAAAGACCAACGTACTTTCATTCATCTTTACTGTACTATAGTAAGATCGATACTAGAATACGGCTTAGTAATCTGGTCTCCATTTTATGAGGTTCATAACAACAGTTTATAAATATTCTTTTTTACAGATTACACCTAGGCCGACAGTACAGGTCTTATGCTAGCAAATTGCATAAGTTTAAACTAGCCTCTCTCTACTCTCGTCGCCAATATAGCGAGCTATTCTGCTTATATAAAATCATTCATTCACACATAGACTGCCCTGATTTACTCTCCTCTCTTAACTTCATCGCCCATTATAAACCGCAATCCCTCCCCAAGATTATTTGCTCTACAAGTTTACAAGAATAATACTTACCTCTTTCTATAACCCTGTAACCAGAATGTGCCGATTATACAATGACATGGTTCTCGACATTCTACCTTAAATATATTTAATAGTAGTCACAGTAAATTCAAAAGTGAAATTAGACGTATTCCATGTAACAGCAGTTCCAATTCCGGTTAATAAAGGACATATAATATTTTTGTATTATCACAACTAGGTAATTTTATATTTAAAGCATCTGTGCACACATACGTAGAGTTACAAACTAGCTTTCTATTTCATATATTTACTGTGTTTCTTTATGTTTGTACCTTGTTTTGTGGGCCAATAAATCAATAAATAAATTAGAAAACCCATAGAGTTGGTATAATTAAAAGAAACTCATTTTCTTGTCATTGCGTTGGTTTTCAATTAACAATTATTACCGTGCAATAATTGCAAATATTGTGGTATATCCACTATTAACATAAAAAAAGTAATTTTAAGAAGAAAGGCGAGGTGTAGTTACACGATAATTGTCAGTTTATGAAACATAAACTATTTTATAAAAATGAATATCCGGATCTACGATTAAAGAGTCATTAAGTATTTTAAATTTAAATATTGCTGGAGTTTTATATACACTTGTTGTCAATTGATATTTACTAAATTGCCGTCAGTTTGACGGTAGTAGATCCACGCTGGTTTCAGCATGAATGGGCCGGATCGTCCGGGGAAGTACTACCCTCTCATAGAAGATCGACTTATTTACTACTCACTACTCACCTCCCTCATTCCCTTCCTCTAACCCCATTCCCAGCCGCCATAGTGGAGGCCACCATACCATCAGTTTAATTCAGTTTAAGACGATAGCTTTTGGTATGGTGGCCTCCACTTCTGGATTCCACTGACTGCTTACCATCAGGCGGGGTGGAGTCACTTTGGTAGGCTAATATATATATAAAAAAAGTCTCTTTGATCATGGATAAATAAATAAAATTACTCAGAAATGTAAGTAACTAACTAAATATGGGTAATAATGAGTATAACCACAGCGACTATGTCTTTGTTTCTGTAGTGATGTCTGTATTTGTATTTTGTATTTGATCATAACCATCATAATAAAACCGATATTTTTAAAAGTAACGTCATATTTAAATTCGATATAATCAGGTATATTAGTAGTCATACCTATTACCTTCCGTCGTCGGCATAAGTCAAGAGCTATCGTATGTAAACCAATCTTACGCCATCTTTTGGTCGCCTCGACGGCGCGGCGCGGCGGCGGTTTACAGTGTTACAAGCATTTATATCACTTTACACGACCTAATATATTTGTGTTTATTAGTTGCAATATTGAACGCTAACTTCGAACATTACCCTCTGTTCTGTATACACTGAAATAATAGAAATTGACAACACGGACTGCCGTCACAGGAAAGGCCATCTCTCGACATCACACAAACACTTTTCCATCTCTGCGTATTTGAATCTAGGCGTAGACCTGTTGAAGTGCAGCTCAGAAACTGCATCACCTTAAACCTGTGCAAAAGTCTATATCATATAACAGTCTAATTTTAAAATGTGTTTACAATTTTGTGTGCAATTTTTGACTTAATAGTCTATTCTTACATTTAAATTCCTAACGAGTAACCCGGTAACAGTTTTCTGCTTTTATTTTCCAGGTTTCGACATCGTACGAAAAAAGACACCTGTCAGCGTGGGGACAAGAATTAGGCGTAGATGTTTTATTATTATACTTGAGTGGATACAGAGCAATTATTGTATTGTGGTTGTACGGAGTGACGAGATTTGCAACTGATATACATTTTTGGCTTGGTTTTCATCCCGCAAGATTTTGGACGATAACTTGGGCGCTATTACCTATTATACTATTAGTAAGTGCAATATTTTCAACCTTTTATTGATAATAACATTATCATCAGCACATAACGTAGACATCGAGATCGCCGTGGAAGATTAAGTAAGACCCAGAAAGCACTAGCAGAATGACCTAGTAAGTACCTACAAATAAAACATTGTATAAAAATCTTGAAAGCCTCAAACATGGCTGAAATGATGACGAGTAAGACTTGAGAAAGTTTAATTTTTAGCAAAGCATAAATCTCCTCTGCCGAATTTGTATATCAGATTTTTCCTTAACTGTCCTCAAAATGGCGGTAATGGCGGAAATTGCGCAGCCGACATGACAGCGCGAATTCATTAAAATATTATTTTCTAAAAATAAAAGTTGTATAAAATGTATGCATTTCTTTTACTGTCTGTTCTATGAGAGTAATATTATATGTGTTTATTAAGTTTATTTATTTATTTATTTATTTATTTTATATAAGTTACATGTTTATTAGTAACGTTGTGTTTTAACGGCTTTGTTATTTTAAATATATCATAAAATCTATTAGATATTTGTAAAAAACCATCAAAATATACTTTAGGCTCGATTACCTTTTCTTTCTCATGGCTAATTCCCTTCTTCCTTTGAGTTGGCAACTGCTTAGTTGTGCTTATTTAGTATTGTTTTACAATGGTCAAAGTAATTACTATGTTCATGTTGTGCATAGGTTGAAAAATACTTGAACTAATTTTAATAAAATAAAAGACTCAAAACCATTGGCATTATACACAAAAAACGCACGGTGTTTTCAAACAATCTATTGCGATTTAAAAATCTTTGAGGCTTAATAACACTAAGTATATTAAGAATATAAATTTAAAAAGGATTAAAAATGTATAAAATCGCATTTTTGCACCCTATTCACACAGCGCCATCTAGCCCCAAATTAAGCAATTATATTTGCTTATGTTATGGGTACTAAACAACTGATAAACTACTTATATACAGCTTTTTTTTGTAAATACATACATATTATAGATAAATTACACCCAGACAGAACAAACAATCATGCTCATCACACAAAGGTTTGTCCTGGGTGGGAATCGAACCCACGACCTCCGGCTTAGCAGTCAGGGTCACTAACCACTAGACCAACAGGCCAGTCAAAATATTATATAATAATTTAAGTGGCACTGATCCTTTATTATTTTAATAATTCTGACAATCTACTTAGTAATAGAGACGAGCGACGCCGAGGAGGGCAGATTAATAAAAGACAACGAGATTAAAAAAACCTATTTTGTTACTACGAGTAGAAAAACTTAGGAATTACACTTTATTAAAATTAAAACTTATAGATATATTTAAAAAATTACAATAATAAAGATAACGGTGTTTCACGTATCAAATGTTATTGAGTATTATTTTTGGTATAGTATTATACCAAAGTTGGAGTCTTAGGTATATCTTAATGCTTATTGCATTTAAATGTATCGAAGTAACTATCTATTAACCTACAGTATTGGTGCATTTAGTCAGCGCAGCCAGTGGCAATTTATCAAATATCTGTCATGCAATCTGCTGAACGCCAAGCAATAATGATTGGGCATTCTGAGAGGAGCAGTACCTTCCAAATATGTTTCTAATGGTTGTTCTACCAAGAAATGATTCAAATTCAGGTACAAACAGATGTCTGTTGGTGTAAGACGAAAAGGATGGATAGCTTTATATCGTAGTTCTTAGGTATCATCTAATATGCATTTGATTGTGGACTGTAGTCGTGCAGAAGCAGAAAGCGTTTCACTAATACAGGTTGACGATTTTCGAATTACTCCATCTTTGTGTTCTTTACAAAATATTGTCGCATTCACGCTCAAGTTGATTACTAAAAAGTTTTGTAGTATGATTTCGACACTACCTACTTAATAATGATCTCTTTTCTAACGATATCATGCTTTTGTTTAGAGAATTCTCTAAAAGCAGCTAAGAATAGTAGGTACTTCCGACTGGCGTGGCGTTATTAATTCATTTTTAATTATTGGTTGCATTGGTTGCAAGTTAGTAAGCATTGGCAATGCTGGTTTAAAGTGATTTAAGTGTCTAACGTAATGCACGCCTAGATGTGTGGAGCAAGTGATCATTAGTTAATATGTCATGAACTTGTTAATCTTTTTAATCTTGCCAATCGGACACAAAATTTGATGGACCTTTCGACCATAGATCATTCGGTTTCAGGTCGTGTGGACATTTTTTTAAACATTCTGGGAAGATAATCTCTCTCGCCGCGTTGCTCACTGCGCTGCGTGGAGCCACAGCGGCGCGGCGGCGTGTATTTTATGTATATACTGATATTTTTAATTTCGTAATATCTTATAAATGGAATATCTGATTTCAATGGTAGTGAAACAGTCTTGAATATAAAATAATTTATTCAGATAAAAATTATTAAAATGGTGCGGATAACATCGTCTGATTTTGATCGGAATTTCTATCAACTTTTAAAATGTAAAACGTAGATATAGTGACATAACTACAATAGTTGCACATATTTTCTCGCGAAGTTTTTG
Organism: Parascotia fuliginaria; assembly: GCA_963082885.1. NCBI lineage: Eukaryota > Metazoa > Arthropoda > Insecta > Lepidoptera > Erebidae > Parascotia > Parascotia fuliginaria. Next base: position 8,913,068 of record OY720170.1, read on the forward strand.
TAGATATTGATATATTCTATAATATTTTAGAACATTTTTAAGCTATTGCATAGCTTTTATCGCGGGCTTTGAGCGCGGCGACCGAATCAAGAAAATCCATAACGAAAATAAAACCTAACACCTCCCTCCGCCTACCATGTAGGCCGGCCGAGAGCGTTCGCTTAATTTATTTCTCAGGATAAACACTAGTGGCGCTAATTTTTACCACACATAAACCAAATATTTTGTCACATTTGCGATACATTTTATCTGGTCGAACTATAGAAATGAACTAAGATTTTAATAACGATTGTAATAATGCATCAATGTTATGTAATGTCTCAGTTTTATTCTTTTTCGGAGTAAAAATACTTAGTAGGATGATAAAAATTCCTGAATTAGGTTATTCAGGAAATTTTTTGGAATTTTTGGAGCCTGTTTCCTAGTGCAAGATTGTACCCAAAAATAACAGAAATTTCAATCGTCTATTTTGCTTTATAATATTTGGAAGAGCCTGGCCGTACTACCTATCTGATATTTTTGTTTTCTTTTTATAATATCAACATAGGTATACTTAATTATTTTTTTATTTATTTTACCTACCTTGAAATGTTATTTGTAATACGTACCTATTTTTTTAGTTTTTGAATGAAAAGATTATTATCTATTTTATTCTTCTTGAAATTGAATTTGTATTTATGTATGTTATTCGATTTATTAATTTTGAGATACAGAATTTAAATTGAGTATACTGTATTTTTGTGTTTTGGTCTGTTGCAGGGTTTCATGGTAAACAAATGTTACTTGCTTCTACAAATTCCAGCGCAACTGCAGTACATATCCATTGCATGGATATCATTTACAATGGTGGTAGTTATGGGATTTCAAATAAGAGCTATTGCTAAATATTTAGTTAGTAATGTAAGTTATGTATTCGTTAATACTCAACATAATTATTATTGTGAAACATTGATAACTTTAAGTTGCGTATGGTTTAGAAACTGTTTTAATGTATTTAGGATCATTTGTTTTTTTTTTAGATTTACAGCGTAAATTCGTTAATTTAGAATGAATATTCTGGGTATTGTCATCTGCCGAGAACCCAACTTCTAGAATTACTTACATCGACTACATCATACGTATCGAATCATACGTAATAGAAAAAAAATACTTACCAAAATTTTGCCGAAACCAATAACAACAAATTCTTAAACAATAAACGTATTACTGACAAAGTATCAGAAATATTATCAAGTTTCCAAAGTTAACATCATTATCCCTTTGAAAACATTTTTGACTCGAGTGAGGAACCATAAAAAGACGTTCAGTAAGCTTCGCGCTATGTAATAGCTGGGTTGATAATATTAATTTACAGTTGTCAACTATTATTGCTACATACCTATTATTTTATCTTTGTCTTGATAAACATTATTATTTTAATAAATTACATAACTACGCCGTTTAGTAAAAATGTTTCTTGTCCCTTTAGTTAAGGACGCGTTTACAATGCTATCAAAAATAACCCCTTTTTCGGTTCATTTTGCGGCAAAACGATAAACAATTTTATATATCTAGCAGATACTACAAATAGAATGGTTCTTTATCTTGTGATGGGACGTGTTTTTTTCTAATAATATTTATTTTAAATGTAGTAAAACCCGTTGTTCTTTGACTCTCAATGCAGAATTTACGAAATCGTGTTGATTTCGAGACCTGTTTTTTTCTTATTATATTCAAAATATTCTAAATTTAAAAGTACCAAAAGTTAGCAAATATCTTCAATTCATAAAATATCGATCAATTTTTTTCATATTTTACAAATTAATACGAAAATCAATGAAAAATGTTATCGTCGTTTTCCATACATTTTGCTATGCAGCGTGAACCTTGACGCACTGTAATAGGACTTATTTTGTTTGGTAGTTGTTTTCATTGCATTGAACAGAGCTTTGTGAACAAGAATCAGTCCGCGCTCGGCGCCCGTCGTGAGTGGACCTGTGTCGCTTATCGGAAGCTGCTCGACTCGTAAATTTCGTTGTATAAACACGATGTAGTTGACAATACTAGATTTGATACTTACAAGAGTTGCAAGCATTTTATACGAAATAGTTGTCAAGGTATTATTGTTTTTGCTATAAGTACCTAAGTAGCTATTATTATTAGTTGCGTTTCGGACATGCTGTGAAATCTAAATGTCTACTTCGGTGACTGCTATTGGGACTAGCTAACGAGTAGAGCTAGGTGTACCGAGTATGGGCTCGTTTTGTTAGTTATGATAAGACCTTACCACCGAACATGATGAAGTGACCTGAAGGTCTACTTTGGTGACTGCTACTGGAACTAGCTAACGAGTAGAGCTAGGCGTACCGAGTATGGGCTCGTTTTGTTAGTTATGATGAGACCTTACCACCGGACAAGATGGAGTGACCTGAAGGTCTACTTTGGTGACTGCTACTGGAACTAGCTAACGAGTAGAGCTAGGCGTACCGAGTATGGACTCGTTTTGTTAGTTATGATGAGACCTTACCACCGGACAAGATGGAGTGACCTGAAGGTCTACTTCAGTAACTGCTACTGGAACTAGCTGATTAGTAGAGCTGGGTGTACCGAGTGTGGGCTCGTTTTATTAGTTATAATGAGACCTTACCACCGGACATGTCAGAGTGACCTGAAAGTTTACTTCAGTGACTGCAATTGGAAGTAGCTGATTAGTAGAGCTGAATGTGCCTTCTGGTCACTCCATCATGTCCGGTGGTAAGGTCTCATCATAATTAACCTAACGAGCCCATAAATACCCATAATCGTTATACCCAGCTCTTCTAATCAGCTAGTTCCAGTAGAAGTCACCGAAGTGGTATCAGGACACTTACGCGAATCCACTTGCGCAAAAGACATTTGCGCATTGCGCGAAAGACTTTTGCGTGAATGGACATTTGCGAGAAAGAAACTGGCACGAAAACTTTTGCGTGAAATATGATAAAACAAGATTCTTAAGTCAAATTTAATAAAAGCAGCCGCCATTTTGAACTTTGCTGATTTTGTACCTATTGCTTTCAAAAACGATATCTGAGTGTCCCAGCGATGACCGAACACGAATCTTAAGTCAAATTAATAAAAGCAGCCGCCATTTTGAACTTTGCTGTTTTTGTACCTATTGCTTTCAAAATCGATACCTGAGTGTCCCAGCGATGACGAAATACGAATCTTAAGTCAAATTTAATAAAAGCAGCCGCATTTTGAACTTTGCTGATTTTGTACCTTTTGCTTTCAAAAACGATACCTGAGTGTCCCAGCGATGACCGAACACGAATCATAAGTCAAATTTAATAAAAGCAGCTAGTAATTTGAACCTTGTGGTTAGAGAACCGATTTCTTTCAAAATTATTATTGATATTTCTGTGTCCTTGCGATAACCAAACACGAATCTTAAGTCAAATTTAATTAAAGCAACCGCCATTTTGGACTTGGCTGTTTTTAAACAGATTGCTTTTAAAATCGCTGGGATACTCACTAAATACATTTTGAAAGCAAACAGTTAAAAAATTGCAAATTTCAAAATGGCGGCTGCTGTCATTAATTTGACTTAAGATTCGTGTTTGAACACTCAGTTATCGATTTTGAAGGCAAACGGTTCAAAAATAGCAAAGTTCAAAGTGGGGGCTGATCAATTCATTTTGACTAAAGATTCGTGTTCAGTCATCGCTGGGCCACTCAGATATCGATTTTGAAAGCAATCGGTTTAAAAACAACAAAGTTCAAAATGGCGACTGCTTTATTTATATTTGACTTGAGATTTGTGTTTGGTCATCGCTAGGACACTCAGATATCGATTTTGAATGAAATTGGTTCTATAACAGCAAAGTTCAAAAAGGCGGCTGTTTTTATTAAATTTTACTAAAGACTCGTGTTCAGTCATCGCTGGGACACTCAGATATCGATTTTAAAAACAATCGGTTCAAAGATAACGAAGTTCAAAATGGCGACTGCTTTAATTAAATTTGACTTAAAATTCTTGTTTGGTCATCGCTGGCATACTCCGATATTGATTTTGAAAGCAATCGGTTCAAAAACAGCAAAGTTCAAAATGGCGGCTGCTTTTATTAAATTTGAATTAGGATTATTGTTTAGTCATCGTTGGGACACTCAGATATCGATTTTGAAAACAATAGGTTCAAAAACAGCAAAGTTCAACGCAAAAGTTTCGCGCGAGTGTCTTTCTCGAAAATGTCCATTCACGCAATGTGTGACTCCATGCCCACCAAAACTAATTCTAAGTACAAAATAAAAACATACTACTAGAAATATCAAATACAAGTCATTCCAATTAAACAAAATAAAAATTTATTTCTAAAGTATCAACGTGAGTTTATTTTCATATATTCGCCTTAGTTAGGCTGACCTATGTATGTGTGTGTGAAATTTGTTTATGTATTGGTGCGATTCGATACCTATGATTTTTGAGAACGCGTCCTTAAAACAACGGTATCTGTCTCAAAAGAACAGAAAAAAATTGCTGCAAAACCGATTAAATGTAAAAGTTTGCATTGCCCAGGATATTTATTAATACACAGATATTATTACGAGCATTACCTACTTTACACACGCCATGCCCATTGCTGTAGAAGTATAATGAATATATTCGTAATAGGTACGGTATTATAATACACGAATTAAAAGTCCGTATTAGGATATTCGATTAAAGTATATTAGGCTATCACGTATTAGTCAAATATTAAGATAAAATACAGGACGCGTAACGATTAAAGAATACCGATTCATTTCATGTTACCAAATATGAATATCGAGACCGAGCGAGAGTCGCCTCTATTCATTCATATTAATCTGTATTTACCTAATATGAATTTCATCCTAATACGGTTATTAGTTTAGAATTTGTTGAAGTCAAACTGATTTGTGATATTTTTTTTTTTTGGTTACTTATATATTGTTATTGCTTGCCTTTGTACATAAATTGTATTGGTATTATTGGTTGTTTTTATGTATCTTTCTGTGTGTAATAATAATTAAATTATTATAAGGGCGACTTTTGCGACTTTGATCTAGATTTTGAGTCTGGGGGAGGCCTGAGAGACAGATTTGGATTTAGGGGGGAAGGCTTGAGTAGCGTCGGGTAGTACCAAGGTAAACACTGTATATTAATTTTGCTATTACTGAACCGATTGCCTTCAAAGACGATATCTTAGTGTCCTAGCGATGACCAAACACGAATCTTAAGTCAAATATAATTAAAGCAGCCGCCATTTTTAACTTTGCTCTTTTTGAACCTATTGCTTTCAAATTCGATATCTGTAACATAAGTTTCGTATTTTGCCATCGCTGGGATACACAATATCGATTTTAAAATAAATCGGTTTAATAACAGCAAAGTGTAAAATGGATTTCCCCCTCCCCTCTTGGATCCGCCCACTGCCACATAGTCATTTTGGAATCAGAATATTGAATTTTAATAAGCCAAATACAAACCTGAAACAGGTGCAGTCAGTACCTACTTCATATTCGATTAGTGAATTTTGATTGAGTTGGTTATCTAATATAAACTAATATGAAGTAATAGGTATGGTATCCTAATATGAGGTAATGAATATATTCAATATTATGAATATCTAAAACTGACCCTAATATAACATCTCTACATTGCTGTGACTCATGTAAGCCTTTTTTTTTTTTTTTTTTTTCGTGTGAAACGCATTACGCGTACGCACCCGCCAGGGCGAGGCGGGGGTTATGTCGGAATCTCCGGCCACAATGATACAGCGGCCGGCATACCGACTAAAACCCACGGTGTTCCTCCAGACGGTCAGAGTGTCGGGGTCACGGGAGACGCTCGCGCATTCATCCGCGACCCCGACGAGCCACGTCGCCCGTCTGATTTGGAGGGCCTGGCCTCCCTTCCTCCATCGAGAGGCGTTCGTGGAACACGTACGCCGCCTTCTCGGGCCTGTGCTGTTCGAGCGGCGATTGCCCAATCGCCGCCCGCAGGCATCCTCCTACGGTGGCTGGAGATCCAGGAGCGCCCCACGGCGACGCCCGGGGCGGGCGCGACGGGCGGGGAGCAAGGTCGTCAGCTCCCCCTCCCGCTCGGCCGCCTCCTTGGCGAGCATTACCTGCTCGCAAAAGGAGGCGACTCCCTCCCAAGCCCTCTCGCTGCGGACCATGGGCAGAACCACGGCCGGCAGCGAGAGTTGGGCCGACTCACGTAAGCCTGGATTGACAGTGACAAACCCTTACGAATGCTATAATGCTCGGCAGTTCCGGAGACTGCTAAATCTTACAATAGTTTGTAAATTCTACATACATAGGCAACAATAATAAACATGATCAAATTTCAGAATATAATCGGATTGTTCAAAGCTAACAAACTTTATGGACCTCCAGAAGCGGAAGACCGAAAACGAAGACAGTTTTATAACGAAGTAACCAGGGAAAGAAAATGTAGACACAACTGTATGGTCATAGATGTAAGTACTTTAGTATGATTGGTTGGCATTTGTTCTGATTGCATTACAAATACGTAAACAATTCATTTTGTCGCTTTAGTTTTTTGCCGATTCACGATCTCGTTGAAGCCACAAAAGACGAGGCTGCTTGCTTGGTCGTTAAAGTCGCAGTCACTGTAATTATTAAAACTATGCTTCAGACTACGGAGCGATCGAACTTTTTATTATTAGGTAACATCGAGCTATAGTTATAATTTAAAAAATCTGCGTCGCAACATTTCGTTTGATTTGCTTCTAAGTATATGCCCCATTTAATCATAAAGTCCATTCCAACTTCAATTTCGTACAATGTAAACAATCCGCCATATTGTCATTGTCTATGGTTTCATGAATTTACTAGTGAAAAGATAATACAAAGATAATAAAAATAAAATTAATGACATCAATACATTGTTAAATAGTAATTTTTCGTCCTTTTTTACATTTTTAAATAATATTACGTTTACGAATACTCTATTTGAGTAATAGATTAATTCTATTTAATTTATTACTCCAAATATATGTATTTATGTTAAATATAGTATTGTATTTTATTGTAACTGTTGATTTATAAACATTAAGATAATAAGACAAACAATGTAGGTACCTAATCTATAAATAGATTTAATTTAAATTAAGCGTTGACCTCTAAATGCAACGATTTGACCACGGACTGAAATGGAATACTGGGTTACTTTTGAATATTTCCCGCCTGATGAAAATTTGTGAAATATGGATTAAATGGAATTTGTATGTATGTTACGATTTTATTATAGGTACTATAGTACCATAAAACAAATGAACAGGCCTGCGAGGGCAAACCCAAAAAAATGATGAATTACAAAATATTATGTACCTATAATATGTAGGTATTCGTTAAACTTATTTCTTCTAATAAATTACAACATTGGTTTTCAAAGACAATAGAGAGTACAGAAAAAATAAAACTGTTAATCAATTTGACGTCTTTATTCGACCGCAAAAAGTAATTCGTAATTTTATGATAAAATCTAGATTTATAGTTGCAAAACGAAGTATAAAGTGAACAGAATGTGTATAAATTCATTGGCGGAGTTTTTGATCGAAAAATATTGAAAAGACTGTTTGTTTACATTGTCCGAAAATGGATTTGGTCGTGATTATACATGACATTATAAATGTGAAAGAGTTCGTTTGTTATCATTTTACGTCAAAACGCAATATCATAAGTCTTTTCTTGTCATGGCAGTCTCGATAATGATGTCTCGCCCGTTAACATTTCGGTTTAGTCGAAATATTCAGACAATTAATACGTATTTATTCTACCTCTGCCAAATAACTTAGATGTTTAAAACTGTAGTTTATGTTTAGGAGCTCCTTATTGCTAAAAAATAATTCTGGGACTTATTGTCTTAAGATGACAGCTACACACTAGGTACTAAGATTCTAAGCAGCCAATTCATTGTTAACACCTAGTTGATATTTTACGATAATCGAAAACAAAATATAGATCTAAAATAAAATAGGTACTTACACATAATGTACCTATTTTGTGTTAAATTTTCGCCTTTTTTCGTATCCATCACACAAATTTTAATGGCATGTCATGTGCATGTCGGGACATGGAGGCTGATGACTACCCAACACTTTCAAATTTCCGTTAAAGGATATGTACAAACTTGTGAATTTTTGTAATGTTATACAAGAATAACTTTTTTGTTGTATTTATCTACTGTTATTAAACATATTATTGTATGTCCTTCTAGGAGTGGTTTGATTGTGATCACGAAAATATGGTGATGGCACGCAAATCTACATTATCAACAATGTCGGAAGATAGATCAGCCCTTGGATTTCATAAGACAGAAAAGCATGAAAACGTCGCTAAGAGTCCATCACATAGTAATAATTAATATTAGTTTGAAATATTTAGGGTGTTTTAAGCAGCTGTTTAGTAATATAACTATGTTACGTGTAATATTTTTTTTGTTACTTATTTAGTCAAGCACTGATATTTTTATTATTAAAATCTATTTTTAACACAGCGCTTTAGTCCGACTCACCCTGCAAAATATTAAACAAATTATTAGACTCACGACAAGTTAAGTTTGAAGTTCAAGATATAATCTGTGATCTTGCAGTGCTTTAGGACTTGGAATCGCTATTCCTTGGCATAAAGAAATACGTCTATATCCAGGTAACTTTTTATGCTCAATCTTCTGTAGAGCCAAGGCAGTAGGGAATAACCGTCACGTTTTTCATAGTAGGCTACAGGTGTTGTGACTAACCGTTGTAGCCAAAATTTAGAAAAAAGTAAATATCAGGTCTGGTTGTTTTCAAAAATTATTTGTAATCATAAGTACGAAACTACTTTAGTGTCTTACTACAAAAACTAAACTAAAATAAATGTATTTTTCTAAGTAGGTACCATACGTGTTAAATATCAAGTAATTTGAAGCTTAAAAATCGGTATTGCCGACTTGCATACCGATTCTTTCGTGTGAGCGAAGTTATTTTTCATTGTATTGGAATTTTAAGCGAGTGGAGTCCGTGCTAAGGCATTATTGCTTGTAGGGAATCTTCGTAATAAGATGTACAATCTGGAAATACCACATCCAACGTAGAACCACAATGCATAAATAGCCAGTTCGAAAGAGATTGCGCCTATTTTGTGTTTGAAATACATGCATTTTATAATAAAATATTTCTTAATGCAATATTCTTGTAAAATACGTAAAAAGAATTATTGATGCCACTTTCTTTGTTATGATTTTACTGATATACACTGACGAACTCATAAACTGCATCAAAGTAATAGACGACTTTGAAATAAATATTTTAACCAAGTATACAAACTTTCTATACAGATTAAAATTGAAACCTCTAGATTGGTTCGTGAACTTTAAAACAGCGTAGGGTCATATCCTTAAGTTTAAGTTTGTGTACTGCAAAAGACCTTAAGACTTTTTTGAAGAAAAACAGAATTTTAAGGAAAATTGGTTTAATAAAAAAAATGGTTTTAACAATAGACACAAACTTTATGCAAGGGTTTATTTATGTTTTAATAAGGTGTATTACCTCCACGTGCCCTTATTACGAATTCTAATCGGTTCCGCATAGATTTTATTAGGGTTATTAAAAGATCTTGCGTAATATTGTCCCATTCTTCTGAAAGTGCTGTTCTTAGTGCTGCCACTGTCGTGGGCACAGGATTTCTCGCATATACAGCTCTTTTTAAATTGGCCCAAACATGCTCAATGGGATTAAGATCCGGGCTGCGTGCTGGCCAATACATTGTACGTATCCCAACCTCTTCGCAATATTGTCGAACTTGTGCAGCAGCGTGCGGCCGGGCATTATCCTGCATTAAAGTAAAATTTTCGCCTATGAATCCCATGTAAGGCACCACGTGATCTTCTAAGATCTCTGTTATGTAGCGATGTGCAGTCAAACCCCATCTATTACCGTTTTGACGGACCATGTCTATGAACACAAGTTCTGTTCGCCCGTTCATCGATATGCCACCCCAGACCATACACGAACCGCCTCCAAAAGGAACACGCTCCTCAATGCAACTTTGAGCATATCGCTCCCCACGTCGACGATAGACTCTTCTGCGACCATCTGCACCATATAAACATGTCCTACACTCGTCCGTGAACAATACGGAGGCCCATTGCTCTTCTGTCCAATTTAGGTGATCACGCGAAAATCTTAAGCGAGCTTGTCTGTGAGCTACCGACAACTTTGGACCATTTGCTGGTCTAAAAGGGGTGATATCGGCTTCCTTTAACCTTCTTCTTATTGTTTGTGCACTCACATTTACTCCACGCACTTCATTAAGCTCTGTTTTGATGTTAACTGACGTGAGGAAACGATTTCGCAGGGAAGTTGTAATAATAAATCGGTCATCACGACCGGTGGTTGCTCGAGTCCTGCCTGTACCACGTCTCCTTCTGTAAGAACCTGTCTCCACAAACCTTCTGTATATTCTAGAAACCGTAGACTGGTTTAAATTTAAATTTCTACCAATCGTTCGTTGATCCAAGCCCTCCCGCACCAGTGCTACAATTTGAGCCGCTTGTTCGGACGAAGTATCCATATTATGGTTCAAAAACTCTCGATGAGTTAAAAAACTAACCCAACAATTCTCCTGGTAACAATAATTCAATTGACAAAAGAATAAAAAATCAATGCGAATCAATTTAAAACTTTGCTTTAAATAACACGCAAATCTGATACGAGTAAATTTTTTTTTCGCGGCTATATTCATTTGCTTTACTGCAGTTCTATTTTTAAATTTTGCTTTTTTTTTAAGATTAAGAGCCAGTCTCTCCATATTTATATAATTTAATCTAAAAAGTTTGCATACTTATTAAAAAAAATCATTTCAAAGTAATTCTGAACTTTGATGCAGTTTATGAGTTCGTCAGTTTATTAGTCCGCCCCTAACTCAGAAGAACTACGGATACGTAGTAGTATACCGTAATCCCACCAGTAGGACAAATTGGTAGGACCACGGACCCTTCCTTACCCGATTTTTGTATATTTTGTTTGTTACAATTTAATTCAAAATATACGTAACTAATTTAAAAATTAATTTACCTTTAGAAAGCTTTAATAGTAGCGGCTTTAAAGCTTTAATATTACACTAAACAGTTTAAGTAATTGTGACATCCACACCGTTTACCACAGATATGGTCTGTATTTTATTACGTGTTTTTATCAGTAATTTTCTGAATTTCAATATTTGTAAATTTTAAATACAGCACTGCAATAATAGTTCGCAGACAGTACTGCAAAGACATTTTATGTAGGCGTCCGCTAATATAAGATAGAACTTTTTGATACCGAAATGAAGCAAGAGGGTAGGTGTCTGGTATAAAAATAAATAAATGTAAAGTGTAGTAGCTAAATAAATGTATAGTGAAAGATCGTCAAGCTTTTTAAAATTATTGGTAAGTAGACTGCCAACCTTCACTAGTTGGAGAGGCACCCTATGAAGAAGAATATTAGTAACATCAAAAAATTTTCATTTTCATTTTCAAACGATTTCCACCAAGCGTACGATGACGGAGCGCGTCGGGGTGCATTTGACATTGTACTAATAGAAATTCAGGCTTTTATACAATAGTTAGGCGCCATCCGTTTTGGAATCATGAGGTCGTGGATTCGAAACCGGAAAAGTACCAATGTGATGTTTTTAATTTGCCTGTAGGCAAACGACACACCTTATTAAACCACGGGCGACTGCGACCGCCAATTGCGACCGTAATTTTTGCGTTGGAAATTAATAATACCATCCCCTAGAGCACCGTATCGGTAATGCCGCATACATGTTGAGATTTTCAGATAAGAAGCAAAGTCGTTTTCATTCGAAAATTTTGTAAAAATCTATAAATTAAAATTACTATCTTTAAACGTGGTTTAAATAATTTTGTTCACCAACATTTACCAAGTCACATACTCGTAATATGATTCCATATGAAAACATGATAGTTTATTAATTTTAATTAACGTAAAACAATTATATTTAACCGTATGCTCTCACTATAGGCTGAGACTGATCAGATATGTGGGAGACGCGCGTGGAAGTTTTTCAGTAGTTTATGATATTAACTCCGATGAGCAAGACATTATGTCCGCGCAACGCTTAGTGGTATATAAACTTGAAGTCGCTAGAGGTCTTATACCCTGTTAAAATTTGTTTACTTAATGTTATATACGATTGGGTATCTCCTTTTATGGACATCGTAGGAGTTACTGCTTTTTACCATTATATAGTATCGGTTTTTACGATTTAAATGGTGTAAAAAACTCATTTCCGAATAAAATGGAGTTACTATTATATACCTCTGGGGTACAGACTTGCAAACTATTATTTTTCCAAGGCAAGAATCCGTGTGCGTTACGATTGCTTCGCCAAGTTATCCAATCAGGAAAAAACTTAGCCCAATATTTTGTCGGAATTTGTCGAAATCGAAGGTGCACTTCGATTTCGACAAATGCCGACAAAATTGTGGTCAAAGTTTTTTTCTGGTTGGATAACTTGGCGGAGCAATCGTAACGCACACAAGAATCCCCATAAATAAATGACGTCTCTATTAGTATGGTTGGAGCTGTTTTTCTTTGCTAAGTATAAAAATCTAAAATGAAAACGTTAAAATTATTGGTCACTCATAATCATAAGAGAGTGCATTTTTATGGTCGTGGCATGAGCAAGTTGGAGGGTGATGGAGTACTAATTTTATAATTGTATTGAATTTAATGTCTAATTATTAGTATATGTACCAAGTTTTATCATAAAACGATCAGTAACGTCTGAACTGTCGTCGAACAAACAACTTAATCCGGAAGAAGTCATGTGACGGAGAAAATTGAATATCGTACAGTTATAAAGTTAAGAAAAACAACTCAAACCGTGCTGGTAGGGATATTATCTTTTTACGAGGATGCTTGCCCTGGCAAAATAATAGTTTGCAAGTGGCATAGTCTCTTTGAGCATGGTTGAGAATCACTTATAGAGCACCTCCGACTAGGGCGATCTGTTGAATATTCATCGAAATTGTCAAGAAAATAATATTAGACGATGGTCGTCTGAAGAAGACATACTATACAAAGGTGTTTGGAGTATCAGATACAATTATTTTTAAGATCCTTTATAATCATTTTGCGTAGATAAAAGTCTGTGCAAAATAGGTACCGAGAATGTACAAACCAACAGCGCGTGAAAGACATACTATACAAAGGTGAATCTGAAGAAGACATACTATACAAAGGTGTTTGGAGTATCAGATACAATTATTTTTAAGATCCTTTATAATCATTTTGCCTAGATAAAAGTCTGTGCAAAATAGGTACCGAGAATGTACAAACCAACAGCGCGTGAAATGTTCGCGTGAGTTTTTGAGCCTCTGTAAAGAAGATAAACATGGTTTATTTAGGCGAATTCTTACTAAGAATGTAACTTAGTTAATTACCAAGAACCTCAGTATAAATAAAACTCCATGCAGTGATATAAAAAATAAACACCAAGCCATATTGTAAAGAATGTCCTGCTTTTTTACGTATATTTTCAGGTTCATAAGTCTCGTTTCATTGGCTACCTTGCATAAATTGGTCTTCGACATTTAATATTTTCTACTCTATAGTGTGGACCTGGCTCCATGCTACTTTTATCTGTTACTAAAACTGAAGAAAACCGTTCGGGGGATAAAAAGCACCACGTGGTTTAGGACTGTTGGTTCCATTGGAAAGTTCCATTGATGGGTCCAATAGGTTTTTCAAGATTTCATGGTTCCATTGGTGGGTCCAACAGGATTTACAAATTCCGATGGTTTCATTTAGATGATGGAGTCAATAATCGATATTTTAACAGGTCCATATCCGGTCTCGTGGTTCCATTGTCAAAACTTACAACTTTTACTTAAAAGGTGTCAAAATTAAACTTATATTGACTTGACTGCCTCCGTGGCGCAGCGGTAGTGTGACTGTTACGCAGGATGTCTCTGGTTCGATTCCCGGGTCGGGAAAAGTGTTATTGGGTTTTTCTGTAAGGAAATTCTCAGTAGCAGCACGGAGACTGGAAATGTGCCCGGTTCACGGCAAAAGGCTCACCACCTATTACGTGGGACTTAAACATAGCTGGCGAAACGTGGGTGTATTATACACCTCTGCCTACCCCTTCGGGGAAAACAGGCGTGGCGCTATGTTATGTTATGTTAAACTTATATTCTAAACGGGCAGTATGGAGAAACAAATGGAAAAAATTGAAAATTGCAAAAAGAAATTAGTAATTAAGTATTAAAATGCATATAAAAATGAATGTTTATCGCACTTGCTCTAAGAAATGTCCAACTGTTATTTGTTTGTGGACCAATTTCATCTGAGCATTTAAAATAAATGCATCCCTGTCTTTTTGTAGAATGCTCCTGTTACTTTGCGCATGGTCACTTGTAGCATTACTAATTTTCATTTTATTAATAGACACATCCTTTTCTAGAACTGAAAGCAACTTAGCGATCGTCACATAATTTTTATTTATCCTAATAGCTCCACCTATTTCAAACAATGGAGTACCGTCAAAATCCTGTTGGACCCACATGGAGACATGAGTACCATCAAAATCCTGTTGGACCCACTCACCCTAAGTAGTGGAGACAAACAGATTCGAAAATCCTGTTGGACCTATCAATGGAACTTTTCAATGGAACCAACAGACTAGAATCGTATAATCTTGTGCCACAAGCGGTGTTTTTGATCATTTCTATTTTTTGAGAGCGTGTAGCTTAAGAACTTTTGGAAATTAAAAAATATGCATAAGATAACAGTTATAGAGAATTTTATATACTTTCATTTGGTACAAAAACATTTTCCTCTAAGTCGCACCGTTTCTAAGATATTAGCAGAAAACCGAAAAATGGGTACTTTAAACTGCTCCCCCCTTTCCAGCTCACCTCCTAGGTGAGGAGACTTTTAGTATGTTCACTCCCTGATCATCCTAAACACGTTCTTGAAGAAATTACTAAGTTACTCGCTCACGCACTCTATAATTCTTTATTGACTAGAGTAATACGGCCCTAACAAAATTTGTTGTGTGCTTACCATTAATATAGGGTGCAAGAGGTATTATCCCAGGGTAGCCAAGGAGAAGACCTAATTTCTGTTAGTTACCCGCCGTAGATATAACCTGATAGCTATGTGCCTTGATTTTTCAGTTTCTTCTAAATAATTGTCAACTTACTAGTCGAACCGAATTGACGATTTGACCAACGTTTAAATTTTCCATATCCACCAGTTTCACGTTCTCTTCTAAGTGTGCGTGCATGCCCTATGCGTGCTTTAAGGTCAGGAGGATCTCTTCCGTGTACGTAACTGACATATCCGATTAAAACATACTTGGCGAAATTTAGCTGCCTCGACGAAAAATCACGCATAAATAATAACTATACATAGTATAAATGAAATCCACTGGACAGAGTCTGTCTGCTTGAACGCGCTAATCTCGAGAACCACCCAATGGATTTACGTGTTATTTTTACTGTTACATTAGGGGTTTCTCGACAAAAGTAACAATAAAAGTGAACCAAGTCGGGCAACCGGATAACTTTTAGTTTTGATGCGAAGCGAAGGAGTTTGCTACTAAAAAATTAAACAAGGCGGAACAGTTTTAGTTTTCATTTATTACACTGATTCATCAGATAATTAGTTTAAATTGTAAGATCACTATTTAAATGAGAAAAGGATATTATATTTTCTTTATAAATTTACGAACAACTGACTAAATAGTATCAAGTTAAAACAACTATATGATTTAACATAAACGATCCTTTTCTCATTTAAAACAAAATTTTATAAATTATTAATCTTAAGGAAAACACAAATCTATTTAATCTACAGCAAAAAAATACTTTTACAATCATAAATTCACAAGAAGCGATAGTATGCAGCGCCACCTATTATTATATTCACATCTACCAATGCGATGATATTTGAAGAGCGTTTACGCGTCATGAGTGGCAACGTCGAAATTATTATCATTTAAACGAAGCTATATTTTAATTAATTTTGAGCTTATAATTAGTGAGTTTTAAAAATAGCCCAGTCAAATATTTTTCGTTTACTGTGTATGTTTAACGAGTAATTGGTCCAGTCCTCCTAATGTTGAGTGGTAAACCGCCGCTCAATTGGAAGGGCCGGAAACACTAAGCTCGTGGAAAAGTGTGCCTAAGACACTGCATATTTAAATGATACCTATTAGATTTATTTACAAAATGCCCTAAACAAAAAAGTACTTACTAGAATGAAGTACATTTTTCATTGTTTTACATGTCATAATTAGTTTCATTGATTAATCCGTTTCTATAACTAATGATAAAATGGTTATTAAGTTTTATGAGATCTAAAGAGCAAATATAAGAACAGGTAACAAAATTTTACTTTAATGACACCGTTTACACGACGCGAAGGTAGTTTTGTGGTATCTTTAACTAACTGCTCTGTGAAACTGCTAGCCCCGTGTAAATGAAACTTTAATAAACAAAAACAGCTCAATTTTTAATCGTTTAGACTTAATAAACTGAACTACAAGTTATTAAACACTGCGTTGTATGATTATAAACTAATTAAAACACGGAATAAAATCTACATATGAAGTTAAAAGTAAAAATAAAAGTAAAAGTTTACTCATTTAGGCGTAAATATTTAAGATTCTGGATCCGTCGATAAGTTGGAGGCGGCTATACTTGTCTGAAACAAGTTATTTTTTGTACATTGAGAATACTGCGAAAACGTGACAATGTGTATTCAACTAACAAAGTGTTTTCAGTAGAACACAGAAGTTGAAATCATTTCGGCGGTTAAAGATCACAATGAGAAATGACCACAATTAAAAAGGACAACTTCTTGAATCATCCACTCCTTGAAATGACCACATCTTGAAATTACCACTTCTCGAAATGACCACTTCTCGAAATTACCACTTCTCGAAATTACCACTTCTTGAAATTACTATTTACATGTACATACTTT
This sequence comes from Parascotia fuliginaria, assembly GCA_963082885.1. Taxonomy (NCBI): domain Eukaryota; kingdom Metazoa; phylum Arthropoda; class Insecta; order Lepidoptera; family Erebidae; genus Parascotia; species Parascotia fuliginaria. The sequence continues at coordinate 8,930,053 of OY720170.1, forward strand.
CATTAGTTTTCTGGTATATTTAGTAGACCCTTTTACTTATTTAGGATCATCCCCCAGACATTTATCAAATCAGTTTACGTTTAATAATGGAAAAAATCATGATCACATACACAATATCAATATACGTAGCCACTTGTATTCTATTATTAAGAAAAAGTTTTTTATCTGATTTACTTTTTAAAGAGCAGGCCACTTAAAAACCATTTTTAGAAAAAAAAACAAACCATAAATGATTTATCCTACTAATATTATAAATGCGAAAGTTTGTATGTGTGTGTTTGTAAACACTCAGCGCCTAAACGGCTGAACCGATTTCGATGAAAATTGGTTTGTAGATAGATTTGGTGCCGGAGATGGACATAGGCTACTATGTTGTATTGTATTATATGTATTATCCCGAAAATCGGTCTGGTTCCCTAGGGATACAACAAACTATATTATGCGCGGGTGTAACCGAGCCGCGGAAAGCTAGTTATATTATAAATGCAATTATCATATAGCCCTATTCTAGGTTTTTACAAGGCGTGAGCCTGCTGAGTTGTATATAATAGGAACTGCCCGACCGTTTAATTTTAATATATCTACACTTAATAATAGCTTGTAAAAGTTGGCATTTAACGAAGTGACCATTTCAAGAACTAGACATTTCAAGAAATGGACATTTCCAGAAGTAGAAGAAGTTGTCATTTCTTATTGTAGTCATAAACCGCCGAAAAGGTTGAAATGGTGAGTAGAATCGTCACTAAAGATACGACCTCTTTGCTTCTAATAATAAATGTTTAATTACTCCACAATTTAGTAAGAAAGTCATGCAAAATACATCGAGTAGTTAAGGAATATAATTTCAAGCATGTAATCACTTTTTATCTACACTGTTAGCCTTGAGCAAGATTGATATATTGACTATGTACAATCACCCTTTGCTACACTTTTTTAAGACATGTACAATAAGAAACCGTTGCCAGTATATATTAGTAAGAAATATTGTTAATAGTCATGTTGGCTTACCTCGCAAGTATCATAGAACTGCATGGCGGTGTCGCGGTCGAAGAAGTTAACAGTGACGGTCTTGTCGACTGGGTCATTGCTCGTGTAATCCTTGCCGGACCACGTGCATAACTCACCGGATAACTGCCGTAAAATTAAACCATATAAAGTCCAAATTTCAATGGACTTTTACAAACATAATATATTGGTATGATTCTTGAAATGCAATTTAATATTATTATGTACTAGCTGGGCTCCATGGTTTCGCCCGCGCGTAAATATGTTCTGTTCTATCCGTCGGGAACCAGACCTATTTTTGGTATAAAAAGTAGCCTATGTCCGTCTTGGGTACCGAATCTATCTACATACCAATTTTATCAAAATTGGTTCAGCCGTTTAGGCGCTGAGTGGTAACAAACAAACACACACACATACAAACTTTCGCATTTATAATATTAGTAGGATCACTGCATGTGAGGTTAGTCAACTAGTAATAACTAGTCTGGGTATAAAAATTGTTACAACCTATCTCAGATCAAAATTTTGATTTAAAAACTTGGTTACTTAATATAAAATATTGCTATGTCTTACCTGAAACTCGGTATCCATGTAGATAAGCATATCGGCAAGTATCTCGACGGTAGAGGGGTTTGTGACCAGTATCTTTGACAAGTAGATCTCCTGGTCGAATAATACTTGTATGTGCGCCTGAGTACATGTTGATTCGTTGTTTCCCTGTCGAATCGTCACTTCGCCATCGAACGCGTAATCAGCCGCGTTTTCTTCCTCTTCCTAAACATTAACAATAACATAACTGAGTGCATATTAAGTGAATTAAAGTACAACAGAATCATTATTTATTTTAACCTCCTCACTTGCTAGTAACACTATAGACCTTCAAGTTACGTACTTTGATTTTATATCAAACTCAATAAGATATTTGACAGGTGTACTAAATATATTCAACACTTGCCTCATTATAATAGTCGTCGTAATCTTGATCGTAATCTTGTTCATCATTGTCATTGTGGTCCTAGTGATCATAGTCTTGGTCTGTCTTCTCGAAGTGGACTTGCTTGAACAGCTCTACAACAGGGGTAGTTTCCACCACCTCGGGACTTTCCTCAGCCTTAGTTATAGGGGTGGTCGAGGAAGTAGCAAAAAACGTCAGCTGCATCATTACCGCAGACATATCATTGTCGGCGCGAGCACTCTCTTGTAAATGTTTAGGTAACCTCAGAGGCGCTATGTCGGTCGATTCCTTCTCTTCTCTTACAGCGATTGCAGCGAGCGATTGTAATTTCTAAAACAGTAATTAATTAGTACTGTTATTTATTTTAATCGTTATCCCTTATAGCCAAATGCCATTAATTATCTACTTGCTAAAAACACCACACTTGCTAAAGTAAAAGATGATCGCGATAAAGTGATGTTTATTTCGACGCAAGTAACGCTGTTGATTGTTGTCTGGTGTTCCCTCTGTTGCTACTAACCATCCACGGGAACTTCAACCATTAACTGAACATGTCAGTACTTTTATTATCCAAACAGCATATTGAAAAATTTCTACTATTTACAAACTACATAATTCATGACAAATACTTTGTAATACTCAACCTCACACACTCAATAACTTTTTCCTGGAAAGTAGTGGCCAAGGCGACTGACTTAAACCGTACAGCCAATGTTTCTTGTTCGCCTTCAGGATTCTTCGTAGTAGCTCCAAGTCCATGTGTAACAACATATTCAATACCGCCTTGCGGATCTGAAACGGCAAACGTGTTATTGAAAGACTCATTTAATGTACCGTGAAAAGTAATAAAAGTATCAACAATTTATATGCATCTTTTAAATTGTGCGAGTGGACTTTACCTGTTCACGCCGTTATAAGAAGCGATAAGTTTTTCCTTCAGAGTGATAGAGAATCTTCATTTCGCCAATGCTTCATTCTTTCCATTCCTTTAACTTTTCACCGTAGCTATATGGTTTGCAACATTCCCCAAAAGACTTTTTGTTGAAAAAAATTTAGTAAACAATTTACAATAAAAAAATAAATTAAAATACATGATTTCAACACATCGTAATATCGCTCCATCCTCTATCTACCCTATTTGCTTTGAAATATAGTAAGAATCGAATAAGACGTTTAAAAGACGAGGCGAGCATGACGGCTTTTCCGGCTTTTCCGCAAAATTATCATTTACTCATCTACATAGAATAAACGAGCCTTTGTCGGTCTGTACAAAACCGGTTTTCTCAAGGATCACTCAATGGAATTTCTTAACGCACCTCAAAAATATTACTGATTCAAAAATTGTTAAGTAATTTGATTTGTGTGTATTTCGTTCCGGCAGCATAAGGTATACTTCATTTAAATCCAGAAGTTCCTATTATTACTATTTTGCGACCTGAACATTCTGCAACCTTGACATTTTGCAACCTTGACATTTTGCAACCTGGACATTGTACACCTAAACGTCCTATTTTAGCCACAACACCTGCAGGGTCTGGATTAATCTGAAAGTTTTAGCATTCTCGTCCAGGTTAGGAATAAATACACAATAACAGCATACCTCATCTGCCTCTCCTGTGGTGACAACAATTTTGTCAGGCAGAGGCACTATAGACTTGTAGTGCGGGTCGTATTCCTTGCCGCCACGTCATGTCGCCACTACCGCTCTCGTTCTGTGTCTTATCACCAAAGAGCTGTTGGCCAGCTCCTTCCCATGTGAAACCTAATTTTTCTATAATAAATTATAAAAACTATTTATAAGATTAAACTAGATATAGAGACATTTACTTTTTGGCTATGTTCAAAATTTTATGTTAAAAATATAAAAAAAAATACAGCACTTACTCTGATTTTGCAAGGCGCTCTGATTACTAGATGATAAAGCAGCAAATGATAGACTGTTATCAACTTTAAATAGAGTTTCTGCCTTGTCAAGTTGCTTTTCATCTTTATTTTCCTCTGGCTTCTTATCCATGTTATCGTTTAGCGCATCTACTTTTGTTTGTTCAGCATTTGTATTTCCCCCAAATAGAGGTGCTTGATTTGGCCACTTTTTTTTTTTTTTTTTTTATTCTATGTTACAGAGAGCCTACGGACTAATATTAAAACTAACATGCAGTGTAAATTAACAAATTGCCAATTAAAGGCTCCCACATATGTTTCAGAAACCAGATATTATACTTCCAAATTCAGTTTTTTGAGATGGAGCCACGCCAAACGCAAATGTGTCAGAACTAGAATTCGAACTCAAAAGTCCACCATCACGCTAGAAGTATAATCACCAAGTATAGACTTTACTTCAGTATTTTGACCATCAAAATTGTCTTTTGAATCATTTGTTGAAGGCATTGGTATTTGATAATTATGAGGCATTCCTTTAATGTGCTTTGGTGGTATTGTAACACTAAGTACAGGCGCTGGTGCCATTGTACAAGTAGGCAATGGATCTGAAGAGGTAATCACTACATTTACAGGCAATGTGCGCGATGATTCTTTGAAGTCTGAAACTTTAGACATCGTAACAGATGTAACTGGAGGTGGTATAGCTACTACTGGAATATTAGGTGCTACGGATACTGGAGGCATCGTTGGTACGGTAGGCACACTCGGTGGCACTAGATGGGCTACATGTAAATACATCTGATCTGGTGTAGGATAGACACCGGGATAATTTACTTGAGACCTTGTTTGGTCAAACACTGACTCAGCACCTGGTTCTGACGATGGCTGAGCAAATTGAGAATATTGATTATATAAGCTGTACAAGCTTTGATTGTAAATTTGATATGGATTAGGCGATACAGGGATAGGTGGCACTATTCGTTGATTGAATGGCGGAATCACTTGGGAAGGAGGGAATGGTAATCGAACTGTAAATGTTGGAGCATTTTCATTAGTTCTATAATCATCTTCCAAGTTATATGAATCAGTGTCATCTATTGTCTGCCCTGATTAAGCTTTTTTTAATTTAGTCCCTTCTTCTTTAAGTTCAGCAATCTGTTTTTTCAAATCGCCTTCATCCTTACATTCATTTCTACATTCATCTATCTGATCTTTGACTTGATCTGCTGATATTTTAAGCAATTTAAATTTTGAATGTTACTGTTTATAGTGCTCATAATTTGATTGCCCAATTTGCGATTCTCATCAAACCAGCTCTTAGTTTGTTCCATAAAGTTGCTGATGTTCGAATCTCCTTTCTTTCATTTTGTGTTTTCATTTTCTTTTTTCCAAATATATTTGATCCCGTCTAGTGCTTGCCAGTATATGTGATTCTGCAGCTGTTCGATAGTTTGTAGTATTGGTGGCTTTAGATGTAGAACTAACATTGCTTTAAACGCTAGAATTTGTTCTAATTGATAAATGTTCACTGCCATTTTTGTCTGATGAATATTTTCCATCACCATCATTTATTATAGAATAATAATTGGGTTCTATAATATTATTTAGATGAGTTTCTATTCCTGTAATCAGTTCTTGAACATCAGAATACAAAGCACTCATTTTATTAGATTCATTTTGTTGGAGTTGATTCAAAGCTTTGACAGCGAAGGTAGCGGCCTTAGACATTAAAACTGCATATTTAGATTTTGCTTCAGCATCTTTTGACAAATTATTTTCTTCTAGAGCAACTTCTTGTATCTTTGGGCAAGATGGTAATGTGCTTGAGGTGATTTTATGTTGGAAATAATATCAATAACCTTCTCATGACTGCTACATATAATTTGCACTCTTCAAGTAAAGTATTAATTTTTTCAGTGCCAAGTTCTTTATGGGTATAACTAAACATCCTATTATAAAGAATTATTTCATCTTGTTTCTCCAACAACGGTGTAGCACAGTGGTAATATAAGTTAGCCCTTTCTTCTGATTGCGTCTTTTCATCTACATCTGTGGACATTTTAGCTTGCTCATTAAATATGGGTCCAAGAAAACAAAGAAGCTCTGGGTCAAGTTCATGACTATCCATACACCTTATAACTTCAATGCCACGACTTAAAGTTGCATGGATATCCATTAATTCAGTACCTAGTTCGTTTTGACTGAATTTATAAGCGCAATCCCACCATTCCATTTGAGCAAGTGGACATAATATAGCAGTAATGTTGGCAGGTAAGACTTTTGGAATGTCTTTGCTATAAATGAAATTCTTATTTATTTTCTGCTGTGCTGTCAGGGTAGCACAATAAAGGAAAGCAAGAATGTCCAATTTACTTAATGATTCTGGAGTGCAAGACGTGGACGTAAAATTGAGTATATTGAAGAGAGTATATTTAAAATGTGCATAGTTTTTGTAATTTAATAATATCCAAACAAAGTGATGAAGTGAATTACCATACTCCTTCTGAGCATCACAGTCATAGGCTTCCACCTCACTTCTTCTTGGAATTCTGAACATAGGCTGTTGAATACAGCTGATGCAAAATAAGACGATTTTATGTTATCTGTATGTGTTATAATATAAAGCATAAATAATGGCCAGCCTGAAAACATTTGTATGTCCCTTCTGAGAACCAGCGGTTTACAGCAAACACTTGCTTTTCAGGAGCTGCTCTTAACCAATTTATTTTTGTGTCTAAAGGTACTGTTTGCCATGCAACCAACATTAAAGGGGATGCAATTGTCGTAGCATCACGCCAACTTAATTGGTATTTCTTGGCTTTTTTCAGTAATAGAGTTGCTGCATATAATAATATTTGACCTCTATGATGTTGTAACAATCCATTGTGGAATTCTCCATATCCAGGTGAGGCTCCTAATTTAGTTACATGGTCAATTGCTTGGTCATAAGAATGAAGTAGCTCAGTTGATTTAAGTAAACTCTTTGATGATTCAATAGGTATTTCTGTTATATTCAACAAGCAGATATGCTTCTTTACAGTAAGCAATAATAGTTGGTAGAGCCAATCTTTAGTGTTGTGGGTGTTATGATTGAGAAGTTTATTGAGTATATCATACCAGATAAAATTATTTAAGAAAGTCTTGTCTGCATACTCCACATTGCAGGCATGTTCAAAAGCTTCTTTCACTGTGTTAATGTTTAAGTAAGGTTTTAGGAGGAGGGCATGAAGTGACGCATCTTTAGGCCTGACTGCTAATTCAGAAGTTAATAAGGTAACAAGTGCTTCTGGGTAGTAGTCTGTAGTCGAAAGGTAATTGGATGTATTGGGAAAGTAGCCTCTGCTTTCTCACACCAATATTTTGCTCGGCCTGAATCTATGATTATCAGCCAAAAGCTCGCAAACTGAAAAGAAAAATATACAAGTTGGTAGTCTTTAAAGAAGACATTTGAGGAATATTTTCTGTATACTCATCTTTTAAGACTAGTGTGGAAGTGTTGTATCGTGTAGAACTTTCCAAACATTACTATCCTCAGTATGAGTTAGACACTAGATATACATTTGTTGCACTTTAGAGGTTATCTATACAATGTAGCCTTAGTCACAAGCACTCCTAATAGTGCCCTAGGTAAGAAATCTTATTACTACAATGTAAACATATATAAAGGTAAACTAATTTTTATGTATCAAATATAATTCCACATCAATGTTACTATGCTGTTTAAATCAACACAACCAGGTTATATTCAAAGATGGATAATAATTAAATTGTGATGAATGAAATTGACATGAAATGCTTCAAATCACCTGTTACAAGTACACTTTTTCTTAGTACCAAAGTCTGTTACAATATTACTTAAAATATCTAGCAATTGCCAAAACTGGTAATGAAAACAAATCTGGACCAGTGCAATAAACAAAGTACACTTGGCAGCATTTAATAGTATGCGCACGAAATCTACAAAAATGCACAGCACACTGCATCATGATGATGACATACATTTATTTTATTAGAGAATTACATAGGTAGGTATCGCAAATTTACTCACTGTCTAAAATAGTACTTGTTTGTGTCGGGTCAATGTCTAGCGAAACTTTATATTGTTCAAGGGCTTTTTCCTTTTCGCCCAATTTATGCAAAGCTTGTCCGAGAAGTTTATACGCCGCTGCGTTGTTGTCTTTCTGCGTAAGATACTGCTCGACATATATTTTTGGCAATTCGCATAATCCTCCACTTCGAAATACTTATGAGCAATCGAATATGCTCTCGTTTGAAATGCAAAAAGACATTATATTAAAAAATAGAATATTCATACGCAGAAAATTTAAACTTTGATCATAGTTCATCATAGTAACACTTCTCACCTCTTTAGCAGATAACTTCGATAACAAATTCTCCACTAGTTTATCAACGTCTTTCTTACTTTTAAGCATTTTCATCGGCTAATCACCGGATTATTTAAAAAATCGCCATAATCAAGAAAAGCGTGAGGCGTGGGGCAAAAAGTTGATGGTTCGGTCGGCAACTCGGCAGTCGGCATTCGACATTAGTTATTTTATTTTTTTAATAGGTAGGCATGTCGATTTAAAATCGATTAATCGAAAAATAAATTTTTTTGAATGATATAATTGATTTTTAGATAGATTTTGAATTTTACATCGGTTCAATGAATAGATCCTTAAAACTCTGACTTAAAATAGTGGGAAATGTAATTGCTTGTTAAATTTGTATTTAACTTTAATAAAAATTATAAACTTAAAATTTGATTAATTTATTGACCGACTTACTTAGGTGAGACTAGAAATTTTAACTGCCACATTAGATTAGTTGTTGCAAGCACTACTGCTGCTGAGCAAAAGATCCTGGGTTCGATCCCCACGGCCTCTACCTATTCTTTCGGAGGAATATAGGCGTGATATTATGTTTATTAATTTAATAACTTCTATCCAATTACTTGTATTTGCGATAAATGGTCATCAATAATGTCCTGTATCTATATTAGACATGTTTGAAATTGGTGCGATTAATCGAAAATCGAACTTTTAATGTTCGATTTGAGCAAGAATCGATTCTAGTACGCTCGATTCGAATCGAATCGGAGATCGATTTTTTGTACTGAGAATCGACATGTAAATAGGGTTGACAGCTCTAAATTATTTAAATACTGCTAAAAAGAACGTAGAAGAAGAAGTAAAGAAAAATATTTCAGGTGAATGTTTTATCATAACACTAATAAATAACGCAATTACGTTTAATAATGAAAAAAATCATGATCACAATCACAATATCAATATACGTAGCCACTTGTATTCTATTATTAAGAAAAAGTTTTTTATCTGATTTACTTTTTAAAGAGCAGGCCACTTAAAAACCATTTTTAGAAAAAAAAACAAACCATAAATGATTTATCCTACTAATATTATAAATGCGAAAGTTTGTATGTGTGTGTTTGTAAACACTCAGCGCCTAACGCCTGAACCGATTTCAGTGAAAATTGGTATGTAGATAGATTCGGTGCCGGAGACGGACACAGGCTACTTTTTATCCCGAAAATCGGTCTGGTAAACCATATTTTACGCGCGGGTGAAACCGCGCCCTGTGACGTCACGCTGCTGTCGCGCGCCTGCTCGCGGCACTCGATATTCACGACAAACTCAAAAATGCCTGTAAAATCTTAACTTGGTATTTTTGAATGAAACAAAAACTAGTGTATTTCTATACATTTATACTATGCTTTAATAAAGTTTTATGTGGTATTCCACACCTAGTAATATTCTCCATTGGAAGCACTTTGTGCAAAGATAAAAATTAAATTAAATATTTTTATATTTTAATACAGTTTTATTTTGTAAACTCATCTTGGAAAAATTTCACGATTTTTTCGTCTAATAAATATGATTCATTATTTTTGTTAATGCTAAAACCACTAATATAACTATTCTACACTAAGAATCCCAATATTACTAGTGTAGTAGAAATATTCAATATAATAATACTGGCAATTTTTATTTTGCAAGGCTAGATTGTCATGGACACGAAAAATTCAAAAGAAACGATCATTTCCAATTTTCTAGAAAGTAGTAAAACTAAACAAAATAAATAAGTTATAAAAAGTTGTACTCTTTTAAACAATATTTCAAATAAACATGGGTAATTTGTAATTAAAACTCTGAATTTTATTTCACATGAAAAACAAAGCAACTAACAAGGAGGTTTCATTAGAGTTGAACCCAGCGTTGCCCAGAATGTTACTTTTGTAATATTCTACGTTACTTTTGGCCCTCTCATGTTACCTCCATGTTACAAGACTCAAAATGTTACTTTTCCGTAACCTTCAGGAGTTAGAAATATACAAAAAGAATTTCAGCAAAAAAATGCATGGAAGGAGCCTCCCAATGTGACGCACTAAAACGTTGTGTGCGTCAGGTGCACCCCGGGCAACAGTCTGCGAGGACAGCTAGTCGGTAACGCAGACTGGCTGATCCACCACGACCAATGGCGAGATATAATTCTTCCAAACGGCCCTCATTAGGGCCGCCACAAAAGACTTCTTCAAGGCTAAACAAAATTAAAGAGACATGTAAACATCTATAACCAGCGTAGAAAGTACTATCTACCAACATAGAAGGTTTCTCTGACAATAAAGCTGCGATCCTGTCAGAAATGTGTCTCAAAAACGAAATAAGTATGGGTCCAAGAGACACATAGAGATACTAACCAAGCTAGGCCAAATATTCCCGGATTTTCAATAGTGGCTGAAATCCCTTACCCGAACACTGCAGTGCTGTATTTATTAGTCGCAACATCAAACTGGCATCTACCCACTGCTTGTCCGGAAGATCGGTCGTGCAAATTATTATAGTTAGATATCAGAAACTGTGTAATAACATCAATCTATAAACTACCTGGCGTACCATTCTAATTCCATAAGCTGGAAAATGATACAAACTAGCACATTAAAGTCGTTATTGGAGATTTTAATAGTCATAATACCAGCTGGGGTTATCGAGATACTGAAACAGATAGGAAGACAGTTGAAGATTGGACCGAAGACAACGATCTTACACTGATCCACAACGCTAAGCTTCCTGCTTCTTTTAACATCAGCCGGTGCCGACGCGGATACAACCCGGATTTAATATTCGCTAGTACATGTAACTCTCAACAGTGTAATAAGACGGTTTGCGCCCCCATTCCCAGAACATGTGTATTTATGCCTCCTTATGTGTATTCTATCGCCTGTACAATGGGCTGTGTTCTGAGGAATTGTTTAGGATGGTGCCAACGGCCACTTTTTATCATGGCGCCTCCCGCCATCGGCTGGGAGTTCATCCTCACACCTTAGAACCTCTTAGGTCCCGTACAGTGAGGTTTCAGAGAAACTTTCTCCCTCGTACGATAAGGTTGTGGAATGAGCTCCCCGTCGAGGTTTTATTGAGAGACTACAACATGGAATCCTTCAAGAAAACAGTTAAAAGGTTTTTAACATGGTCGACAACGTGCTAGTGATGCTCCTGGTGTTGCAAGCGTCCATAGGCTACGGTAACTGCTTACCATCAGGCGGGCCGCATGGTTGTTTGTCACCCACCTTAGACGTATAAAAAAAAAGAACTCAATATAGACCCATTTTGTACTCAATACAGCCCATTATTAACCCAATTACCGTCCCATTTAGGCGCCGCTTTAACTACACAAAAGCTGACTGGGAGCAATATGCTAAGACCATTGACGACAACCTCCTTGAAATTTCTCCTACACCTGACAACTACAATAAATTCGTACAAGTTACGGTATCTGCATCCCGTAGGCACATCCACCACACAGTTATCGCTCGTCGTATGTTCCTGGGCTGTACCGCGAATCCATCAATCTAATGAAAAAATACGAACAACAGCTTACCAGTGATCCTTTCTCAGAAGAAACTGTGCTGATCGGTGAGAAACTTCTATCTCAGATTGGTGAAAACTGATGAGAAAGATGGACAGCCATGGTCACCAACCTTGACTTGACGCATAAAAGCAAGAAAGTTTGGAACTCAATAAGGAAACTCACGGAAGGTCTACCATCTGTTCCCGCGTTAGGTCAGGTTATAGCAAACCAAGTGGCCCGGGCACGCCACGGTGGTGGCGGTAAGTCCCATCCTCGAGGAGTGGCTGGAGAGGAGGCACGGCGTCCTCACGTTCCGGCTGACACAGGTACTCACCGGTCACGGGTGCTTCGGCACGTACCTGTGTCTCTTAGGCCGGGAGCAGACGTCCATCTGCCACCATTGCGGGGTCTGCCCGCGCGACACGGAGCTCCACACGCTCGTGGAGTGTCCGGCGTGGGTGGAACAGCGCCGCGACATAGTTGCGGCGCTCGCGACGGCCCAGCTCTCGCTGCCGACCGTGGTTCTGTCCATGGTCCGCAGCGAGAGGGCTTGGGAGGGAGTCGCCTTCTTTTGCGAGCAGGTAATGCTCGACAAGGAGGCGCCCGAGCGGGAGAGGGAGCTGACCACCTTGCTCCCACAGCCCGTCGCGCCTGCCACGGACGTCGCCGTGGGGCGCTCCGGGATCTCCAGCCACCATAGGAGGATGCCTGCGGGCGGCGATTGGGCAATCGCCGCTCGAACAGCACAGGCCCGAGAAGGCGGCGTACGTGTTCCACGAACGCCTCTCGATGGAGGAAGGGGGGCTAGGCCCGCCAAATCAGACGGGGCCCGTTGGGGTCGCGGATGAATGCGCGAGCGTCTCCCGTGACCCCGACACTCTGGCCGTCTGGAGGAACACCGTGGGTTTTAGTCGGTATGCCACTGTCTCATTGTGGCCGGAGAGTCTGACATAACCCACGCCCTCGCCCAGGCGGTTGCGTACGCGTAATACGTTTCCCACGAAAAAAAAAACCAAGTGGCCCACCAATTACTTATGAATGGGAAAACCGATCGTCAGCGAACCTGAACACCTAAAGCTATTCATTGTCTAAACAACGGGAATACTATCAGCTACCCTTTACGCTCACGGAAAATGTTGCAGCAATAAAAACTCTAAAATATGGCAAAGCGTCTGGGCTTGACAACATTTCCGTTGAGCAGATTAAAAACTTAGGCCCAGTTGCTGTTTCTTTGTTACTGTAACTATTTAACAACTGTCTGGCATCTGCCCAAATCCCGCGTCTTTGGCGAAAGGCTAAGGTTGTGGCACTTCTAAAACCTGGTAAGCCTAGTGCTGACACCAAAAGTTATCGGCCTATATCTACTGTGTCATACCTACAAACTACTAGAGAGGCTGCTGTTAAATTGCCTGGTGAGCATTGTCGACCCAAAACTGATTCCCGAACAAGCCGGCTTCCGACCAGGAAAATCGTGTTGTAATCAAACATTCGAGTCGGTCACGTAACTGGGGTAATGTTTGTGGACCTCTCAGCTGCGTATGACACAGTAAATATAAAACGGCTTTTATGGAAGGTTACCGACATAACAAAGGATCACTACTTCACCAAAATTCTAAGTGAACTGCTTCGTAACCGGCGCTTTCAGATACACCTTTGTTCTAAAAAGAGCCACTGGAGGTCACTTAAAAGGGGTTTTCCCAAGGTAGTGTGCTAGCCCTAATCCTATTCAATATCTACACCAATCCAATTCAATATCTACACCAAAGGCTGCTCAGACTCTGCCATTAAAACTATGTAGATTTCTCTACGCCGACGATTTGACACTAACTTCCCAAGCGCGAACTTTGGAAGCAATTGAAACAAACTTAAGTGCAGCGTTAGAAACTCTAAACTGTTACTATGAACAAAACTCTTTAAGACCAAACCCTTCTAAGACCCAATCCTGCGCTTTTCATTTACGCAATCGAGAGGCCCAGCGGATATTAAACATCCAATGGCAAGATTTGTCAATTGCCCAGATTGCGGAGAAACATGGCCAGTTCCCTCGAAAGGGCTAAAAATAAACTGATCCTCGACACCCACTATACCACCACGTGCCAGTTATCCAACGTATTAAGAGCCGGTATAGCTTTATAAACGAAGTGGCCGCTTTGAACACAAATGCTGCTGAATCCAGGCTAAGACTCTGGAAAGAGAGATACCCCACAGCATCACTTATACCGCTGTCAGAGCACCTTCTACCTAAAAATGATATTGCTTGGCCGACATGGAAGTATTTCCAGGATCCGAACTCAAGTCAGCCGAAGTAAAGAGAACATGAACCGGTGGGGCTATAGCTCGGAAATAGCTTGCTCGTTTGGCATCTCTCCCCAGACCATTGCACATTTTTGTCCTACGTGCCGTCACCTGTACACGCATGGACCTGTACATTGCTACATACAACGCACTGTTAGTGGCAGCGTATTGGTCCTCACAGATTTAACTAGGCCGTGTCGATACGCTAAGAAGAAGAAGCAAAAAAAAATCTGGAAACTAATATTACGTAATTACATAACTAACACAGCTGTGCCCGACGGGCGGCAATCGAACCCAACACGAGTGTGTTGTCAAATTTGTAAACGACCCGCTGACGTCCTACACCTATAGGTTTTGGATACAGCGCTGCTCTTCGAAGACGTGTAGGTCTTGATTCACTGCTTGAGGTGTTCTTCTTCTTTTCAGTCGTTTACTCTTGACAGAGTAGTCGTGGTCACGCGTGTTTCCCGGTAGCGTCTCACTACCGTTCTCCATTTGTCTCTGGTGACAGTTTGTCCTGCGCATTCATTGAAAGGTTTTTGGGTTAGAGCCTTGATTTGATCGGTCCAACGCAAAGGAGATCGTCCTCTGGATCTGCAGCCATCGACTCGGCCCTGTACAACTAGGCGTTGAGGTGTTCTGCTTAGGCCATTAGGTGTTGAGGCTTGAAGACTCTTCTAGGGTTACCAAATATCGGTGAACATTCTGTGCCTGCGCGCGCGCGCGCTTAGCTACTTCGAAACTTTACCTTAACGAGAGCCGTTTGCTAAACACCTCGTACAAGTCTATATTTTTACTATTAATACATTACATTTTTGGCTATATCTACGTCATTTTTAGCAATACAGTAATTATCTAGGTACTGGTATATAGGTATCGATGATACCTAATATGAAATATCAATACTATAAATCTAAACTTTACGGTTACCTAGATATCGTAGTATAAACCTAAATTTCTAGTGTCTCCTAGACATACTATGAACTTTATCTGTTTATACTATCTAAACTACCGAACCTATTTTGATAAGTTTTCACGTACATCTAGGGGACACTATTCTCTAAAATAAAACACCAAAGTAACTATTCTTTATTGAATAAAACCTAAGTTATAGACCAAACTGTGACCTAAACAAAAAAAAAATTGTTTCTGCTATAACTTAAAAACTATTTGTTTTATCAAAAAAGTAAATACATATTCGTGATTAGAACACTAAGGAGCACAATAAAAAGTGATTCTAAACATTATAAATCTAGATTTAAATTAGCACTAAATAATTTAACTGTAGGGTAAACAAAAAATAGTTCGATAAGTACAAGACTAACTTTTTCTAATAGCGGTAGACGAAGACGAACGACGTTTTGAGTCTCGCTCACTTATAAAAACGAGTGGCACTTAAAATCACTGTCATTTAATCATTTAATATTATGCTAGCACACGCGCACTCGCACTATGTTTTTTAGCGTTTTAAGTTATCTGGGCACTGTCTATCACTGTACCTATACACTATTTTACATTATTTTCACAGCTGCCGCGAACAACAGCAAAGGCAGTTTCTGCGCGTTGACAGAGAATGAACAATGTTTTCACCTTCATACGCCAGACTGACGGAACGTGATTTTAGGGGGCCCTGGGCTAATACTATTTAGGGGCCCATCTAATTACTCAAAGTATAGGAAAAATAAGAAAACAAAATATTTGATTTATATTAAATTATATTTTAATATACCATAATGAATTGAATAGGTTTGATTAATCGCAAGATTCGCAGGGCTGCAAACGTTACGATCTGTTTATTTTAATAAAATTATGGATATTTTCACATTATGGTCTATTTTTGACTTTTACTCGACTTAGCAGGGGAATCCACGGAGCCTGGGCTGAAGCTCAAAAAGCCATATGGTAGATCCGGCCCTGCCAGGCAATAAAACCTTATATGTATAGTGCAGGAGCGATTAACTTAGCAATTTCTTCGGAAACATGTTCAGGGTGAACAGGAGGGAGTGAACACACTAAAAGTCCCCTCCTCTAGGAGGTGAGCCGAAGGAAGAGGAATGGTATAAAGTTTCCAATTTTGATAATAATAATATATCCAAAACGGTGCATCAACACAATAGTGTTCTTCTATCAAATGGAAGCTTATAAAATTCTCTAGGACATTCACTTTGTGTACATTTTTAATTTCCCAAATTTTTTGAGCGACACTCTAGAAAAATAGAAGGGAACAAAAACACCGCTTGTGGCATAAGATTATACGAGGGTACTTTTAAGTTTGCGGCAAGGCGGGAAGGAGTTAAAATATCAAACCAAAATTATTTTTATTTTTTATATAATCACCTACAATAGAACGATTAATTGATTTGTGTATCATCAGAATCATATCAGCCAAAAGACTGCACTAGTCGTCAGAACGATTTTCGAAAGTTCCTCTCGATTTCTCTGGAATACCATCATCAGATCCTGGTTTCCTTATCACAGTACCACCGTTGGGTTAAAGTTAATCACTCATGCACTATATATTTCTTTATTGACTGGTAGGGCCGGATCTACCATATGGCTTTTTAGGCTTCAACCCAGGCCCCGTGGATTCCCCAGCTAAGTCAAGTCAAAGTCAAAAATAGACTATTACACTATCAACAAATATGATCATAGATGTGTGAGTCATTTTTAAATGAAGAACAAGACGATAATATGATTCATATTGTCTATGATCATAGCTAAGAGGAGGGTAGGAGGATCCTTTTTGACCGCTAGCGTACAATTATGATCTCAACACACTAGCACAGGCTTTAAGTAAATAGAATGTGCTAGTGTATGATCTGGAGTAGAATGTGCTAGTGTGTTGGTATGATCTGGAGTATTAGACTAATTATCATAGAAATATGACCATAGATGTGTGCGTCATTTTTATATAAAGAACATCCGCCCTCGCTTCGGTGCGATATCAAAAGTTTTATTCGATCTCACAACAAACTCCGACGGAAAATATCATAGCAGTAATTTCGTATCGCATCATTTAGATTTAGGTACGAAGGCGCTTAAAATATTGAAAATTTAAAAATGACTGAAATTATTATGTTAAACTTAATCATATTAAAAATATAGCCTATGTTACAATAATGATCTAGTGTCATATGACTATTATGCTAATTTATTTTCAAACCATGTGAAGATAATTGACTATTGATTAACTACAATTGGTTTTTGTTTACCAATGGTATGTATGTTATCAATTTATCATATTACTAATGTATGTAGTTTAATATGTGTTTCCAACTTAAATAAATAAAATGTTTATTTGATCTCACACATTTTGGTTCACAATATTATAAAGCAGCCCCAGTAAGTTAAAAAATACTTGTGTTGGGGCTACCTTGCTCCTTCCAGGTTACAATTTATAAAACTGAGCAAAACAATAGGTATTTGTAATAATAAAAATTAACATAAAAATGAACTCATGAAAACACAATAAAAAAATAAATAAAATATTTGTGTGTGTGTGTGTGTGTGTGTGTGTGTGTGTGTGTGTGTGTGTGTGTGTGTGTGTGTGTGTGTGTGTGAGTGAGAGAGAGAGAGAGTGAATGAGTGTGTGTGAATGTGTTTGTGTGGTGTGTGTGAATGTGTGTGTCTATGTGCGCGCGTGTGCCTGTGAATATATGTCTGTGTGATTTAGCTAAGTCTGTTCTGTTTCTTCGTTAAGAGTTTTCAACCATTGTGTAATAGTGTGTTGGCATTCATAAAGTGACATAGGATAAATATTTAATTTCAAATTTAATTTATTGTAAATATACGTAGATTGTGTTTTATATTGATGTCTGGCAAAGACCACATTATGATTTCGTAGTTTACCCTGATACTCTGGATTGTAATACAAAGTCCTGTACGCGTAAAGTTATGTTTAAAATGTACAATTTTCTTACGGACAGTAAGTAGATCGCTAATCTTGTAAAGGTAGATTGTAGAGTACCTAAATGGCTTAAAGTACATAACTTTGATAATAAACCTTTCTCTCTTTCAAGTTCTAAAAACTTGATTTTCGCAGTGCCACCCCATATCGAAATACAGTAAGTTATTACCGATTGTGCAAGAGCAATGTAAATTTGAGTTATTCCGGTCTGATCCCTCAGATCTGATCCCCTGAGATTATTATTATTCTTTAATTCCGTTCTGATCCCCTGTATATTTAGTCATTCCGGTCTGATCCCCTGAGTCTTTTTGACAGGTAAGTACAGTCAAGAGAAAAGCAGTTTATGTACCTAATAAATAAGTCTTAAAAAAATAAGAATAAAAAACGCAGTTGTACAATCTTTGCTTACTCCATTAATGGGAAACAGGCATGAAGTTGTATGTAAACGCAGTAAATATTACCCTAAAATAAATATTTCACAAAAATTGTACTAGGCTAGCAGAAGGTTGTAGGAGGTTGTTTGGTCGAAATATTTCTTTTTTATAAATATTTTTTTCTATAAAGTTTAATATAATTGAATATGTTAAAAAAATAGTACTAGGCTAGCAGAAGATTGTAGGAAGCATGTATGATCGAAACAGGTATTTTTATTTAATTACCACTATATTTTATGATACTATTTCAAAAAAAAGTACTAGGCTAGCAGAACGTTGTAGCAGGTTTGTGTTGTTTATTCTCAATTTAACCTTCCGATGGTCGCGCGCGGTCTCCGAGACCGCAGCAAACTTATTTTGTTAATCCTCCGTGATATTCTCAAAGGCGTGAGGTACTGTCTCTTGGTAGCCCTATGACATTCATCGCATGCGTCTTTGCTGTATTATTGTTAGACCACGCACGTGTACTGAATCAATTAATAGAATAAAATTAAAAATAACGGGTGGCGCAAAAGTAAAGACCCTATTTGGTTCAGCTATAACATTTTTTCTAAATTAGAAAACTAGATTTAGATTTTTTTAAATGTATATTTGTGCCATTAAATTTCGTACCATTAGGATTTAAAGATGATGTCTTTTAAATGGTGACCTCCAGAGTTGATACACATTTGAGCCCTATTTATGACATTTTGCATAACTTGCCGTAACACTTCCTGCGATATGTTCGTTATTTCTTGACGAATGTTTTCTTTTAGAGCTGCGAGAGTCTGTGGCTTGTTCACATACACCCGAGATTTCAAAAAACCCCAAAGAAAGAAGTCTGGACTGGTCAGATCGGGTGATCTTGCAGGCCAAGGCAAATCGCCAAAACGAGAGATAACTCGGCCTGGAAAAGCGTCCCTCACTAAGTCCATAGTGTCGCGCGCTGTGTGTGCCGTAGCGCCGTCTTGTTGAAACCAGATGTGCTCCAGCCCCAATTCGTCCAAACTGGGTATCAAAAACTCACGTAACATGGTTCTGTAGCGTTCTCCAGTGACAGTAATCGCATTGCCTCCAGCGTCTTCGAAAAAATAGGGTCCGATCACTCTGTCAACACAGATGCCACACCATACAGTAACTTTTAGTGGGTGTAGAGGTGTTTCTTGAATAATGCGCGGATTATCAGTGCCCCAGAACCGAGTATTCTGCTTATTGACATGCCCTGAGAGATGGAAATGCGCTTCGTCACTCATAACCAATTTTGAAGGAAAATCATCCTCTTCAAGGTTGAGGTTTATGACGCGCTGGCAGTAATCTAGACGAGCTCGGTGGTCAGCAGGCAGCAGCTGATGAGTCATTTGAGTTTTATACGGGAACATCTTTAAGTCTTTCACCAAAATACGCTGCAGGGTCCGTCCGTACAATATACTAGCTATCCGAGGCGCGGATTCAGTTCGGTTATTCTACCTACATACCAACTTTTATCGAAATCGGTTAAGCCGTTTAGGCGACGAGTGGTAACAAACTCATACACACACACTACTACACCTCAAATTTACTTTTGCTAACTTCCGCATTGCAAATTGACAAATACTGAAATTGTAATAATTGTTAAAAATATGGTAAACATCATAAAATATAGCCTATGATACCCGCTCCATTTACTGATTTCTAAAACTGAAAACATTTCTTAAATTGGTAACGTAGATTAAATCAGTACAAACAAACATACAAAAAATTAAATCTTTTCTCTTTATAATATTAGTTTAGATTTAGAAAAAATACTTTCCAAAATATTTTGTTATTGTTTTGTTTTGAATGAATGAAAAATAATCCTATTAATATCATAAATGCGAAAGTTTGCGTGTGTGTATGTGTGTACGTGCGTGTGTGTTTGTTGCCACTCAGCGCTAAAACGGCTGAACCGATTTTGATGAAAATTGGTAGAAATCGGTCTGGTTCCCGACGGAGTCTAAACTCATTTCACGTGCGGGCGAAGCCGTGGGGCGCAGCTAGTAAAAAATAAATCTAAACTATACAATATAATAATTTATAACGAGAAAAATTCAATCTTTTGTATGTTTGTTTGTTTGCAACGATTTAACTAAAAATCTACGTTACCGATTTGAAAATTCTTTTACCTTTAGAAATCAATAATTGAAGCGGGTAATATATTTTCGGAATTTCAATAGGTATTTGTAAATTTACAATACAGAAGACAGCAAAAGTAAATTTGCAGTATAGCAATAATATTTCGCAGACGTAGGTAATATTGCAATCATATTTTTGCAAGCGTTTGTTGTGGACTCACAGACCACACGCGACCATTCGTGTTCCTCGCCAGGTTGCTGCCACTAGAGGGTTAATCAAAAGTCATACATTCGCCTGACAACTCTTCTTTCTCATCTTGAATAAAATGCTACTGGCCAGCTTGAATTGCATTTTATTCGAAGATGAAAAAGAAGAGTTGTCAGATGGACTTTAAATTATTGATTAGATTGAGAACGACGTAAAATGGTGAATTTCATCCACATTTTTCCTATTTATATCATTGTATTATACCATTAAATCATTAACGAGAAGATTATATTACACTTGACGCTGGCAGAAATAGATGAAATATTTGTCATTTCAGTCGCCATAACAAACGGGGAGGAACAATAAACATATCAACAATACTTTCTAGCAATAAAAGCAAAGCTTTGCATGGAAAAGTTAAAGACGCAGCCCTGATAAAATACGTGATTGATGGAATCAAAGACGATTAATTCAGTAAGGTTATTATTTATAGTGTCTTTAAAATTAAGGAATTTCGCAAGAAGTTACGAGGTCTATTAGTGGATTTAAAGAGTTACGTTCACAGCCAACTCCTTCTATTTTTTTTAAGTAAGCCTAAAGCTTAATATTGAGAGCATAAAGAAAGGGAAAGGTCATTTTAATTTAGCAAAGACGCAATAACTGATAAACAGAATATTATGTTGAGTATTTACAATCTAAGATTAAGAAGGTAAATAGTTAATTGTTTAAAGATAAGAGTATAAGACGACGACATTATAAAGATTATCTAAGAATAAAACATACAAGAGTAAACGAAAGAAGACGAGAACTACGAGAAAAAGCGAATAAATCTAGAAGAAAAATACAAGAAGAAAACATTAAAAGCTAATCAATGGTCAGTTTACAACTTAATGAAATAGATATTTTGTTTTCTGAAGTCTGAAAAAGTGTATTATTATAAGCGAATTATACATTTTAAATGCAATTCTTTGTTTTTTTTTATTTCATAACTGAACTATGCCTTATATATTATGGCAATCAATATTTTGAAATCGATCCCCTGTACGGGGATCAGAACGGAATAGAAAATAAAATTAAAATAAACCGATCCCCAGGGGATCAGATCTGGGGGATCAGACCGGAATAACTCGTAAATTTTATTAAGCAGCTTTGATGTTGTTAAATGACGCAAACTTTTAAAAATCCACATTATTTTCCGGACTCTCGTCATAAGTACTTCAATATGAGTATGCCACGATAATCTCTGATCTACTGTAATACCCAAGTATTTGGTGGTATTAACGCGTTTAATACTTCTACTCCCACATGAGGTATAATTAACTGAAACTTATCACTCATGAATCACGACTCCAAAATCTCCACCTGGCTGTGTCCTCAAAGTCGGAGCAAAACAAATGAAGTTAGTCTTTAAAATATTGGGAGTCAGTAAATTTGCATTAAGCCAGTCAGTTATTACAGCCAAACCCCGTACAGCGGCGGCCTGTACAGCAGGCCATGATTTGCCTGAAAAAACAACTGCGGTGTCATCTGCCTTGCAAAATAAACGCCTGCTACTGCACTCAATATTACAAAGATTTTTTATATGTATTAAGAACAGTGTCGGGCCGAGCATGCTTCCTTATGGGACTCCGTAAACTACATTTGCCTCCTGGCTTATCAGGTTCTCAATTTTTACTTGTTGCTTCCTACTTTGCAGATAACTTTTAAAAAGAGAGTGTGTATTACTTCTAACTCCAATCTGCTCTAGGCGGTTCAAAAGGATGGGGACAGAGACGTGTGTCGAAGGCTTTTTTGAGGTCCATAAATACCGTAAGGCACTTTTCTCCCTTGTCTACTTTAGTGACTATCTCAGTGGTCAATGCGTCAACAGCGTCTTGTGTGGAGATACCCTACCGGAATTCATATTGGGAGTTAGATAGTAATTTGTATTTATTTAAATACGTTACAAGCCTATTGTTTATTAGTTTTTCGAGATTTTTTGAGATACATGGCAAGACGAAAATTGGCCAGGAGTCACTGTAGAGCGTTTAAGAACAGCTGGAAATAATCCTTTTTTGAAACATAAATTAGCTAACTGGCTTATTAATGGAACCACAAAATCCCTGGCCATTTTAAGAAACCTGGTAATGTGTAATGTAAAGTTTAGTTTATACCCAAACTAAACTTCACATTACACAGACAAAGTAAAATGAAGTGTTACAAGTCAGCCCATCTGTTATATATACAAGGCTTTATAGCTAAGTGTTGGATAAACAACTAGAGAACGCAACCTAGTATTTGAAGACCGCAACGAAAAGTAAATATGAAAGTTATAGAAAAAGGAAGGGCTGTGAAATTAATTATTGAGCGGTTAGCGCATTTATTGAACTACTTTGAATCGATATAATATAATTATAAGAGAGTAGATAATACCGTGGTCGATCTGCTGGATTCTTACTGAACCTCACGACTAAGTGTAGTTTAGAAGAAAGTTCGAAAAGGTAGTATTTTAGTAGGTACCGCTAAAAGTCTCGCGGTGCAACTTTATAACTCTTGAAATGACTAGATTTTTACCGTGCTACGGTTTAATGTCACATGATTATTTTAAGCACTGTGGACTGTAGACACTTGTCGCATCGCAAGATTACTTACATTTGCGCTTTCAGGAATAAGAAGCCGTAAGTGTATAAGAATAATACCAGCCTGTTTACTATCCCACTGCAGGGCGAAGGCGTCTTCTCATAGAGAGAAGGTATGAGCATTAATCACCTCGCTTGCTCAAGGTGGATTGAAAATTTCAGACTTTCAAGTCCAGGATTCCGCACGATGTTTTCCTTTACCGTCAGTCAAAAATTTCCAAGATAAACTTATAAAGCACATATGATTTGAAAAGTCACATTAGTACTTGCCCGGATTTGAAACCACTACCTCGTATTTACGAAACGGGTGCCTTATCCAAAGGGCCATTTCGACTATAGTATAGTAATAATAATACGCGTAAATTAAGAGTTTTAAAGTATATAGGTAAGTATAATACTTGTGGTCACAAGTTGACTGTAGGCCAATTAATATCCGTACTAAGAATGTGTGATTGAAATTCTTCGAAAGGTACAAATAGAAGTTATCAATTATGAATTTTATTTAGATATTTACTCTGATATCCATTTCAGACATCATGTGATTTCTTAATAAATATCCTGCCGTATTCACAATCCTACTATTTGATATATTTTATATTTTAAAATTCTATACGCTGAAACAGTGTAAATAATAAAATAAAATATTAACAAAAATTCGCACGACGTAATTTTATAGCGCGTTCATCAGCCGCACTCTTAGAGCATTAAACCAACCGGAGAGGCCACTGACAGGCGTACCCCTCTGCCAAAGGTACCAGCCCACCGGTCATACCCGATAAATAAAACTAGTTGACGCGCGTTCCGCATCATATGTCACCTATCAGTGCATGCGTAATAGCGTCTCAATAGAAATGCCGAATTGCAGTGTATTTTGGTGTAAAAAGCGTTCAGCGACATCAAGTCTACAAAAGGATAATATTACATTCCACCTGTAAGTATTATTTTGTTCTAATATTATTAAATAAGGCATTAAATTAGCAATTTAACCAAATAAAATGCTAATCAACAAGTGTTGCCAGGCTTATCATCAATATTCCAATCTGGGGTAATATTTTAAGTTGAATTAACATAAAAACTAACCTTTCCTTTTTTATATCTCGCCTTGTTGACATATCTAATAAGTTTCATTTTGGATGTATACATTATTGTGTCACCGTTCCCATATTTATTTATTTTTAATTAAAACCAATATTTTTTACCAAGTAATGCACAAAATAATATTAAATGAACAAGTAAAATGAGGTTATAAATCCAAATATACAAGATTAGTGCACTTTATTCCGAAAGATAATTGCCCATTTCTTACAAAAATAAGCGTATTTATTTTTAAGAAACTGGTCACACTTTAACATAATTAGAGATGAGACAGTTTAATCACAAATATCGATATTGGTTTTCCAGTATTAAATTTTTTTTTGTTTGTTTTAGATTTTCAAAAGAAGCAGCGCCTCGAGTCGCTTGGGTCCAATATTGTAGGAACCATATAAGTGGGTTCCTAAGCGTACAAGTATCTGACTAACAGCTTAAAAGACAAAGCCTTCTGTGCTACCAGCACTGCTACCTCCTCCCTACCCCCCAAGCGGCGGAGAGCTCAGTTTTTAGCAAGTAAACTCGCTGTGCGCTACCTCCTCTTATTGCATTACCTAGGATTAGTTAAACTAGATTTATAAGGTTAATTTAAATTGCACAGTTTTTCAGTATTTTATTATACCTACTTAAATAAAGACTTTCTGAAATATATTCTGTTGTTTTTTTGTTATCTGAACAGATAAAATATCTCTCTAATAAAAATCTACTCATACATTCTCATGTCAGTGTCTTGTTACTATGTAATCAGAACAAAATCCTCCAATTACAAGCTCTGCTTAGTTGGAACGAAATTTAATAGCAACAGACAATTAATTCAAAGTATTATTTGGTTTGAATATACATACATACTTAGGAATAATACACGTAAAATTGACACGTAATAATTAATTACAATCTTTAATCCACACTAGAACAAATTTCAACAGGTGGTGGTTATTGAACATACATCCTTGTGCGCAGTATTAAAATAAAAAAAAGAGTGGGTACCCATGTACGCACGTAAGAAGTTATACTTCTTTGGCATAACAATCCAAAAATACCAAATAATAATACAACGCATACATACATAAATATTTGAATTGATATAAACGCCAATATATTTTTTATTTATTCACACAGATTATTTGTACTGATACGACACACAAAGATCCGCAACTAACTTCAGTGTGTAAAAGGTTCGCAACTAACTTCAGGGTGTTGCTTTTTTCTGTCGGTGTGCGCGCGCATCGTAAAAATTCACTCTCATCATTTTGCCCAATCGCGCCAAAAAAAGTATAACTTAAAAAAAAACGGCTAAATGCCAGTAGGACTCGCGCGCCGAGGGTTCCGTACTATCAGGGATCGGAAGTATTGAATAAACATTAGTAAACATAGTAGGAGAGCCCGACCGCATAACCAGATTTGTTTGTCGAACAATGTTTAACAAATAAATTTAGCCCGACCGTATGACGGGCTTTTTTGATAATAATTACAAAAAAGTGTGCTAGTTAGAAACACTGTTTTATTCTTCCTGTAATATTGACATAAACATGAATTAACAGAATTACTTCTAGTTAATTCATGTTTATGAACTATTTACTTTACTTTCATCTATTTCAAAGTGCTTAAATAAAAAAAAACCTTAAAATTATAATAGATTATTATTACCTAAAACTGTTCTATATAATATAAGATAATGCTCATTTTAATAAACAAACATAATAATCATGAAAATAATTAAATCTTTCGCGTACTTATATGAAATCCTAAACATCGATACTAAATATCGACAGAGTCAAGCTCTAACTGTTTTACGCTAAGGAAGCGTAAACTGATAGATGTCCCTGTGTGTGAATGTGATTGTGTGTGTTTAGTTTAAGCTAGTGTGCAATAATTTTATATAACGACGCGATTTAAAAATGCATTAGTAGTTAACATTGTAATTAGTGTGCGTTGCTCGCGTTACCCCGTCCCCCGCCGAAAGTGGCAGACTTTTGCGCAAGGGAAATAGAGCGCGTGTCCACTCCTGTTGGTTTAATGCTCTAAGGCCGCACTATAAAATTTTACCGCATCCCACATCTCATGGAATAACAATCCTGACATCAGCAAAACAAGTTCTTAAAACTGATCAAATACCTATATAAGGTATATATGTACAATAAGATAGGTTAGTTAGGTATCTACCAGTTGACATCTGAAATAGACGCATAGCTCTAAGTCCTTTTTAACCGACTTCAAAAAGAAGCAGGTTCTTAACTTGATTCGTATATTTTTTTTAAGCTATTGCACAGATTTTATCGCGGGCTTTGAGCGCGGCGACCGAATCAAGAAATTCCGTAACGAAAATAAAACCTAACACCCTCCACTCCGCCTACATTTAAATCTCGCGGCTGCGCAGTTTTAATATCGTGAGAGTATCGTGATATCTTTTAATTATTATAGGGCAGGTATATTATAAAACGTATATCATTGGAATCGTCATTTAATATATTTCAAAACAAAACATTTATTAGATCCGTATAATGAGTTTTTATATTGTTAATACTCATTTCAAAAAAGGTCGGTACTTTTTGACGGCTAAAGTTATAAAAATCGCTATTATTCGAAAAAAATACGCGTATTTGAAAAAAGTTATGTTTAATATACATTAAAATACATTAAACTTTATATTTAATAAAAAACTGTATACTCTCTTTATACAAAATATCATATTTTAGCCTTGACAAAGCCGGGCGCCTGCAAAATCCGAGCGCAAGCGTAAACAATCGCTTCAAATTTTTATAAATTTTCAAAATACTTACAATTCTGGCTTATCCACACTGTAGTATAGTTAATACACTTATCACAAAAACAAGTTGCAGCTCTTCTAATTGCTTTTTTTAATATAAATAACATAAATACACCAACCACTATGAAAAACACGGGTACTTGAACAAAAGTGTTCCAAACTTCACTAAAGTAATGTTTTTTTTTTCAAATAAAACATTATAATTAAATAATATATGAACTTACTAATAATTATAATTGCATAACTTGATAAAAAATGCTATGCAATACAATAGCTTTACCGCGGCAGTCCCCGAGTGCCACAGGTTATCTTTTTTATGTATTTACTCTGATTACGCAGAGATTTATGATCCGATTTACGTTATTCTTTTATAATTTGATGCAGAATAGTTGTCATTAGGTCTCATAAACATGGTTGGACTCAGTATTTTGTAGTAGTGTAGATGAACTAAATTTACCACAGGAGTTCACAATGTACCTCTATTTCACAAATCACAATGTATAATTTTAACAATACTAAGTAAGTATACAATTTTAACAAAACAATACAAAATGTGTACTTACCTGTTCAAATATGGTTAGGGCATCATGTCATTTAAAATTAATACAAAAAAAAAACATTTTATATATTATGTCAAAATGTATCATTAGATTAATGTCAAAAAATTATTTGATAAAGCATGTCATTCTTATTATTCATAAAAAATGTCATTCATAGAATAATTAACAAAAATATTATGTCTTTAAAAGTATAATGTCATTAAAATTAAGAGTAAAATTAATTTATTCCTTCGTCAAGCGAGCATCCCATGACTTTTTATCGTTCAGATACTCAAGTCTTTGCTCGACGTCTGTCAAGTCAGCCAGTTCAGGAGGAAAAGACAACTTCATGTTGTTTCAGTAGGCCTGAGAAGTAACTTTTCTTTTTTCCATGCTAGTGGAGTAACGTAAACATACGAATTTTTTTCCAATTCTACTAACTCTTGCAGAAGGTAAACGAAAGGTATTGCCACTAATGACCTTTATTTTTTGGATACTAAAATTTCTTATTTATATTAGCTTACAAAATGACGCCTTTCTATCTGATAGTAAGTAGTCTGAAGTCCAGAGGGCTTAGACAAGTGGCAAAATGCTAATTATAATAAAATAGATTAAAATATGTAATCTGTTGGTGTATATATAACAACAATAATACTGAAATAATGACAATTCAGACTCGTATTTATGCATCTTTATAATTTATCTATATTACAAATTAATTGAATAACAATATAAAATGTTATCAAAACCTACAAAACTGTAGGTTTGTAAACTAGATGATGTTAAATATAACAAATTAACAATTGATTTACGTAAAAATAACAAGCGACAACTGGCTATTATTGTTGTAATTAACTAATATAATTGTAGTTGATATTAACCCAAATAATATTCTTAAATTCTAATTAGTGGTTTAAATAGCTCGTTCTACATTTAAAAAAATGAATCTCTAATCAGGACAGTAGAACCACGAAAACAATTTCGGGGCCCTCCTGGCACAGGCATTTATCAACCAATAGAAATTAATAATATTTTGTTTACGTAAATAAAGACATTTTTATTTATTTATTTAATCGCTCTAACGCCTTCATTGGCATCTTGCGTTTAAGGTAACTCGATCAAAAGGGGTATTTTTTTAAATCTTAGAAAACCACCATTGTTTATTTATATTGAGAACAGCCAAAATATGAAAACATGTGAGATAGTTATGTTTAATTATGTTTAAAACTTATATTAGATGTGTAAATCATTTGAGAATAGCGTTTGCCTTTCAAATCACAATGGCGCCGCAACCTAGTACAAGAAGTACTAATTGGATGGGCGAAAGTAATTATGAGAGGTAGCTCCGGTACCGGTTAAGGTCAAGCTCACGAGCGTTGTTATCGTTAGTTGGTTTCTAGAGCCACTTCTGTACAGAGTTGAAGTCAAGTTACTGCTGTTTACGTTCTAGCTTGTAATCAATAAACAACGCTATGTAGTACACAGCGCCAAGCTGCAGCTTGCTAAAGTTCAAGTTCGTTATAGCGCGCGAGTAACCTTCACTGAGCAGCTTTAAATAAACATAAACAATGTGTTATGGCTTAAGGGCATCGAGTTGAATGACTACAACTTGGATACAGCCTTTATTTTTAGTACTTGATGTTTTTTTACACGAGGCTAATAGTAGTACATTTTAGATGATTAGAATTAGTTAAAAGAGGCTTATGTTTAACAATGACTGTTTACGTTTTAAAACTGATAATGATGAGGTTGATGATGGTGTATTCACGCACAATAATTTACTTAATGATACACTAACATGATATGTACTTTACAATTATACCTACTCAAGCTATTTATACCAAACAAACATTCACTCCCAGTTTCTGAAAGGCTGATCAACGAAAAATTAACTAATCACCTGTTAAATCACATGTGAAGTACCTAAAAGCATGATAAAAGTTTGGATTATTAGTTTAATTTGATCTAATTAGTTACTAACTAGATCAAATTAATCTAAATATTCATGCTTTTACTAACCCAATTGGTACTTTACTTATGATTTAACAGGTGATTAGTTAATTTTTCATTGATCTGCCTTTCAGAAACTGGGTGTCAGTACGGTAAATATACATTTATTTCTAAAAGGTAAATGTTTATAGTGAAAGTATAAGTTCCTCAAGTAAACATACATGAATGTAAGATTGCCGTAACAGGCAGCCATGTTATTATTTTCTCATCATTTCTTTTACTTGTTTTCTTTTAAATCTGTGCTTTCTTCTGTGCATACTTTATAGAAATATATAAAATAACTCGTCGATATTTTATGAAAAACATAAATTGAATCTTAGAATAGTATCTAGTAAGTACCGAAATAAATACTGAACGATTTTATTTATCCCATTTCAATCTTATACATATAATAAAATTGGAGTGTCTGTTTGTAATATTGAAATAACCGTTTTTTACTACATGTATATGAATCTATATACGGTACATACACCAAAATAACATTTTTTTCAATTTTTGTCTGTCTGTTTGTTCCGGCTAATCTCTGAAATGGCTGGACCAATTTTGACGGGACTTTTATTGGCAGGTATGAGGTAGCTGATGTAATAATGAGTAACTTAGGCTAGGTATCATAATAAAAAAAACCCAAAAAATAAAAGAATCGGATGTTAGGCGGAACGAAGTTCGCCGGGTCAGCTAGTTCTTTAATAAAATACATTGATAAGTATTTCTACCTCAAATTACCTACTGTAAGACGGACTCGACTCTCGGACGAAGTAACATATTAACATTCATAAAACGTCTCTCCGTCAAAGTGCAAATGCAAGTTATGCAATTAGGCTTATTAATGTCTTGAAATTAAATTAAAATATCTGTCTTGTATAGAGATAATCAAGAATGTATAATATATCTATACTAGATTCATAACATTTAGTTCCTACAATTAAAATAGATAAGAAATTAAAAATCTGGAATGAGATTAGTATCAAAGAATTTTACTGATCTTTTATTTAATATTGTTAAAATGAGGGATGAAGTTAGAAATATATAAATTTATTATTATGTATAGCTATTGTTTGACGAATAGCAGTGATGCATTATGAGAAGTGGCTTGTCTCGTTTCGCATTACCTAATATTTGTTGCCTAAACTCTACAATCAGACACAATGAGCCCGCTATATTATCTACACTTTTGAATGGCTCTACGCTAACTTTCTGAAACTTCTAAAGTATAGAAGTAAGTACTCATAAGTGTCTCTCACATTAAACAGGTATTGGTAACAATACGTAAGCTTTATGCTCTGGTGTACCTAATTGATGATACTAGATCGTAGCTACGAAGTTTTCTGTGTGCAAAAGCTGCGAGTAGATTGTAAGTTTGCAATCCATCTATTTATTCTCGGTTATCAGTTATCTCCCCTCCAATAACTCTCTAGTACAATTTTCATTTATATGCAATTTGATAAATATAGTGGTACGTTTTGCTTTAGGAAGTTATCAAAAACATAGATGAAATCATTTTTATTTTTTATGAATATTTTAATAGGTTCGTAAGTTTGCTTATCATAATATTAGCGATTACATTTTTGGTATTACCTATAATGATATGAAACCATGCTCTCTAGTTAAGTAGAAAATTATTTTGCAGAAAACTAAATTAAGAAGTGAAATTGAAAATATTGAGGTGTTAAAAAAACATGAGCGGTGGCGTAAAGTGGTATCGTGTCGGCGTCAAGATAGAGCGTTTATAGCGCTTGTCGCTCAATAAGGCTCCCTGTGAGGATCTGAGCGTAGTCGTTGCGAGCGGAAGGATGCGGCCGGGCCACGGTCGATAGGCAGTTAAGCGCAGGCGCGGACCCTTGCCGCCGGAGGGGCTACGTGAACACACCAGTCCGCCGGCAGGCTGATACGCGGCCGCCGGCAGCCAGCGTCCGCCAGGACGCACGCGGTCGCGTGAACATGCATACGAGTTGTCCGCGCGGCGTGCACACCATCGGTCTCGTGTTAGCTCTTGCGATCGCCTGGTTGCCTCACGCTGATCACGCTGCGTGAGTATTTTTTAATCACCACCTCTTCACCGTCTCCGAGTTCTTCGACTTCATCCATCACTTTGCGAGACGACGCTTAGGCTCGCGCGCTCCTCACGCACTCGGGAAGCCATAGCGTGCATGTAAATCTCTCAAAGCCGAGAGTTCACATCGCTCGTCGCGCGTCTGATTTGTTTATAACACGGCCTCGATAATAATCCCCTACAAATAAGCTAATAAGGAAAAGGGTTGACGCTCAAGGTTCCATGAGTTAAGATAAACGTGTAGTAAATAATCTAGCAAAAAAAACTCAGTTTAGGCTTACCACAGTTTACTAAGATGTCAAGATTTGTTGATTCGCAAAACAAATGTTTAACATTTAAAAAATATTTAATTAAGTTATAATTTACCATAGAAGTTCCATCGATAAATCTTGTGAATATCTGTGAGACAGTGCTTTAAGACTCGTGAGAACAATATTGAAGAAATTGGGACCGCCATTAGGCCCATTGGGAACGATTTTTCGTTGTTGCGTTGATTTATTATATTTTCTTGTCATTCTATGAGAAAGGTGTTACAAATTGTATCATGGTCGAGTAGTGCTTCCCCTCGATATGCGTGAATGATTATCTAAATATACTTTTGACTATTACATTCATAAAAGAGAAATGTCTAATTGAACGCAATGGAAGTAAAAGGCAGGAAGGGCAAATACTAAATGAAACAGACACATCTAACCTTTGCATCTGGGAAAACATTACATCTAGATACTATGAGCCTAATTTACCTTTACAGAATTTAAACCAGCGATACTATAACATTTGACGAATCTTGACATATTGTTTACAAATTGCACTAAGATTACTTGACTGTCATTGTTTAATAATAAAATATTCGTCACTTTAATAGCATTTGGTTCAATTTATCTTGACAATCAAATGAAGTAAGTCATTTATATCTGAACAAAATTACGATAAGTTCATCTGACTGTCTTAACAGGCGAAACTTCGGTACTAATGGATTATTGTAAGATAGATGAAAAGTACGATAAGCCCAAACAAGTCAGTAAAATTTATAAAGGGAAACTGGCCCTATCTGTTATTTTGATAAATTATAATTAGCCTGTCAGATCTGTGAGCATACTCGTGAAAGACCTTTACAGGTTAAACGTATGGCAATTTTGCAACGTTGAAAATTAAAATGCTTCAGTAAATTTGTAAATTTGTAAATTCAGTAAATTTACTAAGTAATTAAAACAGTACACGTGTGTACAAAAAGCGTACTATTTGATCTTTGACATTGTAAAGGTTGAAATATTCTTGTTTAAATATTTATATTAAAAAAATAAAAGTAATATGTTGCTTTCGTATTACACCTGCTTATAAAACAATGAATTATGAATATTTAAATACCCAAAAATAGTTTTAAATCTGACTGTATTACCAACCTTTGGTTTTGAGATAGCTATGCCTGGTGTTATTAATTCATAAATTTACGTTATAATGCAATCGAGATTAATTCTTTAAATACATAGCAATTACTAAGAAAGTTTAAAGTTGAAAAACCAACAGCCAACACATTTATCTTTAGTTATAAAGAATGCTATTCATTCATAAATTACTGTGACCACAGATTTTGCGTAGAACACAATCTATTGAGCTCTTAATTCACAATGCCTATAAATTTTCTTCAAAAGGCACTTGCAAATTGAACATGCACACACATTCTTTCCGTCAGCATCAACAGTAGCACCAATTCACTGTTGTGTATGCATCTATTTGTCCAGCGTATCGAGTTTATTAAAAAAATACAAACCAATCCAGCTAAAACAATAATACAGTATTTGTTAACAAAACGGATTAATAATTTTTTTGATTTGCTAAAACACTTAACACATGTTAGAAAAAAAGTGAATATAGCAGACGCTAAGATAAAAACTGAAACTTTTCCTTTCATAGACATAAAAGGAAAAGTTTCAGTTTTTATCTTGTTTATAACTAATCTAGGTATTAAATATTGTATCAAACTATTTCATTGGGCGCACTGAAATATGATTTTCCTTTTACTTTCGGTTTCGTTAGATAAAAGCAAGAGCTCTCACTCTCACTTTCAGTTATGAATAAACACAATAAGTTAGAACAGGATAGAGAAGCCTTTAAAACTCGCGTTCTGTCTAGCGAATCTGCCTAGAAATCTTGCATCTCTCAAATCAATATAGTGTATAGTTTGTTTACATTGACAAGCTCGGGCACTGCCGGGCTGAAGGTCAGGAGCAATGTTCTGCGCATTACTTAGAGCTAGATAGTTGAAAGACCTAGACCTTGCAGAATATCTTCGAGTTAATTTGTTAGAGTGCACTCTCGTGATGTCTAACTTGGCTCCTTTTATGTGACTGCTTGTCTTCTTCAATTAAATTTTATTCCCGTTACCAATAGTTAAGAATATTTCTCATTTCACAAAGTATTTTTGAGCAGCAGTTTCGTTTCGAAAATTCAAGGGTATTTCAAAGTTCTGAAATGGGCTTTTACTTTTATTTGGCAGTATTTAAAGTTAAAGTAACAAAGTCACCGATGAGTTTACTTTCGGCATAAAATTATTAGGGACATATTATTGGTATCATCTTTTAGATGGGTACCATATCTTTTAGAAGTCACTGTACCAGCTGTGTCATTATTTCTACATATTATGTGTTCATTTTGTACACTTAGAATAACAAAGAATACATATTCGAGTATATTTTTGAAAGGCAACTCAAATTTGTTTAAAGTGAAGAAAGAATATGAAGCAGTAAAGTAAAAATACGCGATGCAATGTTGGTATTTTTTAATGCCGGGATTAAAAGTTACCCGGGCGAAAATAACGAGACCTTTTAAATAACTGAAATTGCTGTAAATTTTAGCTGTTATTTACTTAAATACAGTGAGGCTCAAAACATAAGGAATTTATATAATTTAATGATGTTTAATTTATTGTTGTTATAGTCTTATATACACCCGTGCCACATTTTAACGTAATTCTTGGCAGGCATAACTTTATCTATTTATAAAAAATAGAAATATTAATTCAAATTAAAAAAGTAAAATAGATAATAAGTAACGCACTTTGCGTTCTTATGAAAATAACTGCGTTTTACATCTTAATAAAAATATCAAACTGCATTAGTCAGCTCATTAGGTGTTTTATTATATCCAGGTATTTTATGAACTCGAGAAGTATCCTTCTTGTATACTTTTATTGCAAAATGGAAGTAGATAAAGAAAGCATGCTATTTAAGCTAAAGTTATATTTTTCTGTTTTAAAAACTAACTAAACGATGGAAAGCTTTCGTCTGACCGCGTTTGCGTAGAACACTCAAGTTGCTACGGTTACAAACATGCCACCTCGCGCCTCTTCATTTTTCCGTCTCGCCCGCCGCCCTACATGATGAGTGCGACATGATGCCCGCTTGTCTGTCGTCTGGCTATTTTGTTGGCATTGACATCGAATTTAACAAATATTTTACAAACATTATTTGTTTTAAACAACATTTTTAACGTTTTGGTTTATGTTTCTTTATTGACAAGTGAAAATGTTGTGAGGTTTTAATTTTTAAAACAATAGTCTATACTCTTAAATAAAGCGGAAGAATTTGTTTGTTTGTTTATTTGAATGCGCTAATCTCTTGAACAAGCAGTCGGATTTTAACATTATTTTTGCTTATGATAGCCCAGTTCTCGAAGAAGGTTTTAGGCTATGTAACATCACGCTACTAGGGACGGGAGCAGAACAGTAAGCAAAGACGCGGAGAAAACGTGCCGCGGAAGGCTAGTACATACAAAATTTTGGTGTGGAATTTTTTAACGAAAGAAAGATACAGAGAGAGTGTATAAACAATTTCTAATTAAAAGGAAGATTAAACAAATATAGGAAATTAAAATAATGGCCATAACTGGTATCGACGTCATAGTATTTATGAGCATCACTGTCTACTTTTCCGAAAAGTTCTGTGAGCATCATAGATTCTTCGGCATTATTATCAATTGATAACTTGCCAAGTGAGAATGAGAACGTCACTGTCTTCCTAAGTATTATTGTCTATTGGTAACGTGCCAAAATGCTCAGCCTGTACAAAAAAAAACCCTCTGCTTGTTACCCTTTTTTAAATACGCTTAAAATATATTATCAACAACCAAAATCATTAGCAGGTGAATCTAATTAGTAAAAAAAGTATAGTTAGTGCTATTTCATGTGGTAATGTGACATTTTTAGTCAGTCGGCTTATATTTGTTGTCTTTACTTTCTCCTAACTCGTTGACAAATATTTGAGATTCTGATTCTATGTTTACATTTTTCTACTGCCAAGCTAAATATACTAAGTTTAGTGTAAAAACGTTCATGACTTACAAGCGAAAAGATTTAATTAAACACACGACTTTTTTGTACGTACTGTACAATTGTTAGAGCTTCCTGTAAGCGGAACCAATAAACAGAAGAAATAAACAAACAGAATGATTACACAAACAAACAAATTCTACCTCTTCTTGCATAGCACTATGCATTGTTTTTTAATTACCTACTTGTACAACGTACTCAGTTCAGTGCACGATACAATGTTTAAACAGAAAGACGTTACAATGTTCTCACTAATTTAATTTTACTAATTATTTTTATCAATGAAAATAATAATATAGAAGTTGATAAATTGATAAAAACGCTTTGTGCATTCCTTTGAGCCACTTCTATTTATAATTACTTTTAGAAATGCTTTAAGTTTGCAGCAGGTGTTTTAACACCAGTTGATTACTGAAACTAAAATCCATTCATTTTAATCCATCCTTAAATTTTAATGTAAGACTACAATAGCCATTAAAAATAAAATATTTGAAGTATTTTATTTTATTTTTAATGGCTTTGTTTGTTTTAACAGCTCAGAAATTATAAAAGCTAAAAGTTTCCTTTTAGCTTTTAGTTAGTTCAAAACTCGACGGAAGATCACAGCTAGACAAAGAGAGATCAGCTTACAAAGTTCTACAGATGTATTTGAATCACACAAACCGCTGTTTCCTCCCCATATTAACAACTTTTTCAATGTTACCGTCTGAACTTTACTAGCTCGTGGAATAAACTAGTGAAAAATAAGTTTCCACGTTTGGAGGGAAACTTATTACGGAACCAATTAAGCGTAGTTAGTTATGAGCCGGAAAGTACTGGGAACTGAATTGCTTGTAAGAATCTTTAATGCGGAAAAGTCTAGCGTGGCGGCTTGTATTCAATTATGTATCTTGTGACGAGTTTAAATGAACGTGCCTGTGGCGTATCACTTTCACTTTAGGGTGATTTACAAAATAAATTAGCCTTCTGTAATAATAGATGATTGGTAAAATTGTAGAATAATAATACTATTAAGTATGCATTTAAAAACTTAATTTTAATACTCAATTTCTAGTTATGACTTACATTTGCCAGTAAAACTTTTTTTATGATATAGGTACGTAATTTATATGAGATCACGAAAAAAATGTTTTGGAAAACAGTTCTAAGACCTATTTGATGAACTAAAAATTAGTTAGGTCATAGAATGCAATTATACCTTTGACTTTGCAAATATATGAGGTAAAGTGAGGGTGGCTTTATTGTGATGCAAATTCGTCAATA
The DNA here is from genome assembly GCA_963082885.1 of Parascotia fuliginaria. Lineage (NCBI taxonomy): Eukaryota > Metazoa > Arthropoda > Insecta > Lepidoptera > Erebidae > Parascotia > Parascotia fuliginaria. The sequence continues at coordinate 8,967,339 of OY720170.1, forward strand.
CTGGTATACCTTCTGTATTTATGTCAAACAAAAATTTAATTAGAGCAACGACATTGGCATTCAGAAATGAAGGTAGTGGATAATAAAACTATATTACTTTATTACAAGACATACACATTAACATTGTTTTGCTTGCAACTAGGTAATTGCAATAACTAGGCATAGTTTCTTTTTAATTAATTAAATGTTGTTCTCAGTTACCAAAACAGTTTTGAATAATATATATCTGTGAACAATTTCAATTCGAATAGGTTATTAAGTTTTACATACTTAGGTAATAATTAGTAGCTTCCTGCGGCACGGTTTTAACCGCGTCTTTGCTGACTGCTTTGCTCTTGTCGATTATAACCTTCCTCAAGAACTGGGCTATCGTACGCAAAAATAATTATTAAATCCGACTGGTGGTTCCAGAGATAAGCGCGTTCAAACAAACAAACAAACAAACCAACAAACTCTTTCGCTATATGTATGTAATAGTATAGATGTAACGTCGAATTAAGTAAAGGCGAGATGAATAATGAACCTGTAATCAATTATTGACGAATAGGTACATTGCATTAATAATTTATTTGGCGATAAATAAACCAGGAAAACGGCAACTACAGTGTCGTAATCTAAAGATTAAATTAAAGATTAAAAATTCATCATAGTAAATAGACAATAAAAAGTATTTCACTTGAAAATTATTATTGATAGTTAAGGCAATAGTTTTATGTCATTAATAACAACTAACAGTTTGTTCTCTACATACTCGTAGAAGAAACTATTTTTTATTATTCATTTTGAACCTGAAAGCTGTAGAACTTGGGTAGATTAAAGAAGGAGGAAAAAATTTCGTGGATTATTCTGTTAAATGAAATCCAAATTTTTCAATCTAATTATTTATTAAGTCATATAAATTCTATTAACTATTTTTTTCCCCAGATACAGGAAAATAATTCTATATTATATTAACCTTCTTTTAGTTTTAGAATTTCTTGAAAACTGTATAGAAACTGAATGTCTTTATGAAAACTATCAGTTTCTAGTAAAAAATAATGCTCTGAAGTGTTATTTTTAAATTGTTGAAATGTTCTTTTAAAATTTATTTACTACAGGCGTAAATATAAGTAAAATTAAAAAACTCTCAATTTACTTACAATATATTATGCACAAATGAATTTCAATGGTTGGCGAATAACATATCCTGAAATAATATATATAATAATAATTGGTAAGTTAGTTAATTTAATACATTAAACATAATTATTATTATTTTTGCCCTTCTTTTAATAAAATATTTTAATGTAATAATTTAATTAGTTAAATTAAATTATTAAAATATTTTATTAAAAGTGCTTGATTGGTGAACCAGAAAAAGCATAATATCTTTAGTTAAAGTTACAAGAGCGTACATGCATTGCAATTTTGATAGATTTAAAAAAAAACAATAGTACTTATTTACTAACCGTATTCAGTAAGCTTTATTGGTTCATCTATACAATAGCTTCCACAATATTAATTTACTAGTATTGGTTGAAATGTACTTATAGCGTGTAAGTCTAAATTGAATACCGGGACCTATATTTTAAAATTAAACTCTATACTCATTCTAAGACATCCTACCAACTAGGTAGAAGAAAAAAACAATTCAACAAAGAATCATTACGTTCGTCTATTGCGTTTTCACCGGAAGTAATAAACTTTGATAGTTATAAAGACCTAAGTTATTGCAAAGGGAACAATATATCCGATGTTACTTTATATTACTGTGAATATGGCTGAATACCAAAGTATTTTTGGATCACTACCTCACTCATTCAAAAATGTGGTAAAAACGAATCACTTTTTCGTTTGGTCAGTTAATTGTTTAATTTAGGTAGATAATATTCGTTACTCGTGATTTCGTCGCTAATCATTACGACTTTGAGTACGTATTTTATATCTGCACAAACTTCGGCGTTTGTTATATCTGCACAAGTTTGTCAATCTATAGGTACAGAATTTATTGAAGTGCGGCTTTTAATTTCATCTAAATAACTAGCTGCCTGCAGCGCGGTATCACACGATTTATGTTATATCTTTAGTTACTGTTCTGCTCCCTTCGCCTTTATCCTTTCTCAAGAACTGGGCTATCACACGTAAAAATAAATCCTACTGGTAGTTTCAGAGATTAACGCGTTCAAATAAACATACTCTGCCGCTTTACATAAATATTACTACTACGGCAGTTACATTTATGTAAAATACCATCAAAGAGTCGAAATGGTCCAGTGGATAAGGCACTCGCTTCGTAAACACGAGGTAGTGAGTTCGAATCCGGGCAAGTACCAATGTGATATTTCAAATCATATGTACTTTCTAAGTTTATCTTGGACATTTCTGACCGACGGTGAAGGAAAACATAGTGAGGAAACCTGGACTTAAAAGTCTGAAATTGCCAATCCGCCTTGAGCAAGCGTGGTGATTATTGCTCATGCCTTCTCTATATGAGAAGAGGCCTTTGTACCTGCAGTGGGACAGTAAACAGGCTGGTATTATAAAATACCATCACATTTAATTATGATACCTTCATGTGAGTGGTTGATTTTTAATGCTTAGTTTTTAAAATGTAATGAGATATCTAGCATTAAGAGAGGCGACATTTTTATTGTGAGTACCTATGGCTGGATGACCCAATTTGGTTAGTGCATAATTTAAAAGTATACATGTCCAATTTGATTTAAATTAGGTTGGTGGGTAGCGATATTAATTTTTGCACAAAAATAGTATACATTTGATATGCCGAAAATTAATAAATGTGAGTTGAATGTAAACCTAATGTAAAATTTCATTAGTACATGCAACAAAAGCAACAAGTGGCAACAAACATTTTAATTATAAAATGTTTGTTGCCACTTGTTACATTAATAAAATGTTTTAATATTTGAAATAAGTAATGTGCACTCGGCCATGTTAATGGAATAAGGGAATGCAAATTAAACTATATACATTAAAAAGAATTGATGATTTTACAAATGAAGTCAACGGTTACACATAAATAATATCGAGGTGTTACATTATACTTCACAATACAGAACTTACTATTTTTTATTGATAATGTATTATACATACTACTTTGTTCTTGAAAGGTTTCTTTTGTTTAAAATGGAAGTACCATATCAAGCTTAGGTAACTTTGCAGAACCTATCTAGATCTGAATAGGTACGATGTGCGTAGTGTACAGCTGTTGGGTATATTTAATATAATACAGTGAACCCTTTGGAGGCAATGAACTTGATTGACTATGAACAAACTGATATGCATAGGTACTGAGATCGTCGCCGTCGATGTCACGGCCAAGCTATTTGTAGCCAAGAGAAAATCTAATTTGGTCGATGATTGTCAAGGAAAATGCAGAAACGTAGGTATATGCGCTTCGCAATAGACCAAGATCCAACATTGTTGGATAGTAAACAATATTTTGGTGCTGGTTGGTTTGTGACCGCATTACTCTTTGTTTATGTTACACAATTTAATGTTATTTAAAATTAAGTGGAATATTTCACTGCTATTATCTGCTTTTATCAGCACATGAAGGATCAGTAGGTACATACGTTTATATGTGCAAATAAGCAGCAAAAGAAATACATTTAACCAATGAAGAATAAAATATTTTTGTAAAATATATATATATCGTCAAATATTAATATCATATAGTGAATCAACGCTCTAGATAAATAATTCAATGCAATATAGCGCCAGCATTACCAGGAAAATGTGGCGCCAAATACGCTGATGCAACGAACCAAGACAACTTGTTACATGTTGTTACTAAAAAAAATTCACGTACCTCTTTACCAATACGTAAACTTTTATCAAACTTGTGACAATAAGTTATGCTAAACTTTTCTCACATCGTTAATCCTAAAGTTATATTAGTGATACTTTTATTAGGTACCTATAATTTACCAGTAGTTTGGAATTGGTTTGATTTTGATTTGGAATTGCTGTCGCTCACTAGTCGAGTGTTTGAATCGGAAGGGAAAATACTTAAAACGCTACGAAAACAAGTGTGTATATTCGCTGCAAAAAAGACCTCCCTGACTTTGCAACAACACGAAAAGCTACTCTTTGAAATCGAGTTGAGTTTCCTGTTTGCGAAAGTTCTCGCTGTCGAAATTTTCACTCACATACAAAACTATTTAATAACAACGCGTGATAAGATGCTTTCGTAAGTTGTCGTATCAGTGTTTGGAGTAATACGCAAAGTGACAGATCTCACAAAAAATTACCTAGTAATTCTACTCTAGTTCCAGCATGCAACAAGATTAATCTCCTCAAAATAGTATTAAGTAATTTCTTTGTTTTCTTCTGTTTCTTTAAATTCTTGAACTTTTTCAAATGCACTCAATAGATTTTGATTGCGGAAGATTTATAAAAAGCATGAAATATCCGCCACGTGCGAATCAGGAGCAAGTCGCTAGCTAAAAATATTTAAAATCAATTCAATATACGACTCTTTACGATGATCACGCAATGAATTTACTGACAAACTTATCACTTAATACCTTACTATGCTAATATCAGTGCTGATGCTCCAAATTTCAGTGTCATCTACTTGGCTCTTCGAAATCGAGTTGTTCGTATCGCGATTGACTCCAATTACCCGGAGAGGACTGGAATAGCTAAATCAGTAAAGAGATATTGTCTGTAATAGTTATTCCGGTGTCTGATATATGGGCAATGCTCCGTGAGGTTTGCCAAAAGACTCCAATCAGTGATGGAGGACATAAAACAACTAATGAATTACCTGTATAACAAAATGACATATAAAAATACACGCTAAGGTAAAACGGTTGCTTTATAGAAAGAGAACAAGTTTTTTGGCAGAAGGCTCTGACATAAAACTGAAATCCTAACAACTATTCATAGATGGATAGTTTTTACCAGTAGCAAGTGGTTCTAGTTTTTCTAAGAAAAGCACTGTTTTGGCGGCATAAGGGATTGCCATAATTCAGCCAGTATTATCATTTAATTGCATGATGGCGGTCGCGGACATCAGAGGTGCAGTTTACTTTGCTCCCAGAGCTTGTTCATCCGCTACGAAAAAACAAGGCATTTGGTAACCACGTTGAATATGTTATTCAGTTTAAAGGTGAGTTTTGATAACAGTACGATCAAGCTACCGACAAACCTTACCTCATTACTAAGTTTGAGAAGAGACTATATTTCCTAATGAAAGTTGGCGACCTATTTAATTTATTAAAGTTGTTTTATATTGCATTCTACAGAGGTTAGTGTAGTATAAGATGATTAATTGCAAATAGTGAATAGAAAGTTGAAGATTCGAGAAGTCAGCGAAACAAGTTGCCAGTTAATTTAAGAATTTATAATGCCAAACTATAAAAACCTATCTGTCTTGTATCTAGCACAATTTCTGTTCAGGACAGTGGGTTTTAAAATAATAATTCATGATTATTACAAGTATTATTATAATAATTTATTCTCTTATTAGGTATCAGTTCATAGCCGTAAGGGATAATACGGCAATAGATAATTACCGTTGTTGCAATGTAAAACAAAAGGCTGCTATAAAATCCACTAAATAACAATGCGTTTTTGTATCAAACCGAATCTGACGAAATCAATGCAAACAGTATGTATCACATCCATTTATTTCAATTAGCCTATCATTCTGAAATCGCTGACAATTTATTTATCGATATTATTAAGTTATACCGATACAATTTGTTCTCGGTAGATGTTAATTACATTGTACCATCTGCAATTAAATGGTAATATATTAATATTATTATTACTAATTGATATAAGTAATTTTAATGTGCCTTGTTAACTTTTTAGTACACCTTCGCTTGTATTATCTCTTATCTATCTACTAGCTTTCGCGCCGTGGTTTCACCTGCTTCTTCAGCAGTAAGCATACTGCTCTGCTTCCGTCGCCAATAGCGTGATGTTACATAAGCTATAACCTTTCTCGAGAACTAGGCTATCTTACGCAAAAATATTTTTCAAATCCGACTAGTAGTTTTTGCAATTAGCGCGTTCAAACTAACAAACAAACTTAACTTATATAATAGTATAGATAGATATAGATAAGTTTTCCTTCATGGGATTCCACAGAAAAGGTGAGGTACTTGATTTTAATGCATCGGCAATATTTTTGCAAAATCATGCAGGCTTTTTACACATGACGCAATTCTTTTATACAAACGTGAATATATTGTATACGTCATATGTATAACTTTTTTTGCTTTGGTCCATTTAAATACGATTTATGAATTTTAGAATAAATAGTTTTCTATTTTATTAACCGACTTCAAAAAAAGAAGGAGGTATTTCAATTCGACCGTATATATTCTTTTTGTTATTGCGACGAAGTGAAAATGATTCGTACTTCTAGCATATTAGTGAAGTGTTGATTTATTTATTTCACTTTGCAATACATCAACTTTACAAAAATGTCTCTCTTAAAATAATGTAGGTGTAAATATTAATACACACCACTAATTTTTGCAGTACGTACCTCCCTAAAAACGTGGCAGACATTTCTCGACACAAACTATTTACGCTACCTTGGCTGTAAACAAAGATCTTTATTTCAGATGACGCTCCAACATCTCTTGCTTGTGTATTGTACTCATCAAGTTTTATGAGAGCCAAATATAATTCATTATATTACAATGTGACACGTTGTAAAAAACATTTTCTAAATACGTTAGTGATTTTAGTCTAAAATTACGAAAATACCTACCATCTAACCGGCTACGTGAAATGAACAACTTAAGAGCCATTAGGAACTGTCGTCTGGTCGCCGGCGACTTATTCTTTCGGACACCAAAACATGGACGAGCGATGGCGACGGGCGACCAAGTGCGTTAACTAACATCAGTAACATCTATTTAAACTAATAAAGTCACAGTCGCTGTCGACCGAGTCGCTGGCGACCAGTCGACTGTCTTCCGTGTGTCAGTGAGAATGTCTTTGTGCTACATCATCAGATCGACTCCAAACCTTCACTAAATAGTAGTGCCTTAAAATACTTAATGAAAAACATAACAAATGCACTAATCATCAGTACGATTTTCGAAAGTCCCTCTCGATTTCTCTGGAATGCCATCATCAGATCCTCGTTTCCTTATCATGGTACCACCCTCGGGATATCTCCTTTCCATCGAAAAAATAATCATCAAAATCGGTTCATAAACGACGAAGTTATCCCCGAAGACACATAAAAAAATATCTATATATGTATATACGGTCGAATTGAGAAACCTCCTCCTTTTTTTGAAGTCGGTTAAAAATGAACCTTGTGTGCAATTTTGTAGTGCGAACGCTACATCGACGTGAATGCGATACCGATTGCATTCATTCCACCTCCATTTAACCACAATTTAAGTGCGCTAAATACTTGATTTCTGGTATTTATCATGATTAGCTTGTAGGTATACGGTTTCAGAATTTTGAAATGTTTAATCAGTCGAGCAATTTGTAATGAAATACCTGATTCACCGGGCTTAGGTATTTCATTTGATTGAACCAATATTGCCGCGCAAAATGTAATATCTGAAACAATTTACTATAATACGGATTAGAATTATGTCTGAATAAAATTTAGTGAATTGTAGAGTTGCTAAGTACTCTAACAAGTGTTCAGGTTAAATGCGCTACAAGAGGGCCTTACGTTCCCTTTAATTTTGTAAATTTTAAGGATAATGTTAACTATACTGTACTAAATATTGTAAATAACATTGTGTTTGTGTCTTGTCTTTTGCTTTATACCTACTTATTTATTATTAGGTAGGTAGTTAACTGGTTTTAAAATGACTTGAACTTGACGTATAAAATACAACATGCTTCTAATTTAAAGTTTTCAGGTAAATGTATCTTTTGAACACAACCTTCAGCTAACGGGTCTAAAACTGTTCACCTGCCACATTTCCAATATCGTCAGCGTATTATTTTTCTAACTAAAAACTTCTAATTACCTACATTTTTCTTTTTTTGAAAGCCTCAAATTGAGTTAAAATGTAAATCGGATAAACTGATATGAAGTTAACAATGATACCGGATTAAACAGGCTAACACAATTTAAAGCCTATTCAGATCGCGTTGCCGCTTGCGTGATGTGTTGTTAAAAGTCAGATATGATTTGCTAGCTTCACATATAATAAGGAAAAGCAGCTTTTATTTATTTAATCAACTTGGTATCAAAGCTCATGAAAAAAAATAACCTGCACTCAGTTACTTGTAAACCTAATATTAGATATCTATATAATAATCGTAATATATACCTAAAAGCGAAAGGTCACTTATTCACTCATTCACTCACTCACTCACTTACTCACTCACTCATCACTAAAACTACAAGTGCTTAGAGTCTAAATTTTTTATTGGGGTTTCTTTTAGCACGTAGGTGCTGTACTACTAAGGATTGGTACTAAGGATTTTTCGAAATTCATCGCTTATGGGGAAAAAAGGGGTGGCAAAGTTCTTATGAAAATTCTTCTTTTTTGGAAATCGTAGTTTGGTTAATTTAATAAAACAACACTTGCAAAGGTCTGAAATAGAGTGAGGCGTGAGGAGGGTGTGGGAAGTTTTTATTTTTAAAGCTATCGACGCCAAACTCCCCGAGTGTGAGAGTGGTGGCCGAGGAAGAATGGTCCCAATCCTCTCTGTCCGTGGGTGTCGTACAAGGCGACTAAGGACAAAATGATGAAAATACATCAGTCTACCGAATAACAGCGGTTAAACGGGTAGTAGAAAAATCAGCACAACACAGGACGGGCAGCAGCGTCTTGTGATAAAGCTACCACCACTGCGATCGCCAACCCGCCTGCCAAGCTTGGCGATGGCAATATCCCCGCAAATGGAGCTACACCAGAAGAAATGGCCCCCAGTCCCCGGTCATCCCGCTATTCCTGGCTACGGTAGCAGCCATGGTAACGACGGGGTAAGGGATGTGAAGAATCCCCGGGAGCGGCCAGTCTACCCAAACCGACGACCTTTGGCTCTGGCAACACACAACGTGCGCACACTGCGGAGTGACGAGAAGATTGTTGAACAGGAGGAAGAATTAAGCAGGCTACGATGGGACATAGTGGGATTGTCAGAAGTCCGAAGACAGGGGTAAATACGATAACCCTTAAGTCCGGTAACCTGCTCTATTTCCCAGCTCTTGTCCCAAGGTGGAGTCGGGTTTATCGTCAACAAGTCCCTCGTGAACAACTTGGTGAAAATCGAGAGTGTGTCAACGAGAGTAGCATTATAAGGTATGCTACTCTCGTTGACACACTCACACTCAGAATCACCAAACGATATTCGCTGAAGGTCATACAGGTTTATGCTCCCACTTCGACATACCCCGACGATGAGGTCGAGGCTATGTATGAGGACATTTCAAGAGTTATACATGCCTCTAGGACCCAATACACTGTTGTCATGGGGGACTTCAACGCGAAGCTAGGTAAACGAAGCGGTAACGAGTTGAGAGTGGGGCAGTTTAGATTTGGATCTAGGAATCCCCGAGGCCAAATGCTGGCTGACTTCATGGAGAAGAAGGGCCTCTTTATGATGAGCTCCTTCTCCAAAAAGCGCAATAGCCGCAAATGGACCTGGATTAGTCCTGATGGTGTCACAAAAAATGAGATTGACCTCATCCTGCCGAGGCGGCAAATATTTAATGATTTCTCAGTGATCAATGCTGTGAAAACCGGAAGCGATCACCGGATGGTAAGAGGCACATTAAATATCAACCCTAAGCTGGACCAGTCTTGACTGATTAAGTCTGCGCTCCGACCTGCACAGATTCAAATTCAAAGCTCCGAGAGCTTCCAACTCGAACTTCTTAATCGCTTCGAAAGCCTCGGCGATTGCGTAGACGTGGACTTATGCAGCAACAGGTTCTTGGAAACTGTCCGTTCAGTATTGTCTAACATCTTTAAAGCCCACTGCAGTAAAGGACGGAGAAAGATCACCAACCAGACTCTCAAACTTATGGACGAAAGGCGTAGGATGGTACTGCGGTTCCCAAAGAAAGCTAGTGACTATCGGCGGCTCAACAGACGAATCTCTAAGTCTTTGACTCGCGACATTTGCTAATTTAACACACAACGTGTTAACGAGGCTATAGAGCGCAACAAAAGCTTGAAAGTGTTCGCACGAGATCGGTCTGTCGGGCAGAGCCGACTTGTCAAGCTGAAGACTGGGACTGGCTCATCTCGTCTAAGCCAGAGATTTAAGAGGAGGTCGAAAGGTTCTACGGACAGTTTTACACGACACAACATATACCTGTTAGCTCCCTAGCATCAGATCCAATAGCTAGGTTAACTCCACATTACACCGAAGTCTTCCCGGACGTCAGCCTGTGCGAGATTGCTATGTCCCTCAGACAGCTCAAGAACAACAAGGCGCCGGGTGAGGATTGAACCACAGCCGAGCTACTGAAGGCAGGCGGAAATCCTGTCCTGAAGGCCCTTCAGAGGCTCTTTAGTGCCGTCCTCCTCGAGGCCAAAACGCCACAGGCATGGCACAGGGGTGTGGTGGAACTGTTCTTCAAGAAGGGCGATAAAACACTTCTGAAGAATTACAGACCTATCACATTCCTGAGTTACGTCTACAAGCTATTCTCGAGAGTCATCACTAAACGTCTCGCAAACAGGGTTTGATGACTTCCAGCCGAACAAGCCGGTGTCCGAAAAGGTTTTAGTACCATAGACCACATACATACGCTGCGGCAGGTTATACATAAGTCCACAGAGTATAACCGGCACTATGCTTAGCGTTTGTGGACTATGAGAAACCCTTTGATTCGATCGAGACCTGGGGCATGCTGCAGTCTCTTAACGGTGCCATATTGACTATCGATATATCGAAGTGCTGAAGTGTTTGTATGAAAACGCCATCATGTCAGTACGAATTAATGGTCAGAGCTCAAGGCCTATCCAGTTGTAGCGGGGAGTACGACAGGGAGATGTTATATCTCCGAAACTGTTCACCGCTGCACTGGTGGACGTATTCAAGCTTCTGACTTGGAATGAACTTGGCAGCAACATAAACGGTGAGTACATCACTCACCTTCGATGCGTGGACGATATCGTGGTCATGGCTGAGACCGTGGAGAAGCTCAGTGCAATGCTTGAGGACCTCAGTAGAGTCTCTCGACAAGTGGGCCTAAAAATGAACATGGACAAGACTAAAGTCATGACCAATGTCCTTGTTACACCCACTCCTATTACGGTCGGAGGCTCGATGCTCGAATTCGTTGACAAGTACATATACCTAGGACAAACAGTCCGATTAGGTAAGTCCGATTTCGAGAAAGAAGTCACTCGTCGAATCCAACTCGGCTGGGCAGCGTTCGGTAAGCTACAACATATCTTCTCATCCGCACTACCGCAGTGTCTCAAGACCAAGGTCCTTGACCAGTGTGTGTTGCCAGTGATGACATACGAAGCAGAGACGTGGTCGCTAACTATGGGTCTTATCTGAAGGCTCAAAGTCGCTCAGAGGGCGATAGAGCAGGCTATGTTAGGCGTCTACCTGCGCGATCGTTTGAGAAACGAAGAAATCCGCAGGCGAACCAAAGCAACTGACGTAGCTCGCAGAGTTGCTTCTCTGAAGTGGCAATAGGCAGGACACATAGCTCACAGAACTGATGGCCGCTGGGGCAGAAAGGTTCTAGAGTGGCGACCACGAACCGGAAAACACAGCGTGGGTAGACCCCTCACAAAGTGGACCGACGACGTTATAAGGGTGGCGGGCAACCGATGGATGAGGGCGGCGATTGACCGGCCACGGTGGCGAAAATTGGGGGAGGCCTATGTCCAGCTGTGGACGTCTTTTGGCTGATATGATGATAATTTATAAAAAAAAAACTTGCAAAGCTGTGAAATAGACGGAGGGAGGGTGTGGAAAGTTTATTATTTTTAAAGCTATCGACGCCAAACTCAATAATTATACTTTTTACAAAAATTAGCTACGCACCATAGTGGAAAAATAGAAGTCGCATGTTTTGTTAGTTTTAGTGGTAGCGGTGAATAGATTTATATAGGATACGCCATAAAGACAGATCATACTGATCGACGTCATTTCAGATAGGCAATATTCTCATGCCTGCATGAGAATATTGCCGACATACACTTGAATTTTCGTGACGGGTAACAGCTCGTAACTCTACAAAGTTGAAATGGATTTATGGAACTATCTGTATTACTTGTTCTTCATTTCATATCGGCCCATTATTATCCCACTGCAGGCAAAGGCCTCATCTCATACAGATAAGGTATGAGCATTGATCGCCACGCTTGCTCAAGGCGGATTAGCGAGTTCAGACTTCCTCAGAATTCCAGATTTTCACACGATGTTTTCCTTCACCGTCAGTCAAATAAACTTAGAAAGTACATATAATTTCAAAAATCACATTGGTATTTGCCCGGATTTGAACCCCGACCTCGTGTTTACGAAGTGGGTGTGGGAATGCCTTCACCACTAGGCCATTTTGACTTTTAGACTTCATTTACTTACCTTAATTTAATTTATATTACACTTCATTGCAACCAATAATTTAATGAGAACTTTTATTTCTAAAAACAAATCACTGTAATTTAAATCGCCTAACAACTACAACTCATAAAATTCTTGGATTATTTGATATTTGTACCAAGAAGCGCCTACATATTTTTCATAGCCAAAAATACACGTCTATGTGCCTATGTATATTTGAATTTGAACGCAGCATCCTGAGAAGAACAGGCGGAAATTCCAATGCTGCGCTATTTGGGTCACCAAATATTAATATAATAATATCATCATATACATGACTTAATATACGTCGGTATGCTTAAGGGTGAGGTACGCAAGCGCCTCTTTCACCTAATGACCAATGTTATTAATCTTTATTACGTATGTTTGAACTTCTACCCATAATAATCCACTAAACATTGATGACTCTATGTGTGTGTTACACAAAATTACTATGGTAAAAGAGTGTAACCATCGTAAAGTGTAATGTATTCCTTAATATACAAATTACTACTTTAATTTAAGATATAGTAAAAAGTCAAGTGTGTAATTATAAGATTTAGGTTTACGTTTTTTTGATACTTTAACTGAGGTAACGACGAATAAATTTACGACGCTAATACATAAATGGTTCGCAAAGAATGCGATTCAATAGGTTTTCAAGGAAATTGGGCAGATGATCTTCAAGGGTAAATAAAAGTGATGGCGCGAGGCAGAGCAGGCCACTCGCAGAGGGTGCCTATATCGAGAGGCCCTTCCTTTGCCTCAAGAATACCCCTTGTGAAGAATTAAACCCTTTTGCTAATGGGAAGAAATATTCATTCTTATAAGAAGGCTTCAGATATTGGCTTCAGATTTTAAGATTCTGTTTTAAGGGCTTGTTTCATAGTATTTTAACTTTTAGTTATGAATAAACAGAAAAAAACATTTTTCAATGCATTGATAGTATTCCTATACATTTTCTGTCAAATTTGCGTATTTGTCCCTCGCATAAAAGTTAACTGGCGATTGTAAAACAAGGTCGTCGTCGTTGTTAAAGGAATTTATTACTCTCCTATTTACTTCTATTTATCATTAATGTGATTGCGATAATATCACTGTATATAAATAATTTTAGGAGTAATCAAAATTCCTCCTAGAACTTTAGGTTCATAAGAATTTTAATTTTATAATAATATATAATATAGAATATAATAATATAATATAGGTTTTGTTAAACTGTTTAAGTGCATTTATAGATTTGAGGTTAACTGTTATGTATGTATGCGTTGTGTTATTATTTGGTATTTTTGTATTGTTACGCTAAAGAAGTATAACTTGTTACGTGCGTACATGAGTGAGTACACACACTCTTTTTTTTTTGTTTAAACGCGCTTAACTCAGGAACTGCTAGTCAGATTATAATAATAATAATATTTTACCACATTCACACAGCGCCATCTAGCCCCAAATTAATATATAATTATATTTGCTTATGTTATAGGCATTAAACAACTGATACACTACTTTTATATATATATTTTTGTAAATACTATATATAATATATATTATAGATAAATTACACCCAGACGTAGAACAAACAATCATGGCAATCACCTATAGTTTTGTCCTGGGTGGGAATCGAACCAACGACCTCCGGCTTAGCAGTCAGGTTCACTAACCAGTAGGCCACGGGCCAGTCATAATTTTTTTTTTTTTGGTATGGGCTCAGTTCTTAAGGAAGGTTATTATAGGCTATGTAATATCACGCTACTGGTGACGGGAGTAGAGCAGTAAGCAAAGAAGCGGGTGAAACCGCGCCGCCTTCCAAACGAAATTGTCTACGAGTAAACAATAGTGAAAACCGTAACAAAATCCATTGTGTAAAACACTTAACGGATTTTAATACGGTTTTCAGAAGAAACAGAAGAGGTAAGCAGCGAAACAGAAAAAACACTGACTTTAGTTTTTACTAGTTAGAGCTTCTGATTTTTAAAACATAAACCACCTGCTACTGTAATGATGCTAAAACTTATCTGCAAATTACAGGCCAATTAGCTTTAAAATAATAGAACAGTGGTTACGTAATTGTGGCGGATTTGAATCACTTGTTGCTTTTACAGGTTGTTTGCCAAAATAAAGCATAAACACGCCAGTGCATTATATAGCAACAGCTGATCCTCTTTTGGCAGAGTACGAATTTTGTTACTATTATATTGTGCATATTAAAGATGCACTGTCTGCATATATATGCTTCAAGCCACGCGTTGTCTAGTTTAGGTCAGTGTACCACGCTAACTAAACTGTAGACGCAAACTATTTGTTAACGTATCACGACTACCAACATCATTCCAGCCGAAGGTAAACATACCTATATGTAGGTATATTAATATATAATTGTGTCAAAAAACCCTTTTTAATAAATTTTATTTGTGCGTTATTTTAAAAATACATTATACTTACTTATTAAATAAAGCGAAAGAGTTTGTTTGTTTGAACGCGGTAATCTCTCGAACTACCGGTCGGGTTTGAATAATTCTTTTTTGTTTTGACAGTCCTGTTTTTGAGAGAAATTATAGCTTATATTTATATAGCATTTTATATTTATATTTTCAGACTATCAGTAAACTAATAAATATTATATTCAGCAAAGAAACTGCACTTAGTTATCTATATCTGTCCACTTATACTATTATATAATCTGTACATGGAAGATATATGAGAAAAAATTTACTGGGGCCTTTATCAACGCAAATAGAACCAAAACAATGATTGTTACAATTTTTGTCTGTTTGTCTGTGTGTTTGTTCACGCTAATATCAGAAACGGCTTATCCGATTTAGATATGGTTTATTACTATCACTAATACATTGTGGTAAGCTTCACTTAACATTTAGTGTTTGTTTTATGTCAATCGGTTCATAAATAAAAAAGTTATGCCAATTTAAAGAATCACGTCAAACATTTTCTGATAGAAACAGAAACTTTAACAGGTTACGGCATAGCTGATAGCGTTTTTATTTTTCGGATTCCTCTCATTCTAAACAATCTTCCATTTAGTTTTAAATGAGTCCAGTTTCCAGTGAACCTCTGTTTCGCGATGACAATTAATAAAGCCCAAGGTCAGACACAACTAAAAGTTGTGGGTGTGGATCTAAGTATTAGCTGTGTGTCCATACACCCATACATATTATATAAGGCTATGTCCTGACTGACTGACTGACTAACAGACAACGCACAGCCTATACTGCTGGTCGTAGTGACTTGAAATTTGGAGGGTGGGTTTGTCTAAATGTCTAGAGGTTGTACTAAAAAAGGGTTTTTTTTTTAATTTAATTCCTAAGTGTGTGAAAAGGGATGAAATCGATTGTATGAATCTTCTTCATTTTTTAACTTCCAGTTTTGTAATTTTATTTTGGAATACTTCTATTTAAATAAAAAATATACTTATAATTTTATTTTAACAGGGGTGGATTTAGAGGGGTGAAATTAGGGATGACATATTCTATACAAAGATCTTTAGGTTTTGAAGCTAAAAAGACTAGAAAATACTCTTTTATTATTATTCAGCAACCCCCCTTATTAAATGGGCAAATAAGAGTCGCAAGTTTGTGTGAAAGTGGTTGGTCAGTTTTAGCGGTAGCGGGTTTAAACTGGATTCGCCATAGAGACGGATAATACTGATACAATGTACGATTGCCATAAAATCAGGCACGCAATATTCTCATAGAGGCACCCATCTGAATTTTCACGCGAACGAAGTCGCGGGCAACAGCTAGTAGATAACTAAGTGCAGTTTCTTTGCTAAATATAAAATTTATTAGTTTACTGATAGGTAGTCTGAAAATATAAATATAAACTGCTCGTAAAAAAGCCTAGGTTTATCCCGCAGTGGACAGCTTACCGGTGAAAATTGTTAAATATATTTAATCCAAAGTCTACGTACGTAAATTGGAATAAATGTAAATTAAATAATTCTCTCTGTGATAAAATTTCATTGAAATATATTTTGAAATGCAAAAGCTTCATGCTATTTAGTCTTGGGCAACAAAGATACAAAGGCCTGAATCGAAAATATGATATTATTTTCTTGCGTCTTTTATGCAGTGTTATATTTTAAAAATTTTGCGAAACCCAGCTTTGTGTTTGCTTCCTAGTTTAAGTAAAGTTATACTCTAGTACCTAATACTCATAGTTTGGGTGCAAACGGTTGCTCATAAAGTTCTTTTAAAACTTAGAACAGGCTTATTTAAAAAACGCTATTATTATCTACTTCAAGAGCTTAAGTCCAGCAGTGGACTATTTTGGTTGTAATAATAATGAAATTTGCCTACAGCCAGTTCGTTGACCAGAACAATGCAATGAAAAGAACTAACAAAAATTAAGGGGTTTCCATACAAAGAAAACTCCAAACGGCAGTTTTTAAATAACAATTTTGAGACGATCTATATATTTTTACGTGTTTCCTGATACAGTGAATGACCGTAGAGTGCGGCAAATGACGTATGCGATCGAACGGAAATTTGCTATGTTGGGACTATGTCTATTTAAAATATTTGATATAGATACAACGCTGCTGCCGCGAATTTTAATTAAACCACTCGTTTTGCCACTGTCATGTCACAAGTTTGTTCAATCTATACTTAAAATAAATCTCTAGCGAGATAAAATCTGTACATTCAATATATTTAAAAAAATACTATTGGTAATTTAGAAATTTTTTGTCTGTCTGTCTGTCTGTCTATATGCGCAGGCATGAATCAAAAACCACTGAACGGATTTTTATCAAACTCGCTACATTCATAGGTCATACTCCTGGCCTGGTTATAGGCTACCTTTTGTCCCGAAAAAAAACCGCGAATCCCGGATATCCTTAAAAATGTCACAAAATTATTTATTAATATATGTTACACGGTGAATATCTGCAAGTGACTATACACTATATATAGCAGACAGAAACACCTATAGTATAAAAATAATTTTTAAAATCCGTCCATATAAGAAATTTTTGAAAATGAAAGTGTTATGTATACGAGGCGCATAGCGACCGCGCCGGTGCAGTTCGATGGCGGTTTGCTCTTATGTATCGAAGCTAGCTTCGTGTAACATTTAATGTTTGTTTAATTAAAATTGGTTCATAAACAAAAAAGTTAGGTAAATTAAAATCTATATTCAGAAAGTTATATATTAAAGTTATTATTCTTACCATCAGGCGGGCCGTATGCTTGTTTGTCACCTTAGTCGTATAAAAAAAAAAAAAAAAATATGGCATTCAGTGAATGCGGTGAAATTTTTATTTAATTTAGTTTGTAAAACTACTATTAGATTTTTATAATGATGCGTTTATATGAATTTAAGCACAACATTTTAAAATAGGTAATGTATAGTTTTCGAGACATAAATATGTCCAATTTAAGTTGAACTCTCAATGTGGTAGACCATATTAATTAGGGACCATATTACTGATAATAAGTAGGTATATCTGGATGTACGTACATCTTGAAGGTGAACAAAGGATGTACTACATACAACCCTGACACCATGACGGAATGTTCAGAAAATCTAAGACAAACTACTTACTCTGTATTCTTTCAACTTTCTGAAACAGATGCATTTGTAAAACACTTTTAATTATCTCATTAATTAACAATAGGGTAGTTATAATCGTAAAACACGTGGATCAGCTGTGAATGGTGAACCAGTTAGGTGTTTTTAAACAACTTAATGAAATAATTTTCACGTTACATTTAAATCACTGAAAATTTTGGTACAATGCACCTACTTTTGTAAACTGTTCATGTTGCTTATTGTCTTAAGGATGATATCTACCTTACATACGGGCATTTACTAGAAGATAATCAACATAGGAACGATGACGCTTTGTTTGAAACATGTCTGAAAATCCATATCGACTCCGTCATTTGAAATCAGTTTTGCTGGTGTATTGTACTATTTCAAATTTAGTTCATTGGTGGCATAAATTATTATACTGACCATATTGCGTAAAAATACTGTGGGAGAAAAAAGAAAACAAAGAGGACCGAGGAGGTAATTATGCCTTCGAAGCACTGATTTTCGGACAAAACTAACACTTTATGTCGATATAATCTCCATTACTACATCTTCAGTCAATCCGTCCCGTATATGCTAAAAGATAATAAATAAAAGATCTACTACCGTGAAATGTTTGCTGGCTATACAATATACAGAACGATTTATTCAAGTAATATGCTATGCAGATAATCCGAGATTAGACGATGGAAATAAATTATGATTCCGTGTATAAATAATACCAGCCTGTTTACTGTCTGCACTGCAGGGCAAAGGCCTCTTCTCATATAGAGAAGGAATGAGCATTAATTACCACACTTGCTCAAGGCGGATTGGCAATTTCAGACTTCAGTCCAGGTTTTCTCACGATGTTTTCCTTCACCGTCAGTCAGAAATGTCCAAGATAAACTTAGAAAGTACATATGATTTGAAAAATCACATTGGTACTTGCCCGGATTCGAACCCACTACCTCGTGTTTACGAATCGGGTGCCTTATCCACAGACCATTTCGACTTTTTTTTAGACTTTTTTCATGATTCAGTGTAATTGGTTGAAATTTTACTTAGTGGTGTCTCGAGACCATTCATCAATATTTAAAAAATGCTTTGTCCTGATTAACTGACTGACGGATCAACGCACAGCCTAAACCGCTGATTGTAGAAAACTTAAACTTGGAGGGTGTGTTCATTGTATGACGTAAGCATCCGAGAAAGGATTTGCCGAAATTCGACCTTTAAGGGGTTAAAAAGGGGTACAAAGTTATTTTGGGGATGAATTACTTTAAAGTTGATATTAATACTCCTTAGTGCTGTTGATTAAAAAAATATTTTGACACCTGATACACGTCATGTTTGAAAACTCAATCAGCTTACGTCAAATTATGTTGCTGTAGTTATTGTTGGACAGCAATTTTTTAAGCGTGATATTGTAATTGAGAGTTATGATAGCACAATCATTGCATCGAATAAGTGAAATCTATCACTCATACGATACATTACAGTACCCACATTTGTTTTGCTACGGCGAGGATGGTTACTTTATTTTTATACGTATTTGTTATACTATTTCCGTATAAAGGTGCTATTCCAACCTCAGCTGCGGTTGCGGATACAGGACAGCCTGAAGTCAAGGTTCAAATAGCATCTTTGTGATCAGGAAAGGAGAAGATAGTTATGTGCTACATTTTCATTTGTTGTTTAGTCATTTTTAGTCGACATGTTTGCGAAATGAAATCGAGACGAAAAGTTTGATTTAAGTAAGTATAATAGGAACAATCTTATGCAGCTTAGAGCGCATAGTTATATACTTGCAATATGCAATAGGGACACAGGCCGTTGATCAGCTGGATCGAAAGGTAGTGCTGCCTACTTGTTTGTCTGGGGGAGAGGGACACGCTATATACTAAATGAGTGGGCACAACTCACTACAGCCAAATTGAGAGTGGGCGTACTAATTAGGTACGTTGTTAAATCCACAGAGATTATGCAATTGCATTAGATATACTAACCGGTTATTCTGGAGGAGTTTGTAGATACTCATTTCTAGGATTAACCATCAAATACCCCTTCAAATTCAAAAAAGGGCAGTTTAGTTTTAGTTGTATGTGGCATGATCCAGAGTAACGCACAGAGTAGCCTGGTAATTCTAGCACCCGAAGAAAAAAGAAAATTCTATGTAATAGCAAAAGGTCACTCACTCATTACGAAATCTCAGAAACTACAAGTGCGAGGAGTCTCAAATTTTGCGAGAAGTTTCCTTTTTTGGATATAACTAGGTGCTCACTAAGACGGGATTTTGCGAAACTCATCCTCAAAAGTTTGAAACTTCTATAGTTTTTATAGTAGGATTACCAAATTACTAGATAATACTCATTTTTTAATATTAAGAAGCTACTTTTATTAAGTGGAAAAATAGGAGTCGCAAGTTTATGTGAAATTTTATCAGTTTTAATGGTAGCGGGTGAAAAGATTTAAATAGGATTCGCCATAGAGACAGATTATACTGGTTATTAATGATACATGTACAATTGCCGTAAGATCAGGCAGGAAATATTCTCACACAGGCACACATCTAAATTTTCTCGCGAACGAAGCCGCGGGCAGCATCTGGTTTATTTATAAATACCTCATAATTGTAAAATAATTGTAAATAATTCGGTAATAATACCAAATAATTTACATCTCAGTCATTTAAAAGTAAGAAACGTGCAGCAGTTGATAAAAAATCGTAACATTGTTTCAGACAAACATCTCAATAAACTGTCTTACAATTGTATAATTTTACTTGAAAACATTATACTTAGTCGTGTTTTATTATAGTAACTAAGTTTCCACAAATCTGAATAGGAGTATGAATGAATAGAGGATGAATAGAAACCAAAAATATATAACCTATGTAATAACTGTTACTGTCGCTTTTACACAGAAGTATTTTCAATAGAGCGCTTTTAATGAACGCTTCAACGATATCAGCATCACGCTTGGCCGACTTGATTAAGTTACGTAACAAAATATTTCAGCCTTTACTTTAGCCACATAATTATTATATTTAAATTATTTTGTAAAATATAAACGATGTCCATTCAATCAGTTATACTTCACACGAAATTCATAAAAATGCTGCAGATTACAAGGTATGCTATTTTCCAGTTCACTGAAACAAAATGCAAATAATTACATGATGAGAAATGGTAACACTGACTTAAATATGCCAAACTATAGTTACATACGAATGATAAAAATATGGTACTGGTGCCAGCTACTGTATCAATGTAAATCAGACTTAATGCATTAATAGTTTACACATAAATGTTTTACAAGTCCTACATTCTCCTAGGTACGGCTTCATCTCACGGGCATAAGTTAACTTTGAGAAACAACGAGACTACATTACAAGTTGTACGTTGTAAAGCTTGAGGCAAAGGAGTCCATAATGTATCTGGAATTGAATTTAACTCCACCCAACACGTAAACAAAGCAACGCATAATTTACCGTGGTTTACATATTCTTAACTAGGGACCCACTCCTGCTTCGTGGTACTTTTCTGCTTTTTACTACATGATTACAAATCGTTCAGTTCTTTGCTTTTATGTACTAATATGCATGGGTTTTATACTTATAAACCTTTCGACAGAAATGCTTTAAAAGATAGTGAAAACCAAATTAAAGTTTAGAAGAAGTTAGTGGAGAAACAACGGAAAAACAGTGACTTTATATAGAGGTTATATTTGCATTAAACTGTTTAGAGTATCAGAAAATTGATATTTAAATTAATTCCGAATAGGAAAGCGAAAGCTAGCAACTGACACGGTCTCTAAAAGGTCACCGTTAGGAAGTCGAGCCTGGGTTCACTTCCTACTGGCGATAGATAGCGGTAGGTCGAGTGGACCACGCCACCGGAACATGATATCGAATCAATATGCTGCTCTTTGTGACTTTATTAGTATAAATAACTATACTTATAACTAAATAACTCTGCAGTGTTTTGGTTAAGTTTCTCGAGTTTTGATTGGTGTTAAATTCTGTTTTAGGCTTATATCAATTTCGCTTTAACTTTATGTTCTTATTCAAGTTTAGCAAAATATTGTGATTATTTTCTTCATAAAGTAGTCACTAAATAGTTTGGTGTTTTTTTTTGTTTTTAGTTTAAGTTTAGGACTATGAGACTTTTGGCTGATGCAGTTGTGCAATTTTATAGAATGCTTTGACTACATACTTGTCTTTATACAATCGGTACAATTTTAGTAAGTAGAGAGTTATTTCATTATCTTTTTGATAAGTCAATATAAATCTATATCTACTATTATATAAAGAGGAAGAGTTTAATTGTATGAACGCACTAATCTCTGGAACTACCAGTCAGATTTGTAAATTCTTTTTGGGTATGCCCAGTTCTCGAGAAAGGTTTTTGGCTTTATAACATTACGCTACTGGTGACGGAGGCAGAGCAGTAAGCACAGACGTGGGTGAAACCGGAAATCTAATACCTATTAATTATTAGAAAAATAAGGTAGGTAAGGCTAGTTTGAATAGTTTACAAAAACAAATTAAAATCGGCGTTTCCTCGTGGCCAAACTATTTCGCCAAACTGATTCGGCTACGAGGAATTCTATTTCCTTGTGGCCAAACTCGAGGGATCGTAGAGTAGTCCTCTAGTAGCAAGTGCTTTTCGATCCCCTGGGGTATGGAAAAAGGGGATCCGTGGATCAATAGTACTAGGCTAGCAGAAGATTGTAGGAGGTTTGTATGATCGAAACACTTTGAAATTATTTGTTAAGTTTTATTCTGGTTTCTTCTTTCCTGATTTTGTAGAAATAGTACTAGGCTAACAGAAGGTTGTAGGAGGCTTGTATGTGATCGAAATACTTTTTTTTATAAAGTATTATTTCGATTCTTTCCATCCTGATTTCGTAGAAATAGTACTAGGATAGCATAAAGTTGTAGAAGGTTTTTATGATCGAAATAGGTATTTTGTGTTTAATTACCGCTACTACTATATTAACTAATTAATACTATTTTTCAAAAAATTGTACTAGGCTAGCAGAAGGTTGTAGGAGGTTTGTGTTGTTTATTCTCAATTTAACCTTACAATGGTCGCGCACGATCTATGAGATCGCAGCAAACTTATTTTGTTAATTTTTCTTAAACTAAAGCAATAGTTTGTTGCGCTTCCGTGATATCCTCAAAGGCGTGAAATAGCCCTATGGCAGTCATAGCATACGCCTGTGCTGTATTATTGTTAGACCGCGCTCGACCGCTTGTGTACTGGATCAATCAATACAATAAATTGAAAATTATAATAATATAATACGACAAATATAATAACATAAAATACTTTTCAAAATATTTTGTTATTTTTTTTGTTACTACAAAAAAATATTTTATTAAAAATTATACCTTTAAGTATGTAAAATATTAATCTAATTAATATTATTCTAATTATATATATAGAAAAGACTTTTTATTTTGTATGTTTGTTTGCAAAGATTTAACTAAAAATCTACCTTGCCGATTGGAAAAATTCTTTTACGGTAACTTAAGCTATGTTTTATTATATTATGCTTAACTTATTTTTTAGCAATTTTCAGAAATTCAATATTTATAAATTTGCAATACAGAAGACAGCAAATGTAAATTTGCAGTATAGCAATAATATTTCGCAGACGTAGATAATATTGCAATCATATTTTGTGTAGGCGTTTGTTGTGAGACCGAATGAAAAAAAAAAGAACTTTTGATACCGAAGCAAAACGAGGACTGTCGTCTAGTAATTAATAAATTATAAAAATGTTACAAATTAAATTGTTTATAAATTACAATAAAAAATTATAAATTAAAAGAACTTATTATATTCTCATTTACACAAATTATTACAGTTCCTAAATTGTGTCGTACAAAATTATTTAAAATATTGTTTTTTTTAACTAGACCCGTAAAGTTGCGGACTCACAGACCGCGCCCGACCCCGTGTTCAGCGCCAGGCTGCTACCACTGGAAGGTTAATCAAAAATCATACGTCCGTCTGACAACTCTTCTTTTTCATTTTGGAATAAAATGCTACCGGCCAGCTCGTATTCAATTAATTAAAGGTCAACTAGTAAGAGCATACCGCAAAAATAGGTTAGATACATATTTGAATATTTTCAGAAATAGTTCTAGGCTAGCAGAAGATTGTATGAGCAGATTTTGGACATTGGACAATGGACATTTTTTATAAATATATATTTATTTTATAATATCTAGTCTTTTATCCACTTACCGGTACTATACTACTAAAAAATTTCAGCTCAACCTCCTACTAGCCAATTTTTTTTTTGAAAAGTAGGCTATTATCAAATATATAGGTTTGTGACACAGAGCTTTTGTTTATGCTCCGTGGTTTGTGTAGTGTAAAGTTTTAGTTGTATGTAGCCAACACGGTACGCTCTAGTTGACTAGATTTCTTGTCTTAATTTGGAGAAATCAAAGAATATTTTTAAAGAAGACCATACCTGACCTATACATTAATTTATTGAAGAATTTTAAACTATTTCTAACTTGATGAAGTGGACCAAATTCTAAATACTAGCCTACGCAAGACGATTTTAGTTTTACTAGGTACTGTTAAGTTATTTTTACGATGAATTGGAGGAGTGAAAGATTGCACAAACCTGAAGAAAGCACTAATCGAAAAATTTGGTTTAAAACTGAATAGTGCAATTATTCATAAAATATTGTGTACACATAAAATGAAAAATGATGAAACATACCAACAGTACTTTCTAGCAATTAATGCAATGCTTTTCATGGAAAAGTTGAAGACGCAGCCCTGATAAAATACGTGATTGATGAAATCAAAGACGCTGGATTCAATAAGGCTATTCTTTATGGTGTCTCTAAAGTTAAGGAATTTCGCAAGAAGTTGCGAGGTTTATAGTGAATTTAAGAAGTTTCATTACATTTACAGCCAAAGGTCATTTTGGTAGAGCAACTACGCAAAAACTAATAAACAGAATATTATGTTGCGTATTTACAAACAAAGATTAAGAATAAGAAGGTAATTTCGTAAAGATAAGAAAAAATGACGACGACATTATGAAGATTACATAAGAAGAAAACATACAAGAGTAAACGAGAGAAGATGAGAACTACGAGAAAAAGAGAAGTAATCTAGAAGAAAAATACAAGAAGAAAATATTAAAAGCTAATCGATATTCAGTTTATATTTTATAAAATTATTATTGTGTTTTCTGAAGTCTGTAAAAGTGTATTATTATATTAATATAAGCTAATACATGTTGGATTCAATTCATTGATTTTATTTTATTTTATAACTGAATTTAGCAATATTAGGCAACCGATATTTTGTAATCGATACATAAGAATTATACGCATTGATCATGAGTTGACTAATTTAATTTTAAGATACCTATCATAATTTCCCGATTGCTAATTGAGCTGATTTTTGAAGATATTTACTAGAAATACGTACATTAGCTTTTTTAAGCCATATTACAGCTTATTACATTCTGGGTCCATTTCGTTCTTCTTTTCTCTATAATCATCTGCTAGACTAGTACGTTTTAAAATAATAGCCAAATAGCTTAGTTTCTGTTTTGTAACAATTTTTTCAGTCAGCTATAATTGACCTTTAATTTATTCAGTTATTATACATTTGAGCTGGCCGGTAGCATTTTATTAGCAGACGAAAAAGAAGAGTTGCCATAGAGATTTTTCATTGTATTGAGAATAAACGTCACAAACCTCCTACAATCTTTTGCTAGCCTAGTACAATTTAAAAAAATAGTATTAATTAGTAATGTAGAAGCGGTAATTTAATCAATTATTCCGCTTTCGATCATACAAGCCACCACAACCTTATGCTAACAAACCTAGTACTATTTCTAAAAAATATTCAAATAATAAATAGACTTAATAAAAAAAAAATACAAAATATTTCGATCATACACACCTACTAAAACCTTCTGCTAGCGTAGTACAATTGATCCCCTGATCTCTCCTATTTCTATACCCTAGAGAATCGGAAAGCACATGCTAATAGGAGGAATACTCTGCGATTCTTCAGGGGATTCTTATACACACGGTATTCAAATCGTTCCGTGGCTCGTTTAGTGTTTATTAGTGATATATTTGCTACAGGTGAGGCAAAGGAGGTGGTATGTTTGGAACTCAGCAAATGGCGTTCAATAATCTCTGCTTAACTCATTAATGGAAGGCAGGCATGGAGTTATTGTATGTATATTGTTGATAACTGTCTCAAAAATCTGTCAAGGATAACTAGAGGATCCGACCGGAATAAAATATTTAAATATATTTATCTTTTGTTTATGATCCCCTACACGGAGGATCAGAACGGAATAGAAAAAAAATTAAAATAAACTGATCCCCAAGCTTCAGGTGATCAGACCGGAATAACTCGTACCAGTAATTAGATAAAAAAACTAGACATTATAAAAATATTTTCTATTCTACAATCTACATCATAACCTTCTGCTAGCCTAGTACTATTTCTACGAAATCAGGATGGAAAGAATCGAAATAATACTTTATAAAAAAAAGTATTTCGATCACATACAAGCCTCCTACAACCTTCTGTTAGCCTAGTACTATTTCTACAAAATCAGGAAAGAAGAAACCAGAATAAAACTTAACAAATAATTTCAAAGTGTTTCGATCATACAAACCTCCTACAATCTTCTGCTAGCCTAGTACTATTGATCCACGGATCCCCTTTTTCCATACCCCAGGGGATCGAAAAGCACTTGCTACTAGAGGACTACTCTACGATCCCTCGAGTTTGGCCACAAGGAAATAGAATTCCTCGTAGCCGAATCAGTTTGGCGAAATAGTTTGGCCACGAGGAAACGCCGATTAAAATATTGTTTAATACAAGTAATCTAAACTAAAATATAAAGAGACAAGATTTGATTTTTGTATGTTTGTTTGTTTGCTAAAGATCTACGCAAGCGATTTCCGAAATTCGATTTACGAAAAAATTCACCTTTAGAAGAAAGCTACATATAGGTGATATAGGCATTTTATATATGTTTAACATATTTTTCAGTCATTTTTAAAACTATTTTCAATGAAAATATTTGAAAATTAGTATGTAGATAGATTCGGTGCCGGAGATGGACATAGGCTACTTTTTATCCCGAAAATCAAGCTGGTTCCTGAGGAATACAACAAACCATATTTTACGCGCGGGTGAAACCGCGCCGCAGAAAGCTAGTAAAACTATAAATCAAACAAAATACATTTAACTATTTTATTGAAACCATTTAATAATAAACACCTTACATGACAAAGTAAATGACCTATTTTTATACACGACACATCGCTGACAAGCGTGTATTTGTTATCTGTGCCATTGTTCTGTGAAATGCCTCGATAAAAACTGAGCGGGCTTCTGAGGAAACCAGAGGCATTATATAATTATGTCCTACTATTTGTATAAAGGGCTTTGTCGTATTTCGATAAACTTATTGAATCTGAGTCTGTTCTTATTCTCAAACTCAGATTAATATTGTTGTCTTAACTATTTGAAGGCAATATACACGGATACACAGTATTTTTAGTTTTTAAATTAAATAAATTGATTGACTAAATATTTTTTTGATTTGAATGAATGCAATTTTATGAGCGACACTTACCATCAGGTGGGCTGTTGGCTCGTCTGCCACTGTAGGCAATAAAAAAAAAAATGCAAATCAGTAGCATACGACTTGGATCCCAGTGTAAGAAAATGCACTGTATACTGTCTCTAGTTGGTAAGAAAGAAGTAAGAAGTAACAAATTGTTAAGAAGCTGCGTTTTTTATCGCATACAGTATTAAACACTTTTAACTATAATTTAACCAAAACCGAGACTAAAGACGAATCAGAGTATGAATTTCGTAAAATAGATAAAACCTTTTGCCTTTGAGTTTTACGAGTTGGGGTCAAAACATTTAAATTACACTTATAAGTTAATAACTGTTTCCTAGTAAGTTACAAGGTTGTAATTACAGAACTTATATTTTAATACTTAGGTCGGTATACTTACGTATCATCATATCAGCCAAAAGACGTCCACTGCTGGACATAGGCCTCCCCCAATTTTCGCCACCGTGGCCGGTCGTTCGCCGCCCTCATCCATCGGTTGCCCGCCACCCTTATAAGGTCGTCGGTCTACCTTGTGAGGGGTCTGCCCACGCTGCGTCTTCCGGTTCGTGGTCGCCACTCTAGAACCTTTCTGCCCCAGCGGCCGTTAGTTCTGCGAGCTATGTGTCCTGCCCATTGCCACTTCAGAGAAACAACTCTGCGAGCCACGTCAGTTACTTTGGTTCGCCTGCGGATTTCTTCGTTTCTCAAACGATCACGCAGGGAGACGCCTAACATAGCCTGCTCCATCGCCCTCTGAGCGACTTTGAGCCTTCGGATAAGACCCAAAGTTAGCGACCACGTCTCTGCTCCGTATGTCATTACTGGCAACACACACTGGTCAAAGACCTTGGTCTTGAGACACTGTGGTAGTGCGGTATATACTTACGTATATACATCACATATTTACTTGCTGTGTACATAGTTTTGTACAACTTGTTATGCGTAGGTATGAATACCACTTTTAAGGTTATTTAAACATAACGACAGGTAAATTGTAAGCATTTCAGTAAGTATGAGAACTTTGATTTAAAAACAATTTTCTTAGTAGAAGATGTACCAGTTCAACTGTTGAAGCGATTGTATGTAGAAATGGAAGCAAACAAAGTTTTTTATGAAACTCCCGTCTCGAAAATGCTTAGTTTGAAAATACATTCAATCTGATTCTTTGAGGTTATTTCTTTAAATAGACTGGACAGTTTTAAACAAAAAAATAGCATACGGGATGTAAATATAGAAAGGCAACAGAAAAATAAAAGAATAAAAACCTATTGTTGTATTTTAAATTGTTTCTGAAGAAAACAAGAAATATGTACGTCGCATTTACTTTTTGCAAGGATCGAGAATGTCCAAGTCTACAATAGTCCTAATAGAAAATCTTGCATAAGTAATTCAAATATTAATAAATAATGATTATTGAGTGGCCTGAGTTTCTTGTCAGTTCTTCTCACAGCTCTACCTCGTCAGCGAACTGACTGTAGGTTAATTAGCTGACTTCATGTAATTTTGACTTTTCATAGGGATCATAATTTATGATCAAAACGAAATTTAAAATGCTTTGAGTTTGAGTTTCATATTTTAATAAGATATTTTGATTGTGTTGGATAATATAGGTATAATAGAAAATTTGTTAAACTCTTAAAAATTTCATAATAGATTCGAAGTTTTTACAGCTTTCTACAATTTTATCAATCTCTTTTTGCAAAGTAACATACTTTGCAAAAAGATGCTGAAGTTTACATAATGCCTATTGCAATCATCTAACAAAAGAGGGTTCTCTGGCAATGAGAAAACTGGAGTAAAAAAATCTTTTTCATCGCAGAATTTCAGTATACTATATTTTTGACGCTATGCATAAACACATAATAAGCTATGATGCACATTTATTATCGTTTTTTTTTTATAAAATTTAGATTGTTGCAATGCAAATAAATTTTTAGTATCTTTGCAGTCATAAACTGGAAACATAAAATTGGAAAATCGTATATAAAACTGACTAAATACACCTTTCATTTATCTTGTTATCCGAGGTACACCCAGTAGATCTACCGCAATTTAAATGTTTTGATCTTTGTGCATCTAGTATTCTAGATTCAGCAAAAGTAATTTAAAACTGCTGATTCCATAATACTGTTGCTAACAGTATTATGGAATTTAGCAATGCTGAAACGACGACTTATTTCGCAAAAAATATTGAAAACTTTTGAAAGCTTTTAAATCTCATTATTTTTAATTACGCAAAGAATATCTTTTTATTTTTTCGAGGCAGGCAAATTTTTTTTAATTAAGCCAGCCTTTAAATCGGAACAAAATTAAAAGACGAGCCTTTTATAATATGTTCATTACATTTTTCTCCGTCGTTGCAAACTAAGCAAACTCGGCAACCAATGGCCACGGATAGTTACGTGTATTACGAGTAGTTTCTTTGACAATCTATTACATACAATTTGAAAACTTTTATGTTATCTTCTTGTGATTGAAAGTCTTGTATGTGTTATGTTTAGGTGTACGTCAATAAGACATGACAGCTCAACGCAGACTGGTTTATTCGATTACCTGATAATACCTAATTGTACACCAATGCATAGTAACAAATACACATCACTTTTCCCTCTCAAAATATTACTAAATATAGTATTGTATAGTTAAACACAACAGTTAAGTAGGTATACAGGTAAACCCTATTTTATAAATAGATACATTTATTTCTATTTAAAAACAACAACATTTTTATAATAGATAGATTTTTTACATTTTCGAAGAATGCCTTCCTGCGTTCGCGGGTATTGTTCTCAGTAGGTGACGGGGGCGGCAGGTTTAGCGGTATAATTGCAAAACATTGGCATTACCTACATCTTCTCCCACAGTATCAAAGAACTCCTACGGCTCTGCTTTAATAACTGCAGACTCAGTTTCTTTTTCATTGTTTACATTACTATCTAACGAAGTGGCGTCTATCGCCCTACTTAGAGAATGACGCGATTTAAGTTGATCAATAGCCGGATCCACACCGGACGATCCAAAATGGATCGGCGATCCAGCGATCCGCAATCCAAGATCGTGATGCGTGGAGCGTGGATCGTTCTAGGTCGATCCAACAGCAATCTTTTGCGATCCTGACTGGCCTGCTCCAACGCGCTCCTGCCGATCCATACTGAATCAGTTGAACTTTATCTGGCTATGGAGTCACACGTGCAATGACGGCAACGAATAGCCGTAGCAGCAGCAAGCTACATTTTACTTGTATATTTACGGCAAAAATTACGAAAACGAAAAAGACAATATTGGGCTAAAAGCAATTTTTAAAAACCGGTTGAAATATGGGACTCGACTTTACAAAGAGTTAATTGATGATGGAGCTGAAGCTAATTTTGCACGAATGACTGCAAATCAATTTGACTTATTGTGTTCACTATTGGAGAACAAAATAAGAAAGAATGATACAAACTATCGTGATGCCATAACTGTTAAGGAAAGACTACTAATAACATTGAGATTTTTAGCAAGTGGAGATTCTTACGTCAGTCTACAGTATCTTTTCAGAGTGTCCAAACAGTCAATATCAAAAATTATTCCTGAGGTTTGTGAAGCAATCATCGACGTTTTGAAGGATTATGTAAAAGTAAGTGAAATTATATATTTAAAAGATTAAACTCTTTATTTCAAACTTAGCTTATACTTAAGAATATATAAAAGTTACATAATATATGTTAATTGAATTGGCGGTGACGGAGAAGGCTGCCAAGTTGTTGAAGTAGTAGATGTTGATGGAAGCGGAGTCATTGTTGATTCTGAAGGTCGTTCTGTATGCAATGAAGTTGATGGAAGCTGAGTTGTTGTTGATTCCGAAGGTCGTTCTGCATATGATGAAGTTGAAGAGTAATATCCATAATTTTCTGGTCTGTATCTGCCTGTGTCAGCTTCAAAAATAATTTGAGATATGGCATGTTTTACATAAGTTAACGTTATGTGATCATATTTTCGTAGCTCGGTAGTTATGTATTGTCCAAAAGCGGTGTATGAATCTGTCTCTGGTTGTTGTGGTTGAGCACATTGATAAAGTAGTTGAAATGCTTCCGAAATGGATTCATCTGTTATCATAATATCTTCGGAACCACGTGAAGATGTTTTTCTTCTTCTTTTATTTTGATTCCTTTTTTGGGTTTGAACATTGTGTTGGGTGTTTTGCACATTAGATTGGGCAGCAGGTTGTTCAGATGGTACAGAAGGTTCAGTTGGTATACTCTGATCATTCATATCTTGCATTTGATTATTAACATTCTCAGTTGTGTGATTGTTTACGTTTTCTAGAGCATTTTCATTGATAGCATGTTCTCC
This sequence comes from Parascotia fuliginaria, assembly GCA_963082885.1. Lineage (NCBI taxonomy): Eukaryota > Metazoa > Arthropoda > Insecta > Lepidoptera > Erebidae > Parascotia > Parascotia fuliginaria. The sequence continues at coordinate 8,999,349 of OY720170.1, forward strand.
GCTACCAGTGGTGCTATTACTTTCTTCCTGTAACAACAACAATAACAAAACATATTAATCATAGTTACACTTTTTTCAGATGCCATCAAATGAAGAAGAGTGGCTCGCAGTGTCTCAGGAATTCGACGAAAAATGGAATTTTCCACATATATTAGGAGCAATGGATGGTAAACATGTCGTTTTACAAGCGCCTTTTAATAGTGGCAACGACTATGATAACTATAAATTGTTTCCAAGTATAGTTCTTTTTGCATTAGTAGATGCAAATTATAAGTTCCTTTATGTGAATGTTGGGAATAAAGGCAGAATATCAGATGGAGGCGTGTTTAAAAGCACAAAGCTATATGAGAAACTTGAAAAAAAGGAGCTAAACATCCCATCGGCAAAAATTTTGCAAGTTCCTTATAAAATTGAAGTGCCCTATTTTATACTTGGTGATAAAGCTTTCCAATTAAATGAGTACCTATACATTGAAACCGTATGAAGGTGATCCAGAAAGGGGTTCGAGTGAACGAATATTCAATTACAGATTATCAAGAGCACGTAGAGTTGTAGAAAACGCGTTTGGAGTACTAAGCTCAAGTTACAGAGTTTTGCGTAAACCAATGCTGTTGGAGCCAGAAAAAGCAACTAAAATCGTGCTAGAGACAGTTTACCTGTATAACTATTTACGAAGTAATTCTAATTTAAGATCACCGGTATTTTTTGATACAATACAGGGGAATTGAGAAATAGTTCCTGGAAGCTGGCGAACGGAACAGGCACCAACATCACTACTACCGATAGATGCCATACCACGAAGAGCATCACAAAATGCTAAAGATATTCGGTCCCACTTAGCAAGACACTTTATAACAAACGAACCATTGTTTGGCAAAATGAGTACCAATAAACTTATATAAATTGTACTGTGTTTATATGTTTTGTAAGTTAGCTGCATTAAGAGGAATATAATGTAGTTCAGTTCATTATACTTTAACCAATTAACTATGTATTTTATTTAAAACTATCCTCTCCCTAAGTTCTAGATTATAATAAGATATAAATTTTATTACATAAATACAAATATACTTTATTGACACCAAAAGAAAACATTACCTACACAGATAACACAAAATAATACAAACAAATTTAAGCCAATAATTATTATTATATTAGTACGTCTACTGCTATAACATCTACCTTTACTTTAAGAATTATAATATTCTAATAATTTAATTATACTTTAATGGTAACCTGTAAGTTTTTAATCAAAATAAAATTATAGGTTAAGTAAAAAATAACTCACCGTTTAGTGGAGTGTATCCCTTGTTGTCCCGGGGTCACTCTTATCCGCCATGAAAGTAAACTCATCGTAAGCAAACCATATTGATTTGTAAGTATCTTCAGCACCTGAAGTAAACAATAAATTAATATAACCGGCAAATATCAATGTCCGTACACTACCCAAAACTTTTAAACATTTAAGTATATATTTTTATCACAAACTGAGTTACGTTACTACGTTGTGGAGTTTTAAACAATATATTTTATTATTATGAACTATAATTATAAAACAAAAGGAACTATAATTTCTTACCTGATCCGGTAATACGACTCTGTTTTTCTCTGAACCGTTCTCTTCTGTAGCCACCCGACAAAGACTAATTCATGTTTTTCTTTAGTTCTGTTGTTGGAGTATTGTTCATTTGCCGACTAATTTTCCGCCAGGCATCTTCTCTTACGCATCTATTTGTGTAATTGATATCCCATACATTATAAATCCGTATATTAGCGCGTCTAGTCTGGTTTCAGTTTTAATGTTATTAAAACTGATTGGAAAGTTCTCCTGTGCATAATTTAAATAAATGCATTCTATGTCTTTACTGCATCGTTGACCCTTGGTCCAGTCTAAGAGTAGACGAGAAAGAGCGTCAGCAAAATAATTTTTTGAAAATGATACGAACTCAATGTCGAAGTCGTAAGCGGCCAACTTAACAGCATAACGTTGCAAACGACTGGCAGCGGTCACCGGAATCCCTTTATTTTTACCTAAAATATAACTTAAGGGTCGGTGATCACTACGCAGTGTAAAATGTTTCCCTTATAGATATCGGTAGTGTTTCGTGACCCCGTAAACAATTGCCAACGCTTATTTATCTAACTGCGAGTAATTTAGTTCTGCCGAATTGAGTGTTCTTAAAGCGCAACAAACTGGCCGTTCGCAACCGTCCGCATAACGCTGAGTTAACACGGCGCCCACGCCATACGCACTACTATCTATAGATAAAATCAACGGTAGGCTGGGATTATAATGCGCTAACACAGGAGCACTGCTTGAAACCTTTTTTATTTTAATAAAAGCACTTTTACATATATCTGTCCATTCCCACTTTACATTTTTCTTTAACAAGCTATATAGGCTTTAATATATTACTCATATTAACACAAAACTTTGTATAAAAATTCTCGAGTCCCATGAAGCTTTTCAACTGTGTTATGTTTGAAGGTTCCGGCGCTGCTACCATGCCATCAATTTTCTTTTGATCAGTATGCAAGCCGAACTTATCAATCGTGTAACCTAAATAAGTGACACTATTTTGAAAAAACTTACGCTTAGAAAAATTAATTCTTATGCCATTTTGATTGAGCCTTTGTAGCACCGCTTTTAATTTTGACAAATGTAAAGGTCTGTCTTTTTTATCTATAATATGTATGTATTTACAAAAAAAAAAAAAAATGTATATAAGTAGTATATCAGTTGTTTAGTACCCATAACACAAGCAAATATAACTGCTTAATTTGGGGCTAGATGGCGCTGTGTGAATGTGGTAGAATATTATTATTATTATTGTCTTTGCCCGTAATACATATATATGTATTACGGGCAAAGACAAACCTTGTGACAATGACGCATTGTTTTTGCGGACGATATCGTCCGCAAAAACAATTATTTTCTAAAAGTTCTCGGGTATACATTTAATTCCAAAAGGTACTCTTTTATAAACAAAGGTACCAATATGAGTAGTGATCGCTGTCATCGGCTGAGAGTCTTTATGCACTGTAGGAAGGCGTTAGATAAATCTAGTTTGGTGTATTGTTTACCCCCTCCTAACGCAGCCAACAAGTCCTCGATCCACGGCAACGAGTAATGATAATCTTTTAATAAAGGATTTATTGTTATTTTATGATCACCGCATAATCTTATTTTACCATTCGCTTTGACAACCGACTCTGTAGATCATCCCCTCCTTCTGCAACCGAACCAAAAGGATCCTTGTTTCAAACCAGTGCTGCAGTGGTGTGAATCGACGAATTTGTTTTTGTACTTCGTCGTCTCGCACTACGGTACGAAACATCAAAGAGCTCTATTTGACTTAATAAACTAAACCACTATCATAATATACCGTCACACCATGGCCTGAACAGTTTGTGGTATGAATCAACGAAGGCCCTTAATAATGTTATCGAGGAAATATTCCTAAAACTACCACTTCATACTGTTGATGAGTTGATTATGATTACAACATTATTTTTTTTAACAAAATACATAACTTACAGTACTGTAACAAAGTTGCTCAACCGATAAATAACTTAACGATGAAAACCTAAACGTTTTTTTTTATATTAGTCTATCAAAGTGACTGTATCCCGCCTGATAGTAAGCAGTTAGTGGAATCCAGAAGTGGTGGCCACCATACCAAAAGCCATCGTCTTATGCTGCTGGTATGATGGCATCCACTATGGCAACTGGGAATGGAGTTAGGGGAAGGGAATGAGGGAGGTGAGGAAAGGGAGAAAATTGAGCCTCCAGCGCTATCACTCACCGAACGAAACGCAGTAGTAAGAATACTACTACTCTTACGGCGATATTCTATAAAAGTATTAAAATTTTATATATGTAAATAAAAAGTAATTCAATAAATTAAGCGCATTGTATATAGTTAAAATTGAATATTTTAACCTAAACAACAAATTTCTATGCTTTTATGATAATACGTGGTAAATATTTTAAGTAAGGGTAAACATGTAGGTATTGTTTGTAGTCGGTGTTAATTTTTTTTTCTGAAAATATATTTTATTGAATAGACTCATAAACGAATATCTCAAGAAATGCCATATTTTCAAAAAATAAATAAGGGATGAATTCTTTTATAACGATTATTTTCAATTTCTCATAGAAACCTGTAAAGTTTGATAAAAGAAAGATACTTTATTTTATTTGCGCATAGACAGATGTCTACTTAACAAATTTTCAAGTTAGTTTTGGTAACTTTCTTATTACTTTAATTATATAAAATAGTGAAAATAATTGGGCCATATTTCGTAATTTTTGTTTTAGGGGTGCGGGAGGCGGCGGGATGTTTGGTGACGTCAATATCTCAGCCATTTTGGATTCTCTAAGTGTAAGCTACGACAAGCGAGTGCGGCCAAATTATGGAGGTTCGTACTTTCAGTTTTTATACTTTTACATTTCTTTTGTTGTACTGTGGTTCCTCTGCTTAGCTTTGCGGACTATGAAAGGCCTTTGTTGGCCAGAATACCAACTTCTAAGACACTGAATATTGTAATTTTCAAAGCTTTTATGTAACTTGTCAATAAAGGTTGATCATGCATATCAATATAAAATTTAACAAAAGTGTGCCTATATATGGTTAATTTATCATTATCTGAATATTCTTTATTGTTGTCATCACGGAAGCTTCCTAAATCAAGATGAATTCAGAAATTGTGTTAAAGTTTTCAGACCCTGATATTTTTTTCTTTGATGGTGTTCTTGTAGCAAATTATAGCATTGCGGTAAAAGGAAATAATACACTAGAAGTTCAACACTTAAAGCTTTTGCAAATCTATATATAAAAAAGCAAAAGGTCTCTCTTATCACGGAATCTCAGAAACAACAAAAGCTAGAAGTCTAAAATTTTGCATCCTTCTTTTGAATTCTCCGGTTCTTTTTAGGACATATGTAGCACATTGAAACGGGATTTTGTGAAATTTATCTCCTAAGGGAGTATAAAGGAGTGACAAAGTTTTTATGAAACTTTTATAGTTTTTATAAAAGGATATCAAAATTACTAGAAAATACTCATTTTTTAATATTTAGAAACCTGTGGGAAAATAGGAGTCGCAAGTTTGTGTGAAATTTTGTAAGTTTTAGTGGTAAGTAGCGGATGAATAGTTTTAAATGAGATTCGCCATAGAGACATCCGTCTCTATGGTGAATCTCATTTACTGATATTTATTACTGATACAACGTAAGATTGCCGTAAGATCAGGCAGACAATATTATCACACAGGCACAAATCTGAATTTTCACGCGAATGAAGTCGACGTCAACAGCTAGTATAATATATTTTTTTTATACAAGAAATAAAGTAAAATGTATGTTACAAAGATTCACACGATACCTAGTGCAGACGAACATTCTACCTAATAAATATGACTTTGTCATCGTAAAACCTAATAGTCGCAACACACAGGCCTATTTAAGCCCCGATGCAAAAACGACAGGTTGTTAAAAGTTTGACGTGTCTGTGTGAGTGTTTGTCTGTCTGTCTGTGGCGTCGTAGCTTCCGAACGGATTCTAATATTCTTTTTTTTGTTTGAATGGTGAATTAGTCAGGAGTGTTCTAAGCTATGTTTGACGAAAACCGATCCAAGATGGCCGACGCCGCGCCGCCACGAAATGGCGGATTACATATTTTTCTCAACTTTCTTAAGATGGGTATCAAATGAAAGGGCTTGTCTAGTAGAATACTATATACTATAATAAATTTCAAATCCAAGATGGCTGCCACCACAAAATGGCGAATTACATGACGTGTCGGGTATTTTAAATTTTAATTTAAGGTTTATTTATTGTGAATAAGTAGATATGACGGGTATTTGAAAATATGGAGTTTTATTTCGTTCGATTTTCTGAACTGAAACTCATCATCTAATTATGATATTGGAGATTCTTGTTATCCTACATGTCCTGCCTATCCGACGTGAATTTTGACGTTGCCTTTGGATATAGAATTCTAAAAGAAAAGTTTAGTTTATAGCTTCAATAAATACATCTGTTCAATAATTTCAAATATACCAAAGGTTAATGTTAATTTAAAATTGTAAAGCTGTAGTTAGGCTAAAGAATTTTATTTTTCATTTAAGGAAATGAAAATGAGTAGGTAAAATATACTACGATTTACTTAGTTATAAATGTTACATAAACTTCATTAATAAAGGCGAATATCTTTTTAGATAGGATAGCTACAGGTAATGTAACCGATGTAACATTTCAGGACCACCTGTGGACGTAGGCGTCACCATGTACGTGCTCTCCATCAGCTCCTTATCTGAAGTGAAAATGGTATTTAACGCTGCAAATCTACTTTTATATAGATGGTCATTTTTGGACGGAAAATGGCTAACACAGCGTTAGCTTAACCCTCGATCGAACGAAGTACTCGGTGATACAATGTGTTAATTAATGATGTAGCTGCCGCGTTCGATTGTGGGATTTAGGCGTCACGTCACCGTCCTCTGGTTTGGTTTTCACGGCGCAAGGCGCACGCGCGACTCACTATTGGACTTGATTGCAGGTCCGCCAGTGGAGGTGGGCGTCACCATGTATGTGCTCTCTATCAGCTCCGTCTCCGAAGTGCTCATGGTACTCACCACTGTCAGCTCACGCTTGTCTCGGTCGCTCCGGTCGCGCGCAGCGCCGCTGCGACCGAGCAGCCCCAGACACGAGGCTGCGAGCATGCCGGCGTTATGGAGCAGACCACCCGGACGGCAATGCACTACTTCTCTTAAACAAATTAACTTAATATTTACCTGCGATGTCTGACTTACACGCGCTAAAGTCCCATAACTTAATGCACTATAGTGGTGTGACCTTCCGGGTGTGTCTTCAAAAAAAGACATATTAAAATGTACTTTGCCATTAAGCATCCCTGCAAGCAAGACACTGCCGTAAATTTGTTCCTTTGTTGTTTTTTTTTGTTTTAAGCTTTTTATGTTCTTGAGTAGGTAATTGTTGTATCTGTGGGTTTCTTGCTACTATCTCTATGAATGGCGTGTGACAGTTCAGATGCGCCACTTTCGTCTTAAAATTTGTTACTTTTCGTAGTTTTGCTATGAATGTATTACTATTGTTTGTACCATTGTCCATCGCTTTCCGATTGGACAAAAAAAAACATAAAACCTGTTGCTATTTTCCGGTAATTGTCTTTTTAGGAGACGTAATTTCTAAATTTCGAGCTTATACACAATGTTGTAAGCAGGAATTATTATTACGCTGTGTTGTGTGGCCTTTAATCCGATTATTTACTTGGTTATTTGGTTTTTGGCTTTTTAAAGACAAATATGGTACGTGCAATCTACTGAATATTTTTGGACCGTGGTACTTGTAAATAAAGTCGCCGAAATACCCTTGATATCGGTTCCTGAGAATAGAAGTCAAACTACGACCAGGGTGTATGACCCCTAGTGGAAACCAAATCAAGGGACTTTTAAAGTCACTTCACGACGTGACCTTTTGAAATTAACATAGAATACAGTAATTATAAATCGTAAAGTACACGCATCAGTAGCGACGAGTAATGGATAATTCAATTAATATAATAATAGTTAATATAACAAGAAATGTAAAAACATCTACAGAAGTAAGATTAAAAATATTTTTACTCTTACGTGTACTTTGCATGACATTTGTAAAGTGACAATTTCATAATGGTTCTTGCGTTCCTAAGCAATGTACCTACGCTTATGTCATTTAATCCAAAATGAATATCCATAAATAGAGTTAATCAACAATAATTCGAATTAGAGTTAGAAATGTGACTTCGCATTGCGAGTCCAAGTCATAATATCACTCGAATGACGTGTAAAATGAACTAAATATAGCATTAAAAAAAAACAAAACAAAGCTAATAAATATTAATACGAGTAACACTGTAACAAGATCAAACTAAAAAAAACAACAGCTGTGAATTCTAAATCTATAAACAGTTGATTTGATAAACAGACCGACTATTAATTACCATAACTGTTAATAGATAACATATTATCATTAGCCTGATCTAATGTACATGACATTAACATAATTTTCATTGATACACTTGAGTAAACTTTGCGCGAAATTAGTAATGATCGATTTAAGATATCGCCGGACTAGTTAACTAAGTGAGATGTGAAATATTATGCAAAGTGATGTATTTGTTCTAATAATTTATTTAATTATTAATAATTAATTAGAATTAATTGGGATTGTGCTAGGCTAAGTTTACAACTAACTATGGGTATGTACTAGCTACGTAACAAGGTTGTTTTGACACAGACTTGTATTCTAGTTCTTTTCATTTCTTAGAGCACGTGCGCTGATCAATGGTCGAAACAACAGGGATGTAATTTTCCTAATTTCAGAACATACAATAGATAGGATTAAGAGTAAAACCCATTGCGAGAAATAGTATTGATATATAAGGAAATAAATACATAAATAATAAATACATACACAATATTGTTTATCCCTGAACAGAGATGTCATTCAGAATTAGCTTTTCTCTCACTTATTCATTCTTAATAATTATATTATACAAACGTGCAATTCGAATCATCGGAATTCTTGATTTCACTGGCTTGAGTCATTTGAGCAGCGATGAAGTGCAATCGGCGTCACTTGTCTGTTATCTGATAACACTTTTTAACTTTGATGTTTTGAATCAAGTTCCTATGCAATTCTCAAAAATCTAAATATTTGTATTATACAGAGTCGTAGCGTTTGTATCCAAATAATTGGCTACATTCAATGGATATCGCGAAAACTAGGAACACTACCTACTTAACTATCGAATGTATTTTGTAATAACAATAGGTAGTTAAAATTTGCATAATATTTCTCACAATTTTTTTATGAAGTTAACAAAATTGTAAACTTTGAATAACTGACACTACCCTAACTAATTCTAGCATCTATTAACTAATATAACACAATATTAAAAAATCAGAACTAATTCATGCTTTGTTTCATAAGCCTCCATTTATATCTATTGTTAGTATTCAATTTTACGTTTCACTTAATTAAAATAAATTTACAATATGCAAGGAAATTATTCACTTTAAAAATGAAAATTCCATTGTAATTAAGAATGATTTGAAAAGCATTCAGCTCATGTCTGTCTGTTGAATTGCCACTGATATTCAATGCACACACAATGAATATACAATGAAAATATCGTATTGTTGCGCTGCATTCTGTATTCATTAAAGCAAGTTCATATTGTAAGCTTTCATACGAGCACGATAGTCGAATTACATCCATTGATGTGCCAGTGTAAGTCAACCAAGTGTCGCTATTATTTTCTACAACAAAAGTAAATGTTTCAGGATTTTACCTTGGATTTCTACTTCAGACAGTTTTGGACAGACCCTAGACTAGCTTACAAAAAGCGGACGGGTGTGGAAACACTCTCCGTTGGATCAGAATTTATTAGAAATATATGGGTACCGGACACCTTCTTTGTTAACGAGAAACAGTCTTATTTTCACATAGCTACTACGAGCAACGAATTCATTCGCATTCATCATTCTGGATCTATTACTAGAAGTATAAGGCAAGTGCTGTTGTTTCACAAAAGTAATAACTTTAATCTTTTTAAAACACAGTCATGTAATATGTTGTTGTTTGCAGACTGACTATCACCGCTTCTTGTCCAATGGATTTGCAATATTTTCCTATGGATCGTCAATTATGCAACATTGAAATCGAAAGTTGTGAGTTGATCTAGTTCAATACCATCTTTATTTTCGCGTATAATAGATATACCTACATTAACAGACAAAACCCAACTTAACAAAGTTTGACGTCTTTTGCTTTATAAAACAAATGACGTTCTAATACAAAAATTTTATACTATATCTATTACTTGAGCTGCAGACCTATGAAGCTTTCATATTTGGTAGATAAAATTTACCTCGAAATTAAAAACGCTTTCAATTACTTACGACGTACGTCCCCTCCGACGCCGCAGTTGTAACACTCCTCACTTTCGGTAGACTGGTAGCCTAAATTTCATTCACCTTTACAAATACTTTAAAAACCCAGTGCGATGGGTGCTTATTTTATCGTTCCATATCTCTGCATGGTACAGTCGGCTACACCATGCGGGACATCCGATACAAGTGGAACGAGGGGCCCAATTCTGTGGGCGTGTCGAGCGAAGTGTCGCTGCCGCAATTCAAGGTGCTGGGCCATCGACAGCGAGCCATGGAGATTTCTCTCACCACAGGTACAGAGCACCGATGCCACATTCAACATATCAGAAACTGATCGTTGACGCTTATTGTTAACTTTATCTGTCGAATTTAGATACCCGCATGTATTCGCTTCAGCCCAAACATTTCCATTAACGATCATTCTTTAATGAAGTAGTGAAAGATGATCGTGCTTAACTTAAATTTTTGTAAATAATTTAATGTTCGACTACATGTCATTAAGTTATTTAATATTAAAATAATTTAATAATAAATTAAATTGATATTTTTCATTTTAGGAAACTACTCACGGTTGGCATGCGAAATTCAATTTGTGCGTTCGATGGGATACTACTTAATTCAAATTTACATTCCATCTGGTTTAATTGTTATCATATCTTGGGTATCATTTTGGTTGAACCGAAACGCTACACCAGCTAGGGTGTCACTTGGTGTCACCACTGTACTGACGATGACTACGCTTATGTCATCCACCAATGCTGCACTACCGAAGATATCTTATGTCAAATCAATCGACGTATATCTTGGAACTTGCTTCGTGATGGTCTTCGCCAGCCTACTAGGTAACATTCAGGGAGAACGTATATAAATGTTTCTACGATTGTAACATAAAGCTATTTGTTCTTAAGGAAGAGTCGAATATTATTCGATTTAATACATCTTAATTTCAATATTACTCATACTTGCATGCATTTATAACTAACTTCAAATTAATATTATATATTACATCAATAAATAAACTGTTGCTCTGATCTTAGTGAACCTCGCTCAGCGATATTGTCAATGAAGATTAGAATGTACTTTTATTGATCTTATGTATTTCATTGCAGAATACGCTACTGTCGGCTACATGGCTAAAAGGATACAAATGAGGAAACAAAGATTCACTGCTGTGCAAAAAATGGCTGCTGAAAAGAAAATTCAAATTGATGGGCTACCAGGAACATCTGAACCGTTACCTCCTCCGAGGACTAGTACTCTAACGCGACCACTACCACATAGCAGGTCTTCGGTAAGCAGGATTGTTTTCACGTACTGTCTTGTCTTCGAATAAGAGAGTAGTGGAATATTAAACAGCATAGTTTTTCGTATTTCAATATCTTAATTTTCTAAGTCTATAGAAAATGTTTGCCTTTTGTCCAGGAGGTTCGATTCAAGGTGCACGATCCTAAAGCTTATTCCAAGGGCGGCACTTTGGAAAACACAATTAATGGCTCTCAAGGCCCAGTACCTGGCCCTGCCTCACAACCTGATGAAGAGGCCGGCCCTCCACCACAGCTCATCCATGCTTCTAAGGTATTGTACCAAACTAAACAGTACAATGTTATTTCATGTGTTTCTTTTATGGCGACTGTTACTTGTGAGCAAATGCGAGTCCTTGGTTGGCGCTCCGCTTGCAATGCAATTATGCGAGCTTTGCGATGTCGCTTGTGCGTCAACTGAATTAAGTGGCAATTAATCATAAAAGTCAAGATATTTTTTTTTTCAGGGTATCAACAAACTGCTCGGCACTACTCCATCGGACATCGACAAGTACTCGCGCATCGTATTCCCCGTCTGTTTCGTTTGCTTTAATCTCATGTACTGGATTATCTACCTTCACGTCTCTGATGTCGTGGCTGATGATTTAGTTTTACTTGGCGAGGAAAACTAATTTCTCGTTAATATACTCACATAACCAGCACTTGTTCAATCTTAGCGTGCTCATGCTCAACCATCCATCAGGTTTCAATAGTGCTTTTTATTAATTCTAGCCATGCTCAGTTATCTATTAGTGTTCTATATTATATTAATAGAGTATAGTTAAAGTAACAGTAATGATCACTATACTTGAATTGTGCCGAATATTTTGACATTAGTAATCTTGAATAGATACTAGAAATAATATAACGTTTAAATGATACATGATTCATGTAAAAGACAGCACTGCTATATCTTAATTAGACATAGTAGCCATAAAACATTCTGAGTTTTTACTTCAGTGTTTAGACGCAAAATAAATTATTATTGCTTTTTATATAAGTTTCTACTTATACGTATATCCGTATTCCAGGTAGAAAAATGAATTAATTTTTAAAAACATGGTAATTAATCAATTGAATAGCATCATTATTTGCATACCGCATTTAGAGACATTACAAGGAACAGGCTTGTGTGCAGATACTAGCCAACTGTGCCCTTAGATACATTAGAAGGAGTAAATTAGATTATCAATAAAGAAAACATACTATTATAATCAATTTTAATAGATTCTGTAGGAAGAGAAGAGATTATATAATATACTTATTAAACAGATACGCCCATAATAAGGTATATATATTACCTAGTCGGCGATTTTTAATAAAGTTTTAGTAATGTTTATTATCATACATAAAAATAGATTCTCTATTTAGATGCAGATATTGTAGGCGACCGTTGTCCATTTAAGTAATTAGTGTCTCTTCCTGCAGTGGTACTAAATCACGATCCGGGCATATTGTGTACTTTACCAGTAAGTCACTCTAATCTCAATTTTTAAACAAACAATTTCTTATCGAACTACGCAACTTGAATAGGACTTAATACTGATATTTCGATCACGGTCTTAATAAGACGAAATGTAAATAATTATATATAATATTATATTTATACGATTAGGATATATATATAATACACGATTGCCCTAGTTTTTAAAAAAATGTTATTCTGTTCAATTTAACAAGTATACACCGATAAACACTTCAAATTAATTCTAGTGCACAGAACACTTTCTACGTAGTTTAAAATTTACATAATATCAATGAATGTAATATATGCGACCTACCTGGTTGACGTAGACCCAATATTTTTAAATAACCAAGATAAAATATTTGAAGCTTGGGTTTTTACTTTTTGGTTAGAGCTCCAGGCGTAAAGTGAAATCATACTACCAACGCGAAAAGAGACTAGGACTTTTATTAATCCTGTGTCGTAGCAATATGCGGGTGGAAAGTCAATAATACAGTTTATATCTAATGTATTCTTAAAACCTTAGTAAGTACAATAATAGATAAGTGAATGAATGATGAAGATGACGTGTGTTCGCAGTGAAGCGTGTTCGTTGAGTACCGTTATTAGAGCTGTGACTATTCTAAGTTTTATCAAACTATTAATTGAAAATATAAATAACTTAGGGCAACTAAACTTAATAAGCTTAAAGGGAAGTAATTATTCATTGTTATATAACGGTGATGGCTTATATAATAATAATACTTATTTTTTATAAATATCGTTTAGACATACCTACGTGTTCCATTTTAATTGAGAAGACACTGTAACGTTCCACTATAAGATATCTCCATTATGATAAACTCCACTTTTTAGATGTTTACAATATAATTTTGGAATGTTTTTAAGATTTGTGCTACAAGCCAACTCTTATTAGAAATCCCTAATTGTTTATTTCTGAATTTGCTCAACGTTTTCAAATACAATATTTATAAATATGTACCTAAGAGAGTGCAAATAGTTGGTTTGTTTAGAAATTGTAATAAATAGGTTAGGTAATTGCATTTTAAAAGTACCTATTTATTATTTGCATCTTATTTTGTACCTAAATACTCAGACTGTGTATTAAAGACTAGCGTTGTACTCGTATGTAAATGACATTGTTACCTATTGTGTTTCACAATACTTATATTACGATTCATTTAGTAATACAATTAATCCTAACAATTTTATAAAGACTGAGTCAGTATCATTTGAGTTCCAGTTATTTAAAGTTGAAATTGATACCACTATCACCTTTCAATTCCCTTGATAATGTGAGTTGTTCAGTTTTGAAATAAAACGTATAAGATAAAATATACTAAAAAAATAAATTTCAACGGAATTCATCACAACAGTGACATGAGTATTCTGTACTTATATACCAATAAATAAAAAAAATATTTAAGGATGTTAATTTACAATTATTAGTAGTTACAATCAGCCAAATTGATAAGTGTATCTTTGTAATTGTAATGATTAACTAGTAGTCAAACTTCAAAAGAACTATTAAATAAATGTACATGACTATGAAAAGATAAATAATTATATAAGATGGGAAATTCGCATTATATTGCACCTAGTTAGTAAGTAAGTAGCGTAGCTTAGCGTTGAGGATCGCGGTCGGCGCGAGCCTTGTGTTGTAGCTTATGTTACACCCGCATCTCAATTAATTCGTATAGTACGTGTTGATAACACGATATATTATCTACAACTTCGTGGCGTCAACCTTAGGCTCAAGGATGACGCCACTACTACGAATAGAACCACGACGAGAGCGGACACAAGCGCGCATTGCCCGCGCGCCTCTTTCGCGAAACCAAATTCTAAATCACATTTAAATAAAATTTAGAATAATTAAACAAATTGTACTGTGGGAGTAATTTAGAGAAAGTAAGATTATTATAATTTATTATGATATTATATAGATATCAAATAAAATGAAATGAAATTAGTAAATATTACATTTCCCAAATTACGAGTACCTAGTACTACTCGGTAGATATGTCGCAGGCAAATTAAATAAATCCGCCGTTTACATACTGTCACGGAATTTTGTAAACGCTTGCTGTTATTGGCGTTATGTAATATGACGAAGGCAGATTGAGTTAGGTTAGAACTGTGACCCCCTACTCTAAACGAATTATATTTGTTGTCAAACTAGTTTAAACATCTCAAATTAAGTACTTATTACATTGCTGGTAACATATCCAGCGTTATGTAATATGCCGAGGCAGATTGTACATGGCCGATTAATACAATTTGCCTGAGGCAGATACACCACCAAACAATTTTGTTGCACTACTACCATCTAATAATAATGTGGAGATGTCTTCGAGCTATTAGAAGTGGTACAGCAAGTGACTGTTAGTGTTCAGGTGAAATCAACATAGACTCAAATTACACATCCATATTAACTGAAGGCTGTTGAAAATAAATATTCTAAAGTAATACATTAATTAAATAATAAATTATAAGCAACTATTATCACACACTGTCACTTGCTTTTGAAGCATTGTTAATCGAAATGGGTGCCCCTTGGCGTACTTTTAATATACATGCATAATTTTGTTACATTTTGGAAATTTAGACCTGCAAAAAGCACACGCGTCTCTGACTGTTATACAACTGTATGCAAATGTATTATATAATTTCATTAATGCTGTACTGATAAGTAAAGATTATTTAATTTCGTATAATGTCGCGTCAGAGGACAGAGTAGGAGTATACTCGTACATGCTCTTAATAAGGGATTGAATATACGGAATATGAAATAAAGAACTCGAATAGTGCCAAATGCGAGGCTTTAAAATTTTTATTCGTTTTACAAATGTGTATCTGTTTACGAAAATGAAATGGCTGCTGATAAATATTATTAGTTTTATGTTATATTTTATTGTTTGTTTATACTGTATTTTTATAAACAGATTTACTGTATAACTGCGAATTTCACTAGTTAGATGTTCGATATGTTCCAAAGATTTAAAAAAAATATAATATTTATGTATAATATTTAATAATAGAATAATCACGTTAAAGTTTGACAGCAATGGTATGAGTTTGTTCGGTAATTCACGGGGTTGTTGTACAGAAATACCAAACTATCCATTAATAACTATTATTTCACCGACAGTGTAATGTAATGCAGTTTCAAACTTTAAGTAGGCATTTAGTTCAAATTGTTAGTGATCTAGTATGAAGATATTTTAATAAATGTTTTAGAAATATCCATAATATATCATGTGAACGAGTTTATAAATAGATTCTAAAACTTCTATTTTATGAAAATGCAGTAACATAAAATTAATTTTAATAAAATCGTTATAATACCTATTCAGTTAATACCGTTGTAATAAAATAAATTATGATATAAATATGTTGCAATATTGACTTTACTCATTTAATACCCTTTCTCATATTATGCTATACTGCTTTTTTATCTTTATTCATTTCAGTTAAAATTATAAGTAATACTAATTAAAATAATCTCATAAGTAAAGCTAATCATTGTGTACTTTCTCTAAAAGGTCCAAGTAGCACACGAAAAAAACCAATGACAATAAAAATAAAGCAAATTAACATCGTATTGATAAATTAATTGTAAATGCAATAGAAGCCAGTTCATGTCAAAAATGTCAAGACGTTTAAGTTCTGCGTATTTTTTTTTTTTTATAAAAATTTACTAAGTAATATTAAATAATTCAAATCGTAGGTCCATCAACTCTAATTCAATTTTCCAAGAGAAACGTATTCTCTAAAGTTCTAGACAGACAGCAGGGTGGGACTTCGACGCGACATGAGCGGTTGTAGTGTACTAGTTGACACCGAAGACGTCACGTCGAGACGTTTTTTATAATAGCTAGTACATTACAAGTACTTCACATCGCGTCGCCGTCGCGTCCCGTCCGCTGTCTACCAAGAGCTTTATTATATTATACATTTAAAATTCCGTAAGCGGTAGTGCAGCTTTACATTACACCGTCCGTCACTTACAACTATTAGAATGCGATTTCTAAAGCAATCCTTACAGCTTTAACTAGTTAATACCTACTTAGACGATCCATTACGTTTATGAAAATGATTGCATATTATTAGTAAACGGGCGCGTGCTCTTAGTCAAAGAAGCTATAATCTTTATACAATGTTCTTTTCTTCAACGAAATATATCAATTGGTAGCAAAATTCTAAATTATAATGTATATCGTGTAATTAATACAACCTAACTGAAACTGACATGAAATTCAAAATACGTATTTAAATTATGAAAAATGACAAAGAATGCCATGTTTTATAAAACGTCATACTGATGCATACTGCCTACGTGCATGCGCACTTTTACACCCACTAACAATATTTTTATGCATTGTTCCCAAATAATACATCACTATTAGTTATAGCATTTCTACAAATCTGTGCCGTTTGCAGTGCTTCGCTTCCATTAAAAATATTTATCTGCATCAATCAAAGATGTTTCAGAGACTAATATTTTAGTAATAGAATATTTTAAATTCTTTGTTATACTTTGACACTAAATATTATAAAAGATATTCTAATACTTGGGTTGTTAAAACTAAATGTGTTGTGTCAATGTGTAAGCAAGTTGTGTATACTCATTTAATTAATTGGAATGTTTAATATCTAAGTTGAATTTGTACTAAATAATCTTCCTCGATGCATAACTAAATTTTATGGTATCGGTGTGGTTAATGATGTTGCTCAAACTGAATAACTTTAAACAAGTAGTTACATTTATGAAATTTAGTTCTGTGATCCAATAAATTATATGATCTGTATTATTGTTTTATTTATATCCATAAAATACTTCTAACGAAAGTGAACTCATGACTTTAAAAGTGTACATCCAGCAGAGAAGATTGACTTGACATTTTTTATCAATTTCATTTGACCACCACCCTTATAGATCTACAGTGAAGGATTTCAATTAAATATACACTACTTCAAACCCACTACTATAAAGCATTTTATTTTACTGACTGAACCTAATAGCATTATCTTGTTTTGGGATTCGTTTATGAGTGGTATTCGTTAGGAGAATAATAAATTATTAAGCCAACAAACAAATACCATTAGTATTAGTTTTGTGGTATTATAACGGAATAGATCGGCAAATATCATCTTGACAGGAAACTAAAGTAGGTACAAAGTATATAAGTGACAAATTCGTAATAAGAGGTGAAAATGTGAAACTAATAAATGAACTCTATAATTCTTCACAGTCCAACATTGATGATGGAATTGGATTGTCTATAGCTAAAAACTCTGTAAAAGCGCTCCTAAAAACTTGGCTAAATATTTGAGGGCAATTTATAAATTAAAACCTATCGAAAGTTGCAAGTCCTATTTCATTAGCCTAAAACTTTTAACGCTTCCATGTATTTACATCTATGAAGTAACCATGTTTGTACTTGCACATATGTCCATGTTTGAGCATTTAAAGATTAAGCGACGTAACCATAAACTGGCTTGCCCAACAATTAACACAACGCAATTTAGCAATAGCATCTTCAGTAAGGCACCACGTATCTTCAACCACCTACCGTTGCATATACTAATATGCTCTAACAGGGATATGCTCAAAAAACAATTAAAAACATTCCTCATTAGTAAAGCATATAACATCAAAAGTACCTTGAGTAATTACCGTGACCTTGAGGATGACAAATTAAATTAATAATACCTACCTATTTTATACCTAACTTGTACCTATTACCATTCCTATTTTTTTTTTGTTTTATTGTACTTAGTTATATTAATATTTTAAGAGTAGTTTTATGAATATTTGAGCTTCGTTTTATAGGTTACCTGATGTAAATGAATACTTAGTTTTTATTATCTACATTTATTGTAGAAAATATTGCACGCCAAATGGCAGAATATAGCAGCAAACATGTTACTATAACACCTGTATAATATTTACCTATATTCGCAATAAACGATTTTGATTTGATTTGATTAAGTAAGCAATGACTCTGATTGAGATAGTGCTGATCGATGCAGCAGCAACTTTTGGGACAAAGATAAGAGACCGCAAGCAAGAAGACCTACATCTCCTACATTCTTCATTATATAGTATGATAATGCAAATATTTTTTAGAAAAAATATGAAAACCCTCTTCAACAGTACCTACGTGTTCAATTCTTAACTAAAAAGTGAAAATAATAATTTAATTACTTCAAAGCAATGAACATTGAAGGGGAATCAACGCAATCATTGATATCTATAATACTTAACTATTTACAATTTATAATCAGTTATTTTGAAGTCGGTGCCAGCCAAGAAGAATCATAATGACATTAATAAATAAACTACCTACTAGCAAAAATAACCTACTTGATAAGACGAATTGATAACCTCCTCCTTTTTGAAGTCGGTTAAAATTATTTACTCTCTAATTGAATTAAATCTACATTGCCTTAGTGATCATTTAGTTCTCGTTGGCACCTACTTGTTACAAATCACAGTATCATTAACGGTCGAACCTCATTATTGGTAAGTATAGTATACAATTATACATAGTATTTCACTTGAGACAAAACTGTATAGGTAAGTTAAATAAAGACATTTACTTTAAAATGTAATAGAATTCATTGATGAAGTGAAAAGCGTATAGCAAGCGTTTTACGGGTATCCAAACCAGTAAATAAGAATCACTATTATATCATCGAAGTCAAATCAACGAAAGGTGGTGGACAACAATGGATGACGGCTACAGACAAAGAGAAGAATGCTTAGGTAACATTGACAGAGAAACAAGCGGCCAACCTGATGTCAAGATAAAACCGTATGCTCAAAGACAAAAAAGCGGAAAAAGCATAGTTATCTAACAGTACTACCACCAATGCCGATCGCATTCAGAATAAAAAGGTACACTTTCTATCGCTCATACAGTGTTATTCACAAAGGGTCCAAAAACTAATACTTAATAACAAGATACGCAAGACTATCTGTTTTTATTTGTACGACTAAAGTGACAAACAAGCTTGGCCTGCTGCTTCTGATAGTAAGCGTATCGTAGCCTATGGACGCGTGCGACGCCAGGAGTATAACTTCTGCGTTGCAGACTCTGTTAAAAACCTTTTAACTACTTTGTTGAAGAACTCCATCTTAGTGCAGTATGTTTCAATGATCAGACTTTCTATGATTTTGATGGATTACTGTCCTAGCTATGTTGTCCCGATTCGAGTCAGATATTAAATAAAAAAAACTAAAAAAGTGCGCCATCGCTCTGACTTGTGCCACTATAGCCCTTTCATACGATACCCCACATGACACGGTTAACTCAATTCAAAATTTGGACCGTCGTTCCTGGCATAAAGACCCTTTTGTGTAATGATTTAATTACAAAAGTATACTTTGGAGATTTTTCATTATACTTGTGGTATGAGATGGTAATACTTGCCAAATTTCATAGTTCTAAGTCAACGGAAAATACCCTAGGAACTTTGATTCCCTTGAGAGTGTCGAAATATACGTTTTTTATTTATTTATTTTATTTATTTATTTCACACAAAAAGATACATAACAAGGAAAATATATACCTAAATAAAAATTATGTACAAAGGCGAGCTTAACTCAGAACTGAGTTCTCTAACAGCATACCTTAAGAGTGGAAGAGGAAGTAACATTAGTGAGAGTATATGAAGTGTACAATTAAGAAAGAAAAATAGCAGAGAAAAGTAAAGAAGAAACCAATTTAACCTAGCTTACACAGAAGTACTTACATTATATCACAATGTATACCTTTTAATATAAACATACATACTAAGAATACTTAAATAATATATTGAATGATATATAAAGTTAAATATACCTACATACAGAAAATATACAATTTATATATACATAAATACATACAATAAATATATATAAGTTACTTATAAACGATAGACAAGAAATGCTCTTTAGTTCTCTTTTTTGCGACATATACGGCCGTATAATTTTTTTACGTTAACTTAGGAGTTTGATTTATTTTACAGCTTCAAGAGCCTGTAGACCTGAACCTATTGTTTTAATTTCAACTCGATACTTCCACGCATTTCCGAGATAAAGGGTCTTGACTGACAGAAGGACCAACAACAAAGTGATCCTACAAGGGTGCTGTTTTTCATTTGAGGTACGGAACCCTATAAAATAGATAAAAATATATATCTGCATATTTATTTTTGACCAGCTATATAATTAGATAGGTAGGTAGGTATAACTTTTAAACCATATACCTATACGTGAAACTGTATAGAAGACGCTATCATAGGTAAGAATGTATCTTTCTAGAAGCAATAATGTTTTATTTTTAAGATGAGCCCTGGTACGAAAAGGTCAAAGTTTAAGGTTATCTTACAATTATGAAGAGCTGAGTTAATAAATTTATTATTCTCATTTCTTGTAATTGAAACTATGATATTGTGTTGGTTTATGTATAGAATTTGATCTGTTATTTAGTAAAGAAAGATGTTCGCTAAGCTTCTATTATTATTGGACCTCGTTTTCAATTCTTACACATAGCTACCTTCATATTTTTTAAATCTGTATCTAAGTTTGATAAAAGTGTCTTTCGATGATTTTAAGCAATTGTTAGATTGATATCAAACTAAAGCATAATCAGTTGCATTTCTTAACAGCCGCATAAAAGTATATAATATATATATTTTTATATAAGTACATTATGTGTTTAAAGCTACTATATCTGTGAACTTTATGAAACATTTTTCTAAAATGAATTTTAAAGTTATTCTTCTTTACACATATTCCTGATTCTAATAGTTCTATTTTTATTTCGTTAATTTTATTAACCGACTTCAAAAAGAGGTGGTTCTCAATATTCGGATCATATTTATTTTGTATGTGCGTTACTGCAAGACTTGGTAATTTATAAACTGATTTAATTTTTTTTTTTTGAAAGCGTACACTGAAATTGGGCCCATATTTTTTTATACAAAATACTTCTGTGGTAGTAGGTTTTGGTTTTATATTTTATAAAAACGTATACAAGGAGTAAAGAGATGTAAAACAACGCATCGAAGTCTTTTGTGACGAGATAGTTTTGAAGTCGGTTTTTGTTTTTGTCTAAAGATTAATATTGTTAGTCAATATTTGTATGAATTATGTATTTATGCAAATGAATGGTAATGGTACAGGTAGATATTGGTTAGAATAGTCTACCTTCACACAAAAACTTACAAATATTTTAAACAATGAATATTTCGGTACCAAAAATATATATTGATCATTCAATTTTAAATTGACTATTATTAATTTTAGTCCTTTAATTATCTTACTATCAAGTATTGCACGACTTGAAACCTACTTATGATATACTAAAAAAAAAAATATGTTATTCTCTCTTCTCTCTTCTTCACTTTATATACTTTCATAGCTAATAATATTATCTAAAACGCTGATAACGCTACTTACACATTATATATCTTACATAAATGCGGAAGCTTGTAATTGGCAAATGTCTTTACAAATAAATGTTACTTATAATAACTATTAGTCTGTAAGCTTTCTGTAAAATAAATAAAATAAAAACAAGAACGCTAGCCCGGTAAGTTGTTTTTAAAACACGAAAGTGTTCGTCAATTATTGCTGCTATCAAGGCTGGCGAGGTATCAAGGTTGAAGGAAACATCGAAGGCTAATATTATATTATGAAGTATTAGTTTCAGATCGCAACTTCCCAATGCTTCGAACTCATTCATCAATATGTCAATTTCATTTGAATTTAGAAACAATGTTAGTATAGCCATCAGATTGTATGATGTATGTATAGTCGCCGTGCTTTTTTGATCCATATACGTTATTTCTAAACTCACTCTCTTCATCTCAAACATATATTTACAGTAGGTTCATTTCATTTACTAAGATTTTAATAATGATACTAGCTTTTTATAGGTACCTACTCCTACAGAAGGTACTACCCAATATTTCATATTACTTAAATTTACCTTAATATATTATCATCATTACTTCAGTCGAAAGACGTCCAATGCGATGTCGACCTCACCCAAGTTTTGGTACTTTGACTAGTCCTGAGCCGTCCTCATGCAACCCTTGCCCATTTTTCCAGTCGTACACTCTTGACAGAGTGGTTGTGGCTCCGTGATGAATGTCATGAATTGAGGAGGTATCATGAAGGTTTTGGGTCATCAGCCTTCTCATTGGCTATCCAATCCTTTACGATATTTATCCACCTGCTCCGATTCGTTGCATTGCGTGAGCACTTAACAATGGAACTCTGAGTGGCAGCTTTAATCAAGTCAGTTCAGCGCAGCGGCGATCGCCCGCGAGAGCGCTTGCCCTATACTGAGTTTTCGATGACTAGTCGCATGGACTTGTCATTTCGCGATACGTGTCCAGAATACTTGAGAACTATTACACCACTACTGTTACGATTTCCATCCAAGCTAAATATTCATGTAATCATTTGTTGCAAGAGTATCGGCACGGTAATACTATCTATCAGTAATCCATCTTCACACAAACGGACGAAGCGCGAGCCATGCCTACGCGCCTCGAACTCGGCATGGGCTCGGCATGTAGACAGTCGCGACTGTGCCGCAGTGACGAACGGACGGTGTGTTGTTTTTTTAACAATAAGCGCGCGATTTTTACTTAAAATAAATTCAAGTATATATTTAAAATGAAGAGTAGGATATTTTGTGCTGTTTTTGGTTGCATGAATTTGTCAATAACGCATCCAGAGATAACTTTTTTAGATTACCTGGAAACTCTGAAAGGTAAGACTATAAAATAATTTTACTTACTAGTATGTAGGTACATAATGTGTGTCGTTTTAATGGATAAGTATTTCCTTTTATCTCCCGAAAAAAAAGATGTCTGGATTAATAAATAAAGTGAGTAGAGTAAAGGAAAGTGATTGACACGAGTGAAATAGGTAGTTATAGGCGGTTCATGAATCATGATACGGTACGGAGCATGTTTGTTTTTTTTTTTGTTAGTTTGTATAATTAAAGTGAAGACGTGGTATTTTATTATTAATAATAGTTGTTTATTGTACTGTGTGTATAAATAATACAAGAAAAAAAAATCCAATCAAAAAACAACACAACGCAATTTTATTGAACACTTCCTGTTAAATTCACAAAGTATTTTATTTGTTTATATAAAAAAAGTATATTTACAATCACAAAACTAAATGGAAACACAAAGTAGGCAAATGTAATTAAAGTGCTGGAGGCGGGCAGCCCTATCGCATGTTTACGTACTGCGCGGCTGTAGGAATTTATTTATAAAATACGGTCGAGTCATAATACTGTAGATAGTATTACCGTGGTATCGGTAAGCTGTACTGTTTGTTTAGTACGAGTAGTTTGCGGCACAGGGCTGATTTTATAATGCAAGAGATGTTTGCATAAAATAATAAAGAAATAAAATCTAATATAGGTAATGCAGATTTAACCCTTAAAGGCTACAACGATGTTTCTACAGTTGACCATAAAATCGTTTTTACACCCAGGTAGCTCGGTTTTGTGTCTGTATCTTTCTTTGTTATAACTTATAACGTAGCCCCTTCATATTTCGTGTATTCTCAAAGTCTATAGTAGCCCTTGAATACGCTGAGAGAAAGATTGTGCGCGAGCACTGGGTCCGAATACACTTGCAACCTTGTTGTTTTTACACCCTTTGTGTTACTACTGGCTTACAGTGTAAGAAAGGAAATTTTCTTGTATGCATAGTTTTTGTATAATTATGTGCTATTTGTATGTTTATTATTATATGTTTTATGTTTCTTATTATTTATTTATAATGTGCTTATGTGAGTCATTATATTTATATGTTATTATTATTTCAGGTAATGCATTCATTAAGAGATCCAAACATTGAAGATGTACTATTACATATTTCTATATGTTTTATTTTATATAGAAGGATAAATAACATGCCAAATTAAAGACTTATTTGTATTTATGAAAAAGTATAAAAACTGATCAAAACTCATAATAAGTTAGTTTTATTTTCAAGTTTTGCCATACCCCTTCAAAACTATTATATCTTTGAGAACCCGTATTTTACAAGCAAAAGAAATTGTATCCTTTCGAAAAATTAAAATTATAAATCATAAATATGCACAATAAGTATAAATATATAAATAGGCACAATTCATTATTTGAGTAAGTATATTGAAAAATTAAAAATATGTTGATTTATATAATTTACTCCAATGATTAAATCCGGGTGATTATACACCCACATTAGTCTTAGTAGTATTCAAATTCATTGTAGCCTTTAAGGGTTAAATTGCATAGACAAAAATTTAGAGTTTAATAATGTTTAGTTTAAAAAACATGATTCTACTTAGCACGAGTACACGGCAGATAGCCTGGATATCGGCTTGATGAGAAAACAGCTGTAAAGTCTATTAAACTCGGTATTGCTTAATGGTAGTTAGTATAGTTAATACCAAAGGCCTAGACAAGGAATTCTGTATTGCTGTTCTTAAAAATGGGTGATAAATATTGGTCGATGAATTCATCTGAGTCTTCTTCCTAAGTCAAAGTCAATATCAAAGTATTTATTTCATTTTGATCATAAAGTATGATGCTTATGAAAAGTCAAAATTACATGAAGTCAGCTAATTAACCTACAGCCAGTTGGCTGACGAGCTAGAGCTGTGAGAAGAACTGGCAAGAAACTTACGTCACTCTTTTCAATCGCCAGATAATTACAGTTTTTTGTGTAAGTTAACAATTAATTTTAACACATCAACGCAACCAAAGAACGATACAAAGTAATTATTACAAAACAACCACTTAATTTAATAACTGAGATTAAAAAAAAAGAAAAGAAAATAAAAGATTTCAATTATTTAGTTTCATCTAGTATGGTAATTTGACTACGTATTTTAATTAAAATTAAAAAAAAAGTAAATGCATTTCTCGGTCATATTGAACGACAAGGTAAGTATTAAATGTATGCCATGCCAAGATTGACCAGTCATCCCAGGTAGCACTCATTCACGCACGACGCACAGACTAGCCATCATTACCCTCGCCATATTAGAGGGAAGGTGATGACCCGGCCAATACGACACCACAAGTCATGACATTTTAGTGAGCATGACAATGCAAGGCATGGGTGGTAAAAAGAACCATAATAAAATGTTATGTCTTACGAGTTCATAATGATCATGATATGCATTCACTTCACATCAAACTTTTACTGCAATAGTCAACACATTTTTTTAAATTTTATAATAATAATATAATGTTAATCAAAGTCAATATAACTACATACAATAATAATAATCAATATAACATTAATCTTGCATGAAACGAGCAACTATACCCATGCTATTTTATCATTTAAATAATCATTAACATTATATTAACTCTTTTGAATAAGACGGTTTTTAACAGTTTGTTTGAATTTCTCTAAGGGTAGTTTCGAAGTATCAATAGGTAGTTTATTATAAAAGCGTACACCAAGACCCGCAAATGAGTTGTTTACTTTATGTAGGCGATGGTATGAACCAACTAACTTATGTTTACCTCGAGTATTCACAGAATGCATGTCACAGCTTCTTGAATACATGTGAATATTTTTCTTGATAAACATAATGTTAGCAAAGATATGTTGAGACGCCACTGTCAGAATACCTATCTTTTTAAACTTATCTCATAATTAAACTCTAGGGCCTAAATTGTAAATAGATCGCACTGCTCGTTTTTGAAGTATAAAAAATGACTTAATATCTGCAGCCTTTCCCCAGAACAGTATACCGCATGACATCACGCTATGGAAATAGCTAAAATAAACAAGTCTGGCTGTTTCAATGTTGGTAAACTGTCTTACTTTTCTTATTGCAAAGGCCGCGGAACTGAGTTTACCAGCAAGACACGATATTTGGTTACCCCACTGAAGCTTGTTATCTAAAGTTGAACCCAAAAAAACTGTAGATTGAACAAACCTTAAAGTTTCATTATTTAAACTTATAGTTATAGCTAGATTTTTAGTATTGGGCATAGTAAACTTAACGCATTTAGTTTTTTTGGAATTAAGCAGTAGGTTATTTGCACTAAACCAGTCCAGAACCTTCACTAGAGAACTATTCACGTTGTCAATATTCGGATTCTTACGATCAACTTTAAATAAAAGTGACGTATCATCAGCAAATAGTACAATATAGCAAAAATTCTGAACATGGAATGGCAAATCATTAATATAAACCAGAAAAAGAAAAGGACCTAAAATGGAACCCTGTGGCACGCCAATAGCTACAGGTAATCCAGTAGACCTACTTCCGTTTATATCAACATATTGTACTCTATTTCTTAAGTAAGAGGCAACTAGATTGAGTGCAGCATCCCTGATACCATAATGACTGAGTTTTCGTAGAAGCGTACTGTGTTCGACGCAGTCGAAGGCTTTTGAGAGGTCGCAGAAGACACCAATAGCATCCATCGAATTTTCCCAGGCACTATGAATATGCCTAATTAATGTAACACCTGCATCTATTGTAGAACGACCTTTCGTAAAAGCCATATTGCTCATTATGTAGTAAGTTATTTGAGATGGAGTGACTTTTTAATTGCTGAGATATTATTTTCTCCAACAGTTTGCTTGTAGCTGGCAATATGGAACTGTGTTTTCCTGAACCATGTTTACAAGCTGTGTTCAAGATTAATAATATAAAAGCGCAAGTTATTCGACTAATACAGCGTCAGCAAACGCCTGACGAGTTGGATCGACGGCGACGGCATGATAACTGTGGTGGGCATCCAATTAATAAGAGTTCTTAGGGAGACCTGTCAAAGTGACAATACTTTAGGGAAGTATATTTTCAGCAGTGAACGGTTTACGACTAAAATGATGATGATGATAGGTACACGTTGAATGGCTTACAAGCGTCTGAATAAGCCGATTTCCGAAAAGACTAGAGATCACATACATACAGTCGTATCAAAGAATTATATTATAAAACATAGTGACCTTCGTTAAGAAAACTAATAAAATAAGTCAATCTAAAATTATTTTGCTATATTTTTATATTTAGTACTATGCCGCTACAAGCCTTTTAACTCCGCTGAATCTATTTTCACTCTGACAGTTTGACAAGAAGTTTGTTATAGCGGCCGCAAACTACTTCGATTTTCACTTAAAGTATATTTTCAACTAGCTACCTGCGTCTTTGGCTACTGCTCTGCGCCAGTAGCGTGATTTAACGTAGCCTATAACCTTTTTCAAGAACTGGACTATCATAAATATAAATAATTCTTCAAATCGGACTAGTAGTTCCAGAGAGCAGCGCATTCAAACAAACAAACAAGCTATTCCGATTTATATAATACTACTATGGATAAAATACCGCATGTAATTGTTACAGTAGCTTGGTGCAAAATAATAATTTATTATATCAATAAACAGATCTGCAAGCCACATAGTTATGCTATAACATTCATAATTCAGCATCTTTTTCTTTCATTTAGAAACCATCCACATGACACAAAACTTACGGATCGAGATCAAATGTCAGGTAATCTTAAAACATCAACTCACAACTGAAACGTAAGTTTGCCAAGGTCTCTGCCACAAGACTCTTTCATGAAACCGCGCAGTTTGTTTATAAACAGTTACTGCGCTCGAGGTTTAGGTAGAACGGGGTAAGTAGTTCGAGTTATTTTGTTTCTACTATTTGTTGGTTCCGTTTTACACACACAAATAGTAATAAGACAGTATAACAAGAGCACAAAGGAACTGCTTATTTCATTAGAAATTTCTTCCAGCAGACCTGCAACAGGAAAATTTAATGAAAGACATAGTCAAAGTGTGTAAACTAAATAAAGATATTAAAACTAATACAAAACTAACAATAAGAAGAAGTTCCTATATAAAATACACATACATACCTAAATACAATATATATCAGTACCTAAAATATGATTATACAATACATAAAAATATACATATATATAAATAATACATATTTATACATAATATGTAAATATATAAGGATAATCACTGTAATGTTGAGAGGTAGTGTTTTCTCACAAGTTTTTCAAAGGCAAAAATAGTTTTGGAATCTCGTATGTTAGGCGGCAGCGAATTTCACCAAACCAAACTGCATGAATAGAAAAGGAGTAGGAATAGTAACCAGTTGTATGAAATGAGATATCAAGAAAAGTTCTAAGTTAGGATCTATACGGAGCATCGGAAGGGCGAGACAACGAAAAATGTTCTCGCAGATAGCCAGGATAAGTAGGATTAAAAAGTTTGTTAAAAAGTAGGCGTAATATTAGATTATTATTAGTTATTAGTGGTAAGTATAGTCAACATTTTAATATTATCTCACTTTCTGATACTTATATTCAATACTCATACTTTCAAAATCTTATAAAGTGTAATCAATAAACAAACAAAGAAATCATCTCTAGTATTGTGCAGAATACTGTAAAATCAAATCTACGGTTGCCTTAGTTTCAATGATTGCTTTCACAATTCACCGGCGCGCACTGGCGCGGCGATTCACAATTAACTAGCTCACTTTTATGCTAGTGTGGGCAGTTATATTGTTTTGTGCAGTGGTACATGAGTTTATATATTTTATACTTTTATGTGTTTATAATAGTATGACAACAAATAATAATTTAAAGGATCAGCAACACGTGAATGATTTTATTCTGTACTGATATTGTAAGCTTTTATACGCCATTATTCGTTTTACATTACTCTTATTTGTTTAGCTCTTAAGTGGCATGATTTATTTAATAAAATATTTGTGTACAATATTACTCCTACGTGTTCCTTTTAAATTCGACGTATGAAACAAAATTGCAACTTGCCGTTGTGAAAATCTCTTACTTCTTTCTTTTCTCGTTGTAAAACTAGCAAATGCACATTAAACATAAGAAGGTAGACGTAAGTACCTACCTAGTTTCAATTCTGAGCTTTGATTGTGTCACAAAATTGTAGATTTAAAAACTCATCATTCACTTAACTTCAGGGCAAGACAAGGCTAAAACTTTTTCCTAATTTTAAAAGTAGTTTATTATATGGTTTTCTAACTTAACTAAAATAATATACAAAATATACAAATATTATACCCAAATTAAAAGATCAACCAAACATTTACATCAGTTACCTTTTCAGTTTCTTTAGCGCACCTTGATACGGCACAATCAATAGTACTGTTGATATAGAGGAAGCTGTTAGTTGAAAATCATATTACAATTTGACAATAAAAGTTGTAGTTATTAAGAAAAAAGAGAGAACGTTTATTACAAAATGCCGATGCATAAAAACCCTTTGAAAACTAAAATGAAAAACTCATTAACCTACATTATGTTGGTGAAATAAAATTGCCTTAATTATTTCTCTCAGTTGCAGTGAAGCTTACTATTCGAATGCAATTTCATATTTTAAATTTTAGTAAGTAAAAATTGTGTTTGACAAGAAATGTTTAGCTGTGTAGCGACTTTCTTTGTCAAGTTCGATAAAAGTGAATTTCAATGGCAACGTTAATTAATTTCTAAATAAGTTTTTATTTAACGTGCGCTACAAATACGAAAGCATAAAATTTGTTTTCCCGTTTGTATTTATTTTTAATGAATAACTTAAGTAACAAGTAAAACTAAGTGGCATTGAAAATCAGCGGGCTTGTTTGTTTACATTTTGAATGCAATAACGGGTTATTATTTTCGTTTCTCGGGTATGAATATTTTAATAAAGCACTGAGAATACCTACTCCCAGTGCATTTGATATGGATGCTGTCCTGTTCATATGCATATAGAAAAGCTTATCTTGGTCACCATGATGACATGAAATAAAAAAAGTATTAACAAAAAAATTACCTACCTCTGCATATAATTCAGAGTAGTTTTAGAACAGACTTAACAAGGTTAACGTACCATTTAAAGGGACCTTAAGAGCAAATTTACGGCGATAAATCTGTAGTCATTATGATTTGGCAGTTAGTCTTCGGCATAGAATATGTAACCGGTCCAGCTCTTCTGAATATTGAAAAGAAGACTAGGACCTGTTTCACCGCCTGCTGATAAAGTGCGTTATAACCTATTGGAAACTTAACTGACAGATAGTACTCTAAAAACAGGAGGTCCTCACATCCCTGAGGACCTTAACTGATAAATAAACTCTTTAAAATATAAAACAGATTTAACTAGAAGATGTCAATGTCTGATACATATCTGTTAGATATTTATCAGACACTTAAGCAGCTAACGGTTCCAGGTAACAGATAGCAGGATACTTGCGTACTAAATATGACATATTATGGACCTGCAGTGGACTTCTTCTGATGATGTTAAGATGTGAATGTGTGCAATTTGGGGATAATTACTATTATAATGTGTGAGAGATTCCGGCAAGATACGAAGGTTTTTTGTTTAGTTTTAATGTCAATTAACAAAATCGAACAAGTAAGTATCATTACCATATTTTTGGCTCCATTATATCAGTCTACACAATCCAACTAAAACGATGCTCTTAAAGTCATAACGCTTCTATATGGTAGGTATGTTTTACAGTGAAATGAAAGAAGCTGCCTAGGTACAATTTTTTAACACGTTTTCAATTGTCTAGAAGAGTAGTAAACTTACGTGTTAAAAGATTTTATTAGATAATACATTTTTCTGGATTCCTGAGGCAGTCTTGAAAGCGATTTTGCCATGTAAGTATTTGAATCGAATATTAGGGGATCATTTTGAGGGATTCCTAGAACAGTTTACAGTATAATGCTGTACTTAATGTTTATTCCTAGGGGCCGAAATATATCCGCAACTATGCGTGTTTATCTGTTTATAATTATATGTTTGGATTTTCATGTATTATGTGACTTAGCGCTATTTACATTTATCGAGAATGTCTACTTACCGTGCTGGCTATTTTACGGCACTAAGTATTTGTTTGCAACTTGTCTGTAGCCTTCGCCGAATTTTTAGATTAGTCCGGAGCTTCTCTCAGTCTCTTTCTCAGAATTGGACTTACCTTATTGAACTTTTTGTCTCAGGTAAGTATACAATTGTCCACCAAGTTAAGCGTAGAGGGCCCAAGTGGAATACAGTAGATACTCTACTGAGCCCTTTGAGCATTGTGCTAAGAGCTGCTAAAACCTCGAGCATAATCAAATTCTATAATTGGATTTCATTATTTATTCTGATCGATTTATTAATTTACTATCTTACATATATTTTTATCAATAGCTGTAGTTGTATCTTTGTAAGCCACGAGTTTAGGACTTACAAAGACTTAAGTACTTAAAATTGCAAATAATTCCATCAACACAATTTTCATAAATAAAAGATAAGTAGAAACATTGAACACAAGACCATATAACTTACATAGAATAGTTCTTATAAAACGTTGTAATCACATCTTTGAAATTACCTACAATCAATATCTCATACAAAGCGATATTTGCCAAACAGAGACTCCTAATTAATTTTCGCAGAAACATGAAAATGTATCTAATTGTGTAATACATACTGAACATATACAAGTTTAAAAGCAAAATTAATTTAAAATAAATGTCAATTACAAAGCGTTTTAATGTTCCCCATTTAGTAGCGAACTTTTTTCGGTATGTGACGTTACAAATTGCGAATATCATAGTAAGTAGTAATACTAACTTTGCCTATCAGGATAAAATATTTGCAATGCTTAAATGCAGTAAGCCTGTCGACTCCCATCGCAATCGCACTCGCGAATTAGCTCTACGGATATCAGCAAGTTACAAACAAACTTCAAAAAAAGTTAATCCTAACCCGTAGTTCTAACTAATTAATTTTCATTAAAACTTATTCAACAAATGAGTTCATTATGATTGTAAAAGTCATCAATCTAAATTTTGCTCCAATCTTCATGAGATCAACTAAATGGCTGAGCGGCAAACTTTACAAACTTTCCTCCAAACTTATAATACACTTGCATTGTGCTATTGAGAGAGACGAACGCCATCTAGTTTAGTACATTGAAGATTTTGTTATAAATGCCATCTATGAACAGAGACTATGAAAGTTTTCCAAAGGGGAAAGCTCTGTGTGGAGAAGTTCTACATTCGCTGCTTCCTACCTTGTTATTTTTTTCAAAGTGCTGTCTTGTCTTAATTGTTAATTTTAATTTTCTAGTGATAGTCTATAAACATAACAAAAACAAATAAATAAATTAAAAATACTTAAAAATCTTAATGTAGAGTTTTGGTTACTAATTTATTCACGAACACCTGTAGGTAAAAGTAACGTAGATTTATTGAATTTATTATATTTAAAATAAAAGAAAATACTCGTTAAAATTTATAATAAGTAATTACAAAACTTTACTGACTATGAATCATTCACAAGGTATGTAGAGTTATACATGATTCTTAAGCAAACCTGGGTAAAAAGCAATAAAGCAGCAATATGTTAATAATCAACATTAAATATCAATGAATACGATTTTTTTAAATTAATGAGTTTAATACTTATCTCATTAGAGAATGAGATAAGTAAATATTAGTTTCACTCAAAGAAAGTGCGAAGTCACGGCATTTAAAATATTTGGGGACGTATTGATTATCAATAAAAGTCTCCATTCCTCTCATGACTTCCCTATATTAATTGAAAACAGCTCGTTACAAAAGTTGTAGCTATCATCATTACCATTTAAGCAGAAAGGCGTCCTATGCTGGACAAACATCTACGCCAAACATTATATTCTGGGAACTTAGCATACTTACTATGAGGATGAGGTTTGACGATAGGGTACAGTACCGATAGTCTTATAATAGAACGGTGTAACCTACCCTGTTGTTTTTTTTAGCCGCTTTCTCATGTATAAGTTGGCAGGTAAAAAGCGGTACTTACCTTAAAAGTTTTTGAGTTTTTATTGCTTATAATAGCAGTATTAGTTTAGACAGTACCGACAGTGTTATATTAGAACAGTGTAGCTCATCCAATGTGTTTTTAGCCGCTGTCTCATGTATTAGTTTGACAGCTAAAAAACATTTACTAACCTTTA
Source organism: Parascotia fuliginaria (assembly GCA_963082885.1). Lineage (NCBI taxonomy): Eukaryota > Metazoa > Arthropoda > Insecta > Lepidoptera > Erebidae > Parascotia > Parascotia fuliginaria. The sequence continues at coordinate 9,033,085 of OY720170.1, forward strand.
TAATTTTTCAGTTTTTATTCCTCGTTTAATAATAGCAGCATCATTAGTATCAATAAGTAATATTGTGCATCTAGAGATGTTACCGAATCTGCAGGCTTCTGCTACAATTTTTGTCATAGTGTGTCTATTTTATTTAATAGTATATATGATACTAATTACTATCAATATAATTATACTAGATAAACTATGAAATACTGCGATAAGTTAGAACCACTTGTAATGTACCAGTGCAATAGTTTTTTTTTATTGCCTACAGTGGCAGACGAACCAACAGCTCCCCTGATGGTAAGTGGCAACTGTCGCTCATAGACTTCTGCAATTCCAGGGGCTCTACGAAGTCGTGGCATACTGTGTTATAAATATTTTTTAACGTTCCACATTCCACATTCAGTTTAATATATTCCACTGTAACATCATACTTGAAAGCTAGGGTTTCATAAGGAATAAAAGGGTTGCTAAGCTATTGAATTTTATTTTAATCCAATACTTTATTAGCTAAAATAAAACGCTTGTACATCAGTCCCAAATAATAATATATTATTATTTAATGCCTTACGCAAGTACGAATACGCTATGACATTTATTGGAAAAATAAATATTAATTTTTTTTGTATGCTTGAGTCACAGTCACTTCATCCACCATTGTGTTATATATTTTGTTCGTGCTGACTTTTTATTTATTTACAAGTCGTAGCTTTTGTTCACAATGCAAAGAGGAATATTTTATTAGGAAGTATGAAAAAGATTATATATAATTATGATTATGGTTAATAATCCATAAAGTAATAACAATAATTCTTATTGATGTATTACTACAGTATTAGAAGGTTTTATTATAATTTAGTTTATATTCGTCATGGCACAGATACTATACTGAAACTAACGTAGTACCGATCTTTTCAAGTTTTCCACTTGCCCGCAATACGTAGACATTAGAACCATCGCATGATACAGTGTATCTACTATCGGTTATTTATTCAAATTTAGAAACAATAATTGAACTGTATCTTCTTTTGTAATTTTTTACGTGGTATTATTTATTACTACACTTTAGCTGGATCACATATTAGTGACTTAATTATATTAAAGTCTCTAATTTCAATCATCTTACAGGCGTTAACGAGCAGTTTTTGTACTGAGACATAAAAAGTATCAATGACATCAGATTTGAGGTAGAGAACTCGTCTATCATCAATATTAATATTTCAACATATCAATATTATAAATGATTGCATTAGTAATTTCAAAAAACTCACCTCTATTTTATTGTACGTGGTGAAGTCACAAAATTTATACATTAATATGAATTTATTAGAAGTTATGTCCGAGATTGTATTATATGCATAATGTTCCATTTTCACCAATTAAGCTATTATACTTTAAAACACGAATTTCGTTTAGTATAAAATCGATAATTAAATTTTAATGCTACATAAGTAAGTAAATGAGCATTCATTTAAATACTGTTATTTGTCAAGCAATAATAATATCTTAAAGCCTTTCAACGCTTTGAAGTGAAGTCCTTCAGTGCAATGTGAACATAAGCTTATTAAAGTTATTTACAATTCAAAATATAGCGCTATATTATCGCATAGGTATGTGTATATAGCGAGTTAATTAACATTGCATAAGCAATGATGACTTTCTTTACCTACTAAATAAGATTTGCTCATGTGCTCCAATATCTGTACATTCACCTAACCAATATAAATAGCTACATTATAGTTACAATTGAGTAAGCATATTGATAGTAATACTTATTTGGTATGGTATGTGAATTACTATTCAATGATACTACCTTAAAGTTACAACGATGCTGAAATAAACTACGCCTACAGAATTCTGTTAATATATCACAGTGGTAGAGATAAAATGATATATTGATTTATTTATAATATATTTCAGATTGATATGAGTACTGTATTATCAAGGATTTTATACAAAATTAATATTGGTAAGGTTTTGTATTGCATATTGAGCAACTTTTGCATATCTGTAGGTATTTAGTGACAGCCCTACATAACGGATTTTATGTTTTATCACAAGCTTTTTAACATGGAGATTTTCACGCGCTGTAAATACAATGTTTTTTGCTTATTATTATGACCAATGTTCTTTATCTACGTAGGTACGCTGCAGTTCATAGGTTATTTATCCGTCAGAAGTCTAACAATTATGAGAGAGCGTCATTAAAATATCTTTTGAAGTTTATATTCAAAATATAATATTAATATTATATTGCTTCATTGTACTCTTATCCCTTGATGTGTGTTTAGACATAGTATAACAATTGTAGTTATAACGATTATATCACAATGTATTCGAGTCGATAGTCATATTCAGGGTATTTAGGTATATTAATGTAGGTACTTAATATTTATTATCAAGTTCATACGAAACTAATTTTACGGATTATAGTATAATACTGTAGTAGCTATCAACTTTATTGTCGTAGTAAATTTAAGAAATGGTACTATTAAAATATTGATTAAGCAGTGGAAGTTCATATATAAAATTAAATTTCGAATTATTTATATTATACAATTTGTATCGTGAATTAAATGACGCTTAAATAATCCGTAAGACTAGTTTTGATTAAGATTACAAAGGATATTTTCAATAACTTAAATAAATAAAGGCATAAGACATATTATGACCATGTAGGCATGCACCTTTATAATCTGATCATTACTATTGAATTCAAACATGCCATTGAGGCTGAGATAAAGTATAATTATTTACATGGCATGAGTATAACAAACACTACTCAATGTCTAATGAGATACCTGATCTCGTACAACTTTAGTGTCTGTCATTAACTGTTATATGCAAGTATCGAAATAAAGAAGTACCTAAATTATATTAATAATGTAATTATATTACTAATGATTTTCTCTCGTTTATTTTTATTCATACTAATAATAAATGGCTCAAACAGTCACTCGATCACATCAATTTACATGGAGATTCTCGGGATTTGATATAAATGTTTTACACAAAACCTATTATATCTATAATTTTTAAGACTCAGAAAAGACTTCTAGAAAAAGTTATAGTCCTAGGTATGATCTTCTTAAGTCGTGAAATCCAAATAGAGTCTTTATTATTATGACGACATGCTAATAGCGATCAAAATGATTTCAAAGATCAAGCAGTACAGACATTAAATGCATGAAGTTGTCCTGAATCTACCACCACTAGCGCAGCTTTGAACTAAATTAACATAAAATTAAAGTAAATAAAAATCATTTCTAAATGATATATTTTCTAGCTAATAGTACCTGCTAGACTGCATTTAATGCCTGAGGTGACAGATAAGCATTACACTGGTGACATTAGATTTAACTGAGAAAGTCACTATTCTATGTAAATATCTTCGATTGGATACGCCGTCTCTATAAATTTCTGATAGAATCGTTGGAATGCTCTCCTGAAATGTAACAAAATGTGTTATGAGCAACGTACGCAATTGCATGTAAGCAGTAAAATATAAACATATTAATAATTGTTAGATTCATATTAGATTAATGAAAAAGTCAGAAAATCCACACCACATCAGAACAATAATTGTACAGGTATATTACTGCTCTATAGGAAACGAAAAAAAACTGAATGATATTTGTATAAAACTTCTACATACATACGTCCATACCGATATCATAGCGCTACAAATCACTCACCCTACAGCCTCGGCTACAGGCCTAGTTGATTCCTGTCCTCTAAAAACATGGCACGCAAATCTTTGCAGCGTCGGATGCTTAGTTATGAAGCCTAGATATCGATGATCCCGAGGATGAAACGCGCAGAAGGAAACATTTTTTAATGAGTAGAAGTAATCGATGCATGGTCCACTTCGATTTCTCTGAAAGGTATTAGAAAAATTTGCCTAAATTATTTTTGAAACTAAGTACGCTACATACAATTCTATGGTAAATTAAAAAATAGTCTGAAATATTATTTATCATTTTTATTCTTTTAATTTTTTAAATTATGCGTTTACATTTTTCAAAGAAAGATATTTAAAACGAGTCAAACAAAATACACCTATTATAAAGTTCGTTCTCAACTCTTTACAGATTTTATAAACCTTAATTCTATAAATATTTATAATCCAGAATGATCTATAATGGTAGAGCAGTTCATGTTTTGGCTATTTATTTGTTTTCTTGCTATTTTACCTGTTTGTTTATTGAATAATGAATTATAATTTCGTAACATTGTAGTGTATAGAAATATTGTAAACTTGGACATTATCCTATCAGCACAAATCATACTTTATAGCTATGATGCAAACATAACATGATTGATTAAAAACTTTCTTGAAGGTGAAGTGAATATTTTTAGACGGTATATTTTAAGCGACTTGGCGGTTGTGGTGTTGAAAGAGCATAAAGTCTCATGTCGATATGAAAAGAAGAAGAATTTTATTTTGAATTTGATTTATTCCACTTTTTTTATTATTCTTTTAATTTGAATTTAGGTGTGTAAATATTACTTGTTTAAAAAAATGGTCTTACATCAGGTTTCGATCGATCAACCATGCGAAGACCCTGATCTGATACTTCTAAAATGCAGGGTTGCATTGTAGGATCACCGCTGCATTCACCAACAATCTTCTTTACCGCTTGACATACAACACCTGTGCCTTTGTGAGCCAAAGTTTCTACTGATCCCATGTATCTGGAATTGGCAATACCTATTATATTAAAAACAATACAAATTTATGCGTACCTTTCTATTCGTTATTTTTTATCATGTTTCAACAATTTGATTCAGCTACATTTTTCATTTAATTTTTTTGTTTTACTAAATTATTTAAAAATACTTACCCTAATAAATATCTTTCTCGTTTAACTTTAGCGTTTGCTGGATCAAAGTCATTATAATCCATGTCGACTGCGTATGCCGATGGAAATATTCCTTGTTGACCAGTTCTTAAATTAACGCCTGCAATATAAGTTTTGTTAATTACATTCTTTTAACAATTTATAAAAAAACACATTGGCTTAATTACTTCATAATTTTAATATATGTATGTATAGAAAAGTCAATAACCTTCACACCATAAGTCATCAGCTTCCTTTTGTACATAAATGGGGTCACCGATTTCAACTTCAATTTCATCATGATGTCTAGGATTAAACTTATGTAGGCCTCTGTGTGTTGCTTCGAGCATTTCTAGTTGACTGTGGGGCACTGTTGTCATATTTCCGACGAAGTTCAGTCCACTGATACTGCAACTTGATGAGGGAGACACTAAAAGAAAAAAATAGGTACATTATAAAAATAGTCCTGGTATGTTGTTAATAATTTTTTTAAATAAAATTTACCATTTTGTTGTAACGGTGTAGGTGATATACTCTTTGGCCCTGTATCAATTGGTGAGTGCGCAGTACTGTGCCCGCTATCTACGTCACCCAGGCTCTGGAGTCTCTCGGAGTCGGGACTCGAGTCTTCGTCCAGCAGATAACCACATTTTAACACAAGAAGAGGCCGACCGGGACATCCTGGCCTGATGAGAAGCCCTGTTAGAGCACCTAATTCATCTGCTAATGATGCCGGTTGTGGACAGGCTAATATGTTTGCTGGAAATAATAATTTTGAAAGTCATTGTTAGGTGTATACGTGATTTGCATAAATATTAATGAGGTGTATATACAGAGTGTATACGACGGTATGATATTAAATGCAATTACGTATAGTATGTGACATTATAAAGCGAGACAAAAAAAATCAACTAAATATCTTCAATAGTTTAGACACAGGACTACTTCTAAACACTCTGTAAGTACGTCAAACGGTCACCGACTTAAGTCATAATCCACGTCTAAGGATAAACGTTGCCGTTCATTACAGGTCAGTAAACTTGTCTTAATAAATGGTGTATTACTTTGTTACTACTAAAATATTATTTTTTTTGTTAGAAAATTTTAAATTTTTGTTTTTCGTCAAATCATTTTTGTGATTAATTTAAAATCATTATAAGATCTAGTAACAGCTGCCTTTTCATTAAATGTCAAACCGTCTTATACACTCTGTATATAAACAGTTACTTTTTATTTTAATAACGTGCTAAATTAATAAAAAATATTAATTTGAACATAAGTCGACTGAAGCCTTAGAAAAATAAAAAAGTTAAACTAATTTCTCAATAATATTTAATTGTATTAATAAACTAGCTTCCAGAAGCGCCGTTTCACTCACGTTACATCTTTTGGTACTGCTCTGTTTCCGTCGCCAAAAGCGTAATGTAACATAACCTATAACCTTCCTCAAGAACGTATACCTATCAAACGCAAGAATAATTATTAAAATCTGACTGGTAGTTCCGGAGATTAGCGCGTACAAACAAACAAATAAACTTTTCACTTTATTTGTTAGTATAGATAGTATGAGTTTACAATTATTTTTTACACTCAATCTATTTCGAAAAGCCGATATTTTTTTATAATATTAATTATCTCGCATTGTTTTCTCTGTACATAATCGTTACTAATGATATGCTTGAGAGTGGAAATTTTGAGTATGTTATGAGTAAGGTAGAATATCTGATAATACTGCATCTATTTTATAAATTCTTAATAAAATAGTAGATTTTAAAGATAAATTATTACAGATGTACAAAAACTTATATACTATAGTTTTATCAAAATTTTCGGCTAATTAACACTGATCAGGATCACCCAAGGATAGTCAACGTATAGGATGAGTTAGAAAACATTAACGAGATGATCTGGTTAATAAGGTCAACCAATTCTGATGAATACCAAAGCAATGCATGATCTGCCCTCCATTGGAACAATATATCGAGGGATGAAAGGCTATGAAAGGTAAAAAAAACTTAATGTTTTGGTATTAGTTTTTATATATAAACATTTCGAAGTTCCAAGATAAATGTCGCTTAATACAAAATTATACGTATCGTCTTATTTTTTAGAGTAAAGAAAAATGATTTAACCTTGAAAAAATGAAATTCGTTATTTTTGTTAGCAATTTCGAATAATAAGTATTAATTTCGTCAATGAAATTTTATGTATTGCATGTATGCTTTTTATTGGCAGTATTTGTCCAAATTATAATTATGTAATCTGCGCTTATGGTAGTGGGCTATAATATTGCTTACTGTGTGTATTTATAATGTCTTTATAAACATGTTTTTATTGTGCCATAATAAATAAAATATAGGTAATTAAAAAGCATGCCATTTTTTAATATTTGAAAGACTTATTCTAGGTCCAGTTGAAAACCAGCGTCAGACACTAGCGGTCTGGCATATTGTTAAACTGGAACTAAAATTTGGCGCAGCCGTGAGACACAATAATTTGTGATGAGAACATTATTGTATATACGCTATTGTGTTATTATTATTTTTATTAGTGGTTGTGTTGACCTTCTAAGAATTTGTGTGTCTTTTTGTCTGTGTGAAATAAATGTATTTTCTTTCTTTCTTTTTTTCTTTTAAAGAATTTTAATAATGTGAAAGATTATCCTCCTTGTAATTGTTGATAAATCCTTGTTTTATTGATGTACTTAATATATTATTTACATTAGTCTTAAGGATTTAACTATGTACATTGTCCAAAATAAACTAGTCACATAGTTAACATAATATTTAATCATTGGTGTCTTCTCTGCAATATCCACAGTACTATATGCCCAGTATTTTTTTCTTTACTTTGACAATGTATAAACAGAATACATATTTTGTTGCCCGCTTTGTAGCAGAGAAGTGGTTATCTTATACGAAAGAGATCTTCTATGTTACTTCTGATTTTTTTTGTGCATGGTTAGGTTTTGTAGTCCCGATTGTCATTGCTCGTTCTGTTTTTTTTTTCTCTGTTAAACCTAGTATTACTTAAACACAGTAATTAGTTCGTGGGTGGAATTGTCTAATGATTGTACTGATAATGCCTTTATGCTATTTGAGAAAACAAGTGAAGACGTTTTGTACACTGACCACAATAATATTAACTTAGGATTATTTTTTTTATATATATTATATTAGCCTACCAATGTGACTCTACTCTGATAGTAAGCAGTCAGTGGAATCCAGAAGTGGTGGCCAATATGAGCTGCTGATATAGTTGCTTTCTAAAATGTTTTCACGCCCCGCTATAAGATCCAGGATCGAAGTTAGATGGGAATACATACAAGGAGCACATAAAAAATAACAAAAATACGTAATGTGTTTCGATTTCTTTATGAAACTTATAATTAGAGAGTCGTTAACGCTATATTTGCGTATTGTTGTGCGTAGTGTTGAGATAATATTGATTTATTTAATTGCAAGACTAGTTCATTCAGAACTTGTCTTTCCTTTAGATTGTGTTTAATAAATTTGGATTTAGAACGTATCTGTCATTTCATTACAGTATTTATAAGGCTAGACAACAACGGCCTAGGTACGAGGTGCAAACGCAAATGTAAGATATATGTTATGTACATATTAAAATATAATTTTCTTAAGCTTATCGTGTTAAATTGCATTTTCAAATTGTTTCAAGCACTAAATAAAATTAAAATTATATGTAGTACATCTAAATCTTAAATAATTACAATACAACATAAATAATAACATTTTAAATAAAAATATTCAGCCTATTTTTCTTCTTTTACAAGTAAAACCATATCAATTATCTATTCAACTGTAACTATTTAATCAACTGAAAACAGCTGAAATGATTTCAACGCCTTGGTTTATGTTATATTCTACCTAATTAATTAAATATTTACTTGTTACATGGACAAAAAGAGATATAAGATCAAACAATTATCAAAACGCACAGCATATAAAATTCATTTCAAACAGGCTTAAAGAAATAGAATCGCTGAAGCGCAGTTGCAGTAACACAACATGTAACGAAGACGCGAGCTGACTTACATATCGACCGACGACCTTAGACTGCCGGTAATAAAAGTAAACACTACTTGAAAATAATAGAAGGGAGATGTGTTACTTACATTTTTTGTTCTTTGGAATCTCCGGCAGCTTTCTTCTTCGACGTTCACCGTTTGTGAATGATTGATGATGTGGGCTTCGTTGTGCGTCTGTCATATCTAGCTGCGGAGTCGGCGACACGATGCCTTCAATGACTGTCGTAGAAGTCACATCGGCATCTCCCATACATCCTCTATCTTCCTCCGGCGAGCCTTCGCTCTTTGATGACGGTGACTCATCTTCCAAACCCACATTTGGCACTAATCTGAAATTGGAATTTAACAATTAGAAATAAATTAATCACACTGTCTGGTTTAATTTTAATATTCATTAAGTAAGACAGTACTGCAACTATTAAGATCGCAGTACTGACTTCATGTGATAAGTTGTCTTGTAGATCTGTATGTTTTAATAAAGGTGTTCAAGCTAACTATTAGAAAATGTAATAGAGAAAGTACTCACGAATAAAACGGTGTCGGGGCCTTTATGTGTTGTGGTAATCTATCGAATACTCTGCGAAATTCTTCAAACTCGCTATCGGCCATGTCGCTTTACACCTGATTGTTGGAAAGAGAATGTATCGCATGCGCGACTGGTCCCCCCGCAGCTATATCGACCGAGTGTAGGGGATAAACTGTGCATTGCGCATGTCCAACCCTAGTGCGCGAACAGTGTCACCCTATGGCATGGAGCAAGCTTGCGTGTGTTACCCCAACACAAACATGTGAATCGAGACTACAGCGTCACTATGATGCATCAGAGGAAAATCCATTCAACGCCTTTCAAGGTTCACATGCGTTTTAACAGAGTCGTTAACCGCTACGACAGCTTTATACCTACCGTCTTATTTTTTCGTCTTTTTTACAACAATTACTTATTTATCTAAAAATTAATAGTTTCTTTATTAAATTATTGAGAGAGGTGGATAATTATGTACCTTTTTCAATTATTACAGTTATTTAATTATATTTTCATGTTTTTATTATTTACGTATTGTGCATTAGTCGCAAGAATAAAAAAGGTTTTTTATTTAACTTTTATTACTTATATATTACACAAAGAGTTTAGTAAAAAATTATGCAATATAATAATTTATTTAGATACAATTCATTATTAAAATTTATTGCAGTAAGTGAAAACTTATGTGGCAAACAAAAATGCAATGAGTTAGATGTATTCTATACAACAACTTTATCCTTACAACTCAATACACTCAATTTCTTCTGTTGATAGCGCTAACCCAAATGTTACTATATAGCTGTAATCTTTCATAAGACGTACAACTTTCTCTATTTCAATTACAGAGAGTCTTTTTATAGAAATGCAATAAAACATTGTCTCGTGATTATAGTAAGTTTTATTTATTATATCGCCAACATCTTATAGCATTTGGTGAGCCTTACAAGAAGCATGTTTCTGTATTTTAATTATAAAACCTGCTAAATTTGAATTAATAACAAGTATTTTATATAGTTGTAAAAAGAAAGAGTGCTATAAATAAATGTCTTTTTAGAGTGATAAATTAACAAAAATCAAAAAAATATTGTCTATATGTTCTATATTAAAATAAATATTTAAGAACGTATATTTTTACGCGTTTGTTTGACCTATCTAGTACAATATAAAACAATATTTAGCTCGTGAGGTTCTTAAGATCTCCTATTGTGGCTGGCGGCAGAGAGGCTTAGTATGTTGACACAACCCTTGGGACGTGCCCACTTTCCGACCGTTAGGATGAGCGATTACGGACTGAAACAAATAGTCACTAGCTTTGACGGTATTTTTAGAATCAAGGACTTTCAATGACGGAAACAAAGTTAAAAAACTTAGATTGTCCACTGCCTATTTTCTGTGCAGGCGGTAATATTCCCAGTCACGGTTCTCAATTTTAGTGTTCTTTTTGTTGTATTATTGTTATTCTATATGTTATTATGGCACACGTAAAAAAATTACTACGTTAATATCTATACTAATATATAAAGCGGCAGAGTCTGTTCGTTTGTTTGTTTGTTTAAACGTACTAATATAATTTTTTAGGTAGTTTTCTGGAACTACCAGTTGGATTTGAAAATTCTTTATGTGTATGGTTGCCCAGTTCTCGAAGAAAGTTATAGGCTATGTAACATCATGCTACTGGCGACGGGAGCAGAGCAGTAAGCAAAGATGCGGGTGAAACCGAGTCGCTTCAAGCTAGTTTTTAATAAAATAAAAAAAAAATATAATAAAAAAAAGTGCTCCATAAATCTGAGCACTAAATTCGTTCTGTAGAGTAAAAACCCAGGCACGAGTTTAACCCCTTATTCTAAGGTGCAGTGCAGCATGAATGAGCCTGATTGACAGTTTAATAAACTGTACCTAAACCCCGATCTATTTTTTTCACCGTACGCCATAAAGCATTTGAAAGAGTCATCATGGAAGAAAGAGGGGAATGAGGTCGAAGGCCCGAGACTAAGTTACGTAACACAGATAAAGAGAAAACCATAGGTACAATATACAAGGAGGTTAAACAATTAGCACACGACAGAGTGGAAACAACTGCACTAACAAAGAAGATTTAATTTCTGGCAATTGTGTACCTATGGCCTATAAATCTAGCTATTTTATTTGCTGTATAAACATTTTTCTAAATTACATTATTCATATTCAACATGGTTTTAAATCCGTAAAAGGAAAAGCTTTTGCATCAAGCCGAAGAAAAATCTTTTACTTGATAATCTTAAAGATGGATATGTGAGGATTACACCGATGCATTACGATGCATGGGAGACGAATAAAACTAAAAAGGCTCATACGGTTGCTCCTGAATAAATAAACGATACTGGAAGTACAGACTGCTCGCAACTGTGAGCTTACCGTATACGACTTCAAACTTCAATATTCTATGTACTCGTAATATGTCTATACCTACTCAATTTACGTCTTATTGTACTTACTAGCCGTTTCAATTTTAGATTTGGCTGCCAATTTTTATATAAAAAAAAAAATTGTCTCGCTTATTGGTTTGTGTTTTGTTTTTGTAAAGTATTTTTTTATTAGCAGTGTGCTCGTGGTAAAATGTGAGTAATTATAGAGTAGGTACAAGTTTCTAAGAAGAAACGTGGCGCAATCGGCACGCAACAACGGCTACGAAGCGATACTGTAAGTGAGCTCACGCCACGTATTGGTTTTAAAGCTTCCGTTTTGTAAATTCTGAAGATTGAAAAACGTGGTTGGATTATAATTTAAAATCATATTTGAAAGTTCGTAGTAATTAATTTTAGGCAGAGGTGTTCACAGCTGCAGGCCTTTACAGCGATTGCATACTATGAAAAATTATGGTAGTACAGTGCTCCCCAAGATCTTTAACCCTTTTATGGACACTACTGTAGACACAATAGATATTTTATTATCATCGCTGCCATATCCGTTTACTGTGCCGGAAAGTATTAAAGGTTAAAGAATTTCAAAAAAGGTATTGTAAGTGCTAATAATAAACTTATAGGCCTACAAATGATTAAAAAAGTCTGCAGTCATAGCGGTATTACCTAGATTTATCTAGGTAATACCGCTATGACTGCAGACTTTTTTCATGACTGGAGATATTACCTAAGCTGATGTAATTTGAGAGAAATATCGTGTGCACTACCTCCCTTTAAATTATGCCGAGCTAAGTAATGCATATCACAAACCTTTAAAATGGAGTACATAACATTCATTAGATGATAAATTAATACGAGAAGAACAGTAATATTTAATCATGATTTTATTTATTCGACCATTGTGTAAAGAAATAATTGACACAGTTACCTAATCTATGTGGGTCTCCACACATTAAGAAGAGATACACAGCTCCTTTTTAAAGCTCCTGAGGTTTGTCAGTGACAATAAAACAAAGGAATAATATCAATTTTATAGTATGTTGTTCGAACATATACTTGAAACTATGTTTCTATGTATTTATATAAAATTATATAAAGATATTGACCAGCTTCGTACATGGGTAATACGTTTTTACGATATAATAATAATATTAATAACTTTATAGATATGAAAAAAAAAAAACAAAACAATACATAAATCCACATGACAATATCGTTAGGTAGGCGTCTGTAACAACAGCAAATAGGCTGCCCTCCCCAAGCCCATGCTAGTTATAAACTGTGTTACAGGTAGGTTAAGGATAATCTTAACAGCACAGTCACAGCCCTCGCGTACTAGTAATGAACTTGTTGTGAATTTTCGAATTACTGGATCCTCAAAGTAGGCACTGCCTATTTCTATGATACGATTACTAATTGTTCAAATTATCGGCTTTACACTAGTTTAATAAGCATGTATTATATTTATACACCTTCCGGAACAAATGTTCTAAAAGAGTATGAAATCTGTTTCAAAAGTCGTTGCATCTTTCAGAAGTAGAAACAGACAGAAAAAACAGCGACAATGTTTTACCTTTTGACTTCAGAGCCTTTGCTATACATATTATTAGAGAAAATACGTTCCATAATAATATGTATAGCTAAAGCCTTAACACCGTTGGCACTGGCTCAAATGACAGCTTACAATTTAATATATCATTACCAATCAGAAACAGAAGTGAGATTTCCGGCAGTCTATTGATGTAACTTTGTGTAAGTGCCGTTTGTTACTCGTCTTGTATATTTATGAATGGTTTTGTATGACGTTGCTTATTATTTTGGCCTTTATCCAAGATCAGTTGAGCAGAAAGAAACTTACATAAAGAAAGGGTAACTATTGGTAATTAACAAATGAATCATTACTATTTTAAATGCAACGTTTTGCTATTTTGATAGACAATTACAAAAAAATTGTATCATAATTTGTGTATTACTTGTGTTGCTCAAATAAATCTAGAACTCTTATCTACTATATTATTCTTCCATTTTTTCATCATAATGTTCATCCTGAAATAGGAATGGTATAGACGTCGTTATATTTAGGTTATCTGTGAACTTGACCAGGTCGTGGGTTCACTTTGTGTGAGAAATACCCACGCACATTCAAAACCAACTTCCGATAGCTGAGCTAGAGGAGTATTAACAAAAGTATAACTATATAATATTATGTTTCTAAAATAGAATAATAAAACGCTATCACATTTGATTTATAACCCACTTCAAAAAAAGGTGGAGGTTTTTAATTCGCCCGTATATATTTTTATTAGCATGTTATTGTTTTGGGCTTTTTTGTTTATAAACTGAGAATATATTATTTTAACCTACGCTATTTGTTGGTATTAAAAAATAAATATATCTTTATGTCGAACAAATAACAGCCTGTTACTGCCCCACTGGAGGAGGGCTTCCTCATGATGTTTACATTATTACGAAAGTCTAATATTTGTCTGGTTTTAAGTTTGTGTGTAAAAACATTTGTAGAATAAAATTAATAATAGCGGGTAAGATCATAGAATATTATAATATAGCAGAAAATCTAAATAACAGCGTTGTTTCAAGTATTAACAATCAAACATCAAATTGTTGCAAATCAAAACGATGCTTGGATGGAGACGTCTCTAAGGAAATTAGATTAAAAGCGCTCTGACTGTAAGCAAGTCAAACATTTATTTGAGAGCTTTAAATGATACATTGTTGTTTATACAGCATTCAATCTTTAGAAATAAAATTTTATACACTTGACATAAAAATTGTGTTGCGCGATTATGAAGTACCTATAGTGTTTTTGTTATTCAAAACATAATATTATGGATATGACAAGTGGAGATCGATCAATAGCTTCAATAAGAATACATATTGTGTTATACGAAAATGGGCCAAGATAAAGCAACAAGTTGATCAATAAAACAGACTGAAAATGATGAAGATCTAAATGTTTATCTGGATACTTACTATATTTAATACTTTTTGAATTTATAGTCAATTTCAGTGCCAAAAATAACACAACGTTTGAGAAATATAGATATCTAGGTATGTTTTTTAAATAATACGACCTGTTCTATCTTTTGTGTAAGTTCCAAATGTTTAACGACATAAATACAAATCTTTGAAATTGTATCATTCTCTACTATAGCATGTATTATACTTATAATTTATATTATATAAGCATATAATATAATAAAAGCATGTATTTTAAGAAATTCTTTATGTAGATAATAATGATCGCATGAAATTCTATTCCGTACTTTAGAAGTTAAAGTAAGGGACAAGGATATATTGACTTTGCTATTGATAATATTTATTATTAAATTATAGTTTTATTTTAAAATTAGTAGTTCTAACCGTTAAAACGTACGACAAATTTAAATAACTTAAATTAAATATTAAAACCGGAAGTTACACTTTCAATTGAATTTAAAAAGTATTTTAAACGATAACCGTAACTGTTGAGCGGCCAGTTTAGAACTAGACAAGTAGTCTTTCGGGAACTGTTGAACGATCAACATTATCTTTATATCGTGAGTGTATTCTACAGTATTATAAGTGCAGTTGTTATATATATATATGATTATTATAATAAGTCGGTGTAACGGTGTAGTTTCCTTTATTGCCCTAGCTTCTGAACTTTACAGTTCAGAAGTGGGATAATAAAAGGATATAATATCCTACCACGCCTACAAGTACGAGTGTCGGTTGTTTATAATTCGAACTTTAAATTCCTAACGTATAAAAGACTTTTGAAACTGTGATGTCTGGGGTTGAGGGAGTTGTACAAGACTATTCGGAGCAATTATTGACTCCTCCGATTAACTATCATCGCCACTCTCGAAAGCGTCGAAACCATAGCGATGTATCTGAGACTCCTTCTCGTGGACGACGGCGACATCGGAGAAATAGAAGTGGATCATCGCGTCGTCGTAGCAAGTGTGAGGATCGGTCACGTAAGCGTCGGCGTCACCACAAACGAAGTAAGAGGCGTTTATCAACTGTGAGTACTTTATCATCTTCTTCGCAAAGTGACTCTTCATGTAGCAATATTAGGAAAGGTGTTAGTGGAAGACGTTCCGAAAGACAAAGTGCTAAACTATACAACACGGAGCAAACTGTTACTAATATTTCTGCTCAAGAGCTATTAAATTTAATAAAGTCATTGCCTAATTCGCAGAATCATTTTTCAATGAATAATAATGCTATACCAGAATTTGACCCTTCAAATAAAGAACAAACTGTCGATATTTGGATAAATAAGGTAGACGAATGCTCAAAAATGTACGGATGGAGTGAATCACAATTGTTACATTATTCCCTACCTAAATTAACAGGAGTAGCAAAAGTGTGGTACCAGGGACTACCCTCAGTTAATTTTACTTGGTTAGAATGGAAAGATAAGTTGATTAAAACTTTCCCTAGTGTGCAAAATTACGCTCAATTATTACAAGAAATGTTAGATAGGAAAGTTAAACCGAATGAATCATTAGAAACATATTTTTATCATAAGGTGAATTTATTAAATAGATGTGAAATATATAATAAGAAAGCAATCGACTGTATCATAAATGGTTTAGACGATAGGAGTATGCGTTTAGGTGCTCAGGCAGCTAACTATAGCCAGCCCGAACAGTTATTAGCTTATTTAAAAACGGTTAAATTAGAAGACAGTAAGGATACAGTAAGGAAGCCTTTCATAAAGAAGCGTTTTGACGTGCAAAATGATAGTAGTAACAGTAAAACAACAATAAATCCTATCAAATGTTTTAATTGCGGTGAATTAGGTCATCCTAGTTTTAAATGTTTAAAACCGTTAGTCACGTGTAGCATATGTAAACGGCTTGGACATCAGTCAGCATCGTGTAGGCGGCTTTTGAGAAATGCTAATGAGAATAATAGTAATAAAAATACTGATAAGGCGGTATCAGAGGTAAAATTAGCAGGCGTTTTAGACAGTAAATATGTATTAGATATTAATGTTAATGGTAAATCAACGATTTGCTATGTTGACCTCGGCAGTCAAAGTACCCTCATTAGACAAAGCGATTTCGAAGCGTTAGGTGAATCATTCATTGATACAAACTTGCCGTCCCTTAAAGGCTTTGGTGATACAATGATATGTCCTATAGGTAAATCAGTACTTAGTTTAACTGTTCAGGGCGTTACTGCTAAAACGGAGGTATTGATAGTTAGAGACGATTTGCTAAAGTACCCAATACTATTAGGTCACACGTTTACCGAACAGACTGGCGTCATTATCATTAAGACAGATGAACATTTGATATTGCACAAACAAATTAGTGATGAAGTAGTAAATAGATTACAATTAATTATTGAATCGGATACTGTGATAAATTCTATGACAGCTGTACCTATTAAAGTCAACGGTGAACTTATCACTTGTTCTGTTTATGTACGTGGGTCTATACGTGAAGTTAACAAAAACAAATACTATGTAATGCCTGGCTCATATACAATTGCCAATGGTTTAGGGTGTGTAATAATAGTAAATTTAGGATTGGCACCATTTTCATTGCATAAAAATTGCTTGTTAACTAGAGCTCAAGTTATTAAGAATATTCATAAATTAAAAATAAATAAAATTGAAACTGAGGAATCAAACGCTATTACAGATCAAATTTCATTAGGAGATACATTGAACACCGATGAAGTTTTTAGACTAAAAACATTATTGCAAGATTATAAAGATTGTTTTTCATTTGGTTTACATGACTTGGGATTGACAAATTTGACAGAAATGACAATAACCTTAAATGATACAACCCCTGTTGTGTATAGACCATACCGTTTGGCTCATGTTGAAAAGCAGAAAGTAAAAGGCATTATACAAGAAATGTTGGATAGCGGTATTATTACGGAATCAACGTCATCTTACGCTAGTCCCATTTTACTAGTACGGAAGAAAACCGGCGATCAGCGTCTATGTGTGGATTATAGGGCATTAAATTCTAAAACGGTAAAAGAACATTACCCGCTGCCGAGGGTGGAGGACCAAATTGATAATCTCGGAGGTTACAAATATTTTATTACGTTAGATATGGCATCAGGGTATTATCAAATACCAATTGCTGCTTCCTCTCAGGACAAAACTGCTTTTGTTACGCCTGAGGGGCAGTATCAGTTTACTAGGATGCCATTCGGATTGGCTAATGCGCCCTCAGTTTTTCAAAAAACTATTAATAAAATGTTAAGAAACACTAGAAATAGTGAAGCCTTTGCCTTCATGGATGACATAATTATTCCAGCCTATACTGTAGATCAAGGTATGGAGCGGTTGGAAGTTATACTTAAATTGATAAGAGGTGCAGGGCTAACCCTTAAGGTTACTAAGTGCAAATTCTTTTATACCACAATCGATTATCTCGGATTTGAAATATCGGAGGAGGGGGTTCGACCTGGTAGTAGTAAGACAGAAGCCGTGCGATTATATAAGGCACCTAAAAACCAACATGAGGTCCGACAATTTGTTGGACTTGCAAGTTTTTTTAGGCGGTTTGTCAAAGGTTTTGCAATAATAGCCTCCCCACTCACAAAGCTTTTAAAAAAAGATTGTAAATGGGAATGGGGACCTGAACAAAATCGAGCATTTGAGTCATTAAAATCTGAACTGATTAAACGACCAGTCTTAGCTATTTATAATCATTTGGCTAAAACACAAATTCACACTGATGCATGCAAAACGGGTATAGCTGGTATCCTTTTACAAGAAGATCATTTAGGTAAATTAAGAGCAGTTGCGTATTATAGTCGACAGACAAATATTGAAGAACAAAAGTATCATTCCTTCGAGCTTGAGACATTAGCTGTAGTTGCTTCATTAAATCGGTTCCGCGTTTATATTTTAGGTATAAAGTTCACTATCGTTACAGATTGTAATGCATTACGAACGACTTTGTCCAAAAGAGATATTATACCCAGGATAGCTAGGTGGTGGTTACAAATGCAGGAGTACGACTGTAGTATTGAATATCGGCCAGGTACTCGAATGAATCACGTAGATGCACTAAGCAGAAACGCGATAGAACAAAGTGTTGAGACTGAGCCGGTCTTCGATATTTTGACTGTTGAAACTGAGGATTGGTTGACTACTATGCAAAGTGTTGATGACGAAATTAAAAATATTAAACAAATATTGGAAGACCCAAATTCTAAAAATGTTATAGATATTTTTCAGAATTACAAAATTAAGAACGGTAAAGTTTACCGAGTAGTTAATGACCAACTTAGATGGATGGTGCCAAAAGGAGTAAGGTGGCAGTTGCTTAAGAAAAATCATGATGAGCTAGGCCATTTTGGAGTAGAGAAAACTTTAGACAAATTAAGAGATCTCTACTGGTTTCCCAAAATGAGAAAATTTGTCAAAAAGTATGTCCAATCCTGTCTTGAATGCTCTTACCATAAAACACCTAGTGGTAAAAAACAGGGAATGTTACATCCTATTCCAAAAATCGAACAGCCTTTTCACACCATCCATCTAGATCACTTAGGACCGTTTGTCAAGAGTAAATCCAAAAATACGTATATATTAGTTTTAATTGATGCATACACAAAATATATTAATCTATATGCCGTTAAGAACACTAAAACTAAAACAACCCTAAAAGTTTTAAATAATTATGTTAGTCTGTTCGGAGTACCAAGTAGGATAATAAGTGATAGGGGCACGTCCTTTACTAGCAAAAGTTTCAAAGACTTTGTGAATAAATTAGGTATACGTCACGTCTTAAACGCGGTTGCAACTCCTAGGGCAAACGGCCAAGTTGAGCGATTCAATCGTACAATTTTAGCTTCCCTAGCAACTAAGAATCATAATTGTCCTGAAACTGATTGGGATAGACATTTAGAAGAAATACAGTTGGCTTTGAATACGACTATTAATAGCACTACAGGCAAAAGTCCATCAGAAGTATTATTCGGTATTAGAGTACGAACTAAGGGGGATGGGATCATTGCATCGCTGGTAGAATGTGATGGCAACAAAACAAAAACGCTACATGAACTTAGGAACGAAGTAAATTCAAGAGTTTCAAAGGAACAAGACAAACAGAAGGAGAGGTTTGATAGGAAGAGAAAAACAGCCGCAAACTATAAGGTAGGAGATTTAGTTAGGATAGAGAGGGAGATAGCTAGTAATAATGGCAAATCCAAAAAGCTTTTACCTAAGGTACAAGGTCCTTATAGGGTTATTAAAGTTTTAGATAATGATAGGTATGTGGTGGAGGATACTCCTTTGACGCGAAAACAAAACAGAAGGTATGAAGCTATAATTTCAATAGATAAAATATATCCTTGGTTAACATATACTCAAAACTACTTAAACGACACGGATGAGGAGTCAGATCAGTCTGATAGTAGAGAAGATAGCATAGTCATTGATGGGTATCAAAGTATTAGTAACAGTGATTGTAATGATAATGAAACTAATGAGAATGTTGTATCTAATATTTGAATTATGAAATTCAAGAGCAATATGAGCAATATAAATGTTATGATTAATTACATTATACGGCAATATTTAAGTTTGTTATTTGTATTGTAATTGTGTTTTAAATATTATAAGGTATTTATATAGATAAGTATTATACTTCGTTTGAAAGTGCTGGTTACAAATGAGGCCGATAAGCCAATTATGGGAGTATCCATGCACTTAAATATATATATACAATATCTGCATCACATGAGGCCGATAAGCCAAATAAAGGAGTATGCTAGATATTTTGATAATAGTATTGCCACACATATGAGGCCGATAAGCCAATAACGGAGTGTGTAAATACTGTGATTGAAAATGATTTTGAATGTGTACTGAACAATGACTTTAAGCTGATGATGATTGATGACTGAAAGGTGTAATTTAATATAAAGTACATTTATATATATATATAAAAAATTTGACCTTGAATTTAAATAATGTCATGGAGAAAGTAGATTTATTACAATTAGATATGGATAAGGTTGATAGTCAATATTGTAGTTTACTTTATAAATAAATTGATGGAACAATTTATGTGATTCGAATGGCCGAGGCGTTAAGAATTTAGTAAAACGTATTATGATTAGATAGGTATACCATATGAATAATGAAAAATGTATTTGTACATCCCTAATTAAATTCCTAATTAATGTAAGCTAAGTGTATCCTGATATTATGTCTATCTATAGAATGTGATTCTATCTGTATAACTATAGAATGATAGAATGTCGATCTTGGTTATAGTAAGTGTGATTTAGTACAATATTATTCTCACAATATAATATTATATTGTTAACCTTACGAGGGGACTCGTCAAGTTCAGAATGGCCGACTGATAATATTTATTATTAAATTATAGTTTTATTTTAAAATTAGTAGTTCTAACCGTTAAAACGTACGACAAATTTAAATAACTTAAATTAAATATTAAAACCGGAAGTTACACTTTCAATTGAATTTAAAAAGTATTTTAAACGATAACCGTAACTGTTGAGCGGCCAGTTTAGAACTAGACAAGTAGTCTTTCGGGAACTGTTGAACGATCAACATTATCTTTATATC
Source organism: Parascotia fuliginaria (assembly GCA_963082885.1). Lineage (NCBI taxonomy): Eukaryota > Metazoa > Arthropoda > Insecta > Lepidoptera > Erebidae > Parascotia > Parascotia fuliginaria. The sequence continues at coordinate 9,054,464 of OY720170.1, forward strand.
GTGAGTGTATTCTACAGTATTATAAGTGCAGTTGTTATATATATATATGATTATTATAATAAGTCGGTGTAACGGTGTAGTTTCCTTTATTGCCCTAGCTTCTGAACTTTACACTATATAGCTACAATTCAGAGATTTGACGATTTTAATATTACGTGTGATTGTTATGTATTTTTTTTAGTCTCAAACAAATGTCTAACATATATATTTTAAGCGTATTTTAACTGAGTAAATTCGTTTAGATGAGCTTTGAGTTCTTTTCATTTCTCTTAAATGTAATATACTTATAAATAAATTAATCATTATTGAACTAGGTACCTACATTCTATTTTCTGAACAAATACCTATATTGTATCAAAAAAATAATAATGAAGTAAATATGTACTGATAGCATTTGCTATCATTTAACTTATGTTTATTTCATTAAATTCATTGAATAAATATGTCTATTGATAAGCTTGGGCGTAGCTGCCTACGATACGTATCGTAGCACCCTTGAGGGCAATATTCTTATATTAACTAGTTATCTGTTAGACACTTATTGTTTATGAAACTATCACAAAAGTAGGTCCTTTAAAATATGAGATAATACTTTTAAATAAAATTATTAACAAAAAACGCCTGACTAATTGTCATTTAATGTAAGCTGCCCCAACCAAATTTAATCATCTATGCTAATATTAAAGGGAAAGAGCTGTTTTTCCATCGTTTGTTTGTTTCTACGCGCTAATCACTGAAACTACCAGTCGAATTTGAATAATTCTTCTTGTGTTTGATAGCTCAGTTATTGAGAAAGGCTATGTAAAATCAAGCTACTGGTGACGGTAGCAGAGCAGTAACGAAAAATGTAACTTAACGCCGGTGGAACCGCGCCGCGGAAGGCTATTCAACAATAATTAAAATTAAAATAAATAACACAAATGTAATAAAAGTGACTATTATTGACTGAATTCATAAACTAAGACTTAACTTTAACATTGCTATTTAAATTGTAAAGCAAACATAAACAGTTCTTATATCATTCATGTTTACTTGTACCAACTTGACTTTTAATGAACATCTCTTTAATGTTAGACATGTTTTGACGGTAGTAGATCCACGCTGGTTTCAGCATGAATGGGCCGGATCGTCCGGGGAAGTACTACCCTCTCATAGAAGATCGACTTAAGAGTAGTAGTATCCTTACTACTGCGTTTCGTTCGGTGAGTGAGAGTGCCGGAGGCCCAATTTCCCCCTTTCCTCTTTCCTCACCACCCTCATTCCCTTCCTCTAACCCCATTCCCAGCCGCCATAGTGGAGGCCACCATACCAGCAGTTTAAGACGATAGCTTTTGGTATGGTGGCCACCACTTCTGGATTCCACTGACTGCTTACTATCAGACGGGGTGGAGTAACTTTGGTAGGCTAATTTATATAAAAAAAAAATAAAAAAAAAATGTCGTGTTAAACGTTTCCCACTGTATATGAGATTGAACTGATAACTGGCCCCGTATAATTCTCAAATATCTAACGTATGCGAACATAGTTAATAATAGTAAGTGGATTATATGTTAATTTTCTTGGCTAACGAGCCATGAATAGTTAAGATAGAACGTCAAGGAATGAGCTTTGTGACAGTCATGCAAAGTCGTATGGTGCCATGTGGGTTGTATCTGATTTCTCTTTTCATTATACATTTAATGTAATAATGTAGGGTTAAGAACATTTAAAATTAATTTCTATGTTTTTAATATTTTAAGGTCCGTTTGATGGTAAGCAGTTATCGTAGCATATGAGAATACTTTCCACTCCAGAAGTATTACTCGCGCAATATTAAAACCTATCAAGAAGAACATAATATGTGTCACGTAAAAACATCTTTTTTCCTTTGGTGAATATTTATGGCTTACTATCTGTGTAGTAAGTGAATATACATACTATACATACTTAGAATATAATAAATGGACATAAAAGTGTAAAATATTCTAGTATTTTCACTCCGTTTCCTACTGTGGATATAAAATACGTCTAAGGGAATAACAAGGAACGGGTTGTAGCGTTACCTTCGTACTGAATATTGTCATATTGCGGTGACCCACGACAAATCCCTATTTTTGGGAATTACCAGTCAAATCTTCAGACTCATATTAAGAACGACTAAACAAAAGCAAGTTATTAGCAGACATCTAATCTTAATCCTTATGATATCATTTATTATCCACGTGGTATCAATGAAAAGAGTAAAACATATATTATAATGACCTAAATAAAAATCCTCGACCGTGAAGCACACTTCATGAGTGTTTTGTGCTAATAGGATTCGATTTCTGCCAGTAACAATTATTTGTATAGCCTTTACTTGTACTTTCAAGGAAAAATTACCGCTTATACTAAATTTAAGGTCAGATCTTCATAATATAGAAGTAGGTAATTAATTAATACTTTATAAAAAATCAACAGCATTTCAACCGCAAGATGTCCCCTGCTGGACATAGGCCTACCCTAATTATCGTCACTTTAACTTGTCATAATAGATATAAAATGAATCAAAATAACAGTTAAGCTTAAATAAACATAATTATGCATACAACGTCTTTCTGAATAGAAATCGAAGATCGTATATTACATACCTATTTCAATTTATCATAAATCAATATACGATCTTGACGAGTTTTAACTATCACCTGAGATACTATGTTTATTGAGTAAGCTTTAATAACTAGTGAATGGAATATTTGAACAAAACGTCAATTAATAAGACAAAATGTAGAGCAGGTTCAATGATAAAAGTAGAGAGATGTATGATTCTATTGAATAACATGGTCTTGACAGATAAATTTAATACGATAATTATTTCGCAAATCAATATAATATATAGCTTATCCTCTTAATTTAACTATCAGTGTAGTTTCCTGTTTGTACCTAAGACGTTATGATGATAAAGATAGAAAGATAGTAACAATAAAAATATTTAGAAAAGTCATCAAAATTAATCTCTTAGTGGTATTCAAATTACGGTTTAATACAATAGTGTATTCATAGCTATCTTTTGAACAGTGTATGCTACAATACGTATAATTATTATATTAGACTTACAAATTATTCTTGGGAAAATTTTGTTTGACTATTCAGTTGCGCCACCGAAAAGTCAAAAACAAAATATCGATGTCACAACATAGGTACTATCCTATGTATACTTTCACTGATCCACGGCGAAATAAATAGGTCGAATAAATGGTGGACCCCCCTTCGTGATAATGAATGATAGGGGATGCTCTTTTCACTAAACAATGGTAATAAATACAGTGACTGGACCGCTTAACACCCGTCAGCGAACGGTAGCGACGTAGCAGAGTCGTGTTCAGATCTACGCTTACATAGGTAACTATTGCTGTGTGGGAAGTTACTCTATAAATGCAGGTACACGTCTGCGGCAACTATTTTTATTTTTATACTTAAAGTAGAATTTCAGAAAACATCTGCGTTTTTCCAAACACTCGTTGTATAATTTAATTCTCAAAGCTAGCTTTGTACTTGAGAAAGGTACTCTTTCGAATAATATCTAAAAACATTGATGACATTATGTATTTTTTATTAACAAATAATAAATAGAAGAAAAACCCAACCCAAAGTAGAATCTGTAGAAATTAAAAACAAATAAACGTTGCCAAAGTGTGTCCGTGACTTTACGGTGTGAAAAGAGAACGTTTTCAAAGTTACTCCGAACACTTGATTCAGCCAATCAAATATACCCACCCTCCGACAAGTCTCCCGCGCCTCTTCTCTTTATAAGCGAACAGTGCCTGAGGAAGGGCGCAGTATGTCCCAGTCGTTGCAGCGACACATTCAATAATTAGTCTAAATCTCACACAGTCAGGACTCATTTAAGTAACACGCTAACTTTCCACTTAAGTTCAACAAAACCAACTGGTGTAATTAAAAATTTAATTTATGTTTACAAATATAGGACTTATTTATAAAGTGAAATTTTTTTTTTAAAATAGTCATCATCACCAACACTTTGTTTTCAGATTAAAATGAGTGGGTCTGGGAAAGGTCTATTAGGTCTCTGGCTGTACAGAAATGGTTCTGATTGGGAGGTCAAAAACGAAGCTCAGCACCATCCAAAACTTGGTGAACTACAAATGAAAATGCATGAACAGTCCCAACACTCAGAAAGCGAAAGGATCTCAGTGATATTTACTTTGAGGAATCAAGTTGGTGGACTTGTTAAGGCTTTGACCGTTTTTCAAGATCTTGGAATCAATGTCCTTCACATTGAGTCGAGAAAATCAGTAACTGAACACTATTCAGTAAGTTTGTGAGAAAATAATTATTCTGGAGAACTTGATTTTTACTCAACATCAAATTTTTATAGACAATGGTCTTTTATAATGATTTCGATTCGTTAAATTAATATTAAAGTTAATAAATACTTTTATTAATTGTTTTTTTAGTTTTTATTAGAATTATTAAATTTCGTGTACGTTTTTAGTCTGACATTCTGGTAGACGTCGAGTGCGACCCTCATCGAGTAGAACAGTTGAAGAGAATGCTAAAGCGTGAGGTCCAGGACTTTGAAGTTGTATCACCTAATTCTGGCGAAGAGTTTCCACCTCCAACACCATTGTCTGCTGCTGCCAGTTTTGGTAAATATAATCATTTTTCTACTACGTATAGCGTAACTACTGTATTGCAATATGTAATAATAAAGAAAAACAGAGAACAGAATGTTCTTATTCTCACACAAAACTCTATAAGCACTCATACCTTTGTCTGTTCGCTTGCGCTCATCTTATAAGATGTGTTATGTTAGTTTGTATAAGCGTGTGTGTGTGTGTGTTTGTTTTTACCACTCAACGCCTAAACGGCCTAACCGATTTCGATGAAAATTGATATGTAGATAGGTTCAGTGCCGGAGGCGGCTACTTTTTATCCTGAAAATCGGTCTGGTTCCCAAGGGATACAACAAAACATATTTTACGCACGGGCAATGCATTGGGGCGCAGCTAGTTGATTGTGAAGACATATTCTCGAAACTACTGTATTTGAATAAGTTTTAATATATAAAATACGCTACACCACGCGACTTGTTCCAAACGCAGAAGCTGTAATATATAATACGATGTTGACTTGTGAGAGAACCCTTGTGTTGTTGTTTTTTTATTACGTATGTTAGAGATACCTTCCATCTGCTTTACATTTGTATAATAATTTTATATTATTTTTGTTTAATGAATATTGCTGATCTACAAAGTTACGAAAAGTGTTGTAGGTATATTACTATAGAATAAATTTCGCATTAGTGTGTTTTGTGTACAATACATATTGACGTTCCAAATAGACCGTCTTTTAAAATAATTTTTAACAAAAAGAAAACCGACTTCAAACTGGAAGGAAATTAAAAAGTAAAAATAAATTTACATAGCACAAAGTAATTACAATAATTATTTACATAGAACCTTACTAGGTACAATAGCAAATTAAGATTGATAATATCTTTAGGTACCTAGTTATCTTTTACTTGGCACCAATTTCAAATTTATAAAATACTTATTTAATTATTTCTGATTAACTAAATCAAAATACGAATTACTTTGTGCTATGTAAATTTATTTCTTACTTTTTAGGTTCCTTACAGATTGAAACCGGCTTTCTTTTTTTAAAAATTATTCTATTTTACAATTTTCAGTGACGGGTAGATCTAAATCTTACTTAGGTATTATTTTTGTACACACTAAACGTTTTACCATATTGAACCGTAGGCAGTAAGCCTGACAGAACTGCTGTTGAGGAATTTAATTGACTGTCTATGGTAACCTGTAATGGCACTTATAACCCATATGGGTGCAAAGTTCTCATCATTAGAAATGAATTAAGTCCAAACACTAAGTAATTTCTGTAAATCGTTGAGGAGTTCCCTTGACTGTCTGTGTGCTCCATCATCAGATCGTCTCCAAATCTTCACTAAATAGTAGTGCCTTTAAATACTTAATGAAAAAAAAATTAACAAATGCAGTAATGGTCAGTACGATTTGCGAAAGTTCCCCTCGATTTTTCTGGAATGCCATCATCAGATCCTGGTTTCCTTATCATGGTACCACTCTTGGAATATCTCCTTTCCAACAAAAAAAGAATCATCAAAATCGGTTCATACACAACATAGTTGTCCGCGAACACAAATAAAAAAATATATATAGACGGTCGAATTGAGAAACCGCCTCCTTTTTTTGAAGTCGGTTAAAAATAAAACATTATTAATATTGTAACAGTATTAAATACAGTTCCATTTGCATTACAAATACATTTATTCTGATGAGTCGTGTTTAAACAAAGATTTATTCCAATTTAAATTAAAAGCGAAAAAGTTCGTTGTTTGCAATTAATACTTTATAAGAAAATTTACTGGAGAAAAATATCTTAACAAAATTGATACGCGAATACTTTGCAGATTTTGGTGAGATGCACTGGTTTCCTCGCAAGATTGCTGATCTGGACCGTGCCCAAAACGTTTTGATGTATGGATCGGAGCTAGATGCTGACCACCCTGGTTTCAAAGACCCGATTTACCGCAAGCGACGGGAACAGTTTGCTGCTATCGCAAACAATTACAAATAGTAAGTAAACTTTGTTTGGTGTTATGACTGCACTCGTGTGTGCGTCGTTTATTTACAAATTCAACGTTAGACCGGTACATAGATATAATTTGTGTCTTATGTTCCCTACGCTGTAACTGTATGACTAAATGGAAAAAAAAATATAATCGTTTTCACTGAGCGATCAAGGTTTGTTTGCTCTGATGGCAATTATTATAAAATGAACAAGACGTCGATATTAAAAACGTGAATACTTTTATGGCTTAAAAATAGAGAATAAAAATATAATAATATAGTTTATTTATATTTTATCTTATTGTAATGTTATGCAACGATTTTGAATAAGCCAAATTTAAATTACTTTTTACTACTAATTAAGTTTTTAGTCGAGCAATTCACTCATTCCTTCAATCTTTTTTAAAATTTTCCGTGAGACTGTAACATATAAAATATTCGAAGAATTTTTATTTGCCATGGTTCAAATTTCTTTACAATATTTTCCTTCGTCTTATACGTACAGTTTAATAATAACTTGGAAAGTAATTAATTATTCATTTGTATTTGCTTGGTATCAAACCTCGTCTTTATAATCAACCTTAAACTTATACTTAAGTTGTGAACTATATGATTTTCTGCACAAAATATACGATTTCTCTAAGAGTGAGTAATTCAATTTGCTCAATACGTCGGTTGAGAGAGGTTTTACATCGCAGACACATCTTGACTCTGTAAAATAGGCAGTTACATAAAAATATCTCACTGTCTAGATTGCAGTCGTAACTTAACTATAATAATCTAATTTAAAACTAAAGAATTTTTGGTAATATTTTATGCTATTTTTCCAATATTAATCCCCAATGCAAAAAGAATATTGTTATAAAATTGACAAATGGCATCGTAGTTTTAAGATAGATGAACTAAATTTGATTTAATTTTTGTCTGACTGCCGAAGTCAAGGAGGGTAATGTTTTTCGAGCGTATGTATGTATGTATGTCTATTTCTTTCGCACGCTCAACAGCCTAAATGGCTTAATGGATTTTAACTTAAGAGGTATCGTTAAATTCGTACTAATTGTGGCAGTGACATAGAGTTTACAATATTGCAATGTAGCGTCAGCACGAAAATAATGGTTTCCTTTCTTTTGAGCTTGTTTCAGGCAAGCAGGCTTTTTGTTTTCTAATAATATACTTTGCTTGCTCTTGTTTAAAATGCAACATAATTGAACCAAGCAACTTCCACAAGCCTTATCGATTTGAAATTGGGTATAATGTTACTTTAATGATATTCTCAATAAATCTTGTGTATACTGTAGGTATACATAATAGATTTCTAGATCTGATAGAATAGATTCATAGCATTTTTGCCTTTACAGGATTAGGGCTGACATTACTGAGTGAGATTAAATACTAACCTGAATTCTACTACTAAATCAAGACCAATGTTAGTCTGTAATTTAATTTTCTTTACAGCAAAGCAATCTAATATTGTTTACTAGAAGCGTTAGGTCATTATAATGTATGAAAAGACGTCTCGTAAAAACGCAGCTCAAGTGATGATGATACTGATACTGATGTTACTCGTATTAATAACAATCTAAACACAGAAATATAAATAAATAAATAATAATATTCTACCACATTCACACAGCGCCATTTAGCCCCAAATTAAGCAATTATATTTGCTTGTGTTATGGGTACTAAACAACTGATATACTACTTACAAATTTTTTTTTTTTTTTTGTAAATACATACATATTATAGATAAATTACACCCAGACACAGAACAAACAATCATGCTCATCACACAAAGGCTTGTCCTAATATAATTTGATATTCTCTCTTTGCCCGGCTATTTATCCCATATGGTGGAGGGATCAGCCCTCCTACTTTTTCTCCTCCACTTCGTTCTATCTGGGACGTCGTTATCAAAAAGCTCGTACTCTCTCATGTCCCCCAGCACAACATTCTTTCACGTTGTCTTGGGTCTGTCTCTGAATCTTTGACCAGACATGGAGAGCTGCAGTGCCAAGTTACCGACGTAGTCAGTTGTGACCATACTATCGTAGCCTACGTTCCTGCATCTTCATCTTTGATACTATCATCAAATTATCTTTCTGCGTTCAGATTGTTGTTGAACATCCTACAAACAATTAGTAAGTGCCGAGCTAGTGTCACTGCGTATTTTTTTACGTCAAAAATAGTTGTTGTTTTGAATTACAGTAAAAACTTAACAAAAATTGTTTAAAATAACATTAAATCTTTTTCGATTAGAACTTTCGTAATCTATTTTTATGCCTGAACTTGTGTATGGTGTGACTTGTAAATAAATACCTAAATACGAAAAATTCAGGCACATTATAGTTACACTTCTCCGTTTATGTGCAAATGTTATATTGCTTTTTGTTTATATCAATACTTAAATTGCTGATCGGATCTCTAGAATTACTGCGCTACGTCGCACCCTACTATATCATCCGTAATGGAATTAAGTTCTCATCCAGAAGCGAGCTAGCGAGAGAATGTATTCAATTTACAGGAACTACATTTCATAGACATGAAGAACATGTAGCGCGATGTTATCAATTAGCGTTATTGAATGTCTCTATGTTATATGGAGATGAAGTACTCGTATATTAAATTCAAACAAGGATTTTCGCCATTATGAAAGTGACTAGAGATCTGCTTTACCTCTATTAGCCTGCAGCTTGCTGGACTAGGCTTACTGATCGCAGATAGTCAGAACAGAGGTGACGTTTAGTACCCAAGTAACTGCTGATGGTTACCTCTTACGACACTAACAGAAAGATTCACGGTGGTCTCATATTCTAAACCGAAGATCTCGCAGCAAATTAATCAATCTCAGACAAAATTACATTTGGTGGTAGTTGCCGTATATTAAGTAATATTATGTCTAACACTACGGCAAAAAATATTTCGTTGACACTAATTTTCAAATGTTGCTAAAATAATATTGATAATTTTTAACAAAAACATAACCGACTTCAAACAGGAAGGAAACCAAACAAATTTTAGTAACGGGTAGATCTAAATCTGACTTAGGTATTATTTTTGTACACACTGAACATTTTGGCATATTGAACTGTATGAAGTAAGCCCGACATGACTGCTGTTTAGGAATTCACTCGAGTGTCTATCGTCATCTGTAATGGCACTTATAACCCATATGGGAGCAAAGTTCTCTTCATTAGAAATGAATTAAGTCCAAACACCAAGTAATTGCTGTAAATCGTTGTCGAGTTCCCTCGACTGTCTTTCGGCTCAATCATCAGATCGACTCCAAACCTTCACAAAATAGTAGTACCTTAAAATACTTAATAAAAAAAAATGCACTAGTCGCCAATACGATTTTTGAAAGTTCCCCTCGATTTCACTGAGATGCCATCATCAGGTCCTGGTTTCCTTATCATGGTACCACACTTGGGATAACTACTTTTCAACAAAAAAAGAATCATCGAAATCGGCTCACTGCACATAAAAAAAAATATACGGTCGAATTGAGAAACCTCCTCTTTTTTTTGAAGTCGGTTAAAAAACAATATTGTGTTTTTACAGGCTCTTAACAATTTGGCAGCTAATTATATAAATAAAACATTTTTTTTTTTTGCTTTTGAACAAATAAAATCTACTTAAAAGATTTTACTTAAATAAGTACAAATCACAATGAAAATAAAAGTATTACACATCGAGCGTTTAATCCGGTTGAATTAGTACTTCCTATAAAGTTGTTGAAGCCGATCAAATGATACATTCATTAGTGTTTGTCATTAATGTTTACATCTCTTATATTCGGTAAGTAGGTCCTTATTACCCTCAAATGGGGCTTGTATGTGACCAATTAGCGCTCTAGGGTAATAATGTAGCTAGAAAAGCCCTAGGGCGGTAAGTAATTTAAAAAAAAACAATTCACTCTTTCAAAAAGTTCGCGTACATCTTACCATCATACTGGCAATAGACATCATGCATTCAGCCCAATGACAAAAGAGGTCGCTTGGCTATTCAGCCTTGTCTTCGTATGAGTATAATAGTCATCAATTTTAAATATCGAACGGCGAAGCTAAAAAATTAAAAAAAAGGGATGAAAAAAGGCGGGAATAAAAAACTTTTATTCTTGTAATGCCGGTTTTTTTCTACTTACCTCACGATCGAGATGTAGAGCAGAGTAGTTAGCTCGGGTGTAAGCATCAATTGCATTCTCGAACTATAGGCGCCCTCGCTGCGCTCGTGCGTAAATATCTCGGGCTGCAATTGATGCCTTACAGCCCTTGGCTACTAATCTACTATTGTGGTTTCATCACAATTCAAAAGTTCATATTATTTATTACTTTTTATACTATATTTTCTTTGTTTGTCGTAGAGCAACTGGAATTTCCCTGGAGACAATACGTTCTTGGTATAAATATGACTTGGCTATGTTTATTTAAATCCAAGGAGCCGATTTGTTTGTGTCTACATATAAATAAGTGTCCTTGATTTTTATAACTCATTTTTTTAGTAGAACTGTTACATGTTTGTTTGTATTTTATTTGTTATGAAAAATAAACAACGTAAAATAAATTATCACATCGAAAATTAAACGTATACTTATAAAGATTTGCTATAAATATTTATGAAAGCTTTATGGTAAAGTTTACATGATGTTTCAAGTTAATGATTGTTCTATTTTGAATATGTAAATGGGGCAGCCTTCGACAGTGCCTTTTTACTACATTATATAAACCGCCAGACGACCTAACCTATTATTTACACTTCAAAAGGTTTATCTTTAGATAACGCTGAATCCGCAATTTGCAAAAAAGATTGTTTCAGTTACTTACATTCATGATATTTAATACGAGTAAGTATATTATGTTTTACAGTACGCAACATTATTGACTCAAAAATATTATTGGAAGGGTATACCTACGAACGTACTCATAATCGATACTAACCTATTGAACTTATACGTATAATATCTTACAGCGGCCAGCCAATTCCCAAGGTACAATATACAGATGTCGAAATAAAGACATGGTGAGTGTTTACTAATACCCGTGTTATTATTAGTTGCTGCTTTGTTCCAAATATTGTATTTTGTTTTGGCTTCTACATATTATTCTTAGAATATAATTACATTGTAGCTATAAGTATAGCGATAGTTTTATATGCCTGAGCGAATTTATTAAATTTTGATACCCATTTTTTATTTGTTAAAAAACAGAGGTGCACTGGAAAATACTTAAATTTATTCTAAAGTTACTAAGGATTATAAGTGCGGGTTAATAATATCAACTAAAGATTACTATGAAAATATCAAACTTATGAAAAAAAAACATGACTTTTAAATAATAATAGTCTTTCAGCTTGTTTACTTCTTATTAACACATTTAAACGTTTCCGATGTTATTGAATATGCTTTAATTTGTAAGTCATGTTCTGCCGTTTTGATTGTTTAGTATCTCTTGTTGCGCGTTTTCGTCTATTTACTTAGGAAATTCATCTATCAAAGTTAATTATGTGCGTCCGTTGTCCTTGCTCCTAAGATAAGTTTAGCAAGTTCATCTCACACAGTTTCCTCGACTATTATTACTTTGTTTATAGTTGCTCAAGTTGATAGGCATCTACTCCTTCCAGGAGCATCGTGTTTCGTGAACTCCACAAACTTTATCAGAAGCATGCATGCGAGGAATATCTAGAGAACTGGCCGCAACTAGTCAAGTACTGCGGATACCGGGAAGATAATTTGCCTCAGGTAAACTTGACATTATTATACGAGAATAGAAATAACTAGCTGCCAAAGTGTGTACAAACATGTTTGGCATTATTTAAGAATACTAATTAATACACAATAATTTTGCTTCGTCCATCAAAGATAATTTGTCCGGCAACTGACGAGGTCGTCAGAAAGCTACTTAATGAAGCTGCTTTATTATATAACAAAAAGGCAGTTGGAGCCAGTTGGTAATAATTAACTTTGCTATGTTTTGACAATTAAACATGAAAAATTCGTAGTGAATATAATAAATAACAGTTAAAAATGTTTTGGAATGCATAATAAAACTGAACTATTGGTGTATATATTCGTAGTTTGGCACTGACCGTGTTTTTATTTACAGTTGGAAGATGTAAGCGCTTTTTTGAAGCGTAAAACTGGCTTTCAACTGCGCCCCGTTGCAGGGTATCTTTCTCCAAGAGATTTTCTGTCTGGTTTGGCTTTTAGAGTGTTTCACTGCACTCAATATATCCGTCATTCTTCAGATCCCTTCTACACACCTGAACCGTATGTATTAAAACCAGTTCGCTAATAAATAATAACATGGTACTAAAGAATATTGTTACCTAGTAGTTTAATCACTTAACGATTTCTTACAGTGATTGCTGTCATGAGCTACTGGGACATATGCCATTACTTGCCAACCCTAGCTTTGCCCAATTCTCCCAAGAACTCGGTTTAGCATCTCTCGGTGCTTCCGACGATGACATCGATAAATTGGCAACGGTAATATGATTGAAAACTTTGCATAATCATATCACTTTTGTTGAAGTAAACAAAATCTGAAATAAGGAATAGTGATGCGGTGAAGATATGTAACAACTAAATAAAGAATGAAATAGTTATACTACAGAATAAAGTACCTACACATCAGATGTTTATTTTAATCATTAGAAACACTAAACAATCTCAACTGTAGTGTTGAATGATTGTATTAGTCTAAAACAGGAAGTATAAATCTTTGGATCTGTTCCATTAATGTCTACGTCAACATACCTATATAATATAAAATTTATGATTATATTTCAGCTGTACTTCTTCACTGTGGAATTCGGCTTGTGTCGTCAGACTGATGGCAGTTACCGCGTTTACGGTGCGGGCCTATTGTCTTCGGTAGCTGAATTAAAACATGCGCTTACTACACCCGATAAGATAAAACGCTTTGATCCCGATGTCACTGTAAATGAAGAATGTATCATCACCTCATATCAAAATGCTTACTACTATACTGACTCGTTTGAAGAGGCAAAGGAAAAAATGAGGTTAGCATAATTAAGTGAGAATGAATGAATAAATTAAATTTTAAGTGCTTGTAACTAAAGAAAGTAAAGCTTATTTCAAGAAGAATAAGTATATATTTAAATCGTTTTTGAAGTACGAACTATATTAGAATTAAGTACGTTGAACGCCATACACATCTTACTTTATGAAAATTTAAACGATGTTGATAGAGTAATTCACAAGACTAGACCATAAAATTAAAGTTTACTGCTGCAACACAGTTTACTATGTTTCGAGAATAGCAAAGCGAATGACCGATGTAAATATTTAACATTTTACAATTTGTAACGATAAAATGGTTCTAGGGGTAAAACTAAAACTAACAAAGCAGGTACCTATCTTTAAAAAGCATGTTGTCTTCTGTTAAACCACGAATAACCTCGCAACTTTTCAAACAATATCGTTGTTTTTATTGTGATTTTAGTTTTTGTAGGAGCTTTAATGTAATTCATAACTTTTTGAATATGTTGAATCATAACGTTAATTATTATAATTTTTAATTACATAGGGCGTTTGCTGACAGCATACAGCGTCCCTTCGGTGTTCGATACAACCCTTACACCCAAAGTGTAGACGTACTCAGCAATGCTCAGAAGATTACTGCCTTGGTACGTGAGCTGAGAGGCGACATCTGCATAGTGTCATCCGCCATTAAGAAAATTTCTGCACAAGATTCCACTTTGGATGTTGAGACGATCGCAAATATGCTACACACTGGTTTGCAGGTATGTTTTAGTTAGAGATAGTAGGTAGATCAATGTATGTGTACGGGCCAGTTAACACCGTACATATGAAGTTGTTTTGGTTGGAGTTAGGTGAAGTGAAGAAGTGCGAAAGTTCACTTTAAAGTTTATTTAAAATACACGAAATACAAGATAAAATATGTTTCTCAATCAAAATTAGTATAGTTACTTTGACAGTTGTAATTGCACTTGCTTTATTTTATGTAAGTAAGTATTTATAATGTGCCGTCAGTAGGTCACGAATATTGCTTAGTCAAACGGACTATGTACGTCTCCGTACAATATGATAAATTCCTACCTGCCGTCTAATATTGCATCCAAACGGTGAGAAAATTAAACGTGCTTTTGAAATGGAATCATTATCATCATCTCATCTAAAACAAAGACGTTTACTACTGCACATAGGTCTTACATAAGTACCTCGACTTTTAGGTAGTAGTAGAACTTCAAGTACCTAACAAAAACATTAATTCTCTGTGTTTCGGTGGTACTGTGTACGGACGGAGGACTGCAACGCAGAGGTCGCGGGTTTGATTCCCGCTCAGTGCAAATATTTGTTTGCATAAACATGAATATTTGCATTGGGCTGGGTGTTTCTATCCTACTATTGTTATAAATGCGAAAGGTTATGTGTGTGTTTGTTACACTGGTATGTATATAGATTCGGTTCTGGAGACGTAGGTACGTAGGGTAATTTGTACTCGAAAATTGGTCTGGTGCCTGATTTATATTAATTAAACACAGTATACCTACTATATTTCCCGAAGGCGAAGCCAAGGTCGGTAAATTATTTTTGTTAAAAGATTTTTATTTTATATTTTTTATGGCCTTAATCTACAAATTACTACGTCGTTTTTTTTTGTCGTTGGCTAAATGGTGCCATTTAGAAGACTTCCTTCATTATTTTACTACTTTACTATCATCATTCTTATCGTTAATTTTAAGAAAAACGTCAATACATACACACAAACATAAAATAAAAATGTAACCGATCAACGCAAATAGAACCCAAAACAATGATTGTTACAATTTTTGTCTGTTTGTCTGTGTTTCTGTGCGTTTGTTCACGCTAATCTCAGAAACGGCTTATCCGATTTAGATATGATTATCACTAATATATTGTGGTAAGCAATCGGTTCATAATTAATAAAGTTATGCCAATTTAAAGAATCAAGTCGAACATTTGTTAATTTATTACGAAACCTGATAGAAGCAGCGACTTTAACAGGTTGCGGATTAGCTGATAGTGTTTTTATTCCTCGGATTCCTCTCATTCTAAACAATCTTCCGTTTAGTTTTAAACGAGTCCAGTATCCAGTGAGCTTAAGTTTCGCGATGACAAAATTAAATAAAGGTCAGACGCCAAAAGTTTTGGGTGTGGATCTAAGTATTAGCTCTTTTTCGCACGGTCAGCTTTATGTGGCTCTATCACGTGTTAGCATTCCTAGCAGCCTGTATGCTTTGATCTATGATGGCTATACTTCTAATCCATACATCCATACAGCTTATAAAAGGCTGACAGACAACGCACACCTAAACCGCTGGTTGTAGTGACTTGAAATTCGGAGGGAGCGTTTGTCTTAATGTCTAGAGGTGTGCTAAGAAAGGGTTTTATAAAATTCAATCCCTAAGTGTGTTACACGGGATGAAAACGATTGTATGAAACTTCTTAATTTTTTAACTTACAGTTTTGAAATTTTGTTTTGAGATACTTCTATTTAAATAAAAATACCCTCATAATTTTATTTTCACCGAGGTGGATTTATAGGGGTGAAATAAGAGATGAAATATTGTATAAAAAGATATTTTCTTTTGAAGTTATCGAGGCAAGTGAGGGGCAAGTGAGGAGGAAGTGAGGGGTAAGTAAGGGAGAAGTGAGGGCGAAGTAGGGAGAAGTGAGGGGAAAGTGAGGGGAAGTGAGGGGAAAGTGAGGGGAAAGTAAAGGAGATGGGAGGGAGACGGGCGGGAGACAGGATGGGAAGGGATGGGAAAAGGAGGGTGTTCCCGAATGAAGGGAAAAAGGAAGGAGAAGGGAGAAGAAGAGATAGGAAGAGAGGGAAAATGAGGGAAAGGGAGGAGGAAGCGCTAGGAAAGAGAGGAGGAATCGAGGAGGCAAGGTAGAGGGAAGTGGAGGAAGGCGCAAGGGATGCTGGAGGTGGGGGCAAGTGATGCTGAAGGAGGTGGATGGAAGGGAGGAGAGAAGCGGAAAGGGAGGAGTGGAAAAAGGGAGGGAGGGAAGGAGGGAAAGGGGAAAGTTATTGTAGTGAAAATTTGCCATTGTGTATTGTATATTGTTTTTACGGGGGTATCTTTAGGTAGATAAAAGAAGGTTTGTACGAATGGGAGATTAGAAATAGTATGGATGATAATTAAGCAACATAAAAATGTCTATTGGAAAAAAACCATATTCACGCGAGCGAAGTCGCGCGCAAAAACTAGTTGGTAATACATTTGGCTTTACGTAATAGTTACATACGGATTATAATACCAGCCTGCTTACTGTCCCACTGCAGAGCAAAGGCCTCTTCTCATATAGAGAAGACATGAGCATTAATCATCACGCTTGCTCAAGGCGGATTGGCAATTTCAGACTTTTAAGTCCAGGTTTTCTCACGATGATTTCCTTCACCGTCAGTCAGAAATGTCCAAGATAAACTAAAAAAGTACTTACATATGATTTAAAAAATCACAATGTATTTGTCCGAATTCGAACCCATTACCTCGTGTTTACGAAGTGGGTGCACATACGGATTACGTATGTGTAAAATGTTAGACATTTATAAAAACAATTCTGATGAGATCACCAACGTATTTCCCAAATCTTTGTCTGCACAAGCAAAAAGTAATATTATTAAATAGTTTAGTAATTATCTCATAAACTAGATGAAAATACTGGCACAAGTGTACTAGTGGCGGTTTTGTAAAATTATTTCAAAATGTTTATTACATTAGCGTTTACACGCAATGTTTATCTTACATTTTGCAAGTTACCTTTGATCATTCGATCAAAGGTTTTATACGTTGTATTTTTAGATATAAAACAAAGTATCTTGCTAACAACTCATTCGGAACATAAACAGATGTACGTTGGGTATTACTGCTTATTAAAATCAAATGTCACTTTTTGTGAATTAATTTTGTACATTACACTTCATGGTTAAGATCAAGATGTACGCCTCATACCACCAAAGTAATATAATTTCAAAATAGTAAAAAAATTGCTGTATTTCTAATTCACTCAACGAGTTTGCAGAGCATTTCATCTAGAAGGTTTGTACATGAATATCATACTAGAGCAAAGCTAAAAATTTCAATGATTTGTAATTAAGTCGTAAAAAGCAGTTTACACACATACCTACGTGTTAAATAGGTGCGGGTAACTAGTATAGTATAAACCTTAGCATAACTGTGAGATAATTTAAATACTCATGCTACTTAGGGTTAGTTGTCGATCGTTAATAGATTAAAGGTTACTTGTATACAGGATTTAAAAACAATGTTATTTATGCGTCTAAACAAATTATTTCACTTTTGTATACCAAAAACATCAAAGTATATGGTAGTTACTGATGCTATATCAAAATATCCCTTGTACATTCACGAGGCCACGTAACCACTTCTAAGATATTTGATTTCCATTTTCTGTCGATGGCACAGTTTAAATAGGATGCAGGATTTTAGGTTATGTAACTTTTTTGTACCTATTCGTCTTATAAAATATCTTTTGTATTTTCTCCATATTTTAGTGTAATAAGTAAGAAATTCAAGTTTAGCGAAAAATTATTATCAGCACCTAAATTAAAACATATTTGACATCTTGTAAATGATGTTGGCGGGCATCCAAATCTACGTAGACTACGTTAACTGTTCACCATGAGACGAACTCATGGCAAGCAGTTAACGTACGACGTGATATAAAAAGATTTCTTGAATGTGAAGGTTTCACATAAACAAACTCACCTGATCGATTGGTTCCCATATTATTAATATGTAGTTCGATCAATGATTGATGCTATCTTGCATATTTTGCTCTTCGATATCTTCATCTTGCATATTTTTGTCGCAAAATTATAATGAGTTATTTCATAAAAAACATCTTTATAAAAGAGTAAGCGGTCGGGCTCAAAAAATATTTTAATAGATGTTTTGTTTAAATTACAATTGGCTTACTGAGGCAGTTAACTGTTCTATTATAATTCTTGAAGAGTAATTGCTACAGTACTTAACAGACAAGCTGTGTTTTCAGTAAGATCAGTAAGATTAAACTTAGTACAGCGTTTTTCCTTCTTAAAGATTGCGATTGGGCTAGACATTGTGTGGTCTGTCTGGTGCTAACGGGGTGCATGAACGCTGAGTATTACTTACCGTCAGGTGAGCCGCCGCTCTGGCGCCAACTCATTTGTCATATAGAGCTAAACAATTCAATCAAGACGCTAGCTCGAGATTACCCATTAGAGTTACATATATCGTAAAAGAATAGAAGATGTCTTAGTTAGCCAAATTGAAAAGTTAATAACACCAAGTTTCGGAAAGTCAGATCAATGAAAAATTAACTAATCACCTGTTAAATCTTATGTGAAGTACCTAATAGCATGCTAATAGCAAGGATAATTATATTATTATTGTTCATGCTTTTAGCAACACAATTGGTACTTCACATGAGATTTAACAGGTGAAAAAGGTGCAAAACTAGTAATTTGTATGCAGGATATGCTCAAGACCAATGTTCTATGAGTGGGTTACAATTATTAAGAGAGCATTTATTATACAGCTAAGTTTAGATATCATAATAAGGATTATTAGATAGGATTTACTTTAAGTCAATAAATTTTTGCTACCTTTACCGAGGGCGGATCACGACTGGCCAAGGTAGTGAATATTAGGGGAGGGCTATATCCAGCAGTGGACTTCTTTTGGCTAATATGATGTAATATGTTTTATTAGTTGGTAGCATTTATTTCTCTATGTGAGATTTCTGGTCTAGAACTGAAATTTACCGATCTCTTCTCGTGCTTATCATCATTACTTGCAAAGGTACTAAATATTATATTACTGACCGCAGTATTAGATAACTGTATCAACTCTCCAGCCAAAAGTTAATAATCTTTCCAAACCTATGTACTGCAGTAGACTGCCTTCGAAAGCTATAGCCATAACGACCATTCTATATAATATTCTACCACATTCACACAGCGTCATCTAACCCCAAATTAAGCAATTATATTTGCTCATTGCAGCTACTGTTGAATTGTTAAGCAGTAAAATCAGTCTAAAATACATTATATTAAACTCTTCGTTAAAATGAATATAATATGAAAAAGGAAATACCAAAACGACAACACAAAAATTCGGCCAAGAAACATGATACGTGATTATATTTATTTCCGTGAGTAATGTGTTGGTTATTTGTTTAGGTCCAGGAGAGAAGTCCGCAGTCAACGTCTGGTGGGAGCTCACCGAACTCCGAGCGAGGTATCTCTCCACGACCAGATGCTGTTAAATAATTTAAAACTCTCAACTTAAACGACTTATTGCTAGAAGAAATATATGTATCACACTACATTAAGTTCCCTGCTAGTTTTAAAGCAGATTATTACACTTCACATATATAATATGATAATATTTAATGGAAAAATTGTTACTAGCAAACGCTTATGTAAAGCCTTTGTAATATTGTAGAGCTTGTTGTCAGTAATTTATGACTATAGACGAATTCTCATTATTTGCGTAAATAACATGCGAGTGTATGTACTTTGTGTATGACTTCATGTTTTTGTATGTCTGATATTGTTGCTAAAATGCTAGAAGGCGTACCTATTCTATTGGTAATCGTGTTTGTGTATTGTCCGAACATTGTAGATTCAACGAAATTGTAATGTAAAGTTTCAAAATATAATGGTGGCAAAGTACGATTTGTTTTAATTGACTCGAGACACAAACCGCTGACTGAATGTAGCTGGTTTTACACTACCTACTGCATTAAAATTATATCTACTAGAAGTGATTACTTACTCTTTATATTTTAAATATTCTAGTCAATGACAATACAATCCAACTTGACAGTAATTACTTACAAAAATATTTTAAAAGTTTACGGCATGCTGTTTAGCTGAGTTACTAAAAGTAACTCAGCTAAACAGCATGCCTTTTGAGTAGAACGAGAAATTTTATTCCAACTCGTCAATAAAATGTCATTAAAATAACAGTATAAGAAATTTGCTCTCTAACTCTGCAACGTCTAATAAATGCTATAAAGGTACACAAAAAGACTTGTTTACGGAAGCATTTTCTTTACTTACAATAATGTAATCTACAAAACATACCTAAAAAAATATATTTGAACATTTCCACTTAAAATAAGAAAGAAATGGACAATCCACTGTTTTCACATACAATAGTATACAAACTTGCTAATATCTAAAATTATCATAAAGTATCAATAAATCATCCCCACAACAAGATAAGTAAGCAAAATTATGGATTATAAAAGTTTCTATTTGCCATTGTAGTGTTTATTTATGAAACCCACAATAAGTTTGGAGAATATCACTTTATTTAATTTTTTAACCGACTTCAAAAAACGAAGATGTTTCTCAATTCGACCGTGTATGTTTTATTTAGTTTATTAAAATTTATTTTAATCTATATTAAATTCAATTACTCTGTGAGGTAGGTTCTTTTGTAAAACATGTCACCAAAAACACAGAATAAGATCATAATTTCCTATTGCGACATTCTGTAGCAACATACCATTATATTACCATTTTGTTGATCAGAATTTTGTTCAAAGGTGGTACTACGTAACTGTACAAATTCACAACAAAAATGCAGTACGCTTAGACAATTTAGGAGTTTTCACAGTTGAGGAAAAGTTCTTAGTACAATTGTTTCGTTCCAAAGCTGGTATCTGTAAATTAACGTTCAACATTGTTGTTTATTCTTAAATCTAGGATTACCTCGATGTTTGTACATCTGTCGCTCTCAGTATTCTGATATCGTCAATATTAATATTACATCGATGTTATAATGTATGGAATTAAACACAAAGTATGTTTCTACAAAATGCATAGTTTAGATCACCCAATGTAAACTGAAATGCTATAAACTAAAATAAGCCTGGTTGCATGGTGAACATTAGTTTACAGCTTGAGCCAAAATAGAGATGATTTGACGACGCCAATAACTGTTTTGTGACGATAAAATGAAAATCGATACTTTTCAATATGAAATTCAAGATGGAATTTTATCAGTGAAAATAGTGCAATGTTATTAATCAGGCTACATAAGTATAATATATAATTCCTACTACTTAAATGAAATGATCAGAATGAATCTGTCGACAATAACTGACCAATACCTACGGACTAGTATCGGTTGGGCATATTGCCAAAATATAAAACTATTAATTTTTTAAAACAAAGTGATGCAACAGAGTAAAATGAGGTCGCTGTTATAGCTGAAATGATTTAGGATGTAGTTAAATTAAGATAAAACTGCAATTATGGGATTACAAAATATCATAGCTCGTATAAGAATAATTGTGTTAAACAGTATTAGATCTTTGTGTTGGACAAATAATAGAAAAATATTTGCGTTGGAATTTTATTATTTTAGATTATATATGTAGTAGCTCAAACGCATCTCATATATTAGTAGTAAAAACCCTTGTATGAAAGGTACATTTTAATCTGACATTACTTGCAAGTAAATATATCATAACCCGAAACTTGTGTTGAGTACCCACAACTCAATTAAACGTTAGTCCTTGGCAATGTTGTTTGAATTTAATTATAACTACTTACGTATCTGTCAAAATCGTATACTATGAAAGTTGGCAAGTGTGCGACAAGAGTAGTGTTAAAATTAGCTTTTAACATTGAAATTTTGGATGTCACATGTTTGGATATTTCTACTTTCACGCGATTAAGTCGATAGAATTTCTAAATTATTTTTATCGTCTAGTATGTTTTGTCTTAAAGAAAGTAATTATAATTAATTGTTGTACTTAAATTATTAACTAATTTATATTTCTACTGCTGGAACACTTTGGAGAATATCGCTTTAATTAATTTTTTTATCTGATAAAAAATATATGCAAATCTTTTGAATAAAGGCGCTGAAATAAAAGATGCAAAAAATTTAAAAGATAAAATCTATTCTTAGATAATGCAACTCGTGCATGTACATAAATATCATTAATATTTGTGAGAGTTGTTTTGTTCTCAAGTCATATAACTATTAATGCGAATTTAGTATAGTGTAGAGTTGGAGTTTCATATAAGATATGTTTGATTTAGTACCTGAACCTTACAGTAATTTAAAATAAAAAAGTCAAGAATCGCAATTAATAATTTAAGTTTTATTGTTACACATTATATTATTAGTAATCGATACATTAGTGGGCATTATTTTAATTATACGCTTTTTGTTATGGTCACCAGTATAATTTATTAAATAGCATAATAATAACTTCTTTGTCAGAAATTTGTCATTTTATCTAAACCATAAGAATGAAAAATAGGTCAGTAGAACAGCATCATAGCTGCAAAAGGGGGCGTGATCTTTGCCATAAGATTATTTCAGCTAAGCTAGCTCCGTAATCAATAAAGCATATTTTAATTAAGTGCTACGTTGTTAAAGTGGACGTAGAACTTTTAGTTAGTAATTAAGCACCCGGTATCAACGTTAGTAAGGAGTAGGGTGCCGTGCCAGCTTCCAGTCTGTAGGCTCAGCGGCCCAACGGCCGCAGTCGCGCTGAGATTCCGTCGCGTCACCACGCCGCCGCCGTCGCTTTCCTGCTTTCTCGCAAATCGATATTGCCGTATTTACCGTACCGTCGAACATACACGCTTTTATTGCTACAAGTAGACATTTTACGACTGTTAAAAGTTCTAAACGTGATTCTTCGATACAAAGTTGTTATTCGTCACATCCGTTGCCCTGTTCCTGTAACTTTTTTAGCAGTTGTGACAGGTTGTCATATAAAGTAAACAATAGACGCCAAAAACAAACGAGAGAACGTAACAGCTGATACATTTTGTGAGTACAGCTGATCGTTTTACAAATAAAGCGCGGGGTTAAGAGTCTGGTATTTTTATTTCAAATCGTGTATACAATTTGGGCGATTCTGACACTGAAACATATGCTTAGTAAAAATAAATTATTTAGAAAGCTCTACCGATGAAGTCTTCCAGCGCGACGAACGACGTGTTTTATGGTGAGACGAATGATGCTGTAATTATAGCGCGAAGGCGACTAAATGGCGTGTGCGCATGGTCTTCGCGTCGTTAATAGATCTTGTGATATATGCTCACGATTTGAGTGTATAAACGTGCGAGTGAACGAAGGCCGCGACTTGCGTCTACGTAGCGTCGTTGCTCCGGGGAAGTTGGCAAGGTGCGCGGGCGCGGCGCGTCGTGCAGCGTGACGCGTCGACGCAGGCCCCGACTCGGTCGCGTCTCTCGCGTCTGCCCCCTCAGTACAACCTTGCTCGCGCTGAGGACATGTCCGTGTTATGGATTACCAATGCATCGTCGTGTACACCGTCATCAACATCGCACCGCCGCGACTCACTACACAGGCGACAGAACTATCCGATGGCTGTATTACTTGGTTTAAAAATAAGATCAAAAGGTAACTAATGTGACAAAATTAAATGTTTAAAAATTTTGACTTCCTAACAAACCAACCTAAGCAAAATCTAAATATTTTTTGAACTCACAAGAATGCTTTAGTAGTTTTTAGAAAACAAAAACTCACTATAAAGAACTTGATTTTATTGCATATACCTATGCGTGACGATAAAATAATGTATAGTTAATAAAAAATTTAAATCTTGAATTTAGGCAACTTGGAAATGATTAAAAACTTTTAGACGAAGTTTCCTTATCTGATAGAAAGTCCGACGACTTTATGCGAATAGTAAAACTTGTTCATTAAAAGGTCATTTAAAGCTTTTCTAGTTAACTAACTGGATACCTACTCCTATACTTTCAATTAAATTAAAAATATAAAAGAAAGTCAAAGTTTATTTCAGTAGTGATTATTTACTAGAATTTGTTAAAATTGATTAAATATCGATTGTAACTCTCCTAAAAATAAAATACATGGTATTTAAATTAAAATTCACCTACTGAATAACCTTAACCCAGCTTTGATTTAGTATAAAGAAAACATGATGTGCCAGCATTCTAAATGAGTACCACTAATATATTTTTAAGAATGTTTTAATATTTTAGTATAATATATTATTAAAGTGACAACGTCGGCTGTTTTGCAGAGCGGTAGCAGTTTACCTTCAGTCATTAAGGCTGACTCCTAATAGCGGAGCTATACATGGAAACCTGGCATGTCTTTATTACAAGCAAGGTTTCATAGACCTTGCTATAGATACATACCGTCGAGCTATAGAACTCCAGCCTAATTTTCCTGATGCCTACTGCAATCTAGCTAATGCATTGAAAGAAAAGGGACTCGTTTCCGAGGCCGAAGAGTGTTATAACAAAGCTTTACGTTTATGTCCTTCTCATGTTGATACACTTAACAATCTCGGTAATGTTAAAAGGGAACAAGGGAAAATCGATGAGTCTACAAAATTATACATGAAGGCATTAGAAGTGTTCCCTAATTTTGCTGCCACACACAGTAATTTGGCTTCACTTTTACAACACCAAGGTTTGTATCAGTACACATATTGAATCGTTTTAATTAAATTAACACATTCCTCGGAATATTCATACGATACAATTTTCATCATTATTGCACAAATATATATATTTGTTTGTTACAGCTATGACAGAAGATATTTACTGTCCGTTGAATACACATAACAGAAACGCACTGGATGCAGTGCTTAGCTCTTATTTAATAGAATGTGTGCTGATTTGTATTCATTAGTTTTACCTTGATACATAGTGGAGATCACTTTGAATCAATTATACAATTCTGAATTACATGCCGATTGACATTCATTCGCACACACATATTCGCAGTTATAGCTAATCACAAAAGTCGTTGTTGGTGTAATCATTTTCACGTCACTGGAATTCAATCACTAAAACTGACCTTCTCTAGGATTATCGTAGTAAAATCGTGAAGGTGCTCAAACGTGGGTGGGTAAACATCAAGTGCTTTCGAGAATAAAGAGAGGCAATCTTGCCTAAAGCAATTTCTCGAAGTTTTCTTTGATCTTCAAAGGGGACGGTGATTAATTATATTATAGCTCACATTGCAGTACGACTAGTAGTTATATGTAATTAGGGTTCAAATGAAGTTTTGCAGCAGGAGGTTAATGTTTTTGGCACTAGTTTATCTGTCACCTAATGGCAATGAAGTAATAAATGAAATTCGGTATATTCTTTTAAAATTATATATTAAGAGTGTGTTGCTTCATCGATGTACTCATTTTGTTATCATAATTGCAGGCAAACTTCACGAAGCTTTAATGCATTACAGACAGGCTATAAATATTCAACCAAATTTCGCTGACGCTTATAGCAATATGGGAAATACGTTAAGAGAACTGCAGGATATTACGGGAGCACTCGTGTGCTTCAAAAAAGCAATAGAGATAAACCCAATGTTTGCCGATGCTTATTGCAATTTAGCAAGTATTTACAAAGATATGGGCAACATTACAGAAGCTATTGAGTTATATAAAAAGGCTTTGCATTTTAAACCAGATTTTCCTGATGCATATTGCAGTTTAAGTCACTGTTTACAAATAATATGTGACTGGAATGACTATAGCGAGCGTATGCACAATATCGTCGCAATAGTCGAAGAACAATTAAATACGGATAAACTGTCCTCAGTACATCCACATCATTCCATTCTATATCCATTAACAAATGAAGCAAGGAAGGAGATAGCCACTCGACATGCCAACTTATACTCGGAGAAAGTGAATATGCTAAATAAAATTACATTTTTACATAACAAAGAGCCAAAAGGACGATTGCGGATTGGATATGTAAGCAGTGATTTTGGTAACCATCCAACTTCACATCTAATGCAGTCTATACCGGGTCTACATGATCGTTCAAAAGTGGAAATCTTTTGCTATGCTTTGAATGTCGACGATGGAACCACATTCCGTAGTAGAATAATTCAGGGCTCTGAAAATTTTATTAATCTATCATCTGTATCTAATTACGTCGAAGCTGCAAAGAAAATTTACAACGACGGTATTCAAATCTTAGTGAATATGAATGGTTATACAAAAGGAGCGCGCAATGAAATTTTTGCTTTAAAACCAGCCCCCATTCAAGTAATGTGGTTAGGATATCCGGGCACCAGCGGTGCACAGTATATGGATTATGTAATAACAGACAAAATATCTTCTCCTATTTCCACAAATTTAGATTTTAGTGAAAAGTTTGCTTATATGCCATATACGTATTTTGTTGGTGATCACAAGCAAATGTTTCCCCATTTGAAAGAAATTTATATGGTTAAAATTGGGAACCACAATAGTTGCGACATGAATAGAGCTATAATAAATTGTTCCGTAAATATAAACATTGAAAACTTGTTTAATGTGACAGAAACAATCGAGGTTATCAAATACGAAAATTTAGAACCGATAGAAGTGAACACAAAGGAAATAAACATTCCAAGTTACGTAATTGAGTCAACAGTTAATCCTCAAAAGCATCAGGTAATTTTTATTGTAACTGATAATTCATGAAAATCAGTACGTAAGTAATAAACAATGTCAAATGACTAATTCATATTAATCTTGTTAAAGGTTTTGGTTGATGGTGTATTTATACAGAATGGCTTATCGGTAAATTATTGTAATAAAAGGGTAGCAACCGCAGAGGAGATTTTCGATGGTATAATACTTACAACCAGAAGACAATACGGCCTACCAAATGAGGCAATTGTGTACTGTAATTTTAATCAATTGTACAAAACGGATCCGACAGTATTGGAAATGTGGGTGAATATATTGAAAAAGGTACCGAATAGCATTCTGTGGCTGTTAAGTTTTCCCGCTGCTGGCGAACCGAATATTCATAGATATGCCCAGAGATTAGGTACTGACTTCATTTGTTTACTCAATTTAGGTCTGATTGACAATTGTTTATAACTTTATTAATTTTGTAGGTTTACCTCCAGGCCGAATTTTGTTCTCTAACATCGCTTGCAAAGAAGAACACGTGAGGCGTGGACAACTTGCAGACATTTGTTTGGATACACCGCTGTGTAATGGTCATACAACCGCCATGGACGTTTTATGGGCTGGAACGCCTGTAATTACACTTCCAGGAGAAACTTTAGCATCACGGTATGGCTTATATTTTTAGAAAGTATTAGATACTGTTACTGGCATTCACGGGTGCTATTAGTATTTTATTGATTTTACAAACTGTTTATTGTACTTCCTCCGTTTTACTTGTCTGTACTGACATTTATTAGCTTTTATTTTATACAATATGCTTTGGGAATAGATAAATTTGCTATATATACTGAGTATAACTTCACAATTGCAAACAATTCAACAGTCAATATTTCGATATCAATCCGTCAAGTTTTAAAGACTGACTTCTAATTGCAAGTCTCGTTATAATGATATCATCTGGTATAAATCGCGTTGGATTTTTATTGAAAGCTTTATGTCTTTATGGATGATCAAATTGTTCATGAACATGGTAATTAATACTCGTATATTATACTGACTTGTAACAATTTTATTTGGCAATCAAAACAAATCATTTGGTAATTAAATCAGAGATAAATTTTATCGGTATAGGTATTGATTCATAGGTATCGCTTTGTAACATTACGGGTTCATTAAGGCCATTGTTACGTTCTAATAATAAATATGGTATAAAATAGTTGTACCTTTTTATTTAGTATGTCATAGTTTTTATAGTCAATACCTATTTATAACATTGACCTGATATCATTAATTTACTTTACTAACTACTTATCTTTACGACAAACGACTCTGGAGAATGGACATGGAAGAAATAATAATGATTTA
The DNA here is from genome assembly GCA_963082885.1 of Parascotia fuliginaria. NCBI lineage: Eukaryota > Metazoa > Arthropoda > Insecta > Lepidoptera > Erebidae > Parascotia > Parascotia fuliginaria. Next base: position 9,082,823 of record OY720170.1, read on the forward strand.
TTTCTTTATAGAGTTGCTGCGTCACAACTGAACGCTCTGGGATGTCCAGAACTGATTGCCAAAAATAATAGACAATATGAAAATATCGCTGTAAAGTTGGGAACAAGTTATAAATAGTAAGTATCTGTTTTTTATTTTGTTTATTGCATATGAGCTTCATTGCTTTTGTTATATCTTATTAATCAATTTTATAATTTAAGTAAAATACATTATATTTTTTGTCGAGTTGTAGTGGTTTGTTGCAGTATTTAGATCATCCTAAATCATATTTCTAAAAACCTTTAAGAATATCGCTGTGTGCTGCAGTAAAAATGATGTATAATGGATTCGAAGTAGCACCCAAGAGAGACGCAAAAATTGTGAAATCTGCGGATAAATATAGGCTATTTTTCATTTATTACATGCCACGCGGGAAATGCCGCGAGCGCGAGCTAATAAATTGATATAATAATATTTGTGTCAAAGCTTCTTCATCGTAATAGCAAACTAAGGACATAGATAAACTTATAGAGCCCATCAGAATTTCAAGGCAACTAACAAATTTCATTAGTAGTACATAACTGGAATAATATAATTGGCTTCTTCCTATAAAGAATTATATTTTTATTGAACATGAAAATGGCCATGAAGTAGGCGATTAAGTACTGAAAATTTTAATTAGCAATGTCACCATCACCAACACGTTATTTAGTAACTGAAACAGATATTAGGTAATTTTGTTTTTTGCGTAACGAAGTACATTTTTAAGCTAAATGCTTTATTTTGATTGATGAAGGTTTTAGAAACAAAATTACAAGCAATATATATTATAAAAAAAACCGTCTGCATAAAACAAAGCGAAAAGAAAGAAACCCACTTTTTTTCTCGTGCCGGCAATTGAAATACATGTACACTTTGTCACTCCCACAAATAATACGAATCTAATGACACCTCATATGTTAAAATCCATTAAGACATTTAGGCTGTAGAGCGTGCCAAAGAAATAGACATACATTCTCACATACAACGCTTAAAAATCATTACCCTCCTTGACTGCGGCAGTTGGGCAATAACAGATTTGCTTTCTTGCAATTTTCTTGGATCTGTTTTGACGTTTTAGACCTTTGATAAATTGCTACATACCACTTATCATCATCATTAGTATTACCAGGATGTCAAAAATTAAGCATCTTTATTTAAATTTAATATTCTATTAAAAAACATTGCGATTTGAGCACCGTGCAGTTTTGTCAGTTTTCTTTATCGCACACAAGTTCTTTAACTTTCCACGTCACAACCCCAACCCTTATCATTTTGTTATTGAACATAATATAATTATTTGTTACCTGGTCTGGCAATCATTTTAAGTAAATTTAAGAATGTGCTGTTTATATCACTGAAAGATAATAATATATCATATTAATTGACGTTATAACAAAATATCTTTCAAAACGTCAAACGACATTTTCAATTATGTTACGGAACAATGTTTTTTTTTATTTGTCTTGCTATTAAATCATTTCATCATTACTATAAAACAGCGAATAACTAAGCCGGTAAATTCAGTTAATATTAGATACAAAGAGACATGGCAGCAACAGTTGAGTTTCAGCAACAGTTAGGAAGGTAACCGACCTTCAGGCAAATATTGCGTGCTGTCGACGTTCAAGTGCGTAGCTCACGATATCTGTCATTCGACCAACCTGGTAGGCACGCGATTTTATTACATACTGGCGACACGCCCCGTGTAATAAATACGTTTTTACGTAATTAAAAATGTTTATATGCCTTAGAGCCAAGACTAGTGGCATAAGTGTTAATAGAATAGAATAGAATGCCACTTGTCTAGGCTCTCTGGTAGTCAAATTTTTCTCCAGCACATCTAATCCATCCGGAATTAATTCTTTCATTGAGAGTGTAAGCCGTATCGAAATACGTGACGTGTCTTTCAAGATGTTGGTGAAGAAACAGCGACTACGCTTTATACTGTTTAGATAACATATCACTAAATAGTACATTGAACGCGAATAAATATCACTAACACTGTATGAATATAATAAATATACTATAACACGCTCTGCGGTTAGCAAGATTAAGATCAAACAACCTTTACATAGGAATGTGTAGCGAGTTTGATATAATTATAAGATATATAATATTCAAAGTAATATAATTTAATTTAAGAAAGGATATGTTATAATAAAATGATTGTTCATATGTTCATGGCAACGATAGGTACTATATCAATACATTGGGATAAATTGTCGCTTAAACTAAAACACTACTTTTCAAGAGAGAAAAAGAACGTTTTTGTTTTCAGAAAAAAATCATAGCTTTTTATTTTTAGAAGTTACATAAAAACGTCTGTCGAAACATATGTATCTTCTTTAGTTTAGTAGTAAGCTTGGATTAACTAATTTTCTTTAATCTATTTATGGTTGTCTAGGATCTCAGAGTTGATAAAAATTTTGGTTTTCTCAAAACTTAAATAAAAATTATCAGCTTTTACATCAAAAAATTATCTATTTATAATAATAATAATAATAATATGTGGACACTATCACACATCGTCATCTAGTCCCAAGCTAAGCAGAGCTTGTGTTATGGGTACTAAATAATTGAAATATAATACATATACGTACTTTTTTTTGTAAATACATACTTAGAATACATAGAAAACACCCAAACTGAAGACAAATACAAATGTTCATCACACAAATATCTGCCTTCCGCGGGAATCGAACCCACGACACCCGGCGTCGCAGTCAGTTACACTAACCACTAGACCAACGGTGCAGTCAAAGTTATTTTGAGGCAGGATGACTAAAATTTTTTTGGATCGTGTAAACATTATTTTTGCGTATTTCAAATATACAGATCGACAGAGAAAATGGTTTATATGCCAATTGAACCCAAAGGTATCGATTATAATTTTCATAATATATACTGGTTTGATAAGGATTTGATTTTTTTAATATTTAGGGGTGATAATAGGTAAAGGTTTAATTCACCACATTCATCCTGAGGATCTCCACTGTAGAACATAGGTTGCTGAAACGGAGGTATTTACATAGTTACCACGCTTAGTAGCCGATTTGGTAATCGCAGTAAAATGAGATTTAGTATGGAAGTAACGGTTCTTCTGTTTGTTATCTAGGTTTAAGAAGCAACTGGCTCCTGAGCCGTGGCTCAATCAACACACCCTGTAACAGTATAAAAAACTGATGACTAGTTTTTCCTAACTGTTACGGAGTGTGCATCTTAACACGATAGTCAACTATTAAGACACCAAAAGAAAGAGACCCATATCTTGTCGCTGTCGTCGTAAGAGTTGACATTACTAGTGCGTTAAGACCAGAGACCGAACGGTTTAGAAACTCTGTCATCTCAATCCTTTTCTTTATACTTCTCTGTGCACTTCTCTACTCCCTACATGGTCGACACTGCGGCTTGTTTGTGTTTCCTTAGTACTGATTCGACAATGTTTCGAAAATACAATAATAGTTAAAAGTTTAATAATATGATTTGATTTTTAAATCTTTATTTTTTTGTTTGCAGTCGAAGATATATTCGGAGTAAGATAGCTAAAGCACGATTAGATAGTACACTATTTGATTGTGAACATTATACACGTGGATTGGAAAGTCTTTATGATAAAATGTGGAGACGCTATGAGAATGGTGAACAACCTAATCATATGTATGCCTTTGGATGATGGATGAAAAATCAATGGATTCTTAGGTAATGTAATAATTTATTTAAAATAATTATAAAGCCGATAACTCTATGTCACATGAATTCACACTTGCCTGAACACAGGAGTGATTAGTAAGGAGACTAAATAAATAAATAAAATGATTTGATTTTTTATTTTATTTGATTATCTAGTACCTACGTATATAACAATACTTAGTTTGTACAACCTATTTGCTCAAATAAAAATATGTTACTTAAATATTTCTGAGCAAATATGTTTTATCAGATTAAATCTCACATACATACCAGATTCCTGAAAAATATTATTATCTAACAAAAATAACTATATTTCTTTATTAACCTACCTTCATAAGAGTTTACTGGCCATAAGACGATAGCGACAAAATAATACAAACACCTGAAACTAGCGTCAATCGGTATATCTATGTCATAAGATGCTAAAGCGGTTGTTAATATTTGCGAATGAAAATATTTTTATTTATATGCTATGTATTTCTTACTAGTGTTTAATAAAAAAATAAAAAATAATTATAAACATAATATTTTAAATTTCAGTTTTACATCATTTAACAATAATGAAACGGAAATACGCACACAAAGTGTCCGTCCAAATGCTGTCCATGAAGTTCCACATTTAGTATAATTTTTATTGCATTATTTATATCTACCGTCAATTTATCTGTAAATGTATTATGATGTGTGCACCTTATGATTGTGCTACAAATTAAAATCTTATACATCAAGTGTTGTTGTTTTAATATACTATGTTTTTTAATGTTTTATTAGAACACACAATACATGACGTGGCGACACGAATGAGGGTGTTTAGAAAAATTTTTGCCACCAGTTGGCGCCGCTTTGGTAAAAGGTCTTCCATTTTAAAAGCTCTATCAAAACAAATATTTTTAGTGCTCATTTCGGCAGTTTCAATGTTTAATTTACAAAATGGATATTCCACGTGCAGGACAAAAGAAAATTGCTGAGAGGGTTTTACAAAATGGCGCCCACAAGGTGGCAGCACCGTTGCGTCAGGTGTAGCTTTCGGTGTGCTTTCTAGTGAAGGTGAAAATCCAATGAATATAGTAGACCAGTTAATTTAATAAATTATATCCTTCAGAATTAGTAGAGCAAAAAAAGGTATTATTTTTACAATCATTGACCGATTTGAGATTAAGGAATCAGCAGGAAAGTAGGGACATTAAATTAACTTTTAAAATTGTTGGCACCTGAATAAATAATTTATTACAAAAATCGATTATTTCTTTCATAAAGAAATTTTATAAAAGCGAAATCTAGTTTAAATCGTCAAAACTTACGAGAAAACGTTTATGATAATGGTATCTTCATAAATTCATAGATGTCGCTGTAGTAATTTCGACAAATCAAGTGTACTGAGGCCCGAGACAAGTGTCATAGATTTCTATTCTATTCATAGAATAGATAGAAAAATGTATTGGATTGACATAAGCTAACGCCAACACTTATGTCAATCTCATACATTTTTTAAATCTATTCTATGAATAGAATAGAAATCTTTGACACTTGTCTCGGGCCTCTGATAAGCCTAGCATCCAGCCCTACAATGAAATCTTTTGTTTATACAAAATATGGTGCCTTTTATTCTAATGCATTTTGTTTGTTTTAAATATTATAAATACTGTTTAAATCATCAGAAAAATGAATAATTTACCTATGCTTGATGCTGACAAAAATAGTCGACACAAATTGTCGGTTTACAGTGACTATCTATACCTACAATCTTTAATCCAAAATTCTTTTAAAACACAATTTTATGACATGGATCATTCAGCGCTGATTGAAACAATTGTGGCTTAGCTCCTTTCTGCTCCAGAGCGCCGTTACGTCTATTATGGACTGCGATTCAGCGATAAACGTTCCATTGCATAAAATAGAGACTTTAAAGAATCTTGGATTAAAGTTTGTTAGAAAGCTACTGTTAGTCGCCATAAGAAAATAAAAGAAGAAGAATAACCTACTAATACCTACTTACATTAGGTACACATTTTATTAACAGTTGTTATTTTAATTTTAAGTTCATAGTTTAAATAATAAAGTCGTAATCGAAAAGTATTGTGAGTAAGTTTCGTTCAGTATTCGTTTTTACTACTCCATTTTTTAATTTTAATTTTGATAATAAATAAACCAAAAATAAATTAATAAAAATTATAATGTTATTATTTTATATTATGAAACGAATAGCTATAAAGCAACTTCCTCATTTCCGCTAAAAATGTCTACAACTAGACAGAAATCACCTCCAAGGACCTTCACTTTGTCTAGTCTTCAGTGACCACCCTATTCATTTGCAGCTCGTTGGTTATACTATCAAGTATTTAAAGTATTTTATTATTGTTACTAGCGACTTTGTTCGCGTGAAAATTCAGATGCGTGCCTGTATGAGAATATTGCCTCAAAGTATTGTTTCAAATAAGTTATTTAAATACGTGGCCCCGAGCTAGGCAGAACGGAGTCGAGCGGACTGTGGTGCCCTCGCTTGGTACCGCAGTTCGCTCGACTCTGTTCTACACGATGCGGACGGTAGTGCTGCGGTGTGGCATGGCACGGCGCCGCCGGGTAGGGTAGATTTGACTGCAGCTGGCGGCTAAATCCAGCTTTGGTCTGCATAGATCAGCTTTACTCCGTCCGTCCACTCCGCTACAATGGAAACACTTTCCACTTTTCAATCTTCACCTTTCCTTTTCGCCCAGCTCCGCATCAGTGAAAACGCATCCTAACTACAGCAACTTTATTTGACGTAAGTTGATTGAGTTTTCAAACATGTGTCAAAATCTAAGGGGTATTAATATCAAATTAGAAAAATATTATCCCCAAAATTACTTTTTTGCCTTTTTCAACCCCATTATAGGATGAATTTCAATAAAATACGATACATGTCTTTTATCAATTCTGTTAAAGAATGTTTATGCAAAATTTGAAGAAGATTGGACCAAGGAATCACATTGTTCCATACAAACTTTGCCCCTTCTTTTCACCCCCTTAAGGGTCGAATTTTGCAAAATCCCGTCTTAGTGAGCACCTACGTTCTAAAAGGAGCCCTCATGTTAAATTTGAGACACTTGATTTCGTGATGAATGAGTCAGTGAGTGCGCGACTTTTTATTTTTATTGTATAAATAGATTCCTTGCTCAGCTACCTAGAATATTTCTTTGAGTTATATGATTTCGTCACCACTGTCTAAGAGTAAAATTAAACCCATTTAGAATTGTAGCTGTCTTTGGTCTGGGTGCTAATAGCTTAACTATGTCACCCAATTAATATATAAAACTAGCTGCACCCCATGGCTTCACCCGCGCCAAAAATATGTTTTGTCTCCCTCGGGAACCAGACCAATTTTTGGGACCAAAAGTAGCTTGTGTCTGTCTCCAGCAACGAGTCTATCTACATACCAATTTTATCAAAATGCGTTCAGTCGTTTAGGCGCTAAGTGGTAACACTCACATACATACTTAAATACTCACACAGAAACTTTCGCATTAAAATATTAGTAAGATTTCATGAATTTTAAGTGACGTGATGTCCACCAATTCTGGATCTCATTAACTGCTTGCCATCATTTCAGCTGGAAGACGTCCACTGCTGGACATAAATAGCTCTCAGTGGGCTCTAATAGAAGTAGTTCGTAATTTAACATCTCTTTTATAATAATAGCTTATGAGGTTTACCTATCTTGGAACGCAACATAGGTTATTGATTTAAAAATTATACACGAGTTTATTTGAAAAACTTTTTATTAATCTTTATGATTTTACATTATAATATTCGTTCATAAGTACACAAATAACAATAGTGTATCTAATAATAACAATAAAACAGATTTTGCAAAACGACAAAATTGTTAATAAACACAGTAATAAAATTTAAACAAGGAAACAAAGGTGAAATAATATATTTTAGCAATTACATGGCACTTTTATACACATTCGTGTAATTAATTTATATTTAATTGTAAAACAAAAACAAAATTTTTGTGCTACAGGCAAATTTCCGCCGTAGGTCAAAAAAGCTTTATAATGTCTTTTACATTTTCCGTTCTCAAGAATATAAAATTCTTTGATCAGTACGTAACACTTCTGTTATTTAAACTAAATATTTACGTTATTTTTACGCCACGATTCTGCATTTTGTGTCATAGCATTTTTATTATTACTAATTTTGTTCTAATAATTTAAATCTACGGTTACATATTGATCGTATTAGTCTATCTGTGTAAAATCATCTATCTGTTCTATTTCTTCATTCTATATAATATTTCTAGTCATTTAGCAAAATCGGTGGTAAAAAATTACGATTTGAGATAACAAATCGGCCGCTTGACTTGAGTAACATTTTTATGAAGTTCTTGTAGTATTCCAGTGTGGTGAAGAAGACTTACTAGCTATTTTGTTTAAAAAGTAGGTAATGTGCGCGTAGATAATTCAAAGACTAGATGATTGTCCAATACATACTTATGTTAAGTGTGAGCAATATAATTACCATTGCTAAGTCTAGTTTATTATAATCTTTATTTTCAAAATGGAGTCGATAAGTGCGAGAGTTTTATTGAAGGTGAATAAGTTTTTTGAGGAATATTTAATAAAGTTAGAAGAAATGGGGGAATAGTTAGGAGTAGGTATTACCAACTAAAATATTATTTTTATACACCTACAATTCTAGGGACTCAAGTAATATTGAAGAGGTGGGCAATATCTTGTTATTTACTAAAAATAACTCTCAGGATTGAGGCACTGAGAATGTTTTACGAAATAATAAAATGTGATGTAGGTAATCAATATTATACTTCCGTTAGAATTCAGTGGTAAAAATTTACAAATACCTTTTGCTATTAGGTACCTATATCTTAACAGTAAGTATCTGAGAATGGTGTCCTGGTTAAAAATAAGTATTTTATTTCAAATTTCTGGTATTAAACTTCTTATCTATCTTATAATCAACTTGCACCAAAGTAGGTACTTCATAAAAAATATAATAACATATAAAATTTAAATCAAATTAACAAAATAGGAATTTCTTAAATTTTCAAATGCAGACTTGATGAAATTGAAGTAATACAATTAATGAAAATGTATAGAGTTTCCTACTGTGTGGATGAACATTACTATTATTAATTGAAGGTATACTATTATAGTATACATTAAAAAATTAAATGATTACATGAGATCAAAAAACAACAAACTTAAATTATAGAAATCAGGAAGATATTTACACACTTACTTTATTTAATGAAAATTGAAATTTTCATCCTTTTACATAAATTATAAAAATGTTTTTATAACTACTGTAAATCTATTTATAAAAAACTATAATATCTAAGACACGTGCGTTAAAATTTATTTTCCATTTAACTCTGTAATGTTGAAAGTTTACCTAGCGCTTCTTCAGAGGACCTATTGTACTGTGGAGGTACCTATAATATATTGATTACTGATTTTATACGATCACATTACATTTACCTTATTAAGTACCATGACTTAGATATTAATTTGCTAAATATTAAACTAAAATAAAGTTAGCATGTCTTAGCACGTTTTAATAAAACATATTTGGCAAGTTTTATTGATTTTATGTTTCTACGAAAATAAAATAAAATAACACAAAATCAATAAACATATTAAAATATAATAGCTATGTACTGCTTAGGTACTATGTTTTCCTGTTAAAGTGATGTAGTCATATCATATTTTTGTAGCCATTTCTGACCGTTACTTTTGTTTAAATAACATAACGTCTACTTTTATTGCCAATTGAAGCAGCGAGTACCAATATTAGTTTTACTAAACGTAGACATTATTGGTATTGCATAACAATCTTGATTTCACTATACATTCACAAAAATCTGTCTCTCTTGCAAAATTTTTACTGTAACTTTTATTTCATACATCAACTTTGATATCTAGTTGTTGAGTTAATAAAATGTATTTATCTATGCACAATGTTCTTAATTTGAATAATGTGAAAATCTTAAAATTGTTGGAATGCATATATTTATTTATATCTTTTGTGGTTAGATGTCTACTTTAAAATAACTGGGAGAGAAAATAATTCCAAATGCGGTGCTAGAAAACAAATTGGTTAATTGGATAGACTCGTACTTATCATTTTTTAATATATAAGTAAGTTATGAAGTTTTAACACGAATATAATAATATTTTCATATAATTAATTCATTTTGATTGCGATTTAATTGTTTTTTACACACATCATGGCATGTACCTACAATACTAGTGGTGGAAATCAATTAAAATGAAAATGAGTTTATTATTTAAGATTATATAGAAACAAATTTAAGTCTATAATTATTCAGTATAAACTGACATATTCAAAGCAAAAACACATGGTACATATTAAAAAAAGTGTTCAATTTAAGATTGATTTTTAATTTTGTGTTTACAGAATATATTTAATAAAATACTAATCATTACTTTAAAAATAACATTAAGATCAACATCAATTTATACTAGGTAGCCAACAAATTTAGTTTTAAAAACTAAATTATCACGATTAAGATAGTTCATGCAAGTAACATTTTATGTTGTTTACCAACATGACCATTTCTGTATAAACTAATCTTGCCTAGGCTAAATAGATTTTCATACATTTACTATGGCGTAATGTCTTCGATTATCGGCAGCTGTTGAATAGGCAAACTTATTTCAATCACATCTTTTGTTGTTATAATAATAGCGAAAATTAAATGCTTCATCATTATCTTCAATTGCCTTACACATCTGTATATGCTAATTTGGCTAAGACAAACTAGTGTAACCACAAAACGAGCTTTGCCAAAGGAAAGGACTTTATTGAGTTAGTGAATTTAATTTAATTTTTGTATTATATAATAATTACGTATAATAAACCACATTGTATTAAATTAATGTAATATTGAAGTCAAACTGATATTTATGCATCAATTTGTAATATTAGTGCATAATGATTTTGTTTTAATTTGATTATGTAAAGCAACAATTGAGGTCAAATGTGGTTACACGGATGTCATAATATTATGACTACCTTATATTACTTGTGGCTTATTTACTTAGTGAACTTGCACAACTACACATACGTTAGACAATTATAATACCTAAGATACAATATCTTAGAGTTATTTGTCTCAAACTTAATGGCTAGTCACTAGACAAATATTTTAGAATTTCGTTTCGGAGATACGAGGCTGAAGCCACGCTATTACCTACATTCAATTTCTACCAGAAATCTATTTATTAATATAATATTATCATAATTCTTCTTTAATACTACTTATATCTGAAAGTCGCATTTACTGCGAGAAAAAAAAGTGAGTACACATATTACAACACAGTGCCCATAAAGTTGAGTGCCATATCATATAAATAATAATATAAGTAATAATATGTATACATGTCTATATACAATAAAATTAACGTCTAAGATGTACCTATATAGTACAACATGTTATGCCTAGAATGAGACATCTAAAATGTACAGTGTCTACTTTTTACTTTTACTTTTTATTAGTCAAGCGTTACATAATCAGAATATATTTCTATACTTCAAAAGTGAAGTCAGTTTTGGTTTTACATCTAAGTGCGAATGGAATTAATTCGATATCATTACTCTTATTTTTATTTAATAATTTACGTAAAAATAACCACATTATTTGAACGTACCTATCTTTTATGTTTGTTATTAAGCGGCATATTTCTGAGCGGACTAAATAAGTCAAACTTACTTTCGCCACAGAATCTACTCTAATTTTCTCTAATGTCTTCTTCATATTCATAGTCTTTATCATATCGAGCACAAGATAAATAGATTATAAGAAATTACAGTATTTATGGATTGTTGAAAAAGTACTGCTCAAATCAATACGTCATCATGACATACAGTTCGAACATTTCTTTCATTCATGAGGCAGTTTGAAGATATATATATATATTACTATAAAGATGATCTCAGCAGTACGTCTATAAATATCTTGCATTTCTTCACCCAGCGGCTATGGCAGCATAGTTTTTGCTATTGATAAAGTTAAACTAACTTGTGATTGCGGTAATTACAATTGTGTTGTTTGAAAAAATATTATTGCCATTTGTGTTGTTCGGCACTGTAAAGTTTGACTACGATTTCTTTAAAGCTTACCTCTATTTTTATCCAGCGTATATTTATTGCTTTATATACCAGATGTATAATTAACCTTATGAAACCCACAATGAAGTTAATGGAAGGTCGTAGCTGAAGACAGGAGCCCTGCTTGTCAGATATTTGAGGGTGAATTTTTGAATCTTGTTGTGAAGATAGGAACATTTATTCGACACTCATTACATTTACTGCAGAAGACAGAAATATGAACAGTCTTCGAATAATATTCCCACATTAACAACGCATTTCTAATGCTCAATAATGCTTCAACTACTGAGGCTTTGGTAGAGTACTAGCGAGCAAAAAAAGCTAATTCATCTAAATTGAACTAATTTAGGAAAGCATTGCATGGGCTATTGTGCGGCTAGTAAAGAAATAGCAAATATTATCAGAGTTAAAATACTTTATCAATTCAGAGCTAAACTATGTTCTATGTATTGTAACTTATAGATAATGCTATAGAGTACAAATTCATTATTACTACATATAATAATTAATCGACATGAATAGTTTAATACTAGCATAGCTATGTTCTTTTACATAATGTATATGATAATAACAAAAAAACGACAGAAGGTCTAGAGATTTACCGGATTTGCATCGGTTGGTTGGCATGCGGCCAAGGATACATTCTTAGTATTAGGTAGGTATTCACAAGGATTTATGAGGCCACTGATGTGACCTATGTTTAACTTCGTATCTCTCGTAAATTTGCTATACTTGGTGGCATACATACATTTTTTTATTCGGATAATTTAGCATAAATATTTCCTCCGATGTTTATTTGATAACTTTTCAATTTTTTTTTGTGTTTTAGATGTTCTTTCTTGCTTTTTCATTTTTGTGGAATGAATCTAGAGCAGTTTTGTAGAACTTGATTGGTTGTATCTCGCCATTACAAGTGATGTATTTTCTGTCATATAATTTGGTACAACTAAAGGTTCTAGATTTTAAAATTCATATTTACAACAAGGACATTGATTATTATGCTAATAAAAATTATAAAACAATCGTAACTTGATTGTTATGACCTAATTTAGCAAACACTTTTGTTTTCGAGGAAAGATGCAAATAATGAATCAGGTGGTTTACCTAACATAAATCAATGTATGAAAAAGTACAATATGATAAAAGTGGGTACATACATGCTGGATTTATATAATCGTTACATTTGCCGACTGCATGCCTCTAGTGGAACTGGTCTGCTCCGCTATAATGATGAAAATAAGAATATTTATGGCAATTGGTGAATATTTACCTGTTCCGATTCGTGTGGAGGATATGTACTTAGAATAATTGATTGCAGTTGGTTTCTGACATTACATTGTTACTATTTATAATATAACTAATTCTATAATTTAAAAAATAGATGATTTAATTGATATCAAAACTCAACATGCATTCGCTGATGGTAAGCAAAGTCAATTGCTCAAAACATTCATTAATCATTTACAAGTTAGAAAATAAAGCTACGATCTCAAACAAAAATATTTAGAATTGTTGGAATGGTTAGCAACTACAAATTAAATAAAATTCCTAATGTTCTCACAACAATATCAGCAAAGGATAATTAAATCACTAATATTATGATATAATTACAATAGTTTACTAAAACTAATTAAATAATTCAAGCAAAGAAATTTGAGCATCAGATTTGTATTACTAAATTTTATTCCTATTCCACTCATTTTACCACTACAACAATAATAATTTGAAACTTTAATCAGTATGTATAAATATGTGAGTATACTACTACAATTTAGAAATTAGTAATTTTATAGAATATTTTCTCGTGATATAAAATTTCTTCAGACATTTCCCAAAACGATTAGGGATAGGACGACATACTTTTTATACGTTTCGACAATAACCATAAATTTTAATAACTTCCAAATAGAATAATTCTGCAGTTCATCTTTCTATTATTTATTTCAATCATCGTTTCAAGTCATTACATTGTATGCACATATTTATATAGCCCAAAAATCTGTTGGAATTTTGTATCATTAAAAAAATTATGAGAAACCTATAAAACTTACTGCCTAGCTCCGATACAATCTGAAAAATAGCGATCTTCTCGAATTTTGCTTTTAGTCTAAATCGTTCAGTCGTTTGGATTCTATTTTAGACTCCAAGAAAACCATCCTGATCTTAATCGAAAACGTCTATAATTCTTGAAGTGTTTAAGTATTTACAATTTTTGCTACCAACATTTAGTAATTTCACGATAACCACATGATCAGTCTAAGATTTTAATACTCAACGAAATTATACGAGGTGTACACTACTAATAATTAATTATGAGGAGATAGTCTATCTCTTCGTCGCTATATATAACATGATTGTATTAGTTTCAAATTATTATTTGACTAGCACGTCATGTGGAAAAATAAGTGGATAATATACAGCGCCCTCTATTTATCCTCTTCCAGTAGAACCAGATCGTCAGCCACGACGTCGGATACGTGAAGGTAAATGATCCAGTACATGAGGTTAAAACAAACGAAGCAGACGGGGAATACTATACGCGAGTACTTGTCAATGTCCGATGGCGTCATGCCAAGCAATTTGCTTATATCCTGAAAATCAAAATATTTTACTTAGTATGTATAATACAATAAATTATGACAATAAGAAATACATGGTTTTGGTAAAATAAACAAAACATATAAATTTAAATCAAAATCCGCAAGCCCTTAACACTAAAATACACGTAATACGCATTATGATATCGCAAGCATCATTAGAAACGCTTAGCAGTTAACTAGATGTAAGAGGGTGCACTTTGTATAGATATTCACCTTGCCAGGGTGCAGAATATGTGGGGGCGGGCCAGGGTTTTCTTCTTCCGCTCCACTACGACCTCCATTTATAGTATTTTCAAGAGTACCTCCTTTTGAATGAGCCTTTGGATCATGGACTTTGAATCTCACTTCCTGAAATATTTACAACAATGTTTGGGGTTCGTAATGATACGTAATTATTGATATTGCTATTAAAATCAATTGCATACCGATGGCCTCCCTGGTGGACAACTTCTAAGTGTGCTCATTTTAGATAAAGTGTGTGGATCTCCTACAGGAGGACAATCAACGGGCATTTTCTTCTCGGACGCAATTTTTTGTATAGCCACAAATCTCTGTTTTCGCATTTGTATTCTCTTCGCCATATATCCTACCGTAGCGTATTCTGTAAAGATAGGAGAAATGTGTCCATAACGTTTATTTCATTCGTTAAATATATGTGCAAGACAAATATAATCGCTTAATTAAGTGGTTGAATTCGCCAAGGTCACACAACTTCGCTTTGCAATAATCGAAATAAAATTAAATTTAAAATAATAAAAATATTTTACCTAATAAACTAGCGAAGACCATGACGAAGCAGGTACCCAAATACACGTCGATAGACTTGACGTACGATATCTTTGGTAGAGCGGCGTTGGTGGATGACATGAGCGTCGTCATCGTCAACACAGTAGTCACACCGAGAGCCACCCGAGCAGGTGTGGCATTCCGGTTCAGCCAAAACGATACCCATGATATGATGACAATCAACCCAGAAGGAATGTAAATTTGGATGAGATAGTAACCCATAGAACGTACAAATTGTATTTCACATGCCAATCTTGAATAGTTTCCTGTAAGAAGTTTAAAATTTAAAGTATTTTAAAGTTTGTCAACGTTATCCAAAATTACCATATTTTAATATTTAAGGTGATTAACATTACTATATTTTTGGAAAATTATTTGATATAATTTTATCGGACATTTACATTGAAAGATAAAACTTTAGAAAACAACAGTCACAGTGAAGTTTTTACTTATAATTATGTAAAATTGTGTAAATTATTTTTTAACAAATTACATGACATAAATAACTATTTCACACCACTCATTGTGTTTTGTGCAATCATACAAAAGCAGGATGTGAAAAGATTCGTGGCTGTTTCTGTCCAGTGTTCCACGTAGGTAGTGGTGTCTAATTCATTTTCCGTAAATTTTCTATTGTCAGATTCCCCTGTGAACCCATGTACCTGTGGTAAGGGAGATCTCCATAGCTCGTTGGCGATGACCCAGCACCTTGAACTGCGGCAGCGACACCTCGCTGGAAACACCCACAGAGTTGGGCCCCTCGTTCCATTTGTATCGGATGTCCCGCATGGTGTAGCCGACTGTGCGCAGCGGACATTATAAATGAAACAACCCCAGGCCCATCGCAATGGGTTTTACAACACGAATCATCTTTCGGTTGGGGTAAGAGCGGGGGAGTCGCGAGCTCGGTGTCGCGCGTCTCGTCGTGCGATTGTCATGTTGTGTTTAGCGTGTGTGCTAGTGTCGCGATATCGATTGTCTGCACACGGGCTGAGGGAGACGGGGTCGGTGGCGGAGCGATGGATGGACAGTGCAGGGAGAGCAGCTATTGCGATCTGTTACCTGTCGTTAATGTAACAACAGTAGCACGCTGCCGATGACCGAGCACCCGGAACTGTGGCAGCTGCACTTCGTTGCTCATACCGACGCTGGTCAGCCCATCCTTCCAATGGTACCGAATGTCTCTCATTGTGTACCCGACTCCGGAGACATGTCAAACACACAAAACGCTATCACTTACGCTGCGAAGAATCGCGTTTCCCTCAAGCGGCTGCGACTGTGATGTTAGAGTGGGACTTGCGAATTCACTTAGTGAGACCAGTAAGACGGACCGAGCAATATTAAAATATAAGCGTACTCGGTCCGCCTTGATATGGATGATAGAAAAATATAAATTTGCCTACAAGGGTGAAGACCATACGAAAAATAATGATTATGTACATAAATAAATAGTTATGTAATGACTAAGTAAATACATAAAACAAATAAAACACTATATACAACGACAGCTTAGAGGACATAACTAGCTTAAAATGTGGCGAGTCATGCATGTGCGATTAGTCAGTCAGAGCATGTGATGAGCGAAAGCGGCGGTGGTGCGAGGTTGTGTGGGTATGTGTACGTCAGGGAGCGCTTGCGGTACGCTTCGTCTGCGGCACGGCCCTCGGTGGTTGTGCAGACCCCACCGCCCCCGCCTCCTTTGGCCCGCTCAGCATATCGCAGCATCGATGTCCTAGTATCATTTCGGTCGCTTGATGCTCGTGATAACAAAGGCTTACTATTTTACGGTCTGCCTTCTGCGGGTGCTGTATGCGAGAAGGAGACCTTCCAACTTATGAAAACACGAGGAAATCACAGCACGTGTCGACGGGTTTTTGTACGCTTTAGCTCACAGAATAATCTTGAGTAGCATCTGTGATACAATAAAGTGATCACAACATAATATCTGTAAGCCTAGTGATAGTTTGCATTGTGGTAAACAATCAAATCAATTATTGCTTTAGGTGAGCACTATTACACACGGATAATATTTATTTTTATTTTTCTATCATTCTGTAATATAAAGTGCCTCGCAGTTCATTATTTAATTTTACTACAGCAAACGTAAACATATAATTTATAAAATATGTTTACATTGATGGTTTCAATTTGTTAAAAAAATGTGGCATCTGTTTTCAACGAACACACAAAGCGTGCGGTTATCCAGCAACACTCTGACAAAATAGCTAAAACATTATAACATTGTATTATCAGTCGTTATAAATATGTGATTATTGTACGTGTAAACATATTATATTATTATGACAAACAATATTGACACACATTTATTGATAGGCTGGTTATGATACTTACAACTTTCAATCTCTATGTGGCACAGTTGGCGGTCCATTGGGAAGTATTGAAGATTCATAGGGCACGAAGCCGTAATCGTTAACCTGAAAAACGCCAACACGGTTTATATTTTGTAATGAAACGTTTGATTTTATACTATTACATTGATAATATATCCACAGTACCTTATACTTCTTGTGATAGAGCCAGAGTAATGTATACGTATGAATTCGTTGCTAGTCGTGGCTATGTGGAAATAAGATTGTTTTTCGTTAACAAAAAACGTGTCAGGCACCCATATATTCTTTATAAATTCGGAGCCGACGGATAAGGTCTCCACTCCAGTTCGCTTTTTGTATGCTAATCTGGGATCGGTCCAAAATTGTCTGAAGTAAAAATCCAATGTGAAGTCCTGAGAAAGTAAAATCGGGGCACTTAGCATTTTTTTCATAATGTATGTCGGTCTACAACAGTTCCACCAAAAACTTTTGAATGAAAGTGTGTCCTACGATAGTGAAGAAGTTTTAATGAAGAGCAGCATACTTATATGTTTGTAGTTCCAACTAAACACTCTTTTGATTTCTGTGGGTTAGTTATTAAAATGATAATATAGGACAAAAATAAAACTGTGTGTAGTCGAAACATATTAATTTGACACAGCCTATAGAATTAAAGTTTTTGTGTGCACAGGGTTTTGAATAGTAATAAGGGAACTAAACATAAACATCTAACATCTGCATGCTGTTTTGGAGAACTTCATCTTAAACAAAGTGTCAGTCTGTTTACACTGCAATAAATGTGATCAGGAGACAAAATGAATAAAATTTTAGTAGTGAACAAAGTTATTTGAAGCTTGATCCTTGTGACTTCTGACAGAAATAACACTTCAGAATATAATATATACAGACACTGCACTACATTGAAGAAACAAATTGAGCAGTAAGCTAAAAACAATTATGAAAAGAAAAAAAAGTGCAGAGAGTGTGATTGTGACATGAAGCCTACAGAACACAGGTGAGGTCTAAGAATGAACCGGATGGTGGGTGTTCTAAGCGACAGGAGAGGGCAAGGTGAGCGGAGGCGGCGCAGGTGGACACCCACGGCTCGATAGAGGCAATCCTCTCTTAATTGAAGCTAACAAGCCGGCACGTATATAAGTTGCCACCAATAAAGTTTGGACCAGATTTGTTGAACAAATTAATGTTCATTAATGAGGTCGAATCGAGGGTTTGCGAATTGTAAATAAGACAATCTCCCCACCCTGGGCCATGGGTCACGTCTCATTGTGACCTTCCCAACCTTGATTTGGTTTCCACTTCAGGGTCCTTTACCCAAACAATCGCCTAGCAAGCTCACTCAGTTTGATACATTGGAAAACCGAAAGCGGTTCTGTGTTCTGACCGATAAACTTATCAAATATAACGGCACGTGGTTATTTTAAAAATAGCAAACTCACGAAAGCATAATTTGAACAAAACAAGGTCAGATAGTATCGATGTTCCAAGTCACTGGAGATAATAGAAAGTTACAATTAAATTGGCAATATTTCAGTAAATACACATAATACGTACATACACAACAAACTACAAAATGAGTCACGATAAGAGATACAGTCGTCGCAAGTCCATAGAGCCTGAACATTGAACATATTTTATGTACGTTTTAATTAAAAGTATCATAAGGTCATTCCTTTGTAAGTATAGGTCGCCTTCATTGCCACTTTATACGGATACTGGTGTTTGAAAATCTAATCCGTCCACGTCTAACCAAGCAGGAAAAAGTGATGATTCCTTGTTAGTTGAAAAACCCAAAATAAAGTATTTATTAAAAAAACTGTATTATACACAGTTACTTAAATATATACAAAGTCAATACATTCTTTTCAAAGTTGCATATATTTAAATAATTTAAAATTATTCAAAAAGAGAACAGAAAAACCATAGCAAAATTATAAAAAGTGTGCTATTTTTTATTTATTAGACGAACCTTTTCTTTCGGAAAAATTACTAACAGTCGTCATCACTTTGCAAGGCAGCAACTTTGGAGTTACGAGTACTGCAGGACACACAACTGGGTAATTTCAAGGTTTAACGGGTTGCTTTTCTTATTATGATCTCATTAAAAATTTTGTTTCTCCAATATTATCGAGTTTACCAGGAAACATAATAAGAAAGCAAGTGGGCGGACAAAGGGCGATCTGCACCACCAAACGCGAACATGCTCGCAGCCTCGTATCTGGGGCTGCTCGGTCGCAGCGGCGCAGCACGCGGCCAAAGCGACCGAGACAAGCGTGAGCTGACAGTGGCGAGTACCATGAGCACTTCGGAGACGGAGCTGATAGAGAGCACATACATGGTGACGCCCACCTCCACTGGCGGACCTGCAATCAAGCCCAATAGTGAGTCGCGCGCGCGCCTCGCGCTGTGAAAACCAAACCAGAGGACGGTGACGTGCCCCATCGCCTGGCGAGTGGAGCGGAGGGGACACGAGAGGCGCGGGGTGCGTGCGGGTGACGGGCAGCAAGAGCTTTGGTGCACGCGGCATGCGGAGCGGCACAGTGTCCCACACCCGACATGCGTGCGTAAGGTGCCCGCACCTCGTGTCTCGCGGTGTCGCGCCTATGCCGCTTAAAATGCAATCGAACCGTGGCCACGGGTGCTACGATGAACGGTTTAATGCTGGTGATAATGCTAGGGGACATAATCTGGCTATGTATGCGCTGTGTCTTTAAAATTGTTTTGAAAATAAGATACCATTTTCACTTCAGAGAGAGAGCTGATGGAGAGCACGTACATGGTAACCCCCACTTCCACGGGTGGTCCTGAAAACGACACAATACACAACACATGACAAGTGTTAGTTTTCCGTTGTACGAGCTGTGCATCTAAGTTACCGTAATGAGCTCTCCAATTAGAAATGAATAGTTGTTGTTAGCTATTATATTAGTAATAGTCAGTCAAGGTGAGGACTTACATTACGTCAATATTTAATAAGCGTCAATATATACGAGACTGTCGATTCTGCTATATTTTTGCAGGTATTATGTTTACGCTGATAGAAATTATTAAATAAATAACAATGAGTTGTTACTTTGTATCTGATTGAAACAAGGATCTATATAATTTTTTTTATATAGAATTTTACCTATAATATCGATTAAAATCATTAAGTTACACTGAAAGGTATTATATTCATATTACAAATACTTTTTAAAATAGTAATATATTAAAGTTACTAGTATTAATAGGTACATTCTTTTTAATTGTCTACAGCTATGGTTTAATTTTTCTGAAAATGTACCTAATCGTATCAAAATGCTATTTACATGATTGTGCTAAAAAGTCATAAAATATAGGTAGTCACTCACCTCCATAGTTTGGCCTTACTCTTTTGTCATAACTTATGCTAAATGAATCCAAAATGGCTGATATATTGACATCTCCGAACATGCCTCCCCCACCGGCACCCCTGAAAACAAAAAAAATCTTTAAAATATAATTTGGGACTGACAAAGCACGAGTTAGATCTCAATAGGAATTAAGATTGGTGCGAATATCGCTGTTTGTAATCAGAAGCAGGAGTATAAAAGTTCTCTAATATATAGAAAGCTACAATATCAGCGAGTAACATAGGCTATATTTATTGTTGTATGCCTACCCACGCGGACGAAGCCGCTGGCAACAGCTAGTACTTACTAAATAATTTACTGATAATGTACTTACTATAGTTATAATGACATAATTACGACTAAATATTATCTAAATTTTGCACACCTTTGTTATGGTAGAATGTACAGGGTTTATGAAATAGGTCATCTTTATTATTAACTACATTCTTGCAAACAAAGAATTTCATTTCATTTCATTTCATTTAATTATTAAAAAATCTTTTAATAGTTAGTGTTTATATAATTGATACAAATGAAATAATGAATGGCAAACCGACAACAAGATATTGTTATAAATAATAAAAATGTATACATATTATACTGGTGATTACGTTATGATAATGTGAAAAATGAGCGTAGTAAGTAAATAAATTTAAACAAAAGTATGATTTGAACAAATCAGAAATATTCACCTGCAAAATAAAAGTAATAACGACACTCTAACAAGCGTTTTTGTTTGGTTAAAAGGTTTTGTCGCAACGTATACTTTTCTCCTCAATTATGATGTTAAAGCCCGTTCGTACAAACTTTATCTATGTCGCCTCCAGCGAACCACTTTAAGTAAACAATGGCCGTAATACAATAGATCAAGTTGACTCCAGTGACGAAGTGACACAATTTTTATATGTCAATCCTTTTTAAATGTTAATGGCACATCCAAGTGCGTCGCATCAAGGACCGTTCTTTATTACATAATACTTGATAAAGTCCATACCAGCGTCGCTGCAATTAAGTTCTAACTTTAATAACAAGCAAATTGTTGCCTTTTTTGAATTCGCAGTAATGTTATAATAAGCTATTATGAGAACAGCTATGATCAAGAACAATATTAAAAACTGAGAGATAAAAGTTTAGTATTTAATCTAACATTATCACTTTAGGCGAAAGACTACTGAATATAATCGTTCCCTAAGTTTCGTTACCTTGAACGGTCTTAAGCAGTTCTCATCGATAGGTTGCTCGCCACGCTAATCTTATTGAAAAAAAATCATAAAATTATTTACGAAGACATAAGCGTAGAAATACTTACTATACTTACTATAAAACTTTAATCAATAAACCGAAGCTTTGCGTTGGAGTGAATTTCTCGTTGCCGGTATTCATACCGAGCTTGAGTTTATCTCAATTGAACCATTTTGAAATTATTTATTCATGCTTAAGCAAATTATTTTTTGACATTAATTTATTGATAAACTTTGCTATACTTATATAAAATGTTTTTTTTTCTATAATTTATATATATGCCTTATTTGAACAGATAAGAACACATTTTGTATTGTTTTGTTACAATTGTATAGTATTGTTAAAATTATACATTATGATTTGTTAATTAGCGGTACACTGTGAACTCCTGTGGTAAATTAAGTTGATTCTTAATTTATAGCAAATATTAACAGTTTAACCTATATGAATAAATGATTTTGACTTTGAATTTGATTTCATATCAATCTATTTAAGTCAAAACTATTATTTTAAAGAGAAAAAGTTTGATTTTTTGTATGTTTGTATGTTTAAATTTATCTTAGTATCTACGTAACCGATTTGAAATAAATAAATAATAAAATAAAAAGCTACAAATAAGACGGGTAACAAAGGCTACGTTTTATTATATCTAAAATATGTTTTATTATTTTTTAAAATTTCAATATTTTAAGCGCCTTTGTTAATCTGATGAATGATGCAATTCCGTTTGTTGTGAGACCAAATGAAACTTTTGATACCGAAGCGAAGCGAGCAATCTTGACTTATTAAATATACTAGACCTCTTAATATAATAATATTTAATTTTAAGTAAGTCAAGAAGGCAATGATTGTATTTGATGTTTGGTTATTTTTCTTACAAATTATAAGATTTTCCTTTTTGACGAGCAAAAAAAACCCACGTGATGGTAAGTGGTAACCGTCGCTATTGGACGACACCGCGATGCTGCTGCCTACCGAGTAGAATGATGCGTTTAATGTTTTACCACAGACTATAAAATAGAATAAGGGTAATACTTACAATTATGAATATGAGTTAATGATATCTCAAAATGATTTCCTGTCATGATTTATTTTACAATTTGTAATTATAATTAAGCGTACGGGTACATACGTTTATTTATAATTACAAGCTTAGCCAAAGAACATATTTTAGCCTGATGTGAGTGTAAGAGCTTATACTTATTGTACTTTAGAGAATTTTAAACAATTATCATTTACTATTTTATATTTATTTGAAAATAAATCATATATGTTAGAGACCCTGCAGATATTAGGTTAAGGAAGAGAGAATCAAATATTCTTAGTATAGATAAATGTAATACAGCTCTCTGCAAAAAAAGCGTATACCAAATGGCTCCAGCGATTTATAACAAAATTCCCAAAGATATCAGAGATTTAAAATTAAGCACTTTTAAAAAAGTCTTCAAAGAGTTCCTAATTAAAAAATGTTTTTACTCTATAACTGAGTTTATGGAATATAAGTCTGATTAGTCTATTTGATGTTATTATTTTAATTTTGTTTTGTTTTGTGTTCTAAGTTTTATGTAAGTGTGGGATTGTTTGGTGTAAGTCAATATAGTTAAAATTAGATTAAGATTATGTACAATAAGTTATTAAAATTTGTATGCCTATGGGTACAATGTAGCGACCTATTATAACCAATGTAACACCTATATGTAAAATTTACCTACATTGACAAATAAATATTTCTATTTCTATTTCTATTTCTATTTCTATGAGGATTGAAACCAGTTATCCCTAGTATCGTCCGTTTACGGATATACCTAACACTTAGACCTGCTAATGTTCTCTTCGCTTTAAAGGAGCATTGCAAAACACTTAAGCAACACCACATCACAAGTATCTTCGAGAGTTGTGGCTGTTTACCTTCCGTTCTACTTTTAGTTATGTGACGTATCTACGCATAATCCTATCGTATATATCTTATATATCATCGCATTAATAATTGTGAATTTAACTTGCAAAACACTTTAAGAGAACTGAATTTTCTCAGAGTAAACACCAGCAATAACAAGACGACAACTCATGATAGAGCTATTTTAAGAATGTAACAAAATATAAAATTTTAACATTAATAAAAGTTAACTCAAAAAGGTTGCTAGAACTACACCAATCAAAAAAGTAACAAAACGATTTATGTGTATCGCATGTCCGTATCAAACTGCTTGTCAAATATTGATTTATAACTAGACCTATAATTAACTGTTACGTAATTACCAGCTTAGCATCCTTTAGTCGCTATTATAATTACAATGTACAGACCTGTATATTTTGACAAATATATTTTGACAAATACATAGGTATATTTAAGATACCATATTAGTTATCCTTTAAACATACATCATGGATAAGAGCATATTTATATGATATTACATTCTCATATAAATTTATTTTCTCTCTCTTTAAAATTGTAAAACGAAACAAATTTTAATCAGATATTAAAATAAAAATTATAAGAAAGAGTAACATTTTGGACCAATGCGCAAAAAAGAAAGTATAGATAAGTGTAAAGAGTAAATATTCACTATTTCAAATAGAAAACCAAGGTCATAAGTTGTACAACTGAGTAATCCGTTTTACATTTTGTCTGAACCAGAAGGAGTTATTGTATTTGTTGGATGCAAAGGACGTTTACTTTGTAACTAACAAACATGGAACACACAAAAACGATCGCAGTCGGCATTGTGGCAAAATAATGAAACGAAGTCACAGTAGGGAGTTCTTATGGAGCAATTAGTGACACACAGCGATATACACTTATACTTGCTACTTTTTAATTTTACAAGTTTGTCCAATATTAATGAGAATTACTCTAGTACTGTAGTTACTGAGAATTACTTAAATTCGGCTTTGAACAAGCGAGGTGATCTGTGTGACAATTTAATTAATAGGCTGATACTTTTTACTACGTATCATTAAAACTTCATTGATAACCGACAACTCTATGAAAAATATTCTGTACGCTCTGTGAGAAAGCTTTTTGTTCGGCCGACCGCATAACGTAGTGCGCTCGCTTGTACAAACCGTGACTGCATAATTTACCCACATAGAATATCTATTGTAAGCTCGAGTTTCTTTAGAAACCGCTGCGGATTTACAACCTTATTAAGATTCTTTTCAAATTTCTCACTACCAGTAAATGAAATGTAAACATCACCTAGAGCGCTAAATGTTAATTTTAGATTGTCAAGAAATTGAAAATATTTATAGATTTTAATTAGCGTTGCGGTAACCATATTTACATTAGGTATCTTCTAACAACACCCTACCTGTACTGAACTTAATTGGTTGTTGGAATATACATATACAGGTGGTAGGTATCTACCTACCTACAAAAAGGTGGTACCTATATAACTTGATTACGATTGCCATTATTACGAAACGGCAATTGTCGAGCCTAAATAAATTTTGATGTTAACATCAGCAATATACGCGGTGTATTTTTGAGCTCATATTTTACTTGTTTTTTACGCAGTATTTGTATATTAACATGAAATTGTAAAAATGGTGTATTCAAACATGAAGGGAAAAATATGCTTATATTATTAGAGCTTATAAATACATTTTAAAAGATAATACTTTTGTTTATACTTCTTTAAAAGTCTATGTACTATTCAAAAGGTAATATTTTAGCCGTCAAGTCTGAATACATACCACTGTATAAAGTTTTTGAATAAATAAATAAGCAAGAGAATGAATATCCGTAAATAATTAAAATATTTATGGGCGGCAGCGCCCGTTCGTTCTCAGTATTTCCATTATTTTTTTATTTACTGTGCATACAAAATGTTAAAATATAAATTTATTATGTGTTATGAAAACTTGTATCATGTATGAAAAAGTTTAATATTCAAGCAAATATTTTACACTTCAAATGATTGACTTCTTTGACGATGATAATAGAATTTGCTTGTTTAAACGAATACATTTTATCTAACCTACCTACTATTAAAGGTCACTCAGGCAATCTGGACCTCTCGGCATTTTGTTTTTTTTATTTGTCACACACATTATTATCATTACAGGGTACTACCGTAATGTTATAAGCAAGTACTTACGTATTATAATATTAACAAATAATTAAATTCACAGTGACTTTTGCAAATTCACGCAGAGAACTGCTGAAAATATCTATTACCTTTACCACTTTGTGGAACGTCTCCAAAGCACATGTCCAGGGTACGCTATAGCATTTATTCATTATTATAATATATATGATACTGCTACAGATCCACTACACACTCACAAGTAACTGGAATTGAATCCGTTTGCTTTTACACTATTTGAATACCTGTGGCTTACATTGCATCTAAAGTAACAGATCTGGCTAAGGATCTCTTTATTTGTGTGCTTATTCAACAGGTGAAGGCAAACTTCGAACGATATTGTTGTTGCTGTCGGCTGTCCAATCAGCTCAAAAGGTGCCCACTTGTAGAGCATTTTAATCTCTATAATTTGATATAAATGAATCTGTATCACTTTGTTAAATTGCTGCTTATTTTGTCGTGGTTTGATATGATTTTCGAACCAAGCTAGCTAGCTAAGTAAGCTTCAGTTAATTTATAGTATTATGGTTATTATGAAACTTATCTTCGGTTAACTACCATTGAACACTACAAAGACACAGATTTTGAACATTTCCTGTTAACTAGAGACAGGCGTGAAGTTATTTTCGGTCTTTTCGCCGCAGGATCGGTTATGAAATTTTTTTGGTCGAATTGTCTTAATTTTATAAGTATTAAGTTTTTATGAAGAAAGATTATTATATTGTTGCTTTTTGTACAAGTTTTTAAGGGGAAAGTGGCCACTGATCATCTACGTCATTCGTAGCGAAGTAGCTACGAAAATCGTAGCTATGTAGTAGTAAATCTTTCATTTCGCATCATCGTACATAATAATAGATCGATAATACATATGTTTATGTGATATTACATGCTGATTCATAAAATTGTTGACGTAATTCTAATAATTTACATATTTATACATTTCGAAATGCAATACTAAATTTAGCTTTGCCGAAAATTTTCAATTCCTGACAGGATGAATAGTCAGTGGTAATAACTAAATTCCGTCAATTGCAGCGATGCAAATATTTGGTTTGAACTCAATGTTAATATTTCGAACTAATTGCTCTGAAATTTATCTTTTGTTATATACAAACACAAAATTTATTATATTGAAATACAATTTGAATATCCTATTAATATTATAAATACCTACAAAAGTTTGTGTGTATGTAGGTATGTATGTGTCTATGTATGTATATTGTAAACGGCTGAACCGATTTCGATGAAAATTAATATGTAGACAGATTCTGTGCCGGAGACGGACATAGGCTACTTTTATTCCGAAAATCGGTCTGGTTCCTAAAGGAGCCAAAACAAATGTTGGGCGCGGACGAAGCCGCGGGCCCAGCTAGTTATTATATATTCCTTTCTAGACACATTACATGACATGACTAACACAAATTCAGACGCATGTGTATTACAGTATAAATAGTAGGTATGTGAATCAATGTTAGTAGATAGTAAATAGTGTTTTAGGCGTAGTGATTAGACCTAGTAATAATTAACTAATGAATAAAATGCACAATTCCGATTACTAATTACTGTCAAGTTGTAGCTTTAATTACTTCACGACAACATTCTGCTACAAAAATAGCATAAGCGTTTTAGGTAACGTATGCTAAATATTTTGATAAATAGAAAGGCAGACATGAAATGTGGCCTTTTAATGATATCTAAATAAAATATAATAGAAATATTATAAAATGCTTTTTTAACATGTCAGGCCTAATTTGATCCATGACCTAACAAACACGACCAGGCCATTGCTCGAGGTTAATGATCATTTGGGCAATTTGGAGCGAACTCGTGTTGACTCAAATGGACCATTAGTGTTTTTAACATTTTCTTTTGCAATTCTAACCAAATACTCTATTAGGAACCTTAAAATATCAAATTGTATTAAATAATGATCTTCGATCTTTAAGTACATTTATATATTATAATGTCTATTTACAGATAATTTGTGACGATCATGTATTTACTTTATCATTGTCGTTAAAGATTGTGTACCGAAATGAAAACCTATTTTTAAAGCAAGCGTTATGTAAATTTCTCATATTTCTAGTCATTTGACAGGGTCAGCCTTCCGTATGCCTTTTCTCCACCTCGTCTTCAGAAACCCCACAGTTTTCCCTATTTTTGAACACTACACACTTCATTAATGAGTTGATAACACTTTAGTCGTTATTGAAAATTAAAATTTTTGAGTTTTGTTGGTTTTATTTAGCTAGATTTATTTGTAAGCTCCTCAATAATCCTCTGATTCCTATCACACACATTCATTATTAAAATTATGTAACGATTAAAATTTAAGTTAAATATGAAATCCCACGCACAGAAGACAGAAAGTGAGTAGTAATTAAATATTTATTATATTATTGCAGTTATACTCTATATCGAAAGCATGTATACTATTCACTTAATACTCTTTGTAGAATAAATAATAATATTTTTTTAAATTTAGAGTTTCTGGTAACATTTGTAGAATTTTTATAGCTAAGAATTTTGTATAAAACTTCGACGTAGCACACGGATTTTACAGTGTAACTTTTCTGTTGACTACGGACTATGTGTTCGTTAGAGTAAAAACACTCGCCATCCCTTTGGTTGTTTGCTTGTGCTTAAATTAAATTTTAAGCGAAATACACAAAATATATAAAAATAATGACGGATATAAAGTTTTACAGTTACCTAAGTTAATGTAAAAGATATTACAAATTTTATAAGTATAATATTCCGCTTGAGTTATTAAAAGGTTGATAAACACTCCACTTGTTTTGATATAGTACTTGAAGACAAAATGTTCTCTGGTTTTCCTCAATTAGCTTTGAAATTTCACTTTGACAAGACGTTAATAGGTTTTTGTGCGAACAACAGTATTCGACAAATTAATTAGTGGCGGCTGGTCAGTACTGACTGACAACTGGTAAAACAAAATTCTAGCAAAAGATAAATTCTAGTGGCTTTGTGAACTGAAACGTTGAAGTGAAATGTAAATCGCATAATTAAGTTCTGGGATATTTTTTCGTGTCACTGCAAGCAATCCTTTTCAATTTTATAAAGTAAGTTAATCTGTATTACTATCCTTATTAAAAGGTATGAGGTTTACTCAAGCTAGCTAGCTCAAGTTTACAACAAAGGGAGCTTATTGTCAGAGGTATATCAGACATGGTGCTACACTTAAACTGACACTGATAAATGATGTGTCTCAGTATCAGTCTCCAAGGGATAAGCATTTATAGTATCACACATTTGAAATCATATGTTATATTTTACGAACAATTTTGATCAAACCTCTATTTTACTATTTAAATAGGGACAGAGGCACAGCCATTGTATGGAATATTTAGCTTAGAAGTTTATTTTTCTTTTTTGATAATTTATGTTCATCGTATTCGTGATTGCCTTCATTTCATTTATTTTTACTTTTATGGCTTGTATTGTAAGTACAATTATCATCTTTCATGTTACAGATGAGATAAATAAAGAACGTTCATGAGTCGGCGGACACACGAACTGAACCTAAATTTTTAAGGGACTTGACGCCTTTTTCAGCTGTTCTAAAAATAGATTCGGTAAATTGGAGTGGGGCAGCTAACCTGCCCTGCGCGGTACACAGGCTCCTTTGAGCGGGACATCCCTTCCCTCGTTTTATCGAGAATATCGTGCGTTTTGTTCATTCCCGTGTCGATCGCGCCACTCCTATAACATTGAATGCGCGTCTGCAACTTTCAAGCGTTTATAGCTAATTTAAGCTTTTAAATCAAAGATATTTTCATATAAATATACAATCACAGTTGATAGTAAATACATATTGACAGATTTCTTATTGATTCCTATTGATTAGAATATGGCTAAAATATTTAAATACAAAATATTTATTGTTTTATAGACAACTATCTGTAACCGGCATGCGTTGCAATGCCACGTATTGCATAAAAAATAGTCCAGAAACTGTTTTGGGCGTCCTCAGAACACCTTTGCAAAGTTTCATTACACTCTGATCATTGATTCCAGTACACATCGAGGACTAACATACGAACGTTGACTTTAATATGTAAAAATAAGATTAGGATTGAATTTTACTTAAAAGGAAAAACTAAATTAATTTAATAGTACGTAATTTTTCTTGTATAAACCCGATATGAAAATCCCGTTTCCTATGCTGGAGAACTAATAAATGAAGGCCAAACACTTAATTACAAATGATTTATCTTTTATCTAAATTTATAATTACTATTGTATTAAAACTAAAAGTAATATAAAACGTTTTAAAATATTATATAGTAACTTGAACCAAGGGTAAAAGTTGCCGTAAGCAGGTAAATAAGAATCAATTTCGATCCCATAAAAACATCGACTTAAGTAATTGGTGATTTCGGGTTCGAGAGCCTTTAGTTTATATAAAATGATGTTACTGCAATAAGCGTATTTTATTTATTTATTTATTTATTCATTATATTATTTTAGTCAAAAAGCTAAAATAATATAATGTAGGTAGAGCTTTTACAAATTAGTGTAACAAAAGCGAGTTTACCAACTACTTATGGTACTATAAAAGGTAAAGTTGGAGCATAGGTAAATAGAACTCTGAAATATAACGGTGGAACTAGTATGAATAAACTAGAGGGCTACTTACCGTCATGTCAAGATATTCAGTGAACGCTCAATTATTAAAGTTTGTTTAATTTGTATCGCGAATCATGTTGGTTAAATATATGTTTTTTTATATATTTTTCAATGTCAATTAATATAAAATGAATTTAGTAACAACCAAGCTTTTTCCTATTAAAAAAAACATCCGAGTGCTTTTGAAATGGATAGAATTCATAATATGTATGTATAATTATTTACAATAATTAGGTTCTTATATTAAGATATTGAATTATGTTACAAAAGTGATATGTTTAATAATCTTATGCTTGAAATGAACATAGGTAATTTCAAGGCTTCATAAATGTGACAAGAGCATAAGTTTTAACTATATTAAAATGACCTATTTCCCTAAATTGCCTTTATTAATTTACTCGCGACCTCATGCAAAAGCATTTCAATTAAGTGTCGCTTCACTCTTTAATTAGTTGTAGGCTAATTCAGTAAAAATAAGCTAAAACATCACTTCGTTATGAACTTTAGCTAGGTACCTATTACGAAAATCTTGATCTTTTTTTTGATTAGGCATGAGTAATAATGTGTGAATTTAAGTGTTGCAACAAATAACTGTTACTGCTTTACTATATTAATTCATTATTATCGTATCAACGCTTTTATACAACCGTTAGTTACTAAGGTCTGCATTCTGAGCTTTAGAATCGTCGGAAGTTGCAAAAAGCTAGTAACAAGTGGTATAGAATAACAAATTGAATATTGAAAATGTTTTTAGTAGGAATAAAAAGAGCATGAACACGAATGACAGACAACTATCATTATAATGTTTTAATTAAATTTGTCTATTACACGTCTAGGACAAAGCAGAACAATTTTCCTTTTACAAAAGACTTGTGTTTCGTACCAGATAATAGTTAACCTTCAGGCAAACTGTATATAAACGTGTACAATTTCTAGCAAAATATAAATTCTAATTAGTTATAAGCTTAGTGACCTGTAACTTGATGCCAGCACAATACCTATTTTGGTATTAGAATATAATACTACCTAAAAATACTGCATGGAGAAAATATTACCTACTTATAAATTATCATTTGCTTGCTGCCTAGTGAAGATACGACCGCTAAGTTGTATTATACCGGTGGACCGTCGCTTCCCGCTTGCCATAGATCAATGCGTAGATACTCTGGACACTTCACTCAATTGCCATTAAAGATAAGCTGAAGACGAGACCCTTACTGATTTCGAGAACGTTCTGACACTAACCTCCAGCTCGTTACCCAGCAGTTTGGCCGTCCAAGTTAACTTATGATAAATTTTTCAGTTGATATAACAAGGTTTTGTTACGGCTTATATTCTGCCTTTAAATACTGACGAAGAGGAAGCGATTGAATTATAAGGATTACCAAATATCTTATCTTGAGTTTATTTAATTTTCTGATTTGCAAACTGATTTTTAAGTAATAATACACGAAAATTGTCAACACATGTGAATAAAATTCTGCAACATAATTCCAAATGAAAGTTTCCCAATAGCATTCAGTAGCTTTCCTCATTAACGAGATAATTAATAACAAGGCTTTTCAATTTAGCGCTAGACGACGACGCGAGAGGCAAAGAGGTCCTACTACTTTTTGTAAATGTAAAATTGCACGTGTGTTTAGAGACTTTATACTGTTTGAAGGTCGTAAAAAACGTACGATTATACTTATTATAAAATGTCAAGTCTACTACTTCTATAGCAGAATATTTTGTTAATTTATAGTCGATTTATTTCCGTATCAACAAATTTTGAATCATCTCTCATTATAATCACTATAGTAATTGCTTTATAATTATAATACATGTCATGTCATTCAAAAATCTATTGAATCAACTGTAAGTATTTTAAAAACCAAATTTTTTTAATAGGTGTTTTTTTACAAAACGATTTAAGGTCACTTCTTATAAAGTCTATTTTTTAAAAGATCCAGAATATAGAATCTCATACATTTGTTTCCAAGTTACTCCATTCAATGCTTATTGTTTTGTTCCCATTCAGCTCTTGCATGGAGTACCATGCAAGAGCTGAATGCTGAGCGGAACAAAAAAGTTCTCAAATTACTATTTGAGAACTTTTTTGGAGTAATATGGGAATAGACCTTTAAAGCTACTATCTTACGTCTTCTTATTCTTACTCAATTTACGTAGATAGATAGGTACTTCTTAAAGGATGACTTTTGTCGATAATCCATACTAATATTATAAATGCGAAAGTAACTCTGTCTGCCTGTTTGTTACGCTTTCTCGTCTAAATCACTGAACCGATTTTGATTAAATTTGATACAAAGATAGATTAGACCTCGGGGAATAACATAGGTTATTTTTCATCGCGAAAAAATGGCATAAAGGGGTTGAAATAGGGGATGAAAGTTTGTATGAAAAATGGTTAATGTAAACAGAGATATAACCGACATTCACGCGGGCGGAGCTGCGGGCAACAGCTAGTATAATGTATATATTCACAACTTGTATTTTTATATTTTTGTATAAATTAGTGTACCATAAAACAAAAACAATACTAAAGAATGTTTAACATTAACGAATTATAATAAACAATATATTATCTAACTTTTAGCTTTTTATATCGCGCATAATTGTCTTACAAAGTAACATTTATTTTACAAAGTGAAAATCTCAAAGAAGCTGAGTGCCTTATTATAAACTTAATAAAAAATAACATAAAATCTGAAATCGTATCTAACATTTTATTTGCTGTAAGTTATTTATTTTTATTTTAGGACTTCAGTCAGTACTTTTTTGGGAAAAGGTCAACACATTAGTTCAAATTCATCATTAGTTATTATTATTATTATAATTGAACTTTGTCTAGAAAGTCAACATTTCGTTCATTACAATTTAGCGGTGTGAGTCTCAAGGACTGCAAATGTCACCATCCCATTTTCACTTTATCTCGAGTCGCAAAGAGTTTATAACAATTTTGTGTTTACTTAATTTACACAATGTTAACTATTGAGCATTCGATTGGCTTGGTAGTTTCCTGAACGTTCGTAAAATACCTTTAACTGTACTTTTTTTAGAAATACCTATTTATTCATAAAATAATTGCCTGCCATGTTGGCCTTTTGGTCTGGCGTAGCTAACCAGTAATCACCTTGGAATAGTTTGTATCGGTACATTCATGTTGATAGCATAGAACTATTCTTGGAACATAATGTTGACTGAATCTGTTCATTAATTAGCTTAATTAAACGTATACGTACGAGAATAATTAAACGTAAAAATGCTGGTTCCTATTATTCTTTAATTGCAAGTAATATTTACGACTTTTTTTTTACTAATATCTTTTCCCTGATCCCATTGTACCAAACAAAGAAACTACCGGCTACTTAGATAGATCCCGGTCTATCCACACGCCCTCATTGGCATTTAAAGGATTAGTTACGACTACCACATTCACGTAACAGCTAGGCCTTCATGAAGTTTCAGCTAAATTGTTTAATGGGGTAGATCAATCTGCTTTAGATCCATTAAATGAGGAGCTTTGATCGTAGGCTTGAAGCGTTCAAATATTGTTTATAGTTCAGTGTTAAGGGCGAGCTACTTTAGATATATTGTTGACCTTTACGTTAACACAGGTTTCACGCACGAGCTGTGAACCATCCAAACGTAGCTAACATATATATGGCTTATTTCATGTTCATATTTATCTCGGTTTTATGATGAGATTATTGAGATAAGCTAATTTATTATGGTAATGTTGAATTTACATTAATTAGACATCGTGTGTTGATTATTTAACCATTAAGGCAATATGAGAACAAAGCAACAGCGATGCCTGTTTACTAAATATTGTATTAATTATCATGACTGCATTATGTCTTAAAGCTCACGTTATGATTTATTTACTACATGAATGATAGAAAAGTAACACGGCTAGGTACTTGAAATAGAAACGAAGTCTTTCACCCCGACATCATAGGATATTAAGGTTGAGAGATTGCAAGATTTTCGACCAAGTCGAAAATCTTGCATAATCATATTATTCACTGATGATGAATACCTATAAGCCATATTACCTACTTATTTATTATTATTTTAACTGTATTATTTAACATATAAAGTATTATACAATAAAATATTTAAGGATTTTTATTTAATTGACATAAATCAATATTTAACTTCAATACAATGGACGCAGTACCGGGCAGTTATTTATAAGCGAGTTAGTAATAGCACAGAAAAAAATAAAGCTGTGGTGATAGTGTGAAGGTTCACCACAATAAAATTTACAATCGGTATTGTAGCTAGTATATTTTATCTGTATTTTTATATAGCTTATAAACAAACTGCCTTAGGCTCTTGCGTGTGAGTGAGGCGTGAGCTGTGATTACTAGCTATCCATAGATTTATGTTCTAGGTGAAAACTATTACACTACATCATATCTACATGGATAAATATTATCTAAAAATTATATAGGTACCGGCTGTTTAAATACATAATTTTTATTCTTTCTTCTGCACCCTATAATTATACAAATACTCGTCTGTGTCATGTATAAAAAATCTTATTTAGCATACATAGGTACATACTTAAATACATAATAATATGAAAATTTTGTTTTTCCACAGTTAATTTTACATTCATAAATTCAGGTACCTACATCATCGCGTGTCGTGTCTGCTACAAATTACTGCAATTGTAGACAGGTCTTGATCATCGGTTGTGTGTATGGGCGGCACATGAACCATTAAACCTTTTTGATAATTTAGTTTATAGTCAAAAAAATGTAGTATAATAATAATAATAATAATAATTGTCTGTTAATAATTGCCTATACTATCTGATTGCAAAAATACGTAACATTATTTTTTGCTTACTTGCTTTGTTCCCGTCGCCAGTAGCGTGATGTTACGTAACTTATAACCTGCTTCAAGAAGTGGGCTATCATACACAAAAAGAAATATTAAATTTCGACTGGTAGTTCCAGAGATTAGCGCGTTTAATAAACAAACAAAGAAACTAAGTCTTCCGCCCTATATAATAGTATATATTGTTATCGCGGCATGCAATTGCGGCATGCATAATTGAAAAATAAATCGTAGGTACTGTTTTAAGGTTTCAGTAAGAGAGTCATCATCATCATCATTTCATGTCATGTCTCCTGCTGAACATGGGCATCCCCAATTTTCACCATCGTGGCCAAGAGAAGAGAAAGAGAGAGATAAGACTGAGAGTACTGCAATAATAAAATATATAATTATATCTAAACCAGCATTACCGATAAGATTTATTTATCAATAGTTTATCTTGTTATGTACCCAATACGCCAATATTTTCCACTACGCAACTCCAACATTGTGATGTTAAAAATACTTATTTGCCAAATTCGTCCGACCATTTTTGGAAGAATTTATCGACAATGATATTGGCCAGGCGGTTGGTATAATATATGCGAGCTATGTTGCAAATCCTCCGGCAGTAAATATATGTAGTTGGCAAAAGGCCGAAAGTTCTGCTACCTGAATATTATAGCGAAAACAACCAATCAAGTCTGCGCAATTACAGTAAACGAATGACCATAAATATGGTAAATTAGCTTGCCGCGGCGCGGTTTCATCCGCGTATTTGCTTACTGCTCTGCTCCCGTCGCCAGTAGCGTGATGTTCTATAGCTTATAACCTTCCTTGAGATCTGGGCTATCATACGTGAACAAATCGTGTAATAAATAATCGTGTAAAATAAAGTGTAATAAATCCATTGTACTATAATACCTACTAAAAGAGCTCACAATATTCTAAATGCAGTCATCACTACTAGTCTGTTTCAATAGAAATAAAAATATTGAATCAAATATTGAATATAATCACCTTTTCAAATTTTTTACATAATTAGCTTGTACAGAAACCATCAAGATGCAATTTGTTATTTAAATCAGCGCCCAACAATATGTTATGGATTTAGTAGCAATTGAATTATATTCGTATTTCTAAGTGAACGTATTTATAGCGAGTCTGCTTCAAACAGAATAATAATGTTGGAGTTAATGAATATATTCATAGTTTAGACTACTGAAAGATGAAGAAATAATGTGAATCAAATTTGTTATTAAAATAAAATCAACGTAGCCTAACAAAGTGTCTCAAAATAGTAAAGGCTGTTTTAACTAAATTAAGGAGCGTAATAAATTGTTAATGGTCTTATTGTTACTTATACTGTTGCATTTATATACCTAGGTAAATAATAAAATCTATATCACATGATTCAAAATAACAAACATTTCAAGTTGATTTCGGCAAAAGCTTTTACTTAATAAAAACTGCGGCTGAAAATACATTAGGTACGCGTTTATAGCACCACAGATTTCTCAACAACAAACAAGTGACAATTTAATTCGGTTTCTTTTTTGGTCGTTAATAAAATTCTTAACCCTCAAATTCTAATCGCTTGGGATAATCTTGAGTTCTCCTGAGAATTTATTTTTTTAGATTTCTGCAAACGAACCACCGGATTACGTAGACAGTAGCTATCACTGCTATAGAAAGATAACAGCGACAATGTTTTGTTTGTGAATACCGAGTTAAATTTTATTTCTCGCGTAATGAAGAACAATAATATTAAACAATGTCAATTTGTAGAAGTATTATCAATTCTGTGGGACTAGAATTAAACGTTCTAGAACCATAATATTTACAAACAACGCTAACTATTGATGAATGTACCCAAAAAGCAATTCGAGTAACAATACTGATTATCTTCGCACAAAATAATTTTCATAAAAGATGGCTCGCTGATTCGCTACTTTTGAGCACATTATGTAGTCCTGAGTTAGTTGACTATGCAATTATTTACAACATTACTTACAACGTATCACCGGCATACCTTTGAAATTGTGAATGAAGGCGTGTGAATATCGACACACGTTGCGTGCTACATCAAAGACATATCCCTTCCCAAGTAAATAATGACATATTATTGGATTTCTTCCTAACGTCACGTGTCAAACCTACAAATCCCGAACTGGTAAGGGCAAGTCGGATAATATCATTAAATTAAGTGATTCGTGAGGGTTCTTAATATTTTTGATTCTACGTCACCGACGATATTGTGGGAAATATATACTGCACATAAACGAATGCAAGATAGATGAAATGAATCATATTATGCGTATGTTGGTTGGCTCTAGTGCATTAAATCCAAGACGTAATTATCTTCACTTGACTGTAATATACATAACTAGTTCTACAATACCACGTACATTCATGTTTTTAAAGTTTTGTTGTGTAACGGAAAGCACTCTCTGTTTCTCTCTGGCCTGCCTATGTATCCCACATGGTTGCGTAACTAAAAGTAAAATAAATAAAACTGTAATAGATTTAATATTATATCTACTATTCAAAAAAAATTCTAAACGACACTTTACAAGTATAGTCTAACAGATCATTGCTTTACCACTTTTAACAAAAAGTTCTATCAAAATAATGTCAATGTACGAGTACTGAGGTCACTTGCAAGCAAAAATAGACATTATTGTTTTGTAATATGCAAAACAATAGGTGATGTATGTTTTTTTTAAAGAGTGGTTAAGCAACTTGATTATCAACTATAAATGTTAAGTATTTTTTTTTTATTGAAAATTATCTTTTTGGAAAATACATAAATGAATGTACCTAATAAGTCATTATTTACAAGACGGGTTATATAGAACTATTAGCGAAGCTCCATGATCATTTGTACAGTGACAATGTTCCATTTTATTTATTTCGTAGACCAACATATAAATAAAATGCTCACACACATACTAAAGGGTTGGTAAAATTGTCCATTAAGAACTAATAAATAATGATACTCATGTGTGTAATCATTTTTCAAAAAGTAGACCACCTACAGCAATCATACAAAATTAAAACGAGCCAGTACCTAAAGCAAATAATTTTTCGTAATTATTTTACAATTATCCTCAATTATTGTAAGATGCGTAAATGTGTCCTTAAAAAAAATTATAAAAACTGCTTTCTAATGTTGTTTCAAAGTAAATGTCACCAATAAAATTAAAACACTACTTAGGTAGAAGTATGTTACTAACACCAACCACTACTTTAACAGGTCAAGGATCAAAATGTCCTCCTATTCCTTAAGTGACCACTTTCGTTCCGTCATGAACGCGAACACGTGTCGACCGGACCGCGCTTATAATACATACATGTGCGCTATTTAAAAAATTAACTTAGTACCTGTGGTTAAGTTGACAGTTAAATACTGGTTCGCGTGCGAGCCGTCGCGTGAGCACTCGATCGTATATGCAAATACAAGTTCTGCGTTAAAGTAACTCGTGGAAGCTCAAAAAATCGACTTGAATACTTTTTCAGTATTAAAGTTTAATTACACAAACATTGCACGTTCTATTTTTATTACGAATTATTATTATTTGTACGATAACCTACTTTGCAGTTGCAAAAACCACTGCTTGTTTTAATACAAGTATTCCGAACGTTATAAAAAAGTAGTTTAAATCGTTGTGCTTCATTGTAATATTATGCTAGCCCATAAATGTCATCTATTTCTATAAGAGTTATTGGAGGTTCTAAATTATTATAAAACAATGCGGCGATTCAAATGCTCAAAGCCATGTATTGTTTCTACAGGGATAAGGATCGCAACCTCTCTTAAGAGCTAAAGCGTGACTCCGTTTACGCAAAATTCTAATTAAAAAATATGACGGTGTAACATGGTTTTGTCCCCTTCCATTCACACCTAAACTGTTTTCATAATTGCATACACAATGTCAAATTAAAAGGGTTTAATTACAGCTTTTAAAACAAAGTGAAAAATATTGTACGGTTATCTTTATTTCATCTGAATAATTTGAAAGACCTGAGATTATTACGAAACAATAGTAGGTAAGTTAAGAACAGGTAAGTTTATATTGTGTAAAGAACATTTTTGTGTGTAGTGTGTAGTGTGATGTTTATAGAAAGCATGTCGTGTCATTCCGGACACGTATCTTGAGAGGAAACTAGACGCTCGTCTGTAGTGGATAGCCCGAAGTCTCCGTGTGTTTATTATTAAGTAATTAAGATTTTACCGCGATCACTAATAAAATCGTAGGCGAGGTTTCCTAAATCTAAAACATTGTTGAAAGCTAATTAGATAATAATGTTAACATTTTAAACTAAATTATAAGTCCACAATTAGTTTTTTGTTTTAAAGATTATTAATTTATACAAATAAATAAAGCGGAAGAGTTTGTTTGTACGCGCTAATCTCTGGAACTACCAGTCGGATTTTAAAGATTATTTTTACGTAGGTATGATAGCCCAGTTGTCAAGGAACGTTTTAGGCTATGTAACATCACGCTATTCGCGACGGCAGCACAGCAGTAAGCAAAGACGCGGGTGAAACCGCGCCGCGAAAAGCTAGTTTAATATAATTGGAAGTAACAATACAATCAAATAACAATAGGTTGTCGTTTATTTTAGCTAATTAACGAGTAAAATGTGCAGCTCAGAACTGATCAAACTCGAGATGCATGGTGAGACCTACGTCCAGCAGTTACCGCCTTCATGCTGATGATGACGATGACATTTCAATGACAGTATTAATCATTTAATATCATAATAGCTCTTTAAGTTGTATCTGAAGTGTAATTAATAAGCTGTAATGACTTAATTTGAATTTATTTTCTTTTTGAACATCATTTTAGTGGAAGCAAATCCCGCTGGTGCTTATAATCTTTCATGTTGATCGGATAATGAACAATAGGTCATTATGATTAACTGTACCTGAATTATGTAACTTTTGTAACAGCAATTACATTAGTTCAAGCACGCAGGTTAACGGTAATATGAATACATACTTATTTATGATTTCAGAATAAATTCTTTAGTTAGATTAAAACTGATCTTTTTTTTTTTTTTTTTTTTTTTTTTTTTTTATATTAGCCTACCAAAGTGACTCCACTTTGCCTGATGGTAAGCAGTAAGTGGAATCCAGAAGTGGCGGACACCATTCCAAAAGCCAAACTACTGGTATGGTGGCCTCCACTATGGCGGCTTAGTGAGATGCTTTTTCACGCCCCGCTTAAAAGACCCAGGATCAAAATTAGATGGGAACACATGCGCTGGCAAAGAGTTCCAGGCTTTAATTGAGCGACAAAAGTATGAAGTGCTGAACCGTTTGGTTCGAGACCCTTTAGATTCCACTGTGAAAGGGTGGCACTTTAGTCCCGCACGTGTCGTTCTGGATAAAAAGGGAGAGGGTGGGATTAATTCAAAGAGCTCTTCAGAACACTCTCCATGGTAAAGGCGATAGAAGACGGCCATTGAAGCAATGTCTCTTCGCAGCTGTAAAGGCTCAAGGGTCTTAGTAGCCTCCGGGCTTCCGATGATACGGACTGCTCGCCGCTGCAACCTATCGAGTGCATCCAGTAAGTACTGTGCGGAGCCATCCCAAAGATGAGAGCAGTACTCCACGCAGGAACGAACCTGTGTCTTATAAAGAAGACAGAGCTGCTCGGGCGTGAAGTACCGCCTCACCCTGTTCAGGACACCGAGTTTACAGGAGGCGGTTTTAATGACGCACTCGATGTAGTTCTTGGGGTTGAGATCTCGGCTGATGTCCATACCCAGGATACTTAGGCTATCCTGTAGTGGTAACACTGTGTTCTGAAGAGAGGGAAGGGGAAGGAACGGAGATTTTTTTGCAGAGAACGCGCACACCTGTGTTTTCTTGGCATTGAACTCGACTAAATTCTCACAACCCCATTTAGAAATGCGGTATAATACTTGGTCGAGCTCAGCGACAAGTTCTAGGCGTTTTGCCTCGATGTCAGTCTGTTTAGCCGCAGGATGTCCGAGATATCGCCCATGCACTGTACTATCATCTGCATAGCAATGAATGTTGCCAAGGGACAACATGTCATTGACATGCAGAAGATACAGGGTGGGCGACAGGACGGACCCCTGAGGCACCCCAGCGTTGACCTGCAAATAATCGGAGGCCGATCCGTCACAAAGGACTCTAATGCGGCGCTCACGCAGGAATGCGGCAATCCAGTTGCACAGCTGGGGTGGCAGACCATATGCTGGAAGCTTGGACAGAAGCGAACGGTGCCAGACTCTATCGAAGGCTTTGGTTATGTCAAGGCTGATGGCCAAGGACTCTCCATGCCTGTCCATAGCTTCACCCCATTGGTGCGTGATATATGCTAGAAGGTCACCCGTAGACCGTTTTGACCTGAAGCCATATTGTCGGTCACTAATTAACGAGTGACCCTCTAGGTAGCGGACTAGTTGGGCGTTTATTATCCGCTCAAGCACCTTGCAGAGAACTGAGGTGACAGCTATGGGTCGATAGTTGCCTGGCTCGGACCTATCCCCTTTTTTGGGAATCGGTTGAACATTCGCCTCTCTCCAAGCCTCCGGCACAATTCCCGAGGAATAAGATAGGCGGTATAGGCGCGTCAATGCAGGAGACAACTCCGCTGCGCATTTCTTGAGAACCACCGCTGGAATACCATCCGGTCCGCTGGCTTTCCGAACATCGAGCGACCTTAGTTCCGCACGGACATCACGATGCCTAATACGGATATTAGGCATAACGGAGTCGCAGCCAGATATAGTCGGCGGGTGCAAGTCACGGTCGTCGATTCGGGAGTTAGCCGCAAAGAGTTCTACAAGCAAGTTTGCTTTCTCTTGCGGCTCGTGGGCCAGCGATCCATCAGGACATTTCAAGGGGGGCAGCGAAGGCTTGCAGAAGTTGGATTGCACGGCCTTGGCTAGTCGCCAGTAGCTACGGCTACCCGTAGGATGCGAAATCAGTTCTTGCCCAATCCGTGCAATGCGCTGGGCATCCGCTCTGATGTAAGCCCTCTTGCATTCCCTAGTGGCTTTATTGTACGCTGCTTTTAGGCGATCCAAGCTAGGGTCGCGCCGTGCTCGGGCCCTGATCCAAGCGCGGTACGCCGATTCTTTTTGTTTAACAGTATCGGCGCACTCACGGTTGAACCAGGGACGCGTTTTGCCGGCACTGGTGACATCTGAGGATGGAATGTAATATTCCATACCTAACAAGATTTCACCAGC
Organism: Parascotia fuliginaria; assembly: GCA_963082885.1. NCBI lineage: Eukaryota > Metazoa > Arthropoda > Insecta > Lepidoptera > Erebidae > Parascotia > Parascotia fuliginaria. The sequence continues at coordinate 9,125,812 of OY720170.1, forward strand.
GACAGCAGTAGCACTTTGCGACGGATCCCTGTTTTTAAAGCAGCGTAATGCCCATGGGACGGAAGCAAAGTACTCCCGCATACCATCCCAGTCTGCTGACGAGTAGTGCCATAGTCGTCGCTTTACCTCCGCACGTCGTGGGGGAGCAACAAGAGGCACTGAGGCGCAGACCAAACAGTGGTCGGAATTACCCAGTGGGGCGTGGACCGAAACACTGTATTGGTCTGGGTGACTCGTCAGCAGTAGGTCTAGCAAAGAGGGCGCTTGACCTGGAATATCTGGTATCCTGGTGGGATGGATTACCAGTTGCGTCAGGTCATGCGTGAGAGCGAATGCATGGGCGGCTCGTCCCGCATGGTCTGTTCTGAGAGAACCCAACCAGGTCTCGTGGTGGGCGTTAAAGTCTCCCAGAAACACCAGTTCCGCGTTCGGAAACCGCTCCTGCGCTAAGTCTGCCGCCTGACTCAGATGGTCAAAGAGTCGAGTTGTCTCCAAATCTCCGGAGTGGGAACGGTAAAGGCACGCGTAGACCCGGCTCAGAGAACCAAGATCAACGTGAAGCCAAAGGATGGGGTAGGATGGGTCCTCTAGGCAGCGCAGACGGCGAACGCAAACATCCGCCCTGACGAATGCGCATACTCCGGCCTTAGCGCGAAAGCGCTCCTCGAGCACATAGCCGGGGTAGTGCAGGTATGCCGTGTCGTCAGGGCGGCGTATTTGTGTCTCCGTTAGGAAAAGCAAAGCCGGCCGTGCCGTCTCGAGGTGTTGGTGGACGGCGTTGAGGTTTGAATGGAGTCCACGGATGTTAGTGAACTCCACCTCAAATAGCGGGTTGGTGGGGGAGGAAGATGCCGCTGTTTGACCTGCTGCTTTTTTGCGTGCTGCCATGTTGGAGGGTGAAGGAAGGGGCGTGGAAAAGATGACTGCCCTCGCAGCAAGGCTAGACAAGGTGCCGAGTATTGCTTCGTCATTTAACTGTGTGGCATGGTGGTAGCCGATCCGCCGGACGGAAGGGCCCCCGTACCCTCTCGGAAATGGTCGCCGGGTCCCACCATCCGGTCACCAACCGGCACGACGAACCACTCCGGGATTATGCGCGACCTGGTGGGGCAGCCTCCTAGGGTGGTTAGGCCTAGTTGGGCCCCTGTACTATGCCGCGGGCGGCCAGCGGCACCACCGTTTCTACAGGTCTCCCTGGCCGGCGGGTCGACCCACACCACCCACACAATGACTCCGCGGATACTCAGCTGGTCCCACACATGCTGCGAGGATTGCCATCTTTGCATCAGTTGGGCCTCCGGCACTCTCACTCACCGAGCGGAACGCAATAGTACGAATACCATTACTCTTACGTCGATCTTCTATGAGAGGGTAGTACTTCCCCGGTCGATCCGACCCATTCATGCTGAAACCAGCGTGGATCTACTACTAACACTAACAACACTAACGATCTGCATGAAAAGTTTAAATATCTAAGCTAAATAGTAAACTTCTTAGTGTTAGGGTACTGAATAATCGCTTTTTATTCAGGAAGTACGCAAAACGATCGGTATATTTGTGTATATAGGTGTGTGCATTAATACTAGTGCTGTCGAAACAATGGCGAAAGGAAATTTCCACCAAAACAATTAAGAGACTTCACCTAAGTGTTTGGTTCCATTTACTTATTGTAAAGTAGTTATAGGAATAGCGACGATAATGGCACGTTATACCCTTAATTTCGATTAATGTCAATATTGACTTGACACGGAACGACCATGCTATGCAATTTCTCACACGTCGGTAATAGAGACGGTAAGTGTATTAGTGACGTTGGTCGAATTATAATTTTTGTGGAATAATTTCATTGTTTCACAAAAAATATTACAACTTGTGTAAATTTATTTTTATATACTTAAAGCCACCGTGACTTATTTTTGCCAAAAGTGCTCAAAGAAATGTTATAATAACATTTTAAGTTGTTTATCTGACTAAATTAATTTAGTAAGTATAAATAAATATTTCTTTGACAACGAAAACAACAAAGAAAGCCTAAATAATAAATTTTCTGTTATTTTGCGCTTTATAAAATGCTCGCTTTTTGTTTTACAAAAATGATGCATTGTCATACAATTGAACAGACGCAGCAATTGCAGTGCAGTGGCATTTATCCGCCGAACGGTACGAACTTATTTGTCATTCATACGTGCTCGGCTAATTTCGCAGTTTTAATGTGCGGACTGAATCTTTATGCGCCAAACATAAAGAAAATTACAGCGTGGCGGCGCCCTTGACGTCATAGCGATTATTAAAATAATAGTAAGAGCACAAAAGTTTCTCTCTACGCTCCGTGTTCCATGTGAAGACATCTTTATAAAATTTGGCGCATGATGTGCGGGTCTCTCCGCACATTTACATATTCTGTCAGCGCATTGAACGAAAATAGGGGGTGCACACGTATAGAATGTTAAATATGTACCTGTCTGAATAAATTAAGTAAAATTCTGATACTTTTTTAATAGGTAGGTACCTAATATAGGTGTATGTATACTATTGTTATTATTAAATTTCTGTCAAAATTTATAAGATAAAATGACTGCAAACACATAAAAATGTCCTCATATTATTTCTATTTGAAAACCTTATCCGATAATTTAGTAATTTTTTTTCACTGTATATTCGTTATGTAACAAAATTAGGCACTTTCATTTCAAGGTTTTATTTCTAAACACTTGATACAAATACGTTTTTAGTTCACAGGTAATTAATTACGCTAACCCTTATAATTTGGTGTCAAAACTCGTTTACTCTAAATTTATATTGCAAGAGATCTCGAACTACCTTACACATAGCTGTTATTTTTTAATTTTAAAGTAGGAATAAGAAAGACACAAATTGTAGCAAAAGGCTAGCTTCGCAGCAAAAACTCCATAGTATGAAAATAAAGACTTAAAGTCTCTAATTTTTTTACAAAGAAGTTTCAGCTTTATTTTATATTGAGTTTCATTCATAACAATTACATTGTTTCACTGGAAATGCATAAATTAGCGACTGTATCACACCAAGAATAATAACGTTGTCATGCATCGTAAATCTAATGCATTCCAGTTTACTGCCCGCCGAGATTTACGATCTGAGCATATCGAGGAACTGTAGTAAACTTTGCGTCATTTATGTAGGATAGGCAAAACTTGAAAAGTGTATAAAAGTACTCACGCGACATGGTTGGCTTGCGGTAGAAAGGCAGCCGCTAGCGCCAGCAGCAGCGGCGCGCTGCGAAGGCGGGCGCCGGTCATGTCGCGTGCAGGGGTCGCATGAGAGCTCGGCGCGTGTATGAACCGGCCGCGGTCGTTCGGCGTCACTCGCTCTCGCCGCTCGCCGCCGGTGTCGCGCGGCGGACTGGCAGATCTGTGTCCGGTGGCGGGCTGACGGCGCGTCGTGCTCCCGCCGCGCCGCTATCGATCGCAGCAGGCGTGACCCGGGCCGGCACCGCCTGTCGCTCCAGCTATCGACCGTCGCGCCGCCGCAGCCCATGCGACGCGTACTCACCTCCTAATTACTACACAACCAGACTCCTTCGCATTAAAACTTTAAATCTGCGCGCGATACCACACAAAATACATCTCAACAACTCAAAATTTTAAATATTTTGCCAATTTACGATTAACAAAGTATCTGCATGGTCATTTAATAATAAAAATATGTTTACTTTTATGCAAATAATTAATGTTCAAACTTATTTTATAGTAAAAAGGTATATTTATGAAATAAATTCTAAAACAGATAAGAAGAGGTATTAATTTTATTGTATGTATCCGTTCGTACCAGAGATTACATTCACGGCTTTGATAAATTTTATTGGAAAAGGTTCCTAATTTGTTCAGTAGGGAGCCTGGGAGGCTTATGTTCAGCAGCTAAGGAGTTGATGATTATGATGATGATAATGGTAAAACACCTGCTTTTTAGTTGTTATTGAGCTTACATTTTATTCATTTCAATAAAAATAAGTAATTTATAAGTACTTAAGTTTGATGGATTAATTGTGTATCTACTTGTATCTACTATAAAATCTTAATTGTGAATAAATAAAAATATAATATCATGATCGCACAAGTAAATAAATGTTTTGTGCATAAGTAGGTACCTACTTACTTTTTTATTTACCGACTGGACGAAATGTAGGTAAGCAAAAGAGAACGACTGTATGAAACGGTTCAAATTATCCGGAAACTTCGAAGTCTTTTTATAGCGTTCATGATTCAGCTGCATAATAAGGCTTTGGGCATAAAAAGCGTATTGTACTTGTTCGATCTGTTCCTCTTATATTATACGGCAACTTTCGGCACACACCGCGTCCCTTTTTTTATTCTGTATGTGACATCAGTTGCAAAATTCTTTTAAACTGCTACGGAATACGAATATCACAGTAAAAGTTTAGATGTACTTTTGGGGGCGAAACAAAATTGATGAGAGTCCACTATAGTCGTAACAAAAGGTTTTACTCATGCTCGTGTGTGTTTGTTTAATCTCTGGACTTACGCTGTGGTGTGTCGCTGAGGTGTCTGCCCTACATTTTGTGTACTACCCACATCTCAACACTATATCAGCTTATTTGTATAGATGTCAAAACCTCGTGAAAACACTTCCCTCCTATCTGTCTATCATATTTTATGTTCTATGTATTAAATTACCTTTTGAACATTGCTTTATAGAAAAAAAAAGTACATTGTTCTCTTGTTAAGTCTTAATGGAACATATTGTCATGATCTCAATATCTTTTTGTGTTTGTTGGCCTATCAAAAAAGAGGTGACATGCTTTGTGTGAGGAAGCTTATATCCGTGAGAAGCTTTATATCCGTAGTGTTCTGTTAACAATACCTATCTGTTTGTAAAGTTATTTTGCAAGATTTCATATTATACATTTGAAAAATTAATTAAAGTATAGAAGTTCAGAAATGTTTGTAAGTGTTCTATTTATATTCTTATCACGTTACAATTTATTTTTAGTTGATTGCAAGAAATTAGTCTTGTGGTAAAATAATTTAGTATAAAATTGCGTAAGTTTATCAATCTCATAACCAGCCTCCTGTTTCCATATCATTTATAAACAAACTAGTTTTTCAGGACGCGGTTTTACTCACGTCTTTGCTTACTGGTCTGCTCCTGTCGCCAGTAGCGTGATGTCACAGCCTATAACCTTCCTCGAGAACTGGACTATCATACGTAAAGAAGTTTTTAAATACGCCTGGGTAGTTCCAAAGATTAACGCGTTAAAACAAACAAGCAAACAAACTCTTCCGAATTGTAATTGTATTGACTGGCCTGTTGGCCTAGTGGTTAGTGACCCTGACTGCTAAGCCGGAGGTTGTGGGTTCGATTCCCACCCAGGACAAATCTTTATATGATGAGCATGATTGTTTGTTCTGTGTCTGGGTATAATTTATATATAATATGTATGTATTTACAAAAAAAATGTATATAAGTAGTATATCAGTTGTTTAGTACCCATAACACAAGCAAATATAATTGCTTAATTTGGGGCTAGATGGCGCTGTGTGAATATGGTAGAATATAAGTAATTTTTCGAATTTTATTTAAGTTATAAAATGTATTAAACAGTTTATTAAGCACTGCACTTCTATGCCAGTGCCGAGTTGACGAAAGAAAAATAAATTAAAAAAATTGGGGGCAACCAATCAGAGAACCAAACGCGGAAAACGTTTGGAAACAAACTTGCAATAGGCCCTCTGAGAATTCGTGATGAGTGAGTGAGTGACCTTTAAATTTTTTATATAATGGACTCAAGAGTACACTCTTATATACATATTAATTTGTTGTTTTAAAAAAATTAGATCTCAAAGGATTTTTAAATTATAAACATCTTTGTTAGCCACCTCTAAAGGTAACTGTGTAGAGCCTTCATGAGACGTTGCGTAGCTACAATTACAGTCTTCTATTGATCTCACAACAGATTGTGTTCTGAAAAGCTCCGATTTAATTCCAGGCACTCTTCCTGTATAGATCAATGAATGTGCAAGAGACTGAAAAGCTACCTTTTCGCATTGGATACTTAATAGCTAAACCAATCGGTTCGGTACGTCATACATGTATCGGTTAATTAAAGCCTGGTAAGGACCAGGCTTTAATTAAGCGACACACTTGAGCAATAAGCTATCAATGCTTGTTGACCATACCTTCTTTATATGCGGCTCTTCCCTGCAATAAGCTAATAACCGACTGGTATGATAATCATGACTCCACCAGCACATGTGTTGCCTACTAATTCTGATCCTGTGTATTTTGAACTCCTTATTGGGGCAATTATGCTACCAATTTACTATTATAGCAATTACGATGGTGTCCACCAGTTTTTGAATAAATAAGAGTGGAGTACATTACTATTATACTAGTAGTATTTAGTAGGCGGATATAAAAATAAATGACAGCCACTCTTCCAATGTCATTTTCATAATAATTACAATTTATCTCAACTTTTAAACTTCGTCCGGGCAAAATTATTTCAAGTACCTACCGATTCCGGTTCAAATATAAAGCTTATTATAGGTAAGACAAACAGGTATGTACTTGGTTCCCTTTCAGATTACTTTCGGTTACGCAATAATAAACTACGTATTTACGTCACAATTAACATCACTGACATAATATTTAACTGTAAAAGTAAGAAAAAGAGATAAGAAGTTTTTTTTGTTATTGTAGCGTTGTCCGGCGATTTATGTCGTACTCGTAGATAGTTGAAAGCTGTCTTCCATAATGATTTATTAGACCTTTGAAATTGCTGGCAGATATCAAATTTATTTTTAATACTGGCAGCTATTAATACTTATCGCTTTCTTTCAATCTAGGTAGGTACTTCAAATTCAAATTAAAATATTTTATTTGATTTAGCATTGCATTTTAAAAATGGTATTTCATTTCTTTGCTAATTGTGAATAATCATTTTCTTTTATAATCCCTGTTTATGCAAACATGAAAATTTCGAATATAGGTTTTATCATGGCATCTACGCAGTACAGATCTCATGAACTATCAACGACGTGACTTAACAAAAATACCCTGCGTTTTAGGTTTGATCGTTTCCTTTCTCGACATTGTGATCCTAATAATGAGCTCCGAAGCCGTTGCAGCTTACGGAAAAAAGTCGATAAAAATTAATGGAAAACCGTGACAGCAGAATCATCTCTATTCTTCGTCGTATAGTCATAATTAGCAACGGTTGCCGATATAAGTGACAAAACGATACTAAAATAGAAAAGATTTACCTTACCTTTATCGAAATATCGCTGTTGTTGTTGTTCAGTGATTACGTACAGTAATATTTACATACTTTAATAACCATAAAATCGTATGTTATTTACGTTCATATTATTATACTACCATTTCGTGGCGCGGTTTCACCCGCGTCTTTGCTTACTGCTCTGCTCCTGTCGCCAGTAGCGTGATATTACATAGCTTCTAACCTTTCTCGAGAACCGGTCTATCATACGCAAAAATAATTTTCAATGTATTAAAAGAGCCTTTTTCGGACATCCTCCTTTTATTACAAAAACGTATAAAACTAATCATTTAACACGCTAGAGTAAACTCCCGAGTGCCAAATATGATTAGTTTAGACAGATTTTTCTTCCGGATAAAATAAAAAAATATTTATATTAAAAACTATAAAATATTTATACTAAGAATATAAAAAAAAATTATACAAAAAAATATAAATACTATATAGTGTGGTAGTTCTAGAGATCTGCCACTTTATATAATAGTACTAGCGGCCCGCCCTGGCTTCGCACGGGTGGACATTTTTTTAAACATTTTGGGATAAATAAATATACTTTTCTATGGGAATATAGAAGTTTTTTTTCAGGCAATTTTTTTATATTTCTGTCCGTAAGAACCATCCTCGTACTATGTAATACCTACTACGTATCAAGGAATATTATAAAAAAAGAATTAGCGAAATCGGTTTAGCTGCTCTCGAGATTTGCACTTAGCAACACATTCAGCGATTCATTTTTATATTACAGATAGATAGATTAAATATCCATACAAATGAAAGGATAGTTAACCTTATTTTCAATTGTGACTAAAAGTAAAGGCTGTATGACAAAACAGTCGTCACATTGCTTGGTTAAGAAGTTACTTGTTAATGATGTTAACCTGAATGTTAATTATAATCGGACCTGGCACGACATCCTGTATGAATATGCTCGCTGTCGAATAACTAAGATTATGTCAATTGCTCTAAACTATTCTTTTTTATGACAACGTTCGACCACACACCGCACTTCGGATCGACCCACATAACTGCGTTTCGATTGAAAATTCTCCGTCAGCCATCGTTATCACCAGACTTTCGCCCCTGCCGATTTACATTTTTTATACCTAACTTTGTTTTCGTTTGAAATTCTATGTGTTATAGACGGTTTTCAAAGGGTTTAACGAGTTTCGTGTTTAGTATTTTAATAAAAGAGGCTTCAATGAAGTTATGTTAAAATAACTAGAGTGCACCGATCATTTTCTTTAAGTTATGAAGTGTCGACCACGAATCGGAAGACGCAGCGTAAGTAGACTCCCTACTAGGTGGACCAACGATCTGATAAGTGCAACGGGCAACTGGATGAGAACTCACAACTGGTCAAGGTTGCGAATCTTGGAGGAGTACAACTTTAGGGTAAAATGATAATTATGAATGGTTTACTTGTGTAGCTTTATTTATTTATTTATTTATTTATTTATTATTTATGTACACACATGACAATTATAGAAATTTATTTCATTAAACTCTATATCATAAGTAGAGGATGACTTTGGCGCTCCATGCATAACCTAATTACAGTTTCGTGTAAAGTTAATTTCGATAATTGTTACTTTGAAACTATTATAATATGTACCTTAGTACACCAACGCCTTGTGTGCCGAAGATTAAAAACGTAATTACTTAGAACAAAGTAAGTCATCTACAGCTTTGTTTACTTGCTCCTGTTTATAAATACTTATGTTCTTCGTCTTTATAGCCTGTAACTGAATCGTTTGTACTAAAGGCTTTCTCTGGTATATTGAAAATATGAGATTGGTTGCCACACTAAAGCAGATTGAAAGAGTTCTTTCTCATTGTTTTTGCTTCACCGTAAATATTATACAATTTTAAAAAAGTCACATTGGTATTTGCTGAGTTTCGAATCCAAAACTTTGTATACCTATCGGGTGCCTTAAGTTGTTGGATCGGAATACAGCTACTACTATTTTTATTTAAGTTCGGAAGATAAATAAAGAACTACTTGGAGACGCAGATTTATTAAGAGCTCCAAATTTATCATGTTATACTAGCATTGCTAAGATAGTCACTAATGATACATTTATTTATTTATTTATATTTAAGGATCTCCAACAAGGGATGTTCACAATTGTAACTTAAAAGTAAATAGGACACAAATATATGTTATACATTGTTGAATAATTAAAGGTGTGTTATCGTAATTAACACTAAAGGTAGGTAGGTATTACAAATGATTACAGTTTGCGTACAAGGTTTCATAATTATACTGCTTATACATAAACGAGATAATTAATTTCAAGAATAAAACAAAAACCGACTTCTAAACAGTATACCGTTAAATACGAACTCAAACAAAAAGTAAAAGTAGAATTCCTTAATACAACACTTTAAAAAAGCACAACGTCATCTACGTAAATTAATAAATTATCATCTACGTAAATTAGGTAAGTTGAATTTCGAGAAAGAGATCATCTGTCAAATACAACTCCCCAGAGGCCAGAAAAAAATTATGGGAATGACTTAAGCTAACGACAATAACGCCAAAATTGTCGTTAGTGTATGTCAATCCATATATTTTTTGATCAATTCTATGAACAGAATAGAAATATATGCCACTTGTCTAGGGCCTCTGGGCAGCGTTCCGGAAGCTACAACATACTTTAAATAAACGAAATTAATCATTTAATATAATTCAAATTTTTTAATTGTCCAGAACGGCATTCCTAAAGAAATATCGGTATTGATTGTTCTGTTTCAAAATGTTCCGCTTTGATTTATAGCTCGGGCGGTTCCGGCTTGAAATCATAATCCGGTGTGGCCACATATCCGTGGCTAATGTGGTTTTGGCGCGCCATACTTTATTTTGATACATTGACATTACAACTGCCTCGGTGAGCGCAGTACTATTATTACGTTTTGAGCTCGATATGACCTATTCACAACTTTGTGTCACTGTTACTGTTAGCCTATACCATCCCACTGCTGGGCAAATGCCTCTCCCCGTGATTTCCATACTTCTCGATCCATAGCCAATGTTGACCATGTCTCATCCGCGTTTAACTCATCCCGCCATCTTTTTCTTGCTCTGCCGCGACTCTATATCTCCAAGTCTGGGTGCTTAAAAACAGGACTTGTAGAACACAAGATTTCGATGAGTGCTTTAAAGGGAATCCCTATGGACAGTCTTTTATTTTCTTTAGAGTTTTGCATCTTCTAAACGAAAGAAGTGGACATGGGGTGAGTTTTGTAGGCCCCAGGTGAACGTTGTAATTTGTAAGGGTTACTCCCAGTCTTCATGGCGCTGTGAATGTAAACTCTAATCAAGTGAGACCTCCGCTTAACTCAAAACGGGACCGGCCAGGCGGCGACATAATGTTATAGTGTAGCATGGGTTAAAAAAGTGTGAACCAGTGTCGGTTTTATAAAGCTAAATGTGAAAATATAAACTACTAGAGGTCCGCCCTCGCTTCGCTTCAGTATTAAAAGTTTCATTCTTACAACAAACTCCTACGGAAAATATCATAGTAATAGTACCGTTTGCATCATTTATATTTACAAAGGCGCAGCTCGTTCATTTTTATCTTAATTTTTCCACAGTTGTACAGACATGTGTACTTTCAAATGCAATCGCCTTTGTATATTTCCCACCGGGATATTTTAAAAGAGTTAAAAAGAGAGAGGATATTTATTGGCTTCATGGTTATGATAACAGTCAAGGTTATTAGTGAAAGTATTTATTTCAATTTGAGCAATGTGTTACTATCAGTTCATTAATAATTTAAATTAAAGGATCAGTCACTGATCTTGTATCCTTATCCCAGAAACTCAATTGTTTAAAGTACTCTAAAAGTTATCTAAACTAAAAAGATAAAGAGAAAAGATTAGATTTTTTGTAAGTTTGTTTGTATGTTGTGATTTAACTCGAGATGTCCAAACTGATTTAAAAAAAAACTACATTTGAAAGCTACAAATATGACGGGTAACATAGGTTATAATTATATTATTATGTTTAATATATTTTTTCAGTAATTTTTTTTAAGCGCCTTTTTAAATCTGAATGATACAATAGGATACTATTGCAATGATATTATCCGTAAGCGTTTGTTGTGAGCCCGAGTGAAACTTCTGATACCGAAGCGAAGCAATAGCGAACGTCTAGTATATTATAATTTAAATAATGCTGTGTGGCTTTGAGCGAAAATATAGAACCACTTATTTTTTTTTCCGTGGATATCTGCGTTAAATATTATGTTAATGCGGGCACCAGCTTGGTAGAGGCTGGTGATGAATCTTATCACTTATTAGTTAAATATTAATTTAAAAAAAACTAAAACTAAAACTGTTATTTATAAAGCTACTTTTTACAAGAATGAATGAATGAAGGATTGTTGAAGAGACAAAGAAGGTATGTTTGGATCATAGCATGGCTTTCCATAGTCTCTGCTTACCTCATTAATAGGAGACAGACGTGAAGTTATGTTTGTGTATTTTAACAATACTGTTAACTGATATAATAATATGGTGTAGGAGTAATTGTGTAAGCATAGTCGGCATCGACTGCGAGAACCTTGTTAGTTTGTAGTGCCGTGCTCTCTACGTGAACACTAAGTAATGCTATTAGGAACTCAACGTTGTACACTACTATCACATCAAAAGTTCTAAGAGGAAACTAATTTGATGTAGTTTCCATGGACGTAAGAAAATTGCTAAAATTATTATAGCAATATTTGAAATGATTACTATTTGGTAGTTATAGCAAAGAACATAATAATAATTAACAGAAATCAGTTTGTAGAACAAACTATAGATAATATTATTATTACTGCTGAATCAGACTTGATAATATTGCGTCAATTTGTCTAAGAAAAGATCATTATCATTTACTAGCTACACCCATGGCTTTCCCCGCGCCTAAAATTTATTTTGTCTCGCTCGGAAACCTGACCGATTTTCGGGATAAAAGCCTATGTAGGCACCGGCACTGAATCTATATACCAATTTTCTATATCTACACACACACACACACGCACGCACACACGCACGCACGCACGCACGCCCGCTCGCACGCACGGACGCACGCACGCATGGACGCACGCACGCATGCACGCACGCACGCACGTACACACACGACATACATACACACAAAAGCACAAATCGTTGTACATTGTCTGTCAGTCAGTCAGAATAAAGCCTTTTATAATATGTATGGATGTGTATAATTTTATAATGTTTAGGACGGCGGCTAATGTAAAATTGTTATTTCAAATAGGTTACCTCGATACAGGCTTGCCTAATGAGGAACAGAAAGATATTCTCGTCTTGAGTATGTGCTACCTTTAAGCTAAGCTTTTTTTATGATTAGGCATGCGTAGTAATGTGTGAATTTAAGTCTTATTTGCAAAGAGTTTCAGATCCTTGTTTTGTATAGTAGTGTTTGTATAGGTACCTAGTTTATAAGTCTATAAGCAGCAATAAAAATATTTTTAATTTCTTTTTAAACAGCAAAGTGAGTTAAAGTTCACAAAATTAGGCATATGCATACAAACAATTTTAATGTAAGGAGATCAAAGACATAAAGTTTCCCGAATTAGTTCCAAGATACAATGCAGAAAGAAGCAGCGAGAAGTAAGAACCCAAGTTATTCAACAAACGTTGCAGGCGATGAAAATTCAACGAAATGCTCAATTTAAAATTAATTTTGACATTCTAGCACTCGTTCCTCTAACAAACTCCTGAGTACTTCAAAAGCTCTACAGTAATCATGAACTGTTCAAAATAAACTAACTGCTTTACAATAAAGGTGTTTAAAAGTTCATGAAATGGTCGGCACTAAAGTTGGGCCATGAGATGTTCTAGTTTAAGGGTAGGTATGTAATTTAGGTGCTACAGCAGAAAATTGCAGCCCGTAAGTTCTCGAGTGTTACACTCATGGAAACGACGCTTATTTACGGTCACAGCACTTTTACTTTATATATATTCACATTTGAACCTGTAAATATGGCAAGGATTACAAATTTAAAATATTTAAACTTTTGTTGCATTTGTGAAGATTATATGATTTTAAACTACTTAATTCTCTTTATGTTGATTAATTTTACTAGAAAAAAATATTTATTATATATTTATTTCACAGAAAACACGTTGTTATTAAAATTTGTGTCACTCAATTCTTTCCATCATTCACAGTTTAGCGTTTCTCCGTAACGTGCGTGCGTCGAAGTTTTAAAAGCGTACTAAATTGTCAATTTGCATATTATGGAGAGTGTTAATGTGCTTAAAAGTTTGCGTGAAGACGAAAGTTACGGTAATTTGCACCAAAAGTACGTAAACTCGAAATTAAGTTGAAAAAAGATCGTTTACTGGGAACCGACAGTAACGCGAAAGGTCGCGGTCTGCCAGTTCTAATCTTCTCTGGCGTGCAAATTAGTGCCTAAACATACTGATGTTTAGGTATAAGTGTAGGTATACTGACTGCAGTTTGTAGGTACACTTACAGATATTAAACAGAGTGTTAACACAAATATGGTATTGTAGATCTCAAGAGATCTGACCACACTGTCTTAATCCAAGGTAAAATATTCGTGTTGATGGTGTTGAGCTACCATGGTCTCCAGATCTGACTACAATATCATAGTTTTGTTAAAACCTTGTTTAATATCTGTGTAAGTATTCGGTTTTTATAAGGTTATTTTAGCTTAAAATTGTGCAATAAAATGACCATACTTTTTCACACGCTCTGTCGGCCGGGAACAACGGCTCACCATACGAGCGAATGTTTACAGCGAGAACACAGCGCAGTAATTAAAACTAGAATTATAAATGTATGAATTTCCATTCAAAAAGATGATCTGTTTCCATAACCGTAAAAGTTAAAGAAAATCCTTATATTTTTTTAATCTTATCTTTGAAGAATATAAAGGCACAGCAGGCACTGCCAATTTCATTTACCAAGTTCGAGTTGCACTAGCATTATATTATTATCTTCTCGTATTTATGTTTAAGATTGCAACTATAAGTTTTACATTAATATTATTTTGTGTATTATGTAAATCTGTTTTACAAAACATTGCACTGTGACATTTTATTTTTATTTTGCCTACTCTGAGACAGATTAATTAACTTGCAGACTATTGGTCACATTAATTAATAAGCATAATAGACAAACCACAGCGGTTTACGGCAATGCAGTAACATAAAATAGGTGGACAAGCAACATACCTACGTAGGGCGCAAGAAAGTGCACAAATCCAGGTGTACTTTTTACTCTTACAGATCGAGGAGACAACATGTAATTGTTTTGAAACAATAAATATATTATATTTGATTTAATTTGAAACAACATAGTAGTCGCCCAGAGATATAGTACCGGTAAAACATGGTTCGGCGTCTGATGGTATAAATTTTTTCAATTGAAAACACATTGATCTTTTTAAATCTGAATCGACAGTTAAACTGATCGGCTCACCTACAAAGTATAAAAAATAAAACGTTCTAGGTTTTAACATTCTTATGTTTATTCTCCAGGGTACTTTACAACCACTAACTACTGTTAACGATTCACTGTATATTAAAATATACTTTACGAGCCAACTTACAGTGTAACCGAAAGTTATTAAAGATATTTAATTAATTTGATTGTGCGGTTGACTGCGATTTGAACTTTATTTAATTAACAGCTTAATAGGTCGACAGGAAGTAATCTTTCTTCTTTTAAAAGAGCCAGGATAGATGTTTATAATGTCGAACATTTAGTTTGACCAAAAGAATGACTTATCCAAAAAATAATAAAAAAATATTGTTACACGAAATATTATTACAATTATGTTACGTCTATAGATCTGTGGTTACGTTGTACTATCGGAACGACCACTCACTTCGGTAGGTTAGCCTGAAATGAATCGCTTATGTCCTGAATGTCCTTTACCCTAAACATCTAGTCAGTCTATCAGCTTTTTATTTTTGCGTCTGAGGGTTTTCCATCACAGCCTGGCGTACAACACTACTACAACAGAATGGCGTACGTGGATAAGACGAGCGTGGAGTTTAGCTCAAACAAAGAGATTATTATAATAATAACGCCACAACAATCACACAACGCCATCTAGACCAAAATAATCAGTTGGGCCACCGGCGCTTGAACGAAACGTAATAGTATGGATACTATTTTACTCTTACGTCGCCGTCGTGTCGATTTTCTATATGAGGGTATCTATTATATATTAAACAACTATAATATTCTGAAGAAACACTAGTAAACTCAATTTCTATTTTTTGTTTCTTTGAATTAGAACGTCATTCAACACCATCGATGTCCCTCGGCAATATCTGTTGGTCAGCGAATCGAGTATCGAGTAGACACTAGGGACGAAGCTGCCGACGATTGCCTTAATGTTAACCAGTTACTCGGTGCACTTTACTTTGATGAACATAGAGACCCGACGCGCACCAGAAGTGATCTTTAACAGTTAATAGGCTTTGGTAGGGTCTGGTCGTCCCTGTAAGATTTAATTTACTCCAGTATGGGAATCTTATGGGTTGAGACGATGACAAGGATTATTTTAAACTCAAAGATAATAATATTAAAAATACAAGTCTATGAAAGCTGTGAGTTGTACTACAACGTTCTAGAAATTAGTATCGATGAGATTCATCTCGCCTTCAAAATTCAAACTCAGTTTTGTAATTTCGCAGTACGTTAAAACCAAGTACAGAACAAGATTCTATAATATTTGACTTTAAACCCGATATCAAAGAATAAATTTACTCTATATGTACAAATAAGTTGGGACAATATTCTGTAAGAGTAATTTTACTGCAGGACTCGGCTCGGTAGAGTATCTGTAACATTATGCACCGCATTGCGACTTTCAAACACGTGGCATCATTTTTTATTTATCTGATAAAAATCTTTGAATATCTCTTATCGCTAACTTCTTTTTGTGACATTTTGTAGGCGTAGTTTGGATCGTGTCCAGGTTACCAAATTATTTAAACAAGAATTATCTAAAAACCAGTGTTTTCGGGCAAACAAGGGTTGAATAACAATGAGCAAATGACTGATAAAGATGTGGGTATTTTTTATAAGGCCGATTTTTCATATTTAATGACGAAGTCTATTTCTTTAAGAGAGTTATATAATGACCCTTTTCAAATATGTACTCACTGAATTACTTACACCCAGTTGCAAGAATATCATAATTAATGACGAATTAGTTAATGGAACATTAAAATTGATGACTATAAATTAAATCCGTTGCAAGAACATCAATTAAATGTGCTAGTATCATTAATTAAATAACGACGTCTTTAAATGAACAATGAATGAGAAGTGACTGAATGATCGAGTGCGTTTCGTAATTGCAAGTTTCGTTTAATATTTCTTTAATATTTTTTAAAAAATACTAATATTATAACTAACTATTCTATAAAGAAACTTATCATATTAATTATTTTTTTATTGTGTGTAATATTTTGTTTATAGACATTAAAAAATGTTGTAATTCATCTAGTATTTAACTGTTATGTAAATTTAAGTAGATAAGCAACGAAACGAAACTCATATAGAGCTGTCAAGCATAATATGTCAACTTAAATTCAATTTTTGACAAACAAATTTTTTTGGTATATTTGCTAGCTCATTCTGTCTCGAACAGATTAAAATAGGTTCGAGTAAGATAAGTATATATTTAACACATTCACCCTCATTTGTTTAAATGTGTGTCGGGCAGTATGACAATCGTCCCGAAAATGGACGGTTACCAGTTTAGGGGTGGATCTGTGAGCTGACTTCTACGATGGCGTGATGTTGTATTACCTACTTTCTTTTGAGATATTTGCAGTCACGCGTCTACGCATATAAACCACAGACGTTTGACTATTTAGAAACCAACATTTACATACAAACATACTTTCCTTATTAAAATAATAGTATCTACCTGCAAACCATTAATGTCTAAAGTAATAAAAAATCAAAATACTTGCGCGCGATTCAACTGAGCATTCACCCGCGAAGAATATTTTATAAATTTGTACGTTGATTTTAAACATTTGTACGTTGATTTTTGATAAAATAGAATATAACTTAGGCAACGACCAATACGGTTTTAGAAAGGACAGAGGAACAAGAGAAGCAATTTTGGCCCTGAGACTAATCATAGAAAGAAGAATGGACATAGGACTAAACACCCATATAGCATTTATAGATTTAGAAAAGGCGTTCGACAATGTTGACTGGAAGAGGATGATGAGAATATTGAAGGAAATTGGATTGGATTTTAGAGATAGAAGAACTATATTTGAATTATATAAGAACCAAGAAACTATTATAGAAATCGGAAACGAAAGAGGAAGAGCAGGAATAAGGAAAGGAGTAAGACAAGGTTGTTCACTTTCACCACTCATTTTTAACCGACTTCAAAAAAGAGGAGGTTATTAATGTTTTTATAGAATCAGCCATAAAAAAATTCTCAGAAACATCAAATAAGGGTGTTAAGTTTAATGAGAAACAATACAATTCATACGATTTGCTGATGATATTGCGGCATTAGCAGAGTCCCAGAATGACCTACGGGAACTTTTAAACACCATGAACAACATATTTAAAGAATTTTTTCTTAAAATTAACATTAAAAAGACTAAAATACTAAACATATCCAAAGCTAGTTTGAACTCACACAGAACAATAAAAATAGAAAATAACCCATTAGAAAATGTAATCCAATTCAAATATCTCGGAAGCCTTATTGTACAAGATGCTAGATGTATACAAGACATAAAAACCAGAATAGCAATAGCAAAACAAACATTTCATAAAAACAGAAATATATTTACATCTAAAATATCAAAACAAGTGAAAAAGAAATTTATAAAAACTTATGTTTGGAGCATAGCACTGTATGGGTGTTAAACGTGGACAATGACACAAAGAGAAAGGGATATGTTGGAGGCATTTGAGATGTGGTGCTGGAGGAGGATGGAGAAAATAAGTTGGACAGAGAGGATCACAAACGAAGAGGTGTTGAGAAGAGTGAAAGAAAAGCGGACTTTGCTCAGGACAATAGAAAGTAGAAGAGGAAAGATGATTGGCCACATTATACGACATGACAGCTTTATAAGAAACATCATAGAAGGGACAATAGAAGGAAAGCGAGGTAGGGGAACACTACGGATAAACTATATGAGTCAAATAAAGAAAAGTGCTGGTGCCATGTCGTATAAGGAGGTTAAAGAGATGGCTCTGGACAGGGAGAAGTGGCAGGAATTGCATCAGTTCCACCGACAAGAGTCTAACTCTTAAATTATGGATGGACGTTGATTTTGTCTTTAGAAAGACCTATTAAAATAAACATAACAGCAGTGGGTGAAAAATACCCAAAAGTCCCGAAAGTACCAGTTCCTTCAACAACTAATCCCGAAAATACCGGGACGCAAGAAGAGCACCGGTTCTTTATTTCCTGGTAACATTTGGCCGCATTAGACCCTAATGACGTTTCGTGCAACAGATATTCGTTGCAAGGGGGTGTTTTCACAGATTGTCAATTAAAGTTAATGGATCATTAACTATCTTTCGTTAATGTCTGATCTTGCAACAGTTTAAAGGAACATTAACACTTTAATGATGTCATTAGTAATTAATGCCCTTTCCTGCAACTGGGTGTTAGTGTGTGAAACAGAAAGATATACAGCTAACAGGTTCTTCAAGACAGAAGTTAATAGGTTTATAGAGTAGACGACTACGTGTTCCAAGCGTAACCTAACTACTTAGGCCTTAATTGCCTTACCATCAAGCGGGCCGGCGTATGCATCTTAGACGTATAAAATATGTTAACGTCAAAAGTTATATAATATTTCCAGCAGCTTCTGTTTAGCCAATACATCATAATTGACTTGAATTTTACTTTATTAGATTAATTATCTCCATACGCGGCACAGATACGTTTACGTTACGGGTAGTCGCTACAAAAATCGTAAAAAAAAATTACTTATGTAGATTTTGAAAATAAATAAAAATTTTAGTGCACTGGACTTGCAGGACCAAGCTTGCAATATGGTTCAATGATAATATCAGTTTTATATAAATAAAGCACTTTTATTATGTACTAGCTTTTGTCCACGGTTTTGCTCGCGTGAATATAGTTTTCCCCACTGACATTTTATGTTATTCACATATTTAAGAGACGTTATGTGCGAGGGCAAATCTGTTCAAAGCAGTTAGTTCATTGTAAAGCATATTTTTTTATTTTCTATCGGAGCCGCTAAAATAATTCGTGAAGATGGTGTACCAACTTACTTATGAATTAGCAACATAAAATTTTCCATGCGAGAAACAATTATGCAGGACCTGTTCGAGATGAGTACCTACCCATCGATGTGTTTGTGTATGTGTCTGTATTTTACGCTTTAAGTTAAAAATAATTATTTTCCACCACACAATAATATATTTCACATCTACATTAACGAAAATAAAAAATTCCAGTTCTTTTTTTTTTCGTGGGAAACGTATTACGCGTACGCACCCGCCTGGGGGAGGCGGGGTTTATGTCGGACTCTCCGGCCACAATGAGACAGGCAAACCGACTAAAACCCACGGTGTTTGTTCATAAGTGTTAATTAAATTAACACTTATGAACGTCAAAGTTTACAAAATGTCAGTAAATTAACATACAGTCAGTACGAAGTAGAGCCATGAGAAGAACTGGTAAGAAACTCAGACCACTCTTATTAAATGCCAGGTTATTACAACTTTTGTAAGTTACAATTACAAGTAGCATGCAAAGTGACACAGGCAATACACTTAACTCTTGTAATTAAATACTTACAGCTTTCTATGTTGTAAAGAAAAATAGAAAGTAAAATTATATAACTTTTCGTTACTTTATGTAACAAATAACAGTCTATTTAATGCACGACTTTAACTTTAAAAATAATGATATTGCCACAAAACTTTTCATCCCCAATTTCATCCCTCTAAGCTCACCCGGTGTCAAAAACATTGATAAGAGGATTTTTTACTTTGATAGCAGTATCTCAAAACAAGTTTTCTATACTATAAATGGAAAAATAAAGAAGCTTCATTCTATCGTTTTTGTCCCCTTTTAGACACTAAAGGGATGAATAAAAAAAATCCTTTCTTAGTACACGTCTAGACATTAAAAGAAACATACCCTTCAAATTTTAATTCGCTAACTTCATAAACAAAGATCAATAAATTTCACCCTTTTCAAACCGACTCTGTCAAAAATATTGATGAGTTTTTTGTTATTAGTATGTATACACATACAAATTTGCAAAACTAAAGGTTTTTACAATCATTTTCATCCCTTTTGAGACACTTAAGGGTTGAATTAATAAAAACCGTTTTTATCTAACCTCTACATTAAGACAAACACACTCTTCAAATGTCAAGTCTAGCGACTTGACATTTGAAGAGTGTGCCAATAGCAAAGAACTTTTTGTACAATATTTCATCCCTAACTTCATCCTCATAAATATTTTTGACAGAGGTGGCCTACACCTCTGTCAAAAATATTTATGAGGGCATTTTTCATCCAAAACAATATTTTAAAATTGTCAGTTAATAAACGAAGAAGTTTCATACAATCGTTTTCATCCCTTTTCAGGCACTAAGAGTTTGAATTTAAACACCCTTTCTTAGTACACCTTTAGAAATTAAAACAAACACACCCCTAAATTTCAAGGCTACGACCAGCGATTTAGGCTGTGCATTGTCTGTCAATCAGTCAGGAGTTTACCAAAACTCGTAAATACTATTTTATTTACAAGTAAATAAAATGATACCCTCCTATTCTATATATTGTTGTACAAGCAGTGGAATTCTTACATACGCACTCAAATTATGTCAACAAGATGCTATTACTGAGGTTACGCCGCACGGCACAATCTATCTGTGCTTCAAATTGCTCCATCTTTTGAACTGTAATAGGTGATTGATTGAAATCCTTACAATAAACGTGCTATAGTAGAGTCCATACATACATATTCTTTCCTTTGACGCTGCCGCAAAAAAATACAAAGGTTCTTAGAATTTAAAATGTGATAAATTTAACAAATAACTAATAGAGTCTGCACGTTTATCGTAACTGACAACATAATGTGACAACCGTTCTCCTGCTGCAGTTACATAAGCTTATTTTTAGCAGTGTCTTTTTATGGTTGATGATGTGTTATTATTTACTAAGTATAAAATTTTGCTTTCGTAGCCAAACAGACGCTGTTGGTTACATAATAAGTGTTACAGCACATTTAGAAAGTAGAAAAGCTGCGGTTTTTAAAAAGTAACAGTGACTAAGGTACTATTATTATAGGGAATGAAAGTTTGTATGAAAAATTTACTATGTATAAACAGAGATACGGCATTCACGCGAGTGGAACTGCGGGCAACAGCTAGTCACGTTATAAAGAATTCAAACACTGAGTTATTTGGCGACAAACATAAACAAATATTAGTATATCATAAATCTGCAAAACGAACGACTCTAAGCGACACGCACAACGCGAAATTAATTATAAAACGCAAACCGCAGACAACACAGGGCGAAATGCTAATCAAGATCAAACCAAATTGTTATCGGATACCGGACCGCCTATTGTAATAAATATGTATTTCTTGCTATTCTAAGGTTACAAGACACATGCTTACTTACCAGTTAGAAATACGATCTACGTATATTTATAATGTATAGTGCAAAAATACTACTAGCTGTGCAGGTTGTTTGTTAACGCTGACGGTAGAACTGCAGTTTACTTGCAGCAGAGATCGCACACTGAATTATTTGCTACCTACTGTTAGTCGTTACATAACTGTATATAAACAAATAGAATTATTGTACTCTTATATACACTAATACTTGAAAAATTGTTTATAAAAGGATTTTTACGGCTTTTTCTTTCTGTTCGCGATGTTTGTATTGATATTATAATGTTTGCAATTTATTACAGTCTTAATGCCGTGTGAATTCTTACCTTATTAAAACATACAACTTAATACAAAATGATTACATACATTAACATCTTTTCAGTGGAAAGACTTCTACTAGCTTGAAATGGGCTTCACAAATATGGCCACCTGGGACAGAAAAGTTCTGGAAACCGGTAGATGCAGGGTGGGCAAATCTGATTTATTGATCATACACAATATTAAAGAAAACATAAAAAAATGTTTCCATTTGCTAACACCTACATATATTTACTATTTTGTCATCACACCTATTAATTTTAAAAAATATATCGTAAGCAAATAAAGGTACATTAATTTTTAAATAGTTTTTTCATGAGAGTGTAAAAGTACCACCTTTATGATTCAGTAGTGGTGCTGTGCTGTGACATAATTTTATGTCTTTATAAAGGAAAACAATTCTCGTAGTTAAAGTAGTTTAATCTACTTTGTTTTGCGATACGTAATGCATAACTTTTTTTGTATATAATTGTTTTTATAGTAAGAAAACGACCAAACCACATATTTTGACTAAGATGAAAAGAATAGTTAGTTTCTTTGCTTGAAATATGGTATTTTGCCTACTTAATTAGGCATACAAAGTTTATAAAGTAAAAACATTAGAATAAGATAAATTAAATTACATAAAGATTAAATCTAATTATATATCAACTCACTGTTCATTAAAATGATGCTAAAAAAATAAACATAAAAAAAATTACTTAATTTCACATTTAAATTTGTCATAAATATAATAATTCAATCCTAAAATTATGGATTTAATTATATTCTATAATATAGATTGGTTTACTTATTTAGATGTAGTAGCGTTAGAGCGTGTCAAATTAAGAGCTCGGCTCTACTTAAGATCTGTTTTTTTTTACAGTGCGAGCCATATGGTCCCGTCTTGGCAACCTTGTGCATGAAAATGTTTTAAAGGACTTTTTATTATAATAAAACAATGACTAATTGTACAAAATAAGCTAAATTCGGCTATGCGGATGTTTGCGCTTCTATCGAG
Source organism: Parascotia fuliginaria (assembly GCA_963082885.1). Classification (NCBI taxonomy): domain Eukaryota; kingdom Metazoa; phylum Arthropoda; class Insecta; order Lepidoptera; family Erebidae; genus Parascotia; species Parascotia fuliginaria. The sequence continues at coordinate 9,149,056 of OY720170.1, forward strand.
CAATTACACATAAAAGAACATTAAATCATTTTTAAATAAATTGCCTTCAGCTTTTATTATAGGGAATTGTTCTCGATTTTATTAATCACTACTTACTTGTTTGTTTGGTTAGTTAAATTTTTATGATTGGTTGGATAGCATTAGAATTAAGGTTAGATATATCCACAGATACTACCCATGCTATTTTTCAATTGTTACATAACATTTTTTATAATAAAATATCTTGTTGGAATACAATTCGCATTACTAAGTAAATACAAAAATTAAAAGATTTTCAAAACAAAATGTTATGTTTTATTTTAAGGCGAATATGAGATGTTTTTGTTTCCTCTTCGTACATTATATTCATGATTCTGTATTTAACTACAAGTATTGGATATAATATACTATATTTTTATGTACTAGAAAAAGATGGCTATTACCTTAAAAAAATAATTTAAGAGCTCAAGGTCCAAACTATATGATATGAAATTCTGGCACCGCTTTGAAAGCATTGAGATTATCCAAAACATACCCATTGAGGACAGGAAACTACATCGGAACTAAGAACAATTGTTAATTGATTCCAAAGTCCAAAGGAATGTGCAGACGAGTGAAATTAGAGATAGGCTTCCTGGTAGTCCGAGTACAAAGAGGCTTTAGCTGAGTTTAATTCACTTCTATTTTAATATATCGGCTCAAACGGGTATTGCACTAAAAACGTAGCTTAAAACCAAAACTGAATTTGCTTTGAACTGTAGTTAAATATAAGCATAAGTTCTGCGAAGTTTAAATAATAGACTATATAAACGAATTTTTGTACTCTTAACACAATAATTGCTATGTGTAATGTATTGTATATGTATTGTTTAGTATCTAATAAAAAAAAACGAATAATAATAATAATAATATATAATAATAATATTTCAACAACTACACACAACGCCATCTAGACCAAAGTAAGCATTATATGCTTGTGTTATGGGTTCTAGAATGCGGATATACCATACTTATATACTTTTTTTTTTTTGTAAATACATACATATTATACATAGAAACACCCAAACCAATGCAAATGGACATGTTCATGCACACAAATATTTGCACTGAGCGGGAATCGAACCCGCGACCTCTGCGTGGCAGTCCATACACAGTACCACCGAACCACAGAGGCAGTCAACTAATTATGTGATACAAAACGATAACGACAAACTAAAGGAAGAGGAAGAAATGGTAGATTGACGAAGATATTAACTAAAACCAATCAAACAACAGTCACAGATGACACAATGGCTAATGAAATACAATAATAATCCTAGTCCTTTACGTAAACTTACATAATATACGCGTTATTCTTAGTAAAAATTTTATTAGTCTTTTAAAGTAGTTAAACCTATTTCAACTACAAAGCGGAGATGAGGAAACAGAGACAGTATCAACAATTATACTCCAATATCGGTCTTAAGTGTCCAAAATTTTGTATAAATTTTAAATTCTCATTTGCTAGTCTACGACCCAATGGCGTACTATTTAAAATAAGTACGGTTTTAAATCTGGTATTGGTACAGATGATGTGGGCGTAGGTTTTACCCACTATAAGGATCAAAACCGATTGTTAGATATTTCTAAAGCTTCTTATGAAGTTTCGTCCTAATAATTCTATTTCAATCATTATAAATGTATGTGGTATAGCATCGGATATATCTTTATACAAGTTATCTACTGAAGTGTGCTTTAATGAACCTGACCGGATAGATCTGTTTTCATGTGCACTGAACGAATTTACTAAGACTGCTTATTGCATCTGCAGTACTTAGGTTAGTTTTAATCATGTATTAGGATGTAGAAATAAATATAGTAACTTTATGAATACTTAGTATATAAATATAGTTATATACTAGATAATAAGCTCAACTTCTCTGTCCCATTAGGCTTGCCTGTAAAGATAGATGTAAGTTTATGAGTAATATATAAATAAAATAAAAAAAACATAAACGAGTATCTATGGTGGGAATCAACGGTTACAATTGTTGGAAAACCTATTACTTGGAATCGCTCTCTAAGGAACTAACGTGGACCTAAATTATAAATGAAGCGTAGTCCTTTATGAAAAAGATATGAAATCGTTTAAGTGTTAATAGCACTACCACATACGTCCTGTGAAAATAACCAAAATTGTTTCTTTGTTATTAAAACACTAAGACTTATCTGACTGCAAAAGATAATTAAGTTTGCTTGCAAGGCAGGCAATTATTGCACGTCACTGATGTTTGTATTTTATAAAATTTAGATAAAGAACTATGGAATAAAATCTTGCTTTGTGACTGCGGTTGCTGCAGGCGGAACGATATCAGTGCTGAATACAGTGAATCGGAAAACAAGAAGTTTGGGGTGGGTCGACGCCAGTTTCATTGTATTGAAAGGTTGCAGGGTTTGTAGTCTTAAATTCTTTCACAAACATAATATATCATTTTATCTAGAGAAAACTTGTTTACAGATAAATTTAAAATATTATACAATTGCTAGTGTATCTGTTAATGCGGAAACTGATTGGGTTGGTTGTTACTAAGCAAAGTTATTTTAGTCAGTACTGCGCACTAAAATATACAGATAAGAGACACACTTAGCGATGCAATGCACAACTTCTGAATAGGCGGCAACGACATTCCGCTAATTACGCTGAGAATGCAGCTTCAGCACTTGCCTGTAAAGGATGACTCAACGTGACGTCACTTTCATTTGAATGTCAGTAATACTAACAATGACGTATTTTCAAGCCACTTGGCAAACTGAAATGAGTTTTTATTACATAGTGTACATACCTGCAACACAGACAATTTCAAAATTGAAATAGGTGTTGTTAAATTTTTCTAATAGTTATTGGTAGTGATACAACAAGGTCCACGCATTTTGACTGGACAACAAATAATGGAATGCATCCTGATTTCTAACAGATGGACATAGATCGCTACGCAGTGGGTGGCTCCAGACAGACTTCGTGGAAGAAGCAGTCTTCGAAAAAGCTGGCGTGACGGAGTTAGGTTTTAGTTTTGAGACCTATTTTTTAATTTGAATTATTTTGCAGTGCTATTTTCGTGACAAAATAAGTAAAATGCAAATAAAGTAGTGAGTTGAAGCTTATAATTTGTAAATATTTAAAATTGTGGATTTAAACCTATCATTTGATGATGATTTCATCAGGATGGATTTCAAACATTTTTTTTTTTCAAAAACTTTCAAGTTCAGAAAGCGCCTTATTGAATGGAGCAGGACTTAACATAGCATAAAATCCGCGGCAGTCAAGACGTTTCTAATGACACCACATTGTAAAATTATGATAGCTAGCTTAGAAAATAAGATAGAACAGATAAAAAACATAAATACATACATTCATAGCCCGTTAAATTTATAAACCTCGCCGTAAATCGGGTAACAATAGACAAGATTTCTGACAAAAGCTTTCGTTTTACACTTCCATAATATTATGGATCTCAACTGCTACAGATAGTTTGCCAGTTTTTACTTTTTGAGATCAGACTCGGCATAGTCTGATACGTAATCATTTATTTGACATGTGTGCAGTATAGACGTACTCGTAACTGCCGGTCAGAGTGTGTGCAGGAACTATGTATATGTTCACGGTCCCTGGGTACACTAGTAAATAAGTAATAACAACTCAAACCTTAATATTGCATAAAACAAACTGAAAATAAAGAAATCCTTCTTTATCGTGCCGATGCCATTTAGGCTGTAGAGCGTGCAGAAATAGACATACTTATATAGATTCGTACATAAATACGCTCGAAAAACTTAAAACTCTTATGAGGATAAAACTTTATCATGTTAACGAATAACAAAATCATCAGCATCAAAATATTAGCCATACACAGTCATCACTGCTACGGCTAAGCCTATACTAAACTAATTATTATAATTGCGCGGTAACTTTTAGCAGTCCAAATTAAGGTAATTTCAAAATATAGTTGAAGTTCTAATAATAAACAACAAGGTCTAAAATCAGGTAAATTTTGGATACTAAGAAGGTAGTGTGTCAAACTGAGCTTGCACCAGTTGTACGTGATTTTGTTGAACATAATTTGAAATTCGCGTCTTTCTAAAAAAACTTACGCTTGTCTACTAGCTTTTGTTTTACTCCTGTCAAGTCGTATTTTCTGCAACATTGCTCACATGAGTTTTGCGTTTAGCTAGAGATCCGCCCTTGCTTCGCTTCGGTGTCAAAAGTTCCATTCGATCTCACAACGGATTTCTACGGCAAATATCATAGCAATAGTGTCGTATTGCATCATTCAGATTTTCGAAGGCGCTTAAAGTATTGAAATTCTGAAAATAACATGAAACATGATAAAATATACCTTATGTTACCCGCTGAATTAATTGATATCTAAAGGTGAAAGATTTTTCTAATCGATAACGAAGAATTTTAGTTAAATCGATGCAAACAAACAAACAATCAAAGAAACATACAAAAATATATACGGTCGAATTGTGAACCTCCTTCTTTTTTTGACGTGGGTTAAAAATCACTTCTTTCCTCTATATAATATTAGTTTAGATTTAGATAAAAGTAATTAGTGTATAAAACCAGTTTACTTTGGTTTAATTTATCAAATTTCATCATACTAAACAATGTGTCACACGATTTATAAGGCGTAAATTGTAGACATTTTTGAACTTGAAGGTGGTATTATGACACGAGTGTGTAAAATAAAGCTTCGGGTTATCAGCATTCATATTATAAAATTCTTATAGATTATTAACTTAAAGCAGGATCAATACATATAGTTGGTATCTAAGTCGTATTAAAGAAAGCACAATACTAAAGTTATAAAAACCGTCATAATGGAAAAGATTTTCATAAATTATTTGCAATGGCCTTGTTTAGCACAGCCGTTTTGATTGTACAATAGACATAAATACATTTTTGAGCTTTTAACATGCACTGTATCTGTTCATAAATATTACTACAGCTTAAAAACTTTTTTTTTTTCAAAAATGAAACTTATTTAGAATGGGAGTCATAATAAATAGCATTTTTTACGGGAGCAGCGCCAGATAGGTTTAATTATACGCTAAGTCCCTTCGTTTCCTTTTCTTTTATGATCGCTAATTGTGTGTATTCGGGTGATAACCCTATTTTATTACTGTTGTATTTGCAATATTTAAATACTACAGCCATCTCCGTGGGCTAATTATCCTATGGGCTGTAATTTGTTTGACAGTGACAGTTAAGTTAACTTAACCGCAGAATACATGTACACCACCAAACGAAACGAAATTCATGTTTATCGAAAGAAGCTAACAATCTATTCTTGAATACCTACTTACTTCCGGAATAAAGTTCTATTAGAATTTTAATTTATAATTGCTGCTGACAACTCGTATAATGCATGCATGCACCACAAATGCATGTTACGTAAGTTTAGTAAATTACTCAGAATCTGGAACACCGAAATAGGTAGAATATTAAAATATAGGTGGACAAGCTAATGGCCCGTTTTTCGGTGATGGCCTATGCATGTAAATATATATTGCACTCAAAGTCGACTATGCTAAACAATGTAGGTATTTTTAGTAGAGTGATACATTAAGATAAATCAAATTAAACATGAAAGTAATAAATTGATTCAGTCCAAGCATTATAAAAATAATATTAGGTATTCATAGTATCGACAGCTACTCCGATGGCAAGTGAGAAAAAAATTATTATATCTCTACATCATTATAAGATAACGTCCAGGCAACTTTTCTGATGGAGTTTTGTTCATACTTCATTAGTCTGAAAAATATTGTTGGATTCAAAATGAATTAAGCTAAATTACATACACAGAATTCAAACAACTAACTGAGCGTTGTAGGTTCGAATTTTACGGATGGCATTTCACATCGATAAGGTTTTTTTGGGCACGCTAACCGCTGTTAAGTTGAAATAGAGTTACTTTAAATTAACTTTACAAAAAGTCATTTCCTACTTTGAACTCAGACGTCAGCCATTTGGTAAAGTACAAAAACTCTGATTTATTTAGTCCGATGAAACAAAGTAGCGTGTTTAGAGACTAGCATTGCACAGAACCGATTAAAATCAGTTCATGCAGTCGTGACCTACAAAATATATCAACGATTTTATGCACATTGTTACATAGTCACGCAAAGCTTTATTTAAACTTAATCTGTCATTAGTTTAGGACATAATACATTAGATGTAAAAGATTGCTAAATTAAACTTTTCCAATTATAGTTAAACATCTCCTCGTGTGCCATGTTAAACATTACATTGCAATAGAAATGAGTTTATCAAAAAAGACAAATCTCAGTTTCAACCTTTTTCGTCAAGCTGGAGCTACAGACTCATATTTATAAATTATGCCACTCATGAGTTATGATTTCAGACAAAAAGTTTGAGCTCCACTTCCCTAAAGTAATCTTGAAGCAATATGAAACGTGTTCAAAGTTGACATTATGCTATTTTTGTATGAGTCTTTGGCCTTCATTGAAGTAGGTAGTTTCAATTGTCAGAGGTAAATTAAGTTTTCAATTTCTATGTATACTACATTATTGTTTTTTTTTTGTTCGATTATTTAAGAATTGGCAGAATAATGACGTCTGAAATTCGTATCATTGAATTAGCGAAAAGTGAAAGAAAACATCTCTGTATAGACATGTGATAAGAAGGAATCTGTCATTCCTTCTTATCAGATGTCCATACAGAGATGTTACCATGTAACGAAGGATGGATAGACCAAAGAATAATAGATTGATTGTTGTGAAGGCTAAGGTAGTGTGTATTTGGATGGCGATTTATTAAAGAGAATGCATTAACCAGCAATATTAAAACAGAAAAAGAAATGAAAAAAATGAAGTGCAACTAAAATAGGGCTAAAGTGCTTACAAGGCCTTTAGTCCTACGTACAAACGATTAATCAATTTCTGGCATATTGCGTGTAAAGCACTTTGATCGTACACTTTAATATTACTCAAACATACATATTACAATATTTGATATCTTTTTTTGTCAGTCATGCTCTATTGTTAATATAATGATGTAATGTTTCATGTTTTGATATGTATGAGACGGCTCTTTGTTTCTCACATCTTAAAAGTGTTAATAATATGTTCATGGTTTTCTTTCTTTAGAGGTATAAGGTTATTAAAAGAAAACTGTATATGCATTGTTATAAATCATATAATTACTGGTGTGTTGTTACGAGTACATACAAGTGCATGTTAAACTTGCATCGTATTTATTAATTAAATATCTGTATGTCTGTTGTGTGAAAGTACCAAGCCTGGTGTTTATTTATTATAATTTAGTTATTATTAGTAATTAGTTTGTATGACATAATATATAATATCTGTAAGTAATGTGTAAATTTTATCGGAAATAAATAGTATAAATATATACATATAATAAAAATGTAACCGATCGCTGTCTGTACATGGAAGATATATATGAGAAAAAATACTATTGGGACCTATATCAACGCAAATAGAACCCAAAACAATGATTTTTAAAATTTTTGTCTGTTTGTCTGTTTGTCTGTGCGTTTGTTCACGCTAATCTCAGAAAAGGCTTATCGGATTTAAATATGGTTTTCACTAATATATTGTGGTAAGCATCACCTAACATTTAGTGTTTGTTTCATGTCAATCGGTTCATAAATAAAAAAGTTATGCCAATTTAAAGAATCACATCGAACATTCGTTAATTTACTACGAAATCTTATAGAAGCAGATATTTTAACAGGTTGCAGGTTGTATGTTTGTTACCTCATATCTCGGTCATTTATGAACCGATTTGAAATTTTTTTTTTGGTGCCAGCCAAGAAGAATCATAATGACCTTCATAAAAATGACCTACCTACTAGCAAAAATATACTTGAATAATCTATTAATATATGAATGAAAAATATAGATTTAATACAAGAAATCGAACGGAATCTGATAAGTGCGCGTCAAATTTTTATGTATATCTGAACACAACTATCAATGACGTCTGCGTTCACGAGTATGACCGCGTTCGGGTAGTGCACTCAGGCATATCCCCCACGCGTGCAATTACCGCCCCTTGCATTACAAAAGTTGGTTGCAAAGACAGAATTAAAGATCCTTCTTGGCTGGCACCGACTCCAAAATAACTGATTAAAAACTATAAATAGTAAAGTATTATAGGTATCAAGGATTGCGTTGATTCCCCTTTAATGTTCTTTGCTATGAAGTAATTAAAATATTATTTTCTACTTTTTAGTTAAGGATTGAACATGTAGGTGTTGTTTGAAGTCGGTTTTCATTTTTTTTCTAAAAATATTTTTATTATTCCTCGGATTCCTGTCATTCTAAACAGTCTTTCATATAGTTTTAAACGAGTCCAGTTTCCAGTGAGCCTATGTTTTGCGATGACTAATTAAAGTAATTAATTAATTAAGTAATTAAAGTAAAGGTAAGACACTAAAAGTTGTGGGTGTGGATCTAAGTATTAGCTGTTTTTCGGTCAGCTTTATGTGGCTCTATCACGTGTTAGCATTACTAGCAGCCTGTAAGCTTTGATCCCTGATGGCTATACGTCTAATCCATACATCCATACATATTATAAAAGGCTTTGTCCTGACTGACTGACTGACTGACAGACAACGTAAAGCCTAAACCGCTGGTTGTAGCGACTAGAAATTTGGAGGGTGTGTTTGTCTTAATGTCTAGAAGTGTACAAAGAAAGGGTTATTAAAAATTCAACCCTTAAGTGTATGAAAAGGGATGAAATCGATTGTATGAAACGTCTTCATTTTTTAAGTTACAGCTTTGAAATTGTGTTTTGGAATATGTACTTTTATTTAAATAAAAAATACGCTCATAATTTTTTTTTACTGGGGTGAATTTATAGGAGTGAAATAAGATGCAATATTGTATGGAAAGATCTTTGCTTTTGAAGTTGGCGACTTGAAATTTGGAGGGAGGGGGAAGAGAGGGGGAGGAAGAGGAACGGAAGGGACAAGTGAGGGGAAAGTGCGGGGGTAGTGAGGGAGAAGTCAGGGGAAAGGGAGGGGACTCCTATAAGGAGTGAAATAAGGGATGAAATATTGTATGGAAAAATCTTTGCTTTTGAAGTTGGCGACTTGAAATTTGGAGGGAGGGGAAGGGAGGGGGAGGAAGAGGAAAGGAAGGGAGAAGTGAGGGGAAAGTGCGGGGGTAGTGAGGGAGAAGTTAGGGAAAAGGGAGGGAAAAGTCAGGGGGAAATCGACTGCCTCTGTATTTCGGTGGTACTGTGTATGGACTGTGAGGTCGCGGGTTCGATTCCCGCTCAGTGCAAATATTTGTAGCATGAATTTAAATAATCACGTCATAAATGTGGTATGTATTTAGCTTAGCTTAGTTTGTTTTTAAGTTAGGTTAACACGTCTTATTTGTTTATTAAAATGTAAATACTTTATTATTTAAAATGTAAATACAAGTTAGATTTATATTTTCTGGATTTATTTTATTTTATATTTTTTGTGATAAAAACATGTTTGTTAACACGTTTCATTACGGAATAGGTGGAATTGAAGTGAATTACGAAATACTAGTAGTCGATTTACGCTGGTTTCAACATGAATGGGTCGGATCGACCAGGGATGTACTACCCTCTCATAGTTTTCGACGTAAGAGTAATAGTATCCATCGTTTTTTTTCTTCTTCTTACTCGTTGATAAGCAAAGAAACATTTTAGATCGTGTTCTTCATGTCAAAATACCTACAAAATAAGATTTAATCTATGCTGCTAATAGCATGATATTTTTGCTCTGTGCTGACGCGCTAAATAAGCCTTGCTTCAAGAAATTTGAGCGAACAAACGTATTAGGATACATGAATTTATCTCTCTTTAAACAAAGATATTTAATCATAAATAAATATGTGTTATGGCCTCGTTCAATGCCTCAACGCTTTAATTTACGCCGCTTACAAACTGTCTATCCACAAACAATACAAAATAGAATCAGTTATTTGGGTGATAAATCCCGCCGCATCATTGTACGCATGAGCAAACTAGCGACACTATTTCAAGCATAAAGCCGGTAACGGCCTATAATGTATTTCATGTTAGACAGAATTATCGAAAATAGATATTGCGTATTAAAATTGCCAATACTTGCTATATCTTTTTCAAGAGTAAATTTTTCTTACAAGATATTCTTGCAAAGTATAGGGAATATAACCGTAATATTAACCATTGATTTCACACATTTACCTACTGTTTACCATAAAATAAATATATTTAAAACTTGCACTTGTGAGTTATATTCAAGTTTTCTAGACATTCCGAGAATTTGAACGAATTACGGTTAAACAATCATAACTTACGATGCGATGGAGCGAAACTTCGTATCAAACTATTTCCCTACAAATAAAAAAATGTAAACTTATAAAGCAACTTTTCAAACAAATAAGATTCATACTGTACACCTATTTTATTTTACTTATACCTATTTAAACCTACAGAAACTTGCATTACCAGAACTAAAAACTTCAGGCGTTTGTAACAATCGCGTAATGAGACTTACAAATGTTACTGTAAAACTAGGCATAGCAGATCTCGAAGGTTGGTAATATTCTGTTCTACCCACATAGAAGTACCATGCAATAATATGTTTGAAACTGATGATTTAATAAACTTAGTAGTAAGTACAAGTATAAGTACAAACAAAAGTCAAAAAACACACACAAAACACATACCGCTTAAAACATCGCTCTGAACTTATCGTACGCAACGCAATATGTTTCAAGTAGTACTAAATCGCAAGATGTGGCGAGGATTAAGTTCCTCGTAAATAATTATAATATATTATTATTTATTTCTATTTTTGGACTAAATTAAGTGTAATAAATAACTATGGAAATATAACAGAGCAGTTTAGTGACCGATCTGGTATTTTGATGCATAGACACGTAGACAGTTTTCAATATATAACATCGGTCATTGAACCTAAACTAGACTGGCTGCGACATTCTATCGATCCGCCAATGTACCTTCCCTAAATTCTCTGTCTGAAAAACGATAATAAGCTGTTTTAGGCGTTTTAACATTACCCTAAACAGCCTTTTCATTTAATTAACAATTAATGCAAGTTTTTTTTAAATTAAGAACAAAAATACCGTTGATAACTGTATCTAGCAACATATAGTAACAAAGCCTTGATTGTCTTCAACATTACATGAATCTTTATATGCCTTTATTTGTTATGCATCGCAAAATGATGTTACAGGTTTTTATGTAGGAAGGCTCAAGGCTTCTAGGCTGCACGGTAATACTGTCTTTCTTCTTATGCTTTGTGTGAGAAATTAGTAGTTTATAATAGCCCTTATAATTCATAAGGAGTCTAGTTCATTCCTTTTAAATGCCCTACATTATTTATAACCTACTTCAAAAAAAAAGGAAGTAGCTCAATTCGTCGTTTATGAACTGATTATGATGATTCTTTTTTTTTGTTGAAAGAAAATATTCAAAGGGTGGTACCATGATAAGTAAACCAGGATCTCAATTTCTCTGGATGAAGTCATCCCAAAGAAATCGAGAGGAACCTTCGAAAATCGTAGTGGCGGCTAGTGCATTTGTATATGTTTTTCATTAAGTATTTTAAGGCACTACTATTTAGTGAAGGGTTTGAGTCGATCTGAAGATGGAGCCGAAAGACAGTCGAGAGAACACCTCAACGACTTAGTATTTGGACTTAATTCATTTCTAATAATGAGAACCTTGAACCATAAGTGTTAATAGTGCCATTACAGGTGACCATAGATAGTCGAGAGAATTCCTCAACAACAGTCATGTCGGGCTTACTGCTTACGGTTTAATATGCCAAAATGTTTAGTTCGTACAAAAATAATACCTAAGTAAAAATCATTTAATTTTTTTTTTCAATTATTTGTGATGGGTAGACCTAAATAAAGCATAAAAATTGTAAAATACAATAATTTTTAACAAAAAGAAAACCAACTTTAAACAGGAAGCAAACTAAAAAGTAAAAAATAAATTTACTTATTTATTATTTTATATTTGCCTTTAATTTAATGAATGTTTGTATTACTTCAGTTGCATTCGCATTATTATAATATGATTTAAGCAATAATGCTTTAACATACCTAATTATTTATTATGTGTTATTTTAATAATATAACAAATATTAAAAACAAATGCTGAATGATTTTCTTTGGCCACCACGGAGAGTGTTTTGAAGAGCTCTTTGAATTAATCCTACCCTCTCCCTTTTGCTGCCTGCTCAATTAAAGCCTGGAACTCTTTACCACCGCATGTGAAATCTAATTAGGATCCTATGCGAAGCGTGAAAAAGCCTCTCACTAAGCCGTCATAGTAAAGGCCAGCATACCAGTAGCTTTTGGAATGGAAATCAAGCAGAGTGGAGTCACTTAGGTAGACTAAAAATAAAAAAATAGTAGAATTAAGAATAATACAAACGCACAATATCGAATCGTGTGTGTTATTTAGATAAGATAATAACATGTTTACTAGACTTGCTTATCAGTTTGGACGGGGGCGGGCAAACAATACTACCACTAGAAGCACCATATTAAAACTTTATTGCATGGATTGCGAGTATGTACCGCAATGAAACAAAAACCAACATTTTTTTCGAAATTTCTCTCTAATTATGACGTTATGCATAAGCTAATATTTATAGTAAAGATATAAAGAAATCGTATTGTAGGTAAGTAAGGGAACAAAATGTTGTAAAGTGTGCTTTTGTCTGTGCCCCCGAGGAACTTAATCCTCGCCACATCTTGCGATTTAGTACTACTTGAAACATATTGCGTTGCGTACGATAAGTTTAGAGCGATGTTTTAAGCGGTATGTGTTTTGTGTGTGTTTTTTGACTTTTGTTTGTACTTGTATTTGTACTTACTACTAAGTTTATTAAATCATCAGTCTCAAACATATTATTGCATGGTACTTCTATGTGGGTAGAACAGAATATTACCACCCTTCGAGATCTGCTATGCCTAGTTTTACAGTAACATTTGTAAGTCTCATTACGCGATTGTTACAAACGCCTGAAGTTTTTAGTTCTGGTAATGCAAGTTTCTGTAGGTTTAAATAGGTATAAGTAAAATAAAATAGGTGTACAGTATGAATCTTATTTGTTTGAAAAGTTGCTTTATAAGTTTACATTTTTTTATTTGTAGGGAAATAGTTTGATACGAAGTTTCGCTCCATCGCATCGTAAGTTATGATTGTTTAACCGTAATTCGTTCAAATTCTCGGAATGTCTAGAAAACTTGAATATAACTCACAAGTGCAAGTTTTAAATATATTTATTTTATGGTAAACAGTAGGTAAATGTGTGAAATCAATGGTTAATATTACGGTTATATTCCCTATACTTTGCAAGAATATCTTGTAAGAAAAATTTACTCTTGAAAAAGATATAGCAAGTATTGGCAATTTTAATACGCAATATCTATTTTCGATAATTCTGTCTAACATGAAATACATTATAGGCCGTTACCGGCTTTATGCTTGAAATAGTGTCGCTAGTTTGCTCATGCGTACAATGATGCGGCGGGATTTATCACCCAAATACCTGATTCTATTTTGTATTGTTTGTGGATAGACAGTTTGTAAGCGGCGTAAATTAAAGCGTTGAGGCATTGAACGAGGCCATAACACATATTTATTTATGATTAAATATCTTTGTTTAAAGAGAGATAAATTCATGTATCCTAATACGTTTGTTGGCTCAAATTTCTTGAAGCAAGGCTTATTTAGCGCGTCAGCACAGAGCAAAAATATCATGCTATTAGCAGCATAGATTAAATCTTATTTTGTAGGTATTTTGACATGCAGAACACGATCTAAAATGTTTCTTTGCTTATCAACGAGATTTTATTTGTACAAATGACGGTGCTTAAGTCTATCTAACTCTTGAGAGTGACAGTAAAAGTATAAAGACCTAAAAACGAATGACAACAAGAAAAATAACTTACAGGTTACTCGACTTTACTGCAAAGTACCTACATATACCTATGGCTGTTTCCTTTTTAGGGCCCTTGAGCCTTGTTCAGGTCTCCTTTCTTTTGTATTCTGTATGTATTTCGCAATGTAACATGTTTTATGATTATGGTTACCTTGTATTTCATGGCATTTTTCTGCGTAATAATGATACTATGGCCACTTGAGTGTGGATCGGAGTAAGGTTGGACTTCCATCATCATTATGGGCGTTGTTTTGAGCTATTGTAGCAAGCGAACAGAACATTCATCGTTATTTATTTAGTATATAGATTAAAGCATTGGTTTGTAGTCGATTTTGAAAATCCTACTCATACCGTACTGTATGTACATACACATCTCCTTCAATTTTTACATTTACACTATTATGTTAAGCGAAAGAGTTTGTTTGTTAGTTTGTATGAACGTGCAAATCTCAGGAACTATCAGTTGGATTTTAAAAATTCTAAAAATTATGTAACATCACGCTACTGGCGACGAAAGCCGAGCAGTAAGCAAAGATGCGGGTGAAACCGTGCCGCGGATAGCTAGTTAATAAATATCTGTGTCTAAACTGTTTCCCTTTTACAAGCTTTCTTTTAATATCTTTAGGAAATCAAATAAAATTTATGTTTATTGAAATTTTCTCTATTTTTATATTATAGTAACTCTACCAATATTCAACAAGGAAGGCATCAAATTAACATTGATACATTATGGCTTCTTAAAGCTATTATCTACCAATATAAGTACGCTATTATGTCCCATTTCAGAGTTGACAAAATCCGGTTAACCACAATCGCGTGTGAAGCAACCATTTTACTCACCCTTCTTTTCACGCCCATGATAATACCATGCCCATATAAAAATTATTTCCCAATTTTAAAGGAAAGACACACAACTTATTTCAAAACTATGATACTTTTCAACAGTGATGTTTACCGTGTAAAATGTTACACAAAGTTTAGTAAGTATAATAAGTTTTAAGGTTAAATGCCTCGACCGATATTAATGACGAGATGTATATGTTGCATTCAACCCAGCCTTATTTGTCTGTTGGAAAAGTCAAGGTAATATCAACGTGGAATTTATATATTATATACCATTGAATGTATTTTAATTTACAAAATGATCGTTATAACCTACATACAACTTTGATTTTGGTCGATTTGATGTCACTATATCAAATTGTTAGAATAGTAAATAATATCTAATCATTATTAACCTTTGAGACAATATCATTAACGTTTATCAACGTGGCGTGTGCTTAATACTTATGGTTGCTGATACGATAATTGTAATATCAATATTATATTTTAGCTACTGGTAAGTATTATTGTGGAAAAATATTGATTTAAATATTTATAACAAAACCTTATAAACCACTCAACGCGGATGAACTAGATCGCTTAGTGTTTTAACTATGAATTCGTGCTGAACGGTTATCCAATATCAAGTTTAAATCGTTCATAATACAAAGTGAACGATTTGAGAGCGAAACCTTACAGAAAGGAAGTAAGAAGTGCGAATAGGTCGTGCAGTCAAACTCTCGAATTTCCATAATAACTTTTTATTAGTCTCTTCCGATCTGCCTATTATTAGTTTATAATGTGGTTTTTCATAGCAGACGAGCAGACAGCCCACCTGATAGTAAGTGGTGTACTGTAGCTCATGGAAGACTCTCAGTCTCTGGCATTGCTCCTGCAATGATTGTTATAAATTTGCGCATTATTGTTTGTTCTACGTCATATCGGCTATCTGCGTCGGAGAGTAGATGTGGTATTACGGTATAATAATAATAATACAACAACTACACACAAAGCCAATAGATTTTATATTTATCTGCTACTATATTTTTCTTAGTATGTTAATTGGCTCTTATATATTTGTCTAGACTTAGTAGATATTTTATTTTCATTTTATTTTATTAGAACATCAAACAGTTACATGTTACAATAGTACAGTAAAAATAGCTAACAATAGGCAAACATTAACCCACACAATTGTTCGCGGATTGACAAAACAGATTAAATTTATAGAAAAATCAGACAAAGTTCTAGATTACAAATATTTGGTTGGGTTGAGTAACTTATTAGAAATAAAAAAATAACTGTGATAACCGTAGCCAATGAACATGGCGATGTTCTCTAAATAATGATAAGAATACACAACCGATCATGTAAGGAAAGGGACATGCGAAAGAGAAACCAAGGAAGATAATTGAATGTTTGCAGCAAAATAAAAAAAAATCGTTTTACTGACTTGTATGAAAAGCGATCCTAATATAAGTCGCATACGATCGTTCATCATTCAATCGTCTATATACCGATTGCAACTTTTATGGCCGGTGTTTGTTTATTTTTCAGCTCCTATTGTCTATACCGAGGGGTACTTTGTTTGACAAAGTATTGAACGATTGTATGATAGATTTTATTTGCACATAAAATCACGAATGGAAACAACAAAGGCATATTATGTTATGTCCTTCAATTTGTTTGTACGCTCTGTATAATTTTGAAGTGAGTAGTAGGTCCTACTTTGATAATAATGTGATTGGTGGTAACATAATATTGTTACAACTGTAATTTTAAACGATCGCGTGAGGAGGTTTTTAGGGTTTGCTGTTGGCTTTTGGCTACTTTTCCAGAAATTTGTTGCATCACCTTAAAGTCTCATGTTACATGACAATTAATACACCTGCATTGAGTGTAGTAAGTATATTTTATGGTCATTAAACTGTTGTTGTTGCGTCAAAATATGTTTATCTCAACCATGTAATAGTCATCCGGACTAACCTTAACATTGTGCATAATTTCTTAGCAGAATAGTTCATTAAAATGTTTAGGACCAAGAAAATTATATGTTTGGAGTTATAAAACCTAGATTTCTTATTATAATAATGTTTGATTAAAATCTAGATAGGTACACCATTGTTCAGAAGTATAAATAAATTCAGAACAGGAGAATTAAACTGGACTCAAATCAAACATGTCGTTAAATGCAACTTTTGCATTATCAAAACAAAGCTAACTCGATACTCCTAGCATTATTGCAAATTACTATAATTAATTAATGGTCTAGTGGTTAGTTACCCTGACTGCTAAGCCGGAGGTCGTGGGTTCGATTCCCACCCAGGACAGATCTTTGTGTGATGAGCATGATTGTTTGTTCTGTGTCTGGGTGTAATTTATCTATAATATGTATGTATTTACAAAAAAAAAAGTGTATATAAGTAGTATATCAGTTGTTTAGTACCTATAACACAAGCAAATATAATTGCTTAATTTGGGGCTAGATGGCGTTGTGTGAATGTGGTAGAATATTATTATTATTATTATTATTATTATTATTATATAGGTAATTATAGTAACTTAATACTCTACAATAACTCTAAAATAAGGGTGATTTTAATCTGTTTCAAATGTACCACGTCTTTTAAATGGCTTTTATCCACTTATGACACAAAACGTTAGCAATGCTCGTAGAGAGTAGGTAACTACTTACTACACTGTTCCTTTCTAGATCTTTTAATTTGATGTTTTATAATGCTTGCCTTTGTTCGTAGTTAATACATATTGCTTATTCTCTGCATCTTCTTTAGCATAAAGTTAATTTAGTCGTTGAGTCCAAAACTTGTAGAATTTATATTAATTACTAGCTGACCCGGCGAATTTCGTTCCGCCTAACAGTCGATCTTTTACTTTATTTCTCTAATATAAAAGAACTTTTCTAAAATAAATGTAGCCTAAGTTACTCCTTATTACATCAGCTACCTGCCAATAAAATTCCCGTCAAAATCGGTCCAGTCATTTTAGAGATTGGCCGGAATAATCAGACAGACAGACAGACAGACAAAAATTGTAAAGAAAATTATTTTGGTGTATGTACCGTATATATATTCATATACATGTAGTAAAAAACGGTTATTTCAATATTACAAACAGATACTCCAACTTTATTATATGTATAGATTCATATATTGGAGTGAATATTGACATTTCATTGACCTAACATTAGGTTTACTTTCGGGAACCGTGTGTTGGTAGTGTATTCGATTGTAGTTATCTACTCGATTCTCACAAAATTAAACTTTTTTGTTTATTTTTTTTTTTCATACTATTATATAAAGCGTATTTGTTTGTTTGAACGTGTTAATCTCTGAAACTTCCAGACAGATTAGAAAAATATTTTTGAGTGTGATAGCCCCCTGGAAGGCTATGTAACATCACGTTACTGGTGATGGGAGCAGGAGCAGTAAGCAAAGACGCAGGTGAAACCGCACCGCTGCAAACTAGTCGGTAGATAAAATACTAGTAAGTTATTGTAAATTAAATCACTAAACCAAAATATTTAGTGAAATAATTATATTTTACTTTAAATAGCTTGATGTTTTAGTAACATAACTTACTTTAACTTAAAAATAATATATGGAAACAGTACGCAGGAAGTTTTTCATATAGAATGAAAAATAGCAATGTTAAATTGAAGTTCGCTAGGTTTAAGCGAAAAAGAGACACACATCTTGCAAAAGAAGCTTAGGAGTTGCACTACACGAGCTTATGAGTATTTTCTAGTGTTCGCCGTTAGCAAATGCAGTGACTGTTCATACAATACCCGGTGTGTTCAAAAGCAATTTAATCTCAGGCTTTTATCATGTGCATAGTGCACGCCGGCCGCCGCGCCGCGTCTTCTCGTGGATCTCTACCCAGATGAATAACTAATTTGTTTTAAGTATTATTTTCGTACATGCAGAATAGTAACCCAACAACATAACTGAAAAATGAAAAGGCTCTCGTAAATCGTATATACCCTACTGGATTTCAACCTGCATTTTTCTTTGCTACTATTACAATAACAGTTACATTGCATGCTGTCAAACGTTTAAGGACAACAATAATTGAATACTATGTTGTGTATAAAGATCTTGTATTATCGATATAAATATGTAATATTACGAAACGTTAACAAATGAGTATTTTTGTGTATAGCTTTTGTATATGAGAAAGTTCTTTGGGCCTATTGCCAACTATGCGATGGTAGTTTCTTGTATAGGAGAGTGGGGACTCTGCCAACAAAATTCATTCCCCGGTTGGATGTTTGGCGCAACTCCGTGCAAGGTAAATAAAAGATGTAATGAAATAAAAATATTGTAAACAACTTGTATGTCCTACAATAAACACTATATCGAAGGGAAAACATTTGATACGGCTCTAGATTAAAAAAACTAGCTTAATATTTATTTGTCAATAGAAACAAACTAATACAGACATACTCGTAGGAAATCTGAGTGAAAATTGAGCGTGGTGTTTCATCAAATTTGTTTTGTAAAAATTTATGTAACGTCATGGCAGGGTTTCTTTTAGATTTCACGCTTGCCTTATTACAAGGTAGGCGTGAAATGTATTGCAACACTGGTGAAGTACTCGTATGTACACTAGGTATTAGAATTAAGAGGTTTGAGTGGGCTGCAAGAGAAATTGCGTCTTATGTTTTTCGTGATTAAATAATGGACGTTTGCTGCACGTCATTGGGTGGGTTGCTGACTCGTCTACTACCTACTATTAGCAATAACAACATATAATTTCTTTATAATATACTGATGATTTGCTATAAGAGTGAAATTATCAAGCTGATGAATCTGATGATTTCCCAACTAATCGCAGATTGAGTTATGTGAATTTAATAACCCGTTTTGTTTGTATTTTTGTTTTTGCCCTACTGCCGAAGTCAAGGAGGGTAATTTGACATCTATTTTGATGTTCGCTTTAATTCAAAGAAAGAAGTAGATCAGATAATAGTAATACTCTTTTGGTATGAAATATCTCTTGGTAACGAAATTTCTATCGCAGACTTGCTTCACTGAAACGGCGAAGGGCAGGACATATAGCTAGCAAAACTGACGTGAGTTAGGGCAGAAAAGTTTTAAAATGACAACTACAACCCGGAAGGCGTACTGTGGTCAGACCCCTCATACCTTAGATCAATCAACGACCTGATAAGGTCAAGAAAGCGAAGGTGGCGAGCAGCGAAAGTTGGAGAAAATCTATGTCCAGCAGTGGACGATTTTAGCTGATGTGATGATAAACTAAACATAAATCGCGCAATATTAGTATTCAACAATATAAGTTACGTATTAAAATAATATAAATAACTAATTTTTATCGTTAAACTTCTGTATACATCGCTACTGACACTTGTAAGCCTTTTAACTTATCGCGTTGTTACTAAATTGACACTAAAGAGGTTCCGACACGAAGGGGTGTCTGCTCTGCTCAAGTAGTGCTTTTATCGGAACAAATATCTTTAGACACATGTAACAGATTAGATTTGCTTCCGTAGAACCTTATAGAGCAATGTTTTGTAAAATGAAGGAACTTATTGACTTCATTATTGATGATGCCTTTATTATAACGAGGTTCAAAGAGAGTATTCTTATCACGTTAGGCAGCGGTTCCGCAGTGTCCCTGGTATTGCAGAAGCTTATAGGCGACAGGTACCTACTACTTACCCTCAGGTGAGTTGTTTGTTCGTTTGCCACTGTGGGCGATAAAAATAACTTATACTTTAAAAACAAGTCTAAAAAATGTTGTATTTAAATTAATGCATGCTCTTGACACCGTACGGTCCACGTACGGTCGCACTGTATAGTTGAAATAAAACAGCAAGTTACGTAAAACAGGTAGCACCGTCGCTACGGTTTAGAATCTCTCGATTTTTAGCTGGTAAAGGTTACAAAATGAATATTTCAACAGTTGAGCGTATTCACGGAATACATAACAGAGCACGGTTGGGCAAACTAAAAGAGCTATATTAAAGCTATTGAAGTCGCGTACACGGGTGTAATTTTGTTAAGTAATCAGTAAAGCTGAATATTTACCTTTTTGATGTTATATTTATGTTTATATAGTAGTTACGAGGTGGATAAAAGTTACATAAATGTCAAGGGTCAGTACATGACTGCGCGTAAAAAGTGTAAAAGAAAATAATAAAAATGTGATAATATAGAAAAGAAGAAGTCTTATCTCGTTCTTTGGCACTAAGCTATAACTTTACCGTAAGTGCGTTTTTCGTGGCGCAAATTATTCATAAAAAAATTATGTTTATCGTTATTAGTTGTACTCATGTTAACTGCTGGTTGCTGGTTAGTTTATTGTTGATAAGTAAGCTGTTCACGAATATAAATATTATTATTATATTATTACCTCTTACCGAAATTATAAGGAGCGCGAGTAAGTTGGTTACCCCTTTTAACAGAACCTGTTTACTGAAAGTTTTCAAGAAGTGCCACATTCACGTCTTGTTTGTTTCTAAAAGCTAATTTGAAACAAAACTTACCTCCATTAATTTTTTTATGACATAGACTCAATATTACTATTCAAGTAAGTAAGCCAAAGTTCTTTACTAAATAGTCACAAGTTATACTACAATACTACTGAAGCTAAAAACTAAGACTTCCACAACCTTTAGGGAGTGCTATTCTATCAGAAAGACAATATTGTCTCTCAAGCTAACTTTGCAACAACTTTGAGGTTTCTGAAAAGATGGTACAAAACCTAATCTTTACTATTTTATAAAGCGGAAGAGTATTGTGTAGTCGGTTTTGAAGCATTCATTTTTTGCAGTTCGCGACTTTCATCACTATTAATACTGATGCAGAGTAATGATGAAGCTGTAAATAGAATTGTCCTGTTAAAATACTAATTACTCTAAACTTCTCCTGCAATCTCTCTGTAGTGATGCTAAAACAAAAGAACATAACCTTTACTCGAACTTAAAATAATTAATATTTAAAGTCAATCAATTACGCTTCTCAATGATTACAGGACACGATGACACGAACAACGCTCCAAACAAATTACATGAACGTCGACGGCTGTATATTTAATCACATTGGTAATTTAAACCGACGTACTAGAATGTAAACTTATTTAAATACCGTTTCTTGTTGTCTTACATCTATTGTAAGTTTCTATTTTTTATAGTTGTATATACTTTCATTATATTATTGCGACGACGCACAACCGGCCAAGGTAGTGAAAATAATAAGAGGCCTATGTCCAGCAGTGGATGCCTTTCGGCTGATATAATGATACTTTCATTTAATAAATAATGTATAAATAATTGTATTGTTATCTCTAGGACACTGTGTACCTACTCCAAAATCTTTACAATTCAATAATTTAACCTATATTAAATGGGTTCAGTTATTGAATTGCAGATTTTCTTTTCACCAACGACAACCAAAGGACGTCTGTTTGCATAAAATAACAATATAATAAAATAGGAGTGTTTCGTAGGCTTTGAAACGACACCGTTTCTATAGAGAGCGCTCGCTACTGGTGCTCAAAGTAATCAGTCAGCACGGGTCGGGTTAAGTATGATAACTCATATGTGAACTTAGCTCGGCTTTATAGTTGGTTTATTAAAAAGAAAAGCAATGTAATAATGTATTTTTTGTTTAAAATATGTAATTATTTAATTAAGCAAGAAACATCATCATTATCATCATCATCATCATATCAGCCAAAAGACATCCACTGGTGGACATAGGCCTCCCCTAATTTTTGCCACCGTGGCCGGTCGTTTGCCGCCCTCATCCGTCAATTGCCCGCCACCCTTATAAGGTCGTCGGTCCACCTTGTGAGGGGTCTGCCCACGCTGCGTCTTCCGGTTTGCCACTCTAGAACCTTTCTGCCCCAGCAGCCGTCAGTTCTACGAGCTATGTGTCCTGCCCATTGCCACTTCAAAAAAGCAACTCTGCGAGCTACGTCAGTTACTTTGGTTCGCCTGTGGATTTCTTCATTTCTCAAACGATTGCGCAGGGAGACGCCTAACATAGCCCGCTCCATCCCTTCCATAAGCAAAAAACATACGACCTATCTATCTATTATGGTCAACATTTATTGTAGTGCACAAGTAATGTACGCTACGTACACGGTAAATTACTTGTATGTCACTAACCTGTAAGATATCAAATCGCTTTTATCATAATCCTATTAATATTATAAATGCGAAAGTTTGTGTGTGTGTGTGTGTGTGTGTGTGTGTTTGTTTGTTACTATTTAGCGCCGAAGCTTCTGAACCGATTTCGATGGTATTGATGGTTTCATTGGTAGAAGATAGATTCAGTGCTGGAGATGGTCTTAGGCCCTTTATCCCGAAATCGGTCAGGTTCACGTGGAAGACAAAACATATTTTAGGTGCGGGCGTAGCCGTGGGGCGTATAGTACCTACCTAACCTACCTAACCTACTGTTTAATAACGTAGATCGTATTAATAAATAGGTACTTTGTCCAGGTAACACGAATTTAATTTTCAATAACGGTAGGAACAAAATAGCGACGTCCGACGAAATGACAACGAAATCTTCTATCTACTCGCCATCATTCTTTGATACATAGTGGTAGATTGAAGTTTAGTTTATTCTGGTTCCATAATTTAACACCTGCTTTAAAAACCGTGTAACGAAATAACACTTAATGGTGTACTTGACTAACGGGTCAATCGAAAGATATTATTTACACTATCAGAGAGCCTTGACAAGTGGCATAGATTTCTATTCTATTCATAGAACAGATCAAAAGATTTATGAGATTTGATATAACTTAACAACAATGTTGGCGTTAGGTAATATCCATCCTATACATTTTTAATCTGTTCTATGAATAGAATAAAAACCAATATCACTTGTCTAGGGCCTCTGATAAGAAAGCAGTATAAATAAGTGTGTGATTGGACTGTCATCACTGTGATCACTAATCATACCAAACGTGACGATTATGGCACAATAAGGGTGAGCTTTGTGCTTCTAGGCATAAATCTCAATCAACATTACAGATTTAATATTGCCGCAAAATTAGTAAAATACACAGAGCAGTACTAGTACATAAAATATCTAGTAAATACCAAAGAAAATGTCTTCAAGGGACGATTTCTGATTCTAGAGACTTGGCTAACATCACGTCCTGTCAATATACCGTTTATTTTCTCCGTGATTTGTCCGTAGATGGAAGAAATAAATAATAATTACCGAGAACAAACAGGACTTCTTGGCGTCCGTAAGTAATCCGAAGGTCACGAAAAAGCAATGATATAATCAAACTTAAGCTGCTGAACTTAGTACCTACAAGATTTAGTTGGGTCGATATCTATACAAAAATTTTAATATAACTTGAGTATTAAAGAAGCATTATGACCCACCTGATAAAATGATAAGTGGTAACCATAAGCTATAGGCAGGACTGTGTTTTCTGAGCAAAAACAAAGTTAAGAAAACACACCAAGGCGCCAACCATTGAAGGTAAGATGACTTAGGTGGTAGATAATAAAAAAATAAAATGCAGAAAAATATAGGTTCATCCTACTAATATTATAAATGCTAAAATTTGTGTGTATGTATGTGTATATGTGCGTATGTTTGCTACCACTCACCTCCTAAACGGCTAAACTGATTTTTATGGAAATTGTTAAAAGAATGTTGTATGTACTTAGATAGATTCTGTGCCGAAGACGGACATAGGCTACTTTTTATTTCAAAAATCGATCTGGTTTCCGAGGGAGACAAAACACATTTTCGAGGCGGGCGAAGCCATGGAGTGCAGTTAGTGATGAATAACAGTCTGTAGTGTATTTTAATTCCAAGGTGCGCGTACCTACGGCTTTTATCGCAATCTATTATGTATCTAACCGGCCTCACAAGCTGTAATTGGTGATCTATTCCTGGAAAAGCATTAAGTTGTGACGGCAAACTTACAGCTTTGATGTCGAAGGTTACTTACGATAATTATGTAGGAGGAGTATTTTTATTTTCTAATGCCATTTAGTACTTACATGCTTTGCCAAGTTTGTTACTTTTCTGAGATAGGTACAGCGGCAATTGCTGGTTTTGCTGTACGTCTCGATAATTTTCTCTGCCTTCTAATTTATTGTGATATTTTCGCTAAAAGTTATGAACACAACGAAAAAGAACAAAAAAATGTCTATGAAATTATACGGCAAATATTTTTCATCTATTCAACACTTAATAAAAATACACATATTATTTTGAAATTGCTAAATGAATATGTAACTCGCTTATATGTATGCAAACTACTTAAGAACCTATATAAGTACTTTTAGTTAAAAGTAGCTTTTTAACGAAAACTCTTTGACGGTAATGTGCATTAACTGCATCATTGCTGTTCTGGCCATATTTCTTAGCAAACAAACTTTCAATGTTTCATATCCTTGGCTCGCTTTCGTGAATGTGATCAGCTGTATTGCTACCTAAAATCTGTGCTAAGTTTCTCTGCGGGCTTTTGAATAGTGATTAATATTAATTACTGCTTCTGTAATTTAACTTATTTTTGTACAGGTTTTAATTATTATTATCAAATTTAAGAAAGTTACAATTATGCTCCCATCAATCTATTACTTGACTGGACCGCTCTGTCGTTAGCCACGGTTAGGTTCTTGGAGGTGCAGGTGTTGATTTAATGACTTACACACGTACGATGTACTGTGAGGTACGATTTAATAATATATCATCGTTGTCATCACAATTTCAGTTTACAGGTAAAAGTCAACTGCTGGTTATAAAGTTTTTCTAAAGTATAACCACTTTGTCTTGTCGTAATCCGCCTACGTTAGCCACCATTATTAAAGTCTCCATTGGTCTGCCTTGTGACTGGGCTTCTCCACGCCGCATTCTTCCTTTTATGTACACCACTCCAAAACTAAATGTCTTGAGTCCTGACAGCCATCAGTTTTGCTAGTAATGTGTTACTTATAATATATTTACTAATAATGCTCGTTTATCAAAAATGTACTATAAATTTTCGTTAATCCAGATTAAATAATATATTCGATATAGCCTTAATAAATCAGCACGCAAACTGAATTAAATTACCCATTAAAAACGAAAATGTGAAGGTATTTGTATCAATGACGTGTCGGATTTAACGATCATAAAAATGTAAGAATTGCAACGTCATTAGCTCGTCCTCAATCGATCTTCATAATCTATTTTCTTAGCGCTACAAGTTGTAGAAAACAGGTTCCAGTTACATGTGCTGTGATATTATGAATATTATAATGATGTTACCTTACTCCCTTTACTTATGATAAGCATCTAATGTATATCTTTCATCACTTATATCGCTACTTAACAACACATAATTCTTGTACTTAATTATGCATAACTAGTACCACAATCCTAACCATCCGCAAATCTGAATGCGAAATGTATATCTATATCTATACTATTATATTAAGCGGAAAAGTTTGTATGCTTAAACGCGCTAATTTCTGGAACTACCAGTCTGATCTGAATATTTTTATTTTGTGTTTGATAGCCCAGTTCCTGAGGAAGGCTATGTAACATCACGCTACTAGCGACGGGATAAGAACAGTACCCAAAGATGTATCTTATAACGGGTGGAACCGCGCTACAGAAAGCTATTATTACATATATATAGTCGGTACATTATGTCGATATCGTACTTTATGACACATAAATTACAATAATAACGTTTGACGCTGGGCGCATTTAAAAATGGAAATGGCTATGAGTGTGAACGTACGCAATGTTATACATTTTTTTTATACTTCGTGCATGTAGCAACTGTTCTAAATATGTATAATCTTTATGATTTGTATTCAAGTAAGATTAGAACCGAGTTATTACGACTCGATACTTAAAACTGATAGCTGTTTTCTCAGCTGTGTGGTGTGCGGAAGCACTGATCGTCTTCTCATGGGTGTCTTATGAGGTGACTAAGGGAAAACCAGGTAACGACCAACAGTGTTACTATATTATTACCGTACCATCAAATAATAATAATTATGTTGAAAATACACGATGAAGGAAACAACGTCATGTATTTTAATGAAACTCTGTCTTGACACCAAATTACACATTGTTTTATATTATGTGAAGCAACTTGACTTTTTTATTATTTAGGTACCTATTTAACGTATTTGCATCTTTCACCTGAAGCCTTAAATACACAGGTACATACTGATTTGCATCTTATGCTTTGTTGTTGAAATTGTGGCCTAATGCTTAATGTTTCTTAAAGCGAAACGAAATTTTTGAACTTCAAATCTAATGCCAAATGTTTTGTATTGATGTCTAATATTAAGTACCTACAGAATTTAAATATGATTAGATTAAAGGTATTTTACACATAAATATCTTCTAATTTACAATCTGCTAAAACAATTCAATTCCTTACCAAACTTATTTTTGATTAAATACTGGTTTGTTTTGTGTAAGTAGATGTTTTTCTTAAAATTAGATATAAATAAAAATTGTTTGTTTATCTATATATTAATACGTAAAGGAACAAGCAATATTTATTTATTTATTAAAAAACAAAAAGCCCACTTGTCTTAAAAAAAGTGAAAATAATGAAACCCATTTTTTGTCTCGTGCTGACGCTACATTGAAATTTTTCTTACTCTATGTCACTCCTACAATCAATACGAATCTAATGACTTTTACATGTTAAAATCCATCAAGCCATTTAGGTTGTAAAGCGTGCCAAAGAAATAGACATACATACTCACATAAATACATACTTACGTTTATTCATACATACATACATTCGAAAAAACATTACCGTCCTTAACGGCGTCAGTCGGACAAAAAGTTTATACGTCTTTTTACGATAGATTGCGCGGATGGAGAAGTATGACATTGCGCACACTTATAGTATATAGATAAGTGCAGAATTGTTATATTTTTTAAAAATAATAATGCGTAATAAACAATTAAATAATAAAAAAATAGTCCTCCGGACACTAGGACTCCACGACGTCGCTCCCATGGGATACACGGACAATTTTTCGTCCCTTGGCTCCTATATTCAAGAATATAAAACAAGGCTCCCAAAACGTCACGTCGCTTCCATAGGATCTACTGAAACATTTTTCGGTTCTTGACTGCTATATTATGGGATTAAAAAGGTATTAAGATTTGTTTTACGTACTGTGACAATTTCGATCCCATGACCGTCATAGAGTTTCCAGAAATATTTGCATGTGATCTGAAACCTGCCAAACGCTGTTAGTGTATTAGTTATAAATTATTATTAGTCATCATTGCGGCCTATGCGGGAGCAAAGAGAATTAAAAATATATGCTGGATTCTATTAGAGCCATGAGGAGTAAAAAAAATATCTGAGGATCCCATGGGATACAAGAAGCGAAAAAAAATCCCTTAATCGATTTCAGTAATTTCATGAACGATTCGCAGACACATAGGTAATACATAATAGTAATAGGAGAGAGAGAGACAAAGAAGAAGTAATCTATAATCGCGGACACATAATAATAGTAAACGAAGAAGTGAATTTGAGAGATACATTTAAATGTGCACGAAATGTCATTTTAAAAGTTTTTCATAGTTATGATTATCGATAAATAGATTTAGAATGCAAATTAGAGGCAAATTAACAGTGTAGCCTTGGAGAAGCGATGTCCCAGGAGAGTTGAGTGTCCATAAGCACACCGAGGTTTTTTGCAGCTTAATAGAGCAATACGAGTATAGGGACGGAATCATAAACAATTTGAGAAAGAGACTGAGCATCTACTGAGTTAATCATACACCTACCACCAATAATGAGAGCTTGAGACTTTGTCGGGTTGACCAATAATCCAAAAGATAATCCCACGTACATATTTGTGCAAGATCATTATTGATGGCAGCAATAGCCTCAGTTAACTTTGCAACTGTAGAATGCCGATACAGCAACAAGTCGTCTGCATAAAGGTGATAATGTGAAGTAATAACTTTTGTTACGGCGTTTAAAAAACCTGAGAAGAGAAGCGAAGAAAAAACGCCACGTCTGCAGTCAAATCGCACCATACGAAGAAATAATTATCATTTACTGAATTTAATAGTAAATATATACGTTATTTTTTAAATTTTAATGGTCTAATGTGAAATGCAAATCCGAATAATTTAATTACCTATATGTATATTTTTTTGTCTAATGGTTATTTATGATTATTTACAGAAAGTTATAGTTGTAATATTATAGTAAGACCCTGACGCCAACACAGTTTAGCTTATCGCCGCTCTTCATGTACGTAACGAAATCGTTAATCGTTTCTAGATAAACGTAAGCCCCGCTGTGTTTCGTCTTGCGCAAACTACTTTATTGGATATTCTGATGATTAAGATACGAGTCGCCGTCGCATGTTGCGCATTAGTTGGACACCCAAGGTAAGAACCGAAACCGTGCTTCAGCGTGTCGATATGATCCGACAAATACTTGTTACCATTAAGAGGCGTAAGATAGAGTATCTCGACCACGTACTAAGGCACGATAGGTATAAGCTACTCCAACTTATTATGATGGGCAAGGTTGAGGGCAAGAGACGGGCTGGGCAAAGAAAGAAATCTTGGCTGCGAAACATCCGGGAGTGGCATGGAATTATCACCGTCGAAAGACTGTTCCATCTCGAACAGGACAGGGACAAATTCAAAGAGCTGACGGCCAAACTTCAATAATGAAGAGGCACATTAAGGAGAAGAAGAAGAAGATACGAGTAGCTTTCATTATATTCTACTTGAAATCAATGAATGGTGTCTTAATCGTATTAGTAATTCATTTGATTTTCTTTAATAAATGATTAGGCATTATATTTAATTTTGATATAGGTACTATAGTATGAGCTAACTACTTTTAACACCTTACCTAATGATCAGGTACAGTTTTATTTTTATACTGTTTTTTTAATCACGTAGGTAAAACTATTTTTTGTTAAACGGACAACAGAAGCAGGGGTCATTATACTCTTTTATTAATAAATACTGGAAAAGTATTCTCAAATGAAAGCTTCCAAAAACATTAGCTATTCTATATCGTATTTCTAAATGATTTAGTATAAAGTACTAAACTTATCCATTTGAAGACTACCTAATCTTTAATTGATGTTGCTAATCCGATATTTTATGTTTCAATATCCTGAAGCGAAATAGAAAATATATAATAACTGTATATGCTTGTAAGGGATGTAGCATCAGTGGTTGGTATTCAGGCTTGCCTAAATCTGTTGTGCTGGCTTATTGCTTGAAAAACCTGTGAGACTAGTAAAATCTAACTACCTACATCTAAACAATTGATGCTACACGCGCAGGCTTATGCAAAACGCTTCATACGTTGACTCAGCATGAATATTGATGAAGTCCTTGTCTTTGTTATTTGCTCTATAGCTTCGATCTGGTGACTCTTCAGTCTTCTTAGAGAGAGATATATATCTAGCTTCTGCCCGCGGCTTCGCTCGCGTGAATATCGTTTTTCCAATAGACATTTTTATATTGTTTCAATACTGTTTTCCATACTATTTCTAATCTCCCATGCGTACAAACCCTCTTACACCTACCTAAAGATATCCCCCGTAAAAACAATAATATACAATACACAAGGGCAAATTTTCACTTTAATAACTTGCCCCTTTTCCTTCCCTTTCCCCTTTTCCCCACTCCTCCCTTTCCGCTTCTCTCCTCCCTTCCCCCTTCTTCCCTCCACCTTCTTCAGCATCAATTGCCACTTCCTTCTACCTTGTCTTTTCGATTGCCCCTCTCTTCCCTAGCCCTTCCCCCTCTCTTCCCTAACCCTCTCCCTCCCCCTTCCCTCTCTTTCTATCGCTTACTATCCCTTCCACATCTTGCCCTTCCCTTTTCCATCCCTTCCCTTCCCGTCTCCCTCCCGTCTTCCTCTTTTCCCTTTACTTCACCACCTTCTTATTAAGAGGGCAGTGGCCTGTGATAGTGCCCACCATTATGCACAGGTCATCCCCTTTTAGGTTGATTAAGTGTATACTTAGCTTTGGCGATGGTTGTGGCAGAGTTTCTTTTGACTGTCTACAGTCGTTAGAACTTGCCCACTGCATCTGGTGTTGTTCTCGGGCCCATTCTCTTATCCACGAGCGGAGTAGACTCGCAGTGATGGGTAACATTGGTTCGGGTCCGATTGGTGAGTTGTTGGACCCTCGCCTTGCAAGCTCATCCGCTGCATCATTTCCGAGACTTCCGCTATGCCCTTTCATCCACTGAAGTGTCACCTTGTTGCTTACTGCAACTTTTTCCAGTGTTGAGTGACATTCATATATGAGCCCTGAGTTTATTACGTTACTTACAAGAGCCCGAAGTACTGCTGTGCTGTCAGAGAGTATTCTGATGTCGAAATTGGTTATCTTTCGACGCAGCACCGTTTCTGCCGCTTTAGTTATAGCTACGCATTCACACTGCAAAGATCTTTCCATACAATGTCTCATCCTTTATTTCACCACCATAAATCCAATCCTGTTAGAAGTATTCCAAAACAAAATTTCAAAACTGTAAGTTATAAAATGAAGAAGTTTCATACAACCGTTTTCATCCCTTTTCACGTATTAGGGGTTGAATTTTAAAAAACCCTTTCTTACTAGACATTAAGACATTAAGACAAACACACCCTCCAAATTTCAAGTTGCTACCACCAGCGGTTTAGGCTGTGCGTTGTCTGTCAGTCAGTCAGTCAGTAAGGACTAAGCCTTTTATAATATGTATGGATGTATGGATTAGACGTATAGCCATCATAAATCAAAGCATACAGACTGCTAGGAATGCTAACACGTGATAGAGCCACATAAAGCTGACCGTGCGAAAAAAGCTAATACTTAGATCAACACCCACAACTTTTAGTGTCTGACCTTGGCCTTTATTAATTGTCATCGCAAAACATAGGCTCACTGGAAACTGGAATCGTTTAAAACTTAACGGAAGATTGTTTAGAATGAGAAGAATCCGAGGAATAAAAACACTATCAGCTGTTCCGCAACCTGTTAAATTCTCTGCTTCTATCAGGTTTCGTAGTAAATTAACAAATGCTCGACGTGGTTCTTTAAATTGGCATAACCTTTTTATTTATGAACCGATTGACATGAAACAAACACTAAATGTTAAGTGAAGCTTACCACAATGTATTAGTGAAACCCATATCTAAATCATCGTTTCTGAGATTAGCGTGAACAAACGCACAGACAAACAGATAAACAGACAAAAATGTTAAGAATCATTGTTTTAGGTTCTATATGCGTTGATGAAGGTCTCAATAATATTTTCTCATATATCTTCCATGTACAGACAGCGATCGGTTACATTTTTATTAAATGTATAGATATATATTATATATTTGTATAATATTACTGAATATAAGACAAAGTCCTATTTTCTTGGCTCTTTTATGTACAACCTATCAGTTATAAAATGTGATCGACAGTCATATTGGTGACCGCAGCAAGGTAATATTTACTACGCAGGTATTCGTTAAAACTGCTATTCATTTACTAGTAATCTCTTAATTATCTGTTACGATACTTACGACGACAGATAAAGCAAAGCAGTATAAACGTATGTTATGTTCCGAAATCCCACATGATAATCGACTGAATGGTAGATGATAGTTGATGTGAACAACTCCATGCGAGAACCATTAACGTAAGAAGATTTGGTTTTAAGCATATTGGAAACGCAATGTCTAGAAGATGTTTTGTGACTAGACATTTTAATTTACCCTTTTGTCAAAAAAATTAATACAAAAGTTTTAAAAGAGAAAACGTAAACAAGCTATTTATAGAAACTAAGCCACAGTTGGCAAACACTATAAAAATTGGTAGTTCAATCTTGTAAGTCAAATGGATTGCCAGTAAACGACCAGAATAAGATTATTGCTATGGTAATGAGATCTCCGCGTAAATTATGCCGCGTAATCCTTACCGATCGAATAAATAATGGAGACGTATCGTATCGCAAATTGGATGGTGTTAGTGGAATTGCCAACGTGAGTGCCGGGCATTCCTATTATGTAAAGTTGAAGATCTACTATTACAGTACTGGTGTAATTATGATCGTAATTGAGAGTATATTGCTTTTTTCAGATTGAAATTTATTCTGTTTCAAAAGTAACACGGTGGATTTTGCACAAGTTAGACCATTAAAATAGGTATTTTCACAAAAAATGATAAAACCCAGATTAGTTGAGACCAACGACTGTCTCGAGTGGGATTCAAGTCAACGCGTAAATTAAATATTTCTTGATGGATATCATGATATAATTTCTAAGAAAACTGCCAACAGACATATCTATAACTGAACACCGGTAACTGCGCAGTACCACACACTTGGATTTCTAAAATTTGAGAAAATAAATCAGTAGTACATTGTTATATGGCTGTGGCAACACACACAACATCAACTGAGGCCCTAGACAAGTGCAATAGAATTCAATAGACAAAAAAAATTATGGCATCGACATAAGCTAACAACAACTCTTATTTCAATCCCATACATTTTTTTATCTATTCTATGAATAGAATAGAAATCTATGTCACTTGTCTAGGACCTCTGATGATTTATCAATACCTATCAGATGAAAAAATATTGCCTAAGAGGAAAGAATTAACAGTAAACATTTGTTATTTTTGAAATTAAAACCGCAAACTTTGTATTTACTCTTTAATTAAAATAATAATGTTTTGAGGATAAGCCTACGAATTTCATTTTTCTCTTATTAATAAACTAGACGTCCGCTCTTGCTGCGCTTCGGTATCAAAAGTTTTGTTTTTAAATCTACATGCAGTTTAAAGATATTATACCTAGTTTATTGAAATACAAATTTAATTTATTACTCCCGATTCTGTGTTATGCTATAGGATTATGAAATTTGCAAATCGTAATCTTTTAATAACATTTTTCTTTACATTATTTAAAATATGCATATAGGTACAATTTGTGGTCTTTTCACTAAAAGGAATTTCTTCCAGGCACCTTTGGATGGACAGTAAATAAAGAACATTAACTCTACAAGAAAAGTAAAAGAAATATTCAAAATTTTATGTCACGAATACAAGAAGTACCTATGGGAATTTCCCCGTTTCTGAGTTGACTTTCGTTCAGAATGGATCAAGTGACAAATGCTTTTAAATTATTTGGATTTAGAACTCTTGTACTTGCTAGTTTT
This sequence comes from Parascotia fuliginaria, assembly GCA_963082885.1. Classification (NCBI taxonomy): domain Eukaryota; kingdom Metazoa; phylum Arthropoda; class Insecta; order Lepidoptera; family Erebidae; genus Parascotia; species Parascotia fuliginaria. The sequence continues at coordinate 9,183,018 of OY720170.1, forward strand.
ACAACAGCGTCAACGGATGTCTTTTTGCCCGATTGCCGAAGTCTATATGTGGGTATGTGTGTATGTGCGTATTTATGTATATTTCTTTAAATATTATTTAACATGTGAGCTGTCATTAGGTTTTCTTTAATTGTGGAAGTGATATGGGGCTTATAATATTGCAATGTAGAGTCGACACTAAAAAAATGGGTTTCTTTCTTTTTGCAGTTTGTTTTAGGTAGACTGACTGATTTTTAATCATATATTTTGCTTGTTTGACCATACGTCTAATAATAAGCAATAGTGATGTGCCGACTAGTCTCCGACTAGTTGGTGAAGTCGACTATTCGGCCAATATCGTAACCGCCGACTAGTTGGCGACTATGCGGCAGAGAGCGCCGACTATCCGATTTCTTATTTTGTAAGTATTTTGATATGATTCAATTTTAATTGAGCTTTTTTATTGTAATTAATACAAACATCTCAAGAAACTATGAGATGTAAACAAAAACGAAACATATTCCGACACGTTACTGAAATCTCCGAAACCTTGATCAGATCGGCTTGATTAGTCGGCCAAAGTCATAATCTGCACATGTCTAATAAGTAACATGTTTGAGTATTTTGCATCTGCGTTCTGCATTCGGGCATGCAGTTGCTCACAAACTTTAATTATTGGTCAACGAGGCATCACTATAAGTAGTATCATAATCTGATTCTTTATTTCTAGTTTCTTTGCTACAATATTGCGTGACTTATCACGAGGCTTTTATACTCTCACCGTTTGCCTGCAATTTTCTGAAAGTTTTCTAGTCATAAGCACTTTGGCATTGTAGCAACAACGAAGTCTTTTATTGAAATACATTTCATATGTTTTACTTATTTCAATTTAATTTACTTTTTCGTCCGACACTCAATAATAAACTCGTCATTAAGAATGCGTTTTGATTCTGGCAATAAAGCTGTATTACATTAAAAATTTAATGTTTTAATTTCCGTTATTTTTAAAACGTTCACATTTCCATTTAACTGAATCACAACATTTATTTCTAGAAAGAGAGCTAGAGTTAATCAAACATTTCAAAAAGGTATTCAGCTTGTCTAAACTTTAAAAGACTGTTTCTTGTATAAAATCGAGATTGCCGTATTTACTTTTTAAAGTTTGAAAGAATAGTTGTTTACAACTATCCTCTCAAAGTTTGCAGTCTGCAAACATAGATTAGCTTTTATAAGAAACAAAAGTCATAAACATTTTGCGATATTTAGAATGTTCATTTAAGCATACTAGGGGTCGCCCAGTAGTCGATAGTAAAATTCGATTCTAATTAATTTAAATTGTAAGTTTCATCATTATCAAGGTTCTATTGTCAAAGACTATACTTCTATAATCACAGATAACGCCAAGGCTACACTGGTAATTTGCTTCCTACATTCTAAATCAATTTCTCCACAATCATAACTATAAAAAACATTTGAAATGACATTTCGTGCACATTTAAATGTGTATCTCTCAAATTCACTCAAACTGTATAATATAACACTATTACTATATTACACTATTATAGGAGGTTTCTCAATTCGACAGTATAATTATATATATATATATATATATATTTATGTTTGTACGCGGATAACTTGGTCGTTTATAAACCAATTTCGATGATTCTCTTTTTGTTGGAAAGTAGATATCCTAAGTGTGGTACCATGACAAGGAAACAAGGATCTAATGATGGCATCCCAGGGAAACTTTCAAAAATCGTACTGGTGACTACTGCATTTGTTATTTTTTTCATTAAGTATTTTAAGGCAGTACTATTTAGTGAAGGTTTGGAGTCGATCTGATGATAGAGCCAAAAGACAGTCAAGGGAATTCGACAACGATTTACAGCAAGTACTTGGTTTTTGGACTTAATTCATTTGTAATGATGAGAACTTTGCACCCATATGGGTTTTAAGTGCCATTAGAGATGACCATAGAAATTCGAGGGAATTCCTTAAAAGCAGTCATGTCAGGCTTACTTCATACAGTTCAATTTTCCAAAATGTTTAGTTCATACAAAAATAATACCTAAGCAAGATTGAGGTCTACCCATCACTGAAAATCTTTTAATTATTGAACAGTTTCTACGAATGGATTCCACACGATGACTTCAATTTAAAGCCATTTCTACCACCCAATTTGGGACAATGTAGTGCAGGCCAGGCAGGCGACTAAGTAAAGAATGTATAGGGCACGAGTAAAACTATATGCGTATTATAGTATATGAAAATAAAAATCAACGAGATTAGCTGAAAAGGCAAACAAGTATACAAGTAGTTTTCCTTTTCAGCTTATCTCGTTGATTTTTATTTCGTTGATATCGTATCGACAATAACTTAACTTGTAGGTAACTTTAATCATCATCATCATCATCATATCAGTCAAAAGACGTCCACTGCTCTATGTGCAGCAGTCTTGTCAGTCTTCCCTAATTTTCGCCACCACGACTTTTATATATATTCTTAATTTCAATTTCAATCTTAGATTTTTTTCTACTTCGTTAACTGAACCTACTTCGTTTATCTCTGCATCACCTAAGGTTAACTGGTAGAAAGCCCACCTCTGTACTTATGTATAAGTTAGAAACAAAGTAAATGCAATTATAGAGAAGTTGATTCGGTTTGTTGTAGCCTGGGTATTTTCTTATCTGGGTATTGGCTTTCGAGTCTAAATAACGTAGTATTTATAGATAGAATACCTATTGTTTAGTGTAATTGAAATCAACAAGTGTTACAATGCAACTACGCGGATCACGTGCATATTGTATTTTATTTCATAACATTAAATATTATCTTAGGAACAATTTAGTAAAACCTAAGTGTAAATGCCCTATTGTAGATTTGCAATATAAGACATACACAAGCAGACTGCGGCGCGACAAAAATGCAATAGTCGGCAAGATTTGTTCCGTCTGCATCTACGTTCCCGCTGCAATATCTGTGTAATAACAGCTACTGAATACTTGAATCGAATGCCGTTCATTCTGCTTAGTAGATCGAATATTTAAATAAATACATTATAACCGCAGATAATACAGCTATGCTTTTTAATCAAACTAATCTGCCAAACACATCAACCTATTAATTAAAGTTAGATTTTATATTATATGTTCTCATAAATAAGAGTATTCATTTACTTTCGTTACCTACTAAGTGGTAAATGTTATTGGGTAGAGTCCCTTGAACGTGCAGTATTTGAATTTAAGTGGTCTTCATATTAAGTTTGCTTTCACTTGTTAAATGGCTTCCAAATAAGGGAATGCAAAATAAGTTTATATACTTGTGATAGAACAAACAGAAACAGATTTATACTACCCCTTAACAGAATATTGAAAGTAGTAGTTGCGTTTCATTCTACGATTTAGCTCCAGAAGACCAACTATTTTCCCGATACTCTTTTTTAAACCAGCTAAATAGTTGCAGTATAACAGACGTATTTGTGATCAAATGCAATATTAGTGTATACAAATGATTGTTGATGCTATCCAGATCTAGTGTTCTATAAAAAGTAACAATATATGATGCTGTTCGAAGTCGACAGTCATAATAAACCTCCAGATGTCTAACGTGGGTTGGTGATTTCGGTTTTTTTATAAAATTTTGGGGATTCAAACTCTAACTCATTTAATTTTATTTATTTAGATCACATGTTTTGAGTGACACGGCGTCACTCATACCAGTAGGTGTAAAAATAACAAAATAAAATTTTCCTTATTATAATGTATGTTCCGCCCAATTACACGAATTTCTTTGTTCTTAGATGTACATTTCCAATAAAAAGCAATACTTACAAAAAGTTGTAATTATTCTGAGTGCTTTTAAACAATATTATACATTGTATAGTTGCAGCATTCTAGGCAAGTTTGTTCTTTATAGGTGTCTAGTACGATTACAATTTATAGTTGTTGTATTCAGTCATTAAATTTGTTTTTTTAGTATAAAACATAGACGTTATGACAACACTTACTTCTACCTAATAACGTTTTGCCGTTTTTATACACTAAAAGAATAATGTAATAGATTTGTCATGATGTAAAAATCAAATTAGTAGGTACACTCGCTTGTATTAAATTAAACGTAAGATAGATACCTAATTTCTAATAGAATGATATGCAACATTTGCTACAAAAAAATGGCTGTTGCCGTGGTAATCGGAATCTGTGGATATTGTTGTGAAATAGAAAACACAATGACGATTGTGTAAAGAGAAAAAGGAAGAGGAATGGATAAAATAGACATTGGTATTATTTGAATATTGAAATAAGTAAAACTATTGCATGCCGTGGAGTAAACCGAAAAGGTCACCAAAAGCGGCCATTATTCAGTATATCTCGCGAACCATTCGTTTGGATTTAAAAGCGATCAACACAAATTGTCAGAATCAATCATGTCAACGTTTCAGCATGAATGTGTCGGATCGACCTGGAAAGTACTACCCTCTCATAGATGATCAACGTAAGTGTAGTAGTATCCATACTATTGCGTTTCGTTCGGTGAGTTAGAGTGCCGGAGGTCCAACTGATGCAGAGATGACAATTCTCGCAGTATGTGTGGGACGAGCTGAGTATCCGCGGAGTCATTTTGTGGGTAGTGTGGGTTGACCCACCGGCCAGGGAGACCCGTAGAAACGGTGGTACCCCTAGCAGCCGTGGCATTGTACAGGGGCCCAACTGCCCCATCAGGTCACGCATAATCCCGGAGTTCCGTTGTGCCTGGATTCCACTGACTGCTTACCATCAGGCAGAGTGGAATCACGTTTTTATTCCTAGGATTCCTCTCATTCCGAACAATTTTCCGTTTAGTTTTAAATGAGTTCAGATTCCAGTAAGCCTATGTTTTGCGATGACAAATAATAAAGCCCAAGGTCAGACACTAAATGTTGTGAGTTTGAACCTATAGTATTAGCTGTTTCTCGCACGGTCAGCTTTATGTGAATCTGGCACGTGTAAGCAATTCTAACAGCCTGTATGCTTTGACCCTCGATGGCTATACTACTAAAATCGTATAATAGTATTTTTTTAAATACCTAAACGACGATGTTTATAATACAAAATAAACCAAAAGATATATCCAAAAAATGCTGCCCAAAGTCACTATTCCACGCGGACGAATTCGTGGGCACAGCTAGTAAATTAAATAAATTTCAGAAGTACGTTATATTACAATGCATTATAAAATCCTGGAACAAAAATAAACTGTTTAATTAAATGAATATTTTTTGATGGTTATAGAGAAGATTATGTTATTCTTATCTATCTGCATAATATTATATCTAATGAACATTTACCAAAATACACTTAATTACTGACTTTTATTTTATTTATTAATAAATTGTTATTGTAATAAATTAAACAGAATCTGTTACAAATTCCGAATAACTACAATACTTCATTCATTAAAGTATGAGATTCTTAGAGAATTGGATGTTAAATATTCTAGTTGGCACAACGTGTACACCGATGGATCTAAGGCTGTGAATAATTTAGAAGCTGTCTCCTATGACCCAATTAGAAAGGTAGGAAACTGCTAAATACAAGAGCAATCAATAGATTATTAGATAATTAATTAATAATAGATTTCACACTTTCACGTAACAAAATTATCATTTTTAAATTACGTTTAAAAGTATACATGTTTCAAATACAAAGAGGGTCCAAAAACACAAATACTGCTGCGGCAAAAGCTACTTCTCTTACATGGTAGGCATGAGATTGATCGTTACGGTAGCTCAAGCATCATCCTCATATCAGCCAAAAGTCGTCCACTACTAAATATTTACTTTTTTCTTATAAATCTAAGCTTTACTGTTTCTTTTGAAAATAAACACATAACTAGTAAACTAGTTTAATGAACACTGATATCCAGATTTGTGTTCTATGACCTCGGCAATGCATAGAAGCTGAGCCGCAACCCGCTCGATAAGCAATTAATGGAATATTATATATCGAGATAGGTCACTGAGCACACCGCGAATAAATAACTGCCAGATATTACTACTAGGATTTGCCAAATCGTGAGATTATACGGCAGATTAGTTATTGCATTATAAATTTGTAATTAGGAATAATATATGTTATTAACAGAACGTAACTTATCTACTTTAATGTGGTATAGTTTATGTAACAAAGATGTCCTATATAATTGATAAGATGTAATTGGTGTGAGTACAATAAATAGTTTTCTATTTCGTTGTATTTCAATAAAATATCTCAACGTGTCTAGAAGCAAACTTAGCTCTGTAAATTTTCAAATAACCAACATTATGTGACCATTGATTGTTTAAAAATAGATGCAACGGAACGAGGCGTTAAATATTTATTTATGTCGAAACCTGGTGAAGATAAAATATAAAAATAAGTCAATAAAAACGTGACAATATATTTTATTCAAATCGAGTGAACTCGTATATAGTTTGTAGTATTTAATACAAATTGTTTCCTTTTATTAGAGAAAGAAGTTGCATATTGAATCGTGGTCTAAAGGTAAGGGTATAGGTAAGGTATCGTTATTAATTATTTTTCCTACAGAAAATCTTACTCACGCGAATGCCCGAGCAATATTTTATATAAAATTAGTTACAAGAATAGGTCCAAGTTATAAGAGTTATGTGGTTATAACGCTTCGCTTTAAGTATTATTATTTTCGATTCCATAATATTAATATTACAATGAACTCAAGTACCTGTTTATTGAATGTTTATTTCGGTCGTTCCATTCAAACCTTAGTAATTACCACTGTGCCATAAAAAAAAAACTTTTATATGGAGTTATAAATACAATTTTGTTATTACGTACGTTGAACTTAATTCTATAATAATAAAAATAATAAACACACATCACGCTTTTTCTCTGCGTATCTTTAATTTTACTACTTTTATAATATTCATACAATATTGCAATATTTACTGATAATATACAATAGTACCGGTGTGGTTTTACAATAATATAATGAAGTAATTTATATGGACCTTTTTATCTACAAAGAAAAAGAGAAACCAACAATCTTCCCCGTTGACAGGTGTCAACTAAAAATATCAAGATTTATTAATATGAAAAACCGTGATAAAGAGTGATGCTGACCAGATCGAGAACAAAGGCACAACAAAATACACCTCCGGATTCGTCGCTCAGCTCCACTTCGCAGCAGCCAGACTCCGTGTCAACAACACCGGCTCCTGTTGAGGCGTCGAGCTCCTCGTCGAGCGACGAGTATTACTCCCCTCCGACGTCGCCAACACCTGTACGTCGGCGGAGGAGATGCCGGCCACCGGCATGCTTGGGGTCCCGAGGCCTATCGACCTCGAATAGGACCCTCGCTACCGGTGGTAAAGTGCGCCGCATGAGATGGACACAGTCAATAAATGAAAATGTCATGCGGGCATATTTTGCGGCAACAGAGGGAGAAACCAACCTCACAGTGTACCGTGATCGCATGCTGCCTTTGTTTCAGGCCCTTGAACCATCTATCAACGTTTCGGCACAACGACTCTCGGATCAAGTGAGAGTTATTCAGCGTACACACATGCTGGACGACGCTACACTTGAAAGGCTACGTTCAGACGCACGTCGTAGCCTTGCTGTGTCTCCTTCGATGCAAGCTGTGACGCCAGTGGCAGTAATTAATGAGCCCCAGTCACAATCCGCACAGGTAGTTGAGGAGGAACATTGTGACGCTATTGACGTGAGTACCCAGTATAATGATTACTTGCTATGAATAACTAATGAGTGCTTTGAAATGTGCCATTCACGAGTATCGGTTCGAACCCTCTGGTGACAGGCCTCGTCTTCCACGATTGCCCACGCACAAAAAGAATCTTGCTTTGATGGGTGCCCTGGACTCACTGCTACGTAATTATTTAGACAGCAGTGAAAACATAGCCGATACACATTCTATCCTGTACTGTGGGGCAGTTGCAGTGTGTCGAGTAGCTGGTGTAAAGTTTTTTAATAATAACACAGTTACTCGTCTCAAATTAACTGAGCCTGCCTGGCAGTGTAGGATTGAGCGTCGTATCACGGAGGCTAGGGCGCTCATTGGTAAGCTGCTCTGCTTCAGGTCGGGTAATACCCGCCCTCGGGTGATGCGCTTTGTGAATCGGGCCTTTTCGGGGACGGATGTTAGTCCCCATGACTATGCTGCACGAGTCACAGAGCGCATCGACTTCCTGAAGCAGAAAGTGTGTGCGTGGGCAAGCCATATTCGTCGCTACAAACGAAGGGTGGATCGATACAATCAGAATGTAACTTTTCAAAGAGATGAGAGGTGGGTGTATCGGCGATGGGAGCGACCTGATTCCGACGTGGGTGATGGGCGCCGTCCGGATGAAGATGCAACTATTGAGTTCTGGCGCAATCTTTGGTCGGTGCCCGTCAATCACACAGAGGATGAGTGGATTGATGGCGTCGAGCGATTATGTGAGCCAATTAACAACATGAAGCCATCGTCTATATCAACAGAAGACGAAGCCATTGCAGTCCGTTCGTTACCAAATTAGAAGTCAGCCGGTCCGGATGGATTGCACAATTTCTGGCTAAAATGGTTCCACAGCTCACATGCTCGTTTGGCGTCGCAATTCCAGGCGTCTTTGGAGTCAGGCTCTATTCCCGAGTTTATGACAACCGGTGTTACCCACCTTCTCTACAAGTCTGGAAGCACCGCGGATCCCAAGAATTATAGACCGATAACTTGCCTACCTACTGTCTATAAACTTCTTACATCTATTTTGAGAGCAAAAATTTTATAACACATTACTGAAAACAACATCATATCTATCTCTCAAAATGGATGTAGGAATGGAGCCCGTGGTACGTAAGAGCTCCTGATCATTGACATGACCATTAACCAACAGGTGCACCGTAACCGAAAGGATCTGTCGACATGCTGGATAGACTATAAGAAGGCTTATGACTCGGTGCCGCATACATGGCTCTTGAGAGTGCTGGAGTTGTATAAAATTGATGCAACTCTATGCACCTTCTTGAAGACGTGTATGCGGCAATGGAAAACCGTCCTCCGCTATCCTGGGTGTCGACAGTTTCTGGGCAACGTTCTACCGGTAACGATCAAGCGGGGCATATTTCAGGGTGACAGCCTGATTCCTTTATGGTTTTGTCTGGCACTGAACCCTCTCAGTACTATACTGGAGAGTTCAGGGCTAAGCTATCGGTTGAGGAGAGAAGGTCAGGTCTTGTCCCATCTGCTTTACATGGATGATTTAAAATTGTTTGCTTCTACTGATCGCCAATTAATGGGGTTACTTAGGGTCACTGAAACCTTTAGTAATTCTATTAAGATGGAGTTTGGTATAGATAAATGTGCAGTCATGCATGTAAAGCGGGGTAGGATTGTGGAATCTGATGGGATACAACTGTCTGATTCTACACGACTTAGACCTCTATCTGCAACCAAAACATATAAATATCTGGGTATGTCACAGGCGTTGGGTATAACTGACAGAGACATTATTCCTTTGGCATAGTCAGATGGACTCAGACTGAACTGGACGCTCTTGATAGGAGAGTCCGTACACAGTTGACGACATTCCGTATGCATCATCCACGATCATCGGTGATGTGGTTGTACATCCCACGGAAGTATGGAGGTCGTGGTTTTCTATCTATCAAGACTCTCCACAACCGTGAGGTGTGCAACCTTAGAGAATATTTTATAAAATCAAATTCATATATGCATCGGAATGTCGTCGTTGTAGATAACGGCCTCACCCCGCTGGGTCTGGCTAAAGAGAACTGGGGCAAACCTGTTGTGCTTAGTATAGCAGAGCGCAAGGATGTATGGAAAAGCAAGGAATTACATGGACGCTTTTATCGGGCCTTAAACGGGCCCGATGTCGACTCATTAACATCTGTATCCTGGCTACGATTCGGTGATCTCTTTGGAGAAACCGAAGGTTTTGTCTGTGCAATTATGGACGAGGTTCTAATGACGAACAACTACCGGAAGTTTATCTTAAAGGATGGGACGGTAGACATTTGACGGGCATGTCACTACCCCGGAGAATCCATAAGACATATTGTCTCTGGTTGTTCTCGTCTTGCGAACGGCGAGTATTTGCATAGACATAACCAAGTAGCTAGGATCGTCCACTAGCAACTTGCTCTGAAGTACGCGCTTGTAGTCTCTGAGGTACCGTACTACAGATATGTGCCCAACCCAGTTCTCGCAAATGGTCGTGCCATGATATACTGGGATCGATCTATCATCACTGATAGGACTATTGTTGCCAATAAACCTGATATAGTGGTGATCGATCGATTAGAGCGCCTTGCAATGATCATCGATATCACCATTCCACATGATGACAATCTCGTGAAAGCAGAAAAAGATAAACAGATAAAGTATTTGGATTTGGCTCGCGAGGTTGTCGACATGTGGGATGTGGATTTGGCGATCATTGTTCCGATAGTCATATCAGTTAATGGACTGATTCCTAAGAGCCTCCATCAACATCTCGCGAGGCTCGCGTTAGGTGGCTGGATCGTGGGCCTGATGCAAAAGGCTGTGCTCCTTGATACGACCCGCATTGTGAGGCGGTTCCTATCTCTGGAGCCCTAACCACCGGTAGCTTGGTCCCTGTACCCGATATCGGTGGGTCTCCATATTTTTATATTTTTAAATGTATATTTCTATTATTTTTTATATATATTTAAAAATGTAATTTTGTGTGTATATAATTAAATAAAGAGAAAAATAATAAAATCTTTATTGTTTCTTAAAACCTTCTACAAATATTTTAGACCCACCAAACTGCATTACAGTTTGTCGACGAGATTAGCACTCTTTTTATTTTTGTGGTTATGGATACCATAGCATAGACAGACAATATTCTCTAAGAAAAATTGTAAAAACAACGATAAAAAAATTCGTAAGTGCTAAAGAGAGAAATGTTACAGTAAAAGGAAGAAAATAAAGTCCTAGTGGATCTTTATATATGTCTATTAACTTGTGAGTGTTCACTTCGAGAGTCATTTGAAAGACAAAGCCGCAGTAGGATGATAAACGATGGTAAATTTCAATAGTGCTAAGTGGGCATTCACGCTGTCTAGCTAAAGTCATTTATAGGGAAGTATTCAATTCTCTTCTCCAAATACTATTCCTGGTACTTTGTTTAATTGCACCACTGGACATTGCAACAAAATTGACTTTTGCTTCTATAAATGCAACTTAGTTATGCTTAAAATGTACCTAAGTTTTTCTACGAGTTTTACGTCACAAAGATGAATAAACGATGAATAAACAAACGTGGGCTAAAGGGAGTACTAATTTCGAGACAGGCTTTAAACAGTTGACATTGCGAGTAGCTATGCTCGGCTTATTGCCTACAGGTGGTCATTGATCCATCTCGTAAACAATAAAAATAAATTATACGAAACCTTATATTGTGTGACTAAAACACATTTTAATCATGGATGAGTAAAGTGTTCATGCAAACTTTTTCATTACACGCACGCTAACTGTTCAGCTAGTGTCAACCTACGTCAGTTTGTATGAATATGCCCAGTTTACTACTATATTGAATCTACGTGGTTTTAAGAACATGAACTTACTATTATATATTTTTAAATACTAGGTACTTAACCCCATTCTTTCTTAAAAACACGAATCAAGAGACTTAAGGAAAACTATTTTCAGCCGTAAGTAATTCTAAGTAAAATGTGTAAAAAAATTAGCATGTTTGTTAAAGTAAGTCCTGAAAAGGGGTCAACAAGTGGTGACTTTGACACTTCTGGCATTCTCAAGGCACATGCCATACCATGAAAAAGCTTTAATTGATATGGGGCATTACTATCTATATGAATAATGTTCTTACGTTGCTCGTATGCACCTGTCCACCCACTGTGCGGCGCAACTACTACTTACGAGTAAAAGGGCACCAATAAGTCTACTTTCTGTTAGTGACTGACAGCTGGACTTTATCACTGACTTAAAGGTTTTAACAGTCTTCGTTTAAAAGACATTTAGAATAGAGTTTATGACTCTTGTCTTCTATAACCTGTTAAGACTGTCTTTAGTAGTAGATCATGCACTTTAGCTCCTGGTATCTGTAATGACATTTTTCATACTTCAGGTTTTCTGGCAGTTTTGATTTAGCGGTTTCACTGATACTGTTTAATACCTAAAAGAACTAGAAGATGATTAACGTCAGACACCTTCGGGTGGTTATAAACAATCCTCGCACCAGGTGCACACAACAAGATATCACTTAATTCAAACGGGACTATGATGTATGAGTGCCAGGATTGTTCTCTTAGTATATATACCCAGTAACAAAAGCTATTAGAAAATCAATCAATGCAGAATGAAAATTTTATACTACCTACACTTAAACACTGCTCTTATTTCAAGTCTTTTATAGTGCGTTAATTACTTTTCCAGTGACTGTTATACCTATCTATAATGAAATCAAAAACAGTCAGCTTAGTTTGTCGTTGACTGTACCTCCGTGCTTATTGACGTTTGGTATGCGCATAGGTAATAAAAACTATGCCAAGGCTCCCGATCTGTATTCAATGATATTTTATGTATGCACACTTAGCAACGTCTGTTGGTGGATATTATTTCTATCAACCAGATCAAGGTATAAAGCGGGTACTATCGATATTTTTCACGATAAAACGCTTATGTTAATTATAATTGGTACCTTGTGATAAAACGTGTCATATGTTTTGTACACAAGTATAAATACTTAAATTATTTTAGTGTGAAATCTATAAGGTAGTTTTGATGCAGAAGTTTTACTATAAATACTGGCAGTTAGCCTTTTCAATCTAAATTAGCTCTAACCATCAATTCGTGTGCTAAGCCCCATAACCCGCCAATCTAACAAGCTATTGAACTTAATCACCCAGTAAACATGTTTATGATATAGTTATTTCTAGTACCTATATTTCTGTTAGTCATAAATATTAGTATCGGTACCTGAGTTGACTAATTGTGTGTATTAATTATGTGAAGTACAAATAGGTATTAGGTTTCGCAAGATTGGATAATATGCTTGCGCCTCCGCAGGACCGTTTACTCGAACACGACGAAGCGAAACGTAGGGTTATGAATTTAACAGGTTCTGTGTGTATGTTTATATGTATGTATGTTCATCTGTTCCCTCGTACCTCCTAAGCTAGCCATCATAATTTGACAAATGAGGTATAATTAGAAACGCTTTGAACGTCAGCTGGTTGCGCATACTACATAGGCTGTCCTCTAGCCATCACTAATATATCTGTTATAGAATAATATTTTCTTGTTTCATACTTTTATAAGCACATCCCTTGTCGGAGTTAGGCTTATGTTTTTAAACTTAGTTTTTGTTCCTAATGTAGAGGTAGTCATTCCAACAAACATAATTATGCGACGACTATATAAAACTTTAATAATAGTAAGTGAATTAAATAAAATTATAAAGAAATATTTACTATATCAATCATATAATATACATTAGGTATCTTAAAACACATCATGTAGCTTTATTTTAAAAATATACATAGTTGTAAATTTTAACTTTATATCAAAAAATATTTCTTGTTTAATACATACTATTACTAAAAGGTATGTGGTAATTATATGTATAACAATGTAACTAACATGCGATCACAGTGAGTGGGCAGTCCATAGATTAAAAGTTACGCTATAATACTGTTATTACACGTTAATTTGTGTTTACCCCCAAGTAATAAGTCACATCGAGCTGCTTAATATAACCACCAGTATAATATATAATAAAAAACCTTTTAGATCATAGATGATAGATAATGGTGATAGATTTATAAAAGAACATGCAGAGTAGGTAATTAAAAAGTCATGAGTTTTCTTTGTACTTTCTTAAGGCTTCTTAGCAGACCTAATTAAAAGAATATCAATATTATTAACAAACTTCAAAAAGGAGGTGCTTTTCAATTCGTGGGAACCATTTTTATCTTTTTTTTTTTGTTTAAAAGTGTATACTTCCCAGGTAGTCCCATGATCATCAAGTCAGGATCTGATTATGAGATTCCGGAGAAATAGAGAGAACTCTTAAAACTTTATATGCACACTTAAAGCAATTTAGTTAGTTTTTGGAAGAGTACTTTCTTGGAGTGGTCCCATTTCAATTCGGTGAAGATCTGATGAAGAAATTCGGAGATAAGCAAAGGAACTCCTCCTCAACAAATGATAGAAAATGGACTGGGGTTGCTGAAATCTCATGTCTGTCTATTGTTTACACCAGTTCATAACATAACATCACGCCGGTACGTTAAGCTATAAATAAGACGGGTAAAATGGGCTACATTATATTATGTTTAACATATTTTTTGTCATTTTCAAAAATTCAATGTTCTAAGCTCCTTTGTAAATTTAAATGATGCCATACGACACAATTGCAATAATATTTTTGTTAGGCGATGAGACCGAATGAAACTTTTGATACCGAAGCGAAGTATGGGCGGACGTCTAGTGTCTAATAAACTAAATAATGTAATTATGAGCTTATTAAACAAGATTTTATTTATAAAACACTGAAGGTAGCTATAGAAGCGTGGCAGTCTAAAGGCCTTTGGTAACTGAAGTATCGTAAAGGTAATAAAATAATTCTTCTTTTCAGACTCTTAAAAATAATGACCAGTTCAAAACTAACGAAAAAGCAAAAACAAAAAGTTAACAAACTAAATAAACAATAAAACTCGAAAACTATTAGACATGTGAAATAGACATTTGACATAGTATTAGGTTGCCTAAATATAGGAAACGTCGAACTTTTGCGACAGACCCAAATTAAGGAAATAAGTATACGCGGACGAAGCATAAGACCAGTCGTGAGTGATAAAATATAAAAGACTTATTTTTATACAATACAATGAATGAAAGATACAAGAGCAGTCAGATCTTTAGCGCTTAGTTTGATAAAAATATCAACATAAAGTTTAACTTATGTAGCCATGAAGCTTTCTTGTCCTTTCCGTCCGGAGCGAATAAAATCCTTTTTATACCTTTAAGTTCAGTATCGATTAAAACCTTTGTAGGTACGCATGGGCGTATCAGGAGTGTACTTAAATATAAAATCATGTCTTTAATTAGCTCTCAACATAGATTTATCTTTGATCGAAAACCAGCGTTGTCAAGCGCTTTGCCAGACAGTGTTCTTGATCGATTACGCTTATATTATTTGTTTTAATTTATTGTACTTACTCATAACGGTAAAAGTACCAGTAAAAATATCGGTAATAAAGTCATAACGATATATAAATTTACCATTAAAATTGTCTTAAAGTACCGCAATTCATTTAATACCGGTACCTGCGTTTGACAGCTGTAACGATACTGCATTTTTACCGGTATTTGAAGCCCTGGTTTAGATGATAAAGTTGATCATTAGAATCAGCTTCATCGTCAGAAATAATTAAAAGATTTAAAACAATAAATGACTACGTTTTATTTTAAAAAACTAAACAACAGCTATACATTTTAATTTGCTCAGCTGCTTTTGACAATTTTTTGTTAAGTTAATTCTCACAATGTGGTGTTTAGATAATTTTGAACTTTTACAATGTGCATCTACTTCTGGCATTATTCGTACTTATCTAGTAATCGACTTATGCATAGTACGTTGTGCATGAATTATTGAAATATTTAAGTAGTTAGCGACTTTTAAAGCTGACTGTACAACTAGATAATTATTACGGATATAACGATATGAACTGAATGAGAAGAGGCCCTTGCCATGCGGTGTAATAGAAACACCTATTAGCAACTAGTACTACAATAGACTAATATTATTTTTAAAATAATTATTTTATTCATTACAACTGCAAAAGTAAAATGACTTTAAAAATTACAATCAACTTGTATTTTTCAATGTAGCAAAAAATATGTAGACACTAATGTACATTAAATTTGTTTTGACCATTTATCTAAATATTATTGTCACATAGAAGATTCTGGCGACATCTAGTGGCAATAGTTAGAATCAAAAATGTAGAAGGAACAGAGTAAATAAATAGAGTGTGGAAGCCTACCTAGATATCTACTAGTTTAAATATAACTCTGCAGATGCCAGCACTAAATCATCTGTAAACTAAATTTTAAGTATAAATTTATTCTATTTAATCCAATTAGCTCTGTTACAAATGAAGACAATTACGTAATTTAATATGAATATAACCTATGTTTAAATAGTACCTACTTAACTAACATAATATATTTACAAAAATACCGCTTACAATTTAACCGACTTCAAAAAAAGGAAGAGGTTTCTCAATTCGACCGTATACATATATATATATATATATATATATATATATATATATATATATATATATATATATATATATATTTATATATAATCTTTTGTATGTTCGCGGATAACTTCATCGTTTAAGAACCGATTTTGATGTTTTTTTTTAGTTTGTAAGGAGATATTCCAATGGTGGTACCATAATAAGGAAACCAGAATCTGATGATGGCATCCCAGAGAAATCTAAGGGAACTTTCGAAAATCGTACTGACGACTAGTGCATTTGTAATCTTTTTCATTAAATGTTTTAAGGTACTACTATTTGGTTTGGAGTCGATCTGATGATGGAGCGCAATGACAGTTAAGGGAACTCCTTAACGATTTACAGCAATTACTTAGTGTTTGGACTTAATTCATTTCTAGAGAGAAACTTGCACCGATATGGGTTATAAGTGCCATTGCAGGTGACCATAGACAGTCGAGGGAATTCCTCAAGAGCAGTCATGTCAGGCTTATTTCATACGGTTCAATATGCCAAAATGTTTAGTGTGTACAAAAAATACCTAAGTAAGATTTAGGTCTATCCATCACTAAAAAAGTAAATACTGTAAAAATCTTACTTCAATAACAAATTAAGAATGATAATACCTATAGGTACCTAGTTATTGTTTTAAATACTATATGAACCTTATTACAATAACAAATTAAGATTGATAATACCTTTAGGTACATAGTTATCTATTACTTGGCACCAACTTCAAAATTATAAAATACTCTTTCAATTATTTGTGATTAACTAAATCAAAATACGAATTACTTTGTGTGCTATGTAAATTTTTTATTTTACTATTTAGTTTCCTTCTCGTTTGAAATCGGTTTTCTTTTTGTTAAAAAATATTTTATTCAATAATCATGTCACGGCTGAACATAGACATCCGCCAATTTTCGCCACCTCAGCCAAAATTATATAATCATTAACTCAAGCACTAAGTTAAATGCTTATAAATTCGAAACCAAAGAATGCCAGTCATAAAATCGATTTTGTGGTCAACTGAGCCCACAGGCCGTTTAGCCTGCGGGCTCATTTGACCAATTTGGGTTTTTATGGGTGACTTAGCCCACTAGCCGGTTAACTCAGCCCGCGGGCTCAGTTGACCACTTGCTGTGGCTGAGGGTCTACTCAACCTGTGGGCTCAGTCGACTACTTTCTACCATTTCGTGGTCAACCCAGCCCACACCTTCCTACGCTGACACAATATCTATTTAAAATTACTATTGAATGCTTCCTTAGTTTTCTTTATAATAAAAATTTAAAGACGTGTGTGGTTTTTTGTATAAGTAAATTTTATTGTCCATCTTTTTTTAAATAAAATTATTCCTTTTCCCAAAATTAGAATAACTAAATGACTATATATACCAAACTATAAAGTGATGCAATGCCATATTGCGATCAATCTAATCTGTATAAAAAAAAAATACACAATCCTATTTTATTTTTGTTTTCAAAGTCAGTTAGAATTTCATTAATTTTATCATTTATCCCAATGACTTCATTTTTAACCCTCGACGCAAAAAAGACGATATGTTATAAGTTTGACGTGACTGTGTGTGTCTATCTGTAGCTTCCTAACAGATGAACCGATTATGGTTTTTTTTTAATTTGAAAGATGTTTGATGAAAATCAGTTCAAGATAGCCGCCGCCACAAAATGGCGAATTACATATTTTTTGACAACTTCCTCAGTATGGGTATCAAATAAAAGGGCTTGACTAGAAGAATACTATACATTATAATAAATTTTAAATCTAAGATGGCCGCCACCACAATTTTAATTTAATTTGTTATTGTAATTATTTAGGCAAGAGTTCAATGACAATTCAAAAATTATGACAAATACCTAAAATTATTTAATTATTTAAGAATGTTATGCAATCTCTTTGCGAAGAATTTAATGATAGATAGTAATTTTAAATATATATTATTACTAGCTGTTGCCCGCGACTTCGTTCGCGTGAAAATTCAGATGGGTGCCTCTATGAGAATATTGCGTGCCTGATTTTATGGCAATCGTACATTGTATCAGTATTATCCGTCTCTATGGCGAATCCAGTTTAAACCCGCTACCGCTAAAACTGACAAACCACTTTCACACAAACTTGCGACTCTTATTTGCCCATTTAATAAGGGTGGTTTCTGAATATTAAAAAAAGAGTATTTTCTAGTAATTTGGTAATCCTACTATAAAAACTATAGAAGTTTCATACAAACTTTGCCACCCCTTTATACCCCCTTAGGGGATGGATTTCGCAAAATTCCGTGAGCACCTATATTCTAATAGGAATGACAATGCAAAGTTTGAGATTCCTAGCACTTGTTGTTTCTGAGATTTCGTGATAAGTGAGTGAGTGACCTTTTGGGCTTCGCTCGCGTTAATGTCGTTTTTTCCAATAGACATTTTTATATCGTTTAAATACTGTTTTTCATACTATTTTTTTTCTCCCCCTCACTCCCCCTCACTTCCCCATCACTTCCCCCTCACTTCCCCTCACTACCCCGTTACTTCTCCGTCACTTTCCTCTCACTTCCCCTCACTTTCCCCTCACTTCTCCCTCACTTCTCCCTGGCTTTCCCCTTACTTCCCTCTGATTTCTCCCTGACTTTCCCTTCACTTCTCCCGCATTTCCCCCACACTTCCTCTTAACTTCTCCCTCACTTCCCCATCACTTTCCTCTCACTTCCCCATCACTTCCCTCTCACTTTCCCCTCCCTTCCCCCTTATCCTTAGTTCCTCCTTTTCCTCCCTCCTTTCCCTCCCTCCCCCTCCCTGTAAATTTTGAGTCGCTAGCTTCTAACCTGTTAAAGTCTCTGTTTCTATCAGATTTCGTAGTAAATTAACAAATGTTCGACGTGATTCTTTAAATTGGCATAACTTTTTTATTTATGAACCGATTGACATGAAACAAACACTAAATGTTAAGTGAAGCTTACCACAATGTATTAGTGAAAACCATATCTAAATCGGATAAGCCGTTTCTGAGATTAGCGTGAACAAACGCACAGACAAACAGACAAACAGACAAACAGACAAACAGACTAACAGACAAACAGACAAA
Source organism: Parascotia fuliginaria (assembly GCA_963082885.1). NCBI lineage: Eukaryota > Metazoa > Arthropoda > Insecta > Lepidoptera > Erebidae > Parascotia > Parascotia fuliginaria. Next base: position 9,202,374 of record OY720170.1, read on the forward strand.
CAGACAAACAGACAAAAATTGTAACAATCATTGTTTTGGGTTCTATTTGCGTTGATAAAGGCCCCAATAATTTTTTTCTCATATATCTTCCATGTACAGACAGCGATCGGTTACATTTTTATTATATGTATAGATTGTGGCAACGTAGGGGGGATGTGGGCTGGGTTGACCACAAAAGGGTAGAAAGTAGTCGACTGATCCCGCAGGTTGAGTAGACCCTCAGTCACAGCAAGTGGTCAACTAAGCCCGCAGGATGAGTTAACCGTCTAGTGGGCTAAGTCATCCATTAAAAACCAAGAGTGGTCGACTGAGCCCGCGGGCTAATCGGGCTGTGGGCTCAGTTGACCATAATATCATAAAATCATAGCTGGATAAAGCTAGAGCCATGGGACAAATTATTATTACAAGTACGCACGCAGCATAACTTCTTTTGCATATTACATTATTATGGAAAATAGGATGTACATGTGACCCCGCTAAGGTTTTATTATTTTATATTTACTGTGGTGAAATAATTACAGGCGATATTAACCGCTATAAGCAACTGTCTTATGTATCCTTATTATGGTGAACTGCAAGTCTGCCGTCATAACTTAAAAGGGCACAATTAACATTTTGCAAATCAGGACAAAATCGAGTTTAAAATAAGTATTCGCATTATAACTTTTATAGGTTCACGAACCTGCAGGACGCTGTATGTAAAATGTACCTATCTGCACCGATGCATACGAAGTCTGAAGATTTTAAAGATATTTTAATTATAATTTATATTTAACTAAGAGTTGTGAGTCTTCAACTCAACTGATGGAACTTTAACAAATCTATATATTTTAGATTTATTTTATTGGATAGAATTGCATTCATAATCCTATTTCGAAATATCTGCATGGAATAAATCAATCTGAGGTGATAAATTGGGCTTTAAAAATAGTTATCCGTAGAGCTAAATAGGGAGAGATAAATACAGCTTGTGAAGATCCAAAGAACTAAGTTAAACCGTGTATTTCTAATCAGGTCTTAGCAATATTATAAGCTTCTGTGACTCTATAAACTCCTATTCAACAATGCTCAAAGCTCGAGAAGTTCATACAAGTTAGCTGAGACAAGTACAGCCTAACTCGCACAAGCTTCTCAACTAGAAACTCATGTTTGGTTGTAACTGTATTATATAATATTTATCCTATCCTTTACGATGCAATACTTGTTTGGTGTAATAGAATGCAAATATGATGGTAAAATATCGTTACTGTTAACGAACTTGCAATATTTTTTTGGGCAGTGTAAAATCATAATTTTTATTTTGTGGCATGGAGGCTTTTTAGTTTGTTTATTTTAAATTTTGTTAAATAGTTTAAGTATCGTGTATGCAATTGAACATGACGCTAAAATAAAAACAGTACAAATGTGCAGAAAGGCTATTCTCTTACAGTAGATATCTATTTAAAAATAATGAAGATGATCTCTAAATATTTCCATTGTACAAAAATAATTTTCCAAATTGAGCTTTGCGCGTTTGTGAACGTAATTGTTACGCTATCCGCTTTCGGCTCCTGTACAGCCTGTCGCTTTTTATTCCATTCAAAATTATAATACACATTGTGAAACATATTTCAAAAATAAATTGCTTCCTTGCTTAGCAATCTTCCTACATTGTCATTTTAAAGTAAAAGAAAATATAATTTATGTTATGAATTGACATGAAACGATATTTAGGTATTGTAATCTGTGACGATATTAAATCTTATTACGATATTAGAAAGTCAAAAAAGCCGATATTTCTCAGAAATACTTCTATTATATTAAAAGATACATGTATTCGTAAGTCTATTTTGATTGATAAGCTTTGATTTAACTAATGTGCATGACAAAGTACGTAGTGCAAAACATTTCACATCTAAATTACCTTACGTGATACAAAGACATTCATTGCGTGTTGGCAATAAGGACAATAATGGATCATTTTGGTGTCATAACATATCAAGAACTCATTTTATACAGAGTGTATACGACGGTATAATATTAAATGATGGTGATGTGACATTATAAAGCGAGTGAAAAAAATCTACTACATATCTTCAATAGTTTAGACACAGGACTACTTTTTTAATTTCTTTAATTCTAAATACTCTGTAAGTACGTCAAACGGTCACTGACTTAAGTCATAATCCACATCGAAGGATAAACCTTGCCGCTCATTACAGGTCAGTGAACTTGTCATAATAAATGGTGTATTACTTTGTTACTACTAATATATTATCAATTTTGTGATTAATTTGAAATTATTATACGGACTAGTAACAGCTGCCTTTTCATTTAATATCAAACCTTCGTATACACTCTGTATATTATTTTAAGTAAGTAAACAAAATAATGATTTGGATGATGTTATTATACATTTTGTTGTATTCGGTACATTTTTGTACGGTAGTAGATCCACGCTGATTTCAGCATGAATGGGCCGGACCGTCCGGGGAAGTACTACCCTCTCATAGAAGATCGACTTAAGAGTAGTAGTATCCGTACTACTGCGTTTCGTTCGGTGAGTGAGAGCGCCGGAGGCCCAATTTCCCCCCTTTCCTCTTTCCTCACGTCCCTCATTTCCTTCCCCTAACCCCATTCCCAGCCGCCATAGTGGAGGCCACCATACCAGCAGTTTAAAACGATAGCTTCTGGTATAGTGGCCGCCACTTCTGGATTCCACTGACTGCTTACCATCAGGCGGGGTGGAGTCACTTTGGTAGGCTATACTATAAAAAAAAAAAAAATTTTTTTATTAATAAGACGTCTTTGTCACAAAGCTATTTTTGTAGGTGAAATATAGCCACTATTTGCTGGTTGTCATAAAATAAAATGAAAGTATTTTTAAACTTATTCCATCCCAAAGCTAGGCACGGGTCTCCCCCATGGTGCTCCACAGCTTTCTGTTGAACGTTGATATGACCATGTCAACATCCACAAGAGCATCCAAAAGGAAGACAAAATAATACATATTATACTATCACTTTGCCCCGAATAATGCACGATAACTCGTGATAAAGCTTCAGATACTTAGAATTATAAAAAATTTTCTTATTATACATTCGGTAGCTAGCTACCTTTAAAAATCTTTCTAAACTTCACGCAGTGAAAGAAATCGAATTATATGTAAATATATATTAATAATATATATTAATAATAGCGTCCCGCTCTCACTTCGCATCGGTATCCATTTCACCCCTTCGAAAGTTTATCAAAAAAAAAACACCTATTCAACTAATTATTTTAAGATTAGTTTTAAATGCGGAATTAGAAATTCTTTTCCAAGTTTCAAGAAAATCTCTCTGCAAAAAAAGTACAATTGAATCGTTTTAACCTCTTTTCATCCCCTAAGGGATTGAATTACGAAAAATCTTAGCGAGTGACGGGCCTGTTGGTCTAGTGGTTAGTGACCCTGACTGCTAAGCCGGAGGTCGTGGGTTCGATTCCCACCCAGGACAAATCTTTGTGTGATGAGCATGATTGTTTGTTCTGTGTCTGGGTGTAATTTATCTATAATATGTATGTATTTACAAAAAAAAAATGTACCTATATATGTAGTGTATCAGTTGTTTAGTACCCATAACACAAGCAAATATAATTGCTTAATTTGGGGCTAGATGGCGCTGTGTGAATGTGGTAGAATATTATTATTATTATTATTATTATTATTAGTGCTTCGTTACAATAAGTAGTGCATCTTTTTGCTTTCTTTTCATAGCGGTTTGGGTGTTTGGCAGTTAGGGCAAGCAATTAAATGAATCTGAATCAGATTCATTTAATTTCTTCTTCTCCTTTTTTTTGGCAACAGAGCCGACAGTTTATGTCAGCAATTTCTGCCAGCGTCAAGTGTAGAATAATATTCTTGTTGATGATAATAATGGTATATTACAATGATAACGTAGAAAAATGTGGATGAAATTAAATGACATCCATCTTCCTTGAAAACAAAAGAAACAAATTTTTTAGATATTGAATGATCACCGTTAAAGAACCTGAATGTAGCTTGCCGCACAGATATACCCTTAAAGTCACAGTAGACATAAGATCTATTGTTCTATCATTAATGTTCCACTCCTACGAGACACCAATTTAAAGCTATTCTTATGGATCTCACGAAGCCTTCTTTCTGAACTGAAACATTTCGTTAGTTGCAAAACCGACATCTAGTAGAGGTAACAGCAAACTAATCGTTTACACCAGAAGGTTTGTGTTTCAAGTTCAGACTGTTTCTACAAAACTATCAACTCATGTGAATGTGAAGATGTCACTATCCGAAATGTTTTGTTGTGCTCACATCGTAATAAAATTGGTAGTATGAAGAAGCACTCAACTTTATTCATAGTAATCTCATAACATAACAGAGAATCATCAGTGTGTATCTCAGCTATTCTAGATTGTATATCGTCAGTCATTGACTTGGTAAATAAGGATTTAGATCATAATTCACGGTGGTAGACGTTCCTTGATTTCAGCATGCATAGGTCCTGATCGACTAGGGAAGAATCTACTACTCTCATATAGAAGATTGACGTAAGAGTAGTAGTATCCATACAATCGGTGAGTGAGAGCGCTGGAGACTCAATTTCACTCCTTCCTCACTTCCCTCATTCCCTTTACTCATCTCATTTTCAGCCGCCATAGTGGAGGCAAATACCAGCAGTTTGAAACGATTGCATTTGGAAATATTTTATTATCGACAAGCAGAGTGGAGTCACTTTGGTGGGCTTATATTAAAAAAAATGTGGCCTATTTAGGCTTGGTTAATGAACAAGCTATAGCTGTGAGCATCCAGATTGAAAAAAAAAAGAACAGATTGGACACATATCACCTCTGGCTGGAAACATCGTCATCTTCATCAGCTTAGGTTGATGAACTGCTGAACTGATGGACCGTCGTACGGCAGTCCACTGTTGCGTAGGCCATGCTCAAAGTGGGCAATTTTTTTCCAATTTTCAACTAGCGTTTGGCAACGTAACAAATATTATATTTATAGAAAATTCTGTGTTCATTCTCTTACATCCATTTATTTACTTTCCCATTTCTCTCCGTACTGCTCACACATTTTATTTTATTTTAAATTTCAACTTGAATAAAAAATATTTATCTTTGTAAAATAAAAACACGCCTTAACTGCACAATATATTATAATAATAATGATATTACACATCAATTAAAGTAGATCTAAAAACATCAAAAGTTGACATAGTAAGTGCTTCAACCACTTTACAACACTTTTAAAATAGTACTTAATTTAAAATGCTCTTACTCTAAAAATCCTATTTAGTTCCAACTAAGTCATTAAACTTTTTGGAAACAAATAAAGCTGACTAAATTAAGCATAATCACATGTTTTAATCAGCATAAGTATAGTAATTGAAGCCCTTTTTCAATTTATGAAAATTTAGTCTTGTAGAAAAAAACCTTCGAAAAAAAGAAACCAATTAGCAAGATTTTATGAAATGTATAAAAGATTTTTAGTGGTTGAGATACTTGTCTTGTGGTTTACACAGATATGTTATAACGTTATAATTATGAATAAAATTATGTATTATTAGATTAAAGTTACGTTACATTGAATTGATAATAATCTTAGGTATTATAGACTAGAAATGACCAGAATATAATGTAAGGTATCATATGAATCTATAGTTTAGTTATAAAAGGAACTGTGCAAAATACTGCTTTATTATAATACTGTGTAAATATGAAGTTATTACTTTTTTATTTCCTATTATTTATTTATAATGCCGTATATGTATAATGAACAATAAATATATGAACAATAAGTATAATGAGGTACATTTTTATTGCTTAGCAGTAGTGTGATTATTAATGATTAAATAAGTTACTTCTAATATTATAACAAAGATTTTTTAATTAATAACTGATTGCGTGTTTATATGTTATATTATTATGCGTAAATCTAAAATATTTGTATTTAAGTAAATATATAATCAACAGTTGTTCTATAATAATAAAATAATGAAAACAACCTTGGTAATATTTTTTAATAAAACTAGATATCTGGTTTTATTAAAAAATATTACCAAGGTTGTTTTAAATTTAAGCTTACCAACCATATGGTTAGTAAGCTTAAATTTAACTGAAGCCACTAATTGTACATAATTCAAGGCGCGAAATAGGGCTTGTTTCCTAGTTGTGAATAGCAATTAAAGTACATTAAGTTAATTTATACTGAAGGCAGAAATACACATGCCTTTAGCTGGCACACTTGCATGCAAGCTCTTTGCAAGTGCCAGTTAGATACTTTTATGTGTCCATCCAAATCGCGCTAGTTACTTCTATGTGCCGATAACTGGTATGCTCGCCATTGTCCTGTTTTACAGACTTGTGTATTTCCGCCTTAATACATTACAATGTATTACTAATTATAACTTTCCTCATATTTTGTGCAATTAAAAATAAATATATTTCAAAGATTTATATTGGTTTTTAATAAAACCAATATAAATCTTTGAAATATATATTAGCTAATACGAATTGTTGAATGATACACGAAACATTTCTTATAAAATTGACTAACTGCTGGATAAGTTTATGTGTTTGTTTTAGACTTCAACTTCTTAACAGCTATACTTCGTACATATTCTTACTTATAATTAGATTATAAACAATTAAATACTCTTATGTCCTTATTAATACACTACAACATGCTCAATGTTATTAAGTTGCAATAGCTGCCCTAAAATATGCATAAATATATTAAATTTTATCAAATCCACAACGTTTTTGTTATTAAAGTATCCACGTAGCTGGCAATTGGTTTAGTAAATAATTAAATATAACTAGCGATTCATTTGTAGTTGGCGTTAAGTACGGAAGACCACTTTCATAAGGTACTTGTAAATATTAATTTGTCTACACACCCACGCTGTCTCTCTCGAATCAAGAGATCAAGTAAATTTATTTCATATTCATAATTCAAGGGCCTGCCTTAGTTAGAACGATTGAGATCCTTCATCCTTGACCATTATGATACAAGCGTATTCCTGACACAGTTTCCATTATTACCTGCTACTGCTACTGGACAAAATCTAAGCGTCATAAACATTAATACTTTTAGTTCAGTTTAAATATTATTTAATATTTTTAACCACACGCGGTAAAACGCATTATACCTATACTTTATGCTGCTTAAGTAGCAATGTATTGACATAATTTGTATTTTAATCTGAGTATGTTTTTTTTTAATTTTATACAGAATAATAACGCTATGCGTAAGCGCTAAAATAATACAGCCATACATAACCCCGGCACAGAATACTATAATTATATTCTGTGACTCCAGGCGTCGCCGAACTTCCAGCCTGATATTATCCTACTTAAACCATTGGCAAAAAATAATAATAATACTTATTTAGATGCATAATAAGTCTTAAATAGCTTCTGAGCTAAAATAAAGCTGCATTTTAATAACAATTTATAGGTATATACATCTAATATTTTTATTGCTCGTAAATGCGTTTGAGTGCTAAAACAAAAAGACCTTTTCTACCCTATTCTAAATTTAATCTACACAATATTTTTATGTATATATTCGTCTAAGTGCATGACAACGTAAAACTAATAGAGACACGACAAATGCCCAAAACTTGAGAACTGATGATAAGACTAGTGATTTAGGATATAAAGCGCGCAATTGTTATAAGTAAACGACGTTCGATGCTTTTTAGGGATCATTGGCCACAGTGCGTGTATAATTGATAAAATATATTAAATTTAAAAATCACCAAGCTCTACGAACAGTGTTGAGCGTTGCTTTTACATTTAGTATATAGCCTTCGCAGATTTTTACAAATCACTTACATTAATATTAATATTAAAAAAAGTTGTAATATAATATTACGAGGTACCACATCAATTAGTTACTCTTACCATACCTATTTATCGAGAATTCCAATACATTTTAGAGAGCCTACGTTATTTATCAAATGAATGTTCTATTTACCCCATTTTCATATTATACCAATTCAGGTATATATTTTACGTACTCTAAATTAAAATGTACATCTGTTTTAAAAGCATTATCTATAGTTCGAACGTAAAAAAGAAAGTAGTTCAACTAACTACCTACATCATTACAAACAATTTATTAATTTTGTTAAATTAAATGTGGTGACTTGAAACTAAAAAAACTGCAGACTCTTTACAACTTTGACGTTCTCAAACGAGCATTTAAGTAATCATGTAAAGCGTTTAAATAATCCTTCACTTTAAAATGTAAATACTATTCTCAAATGAATAGATGATATTTACCTCAAATATAAACACACGATTTACAAATAAATATAATAAGCGTATTGACGTCATATTTTTTACAGTTGATATAAATCAACTGCATTATTGGGTATTTTAGTTGTTGAAGACTGGCGTATGTTGACACCGGTCTTCTCCGCGGATCAGACGTGCGTGAAACTGGCACGAACAGCATCGTCCTGGGACACTTGAGTGCCGGAGGTGAAGTACTGAAAACCAAAACGTGAACAGTTATATCTCTTTAGAAATAATTTTATTTGATTTAATATTGCAAGGGAAACGTTGTACGTTAAAGGACATGCGGAATACATAGAGTAACATCACACGGAACACCCGGACATTGATAAATGCAGATAAGAATGAAAGAGAAAAAATACATTTATTATTTGTTCTCTTAAAGGTTAGTTTAACCTAATTTATTTGAGCATTATAAAAAAAGAAACAATATAGAGAAACAAAAATTATGAAAATGATAAGAATGATGTGCATCAAAATGATCGTGGAAGGTTGTTGTGTTTCTATACGTCACGTTTACCCAAGCTATTCTTTAAAGAACAGTCGAAATTTGATAACGTTTATAATAAAGCTCAATTTAACTTTATAGCAATACGCAATGTAGGTATTAAGCAATAAATAATGTTATACTCATTAAACTTACGCTATGTATAAAAATATAGTAAACTGTTATCTGTAATTATAACATGTTATTTTAAAAGAGCCACATTAGTAACTGATAATTTATTTATTTCACACAAAAAGTTACATGCCAATATACCTACATTATAATAATAGAATTCATGTACAAAGGTTTATTTCTTTTAATTTTGACATACGTTTTATGGGTAGGTACATTGGTCTACAATGATAAAAATAGGTGTAAGTATAGTCACAATACTCATAAGTAATACTTTCAACAATTTGTGATTATTACAATACGATGCAATTGGAAGTGAATACATTTATTGCCTAAATATGTGATTCATGTAATTTTATACATATATATAAATATTATTTGTAGGTAATATTTATGTATTATATACTGGAGAGTGACAGGGAAACAACAAACTGATGGCCAACATCCGCAGGTTGTTTAACTTACGTTTAAAAAACTGTCTAATATATCTTGCGATGGACATGTCCCATCACTTCTCTTCCTAGTAGAAAGTCATTGTACTAAAAATTAAAAAAAAAATTAACTTATACTTAAAAATAAAACAATAAAATAATTAACATATTTAAAGAGTACAAACACACATAAATTCACGCCTTTATCACATTATTGGGATAAGAAGAGACATTCATTCATAATTTTCATCGTCATTTGTTGCAATCCAAGCATTGCTTCTTCAAAATTTATGAATCTTTTCATACACACTCGTCGTTTACAGGTGCTTGTAAGTAGTGGTCGGTGAACAAGACGAATTATAATTCATGAGGTGTGTTAAATGAGTGTACAGCTTCAGCCGACAATGCCAGTCTAATTTGTGGCAATCGTAATTCTTTGGTACCCAATAAGCCCACTATGTACCTACTTATAGTAAGCATCCACTACAGTTTTCCTTCGCCGTGAAGGAAAATGAAACAATAAACTGAAAATTGGCTCACCCTCTTCAGCAAGAGGCTCTTAACGTGGATAAGGTAACAAAATCCTTGTAACTTTTATAAACAACTCAATGTCAAAGTAAAATGCACGTAAGCAAAGGAGCAGCTCTATAATAATAAACGTCATACTTGTAGCTAGTTCATTTAGTGTTAGGACGTGAAAGAAAACAGATAAAGAGTGTTGTTAAAATTTGCGACGCAAAGAGACCAGTTTAAACCTGGATCTTAGTGAGGCGTGAAAATTCGTCTCATATCCCCATGCCAGCAGCTGTTGAATACGATGCATCGCCGCTTGACCATTTGTATGATTGGAAAGTAACATTGACGGTACAATTGGCACTGTTTATTTCAGTTGGGTCACTTGTACCATTGCACAGTACCATTGATGGTACAATTGATACTGATTTTCACTCCAGTACCATTGATGGTACTATTATTTATTTATTTATTAATATCGCTAATTTTTCATCCTAGTACAACCATTAATGGTATAAATGGCACACGTTACTTACGAACCACTTGTACCATGCACAAATACTACAAAACACTTCTACTGGTAAGTACCTATAATAATATTTTATACTTTTATTTTTCTTCTTTTCTTTTTATTTCGATAACCGGCTGATAAGCGGTTTGCTTTTTTAATTGGTATCTTTGTTTTGGTCGGTTTTAGGATGCTGTTATCCAGCGGTTATCCAAAGCACATGGACTTTCGCACAATGTTTTAAGATATATAGGAAATACCTCTAACAGTACAGTAATTAACCTTGTCTCTATTTCTATTAAAAAAAGCTCCTTCGGCCGTCTACGAAATAAAAGCTACGTATCCAGTTTCGTAGCATTAAGAATGCTACGCACAAATTGTATGTTAATAATGTAAATCTATAACAAAATAATTTTTATCTCTAAAAATGTTGTAAAATTCATTATTATAATATTGGTAAACCGTAAAATTGTTTACAATGTAATGACGTAGTCATTCTCATTTAGAAACCATTGCTTTGATGTTTGATACACTAATTAAATTATTGGTAAATATCATTGTACATTCCTCATAATGTGGTCGTTTAATGAAATTAATTGTTTCACTTGAATTCACGATATTGAAATATAAAGAAGTATTTGATGAGCAGAAATAGTTAATGAAACTACTATAATAATATTATGAACACAATTTAAATATGTTAAAACAATCTGATTGTATAGCTTCAAAGTGGATAGAATTTGTTTAAACGTAGAAGTTAAGTACTCTCGAAATATATAGGTATTTTCAATTTTTATGAAGAAATCTCAAAGTATATTTTTAGAGACAATCAACTTTATTAGCAGAGCGGTATTACTGTCGATATGTTTGTATCTACTTATTTTATTTAACAAGCTGTTAGATAGCCCGTATTCAAAAAGAAACCAACAGCAGTAAAGTACTTCCATATTAAATATAGCTGTATAAAATTGTAATACTATCAAATACTAACCCCGGCAAAAGCAGCGCCATTCCATCCGAGCCGTTCGTGATCACTTTGCGTGCGTTGGGGCGGCGTCTTGCGGTCGGTGCGGGAAGCAAGCCTGGCTTTCGCTCGGAGCGCTGCCCGCAAGGGTACGTTTGCCCGCGCTGCCTCTGCCCTGCCGTGCTGGCAAAACTCGATCAAAGCGACGCCCAAAGCGAGAGCTAGCCCTCCTACTAGTACGTAGAATATACCTGCCACTTGGCTCAGAGTCATTTCCGTGATTGTCGTCTCCTTTAAATATATTGAAAAATAAATAATACAGAAAACTATGATGTACCGTTTTTAAACAACCAATTTAGTTATTAAATAGAAACATTTAGTATTGCCAAATAATCTGTATTACCAACTATTGATAGGTATTCATTTATTTCTGTGATTGTTTCTTTTGTTTACATGTTTACTTGCTTTCAATATACCTTAACATAATATTAATCTCACCTCATCTTTCAGCATGTCGCAATCAGGCTTTTTATTGTAGTTAATCCATTTGCGCCAAAGCTTGGTAATTACATCATCTTTCTTCAAACTTACAATCGCCAGGTTTATTGCTTCCCTGTAAAGAGGTCTAAACTTTAGCTTGTAAAGACTCATGATCGTATTTTAAAATTTGAAACCAAACGAAATTGACAGACGAACCAATAAAAAAAATAATAGTTTCGTTTTCTGTCATCATGTTAATATAGTTACCCTAGTTTAATTTAATAAATTCACTTTATTAAATTAAACTACGGTAACAATATTAACATCTATGTATACATAGAACACGAAAGTCATCAGAACAAACACGAGTATTTATTACAATGTAATTTTTCTGTCTGCATTTGTTATGCTTCTGCCAGGGGCGGCATTTTAATCAAGAACATAATTATATCATGTTGGGTACGAACGCTCACACTGGAGGAATAAGTTTAAGGTTGTTTTTCAAACAAAACTCGCTGTTCAATAAACTGGGCGGTATCTCCTCAATCGCGGCGCGCCATAAAACCGACGTATCATATAAAATGTAAATTTTAACTTGTTGTCAAAAATCACGTCCGCCAAATCGTGTACCATAAAAATGGGTAGGTAGTATAAATTCGAAACGTGGAGTGCACAGCCTTCCCAACTGACGGGTACCATGTAAATTTACGACTTTTCAGTATTCCACTGGGAATTATCGTGTAGAGCTGAGATTTCAAATAGAAGGAGTTCTTGTCTGTAGCGTAAATTTACTCAGAGTTTGAGTGTATCCCCTGACGTATGTACGTACCTCGTAGGGCGTTTATATTTATTGTAAGTACAACTCAGATGGTAAATATTTTTCGTATCATGATTATATTAGAGGTATAAATCTACTTGAGTTTCGATTTTGTATTTTAAGGGATTGAGAATAAAATATATTTTTTAAGATGCACAATGGACCAAATCGTTCAGTAACTTAAGACAAACTTGCATTATATTAGCTCATGACAGAGCTACAGATAAAAACTAATAAAATGCTATTGGATATGCTCACTTAGAAATAAGGGTTATTAATTGCAGTGTTTAAAAATATGATCTACCTATACGACATACCTTAGATAAATGTCAGTGGTTTATATTTTATCTAAATTTCAGAGAAATAAATATATAGCTATCTACCTGCTACATTATAATATCTTCGGCGATAATCTAATCTTTCTTTATATAAAACCTAATACTTTTTTGATCGTTATGCTCAAATTGGTTATCACATTTAAAACTTAATCTAAACAAATTTGACATCCTTCAACTACAGTCTTGGAAGGCTCCTAAACATAAGCTTAAAAACATTAAGGTATCTGTGTGGTTTCTGAGGGACTTTTTCTTACTATCAGAGTGCGAAGTATTAGTATTTCACCTAAAGATTACATAATAGGGGTCTTCAAGCAGGAATTAATGTTGGCATGACATTTTTATCTACCTGTAAAGTGTTATTAACGTTCATAGGTCACTTAAGCTTATATTTATTGCTAAAAATAGTTTAAAAACCCGCGGTTCACATACTACACTACCACTACGCGTTACACTACTTGTTAATTAATTAATTGTTAATCAAGTACGCAATTAAAAATAAAACCGCCAGACTAATTAACATTAAAGCGGTTCAACAAAGGATTAATAGATACTTGTAGAATTGAAGAAGCAAAAAAAAAACAGAATTACGGTTACGAAAAACACATTTATAATAATTACGGGTATTCAATTCACTGTTATTGTTCTATTATTAGATTAACAAAACATTGATAAAAGTTCAACTCACAACAAGTTAATTTTATAAATTGAGCTGAAAACTTTGCCATGTTCTCGCACATGTTTCAGCTTCGAAGTTTATAAATTAGTGTATTATTGTTAGAAACTTTTGTATTACCCAGTTTAATTATATTATATTATATATTTTTATTTACCCTTAAGTGTAACTTGAATTTATGTCTAATAGTAGTTTTAAACAGAAATTATAGAATCCATTTCAGGGTAAAAACCAAACAGTAACATTTGAATGTTTAAGTAGTATTTATTGATAGAAATCGTAACGGTGGTCTTATGAGTAAAAATATTATAATGAAAATAGTAGGTACTATAACGCGCCTTTATACGTGAAATTGATTTTTATTGTCGGGTTTGATTTGTCTGGCTATTGAAAATCTTTTTCGTATTTATTTGCGGACAACAGAAAAGGTTAGGTCTGTATTCATTTATTTTCCAAAAGTCACCATTTGTAGTACGAATTGTTTGCTACCAATACAGAACGATTGAATGATCAAAGCACATGTTGTTACGCGGACGACATGAGGTGTCGGGCGTCAAATATTTGCACGTGGCGTTTTAAAGCAACGCAACATACAGTTTATAACAATTCTATCGTTGATGCAAAAAAAGTAAGTCGCTATACCTATATATTTATTTTTGAACATATTGTATTTTGCCCGATTTTGATGTAAATCGCATCAGCACTGAATTTTTCATATTACGAAACTACTGTCGTACTCAAAACAAATTATTAGATACCTAAAGAACCATATAATAAATATTTATATATGTTTAATACATAGATTTTAACATATCGCTTAGTATTATTTTATATTTTCTGGCGTTTAAGTACTGATGTGTACCTTACACACCACAAGAACTTCATAGTAGGCAACGGCCTCACTAAACATCTAGACAGTAATTATTTCTGTAAATTATTAATATGTAAAAAATACACGTTATCAATAAACCTTGAACAAAGCAGATAGGTATGTCAGGAATTTTAGTAAGATGCAGTAACATTAGTTTACCTGAGCGGTGATCCCTTGGCCGTGGCGATAGCAAAATTAACGTGCTTATATCGGCAAACACGCGACGTACCACAACCGTCGTCATCGGCTTCCGTGTACTGAGCTAACATAGCTCCTTCGGTTACGATATGGTCCTTTACAAAGTTATATTGAGAGCCCATAGTAAGTCCCTGAAAATAAATTTGTATCAAAAGTTTAATAAACACGTTGTTAATCTTGTTTGAGTTTGAACAAAGTATTTTTATTCAAATTAACGTTTTACGTAACGACGCAAATCGAATAATATATACCTATATAGGTACCATTACAATTTTATTAAAAAACATATTGGATGAGGTCCTTCGTCGCTTCACACCACGAGCTGTTCGGACCGCGATATGAATTGCATAAGGACCCTTTGTTTCGAACCAATGGTGTGAATCGACAAATGTTTATTTTTTATTTTGCCGTTTTGCACCACTGTATGAAAGACTGAATAGCTTTTTTTTTGACATCATCACATTGAATCGACAAAGGACCATTGGCTTAAATCTTATTTCCCGTAATCGACACAATAATAATAAATATAATATAAAATATTACAACAACTACACACAACGCCATCTAGACCCAAAGTAAGCATATAATTATTATAGCTTGTGTTATAGATTCTACAATCCATATCTATGTTAAGTTTTTTGATGTCTGATACAATGCATTGACATTCATAAAGCATTATTACCATTCTGTTGCGAACACTATTTATAGTGACCATATAACAAAGTATCCAAAGGGCCTAGACAGCTAACGCCAACATTGACATTAACTTGTCGATCCCATATATTTTTTTATCTGTTCTATTCTATAAGTATTTATGCCACTTGTCTAGGCCCTCTCGTTAGAAAACCAAAAACTTATCAAAAAAGGAACTAAATGTATTCTATAACGTTGTGTGATCTCTGCAAAAGGCCGAACTATGAAAAGTTTCTATGAAATAGGGACACATTTTATTATTATAATAACGAGAGATAATGCTTCGTGAAAGTAATGACTTTGGTCGAAAGAGCTTTTAAGAAAAGTGGTTGTCAGTTTTTTGTAACTTCTATGTAGCCGAGATGATTTCTGCTTTCACGAACTAAGATAAAACTTGTATTTACATTTAATTGTGAGCTAAGTTATTCAATTCTTCTAGTTTAGTACATTGGATTACCTTCGTGATTTCACTATCCACAAAAACGTAATCATATCCATTTATTGAACTATTAAGTCATTTGTATTTTATCTCGACTTGAATACAGAGTGCCTGTACAGCTGGCATAAATGCTAATAGAATACCATAGAATAGATTCAAAAATGTAACGACTATTTGTTGGGCGTTAGCTTATGTCAACTCCATACGTTTTGAATTCTATTCTGTCTATTCCATTACCGTTTATGAAACCTGTCTAAAGCCTCAGGTGTCATAAAGCATCGGACCATACAAAGTTTGCGTAGACAAACCTGTAGTGGAAGTCCCTGTATATGGATACCAGACAAAACAGCAAAGTTGGGTGTACACCTGCTACACGACAACCGTACACTATACATAGCTATTAGTTTTGAAGTTCTGACATATTTTTACAGTATTCAAAAGCTTGTAGAATGTATAAGTGTAGAAAGATGGAGAGGTAGGACATACCGAAGAAACGATGTATGGATTATATGAATGAAATGAAAGTGTGATAAGATAGCGGTTGACAGAACAAAATGGTAGACAAAAAATTTTGTTCTAATTCCAAGTAGTATAAGAATCAAAGTAGGAAGAAGAAGAATCAAAAGCTTGTAGAGAAATTATTCTTAATAAAACCAAGCGTAATCAATTCTTATCTGAGGATTGTAAAAGCTAAACTTGAATATATACTTGTCCCTAAATTGCTGCATTGAACGACGTTGCAAAAGCTTAACTGAATAATAAAATGTAAATTTAATTTCAAGTAATGTTTACCCTAACTGTCCTTGGTGACAAGTGAAATTACTCGTTTTAACAATATACTGGCTATATAGTGATTGTGATCTAGTATAGTTATGACCGAAAGATAACAGAACATTTGACGCTGAAACTTATGTCGAACTTTTGCAAATTGTCACATTGTCATCATCATTACGGAATAATTTGACAATCAATGCAGCTATCATGTACCGGAGTTTCCTTTGCATTATAACTATTTGCATTAATTGAATCATACTGTAATAATCAGCGATTAATAATAAATAAGTACACTTTAATGTGGTAAGCGATTGAAAGCGATGAAACACTATAGAACACAAAATATTTGAAATAAAGACTTTTCTTCACAGCATAAAATGTTGTTCAATTCGCTTCAGCAAATCGCTTATGTTCTTCTTGTTACCTGTATCTTGTAATAGAGCATGTGGTTCTTACTTCAGTATTAGCAATGTTTGATGCATAGTTGAGGGATTGCGCCGGCTGAACTATGCGCTCCACTATGAGATAAGCAGCAAGATTAGCGGTATATGAACACACTAAGATGAGCGCAAAGAACCACCAAACTGTGCCAACAATCCGGCCCGAAAGAGACCTGAATAAAAAATGTTAAGTTATTTTTTGTTTTTAATAAAATTAGTATTTGGTAAGAATAAGTCAGATTTTGTGTCAGTTAAATAAACAATTAAATATGACGCTTATTTGATTTAACGTGAACACTACGAGAGCCATAGTTTTGGTATTTTAATCAAGGTTTTTGTTTCGTACATTTAATTTGCTACACAATTGTAAAGTATAATAATTATACTAAAAGACATATTATGGCCGAAAGTGAGATAAATAGATACCGCAAAAAAAGAATACGTATGTTTATATGTTTTGTCTAGCTGGGCGGTGTTAACGGCCTCGTTTTACATTCAGGAGCACAAATAGATAACTGTTGATGGCCACAAATTTTAGAAAATGATTCATTAGACTGCTTTAAGAAAACGATATGTAAGTATATTCACAATGCCCTATAATTTTAGATTTTCTATATTATTATATTAATATACATTTAAAATAAAAATGTTCAAACTATTCCCCACTATAACTATCTCCCCCTATCCTTCTTAACAAAAGTTAAAAAGCCGTATAGACAATTTGCTTAGTAAAATGACTACATTCTACATACATATTATACACAGAAACATCCAGACCAATGCAAATGCAATGCACACAAATATTGCTGTGAGTGGGAATCGAATCCGCGATTTCTGCGTGGCAGTCCGTACACAGTATCACCGTACATACGTATGTATATTTATCTATGAATGAAGTACCTACGAAATCGTTTGATTCGAGATCTCTGAAAAAATTCGACACTTGATTATTCCGCGTATTGTATGTGTTGCCAAATTTATATATTACTAGCTGCGCCCTGCGGCTTCGCCCGCGCGAAAATTGCTATGTGTTTAATTAATGTAACTCGGGAATCAGAGCGATTTTCGGCATAAAAAGTAGCCTATGTCCCGAAACCAAACCAATTTTCACTGAAATCGGTTTAGCGGTTTAAATTTAATATGGTGGTTAAGTATTCTTAAACTTTCTAAATCGCCGAGCAATTTTCTTAGTTTTTCTTTCATAACATAAGAACCATCTCCTGACAATAACAAACACAACAAAAAAAGATTTAACAAAATTGATCTAGCCGTTCACGCGTGATGCCATGACCAAGGGAAATAGGGATTCATTTTTATATATATAGATACCGTATGTATATATACATAGATAATAGTAATATAGAAATTATGACAGTATTTTGTACTTTTATAAATGTAACACATGTAATTTAAAATTTTTAAGAAATGTAATAATAATATATTATAAAGCTAATGCATAATATCTTATTTTTTATAATACACTGCTTGATGGTGTTAAAATATGTATAAGACTGCATAAGGTCTTAATGCACTAGCACCTCACTTTGCAGTATTCATTTTACTATCACGGTTTATTGCTTTTCTCGGTTAGTTCTTGAATTGACATCTTCAAAGCTGAAAGCCGGATTTACCTTTTACAAACGTTAGATCAAAAGGTATGAAAGAGAAGCGAGGTGATGTAAAATAAATCGCAACCTATGCAGTAAATTGCTTGTTATTTTCTTTGTCGGTGTGATTGAGAACGTGTGTGGCTGAAGCACAGAACAAGTACTAAAGCATAGAAGGAGTGTTAATCACACTCATATACTTGTCCTATTTTTCCAAATAAGCCGGATACATTGAAAAGAAAGAGACAAATAATTTTGCTAAGGACGGCTGGTGTACACTGTAGAAACGTCAATTTGGTTACCTTTGGTTACCTTTGGATGCCGAATTATGAAGCGAACTAATGTTCCAACTTGTCAAGGCCTCTACACAATTTAGTCGGATTATACCGCCGCTCGTAATTGTCATTGTTGTTTATCTGTTTTGTGAAATAATATATGATATTTAATAATTACATAATGCTATTGTGAAGTAAAATTAAGCCCATTGGATATGCAATGTCCTGCGTTATTGTAGGTTGTAAATTACATTCTTTTCGCAAAGAAAATCAAGTTTAAATCGTCAACTTTCATCGGTGAGTAGATAACAAACCAATAATATATACTAAAAACCTATACATAAGTGCAACATACCTAAGTGATTTATACTTTACTATACGGCAATCATAATATAATCGTCTGTTTGCCATTCGATTCAGTAATTTTTAAGTATTTTACATTTTTACCAATTTGTGTAGTCATGTTCAATAGTGTTGTGACTTCTGATGCATATTTTATCGATGACAAAAATATTGCTATATTTTGTAGTTAACGATTTTGTGGTAACTATCTTTGTACCTTTCATAGTGTTTCATACATTGTGTTCTTTTGCAGGTTTCCGAAAGATCAAACCGGAAGATCCATGAAGCAAATTAAGAGAGAATTATGTTATATATTATATTGTTACACGTTTAACGTTCCAGCGGTGAGGACGAATCTACTCGAATTTGCTCCATTGTCACGCGCCATTCGACTTATTAATATTATTTCTATAGAAATTGATATTTTTCAATGTACCCTGTCAAAATTCAAAGATGTTGCACAAAAATGTATAGTATTGGATAAATAGGTATATTTATTTAGTAATTAGTCATATTGTTTTAAATTTTAGGTTTTTTTTATGATATCGTATTGGATTTTTTATCTGTAATGATATTGTAAATACTTTTTCAATAAATAAATAATAAATAAATAAATAAATGTTCTAGATGACTACAGAAATTTATTGATAAAATTGATAGGGAAATATTTCTAAAAGTACCAATTCATAACATTACAAAAAATATTTCTGCTTATGCACAAATAATCAGGACATTCTTAAACAAAACTGTAATTTTAAGGGGCAGTAATAATGTGTTTCAATATTATTGGAAATATAATCATACATTTGTGACATGAATCTTACAGCTGTGTTTATTTTTACCTTGGGGTATCTGTTTTGATGCTATACTAAGAAAGTCAGAAAAGAACAGAGGGCCGGTACTGGTATTTTGGCGATACACACACTGCCCCGCACTACGCTGCGGGAGCGTGGTGACGCGGCGACGGTGCCACGCGTGCAGATGCGAGAGTACTGGTCTGCTTCATCAATCACGCACGATACTGCAGAACTCGGTGTCCATACCGTCTGGCCCCGAACCCACGCGCGTGAATACGTGTTTCTCTGCATGTAAGCGTGTGATCAGTAACACAGCGCTTAAATGCGTTTTCAGTGTGTTACACCACGCGTGATTTCTATACAAAGAGAGATACTTACAAACAATACAAGAACACGCACGCTCGCACTACGCTCCGTGATGCGAGACAGTGTGTGGATCGATCATGTATATTTCAATTTTCAATTTATTTAATTTATTCATATACAGTTTACATTGTGTTTAAACTTACAGCATGGAACATGAATATAAACTTCAAAATTATTTCACATTGAAAGTGCTCCTGGCGCCGCTGCCGGCCTATGCCATTCCGGTAAGGTGTAAAACGGCCGTTTGTTTCTTGTAGTTCGTTTACGAGAGCTTTTATGCAACCAGACCTCATTATATTATTTAGCATTTCTGTTAATTTACCATAGCCCATAGACAAATTTCATCTATCGATATCGATAAACTGTCAGAAGGTATCGTAGCACTATTAAACTTCTATTTGTCTCTGAGTGTGTACGCTTTATTCTCATAATAGTACTTCTATGCTTTAGTACTTGTTCTGTGGGCTGAAGCATTCCGCTGTCAGTACTTATTTGCGAGATACGAAGCAATATGTCTATTGTTTGAAAACAAAAGTACTCGCAAGTCTATAAAGAGTATAGGGATTCTTCTCTTGGTAGGTATAAATTATTGTAAGCACTTAAGTTTTTGTTTAATATCTTCATAAATATTCCAGGTTTTAATCAAATTATGCTTTGCGTAGTCGTGATAGAGCAAGGATTACTTTAAACTTCGACGTTCCATTATCTACCACTATGAATAAATACAGAATTCATTTGCACTATTCCAATTATTCATTCAATAAACGCTCTCCATTTACTATTTAATATTGCAAATCTAAAATTACATAGCTATCTTTTCTTCTATTAAAAAGATCTCAATGTAGGTAATACAAAAACATTGATTGATTTTAAGAAACAAATAAATAACTTTTACTCTATCAAAATAGCTTAATTTAAATGAATATTCATGTATCTTGAATGCGCTCAGATGTGTCAAATGAATGCGTATAATGCAAATGACGTTTGATGATTTACAATAACAAACGATTTTCTTTTTTTAGTTTAATTGTCAAGGGCTTTTATTATTCCACCGTTGTTAATGACTCCACTCGTAAATAGCAATATAGCAATAAATACTATAATTTTCTATATTGTTAAGTATATAAGCCTTCGTTATTATGCTTGATGGTTGACTTAAGCTTATATTAAATAAGAAGTAATACAGTGTGTAGATTATTTTCGCGTCATGAAGTAAATGAAGGAAATTAAGAGCTATTAGACTAATATTAGTACAAAAATAATGATTAGAGATTACCAGCGTTTGGCTTTCCAGTAGATTTTTGTCATTACGAATTACCTTTATTAGTCTCTTGTTTCTAACACACATGAAAATTTTTCTGAACTAAATGGCATTTTGACCGAATGAACTACCCCTTTGTCTTAGTTTCTTTAATATGTCTGAACACAATGAATACTTGAAATATATTAAGTACATACCTCGGCACCACATCGCTGCCTTGTTGCATAAAAGATCCAAGCGAAAACCAGAACGAATTCCAAATACTGAACTCGTTGTGTAAAATTATCTAAAAGAATACAAAACATTTTAGTAGAATGCCGCCATACTTTATATATTTTACTTAGTTGGTATTGTGTTATCTTATTTTTGACTTACCTCGCTAGTGCTGCTAATAGCGTGATCCAAATGCGAGTCAGAAATAGATACAGATTTCCATTCTTGTGGCGAAAATCGTGAGACCAAAAAGAGTACGATGCTCACAGCAAAGAAACTGAATAGAACACAGAGCTGGAAACAAAAATAATTACCAGCGTACACAGTACCGTTAGAGGAGGAATTGAAAATAATAGTTATAACGTGCACCCACATTTAGTGGCGGTCTCATAATGTTTACTAATGGTCGTTGTTTGTGAGGTCCCATGTATTCACGTACGGAATTCTAAGATCGCTATTTTGTTTGTATTACCTACTATATGAACTGCGTAGGCCACTGTACGTGTGCGCTCGTTAAAATCAAGAGATATTTTTAAATTGAAATAGGTTAGTCGAGTTAATTATACTCTACTTAATTACACTTCAAGTTTTCTTTAAATGTCTAGCCCGTATGTAGTCATATAGTTCTATTAGTAATGTACTCAGTTTAAGATGCTATAAACATTTAGGTACAAATAAACGTAATAGACAAAGTTTTATCTATTCCGAATGTGAGATTTTTATCGAGGTCGCTTAGATATAGAGTACATAGGTACCTCAAATATTTTATTTCATTACTGCCTCACAGAGTTATTATTAGTTATTAGTTATTAAGTATCTGTTACAAATGATTTATAAACCAAACATCCAAATATAAACAAATTTCTTCAAAATGAAATTTGCCAATAATAAGTTCAGAAACATAATTAGCCTTTCATCAAAAATATGTCATTTACTCACCCATATCTCTTTTGATAACGGCCGAAGGAAACTAAATGTGTCGGATAACTGCTTCGGTGTCCTCGTGAAGGTGACAGGCGTGTCCACACTAAGAAACGGTTCACTGAAGTCCACTAATCGCTCGCGTTCGGGTGTCACAGTCAATGACGTCACTGCTATATCGGCTTCCTATCAAATTAATTTCGGTTAGAGTTCTTAAGGCTATAGATTTGTTACTAGTTTAATATTATAAATGCTCTAATATAATTCGCAAGTAGTTTAGTGCTACATCCGTCGATAACCTACACATGAAACCTTCAGACATAATATCTGGAGCCTGTGAAGTGACACATTCCAATGTCATCAAGATTGGTTACCCAATAAAGTTAGTAAATAACAGCCGATTTGATCACTGTTATCATCAGATGAAACACATTAAATATATAGCTGAAGAGTTTGTTTGTTTGAACGCACTAATCTCTGGAACTACTGGATTTTAATAATTTTTTTTTGCGTATGATAGCTAAGTTCTTGAAGAAGGCTAAAGAACATTGCGCTACTAGCGATGGGAGCGAGCAGTAACAAAAGATGCGGGTGAATCTGCGCCGCGGTAAGCTGGTTACTTATATATATACTCGTATATATGCACCATAGACATGCATATCGACGAAATTGTAGAGTAAGGAAGATGCAGAGGTAATCTTTTTGTTAATTATGGCCACAAAAACCTGCAGGTGAATTTGTTCACAAGCAATTTCGCCTATCTTTTCAATTGAACTTTTCGTTTCATCATTTGATTGCCTTAGAAAGATCTTGTCTTTAATGTTTATTTCATTCTAAAATATTTTTTTTATTTGAAGTGACCTACCTAAATGGTTAAAAACATTTTACAAAAAAAAATAAGTGTAGGTTAAACTGTATTTTCATTTAATTATTTAATATAATTATAATTATTATAATATCAAACAGTAGAGTAATTTATCCATATGAAAGCTTCTCTCAGTCTAGTTACTGTGTGAAATACTAACACCAACTATCAGTCTACTTAAGCACTCGTAAAAAGCAAGAAATATTTTAAAATTGGAACAGGGCGTGGTATAAATTATATTACATTTCATTAATTTTTTTGAATATTTTTTTGCCTGCAAAAAGATTTTGCTTTGCCTGATGGTAAGCAGACATTGAGTCAGAAGAGTGATAAAAAATGATAAAGAATATACTTTAGCACCCTTCGAAATTTAAATCCATCCCATGTTTTATATTTATGCGAGTATATAAAAATTGGAAATTTTGAAATCATTTTCAAAGTTAATAGCGATGAAATGTTTTAAACTCCATTGTACAATAATTATTTTACTTATCAAACAGAAAGCAAGACTGCTATTTTGGTGATAAATATAAGACGAATTTTAGGATATTTTTGTACCTATCTAATTCTCTACATATACATATATATTTATCTAGGTATGTTTACGTTTTCCTCAAGGTACATAAAGTTTTACCCGAGATAAGGGAAACTAACCCCTGCAAATATTTCATTAGACATTGAGACGAGCTATGAAATAACATGAAGCGCACACACGGGAAGTCATATAGAGACAAAGAGATTAAGGGCGAACCTCCACTTGATATTAGATTTACCGTCTTCTTCGTGAAGTTAAACAAACGAGTTCGGTGCGAAAGAAGACAAGAAACCGATAAAACTACTGCAATAAAGGTATACGAAACAGCATTAAATAAGAACATTTAAGAATGATTGTTTGCCTTTTTTTGAACTGAGATGATTTGTATTGAAAAAAGATTATTTTCGTTCTTGCTACCTAAGTAATATAGTATTTCCTAGATCCGTATAGAAGAAATTAAATTACGCCGATTGCACTGGTACATTCATAGTTCTATCTTCACATCTCTGATCTTTTACTAAACAATTCTAGCTAACCTCTTCTTCTTTTCATAAACTAGAAAGCGCATAGAACGGCTAAATAAATAAACCTATAAACAACATGTTATACAGAGTCATCGGTAAATCTCAATGTTCATGAGACCACAATGGGAATTTTCAATGTTGTTATGCATTACAGAAAAGGAAAAAAACCCGACTCACAAAATCCCAAATCTCTGGATTGGGATAAATGTGCACCAACGAGATGCAACTATTTTTTAGCGATGTACGTCCATTTTCTCCGAACCAGACTCCGTGACGCTAAAAATGGAAGGCATACGATTTTACTAGTATACTGTTGAATCATATTGTGGCTCAACTTTAGAAGTCCTTTTTGTTGTGTATACTCTCAGAATTTTTTAAACAAAATATCTGTAATATTCACCAATTAGAAAATGGTGATATATTATGGATTATTTTGTTACCATTTTTTTTTCAAAAATGGTTCATTGTTACTCGTTAGATGTATTGTTCGGTTATTTTTCTTATTTAACGCCCAAACAGTAGTCTTTAACGTAATATATATCCCAACGTCAGTCGTAACTTTTGCGACTTCCACTGCTTTATTATATTACCACAGTATATGTGTCATAATATTTCTATTAGCCAGACGTCAACCTTCTTTGTTTACCGTGTTAGTTAATATAATTTAGTCTTAAAGCTCTCACACGCGGGTAAGCAAATGAAAATTCTTATCATTGGATAAGAATTTTAGAAGGTATCTATTTTAATAGACTTTTATCTTGCCGTAATCTACCTACCTTTTACCGAATTCCAAACTTTGTGAACAAAGCTTTTAACTGTAAATATTTATATCGGATTAATATTAAGGTTTAAAATACCTGTAGAGTTATTTACAGGTTTTAGGAGAATCGGCTGCTTGTTTCGGTAATATAGTAGTAATTATAGTGAGATATAAAATACAATAACATTTATTTCATATAGATCACACTTATGAACGTCAATATATATATATATATATATAATATGTATATATATAAGGTATAATGTAAAAATGAAGATGAAAGTAAAAACATTGAAATTAACCTATGATAGCTTATACAGTAAAGCATCCCAAACGGCTTAGTTAACCGAGTTGTCTGTTTCGCAATGAAAACGGTCTCGTCTCCTATGTACATAATGTTAGTCACCTGTTTAACTGTTCTAGTTGTTTGCTCGAGATCTGCACTAGATTACCGTGTTTGTTAAACTGATGTCACTAGCGTATTAGACACAACGTATTCACACTAAGTCGCACTTGCATGAGGCATATTAAATGTGTCAAAACAGTGTTTTTTTATATTTTAAGCCAAATTAGCTAATATATATCTAAATATTGATCATAAATAAATTAGATCGATTTGCGAAATTTCCAACACGTAAAACTCCCAAACTACAGCGCATTTTAATCGATTTTATGCAAATTATTAAGCGTTTGATTACTTTTAACACACTCATTAATGTTAAAGATACAGCTATTGCATTGTTTGCAGAAATATTTTTACTTCTGAATGTATGTAAAGAAATATCTATTATTTTCAGAAATGTAACAAAGAAAAGTCATTAGAATTGCCACGACTTGTAATCATAACGTAAAACCCTTGTGCGAAGCAGAGGCGAATAGTTATTTATCAAATAAAATTGGTATAATATTAGCGATAAAAAAAAAGGTAGAATGATCTGGGCAACCAACTGTTTATGTGGTGGCGATACTCTATTCTGTTTTATTAGGTGCAACCATTTGGTGAGAGTATTTATTGCATTGTTCAAAAAGTTGCATGATATAAATGAGTTTACAAATATTTTATGTTATTGGGTATTATTAAAATATTTGTAAGGTAGACATGTTCTTTGTTATTAAGCTTTTTTGTGTATTATGTTATGATCCATTTCAAATTTCAAATTGCAGTGATTCTTTTAACGAAATTAAAAATATTTTATGACAAATTTACACGAAGAGAAAATTCTATACCATATTTTAAAATCGAGTTCCAATATAATAAAATCATCATTTTTCTCATTTGAATAAACGTTAAAATGCATTAATTTATTCACTGGCGACAGAACGATTTGAATCGTCTGTGGTAATAATCCTTTCCTCTTACTTACGGTTTATTATCTTCTTCTTCTTCGTCGTGACACTCTTGGCAGAGTGGTCGTGGTCATCAGGTTGTAAATTCTGTAGTGGCAGATGTTATACGCCTCACGATCATCCGCCATTTCTCTCTTGTGGCGGCCATCCTGTTGCACTCGTTCAAGGAGCCACCCACAGCAGTTTTTACCTGGTCGGTCCATCTCATGGGTGACCTCCCTTGCCCTCAGATGCCCTCTAATTTGCCCTGGACGACAAGACGTTCGATTGAGTCGTTATGACGTCGAAAAACAACTAAAATGCGACTCTGCACAACTGCTGAAAGACGTTGCCTAATGCTGAGTTCTTCGAGAGATGTTGGTGCGCAAATCGTTTCGACACTTCCAGCATCCGTCTCCAGCACCACATCTCCAGAGCATCTACTTTCTTCTTCTCAACTTGTCGCAATGTCCATGTTTCCGCGGCGTATAAAAATATAGGAAAAACAAGTGATTGTACTAGGCGGCTCTTTAGTTGCTTTCGTAACGTTTCTATTCTTCCTTATTCTCTTTAACTTGTCCATTGCAGTTCTCATGGCCATTCATCGCTTTATCTTTGCAGTGCATCCACCCTTATTCTAGATTAAAGGTCCAAGGTATATAGGATTGAACGACTTCACAGCTCGCTATTTTTGTAATTTTGGGCGAATTATTGCGGCCTCGGTCGACAATCATCATCTTGGTTTTATTTCGGTTGATCTTTAATCCAAATTCTAGGCATACTCGCTCCATTTTCAGTAGTAACTCTTCCATATGACAAGAGCTGGTCTCAAACAAGGTCATATCGTCAGCGTAGCGCAAATTTGATAATTTGGAGCCACCAACTGATATACCATCTGTCCAGTCTTCTAGGGTGATGCGCATTATGAGTTCGGTGTAAGCGTTGAACAAAAGTGGTGATATTATGCATCCTTGACGAACGCCTGCGCTGGGATGAGAATTATCTGAAAGGACTTCATCTGTTCGTACAGATGCAGTACCATCTTCATAAAGGCGTCTAAGAAGATAAACCAAGTATTTCGGTACACCCATGTCCAGCAGCACACTAAATAGTTTTGGCCATTTTACAGAATCAAACGCATTCGAGAAGTCCACAAAGCAAATATAAGTTGGCTTTTTGAATTCTCTTGCTTTTTCGATGATCTGACGAACAATCAGGATCTGCTCGCGTGTGCTTTTTCCTTTAACAAAACCAGCCCGTTCCGAAGCTATCTCCTTAGATAAGAAGGTCTTTAGTTTTTCATTTAGAATGTGTAGTAAGATTTTGCTAGCGTGAGATATAAGTGCTATAAGGCGGTAGTTACTACATTTCTTGGTTACGGTCTATTATACCTGCTCCTCTAAGACAACACGAGTCCTAAG
The DNA here is from genome assembly GCA_963082885.1 of Parascotia fuliginaria. Lineage (NCBI taxonomy): Eukaryota > Metazoa > Arthropoda > Insecta > Lepidoptera > Erebidae > Parascotia > Parascotia fuliginaria. Next base: position 9,230,655 of record OY720170.1, read on the forward strand.
AACCATTTTTATTTATATGAAGGAACGTTTTAGTCATAAATTAGTTCTTATAATTCTAATATGATAACGTTAATGCGTAAATAATTTTGTTCGGTGTTTATGATATTAAAAATCGTCGAGGTCTACTTTCTAAAATGATTAAGTTATGGAAATTTTTATTTATGACTCAAACCTCCAATATTATTTTAAAGAATCTCTTCCCTCCGGACCTCTGTTGTGTAGACGTGCTTGAGTCCAAATTAATCACAAATAATATTTAATAGCTTAATTTATTGTCAAAAATACTGTTCCTATATTGAAGTGAAATACATCTCAAAGCGTTTTGTGTTTATAGTGCCGCCGACGCCTGTTAAACTGTGAGTACACCACAAAGTCACACACACACAGTTACACACAGCATAGATACTCACAACAATCAACAAATAAATTGTATGAATGAGACAGCATCGAAAGCTTCGTGCGGTAAAGAGGGATGGGATGAGACAAATGCCATAAACATATGACATCCATACCACAGCAGTACCTATAGCTATGATTTTACCTATGGTAAGTAAAGAATTATTATAATTATAATGGATATCAAAAAGTCTGGGCTATGGGGTTGGGTGTTTGGTGGATTAGTTTATTTCTATGGATTGAAACGTCATTTGCTATCCTTTCTATGCCGGGATATATAGTTTTGAGAATCTGAGGTCCTAGACAAGTGGTATAGATTTCTATTCTACGGGTATTCATAGAATAGATTAAAAACATTATGAGATTAACATAAGCTAACGACAATGTTGGCGTTTGCTTATGTCAAACCCATAATTTTTTTATAGAATAGAAATCTATGCCACTTGTCTAGGGCCTCTGAGCAGACGGTGACTCGCCTATACACTAGATAGGGCTGTCGCTGAAAACCAGCGCTGTTGCGCTTTGAAGCGCCTCAGCATTAAGCTGAGTGACGGCCAATTTTTCGCGTGGACGTGGCGCACATCTGCATGCGAGCTTGTGTAAAGTCCAGTGCCATGGAACTCTGATTTTTTTTTGTCAGTTTTATGTTTTTGTTTTTTTGTCTGTGGCTGAATGTTTATTTTTACATATTCTTGTGTGTGTCACCTACATGAAAAAAATAAACTGTTTTTCTTTCTTTCTTTCTTTTCTTTCTAGATAGGCCCCTTATAACCAATATGGGCATAACAGGCACGAAGGAGAACCGCAGTGCGCGTCAAGGTATGTCGAGTGGTGAGGCGTTGGATTTACCCTCGCGTTAGGAAGGCATGTCAATTGTTTTGTTAGCCTGGTTATGAAAATGACATGTATTTATAAATTTATGTTTAGTAGGTATGTAACTGCTTATTCTGTTATAATTTTAACTTAAATAGCACTTACCTTCCGCATAATATCGCCTACTACACTAGTATATATTTCCGGAGTTGCATCTTTCACGTATTTACCTTCTTTAGATAGCCTTATCTCATCTGAATAAAAAAAAACTAATTAATATTTCGTTCGAAAATATAATGAATACGTAACGTAACGTTTTAATAATCCCAATTTGGATGAATATAGATTCATATTCATATTTTTATTAGACTACGCAGCAATGTTTTCTATATATAACTGTGACAAAACGAAAATGTGCTAGACAAAGCTTTTCCCTACCTGAATACATCTTGGTTTTCATTTCATCTAACAACAGGGGCGACAAAATATATCGGGTTTTACACCAGAACGGTATCTACATATTTTACTTATATTTAAAGTAAGAACTGCATTGGCAAAAGCAATGCTCTTAAATGGAAAAAAAATAAAGAGTCAAATTTGGTAAATATAAAAATGAATGAATTTAAATAAAAAAACCCGTCTAACATTATCAAATAAAATTTACAATCGCCAAATGTATTTAACGCATTTCGATGCACCAATAATTGTTTTCACTCATTTAACCCACAAACAAAAGTATGAATCATTGCCTATAATCCATCTAGGTCAATATCTTTCCACCAGTTAATGTAAATTTAATATTCGCGTTCATGTATTCATTGCAATGATTTTGTTTACCAATTCAACTCGTTAACCCCGTGAGTAGGTACGTGTTCATGAAAGCAATGAAATGTAAGTTATTTAAATTAACTGATCATGTAGTAAGCAAAAAGAATGCTATACATTTTATAATGCATTTCCAAAATATCTTTAAAGTTGTTTTTAGTGACAGTTTTAAAATTAATTTAGTCGAAAGCTTCTATCCAATAACATCATACGTATACATACATACCTACATTATAAATTGGTGATTATACGTACATTTAATTCCAATTTTTTTTGATATAACATCCATTAGATCCTTGCAAAAGCCGAAAAACTCTTCTTTTTGCCCATATTCTACTTGTTTCTGCATCAAAAAAGGTTCTTGAAGGACAGACGTCATTATGTAAGTTCTATTTGTCTCATATGAAGCTGGTGAACGCAATTGAACGTATTTTGGAGGTACCAGTTGCAAACCATGTGAATCGCTCCAAATAGCCACCTTAAAAAAAATCTTAATCGGTACCAAAATTTTGCATAATTTATTAGAATAACGACACCAACTTAACAAACTATATAGTTGTTGAAATTTACTTAATGTCTACTGATTATGACATATATAATTATAAACTTGGAGTAGGAACCACAGAAAATAATGTATTACGTTTAGGTATCTACTTCATCAAATACCAATCTGAATGGAGGTTTTCTTTAAAACCTTTTCCCGTTTAGTTAGTTAACGCTTATTTACTTTAGCACATGGTCATGAAAGTTAGGCAGTCAGTCATTAATTAACTAAAAATTATAAAATAAAATAATTTTTAACAAAAAGAAAACCGACTTCAAACAGGAAGGAAACTAAAATAAAAAATAAATTTACATAGCACAAAGTAATTCGTATTTTGATTTAGTTAATCAGAAATAATTAAATAAGTATTTTATAATTTTGAAGTTGGTGCCAAGTAAATACTAAATAACTAAATACTATATGAACCTCAATACAATACAATCAAGGTTGATAATACCTATACCTTGGCAAACACATAAAATATAATATATATACGGTCGAATTGAGTAACCTCCTCCATTTTTTGAAGTCGCTTAAAAATAGAGTATCTAGTACATACATTTTAACCAGTTACTATTTGGTTGATGACATTTTAATAAATCATTTTAACCTGGACCATACTTTGTATGAAAATAATTTATTCTGTATTTATTAGATTTTAAATAATCTCTGACATTACAAAACTTTAAAATGAAAAGGGAAACATTAAATAGAGTTTTCGAACTACACGAACGCGTAGTAGCTAAGTAATTATAAAAATAATTAACAGAGAACCAGTAATTATCAAATACCAATGGTTCACATAAAAACAGAGGTCCATGTCAAAATCAAATTTTGAAGTTTAAAGGGCGACTGGAAGAATCGTGGCAAAAGTTTGTACGCATTGATTTATGTACGACGAGAAATCATTAGTGAGCTGTGGAACAGAAGCAGGGCAAAATAAAGTTAAAATTAACCTTCGAAAGTACCTGCTAACGGATGTGCAAAGTTTATCGTGAATTTAATAACTCTTATAAAGTAAATCTATCTTGTAGGTATTTGACACACCTGTATTCACATACAGGTGGGGGGTGACACAGAAATGGGAAACAGGGTGCCTAGTGTGAGTATATTTTACGTTAACGCGATCAAGACGTTTACCGCCTTTGGCTCTCTGATTAGTCATAAACGTGTCGGCACTTAGATTCTTTGTGTTGTTAGCAACTTCTCCACAATTTCTGCATTTATTTATAAATTATTGATGATAATTATAGATAACAATAAAAGATTACACTTACCTTTAGCATTGCGCTTTGTACAGTCATTTCTACAACATGTAATGTAAAATTGTGTCTGTGTCCCTCTTCATTAAATGAAATGTTTCCGGTAAGCCCTTCAATGTCCGTCTAAAATAATAATAATTATCAGTATGTTTAGATTTTATCTTTACAGAATATAATAGATGGAGCACCTTTAGTATAATATACATTATAGAAAAACTAAAACCAATTGTATTAGATGTTAGTTATGAAGTTACAATGGAACCTACGTGATGCTTTACTTTATAATTATATTATGTCATCATCACCTGATGATCATCGCAGTCTAAAGACATGTACCTACTGCTGAACATAGATCACTTCCATTGATTTCCAAAGAGTTGCTAAATTGTATTAAAAATAATTACTTTTTTTATCAATCTGGATATTTTGTCACCATGTTCAAATGGAACGACCCAGCTTTTCCCAGGGTTACAATCAATGACTTTAGTGGAATTCGCTTGTCCTGCAGCACGTCTCAAAGCGCTCCTGAAGGCATCAGGTTTTTTCCGCCAAAGTCTTCCAAGAGCATCCATAAGTACTTGCACACCATCATACATTAAAGCAGTTTCCGCCTATAGAAAAATATTTTTAAATTTAAAAAGGAATTATGGTAAAAAATTTCTGCTTAATTAGCAATTCGTTTACAGAAAGTTTACCAAAAATGACAGCTGTCATAAAATATAGCACTTGTGTTTTTTACACAACGAGGAAGTGCCGCGCACTCTGCCAAGAAATATTCGCCACATATATCCACTTATTCGATTATGGGTTTATACTAGTTTCAAAATAATTTATTATCATAAAAAGTTGTTTCAACAAAATTTTAGTTTCAAAACAAATGTAGGTAAGTTTAAAATTACATTTCTGCTGCAATCTAAGCTCAAGTTAAATGTTTGTGTCAACTCATTCCAACACCGTAACTGGTGCGCCGCCGTAAAATGATCAAGATAATTTTGCTTACTTATATGATACATGTACATACGAAGTGTGTTAACAATTTCTGATGAGATAACTTTACTTCCGAACAATCCTCAGGAGTCCTTGCTGAGTCTAAAAAGGCTTAAGTCGATTTACACAGAAAAGGCAGATCATATATGGAATAATAATTTATGCAGGCGTACCACACTCACAGTTTCATTAGGGTGTTCATGAGTTAGTGAAATCTGCATAAACGGGTTATTACTCAAAGTTAAATTTTCTTCAGGATACAAGTACGAAAATGTTACAGCTTACGTTCATATTACATTTTCTGTTGGGTGTCATAAAGAGCTTTCATATTGCAGTCTATTAAATTTCATAGACATCACGAGTGCTACCTACTTGTATCTGTTTTATTAAAGAATTCCCTGAAGTGAATATATAGTTGTTTTGTACATTGGTTAATGTTATAAATTTGCAGTCAATTCAATTCATTGCAAGATATGATGCAATAAAATGTATACAATACCTATTTCGTTTAGATTGTCTCAGTAATACGGCTAGAAATAAAACTTTTTTTACAAAGCCCTAAGAATATTAATAGAAAACATTAAATTGTGTGTTCATGTTTTAACTAAAATTCTAAAAATATGCAAAATTGTGGAATAGTTTTCAAGCGACGGTCTGCTCAACTACTAGTCATACGCCTTGTTGAAATTCGTTTCATGTCGCATCTCATCGCCACAAAGAATCCACGCCACATGCTACATGCTAATTAACCAAAATTCAGGTGGGCACGACTCAATCCCCTGAAGTTTGTGTAGCCTGTGTCTGAATTATTAAAATATTACAATATTTTATAATCTCTACATCTAATATTTTTATTTAGTTATGTCAGGTTCTATTATTATATCAAAAATACTAAGATATAGTTTTTTGACAACAATAGATATCATGCCAAATGTGCGGTGAAAGGTTCCGTGTTTAATCATAACAGCACATTGTCGAACTTCAATTAATCTACAAATATGCAGAATACTTAGCCATTAAGGTAATGAAAGCACTTACCGATATGGTCCCCTTGAACCGAGAGTCCATTCGCCGCAAACCGTCCATGAAATCGCGTACAATCTTACGCGAGTGGTCGACTATACGGAATCCAGTTATATTGACTGCGCCATATTCTGTGACTTCATTCTCCCAATGATCGTCCATAACCTTTTAATAGGGTTTTTTAAGTTATTGTACCATGTATTATTATGCGTGATATTTATAACTAGCTTTCCGAAGCGCGGTTTTACCCGCGTATTTGCTTACTGTTCTGCTCCCGTCGCCAGTAGCATGATGTTACATAGCCTATAACCTTCCTCTAAAACTTGGCTATCATACGCAAAAAGATTTTTTAAATCTGACTGGTAGTTCCAGAGATTAGCGCGTAATAGGCTAAGTAACATCACGCTACTGGCGACTGGAGCAGAGCAGTAAGCAAAGACGCGGGTAAAACCGCGCTTAATAGTTATAGATATAAAAAACTTTTAATTTACCCATTGAACAACAATACTATAATCACTGTTAACTGGTAAGTAGGTAAGTCGATTTGCCTTTGATTGCATGAAATGATACAGTTATTTTATTATACACAACACAAATTATGAATAGCGCAACACGTAAGCCTTAAACTGAAATTAAAGTAATGTCTAATAAAATTTAAATACTTATTAAACAAAAGCTTTTAATTTACAGCCACAGAGTGGTTATAGAAGATAATTATGATTATAGAGAATACGAAGAAGAAAAAAAGGGTAAATGCAAAAATTGAAACAGATTTTCATAAAGAGGCATGTGTAAGTAACACTCACCAAACCGCTGAGCATGTAGTGGTATGTCCTGCGTCCCAATTGCACTTTTCGAACATGTTCTACCAATATGCTCTTGGCGTTTTTCGCGTTACAGTCTAGTACTATGCGCTTGTTGCCCCAGCGGTCATATTGTTCTAAAGCCAACAAGAATTCCATAGCGTCTGAAGCGTTATTAATTCGTTTCACGAGTCCGATTCTGAATGCAGTGCGACCCGGTTGCATGGTCTGGTACAGCTGTTGTAGTCTCAGTAATCCTGACGGATAAAACGATTATTACAGCTAAGGGTATTGCTGACAAAGTGATTAATAAGCAGAGAATCGAGGAAGGTAATTGTTATACAAAGATCATGTTTCAGTTGCTTGCTCTTTGAACTATATTTACCACAAACGGCGATGTTTTAGCTGGTTCTACCTTTATACAGGTTAATGTATTACAATTATTTCTTTATTGTTCTTGTTTGTTGTTTTAAAGCCGTTGATAGTAAATAAATTGCTAGCTTAATAGAATTGCCACACTAAGATCCCAGGTTTGGAATTTAAAATAATAATTATGATGGTTTTATCGACACAGCTGTAATGTCTTCAGATATCTAGAGGGCTTAAGTAATACAAACAAATATATAAATGTAAGGTGCATAATGTTACAAAACATATTTAGTGTTAAAAATTACTAAGTACCTATTTTAATTATAAAAAAAGATATAAATGATATCTACTAATGTTATCAAGAAAACACTGTTAATTAAAATGTTCTATCAAGTATTCTTTAACAAGTTTATATTACAAAAATCCAAATGACAATTGTTGATACTTTCCCGGGCTTACAAATAGGACTACGTAAAAAGAAAATAATTGTACCGTCATAGACAAAGGAACATTTTATACATCAGTCTATTTTCCAGTTCTCCTAAACCAATTCGAATCCACACGAATGTTATCGAATTAAACGCCCCATATAAAACAACCGGATCGAAAAAAGGGCAAAGCGAGCTTCGAAGAGGCAAAAAATAAAAAATATCTTTACCCGTTGTGTGTAGAGGATGCCCAAAAAGGCGGGTTACACTTACAATAATCTCATGCACAGTGTATTCATAGTAAAAATATTTTATTAATTCTAATTGTATAAGCTTAATTGATTTTAAATAAACATAAATAAGCCATAAGCATCTCTCCCTACTAATGATACTGGTAATTTTCAGCCTAACGAATAATCTGACTACACAACGCAATCGTCTAAATGAAGCTTCACAAAACTTTTTTATGTGTTATGGTCCACACTACCGTATAGAAACGTGCGTGTAAAGAGACAGCCTTATACGTGCAATATATTGAATCGCGGCCTACTTAGACCTTTTCACAGCGAACGCGCAAAAGGATATACAAAACAGTTTCGCTGTTAAGAGATAAATGTGCGGCCAGAGATGCGGTGAAAGTTTCGTCCACAGTCGGACTATTCTCACCATGTGTCGTCAGAATTCGTGACCCTTGAGGTTTCTACTGTCGTCGGTCGACTAATGGCTTGTGACGTCAGCTGCGTGAACTACCGTGTACGCCCCCAAATCTATTATAAACTTGTCGAACACGATATAAAACGGTCCGACGCACTGCTTTATCATAAAGCGCATGAATGACTTAAATTGCGACATTAAATGTTAACACAGTTTGACGAGCTACAAAATTTAAAGATTTAATTTCTATAAAAGTGCTCTCTCACTTCGAACATTTACCTGTAATGTAACGTCAGCAGCCAGTGCCTCACAGTAAACCTCGCAATGAGGACTGGCGCATGGCTGCAAAAGTCGTAAGACCCAGGCAAGTCCAGTGGGCCGTTGACTCCTTTAAACCAAATAAAGCGTGTGGTGAGGATGGAATAAAACCTATGTTCCTACAACAAGGGATTGACATCCTTACCCCCTATCTGATCAAAATCTACAGGACGAGCCTCGCCTGGGGATACGTACCAGAACAATGGACTTTGGTCAAAGTCATATTTATACCTAAAAATGGAAGGAAAGATTATAGCCAGCCAAAGTCTTTCAGACCAATAAGCCTCTCATCATTTCTACTAAAGACAATGGAGAAGGTTATAGACAGGTATATTAGAGATGTAGCTTTGGATAAATACCCAATCCATCACACCCAACACGCCTATCGCAAGGGAAAGTCGACAGAGACTGCCATCACCAGCCTCATCGACAGGGTGGAAAAGGCTACAGAGGACAAGGAAATAGCACTATGCGCATTCCTCGACATTGAAGGAGCTTTTGATAACTCACCAACCACACTGTTGGTGAATGGGCTGATAAGTAAAGATGTCGACCCTACAACGGTGAAATGGGTGAATTCAATGCTTGCACATAGGAGTGCAAAAATAGCCCTTCATGAAATCGCAATTGTAGTATCTACAGCAAGGGGTTGTCCACAAGGTGGAGTTCTATCGCCACTACTCTGGACCCTTGCTGTGGACGAACTCCTAGTTGATTTGGCAAAACTTCAGATTGATGCGCAAGCCTATGCAGATGACTTGGTAATTATAGTCAGAGGATTTTGTCAATCAACCATCTCATGTATTATGCAAAAGGGACTGAACACTGTTAGCAGGTGGTGTGTCAAAAGTGACCTCTCCGTTAATGCTGACAAAACAGTAATCGTACCTTTTACACAAAAGAAGCGATTGGATAAACTAACAATGCCAAAGCTTAATGGTAAAACGATTGCGTTTTCCACAGAAGTCAAATACTTGGGCGTCACAATCGACCAAAAGTTGACTTGGAATTCACACTTGGACAATGTACTAAAGAAAGCCAAGATGACGATGGGAATTAGCGGCCGTATGATGGGCAGCAATTGGGGCATAACCCCTAGAACAACTATTTGGCTGTACACTGCCATTGTGAGGCCGATCATTACGTACGCATCAGTTGTGTGGTATAACAAGACGCGTCAAACGACCACCATAAAGAAATTAGACAGCTTACAGAGAACTGTCTGCCTCATGGCCTCGGGAGCTATGTCGACTAGCCCCGGAATGGCGCTAAATGCTTTGCTTGGATTACCGCCTCTTCATGTATTCATACAAAAAGAGGCGAAAGCTAGCATGTACAGGGCTCATATCCAAGGCAGAAGCAATTGGATCTCCCAGAAGTTGAGGACTATACAGAACTCAATACTGGAAATACCAATACTTTGCATGCCTACGGATGCCACCCTACCCCGGTTTGTATTTGGAAAACAATACACAATAGAATTGCCATCTTTTGAGTCTGGTTGCCTAGTATGGTATACCGATGGCTCCAAAATAGGACAAAAAGTAGGCTGTGGAATATATGGGGAGCGACCAAAGCTCAAAAAAAGCGTGTTTTTGGGACAAAACGCCTCCATCTTCCAAGCAGAAGTATACGCCATTGTGGAATGCGCGGAAGCCAATCTGCAAAAGCGCTACACCAATCAGACTATATATATAAATTCTGATAGCCAAGCCGCTCTACTAGCACTGGATTCGAACGTAGTAACATCGAAACTAGTTGAAGAGTGCATGGATCGTTTAAACTCTCTAGGTAATATGAATAGAGTAGTTCTCAGATGGGTACCAGGTCATGCAGGTGTCATCGGTAATGAGTGCGCCGATGAACTTGCGAGAGCGGGAGCTAATGGGACTCAGCAGGGCCCAGAGCCCTTCTGTGGAATACCAAAAAGCCTAGCTCAAAATGCCCTTACAAACTCATGCATCGAAACAGCCATCAAACTCTGGTCGGAATCGCCAGGAATGAACCACTCTAAAGCCCTGATCAAAGGCTTTAACAGAAGGTACAATAACCTTATCCTTGCGTTGAGTAGGAACAATCTACGCATTGTGTCAAGAGCCTTGACAGGTCATTGTTGCTTAAACAAGCACATGCATAATCTAAGGCTAAGCGAAACACGCACCTGCAGGCGATGTAAAGAGGCAGATGAAACGCCCCTCCATCTTCTGGGGGAATGTGGCCCGCTCATACACAGGCGTCAGTTTCTTCTAGGGAAACACACTCTGGGCCCTGAAGAAATTAAGGAGCTCACCCCTAAGCAAATACTGCAGTATATCATAGCTGCAGGGTTTAGTGGTGAACTCTAGCTTGATAAAGCGGCGATCACAATAGACCATTCATGGTCGCAGTGACATTACAGCCGCATCACAGAAATAAAAAAAAAAAAAAAAAAAAAAAAAAAAAAAAAAAAAAGTTACAGATCCGAGCGTTACATTAGTAAGAGAGACGAACCGAGCATTACAGTGCGCAACTTGTAATGATACAATTCGATCGTTACATTGATGAAGAAGGAGAACCGAGCATTACAATGTGCAACTTGATTATACAGTGTGTAATATTGTGTATCTGTAATGTTACATTAAAAGCGACATCAGTCAAATAGTATTGTAACTTAATGCTCAAAATCGTATCTATAACGTTACATTACAGGTCAATGTTCGCGATGAAGGATCACTCTTAGACGTCTGACGTTTCAGATTGTAGACAAAGAACCAAAAAATAAAAAACATAATAAATAATATGTAGAGGTCACCTACCTTACTATACGCTATTTATGTAGCACAACACTAATTTTGAACTGGTATTAAGTTAAAATGCATTAAAATTGAGGTAATAAAAGCGTTTTAAAAGTTCCAATTGCCACCTTTACAACTACTTTGTGGCAATGTTAACCTTTCGTGACTATTGTTACAAAACTTCTGAGTCTTCTGAACGCGACGATTATGAGCAACGTTAATAGTTAGCTTAAGTTCTTAACTTCGTGGAAAATTTTCAACTTCACCACTCAGGTATCTAAAGATAACTTGTTGCTAATTACACGTTTCATTTTCAGTACTATTGTAATAATTTATTATTTAACTTTATATAAGTAAAAATTTAGGTATAAATAAGTAGAGCCGGTATAATTAGCTCCTTAAAAAAACCGGACAAATGCGAGTCGGACTCTCGCAGCGAGTATTCCGTATAAATAAATAAATTAATTATTAGGTACCTAGCTATACTTCAAACAAAGGAAAGAGGTTTTATATTTCATTCTTTGTCATAAATCGTAACATACATCATAAAAATAATTAGAAATCTGTTAGAGTTTGTGCCAATGAAGCCCTTTCATACGATACCTCACATGACACGGTTAACTCAATTTGAAATTTGGACCACCGTTCCTGGCAAAAGACCCTGTTATTTAATGATTTAATTACAATCGTGTACCTTTCCACGCGTTTCCGAGATAAAGAGCCTTGACAGACAGACGGACGGACAGACAACAAAGAAATTCTATAAGGATTCCATTCTTTGCTTTAGAGGTGCGGTACCTAAAAACTAAAAAGTATGACATATTTATAAAAGGGTTTTATATCAACTAGTAATCATTTCCCTAACAAAACAGTTATTCAGGATTTGTATGCTTGTAGAGTACATTAACTTCATAAAAGACATTTACGAATTCTTGAAAATAGTGTGTTTTCTGTGCAGTAATATCACTATAACTACACTGTTAGTTTTGTACATACACAAGAAACTTAAAAAAGTTGCGTAAATATATCATAAGTCATAACCCCAGTTTTTGAAATGATGATCAACGAAAAATTTACTAATCACCTGTTAAATCTCATGTAAAGTACCAATCGGGTTGCTAAAGCATGAATTATTAGTTTAATTTAATCTAGGTAGTAACTAATTAGATCAAATTAAACTAATAATCCATGCTTGTAGCATGTTTTAGGTACTTCCACTGCCTTAAAATAACAACGATGTCTAAGTATACAAGTTACTTACATTTATGTGCCATAATAAGTAAAACGTGATACGTACGGCTGATGTTATTTTTTCAATGTCGGAACAAAATAGGCACGTAATCATAGTATTGTCGATATTAGTGAAAGAAAAACCTTTTGCCGCTATCGATGGGTCGTACAGTCCCTACTACTTTCGTATCCGCGGTTTTGTTTCGTCGTCGATATTTCTACACCAATTTTATTTGATAGGATCTTTTGTTCTTTTTGTTCTATTTCAACCCTATATTCCAATATCCTTGCTTATAGGTTACAAATTGGATTAGAAAGACGAGGTCTGGTGTCTCACCAAAATTGATTTTACGGGAAACATTTTATATTGACAAAACTGGGATACACTCTTTGTTATTGTTTTATCCACACGGTCAATAGACAATTATTGATGTCACCCATTCTGGCACGAATTATTTTAGAAGTTGTTATTAATTTCGAACTATTTTGTATTCGTCTGTTTATAAAATTACTATGCAAATTTAACGCTGAGATTGGAACCATCATTACTTTATTTACTATATTGCCATTACAAAGCAAGGACATTTTAAATTGGTACCAACAAAGCTTCTCGAACCAGCGCGGCGACGCATTGGAATTCAATTTATTCAATATCGCGGCGTAGAGACGTGCAGATAGCCACCTATCGAAACGTGTGTTGTTGAAAACGATTTAGAGTAACCAAAACTGTTGTATCTAATATATTTTGTTTCGTATATAATATAAGCAAGACATTCAAAGTTTGCAATTACATCTGCTTTTCATGGGCATAGTAGCAATGACCTAGTTACAATCTGAAAACGACTACGAAGTTAATCTTCAAGAAAAGATGAAAGGATTAGGAAATGAACTCTATAATCCAATATTATCACAAAGCGCTACCTTTCACTTTTTAAAACCAAAAATCAAGACGCAGGAAAACGTTGTACTTAATATTGAACCCTTCTTCCTTATTTGAAAATCCATTACTTTCAAAAAAGAAAACGGAAGGGGTGAACCGATCTCCAGAAATTATTATCTTCGGTAAAATGAAAATTGTCCCTTAACGCGTCAAATGTCGACTCGATATGCTTTGATCCTAAGTCACACACGGAAATTGAATTGCAATATTATAATTCTAGAAATTTTATTTTTGTTCTTATAATTATATTTTACTTTTATTATATTTTAGAGTTGCTTTACTGAAGTGGCAATAGGTGATACATATCTCCGAGACCTGATGGCAGTTGGGGCAGAAAAGTGACAAATACGACACGAAAGACGCTTTGTGGGTAGGCACGCTACAAGGAGGATCGACAACCTAATAAGGATAGTGGCCAACCGATGGATGAGAGCGACTCTAGACCGGTCAAGGAAGCGAAAATTTGGGGAGGGAGCAGTGGACAATTTGTCGTAAAAAAGCCAGTTTTTTTATCATAGTATAGACTATCATTTAAATAAGTTTTAACGTCTATAATTATTGAGGCTTTATAAAGTATGCACACACAACGCCTTTAACTGGTTAGGGTATTTAACTGGTTATATTAATATATAATTATTTAGTTATATTATATTAATTAATGTAACTACTTTAAAACAATTAGACGGATTGTTCTCGTTTGGTCTTATTTATGACTATGTTCAATCTAAATATTTAAATCTTTAAATATTAAAACAGGTAGCTAAATAAAACTGATATTGAATTTAGTAAACAAAATAATAACAACCAAGCAGAACGAGTCACCTTGAGGTTAACAAAGTTACTGGATAGAAATCGAGAATACATTTCAACGCCAACTTTTCTTTGACACAATAGGAGTTCTTAACTTTGGATAATAATAATTAATAAAATGCTGAGTGAAGATCGATGATGAAGCGAGGAGTTATGCGAATTCTGTTATAATTTCATCAAGTAAAGTTCATGATTCACTTAATAAAGACATCAAAAGGCAAAGGAATTGCTCGCTGGATGGCGCACTTTCACAGTTTGTGACAGAGAACCCGCTTAAAAGTCATCGTGGCAACTTGGAGACGTTCCAATTAAATATTAACTTACTCCATTATGTGTCCCCATCCACTACAAGTATCTTTGCTGCAAACATTTGGTTGCAGCACTGGTATAAATACATTTGCTACTTGTTGATCTATATTATGTGAGTGATTATTTTTAAAAGATGTTTTATTGCAGGTGAGCCAATTTATTACATTTTAGTTTTAAAATTGAGATACTTAATACAAAATGTATGTGTATTATAATGTAATGATGTAATGAAATTAATGTAAAAAGGGACCTGTAAGACTAACACCCAGTTTCTGAAAGGCCTGTTAAATCATTGTTCAACTAACACGACTGTTAATTTAACATGGCTGTTAAATCAATTCGAGTTTCTGAAACGTTAATCAGTGCAAAATTATCTAATCTACGATTATTTTGATTTGACATTAGGTTTGTATGAAAACAAACCGAATGTCAAATCAATTGGCACTTGACATAAGATTGTTAAGTTAATTTTTGTGTTGATCAGCCTTTCAGAAACTGGATATCATTCTCGTCGTAAAAGTTCGCGTCCTTTGATCACCATCACCGCTAAATGTTTGATACTCATGCTAATATCCGAAACGGACATGATTGTAATCCAAACAGGAACAATGTTCATTTATCAAGATTTGCAAAATATACACTTTTTTTAAAGAAAATCAAATATTATAAATAATACTGCATTAGAAATATGTTTTGACATACCCTAATAAGATAAAATCGAAGAAAAAACTGAGTTTCACATAAAAAATCAATGGTATTCACAAGTTAATTTGCCGACGAGCACCGATTAGTTGACAAAGCTTTTGACCGACGTATGATCTATGATTAATACATAACTAGCGTTTCAGAAACCCAATATGGAGGTTAACATACGATTCTTGAACCAAATTTAACAGCTATGTCAACTGACAGGATGATCAAATTAAACTAAATAACCATGCTTTTAGCAACCCAATTGGCACTTGACATGAGATTTAACAGGCTATTAGTTAATTTTTGCGTTGATCAGCCTTTCAGAAACTGGGTGTAAGTATTAAATTTGTTTCATATTGTTTCTTTCTCTCATAATTATTATTGCATACCATTTTTTTTTGAAATAATAACGTTTTAGTCAGTTTAAAATCAAATAACAATTATTCAAATCAAATTTATAAGAGATATCTATTGTTTGAAGTGTTAAAATTTAGAGGACTAAAAATTATGATATACTTAATAATTTTTTTTGACAATGGCAGTCGAGCAAACAGCCCACGTGATGGTAAATTGTAATTACTATAGCTCATAGGACGACTTAGAGTCTCTAGAATTGCTCCTGCAAGGTCAGGGACTCTGCGAAGCCGCTGCCTACCGTGAAGGGAGTGGGGTAGATGAGGTTAATTTGGTACTTAGCTAAACCGCTATATGCGCCAAACCGCTATGTATTGTAGTTTACTCGTAATTTTGAATATGTATGACTCAAAACTGCACGTGTAGCGGTTATTGTGGTCATTTTACTATTAGCTTTATGCCGAATAGTGAGTTCGACTTCTATCTAAGATAATTTTTATATCCTTCATAAATATTTGTTTCGATAATATGGGTAAGTACCTACACTCTGCGTATTGTAACATGGTATTAAAGTGCTCCTTAAGTTTCCTATAGACGAAGCTGTGTATTTTTTAAGAAATTGATGACCTAGCGGTGCACGAACCACGTGGCTTGTGCGGAAAGTGATTTGTTCTAAAATAAATCGTTGTTCTCCGCCCCACTTCAAGTACCGATTACCACCCTTATCATAAAATGGTTCTATTGTTTTGGGCTTTGAAAAATATCTTGTTATTATATCTCAGCTTCAACTAAAGAAGATATTTACATTAAAGACCAACGTCTGACCAGTTGTACCAAGTAAAAAGGTGCAATACTTTTGTGAGAGCCGAGAGTGTAGTGCCTACAAAATACTATTTTATCTGTAACCACACTAACGATATAATTGTATTTTTAAACTATAATGTCACTCCTTTTTAAAATAAGTAAATTTTTTAAGCCTTAAAGATTTTTTTACTTTTATTTTCATTACATATTCTACACAATATGCAGTCAAACACAGTTCGACGTAATAACAATAATAATGTAATTTAGACAAAAATAATTATAATAGCCCGCACGTTATTGTTTAATTATGAAATTTTAAACAATAATATTTTTTTTATTCCAGTTCTGACATCAACTTACTTTTAATCATCTCGTAGGCAAGAATTCATTCTGTATTCATCAAAGAACCATGTTCATATATAAAAAAAAAATTAAAACATAACATTCTACACATTTAACTCACTAAATAATAAACGTTTTATTTGTAAATTGACCAGCCATGATACAAAATGTAGGCACGTTATTACTTGTTCTATTTAACTTCGAAACCCGATCTTTTAATAGAACAACGAAAATAATGCTTCCTCTACAGCGGTAGGATCAGTCAATACAGTCACGAGTAAAAGGCTTCACCCGGTTATTTTATTTCCTCTTTTTCACCGTACTAATATATTCTTATATCTAACTACAATGTAGTAATAATACGAGTATCTGTACATTATTTATTGAGGTAAAGTGATCGAGATTCAATGAAACATAGATACGTACGTTGCCGTTAACGCTTTAAATAAACCAGTCTCCAGCCATAACAATTATGTATCTCCCGGCATGCATAAGTCAGTTCCATACATATGATTTCAATACTAAATCTGCTAGCATCTTGAAAGCAATAATGGTCTTATGAATGTTAGAACTACTATGAATGCCTCTGTAGACGATGTAATACTCAACAAGATTCTCAGAAAAAGATGTCTACTATTGCCATAATTAAATGATTTAAATATTCTTCGGCTGTCTACGAAGCCTGTTTTTTGTTTTTGTATTCTTTTCTTATTTCTACTATTTTACGAATTGTTTTTAGTATTTTAACTAGCAACCATTGACCGGAACCTACGCTACACCATTAATCTTCTTCTTTTATATAATTCTTACTGTACTAACTTCATTGACCGCGCCGTTTCTATTCTCCCTTCTGCACCACAATGACTTACATGTTGTTGTAAAACATACCCAGCAGAATCATCTTAATGAAATCCAGATAAAATATAATCAGATATTTAATCAATCAATATTATTGTAAGTATTTTACATAATTGCACTTCAGGTTTAGAGTCTAGGGATGATTATCGCTATCCCTTAATTGCTTTTAAAGGAAAAGTAATATTGTGTGCCTTAAACCACGTATATTTATAGCGTAAGCGATTCCAGGAAATTTAATTACATGTAGAAAACTACCTACAATTCGGTTTGCCTTTTAAAATCCACTGTGTAACGATGTCACTTCAGTCTAGCACGCATCATCCTTAGAACTAGACTGTGCGGCGTTGACTTTAGAAAGCATTGGTAGGGTCTTATCACCTGACGTGAACAGTACACGAGTGTATCAGTCCTATTGATAATCCTTTAGGGAATATCGATATGGGCAATGCACCTAAACACTAATAACAATAAAGTTGAGAGTTGCCTTCATCGGTGGCACAATTTCTAGCAGTTAGAGGTGCTTTTGGCGGACTTCGGAACTGGAGATCTGCTTGAAAAGATCTGCAACCTGTGTAATAGCTTTACAGAAATAAAAAACGTTACAAATATCACTTAAAATATCAAACTAGTAAATATTACTGCTGTGATCATAAGTTGCGTTAATTACAATTAACAGAGGACACAAAAGCCGACCTTCATCAGCAAATTATTAAAAGTATCTACTTGTTTTTCCAAGTTTACTAAACAAATTTAGTTCAAGTTCATTTTCCATGCGAACTGTAAACGCCATTAATATTCATTATTGTTTATGAGTTAAAATTAATACTTCTTCAATAGCCGTCGAGTAGAGGCGAGCCCTCGGAGCGCCTTGGGGCCACCGGTTGAGACCCTCATAACTCAAAGTAAATAACGTTCTATCAGACTCATGACTTGTGGAATTAATTACGAGTCCCAATGACATAAAAACAATGGCGTACGACAGATAGACTGTAATAGAGAATGTCATTACATAATTAGGGTTCTATATCCCAAAGGGGACTGAACGGATCTCATTTGATCTCGGCAACTGCCCAAGCGATTGTCTGCTTTCAGCTACATTTAATTCCTTCCAATAACGTGCAACCCCATAGATTATATATCAAATGGATTGCAATCAAATCCAAATTGGAATTGGTTATCTTATTAGTTCGAGTAATTAATCTGTACGCGTGTATTATGTGTTGCCGGATATAGTAACTGGACTCTACTCGTCATCCTATAACCCTTAGATGATTTGTTCTTCTAATTTCACTTAACTATAACTACAAACATAACTTAGGTATAGGAAGTACCAACATAACTTCGTGTTATTCTAGCGTAATAATATTATTGATAATTACACAGTGGCATAAGACTAGTTATGTGCATTGTGTACTCGCAATTCAATTCAAGTCACAATTGTAAGACAAATTCGAGCGCGTAACTTACGCAGTTAGACAAATATTTTATCTGATTTTATATAGGTACATGATAACCAAAAATACAAAGGTTATGCAAAATTCGCTAAAAATAATCTTTAATTAATGTTTAAAGATATTAAAATAGCTCCAAACTGCGTACCAGGCGGTTATAATCGGGTGGTGGCCAACATACAGCCAGTTAAGTCGGTGACTATTCGACCTTCCTATTTATTTTGGGGCAGCAATGTCAAGTGAAGTTTTCTTTACCTCACAACAATTTACGACAGTGCATAAATATCAATTTCTCTGTTATTTGCAATAAATTTACATTTTGATAATACGCCGTAACGCACGTGCATTATTTTTGTGCCTTTTACTTGCAAATTATGAGAATTCTACTTAAGTGGTACTCAAATAATAGAATGTAGGTAATTGTGTACAATTTGTATTTTATAAAATGTATACACCATTTATAAAAAAAATAACGCGGCTTTATGTTTCCTTTTAGTTTAAAAATGAAATGAATAAAAGTGAAGAGTAAAAAGTGAAGTGTTCACAGCTTACACCATTAGTGATGTTTACTAGTTTTACGAATATAAAAGTAGTTGTTGTGCTTTTAAAATATAAAATATTATGAAATAAATTATGATATCTGAAAATTGAATAAACAAACCCACAATTACTACATATCAAACCTGGGAGAGTATATTCAGTAGGCAATAACAGCTTCTTGAATACAAACTGCAATCGGAGTATTTGCTAGTGACGGGCCGGTGTCCCAGCCCTATGCATTGCCCGAACCGTCTTGAATAAATTGAATACCGATATGATCTCAATGCTCAGTTCCCGGCACGTGTAGATGCCGATCTGCGACGTTTGAATATAAATATTTTGTTACATTTTTACTTATCGTGTAATGATGTTAGTTTTCTTTACCGCTTTCTAGGAAATCGTTTTAAGTCGCATGTATTTATTCTTTTGTTATTGCATTTTTCATATTGTTTTGTCATTATTAGCATTATATTAGTTAGTACTTTATTTTCTTATCTTATTAAAATTAAAATTAAAGATGTGATGATTAAGCCAGCACGTGTAGTAGTATCTATGCTAGGTATTAGAGCATTGAATTAAAAGAAATTCAAATTGATATTTTGAGTGCTAGACAAATAGGCAAGCGTATATAGCACCTGACCACCTGCAACGTTAAGATAACAAACGCTAAATCCTATAATGTTTCTTACTTCTAAATTTTTATTTATATATTAAAGAAATATCAAAAAAGTTGAATATTTTCCATAAGTCATGGCAGTTAGTGTATTGATATGACTTGTGTTTTATTGTCGATAGGTACAAGTAATACTGATGTACTAGCAGGATGTGTTACGGTCACGTTGCACTAAATAGATGGAAATGTGATTTATTACAATAGACAAATGAATTTGATATAGCAATTAATTTAAATCATAGCCAGTCGATAAGAAAATATTTAACAGATATTAACAGTAAAATAAACTCATAAGTAGATTTTTAGTTTCACAAAACAAGCACACCAGAAGATGGTTTAATTCATAATGTTTTTATTTTCTAAATGACGTCCGGTAAAGTTTACTTTAAAAATATATAAAGCAAAAGTTATTTAACTCACTTCATGAATATTTTTCTAAAATTGTATAAATAATCTCAGCTCTCTGAAAATAATATTTTATCTTGAATATCTTGCAATTGGGCCTCTAGGTAGATATAATTTTAAATGAAAACAGAAATCTCGGCATTTATAATTCTACCGTAACCAAGAAAAACGTGGCAGACAAAAATAAATAATCAAGACAAATGCGTTTTGTTTTTACGTTTTTTAAGATATAAGATGGTTGAATTTTCATTTAAAACCATAAATATGATGCATTCGTTTTTATCCGTCTATAACAACTTTTTAAACTGTTGTCTGAAAGTAAGTTTGAAGTAGAGCACCACGAGTTCGTAAATAACATAATTTTATTAATAATTAATAATTGTACATTATTGAAATACATTAAAAAAACTATGTCCGTTTTTTGCTGTTTACATTAATTAGATCAATGTAAGATTGGAATAGAAATATTAAAGAGCCAACAAGGAGCGTAATATTTAGAAAACATTGAGTTAAATGAAGTTACACTTTTAGGCAGCCACTTTGTTTAACTCTACCAAATTTCACCTTTACTTTACTGTTAATCAAAATTCAAAGTCACCTCGGATAGTCCCAATGAAAGCCGAAGTTATGAACTTAATTTCAGGTAACAACCTTGAAGTTTTAACAACTTTAATACTGTATAAATCATCTTAAAGTTTCAGTAAACGATTTTAACATCAATCGAAATAAAGAATATCTCTAACGGTGGCTTAAGAGCGAATTTGTATTAATTTTGACTAACATTGGTAATTTTCTTCTGCACTGCCGATTAACAGGTAACGAGCAACGCTAACCGGTGTAATGAGAAAGAAATACATAGTAATATTATTTGCTGCAGCTCTAGAATGGTGGTGCTGCAATCCTATGAGGGCACGTAAAACGTTACGGTCAGCTCGACAAATGCATTGCGATAATAATCGAATGCAATTCCACCGTATGTGCTCTAGCGGCTGGTAGCTATAAAACTACGAATATTTTAAAATGATCTACGTAAATGTATTTCACATGACAAAAGCGACATTTGATGTGATTTTTTAATGCGGTATCGTGTCTATAACCTGTCAATAGTTCGAGATTTTAATATGGTGATGAAACCGGTGACTTATGGGAGAGCCGTTGTGAAACTGATATTTAACTTTAGAATATTATTACTCACTGTAATAAAAACTTAGAAATTAGGTAACTGTTTCTAAGGTATTTGTAAGTAATTTTGTCATATCGGCTCTTTACCATCCCACTGCAGGTAAAGGCCTCTCCTCATACAGAGAAGGCATGCATTGATCGCCAAGCTTGCTCAAGGAATGGCGATTTCAGACTTCTTTAGAAGTCCAGAGGCCCTAGGCCAAGTGGCATAGATATTTATTCTATTCATAGAAAAGTTTAAATATGAATAGGATTAGCATAAGCTAATGACAATGTTGATATTAGCATATATCATGTCAATACCATATATTTTTAATCTATTCTAAGAATAGAATATAAATATATGTGATTGGTTCATTAGTATACTTGTATTTATTATCGGTCATAATTAATGTATGTAAGTTTAACTATTTTATATATCACTAGCTGTTGCCCGCGACTTCGTTCGCGTGAAAATTCAGATGTGTGCCTGTATGAGAATATTTCTTACCTAATCTTACGGCAATCGTACATTGTATTAGTAATAAATATCAGTATAATCCGTCTCTAAGATGAATCCGATTTAAATCTATTCACCCGACGAAATTTTTCGATATTTAACGAAACTTGCCACTCCAATTTTCCCACTTAATAAGAATAGTTCCTAGTTTGGAAATCGTATTATCAAAACTCCCGTTTAAAAACTATAGAAGCTTCATACAAATTTTGTTCCCCTTTATACTCCAGGGAAATGAATTACGCAAAATCCCGTCTTAGAGAGCACCTATTTCCAAAATTTGAAACTCCTAGCACTTGTAGTTTCTGAGTTTCGTGATGAGTGAGTGAGTAAGTGACCTTTCGTTTTTATATATCTATAGCTTCTGCCCGCGGTTTCGCTCGCATGAATATCGTTTTTTCAATAGACATTTTTATATTGTTTAAATACTGTTTTGCATACTATTTCTAATCTCATCATCATCACCATTCGTACAAACCCTCTTTTACCTACCTAAATATATCCCCTGTAAAACAATATACAATACACAAAGGCAAATTTTCACTACAATAACTTTCCCTTTTCCCTCATTTCCTCTTCCCTTTTTCCCCTTCTCCTCCCTTCCCCTCCCGTCTTCCTCCCACCTCCCTCACTTTCCCTACACTTCCCCTCACTTTCCCTCACTTCTCACTCACTCACGCCTCACTTACCACTCACTGACTCTTCACTTCCCTCACTTTCCCTTACGTCCCCCTCACTTCCCCCTTACTTACCTCTCACTTGCCCTTCACTGCCTCCGCACATCCCCCTGAGTTCCCTTTTTTTTTTACACAACGCCTTCTAGACCCAACTTTTGGGTTCTAGAATACGGATAAACATACATAGAAACACCCAGACCAATGCAAATAGACATGTTCATGCTACAAATATTTGCACTGACCGGGAATCGAACCCGCGACCTCTGCATGGCAGTCCATACACAGCACCACCGAAATACAGAGGCAGTCGATTTCCCCCTGACTTACCCCCGCACTTTTCCGACACTTCTCTCTTCCTTTCCTCTTCCTCCCCCTCCCTTCCCCCTCCCTCCTAATTTCAAGTCGCCAACTTCAAAAGCAAAGATCTTTTTATACAATATTTTATCCTTTATTTCACCGCGATAAATCCAGCCCAGTTAGTTCTTAGTACACTTCTAGACATTAAGACAAACATACCCTCCAAATTTCAAGTCGCTACGACCAGCGGTTTAGGCTGTACGTTGTCTGTCAGTCAGTCAGTCAGGACAAAGCCTTCTATAATATGTATATATGTATGGGTTAGACGTATAGCCATCAGGGATCAAAGCATACAGGCTGCTAGGAATGCTAACACGTGATAGAGCCACATAAAGCTGTCCGTGCGAAAGACAGCTAATACTTAGATCCACACCCACAACTTTTAGTATCTTACCTTGGGCTTTAATAATTAGTCATCGCAAAACATAGGCTCACTGCAAACTGGACTCGTTTAAAACTAAACGAAAGATTGTTTAGAATGACAGGAATCCGAGGAATAAAAACACTATCAGCTATTCCGCAACCTGGTAAAATCTCTGCTTCTATAAGATTTCGTAGTAACGAATGTTCGATGTTTAAATTTAAATAGGCATAACTTTTTTATTTATGAACCAATTGACATGAAACAAACACTAAATGTTAAGTGAAGCTTACTACAATATATTAGTGAAAACCATATTTAAATCGGATAAGCTGTTTCTGAGATTAGCGTGAACAAACGCACAGACAAACAGACATAAATTGTAACAATCATTGTTTTGGGTTCTATTTGCGTTGATATAGGTCCTTATAGTATTTTTCTCATATATCTTCAATGTACAGACAGCGATCGGTTACATTTTTATTATATGTATAGATTATTATATTATTATGTGTGTATTATTAGTATGTAAGTTTATTTGTTAAAGTATACACTAATAGTATACAAAATAAATAGTTAAGTATTAGGTTAATAAACACTATCTCTTTTCATTTTTATCTTTATTTCTGTTGTACACTTCACTCGTTCTCACACTAAAATTTTTCCTCTACACTCTGGGTTTGCTGGTAGAAAACTCATTACTGAGTTAAGCTCGCTTTTGTACATCAACAATTTGTAAACATTATGTAAATGATTTTTTGTGTGTACAATAAAGAATTTAAGAATTAAAGAATATAAATCTATGCCACTTGTCTAGGGCTTTAGGTTTCCTTACGATGTTTTCCTTCACCGTCAGTCAGAAATGTCCATAAAAGAAAGTACATATGATTTGAAAAATCACTTTGGTACTTGTCCAAATCGAACCCTGACCTCGTGTTTACGAAGCGGATGTCTTTACCTGGGCCATCATGACTACTATAATATTGAACATATTTACTAACTCACGAATGTCCGTTTCATGACACAAGTTGAATTAAATAGGACGATGGGTGTCATAAAACGCCATAAGAACTAATTTAATACTTTGCGTCACATGAATACGAAAATTTTCAGGAATTCTTTACTTTTTCAAAATAACTCTTATATAATCAAGTCACACAAAGGTTTCCGGAGTTTTTTTTTTTTATATTAGCCTACCGAAGTGACTCTACTCTGCCTGATGGTAAGCAGTAAGTGGAATCCAGAAGTGGCGGACACCATTCCAAAAGCCAAACTACTGGTATTGTGGCCTCCAATATGGCGGCTTAGTGAGATGCTTCCCTCCCCCCCCCCCAAAATCAAATTAGATGGGTACAATAAATGGTACTATATCAAGCTGTAGTCGCTTCAGCATTAAGGAGCTCAAATGGAGGTGTGAAAAACATGTCAAAAATCATCTTCAATAATTAAACCCTCGTGTTGCAACTACTTTTGATAAGTTGTTCGCTATCGAGCATTCAGTTTCGTCAAGGAATTGCACGTCCGTTTCAATGTAATGGTGTCCATCCGATCTAAAGAAATTTCAAATATTAAAAAATAAAAAGATGATTACTTATCGTTTCCTGTAATTCTTGGAAATGTGCCACAAGGAATAGGACCATAACAATTGTAACTTGAGAAATTATCGACATAGTTTGCAAATATACGATACTTTTTTTACAAAAATAAACTTTTGAAAAGTAAACAGAAATCATGGCAGCTGGAAGCTGTTATTATTGTTGGTTTGGCAATGGCAATCTCATGATTGGCATTGGCACTGCTAACAACCAAACAAAATAATTTGTATTCCTTAAAAAGCTTAAAATATTCAGGTCTCCCCTATATTAGTCAAGCGTATTTAGCTAAAGCCCACCCGTATTTTGCCTCAATTTTTTTATTTAGGCTCGGATAACTGTAAATTATATAGATATTTTGTGTTTAGTGTTTTGACTGATCATGACAGTGCCAACATAATTGTTTCTAATATAATTATTGGCCTAGTGTTAGTTCATTATTGCCTATCAGATTCGTTCTATTTCAAATCGATTTGCAAAATCGTTTTTGCTAGCCACGTTTTTGTTAGTCGTTAAAATAGTTTTGTTAAATTTACATATCACTCAATTTCGAATGGACGTGAAATTTTTATGTGGTCAGCAATGTTGCGGAATTTTCTAACGCGTTTTATAAACGTCGCGGCACTACTGATGACAGATAATAAGAGAGTCCGCTACAAATATTGTCTTCCCTTTTACATATTTAGTATAAGTAGTCCTATCATCCACCGGATATTACAATGTGTAATCTGTTACATTATGTGCACTATGGAAGGGAAACTGCCATAATTCCGCAGCTTCGATGGCGATAAAATGAAAATTCTTCACGCGAAAATTTTCTGTAGTTATTATAACCTGGGTAAAAGTTGATCGTTTCGTGATACATGTTTAGTTGTTAGCTCTTTGCTTATAAATCCGCCAAAGTTTCATAACTCGACGGCTGGGTGGTCCCGAATGAGGTGTTCGGCTCCTGCACTATAAATATTATTTATTGCCTCCAACAAAAGCTTTGGGGATTTGAAAATAAAATGAAAAATATTAGAATAGAATAGATAGTCTTCATCATATCAGCTAAAAGACGTCCACTGCTGGACATAGGCCTCCCCCAATTTTCGCCATCGTAGCCGGTCGTTCGCCGCCCTCATCCATCGGTTGCCCGCCACCCTTATAAGGTCGTCGGTCCACCTTGTGAGGGGTCTGCCCACGCTGCGTCTTCCGGTTTATAGATAGTCTTACGTTTTTGAAATACACTTCTAATTCTTCAACTAGACACAGTTTTTAGTCGAAGTTGGTTAAGTGCTATAAAAGTTCATATCATGTAAAACGATATCACTATCAATGACAGCTAACAGGCGGCTTGCGCAGGCTACAATATAACAATTTTTCGGGCCAATTACGTAGCTAACGAACACTGCCACGACAGTGTTGTTCAGTGAATACAGATCACAGATAGATCATTCTGGTTGAAAATCGATCCATCCGATTGGTCGATTTTATATAGTAGCATTTGCCTGTACCAAATTACAATTACAACATTACAATATATGAGAGGTCTAGCATTTATGCACTATTTCTTCTGTTATTTACTCTGAAAATAAACGAAAATACGCACCCACAAGTCAGGCAGTTGCACTGCTCAACTCTCTGGTTGCTCAGTATCCAGGCGCTGATATATTTTTACTAAAATGAATATATTTTTAAAAATTTGTGTCATGGTATTGGTATTAACGGGCTGTTTTCCGCAACTCCACGACTGTGCGCGTATTTTGCGTGTAAAATTTGTGTCATTTATTTATCATGTAATTATGTGTAATTCAAATGCAATAAAATATTTTCTAGTGGCTCACTACACGTTTTGGGAAACTGTTAGTGTAGTGAGCAGTTGAATATAATAAATAAATAAATAAAAATAAATAAATAGAAAACACGTAGATATTAAGCTTTAATAATTTTTTTTTTGAGTATTGCAGATATTTAAACGGTTCTAAAGTCATATCTTAATACGATTCCGAGATAAAATAAAATGTTATTTTATATATCAATATTTCATGTAAATAAAAAGTTAATTTTGTGACATTGTCATCAATGATAGGCACCCCATTAAAAATACTGCAGCTACTATTAGCCCCAGCCAACGTTTTCACCGCAATCTCTTTCGTGTCGACATTTTATTATCGGTAGAGTCAGCTCCGTTGTAATCCCCGGCAAGCGGTACAATTTACGATTTATAAAACCACCGGTTTCTGTTGTAAAGCAAAACGATAAAGAGAATAGTAAGCCTCGAGTTCGTGATGCTCACCCCGTTCCTTGTCCCTCTTTTTATCTTAATATTCACTGATATTAAAAAGTTAATCCGAAAAAACAACAAGGATACTCCTTCTCAGTTTTGTTATCTCCGGGTGGATTGCACTTAATTTGCTTATTATAATTGCGGGTTAAATTTCAAACATCGTAATTGAGATTGTCATGCTTTTCACTGACTTTGTTAGGGAAGTGTCTGTATCAGCTTAATGTTTTTGTCTAAGTAATTATATTTTTGGCTCCTTGCTGGTAGCTAATCCCTTCTGAGATAAATGTAATTTATTGCTTTTTAGGGTAACAATTCATAATATTATGTGACAAAATTTATTATTTTCTTCAACAACAAAGCAAATGTCATACGTAATAGATACTGATAGTGTCACCCCGTTATTGAGAAACCGTTTCGAGATTAAAAGTTCACTTGTGCTTTAGATGGTAGGTATCCTATTTTGGCAGTTATCATTATACTTTAGTTCTCGTTTAATCTGCAATAGTAACGTTATACTTAAAATCTTAATTTATAATATAATTAACATTCTATAGCTACTTGTAACTCCGTCTATAAGTCTAACAAGTTTTAAACTTCCGGGGACGATTGCTCATCAAAGTTAATAAATAGGGCAGCAGCCAGTTCGTATTACTTGTGTCTTTCGATCGTTGGATTAAACTCAAGAAGGCCTTACAAATACCTACAGCTTTTTAAATAATAATATAATTAAAGTGATGTTTATATCTAAAATAATTATATTAAATTCAAAGGAGAAATATCTATATATCGTGAGGTCTCAGACACAAAATATGATTGATCCTAAGTTTTGATCCCAGACAAAATCGTTAAAATTTTATCTTCATAATATACCAATATGACAGAGACAGTTTTTTTAAAATAAATTAACGATATGTCTCTCTTTTCTACCAAAGTTTACATTATCTCTTTTTAACCGACTTCAAAACGGAGGAGGTTAGGTTAGGTTAGGTTTTGGCACCGACTCCAAAATAACTGAATATAAATTGTAAATAGTATAGTATTATATAGGTATTAATGGTTTCTTTGATTTCCCTTCAATGTTCATTGCTTTAAAGTTATTAAATTATTATTTTCTACTTTTTAATTAAACGTGTAGGTATTGTTTTGAAATCGATTTTCGTTTTTTTTTCTAAAAATAATTTTACTTTTACATTTTTATATTCATTATGTCTTTAGAAAAGAGAGACATACTTCATAATTAATATTTAGATATCTTATGTGAGGAGATTTCATGATTTGTTATACTAACACTAACAAAAATCATACAGTTCACCTAACATAAGTACCTAGTTACTTTAGCTACTATTCGTAAGACTAAAATTAACTGGTCACATTTGCTCTCTGAATGTTATTCATATCACGTTCCAACAAGCTACAAGATAATTTTAAAAAGTTTATAAAAAAGAAATAATTTCTGATATCGCTAGCTATATTCGTTAACACAGAACAACACAATAACTAAACAACGTACATTGGAAGTATTCCAAAGCACATTCATAGAGATGAAACGTAAAGAATGAAAAAGACGTGAGAAGTGAAAAATCGCTGATATATATACTTATATATCATAATAATGTGGGCATTCTTTTTTCAGCTGCCTGTTCCGTATTTAATGAAGTTCCATACATTATGGTAGCGTCATAGTCAAACCATCATAGGAGATAGCCTAGCATGGAGCATGGACAGATCGCGGTAATTTTGGTTGAGTAATTGGGCTAGAAAGATGAGGCGTCGCCGTATTTGGCGATCGCAAAACCCTGCTACCAAGTGTGGCAATTATTGAAAATATCTATTGTGAAGATTGCCAGATAGTGTCGTGTGTTATTTATGGCCGGTTAATATTGAAATGAAATATTTACTTATAAAAAGAATCAAAATTATCATAATATTATCAGTTACTGACCATCGTGCGAGTCGTACATGTAAATGATTTCCTTCCATCCATAATGCAGGATTGTGTCCACGATTGCTTTATGGTAATCAGGTCGCATGCTTACGGCGTGGTCAATCAGACCAGATGACGGCGGGATGACCTGCGAATCGAAATATTGATTAATGTATTTGTAAGCAGATAACAACTAGTAATATGCACTGATAGTGGTCTTTGTGCATTTACACATAATATTTTGTATAGGGTTTTAGTGGTGTTTTGCCGATGAACGAATATGTATATAATCTATGTTTATATGCAGTTTTGACGAGTGTGAGTGTGATCGTCGTGTTAAGGGAAAACATGGCATTCGAATTTTAATTGTTCTTCTAATAGTAGACGTAGGCAATTACATGAAAAAGGATTAAACAAGTTCGTAATAATGCGATGCCACGTTATATTTTTTTAGATAGATAACTGTACTGTGTTAGAACTAGATTTTAACCAAGGAGAGCATTCAACAATTTAAGTATACGTACTAAGATTTATTAATTACTGTTAATTAATTTATACGACATAATTACCTATTATGACCAAAAGCAAAGATTTTGAGGACAACCCAGCTCATAAAAGCTTGTATTATTTTAGAACCATCTACGTATGTTGTTATCTTCCTTCTTATGTGTACTTAAACGCAATAGGGATCTTTAACTCAACATGCCGCAACCATTGCGGCTTTAGGAGCGCAAGCTATTAGCCTAGATACAATTCTGCTTTCTACTTAAATATATTTAATAAGTAAAGTTTTATTACAAGAAAATATTAATAAATATATACTTTAAAATAAAGTTTATACGTACAAAGTTTTCGAATATTTTAGTCCACGACTAAAATAATCTCGTCAATATGGTTATATCAAGTTTGTACTTTGACAAATATTCATTAGCAGCCAGCAATCCAGTATCTGACTTAATTTAACAGTTCTAAATTCAAATATAAGAGCGTAAGGCACTTTGAACTTCAAAGCAGCCTAACTACGAGTACACAAATAAGTGTATTAGTAATTAAAGTTATAATTATTTCTTTTGTGTAAAAATTGGTTTTATGAATATTTAAAAACACTACGTACCTTCTCCGGAAACCAAGGGGTGACGAAAGGCATTTGGAATGTGTTAGTATATGAGTGTAGGGTGTCGAAAGATTCCGGCGTCACCGCACCAAGCATTGCGAACACCCCTCGTGCAAACTGGTTGCATACTGTGTACAGAAATATTTTAAATTCTTTTAACTTGGTAAATTAACAAACAAGAAACTTTGCTCTGGCAATATTATTATCTATGTTATTTCAGTTGTAAAAAGGTGATCTTTATACTTTCAATCTGTTACTACATAATAAGAATTAGATATGACACTCGTCTGCAACATTTGGCAATGAAAAAAAAACAAATAGTTGTCCGCAATTTTACATAGTTATTGTACCGCTATATAAAACAGTAACTAAAATAATTAGTTTTACAAACAAAAAAAAATTAGGAAAGATATAAACGGATTAAATAAGACTATTCATCTTATTTTCAAGTTCATTGAATTTAGCTTCTCCGACAGGCTTTTAAGGCAATTGAATTAGACTGCAATTAGATTTCCAAAAGTTACCTTGCTGAGTAGATATTTATAACAGCGATGGGACTAGTCCAATTAAAATAATTGATATTTTTGTATTAATATTGATACTTCAGTATTAAGTGCGAGGTTAAAATAAGGGCAAACTTTAGGGATAAATTTATGGTGCGAAGACAAAACTTACGACAAAACAAAACATACGATAGCCATTTATTTTCAAGCAAACTGCTATTTTTAACCGACTTCAAAAAAAGAAGGAGGTTTCTCAATTCGACCGTATAAATATATATATTTTTACTTGTGTACACGGATAACTTCATCGTTTATGAACCGATTTCGATGATTCTTTTTTTGTTAGAAAGTAGATATCCCAAGTGTGGTACCATAATAAGGATACCAGGATCTGATGATAACATTTCAGGGATATCGAGGGAAACATTCGAAAGTCGTACTGGCGACTAGTGCATTTGTTATTTTTTTCATTAAATATTTTAAGGCACTACTATTTAGTGAAGGTGAAGGAGTCGATCTGATGATGGAGCCGAAAGACAGTAGAGGGAACTCGACAACGATTTACAGCAAATATTTGGTGTTTGGACTTAATTCATTTGTAATGATAAGAACTTTGCACCCGTATGGGTTTTAAGTGCCATTACAGGTGACCATAGACAGTCGAGGGAATTCCTTAACATAAAATTTTGAAGTTGGTGCCAAGCAAATACTACGAGTTTATGCATCTTACTACAATAGGAAATTAGGATTGATAATACCTATAGGTACCTAGTTATTGTTTTACTTGGCACCAACTTCAAAATTATAAAATACTTATTTAATCATTTCTGATTAACTAAATCAAAATGCGAATTACTTTCTGCTAAGTAAACTTAGCCTTTACCTTTTTAGTTTCCTTCCCGTTTGAAGTCGTTTTTTTTTGTTTAAAATTATTCAATTTAAAATTTACGGAACGGAAGCTTTAGAACCATTTGAATGACTATTATCACTGTCATTGCGTGGCGTTTGTAATAACTCGCCCTGCTTAATCAACAAGTAATTAAATTTGATAGTACGTACAGCTCTATGTCTAAAAATCATTTAAATTAAAATTTTCATTTAAACTATAGGTAAAAGAAAACGCCCAGTACTTCGAAATGGCATCTTTAATGCATATTATTCTATGTAAATAGCTAAAGTTGGTGAGTTATAAAGATCGTAGTGACTGCTTTTATGAAAAAAGTTAAGAAATACATTTTGTAGGAAATTGGCAATAAATAGTATTAAATGTAATTTGTAACAATTGTACATAATATAAACACTTACAACCATTCTGTTTATTTTATAAGTCTCACGTGTAATCTATCTTTACTACTTTACTTACTCATGCAATTGAAATGATAGATATTACAGTTCACGAAGCAGTACCTACACTAAGTGTGCAATAATTCTAACAATACTTTTTAATCTTCATCATTTTGTTTTCAACGGCACGTAGGTAAGGGCTTTTGAACTACCACTTATATTTCGACGCCGTTATGATCCTTTTGTAGGCTAAAGGTCTCTTCTTAAACAAAGAAGGCATAAGTTTTGATACCACACGGATTGACAATTTCAGCCCTAATATCGACAATTACAGTTTATAAGTAGAAACAGGTTTCTTCACGATACCTTTCACCATAACTTAAATAGGTTTTTCTGTTCTTTTGGCTTACTAAAATGACTACACTCTGCCTGATGGTAAGCAGTCAGTGGAATCCAGAAATGGCCACTATTCAAAAAGTCATCGTCTGACCAAACTTCTGGTATAGTACCCTCCACTATGGCGGGTTAATGAGATGCTTTTATACCCCGCTTAAAAGGCCCAGGATCAAAATTAGATGGGAACAACAGAAACACATGCGCTGGTAAAGAGTTCCAGGCTTTAATTGAGCGACAAAAGTATGAAGTGCGGAACCATTTGGTTCAAGACCCTTTAGTTTGTGTGAACTTATTAACATTACTATGTTAACAAAAAAAATTATCAACAAATTAAAAACAAAGAATTTGTACTTAAATTTGGCAACAACAACAGTTGTAATGACATATAATATTATTATATATAATCAATCATTACTGACATGAATGTTAAACCTTACGGTAAATATAGTTAAATTGCAGGCTTATCCAAATGACAATATTCAATATTGATATGCGACTTCTGACATTGATTTACTCGACACACAATTACATTATTGTTCCAAATTAGAATTTCAATAAAACTGACGTTTTATATGTCTTTTATTTACGGCTAATGTGTTTTGTCTCTCTCTCATCTCCATACAATCTTTCACACGCTTCGTGTGTACCTTATTCACTGGACTATTCCGACTTAAGTGAGACGTTATCTTTTCATTATGATAGGAGATAATAACAATTATAGTTGTTATTCACGACCGCGCCGTGGAATGAACATTCTAAAACATAATAAACTGATCATAGAACAGACTTGGCCTTTCGGTTTGTGATAGATGATGATGATAAATAATGATTAAGATAATGATGAAGACTCGACTGAGAGTGTTTGTACACACATTATACGAACGTGATACTGATAACATTATGCAGTATAAACTTTCTAAAGTTTAATCAGAAAATTAGCGCTAACTATCAACAACTGTTCATTAAAATTCAGATATTTTTTAATCAATATGACGTGTTGTCAGAATGGCCTTGTGTTTATGGTATCTGCCTCGTATACCCGAAATTGTTATTAATATCATAGTATGAGAAGACGTATTTGCCCTGCAGCGGGACTTTAACAGGCTGGTATTATTATTATAATACGTTCCTAAAAGCTTTTATACAAGAGAGAATTTAAAAATAAATTTCTATGTAAATGATCGATCCGTTACAAAATACACGCCGGAGTAACACGGAGAATATTTCACTCCATCGCTGCATCCCTTAGGGAACTGGTTATCCAGGGATGAAAACTCATCTATAGTACGGTATTTTTCATGATATACACCCCTATTGCACTTTTCCATCACGACGATTTCGGATGTAAATGATTATACGAAGAAAGAATATATAACTGGTGTATTACTTTTTTATTAGTGAAATTAATAAACTTGATAAATTTTTTTGGGACAGATAGAAGATAAATAAGATAAATTTTTGTTTACTAAGTTTCATACATATTTACAAACGTACAAATTGTATTATTATATTAAGGTTTAAAAACTTTATTTTTGCATAATAATTACAAGTGACTTACTGATAAACTTTTAGAAATAAATAAGCGTACAACAACATAACTCTATTGAAACCTATCTGTCTCTCTGTGTTGAACGTACTTAGTTAGCTTCATCGAGTCTTTGTTGCACAATCGTGAGTACCAACTCACGTAAATTAGGTCTGATAAGAAGCCTATGGACTGTTTACTAGAAGGGATACGAAATACAATGCAATCTATCTGGTTAATCGCTACCACTGCAAATGTAGCTAAAATTTTATTATAAATGCTGTTAGTGTCTCTATCTACCAGTACTAAAATTAAGTAAATATATCTACACAAAAAAATATCTTATAGCTTTTATATATACGTGAATTAAGCTAAGGTACAACTCCTTTCAATTCCATTGTAAAAATGTCGAACGAAATAAAATGCGTTCATTGTAATTGTAAGGCTGCGAGTTGCGTAGTGGATATCTCTACCAAACAATGCTCACTTCCAGGCATATTGACAAACCATATTGATATGCTCTTTTAATTAACTAGGGATCAATTTCAAACAAATGACAACAAATATTTTGTAATTTACTTATGGCCGCTTTTATTTCCAAGAGTATTTCTCCACTAGCTGCTAAAGTGTCTGATATGCGTATATCTAACAGATGAAACATCTTGTAGTTAAATCTGTCTGATATTTCGAAAGAGTTTATTTGTCAGTTAAGGTTATCAGAGACTTGTGGAACCAATTTTTGTGTACTATCTGTCAGTTAAGTTTCGAATAGGTTATCACGCATTTTATCAGTAAGTAATTAATGGCAGGCCCTAATTTGTACTATTAATCAACAAAATAATTTTTAACAAAAAGAAAATCATGTACCTACATCTATAACTAAGTAGGTACCTATAGGTATTACCAATTTTAATTTGCTATTGTAGTAAGGTTCTTATAATATTTACTTGGCACCAACTTCAAAATTATAAAATACTTATTTAATTATTTCTGATTAACTAAACCAAAATATGAATTTCGTTGTGCTATGTAAATTTATGTTTTACTTTTTAGATTCCTTCCTGTTTGTAGTCGATTTTACAATTTTAGTGATGGGTAGACCTAAATCTTACTTAGGTATTATTTTTGTACACACTTGGCACTTTGGCATATTGAACCGTATGAAGTAAGCCCGATATGACAGTTGTTGAGCAATTCCCTCGACTGTCTATTGTCACCTGTAATGACACTAATAACCCAAATGGGTGCAAAGTTCTCATCACTAGAAATGAATTAAGTCCAAACACCAAGTAATTGCTGTAAATCGTACAGGAGTTCCCTCGACTGTCTTTGTGCTCCATCATCAGATCGACTCCAAACCTTTACTAAATAGTAGGGTCTTAAAATACTTAATGAAAAAATAACAAATTCACTAGTCGTCAGTACGATTTTCATAAGTTCCCCTCGATTTCTCTGGGATGCCATCATCAGATCCTGGTTTGATCCACTCTTGGGATATCTCCTTTCCAACAAAAAAAGAATCGTAAAAATTGATTCATAAACGACGAAGGTATCCGCGAACACACATAAAAAAAAATATATATATACGGCCGAATTGAGAAACATCCTCCTTTTTTTGAAGTCGGTTAAAATATAGGTAGACAAAATCTTTGAAATTTTAGAATTTATTGAAAAATATGTAAGCAATTTATGTTTTAGATACCTTGCGATATGTGGTATCTGATTAAATAAGTATGGGTAATAGAAGCGGCAAACAAATCAATATCTCATTTAGTACCGGGGTACCAATATTGTAACGACAAATCGAGCAAAATCTACAGTGTAGTCTACTGCTAAGTTCGAATGTATCACTAATTTCTACATCTTACAAAAGATCTGTGCCTTACACTTAAAACTTTATTTATTGTACATATTACCTTAAACATATATTATGTAATTTCTACGTTATTCACATCTTAAAGTTACACAAAGGGCATTCACAATCATGTCAGACAATTTTCCAAGAAAGTTGGGACCGTCATATCCACGTCAACAATGCAAACGTAATTTTCCACCAGACATAATTTAGTTGTTAGATATCACAACGTCGTCCTTTCATTGAAATATAATAAGTTAATAACTGACAGTTTATTGGCTGTAACTTTATTAAAACTGAGCGTCATCCTTGTTTTATATTTTCGGGTAAATTTTGCAATGACGAAACTCATTAAGGTGAAGACATTGATTGTTAATAATATCGCTCGCCACAATGGTAGTACCCATCAAGACTTATGACAAAATTTCTTTATTAATTACCTATAATAATGTTTTAAATATACCTATGTAGGTATTAGACTGTGTGGTCTTCGGTCTACAAAATGGACCCACTCAATCTCCTGCCGTGTGTGCGTGTGTAAGAAGTGATTAAGTGAATACCATGAAAGAAAAGCAGTATTACCAATCCACTTGCAAAGAATGCTAGTGACGCTTCTGGTGTTGCAAACGTCCATGGGCTACGGTAACTTACGGCTTAGAAACTATCAGGCGGGCCGTATGATTTTTTGTCACCTTAGTCGTATAAAAAAAGCGTGGTGACTCCTCTTTTTGGGAAGAGGCTTAAATGTTTAGCAGCGGAAATCTTTACGCTTATTCGTTGCAAATTAAAACCTACCAATGAAATTTTTTTTGCGTGCAAATATTTATTTATAGATTATGTGAAACGAGTTATTGATCTTGCAGTTAATAAGAAAATTTTATGACGGTTGGTAAGACTGGCCACTAACTATGCCAAAGTAAAGTGAATCATGTTGGCAATCGTAGCCTCGCCAAACACTTTGTATTAAATCAAAGAAAAATAAAATGAACAGCTTCTTTGTAGCTAGCAGCCGAGAACATTAAATGCTTTCAATCTTTTCCATTTCGCTAAGAACTTGTTTTATATGGAATATTTGCCATTAATTTATATTTATTTTTAAATTTACAAACTCAACTTATGTATCTTTCTATACTCAAGTCCAATCGAATTCAAAAACAATGTAAACAGTCGCCATAGTGCCATTGTCTGTGGTTTCAAGTATTTACTAGAGATGGTGACAAGGATGATAAGAAAATAAAATTAATTACATTATACATTGTTAAATAGTAATAGAAAGAAAAGTTCTTTTTCTTACATTTCTATATTATTAGTAACCGTAACATTACGTTTACTTATCCTCGGTTTGTGTAATCGATTTATTCTATTTAATTTGTTACTTCAAAATATTTGTATTTATATTAAAATATGGCATTGTATTTTATTGTAACCGTTGATTTATAAACAATAAGATCATAAGACAAACAATGTAATCTTATAAATAAATGTAATTTAAATTAAGCGTTGACCTGTAAACGCAACAATTTTACCACGAACTAAAATGGAATACTGCGATACTTCACTAACTGGAATTTGTACCTATAAACTCGTATATTACGATTTTTAACCGAATTCAAAAAAGGAGGAGGTTTCTCTTCTTCTTCTCCTTTTTTTTTGGCAACAGAGCCGACGATTGTGTCAGCTATTTCTGCCAGCGTCAAGTTTAGAATAATATTCTTGTTGATGATATTAATGGTATATTACACTGATAAAAAATAGAAAAAATGTGGATGAAATTAAATGACCAGGAGGTTTCTCAATTCGACCGTAAATATAATATTTTTAACAATAAAACAAGTGAATAAAATATGGCAAGTCAAGTCAAAGTCAAAATCATTTATTCACATAGGTTAATTAAATTAACACTTATGAACGTTAAAAGTTACAAAATGTCTGTTAATTAACCTACGGCCAGTTCGCTGACGAGAGGTAGAGCCATGAGAAGAACTGGCAAAAAACTCAGGCCACCCTTTTTAATCGCTAGGATATTACAATTTTGGTAAGTTACAATTTCAAGTAGCATGCAGTGTCACACTCTTACGAGTTAAGTGTTATTTTTTATTTATTAATTACTTTTTTACACTTTTTAACAGCTTTTTATGTTGTAAAGCAAAAAATAAAAAGTAAAATGCGTGCTTTACAGGCTGTCTCAATTCGCATATTGCTACAAAAAGGTAAAGGCAACATGTGAATGCAAATTATTATGAACCTACTTATGATATTGGTTAAACTTATTTTTTCTAATAAATTGAAAAATATAGAATATAATATAAAAAAAATTAAAGCTTTGAATTAATTATTTAATGTCTTTATTCAACCGCAAAAAGTAAATCGTAATTTTATTATATAATCTAGTCTTTATTTATTAATCATTAGTAAAAATATCTAAAAAGTCTCATATCTATGATAAAAATAGTTGCAAAATGAAGTACCCACCTATAATATAATTTAACTGAATGTGTGATCGGTTAAAGAATTTTTGATAGA
Organism: Parascotia fuliginaria; assembly: GCA_963082885.1. Classification (NCBI taxonomy): domain Eukaryota; kingdom Metazoa; phylum Arthropoda; class Insecta; order Lepidoptera; family Erebidae; genus Parascotia; species Parascotia fuliginaria. The sequence continues at coordinate 9,269,318 of OY720170.1, forward strand.
AAATATTGAAGACTCTGTTTAGTTTGTATGAATTCGGTGTTGGACAGATATATCTATTCAATCAAAATGTTCAATTTGTCAGTTACAAAATCAACAGAACGGTCAATTTGGAAGGCTTATGTCAAGAAGACGTCGTAACAAGTAATAGTAACAGTTGTAGGACATAAAGGTACACTATGCACCACAGTTGTACGGTAGTAGATCCACGCTGGTCTCAGCATGAATAGGCTAGATTGACCGGGAAAGTACCACCCTCTTAAAGAAGATCTACGTATATATTAGTTATCATGCTAACGTGTTTCGCTCGGTGAGTGAGAGCGCCGGCAGCTCAAATACCCTCTCGGTCCTCTTCCGTTTTCCTCTTCCTTCCTCATCCCCTTCTCCGTGATCGGCAACGGCTTGGTTGTGTTTTCTAAGCATTATTACTTCTGCGATGCTTGGAAAACACAGACATCTTTATAGGTTATGGTTACCACTTACCATTCGGTGGACCGTATTCTTGTTTGCTTGTAATATACCTGCTCTCTATTTATGTTATTACATAATGAGTAACACTAGAACCTTGCCAACCACTTCACTCTAGATAAATATAACCAGAAACTAATAATAACAGTCCAGTAGTCAATGAATAATAATAGTGATAAACGATATTTACGAAGCATGTATAATTTAATAGAGTTAATTCATGAACAGCATGAAAATGATGATTTGACAGACGATAACCGCCAATAACAGAAAGCTAGGCAAATTAATTTGCCGAATATTAAGCGTGACCCGATCGAGGTCCATACTTGATATGAATTGTTAGCGGTTGTAAAATTTCAATGACTGCTATCAATTCACAGCACAAATTTACGTATAACCGTTTTTAATAATTGCAGCAAAATTAAGTAACATTTAAAAAAGATGTTTTCATTTTTAGAGTACCATTTTGTTTGTATTATAGACCATTTGGTTTTTTTAAAATCATCGTATATAAAAGTAAATTCGTTATAGTATAGTATAGTTATAGTATTCGTAAAGTATTCGTTAGCTGAATTTAATAAATGAAATAGAAATTGCATAATATTACACATCTGAACGAAATTTACTAAAAGCACATGCAATATTATCACATTTCTGCATGATGTGTCAGTATTGACTTTAACTTGACTATACTATAGCACATTTATCTTACTAAAACTAATATAACCTAATCTTCTCCAACCAGATTCCACATAAGTAATGAAGGCAATTTATTATACGATAGAGTCTTAATTTAATTCATGCCTGGCCCCGATTACATACGTACACAAATAGAGGTTAGAGTTAGTGGCATCAAGATACATATCTCTTCATCTGTATATATATCCTATAAATCATTCGGTTAATTCGTCGAAATGACGTAGACGTTACCGGCTATCGTCTACAGCTCTATACACGTACTATGAAATAATTTACGCAATTAGGTATATAATAAATATATAAATACATAAGATTAATAGATCTTTGAGATTGAGATTGATGATTGATTGATGAAATTTAAAGTTTTGTTTGTTTCTACGCTGAAAATCAGCAAATTAGTTATAGGTTGTACTCATAATTACATTTATAGAACTTTAAACTGTTTGTGTGATTGTAAAAAATGATAGAGAGTATAAAGTTTAATACAAAGAAATTGATCACTTTGATATTGAACAAATGTTTGTAATCTACTTGAGAACCTGCCCGCACACTCAACAATATTGTTGAAACTAGAATAATTCTTAGATTGACTCGCGAAGCTAGAAAAACAGACACAACAAACTAGCTCGCCACAAAGGGTACAATAAATTGCAATGTTTCATTTGATTTAAAAACGTGAAGAGTCATACAGGCTGGCACCAGAGCGGAGAAGTGCTCGTCATTAGAGCAAATAGGCGTGGTGTCTGCGGCCGGCGCTCATTCTCTTTCACGGGCAATTTGCTTTTGTTCCTCCTTTTTAATTTCCGCGTCAGTATTTTTGTATTGTTCTCATTTTCCAAGACACTAAAAAAATATGTTCCTTTATTATCTATTGTCATATTTTTTAACAAGTTCTATGACACTTGCTTGTCGCTCTAATGTTTGATCCAACGATAACGTCAACTGTCGTCACTTTCTAGCGTCGGAAATTCATCTTAACCTGTCTGAGAACGATGTCTTTTTATGAAACATTCCTGTTTTAGTCCTTGTTTAGTTTTATCTTCTACTTTTAGTAGTCAGATTATTAGTGTTTACCAAAAACTGTTATTATCTTCTATTGAATCATATAATATTTATTGAGATACTTCCGTATCTACAATAAAATATACACACATAATTAGAAAATCATAAATCCTCCTCCTGCATGAAATGTGCTCTGAAAAGTTCTAAATTAGAAAATAATCTAGTCACTAGTAAGGCTTCTATCAATATAATAACAACACTAACAATATATTGTAATCGAAGGGAAATTTAATAAGTTTACAAGTCGGAATGGTAATTTAGAATAACTTTTCAACTAATTAAATAACGTTCATGCAAATAACAAATTTCGATAAAGCTTTCAAGCAAAAAATATGGCTTATGTTTTCGTGTTTCTTGAGAAAAAGTATAAAGGTTTTATTTGTTTTTTCATTTTCATTTTTTTTTTCATTTTGTCTTATGTATGTAGATAAAATAAAAACTGTTTTTTAATTTGGTTTTGTTATGATCGGATAAAAGTTTGATAGTTGGTTACAACTGCATTAAGCTGATCTTACCACAGATTTATTAAGGACTATCTTAAACATCAAAAAACGAAATAAATTGCTTCATCAAACCCAACTTCTTCTTCAAATAAAAATAAAAATATACCTGAATCAAAATGCTTACTCATCTTTATTAGATTCACGTCAACTCACACGTATCTATATCAGAAGAAAATAAAACTTTGGTGGTTGACGTAAAATTTATCGTTTCGCGACTATCTACTTGACTGAACTCGAGAGAATTATCATGTATTCGTAATATATTCCTTGTTTACATACTTGAATTTTCTTTATGACTGTGTGTCGCATAACTCATAATAAAAATCTTAAAGCTTCTGCTTGTAGATCAAGTCGTTGTGTCGTAGCCTACGATGGCGACGTGGCTAGCATTTTGATCACTGTTTGCTGATGACACTTTTCATACACACTGTTACGTTACTGGCACAATGGCACAAAGTCTTATAATCTTAATTTCATTTCAAAGACACTAACAATGCTTAAATATGCATAACATATTATTCTCATCACGTTGCTTGATACTTTTGTTGTTGGAAGTAGTGAATGACCGAAGCTATACCACAATTAGTAACTCAAAAAATGTCATATGTTTTCAGTTTAATAAATATATCAATTACTGATGACTATATGATTTGGTTCAGACCTTTTGAATTTAGGTAACTTGCATTGTAAAACAGTTATCAACTTTATTTACTTTCACCAACATCGTTTTAAAACTATTACTTTAACAATTAAGTTTCATTAACTATTTAGGTGATTGATTTTATTGAAATGTTATCGGATGTCTCTATAATTAAGTTTCTCAAAGTTTAGTTCAAGAAGATCTTATTGAAATAGTTCAAGTTAAATTACAATCTGTATTGATTTGGTAGTATAATTACAAATACCAAACATTTGGTAGTGTCCCGAAAAGTTTTGATATCGAAAGAACCTCTGAGTAACCATAGCATTTCGACAGCAGATACTATAGGTTCAAAAATGAACTTCTTCAAACTGATGATAAATGTTACAAATTACAATAAATTGCAATTATAACATTTCACAGTCAAAATTAAACAAGAGTAATGAAATTTAATATTGATGTGCTGTAATGAAGTATTAGTATCTTAACTTAGTTGTTTTATTTGTTAAATTTAATTATTGGTGGCAATAAGCTTATTGACTTATACTGAAACTGTTTAATTTCTATCCATATCTCAATAAACTATTTTGATAGATTGCTATTTTAACCCCACCCGGAGTGATATTGATTAAACTTATTTAAGTACAGTAATTTGGCGTTCAGGTAGGAAGAAGGTACTCAGCGTGAACCCTCTTGACCCTTTAGCAGCCGATATTGCTAAATAATGGGAGTCAATAAAGGCGAGAAAGCAGTAGTGTCCAAAATATAAAGGCCAATGTACCGATCAATACTTAAACATTCTATTATAGAAAAATACCTTTTGTACTTACAAACTACCTGTTTTTACTCAGATCTCTGCTCCGCCGGTGATAATGAAGAAAGTTTCTATTATCAACTGCATAATAGCCATTGAAACTAGTGAATCTGAATTAGTTTAATCGGATTATTTAAAATTAAAATAGATCGATCGATTAGCAAGTCTTCATTATGAACTAACAGTTATATAAAGTTAAATTGAAGAGCATTAAAAACCTAGCGTTTCATTTTCAGTGGTGTTTTTCTTCAACAAATTTGAACTTAAAATAATACAAAATTTTATTAAAATACAAGCTGTATTTTTATAATTGACAAATTGTAAATAGTAACTGATTGTAATTTAAATATCTTGTTAGTACAATATCAGTAAGCCCAGTACATAAAAAATCTTAAAAATGTCCAAGTTTACATCCTCAGTCTTTTTTATCATAACAATAATAATATTAATAATATTTCAACAACTACACACAACGCTATCTAGACCCAAAGTAAGTTTATTATATGCTTGTGTTATGGATTCTAGAATGTGGATATACATAGGCTAAATTACTTTTTTTTTTGTAAATACATACATATTATACATAGAAACACCCAGACCAATGCAAATAGACATGTTCATGCACACAAATATTTGCACTGTGCGGGAATCAAACCCGCGACCTCTGCGTGGCAGTCCATACACAGTACCACCGAACCACAGAGGCAGTCATATCTTCAAGATAGTCTGCCATCAGTCATATTATTACAATGTGACACACTTAGATAGTTCTCAACAGTATAATTTATAAAATGAACGGTCAATATAAAGCGTCAAAGTTATTATCAAATTATTATTTAAATATTTACACGCAGAGTCCGTGTCCCCGCGGTGCCGTAGATGACTATGAAACTTTATATAGAGAAAGTTTACGTCACAATATAGGACAGACTACTTTTATCCAACAACAGTTGGTGGTTCCAAGGGATGTCAAAATGCTCGCTTAAATTTTAACTTTGCCAACATTTGAAGCCTATTATAGGTACGATACTCGATTTAGTTTTAGCTTATCATTAAACTAGATCACGGTATCGTTTACGCTTTTATAGCTTATTCTTCTGCTGTTAACTTTAGTTTAATAGTATAATATTGCTTTTTCAGATTTTATTAGTTTTGAATTTAATCCGCTATTAAGATAGCTCTGACTGATATACTTTAAAGTTGGGGAATTAGTAGATAGGTAATCATGAGTTTTTGTGCGTTTTTCTTAGCGATGATAGCGTAAATTGTTTGAATGGAAAATATACCACATTTTTTTATACAAATATTATGTGAACTACATATTTGTATGAAAAAATAACGTACCTAGCAGTTATCAATGAGACGAAAGTAACTCATATCACAGAGTTACGATACTAAAAGTATGTATAATCGATCGTAAAAAACACAGTATTTCTATAGATATCACTATTTATTTTTTATATTACTGACTCAATAGAAGTATACCTAGCAATAACAACAAATGACATTAGCACACAGCTCACTTGACAGATTATAATTATATTAGTTTTCCAATGATCGATTTATATGACCTTTTACTTAATTCCATTATATTCTTGTTTACCAACAAAACCGTTATAATATTCAGGCATTATTCTTTGTATTAATGGACAACAGTAACGCAATACTCACTTAGTCGTGATAGCTTGAACGCGTCAGCTGTGTTAATGACGTCGACGTATGCCTGCAGTTCCAATCGTCGGCTGCTGATGTTCTGATTATGGATGGTCATTGCGTACTTGAACACATTCTGAATCTCCTCGGTGTTTTGATCAAAAATTGCCCCTGCAACCAAATATAAAATATTTAATTTACAAACAAATACAATAACTATATTTTAAATACGACTTCCTAGTGTCAGATGAAGTGCCGATGCTTCTTCATTGGAATAATTAATATCCTATGCCACTCTCACAATTAATAATAATCTAATGAAACCTCAGTTAAAATCCGTTAAGCCATTTAGGCTGCAGAGTGTACCAAAGAAATAGACGTACATACGTACATACAACACATACGCTTGAAAAACATCAACCTCCTTAACTTTTGACGGTAGTAGATCCACGCTGGTTTCAGCATGAATGGGCCGGATTGTCCGGAGAAGTACTACCCTCTCATAGAAGATTGACTTAAGAGTAGTAGTATCCTTACTACTGCGTTTCGTTCGGTGAGTGAGAGTGCCGGAGGCCCAATTTCCCCCTTTCCTCTTTCCTCACCTCCCTCATTCCCTTCCTCTAACCCCATTCCCAGCTGCCATAGTGGAGGCCACCATACCAGCAGTTTAAGACGATAGCTTTTGGTATGGTGGCCATCACTTCTGGATTCCACTGACTGCTTACCATCAGGCGGGATGGAATCACTTTGGTAGGCTAATATATAACAAAAAAAAAAACTTTGGCAGTCAAGCAACAAGCTGTCACTGGTGCTGCGAGACAACCAAAACTACAAAACCTAATTTACGAAGTATGTTTGGATTATGCTAATTAAGTAACGACAATAGATAAGTCATAAAGATATAATCATAAAACAGACTGTTTTGAAAATTATTGCTTTTATTATAATAATATATCATTTTTGTAGTTAAAATGTGTAATACATTTCGTTCCGCCAGTTATCTATCTATCGACGTGCGTAATACCCATTCCATTAGAAAATGATGTAGTATCAATTTACAGACTGAGGTCTAATGGTCTTTAAGTACATTAACTATGGAACTAGTAGCGTTCGCACTGACCGCGTTCATTTTATCTTTTACTCATATTGATGAAGATAGCCACATGAGAAATTTAATTAATTTCACAACCTCGATAGTTCCTTAAAAGGAAGTGAAGTGAATGCAGAAAACGAGGATAAGTGTATATTGAAAACTATTTCTTGTACATCAGAAATAGTTTTTAATCTGCCTATTGGTAAGTGGTTCAAAAGCATTCAAGTTGGATTTGTATGTATATAACGTGAGCAGTAATTTATAAAATACTAGCAGGCTCCATCGTAGTTTCACTTTCGTTATGTGTTTGATTATTGCTCTGCTCCCGTGGGTTGTAGTGTGATGATACTAAATACAATCAATACAATTTTACAAATCAGACTGATAGTTTTAGATACTAACGCGTTCAAACAAATAAACTTAGCTTTATTGCAATCTTATAATTATTTATAGATTGATATTAACTTTGAATAATTATATAATCAACATAAATGAACACTAATCTATTAGTCTGAATACATCATCAGGCGTAAGCTTCTCTCAAAAGGAGGTATTTGACATGATCACGACGCTTGGTAGATGGATCGGTAATCAGAGTAAGGTGATATTTGGTATGCAAGTAACACTGCTGACTGTTACTTGATTAATTTAGACGGCTCTTACACCTACAACATATATTATATTATATTCTTTAAATAATAATGAATTTATTTACAATTTTTTTTTAATAAATATGTATCTAGCCGCATTCTAGAACCCATAACACAAGCTATTTTTATATGGGTCTGGATAGCGTTGTGTAGTTGTTAGATTATTTATTGTTAAATTCTAGACCTATGACTAAGTTGCCAATTATATATTGTAGCTTATATCAATGTTTCATTTTTCGCACCATCTTTGTTTAGCTTCACATCAGGCATGTTTGATTTGTATGAAGTAATAGCAGTTCAAACTACGGGCATTTTAATCGCTACATAAAAATAAATTCAGATTTACCGTAACGTTAAATTGAAAGGGTAGATAAAATTGAAATATCCAACCGCATAGTTTGTTCAGACAGTATACCGGCTCCAGCTATTGAGTATTGAATGCAGCCATCTATTGACGACGTCGAAACGATGCTCAGGAGATTCGGTGATAGTCTATTTTGATTGGATAGTTGCGAAACGTTTCGTTGCTATTATATACATGCAAATAACGCTGAGTGAAATGCCTACTTCAAATAGTTACGAGGCAACAAAGTTCAGTTCAATTATAATTATAATTTTAACTGCGTTTCAGCAGACTACATTACATAGGTAGAGTTGTTATGAATACGAATATCTGTAGATCTGTTGCGTGATTTCAAAGTAAGGTTTGTACCCTACTTTGGAACAAATTTATAAAAAGCAACTTTGCTTTATGTTGTTCAGAGTTAGAGACAAAAGAGATACTAACAATACTTTATTCCGCATTTGAAACAATAATACACGCGTAGGGCCAAGATATATTGTCAGGTAATTGATAACTCTGATTTGTACTTTCGTACAAATTCTCTTCTAAATTAAGATTTATTATTAAATCTTAATACATAATAAAATTTCTTTATGATTTATTATTAAAGGCTCTATGTTACATTCCTTTTAAAAGTGCATGTTGACACATCGTCTTGTATTCTATTGTCAAACATTTTAAAATAAATCGCAAAATTCCAAATATATTAAAATTTTATAACATTAAATTTAAACAAAATAATAATGATGAATACATATTAAATTATATTATTTTGATAAAAACTAGTTTTTATTATAATAAGATTTAACTTCAAATGTCAAATAAATTTAAAACAGTACCTACTTTTTTATTTTATTATTTATTTATTTTTAAATATCTGCGAAACAAAGAAATAATATTCAGAATAGATAAAAATATTGTAAGAACAAATTTATATGAAAATTCGTCGAATTATTTTTACTATAGTGAAAATAATGAATATTTAAATAAATGCTAATAGGAGGCTTACGTTCGCAGGAATGTTTTTATTACCTACTGCTAAGTGAAACGATTAAAAGCTATAGCGCTACGATTAACTGCGAAGAATAATGTAAGTTACACAAAATACTTTGTTTAAATAACAGGTTCGTTCTTTGCACGATATTATTTTAGATTTGTACGGTAGTAAATTCTTGCTGGTTTCAGCATGAATGGGCTCGATCGACCGGGGAAGTGCTATCCCTCTCAGAGAATGTCAGTGTAAAATATTAGTTTTTATTTTATTGCATTTCCTAAGGTAAATGAGAGCGCCAGAGGCGCAATTACACTCTCGATTCTTTTATTCTTCGTTCTCATTACATGGCGGACATGGGCTTTCTATAGCAATGTTTAGATAACAAAACCATGTAATGCTATATGTTACATTAACAATTACTCAGTCCTTATATTCTTTTGTTGCCTAAGTTAAATAAATAAAAATCTGTACCTATATAGAAATGTAATAAATGAAATACAGTTCCATTTTTGTGCTACATAGAATTTCTGGCTGCTGCGCCCGTTGGACGTTTTTAATTCTCAGTTTCAAACCACATTGGTGAAAAAGATTTTTGTTTGACCGAGTGGTCCTTCATCTAGAATAAGGCTTTTCTTCCTTTGGTGTCGTGAGAATAATATGAAAAATACTCCATTATAAATACTCGCTTTCAGTCAATTCTCTGAATTATCTATTTGCTCAATAAATTTACATAATTAAATAATTACTAGACAATGTGATAATGAAGTTTACAGTTTAATATAGAGTGCATCGACCGGTCAATATAGATAGTGCCCTGATTAATCACTTAGTTCATAATATACAAAGTAATGCTCGGCGAAGCGTGAACTTATAGCTATTTTTTTAACGATATAGATAGATTTCATGGTATGAAGATAACATAAATAATGAAAGCATATCAAGTGAGAAAAAGCCTGTTATAAATCTCATACCATTTAAGATCGCCGCGAATAAGAGGCGGAACACTTCATTGGACATCTTTATCGGTTACATAGTGAAGAAGCAAGAACACCCGCATTCGAAAAGCGTCATCCGCTTGATATATGGGTGCTGACCAAAACGTTTATCTAAATCACTGAAGCCACAGCTCGCTGGCTCCTTTTAATACGGTTGGAACACGCAAACCCGCCTTACTTTACGTGCCCGCATACTATCACTGTGTCTTTTTTTACTCCCAACTGTCGGACATTATGTCATAAGAGCCATTTTCGGGGCTCCATTTCTAGCAATATTTCTTCCATTTGCAACGTCATTTCTTTCTATATAATGTTAAAATATTTTACAGTACGAGTTTATGCAGTAACAGTGTCTCAAACAAATTCTGTACATTTTAAATATTTGAGAGAAAATTTTAGTGTTACTTATTTTAAAGGTAACCTGACGAAAGGAAAACTTTAATGGAATTTTCGTTAAAACGTTCTCTTTACTTTAATGTTTTTAAATTAATCTGTTTTATATTAAATGAACATAAATTCATACATGGTATTTGAGATTTTCCAGTTTTTCATTTAGTAAAGCGCCTTCAAGTATACAGAATATACTTATTTTCCATTTATATTAGTTAGAATAACATACTAATCTTTTTATTATTAAACGTTGCATATTATAGACGGAGAAGTTATATTATGATAAGTAAAGTTAGATACACACAGCTACGTGTCATATCATAATTCATAAAGCTACCGTACATTATGCATTAAGATGATGCACTCCGGTGTTGCAATTCCTAATAGCTGGGCTAATCTATCTATAATCTCTTTGAATGTGCATAATCTCTTTGAAATCAAAACAGATTAAATGTACTTAGCAGCAATAAGCTTGACTTTGACTTTTTGCAAACACTTTAGACTGATGATATGGTTAGATACGAGACAAAATTAAATAGAAACATGTCTATCTAATATTTTATATTTAGCGCATTGTATTTGTTTTGTAATGCGCTCAATATAAAACATGTTACTAGGTACATATGACATGACATGTTTTCTATCGATAATTATAGTATGCGGCGTAATAAACTTATTTCAATTTTCTGCTCTTTCATTCATGGCTTTCATTTAAAAAGCCTAAATAAAATAATGTCGCAATATCAATGTAAATAAAAACCGTCTAGTAAGTCAAATCTTTGTGCTTAATAATAATAATATACGTGTTTCACAAACCATTTTAAAACAACTGCTATTAATTTTCGTTTCTTCTTTTTGCTTAGTTTTTTTATGAAACTGGATTTGTTTGTACTGGAAAATGTCTTACCTGGGTTGCGAGACTGTAACTTCATTAAAAGAAGATTAAAGAAACTTTTTCAGCGCTACAAAGTATTCTAAACCTCGGGCGGGCTACGTTATAGTGCTGGGGATTTTATGAAACGATAATAGCGAGTTGCAATATTACGACGTTAATATTTTTATTTACGCAGCCAAGAAGAAGATTGTTGAATGTACAGTTTGTGTTCTTTTCTTTGTTATGTACCTGTATTATTATTTATTGGAAACAAGCTCTTCTTATCTTGTAATAACGCATAATATTAGTTAAATATAGATACCTAATTCAGCACACAGCCTCTTGAGACTGCAGCCGTTCGTTCATATATAATATAGGAAAAGTAAATCTGGTGCGCTTTGATATGATAATTTGTAAATTGCAAGGCCTCAAGTTGAGCTTTATAATCCAAAAATGACGGTTATGACAGGTGAATATGTAGGAACATTCAGCACAAATTTATTGTATAAATTCAATAATAATATGTATCAACCTGCTGTATACAAGTCAAAACAGATGAAAATATCAGTCATACCAAGCCACTTAGATATTTTTAAATTCTGGTAGGTAGGTATAATAATAATAATAATAATATTTTTTTATTTTCTCACCATAATAGTTTGTTTTATACATTTGTTGCAGAGTTGTCGCATACCCAGATCATTTATATATATCAAAAATAAAGTAGGTCCGAGTACGCTGCCCTGTGGCTACGAGCCCATTCGACCCTTAAGATTTGACCCTTCATTAAAAAATGTAGATTCGACCCTTTTTTGAGAGCCCATTCGTACCTATTTTAGGTACGAATCCAGAAAAATAAATTAATATTTATTTTAGAGCCCATACGTACCTCATTGTGTTTTCTACAATTTTAGAAGGAAAACAGTACAGTCAGAAAAAAAAACATTTTTAAGTTATGTTAAAATATTTATTAAGTTATGTTACTTTAACAATAAATAGATTCTTAGAGAGATCTTTTCGTTCGACTCTAAGAATGTTATGAAATAATCCGAGATTATGAATGATTCTCTGAATGAAGAGCTTTTTACTAAAAGAAAAATTTACTAGAATAATGGAAAATATAAATATTGCTTTAAAGAAAATTTTATAAGTTTACAAATTAGATTATATAATTATAACTAAAATTAAACTGAATGAAAAAACATTTTTTTTATTTAGCGTCAGCGTCGTGATTGGTTCATTCTAAGCGTCATTTTAGAAAACCCTATTTTATCATTGCTTATTTCAAGTGCTTTACAAGTGTGTGGTGTTGTAGAGTGATTATTGTGATTAATAATTTTAAGTGGATTGTGGATTTTTTGACGTTTATACGTTATGTATGTATAACTGAAATGTTATTTTCATCACGTAATATACTGTAAAAATAGTTGATCATATAGTTCAGTAGTATCTATACATATAATAAAAATGTAACCGGTCCCTGTCTGTACATTAAAGATATTTTAGAAAAAATGTTATTGGGATCTTTATCAACGCAAATAGAACCCAAAACAATGATCGTTACAATTTTTGTCTGTTTGTCTGTTTATCTGTTTGTCTGTTTGTCTGTGCGTTTGTTCACGCTAATCTCAAAAACGGCTCAAATATGGTTTTCAGTGATACATTGTGGTAAGCTTCACTTAACATTTAGTGTTTGTTTCATGTCAATCGGTTCATAAATAAAAAAGTTATGCCAATTTAAATAATCACGTCATACATGTGGTATGTATTTAGCTTAAGTTAGTGTGTTTTTAAGTTAGGTTAACACATCTTATTTCTTTATTAAAATGTAAATACTTTATCAGTTAAAATGTAAATAAAAGTTAGATTTATATTTTTCTGGACTTATTTTATTTTTATTTTTGTGATAAAAACATGTTTGTTAACACGTCTCATTACAAAATAGGTGGAATTAAAGTGAATTACGAAATAGTAGTAGTCGATTTACGCTGGTTTCAGCATGAATGGGTCGGATTGACCAGGGAAACCCTCTCAAAGTAGATCGTTGTAAGAGTAATAGTATCCAAATTATTGCGTTTCGTTCGGTAAGTGCGAGAGCCAGAGGCCCAACTGATGCAGAGATGACAATCCTCGCAGCATGTGTGGGACCAGCTGAGTATCCGTGGAGTCATTGTGTGGGTCGTGTGGGTCAACCCGCCGGCCAGAGAGACCCGTATAAACGGTGGTGCCGCTGGCCATCCGCGGCATTGTACAGGGGCCCAATTAGACCTAACCGTAGTATTACGGTAGTAGATCCAAGCTGGTTTCAGCATGAACGGGCCGGGTCGTCCGGGGAAGTACTACCCTCTCATAGAAGATCGAAGTAAGAGTAGTAGTATTCGTACTACTGCATTTCGTTCGGTGAGAGAGTGCCGGGGGCCTAATTTCCCCCTTTCCTCTTTCCTCACTTCCCTCACTCCCCTAACCCCATTCCCAGCAGCTATAGTGGAGGCCACCATACCAGCAGTTTAAAACGATGGCTTTTGGTGGCCACCACTTCTGGATTCCACTGACTGCTTACCATCAGGCGGGGTGGAGTCACATTAGTAGTAAAAAAAAAATTACCACCCTAAGATGCTGCCCCACCAGGTTGCGCATAATCCCGGAGTGGTTAGTCGTGCAGGTTTGTGACCGGATAGTGGGACCCGGCAACCATTTTCGAGAGAATACGGGGGCCTTTTGCGAGCCGTCCGTATCATCGGAATCACTTGAGCCTTTACAGCTGCGAAGAGACATCGCCTCCCCAATAGCCGTCTTCTATCGCCTTTACCACGGAGATTCTTCTCAAGAGCTCTTTAAATTAATCCTACCCCCTCTCTTTTTATCCAGAACGACACGTGCGGGACTGAAGTGCTACTCTTTCACAGTGCAATCTAAAGGGTCTTGAACCAAACGGTTGAGCACTTCATACCTTTGTCACTCAATTAAAGCCTATAACTCTTTGCCAGCGCATGATTTTCCATCTAACTTTGATCCTGGGTCTTTAAAGCGGGGCGTGAAAAAGCATCTCACTAAGCCGCCATAGTGGAGGCCACCATACCAGTAGTTTGGCTTTTGGAATGATGTCCACCACTTCTGAATTCCACTGACTGCTTACCATCAGGCAGAGTAGAGTCACTTTGGCAAGCTAATACATAAAAAAAAAACCTTATAGCGTTTTTATTCCTCGGATTCCTCTCATTCCAAACAATTTCCCGTTTAGTTTTAAACGAGTTCAGTTTCCAGTGAGCCTATGTTTCGCGATGACAATTAATAAAGCCTAAGGTCAGACACACTAAATGTTGTGAGTGTGGATCTAAATATTAGCTGTTTGTGGTCAGCTTTATGTGGATTTGTCACGTGTAAGTAATCCTAGCAGCCTGTATGGCTTTGATTCCCGATGACTATACGTCTAATATTGTATATAGAGAAGCATTTACTGTAAAGATTTTTCTTATTCGCCTAAACGAAGATGTTTATAATTCAAAACAAACCAAAAGATATATCCAAAAAATGCTGCCCAAAATCACTATTCCACGCGGACGAAGTCGCGGGCACAGCTCGTACACAATATGTTTTTACGAATACCTATTTTATTCATGATTGATATATAAAACCGGGTAATAATTCGATTGTAAACCAAATCACTTGAAGCAATTTTTTTAAGGATTTGTTTTTACTTATTATGCAATTAAATATTATTTACAAATACAATAATTACATTTTGGAATTGCGAATAGCTGAGTTAACTTTTATGAGTTATCATACTAATTGTAGTGATACATTTATAACCTATAATTATAATTCTTCAAAATCGAAACCTCACAATTGGAGTCCTGGCATCGCTTCACTAGTCTGCTTGTGACATATTTGTGATTTTAATTTTGAGAAATTATTTTAAGTAAAACAGTTAGATATTTTTAGTATAAAAGCCAAGTGCTTTTTTAAAATAACATGATACTGATACTATAATATTTTTATACTGACTGTACTACGTACGTACTCGCATAAAAAGGAAGTAATGGCTGTGATTTGAATTATAAATGCGCTTTGTATGTGATTTATAACTTTAAGTTATTTATAAGACTGATTTCTGAACAAATCTCTGATTTTAATTATTTACAGAAGTTATTTTAAATAAACCAGTTAATATATTTTTGGTTGTATTGCTTAGTGCCTATTTTAAATAACATTATACTGATACAGATTTTTATACCGTTTGTACTTTATACGTACTCGCGAAAAGGAACAAATGGGTGCTGCTGTTATCCCAAGGGTCGAATGGGTACTCAAACCAAGAAAGGGTCAAATCTTTAGGGTCGAATGGGCTCGTAGCCGCCCTGCGGCGTACCGTAATTAAGAGCTAGCTCGTCACTCATCCATTCTCCCACCTTCACTTTCTGGGTACTTCTGATCACTTAGATAGTCTCTAAATAGTGCCAATTGTACACCTCTTATTCCCAGGCTTTCCATTTTTCGAATTAGTATGGGGACGGAGACCGTGTCAAATGCCTTAGCAAGGTCTAGGAATATACCTAGTACTTTAGGTATATTATAAGATTTACCTTCAAGAAGAGATGGTCCATTTGCTTACATATCTGACACTATCGTAAATAACAACATTGGTACCACAGCTTGATCTTGTCCATTACTTAAAGTACCTATATATAGTTATCTACTGCACTAAAGACACCTTTTCAACATTGTAGTTTTTAAGCCTTAAATGTATTGAGTACATTTCTTCGTTTTGTCGCCAAAATTAAATCTCGTTATGCCTTGCACACTTTCTTGAATCTGTTTCATTTAATAAAGACGCAAGCCGGTCTATGGAATATATCAAAATATATATATTACATAAAACTGGTGGTAGTGCAACGATTGTTTGAACAAGACCGTGATTCTTAACAAAGCGAGCAGACGTTCCGAGCGAGCGATCAAGTGATTAATAATATAGGTGTCGATTTTGTAACACACATAAAGAAATGAAAAGAAACAAAGTTGATATTTGTATTTATCAGTGCCGTTAAATTTGTTTTAGCTGCATTAGGGATCACCATCCGTATCTGTTTCTAAAATGATTACTTTTTAATTAATTATCTCAAAATCATTATCACTAAGTCTATACGGTAAAACGTTTTCATTTTTACAATGTTAACATTGAGTACAACCTATTTATATCTACGTATGTACTTAATGAGTAGTTTATTTTTTACTAATGATCACCGTATTCGTTCTAATTTTAGGACATTTTGTATAAGTTGTTCTTACAATTCGACTGGCCTGTTGGTCTAGTGGTTAGTGACCCTGACTGCTAAGCCGGAGGTCGTGGGTTCGATTCCCACCCAGGACAAACCTTTGTGTGATGAGCATGATTGTTTGTTCTGTGTCTGGGTGTAATTTATCTATAATATGTATGTATTTACAAAAAAAAAAAAAAAATGTATATAAGTAGTATAACAGTTGTTTAGTATCCATAACACAAGCAAATATAATTGCTTAATTTGGGGCTAGATGGCGCTGTGTGAATGTGGTAGAATATTATTATTATTATTATTATTATTATAATTCACAATATTGCTATAGGTATTGACACAATTGTCAATATATACGATAAAATACATCGAAATCGTAACTCACGCTAAAGTTGAAACCTTTCACGTTGATTGCATTCACAAAGTATGTTTCCAGAGTTGCGACTCCCAGCTCAGTCAACTATTTCTCTCGGCTCTACTTATCTTTAATTTATTGAAGAAAGTATATTAAAAATTTAGATAAATCAATATTCTGGATTTATTGTTCTAAGTCGCCTACAT
This sequence comes from Parascotia fuliginaria, assembly GCA_963082885.1. NCBI lineage: Eukaryota > Metazoa > Arthropoda > Insecta > Lepidoptera > Erebidae > Parascotia > Parascotia fuliginaria. Next base: position 9,286,324 of record OY720170.1, read on the forward strand.
TTCTTTTTCTTAATACACTTACTATCATTTTCTCAAGACCGCTGTATTATCGTTTTTGTTTCTTCTCATTATAAATATGCAAAAGAGGTTACTCTTATTGTTTTAACAGAATTAGATTCTAGTAAGTAACTGAAGACATTATTCGGATTGTTGTGAATTAATTTTAATATTTAAATACCATCTAGAAATTCATTTAATTTCAAACTGCTTGTATTTTTAAGGAAGCTATAGACGTATACAATTACTGAAACCACAAATACTAAAGAATAGGCTGTAATAACATGGGCAGAAATATCGCAAATCTTTTTAGGGTCGAAGTACAAAGTTTAGAAGGAGATAAACAGCTTGTAACTTGTTCTGAAGGTATCTTATAACATAAACTTTAAGATACTTCAGTTTTTATTAAACCACATGAACTGAAACAGACCACGACAATTATTCTGTAAATCTGACTAACTGAACCTGATAGTGTAGGAAGGTTCTGACAGGTGAGTTTGTCATATTTAAGAGCATAATAATAAAAGTTAAAACGTAAAGATACCACGTTGATACTGTATGAAATACCGCTCTATCTGTGGTCACTTGAAACTTTAGAAAATTAAACTTCTAATGTCAGCTAATCAAAAATACAGTAAAACAGATAGTTTTAGTTGGATATTAGTAACGCATATAATTGTTATAGAACTGCTACGCCTCGGAGGCAACACCGAGTATAGTTAGTCTGCAGTGGTATGAACACGGATATACCAGTCAAGAGTCCTAAATAACAGACTTTATTTTGCGCACGGACATAAAGCAATAAAAAGATCGGTTTCTACAAACCAAATATTAACTTTTAGCGGAAAATCTAGAAAATGTTAACATTTCAAATAACGAAGGTAATGAAAATGTGCACTCTTTAGATTGTACTCTTTGCCCTCTTAAATGAAAAAAATAGTTCGCAACTTGAAGTTGTAATGAAACTTGATAGTGGTGCTACGTGCTTATTCCGTTTGCTGTATAATTTTGATAAATACAATTATTAAAGAACTTTCTAGAAACATGATTGAGGGCTCGTGGAACAATGTTTCCATTTCAAATATAGTAGAATTGAATAGGTATGATCAGTTTCCTGCCTCGGGGCGTAACAGCTGGGTACCTTACCTACTGGGTATTTAATTTCTTGTATTTTGTCTATTATAAATGTATGTTAATATTATAATTAATATCTTCCGCCAGAAATTATCTAAATGACAGTTAAAATCGTGTCCAAATATTTTGATGGCGAAACAGAGGCCCTGGACAAGTGGCATAGATTTCTATTATATATATAGAATAGGTTAAGAAATGTATGGGATTGACATTAGCGTTGGCGTTGGCTTATGTCAATCCCAAACATTATCTATAAATAGAATAGAAATCTATGCTACTTGTTTAAGGCCTCAGATAGGAAAAAAAACTGGTGGTCCACTCGACTTTTGGACATCTAGGAGCCTGAGCTCTCGCCTGACCGCGCGTTGAGTGATGCGGATTTCCGGCATTGAGCTTTCACACCGCGAGATGTTAGGTGGTGTGACTCCCCCGTCGTCTAGAGTCGAGTTCGAGGCAAAGAATTGGCCTAGAGTGTCGGCTTTTTCCTTTGCACTATGGACCAGTATGTCGTCTTGTTTGCGCAGTGGCGGGAGATTGGACGAGCAGAAGTTGCCTTGGGCAGCCTTGGCGAAAGACCAGAATGCACGGCTCCCTGAAGGATAGCTTTCTAGCCTCTCGCCAATTCTGGCAACGTGTTCTGCTTATCAGAAAAGCACGATATTGGGATATAATTACAATAAGTGATTTAAGTGTTAAGTTTAATTGATCCATATAATGAAGGTGAAATGAAAATAAAGTTATTATTCCACTCCTCTTACAATTATTGTAAGTCGAGTCGTAACAGTTAATTGAGGAAATCGAATTACCGAAGCGTTGATGACCGGAGTTCAGTAATTCACTATTATTATTATTATTTATAAGTACTCTATTTAAATTAATTTATGCCTACAGTAGGTTACTATGGTTATTGTGTTAACGAAAGATATATTTTGCGATTACAAAAGAAAAATAGTTTTGTAGACTTCGATATGTTCTTGTGATAAATGTAACTATTTTAATTCAAAATTCAAATACCTATCCTTTCAAAAGAATGTGCAGTTACGCTTTTGTTTAGTGTAATTTATTTACTACAATCGACAGTTAATATCTGCACGATTACAGACAAAAAGCGTAGGTACTACGAATGATTAATATTATGTATGGTCAAAAAAGTACACATACAAAGGTATTAATTAGAAAATCTTGATAATTTGCACTATTGTGTTTGGAAACAGAATAAGAAAGAAAGTAAAAAAACACTAGGTACATAGATAATAAAAGTACTAACTTAATTTAAAAAAGTAAAACATACATAATCCTATTTCTAAAATAATTAGACTAAATAACATAATAGTTACTAACTTAAAAGTTAATTAAACTAGTTTAATCACAGTGGTAACACTAAATGATTATTGTATTCTGTAACTGTGCCAAACTAAGAAATGAGAACTGTCAAATGTGAAAAAACGGTCATGCATCAAGCATGTTGAATTTACTGTTCTAATTAATCTACTACAATGTCATTGGCAGAATTAGTCGATTTTGCCCGTTCAGTTGCCAGAATAAAATAAGAAGAAGCATGTTGAAACCAGGCGAGGTAAACATGTAAACTACGACTCTAGTCCACAAAAGTAGGACAATACAAAAATCTGACGACACGTATGCAATCGTAAGATAAAAACATTGTTTTCAAAAAGCCCATTTAGACTTGATACTCGTTAATTTTTTTCAGTCATTTATCACAGATGAGAATGTCATAACAACATCGTAGGGTAACAATGTTATCTACATGTATATTTGAACAGCTTGTTTCAAACAGTAGCTCATGAAAAATTGTAACAATCTGGCGATTAAAAGGAGTAGCCTGAGTTTCTTCTTCCATGGTATACCGGCTGACAGATAGCTTTTGCTTTATTAATTCTGTAGGCCATAAGTGTGAATTATGAACATATTAATCTCCTTTCCTCCCTATTTGATTTCTCAATTCAACATTTCATTTTATTTACTGCTGTTATTTGTATAGTCCATAGTCAATGTCCGAGCAGTATCCCCCCGTATTGCACGTTGAAAAGATTTGATAGATTGTTTGATTTATCTGCAGTACAACTCAATCAAATAAACTGACGGACTCATAAACTGCATCAAAGTTCAGGATTACTTTAAAATGATTTTTTTTAATAACTATGCACACTTTTTAGATTAAATTATATAAATATCGAGAGACTGGCTCTTAATCTTAAAAAAAAAACAAAATTTAAAAATAGAAGTGCTGTAACTCAAATGAATATAGCCGGGAAAAGAAAATTTACTCGTAGTATTAGATTTGCGTGTTATTTAAAGCAAAGTTTTAATTTGATTCGCATTGATTTTTTACTCTTTTGTCTATTGAATTATTGTTAACAGCAGAATTGTTGGGTTAGTTTTTTAACTCATCGAGAGTTTTTGAACCATAATATGGATACTTCGTCCGAACAAGCGGCTCAAATTGTAGCACTGGTGCGGGAGGGCTTGGATCAACGAACGATTGGTAGAAATTTAAATTTAAACCAGTCTACGGTTTCTAGAATATACAGAAGGTTTGTGGAGACAGGTTATTACAGAAGGAGACGTGGTACAGGCAGGACTCGAGCAACCACCGGTCGTGATGACCGATTTATTGTTACAACTTCCCTGCGAAATCATTTCCTCACGTCAGTTAACATCAAAACAGAGCTTAATGAAGTGCGTGGAGTAAATGTGAGTGCACGAACAATAAGAAGAAGGTTAAAGGAAGCGGATATCACACCTTTTAGACCAGCAAATGGTCCAAAGTTGTCTGTAGCTCACAGACAAGCTCGCTTAAGATTTGCGCGTGATCACCTAAATTGGGCAGAAGAGCAATGGGCCTCCGTATTGTTCACGGACGAGTGTAGGACATGTTTATATGGTGCAGATGGTCGCAGAAGAGTCTATCGTCGAGGTGGGGAGCGATATGCTCAAAGTTGCATTGAGGAGCGTGTTCCTTTTGGAGGCGGTTCGTGTATGGTCTGGGGTGGCATATCGATGAACGGGCGAACAGAACTTGTATTCATAGACATGGTCCGTCAAAACGGTAATAGAGGGGGTTTGTCTGCACATCGCTACATAACAGAGATCTTAGAAGATCACGTGGTGCCTTACATGGGATTCATAGGCGAAAATTTTACTTTAATGCAGGATAATGCCCGGCCGCACGCTGCTGCACAAGTTCGACAATATTGCGAAGAGGTTGGGATCATCATCATCATCATCATCATATCAGCCAAAAGACGTCCACTGCTGGACATAGGCCTCCTCCAATTTTCGCCATCGTAGCCGGTCGTTCGCCGCCCTTATCCATCGGTTGCCCGCCCTTATAAGGTCGTCGGTCCACCTTGTGAGGGGTCTGCCCACGCTGCGTCTTCCGGTTCGTGGTCGCCATTCTAGAACCTTTCTGCCCCAGTGGCCGTCAGTTCTGCGAGCTATGTGTCCTGCCCATTGCAGAAGCAACTCTGCGAGCCACGTCAGTCACTTTGGTTCGCCTGCGGATTTCTTCGTTTCACAAACGATCGCACAGGGAGACGCCTAACATAGCCCTCTGAGCGACTTTGAGCCTTCGGATAAGACCCATAGTTAGCGACTACGTCTCTGCTCCGTATGTCATCACTGGCAACACACACTGGTCAAAGACCTTGGTCTTAAGACACTGCGGTAGTGCGGACGAGAAGATATGTTGTAGCTTCCCGAACGCTGCCCAGCCGAGCTGGATTCGACGAGTGACCTCTTTCTCGAAATCGGACTTACCTAATCGGACTGTTTGTCCCTGAGGTCATCGAGCATTGCACTGAGCTCCTCCACGATCTCAGCCATGACCACGATATCGTCCGCGAATCGAAGGTGAGTGATTTACTCGCCGTTTATGTTGATGCCAAGTCCATTCCAGGTCAGAAGCTTGAACACGTCCTCCAGTGCAGCAGTGAACAGTTTCGGAGATATGACATCTCCCTGTCGTACTCCTCGCTGCAACTGGATAGGCCTTGAGCTCTGACCATTAATTCGTACTGACATGGTGGCGTTTTCATACAAACACTTCAGCACTTCGATATATCGATAGTCAATATGGCACCGTTGGAGAGACTGCAGCACGGCCCAGGTCTCGATCGAATCAAAGGCTTTCTCATAGTCCACAAACGCTAAGCATAGTGCCGGTTATACTCTGTGGACTTATGTATAACCTGCCGCAGCGTATGTATGTGGTCTATGGTACTAAAACCTTTTCGGAAACCGACTTGTTCGGGAGGCTGGAAGTCGTCGAACCTGTTTGCGAGATGATTAGTGATGACTCTTGAGAACAGCTTGTAGACGTGACTCAGGAGTGTTATAGGTCTGTAATTCTTCAGAAAGGTTTTATGGCCGCTCTTGAAGAACAGCTCCACCACACCCCTATGCCATGCCTGTGGCGTTTTGCCCTCGGCACTAAAGAGCCTCTGAAGGGCCTTCAGGACAGGCATGGCATAGGGGTGTGGTGGAGCTGTTCTTCAAGAGGTGCGATAGAACCCTTCTGAAGAATTACAGACCTATCACACTCCTGAGTCACGTCTACAAGCTGTTCATAAGAGTCATCACTAATCGTCTCATCTAGAGGTTTCAATTTTAATCTGTATAGAAAGTTTGCATACTTGGTTAAAATATTTATTTAAAAGTCGTCTATTACTTTGATGCAGTAAGTCCAGTAGTATGAGTCCGTCAGTGTATATTAAACCTTTTTAAGAATAACAACCTATTTATGAGATTGTAAGATCACAGTGCTATCATGAATTTAACAATAGATACAAATAAGATGAGATATGAGGTTGCATATTATAATAATAATACCAGTCTGTTACTGTCCCACCGCAGGGCAAAGGGGCCAGTTCTCGTACAGAGAAGGCATAAAACAAAGTCGCTTCCTGCTGTCTGTCTGTCGGTCTGTCCCTACGTATGCTTAAATCTTTGAAATTACTCAACGGATTTTAATACGAATTTTTTTATTAGAAAGAGTGATTCAAGAGGAAGGTTTATCATGTATGTAACATGCATAATATAGTAGACAAATACTGATAATTTTAGAGGTTTCTAATGTGATGTCGTAAATAAGCACAATGTTTTGCGCTTACATTGCAAACGCTAGCTGAACACCCAACAAGATAGATCAAAATAATGTACTACAGTATTATTGTACACCTCAAAAAGTTCGGGGGCCGGCATTCTGTAGTAAATTTATTTACTACAGAATATCTATGATACTAATTACAGTATCAGCATTCACCCGTGCGAATCCAGGGCGGATCGCTAGTAGAATAATAGAATCATAATTTAAAACATTTGAATGAAATCAGATAAAATTAAATAAAATTTAAACCGTACACTACCTTGATGGCCAATTTTTGCTACTGTGAGGTATTTTGATATCTTATCACAAGTAAACTTTCGTTTGCGTTCTAGGTTTTCCTACTTTAGATGACTTCGATGTTTTGAAAGTTTTCGAAATCGAAGTAAGAAACAAATTCTTATTTAAAAACGCAAACAAAAGTGTGACTCATAATACATTTCTATTTACTTACATCTGTGGTACCATTGTCACTGTATTTTACAATAAACATAACCTTTTTGGCCTTGTATTTTTGAATCATTGTAGAAAGAAAGAATATCTCATGTTCGTCGTAGAAAGTTCACAGCTTTTAGGCAAATTTTATGTTTAGGTATATCACCATTATTGGCATCTTGCGTTTAAGGTAACTAGATCAAAAGGGAAGAAACATACGATCTAATACTACGGGAGTGCAAGTCTTGGACATCTGTCATAAAGAAACAGTTTCAGTTTCGAGTATGTTTCGTTCTGTATACAATTTGACTTAAAATTGCTTGTACTCAGAACGAAAAACTATCTACATACTTAAAGGTATACGAATTAAAGGACAAATTTATAAAGGACCACATCTGAAGCATGACCTATGTTGTAAAAAGAAAATCATTGAAATCCATTTATAATTGGCGGAGTAATCGCGTAACACACATACAAAAAAAGAAAAACATACGATTTGAATTAAGAATCCTTTTTGAAGTCGGTTAAAATTAGCCAGATACTCAAATACTTACCGTAAATTCACTATTTAAAAATATCTACCATGCAAGTAGATATTTTTAAATAGTAATAAAATTTACTTTATTCATTTATAAAAGTTAAATCTTTTTAATACGCCTATGTGCTCATGGATATAGTATGTAAGGTTTCTCGCACTACTATCTATTTTATCTCGGTGGATCCGCCACAGCTACGCGGCGAAGTGTGACTATTGATAGATGCACGTTTGTCGTCGCATCGTTCCTCACTTACATTATAATGCACTCACTAGTATAGGCACAACTCAATACCTAAGTTGTTCTTTTATGCTATAACCTATCAGCTTTTAAAATATATTAGTTGTGGTTTTAGTTATTTATTTTTCTAACAAATACACCTGGTTTTCATTTGCGCGGTTTTATCGTGGTAGAAAAACCGTCCATAAAACTTATACATTAATAATAGGTAGCAAAAATGGTAATAGTAGGTACTTGTAAGAAACACAAATATCAAAAAAATAAGCATTTATAATTTAGAAATAGAATACTGAGAATAATGCAGGTAACAAAGTTGTATGTAAGTTTGTATAGGAACGAGAATACGTGGATTTATATTTTTATGGGATTTCAATAAGACTTACATCAATTTGGATAGAGTAGGTAACAAAACAGATTTATTAAATTGGCAATAAGAAAGTAGTTCAGTGGCAAGATACTGTAAAAGCTGAAACTTTTAAGTTGAATGATAGCATTTGCATAGGATGGAAAAATAACAGGTTCCTTGGCAAACAAGAGTACCTATCTCTCAGAAAGTTGTAATGATTTATTACTTTTGAAAAGAGATAGTAGCCCAATATATAAATGTGACGAAGTTTCACTTGGATAATCCAGATTATAAAATAGTATAAATATGATAACAAGCACTCACGGGACCCAGTTATTAAGTTTAGTTTATTTATTATTTCACATTAATAATAACTTAACTAAACTTAATAACTGGGTCCCATGAGTACAACTTGATCAAGTCACAAAAAATCAGAATTGAAAGAGTAAATTGAAGTAAAAAAATATTTTTTTGAGAAGATAGTGTAGTAGGTATTTGAGTACGTGTATCATTCACAATCATCATAATTTTAGCCGAAAGACATCCAGGCCGTAGATCTACCTAATGAATTATCTTACCATAACCTATAAACACGGAGCAGTGTTTTATTATCATTATAAAAGTTGTTGCTGACCGCGAAAGAAGAAGGAAAAGGAAGAGGACCGAGAGAAAATAGGTCCCTGGGGGCTCAATTCAGCGAACAAAATGCAATAAATATAGAAACTAAAACTTATATTACGCCGATTGAACACTTCTTACTAGCTGTCCGCAAATTTCACCCACGATAAGTAAAATCTTTGATTCCTGTACTGCTTTTATGGCTCGTAGCGTGATGTTACAAAGCCTATATAACCTTCCTGAAGAATTTGGCTATTAAATGCAATATTTAAATCGAACTCGTAGATTCAGAGAATAGCGCGTTCAAACAAACTCTTGTGTTAAGATTAATTTTTACTATATTAAACCACACATATCAGTGTAAACAAAAAGGTACGATAAGGATATTGAGAGGTTTCCAGTTTTGATTTACAACCGAGATATCTAAGCATGCATTGTTAGACTTTGTACGTCTTCTTAAGGTACAAATTTGCAAACCAGCCCTGGGTTATGTTGTTATTGTATCCGCACCTCTATGATTTCGTTCACGGTTTATCTTACTGTCTTTAAAAATAGTACCTGTTTTCAATTTAAGAGCTGTAACTTTTCCGAACAGTAAAAAATAGGTGGATTGTGTAGTGAAATTATTTTGTACTACTTTTGAACAGTTTGAATTCCAAATTTAAAGTGTGTATACTAATGATTATACCTAGATAGGAACTACTGTAATTATAGATTTTTTGTCATGTAACAAATAACAATGCTTAGATTTTATATAAATATAGGTAGCCTTAAAAATGTTCAAGTCTGTTTAAGTCATATAAATTCGAGCTTTTGCTGAACCTTTCCTCGGCGCCTTACATTTTCTAATAAACAAAATGAAATCATAAACACGATGTTCAGTAATGCAGCTTTATTACAACAGAAATAATTTTTGAATTTCTATAGAGTTAAGCGCTACGAGAACTGCGGTAACTGGCCCCGAGCCAGCGGCTTACATGAGAATTCTTCACATAATTACATTTTATGTCGTACTAGTGACCTCTTCTTGCTTTGTGGACACATTTGTGCTGTTTGCGATATAATTACAAATCGTTGTATATCTAGTATTTTCTGAATTATAATAAACACGTACTATACTTATAAACCTTTAGAAAAATGCTCTAAACGATAATGAAAACTGTAACAAAATCTGTTAAGTAGTTTTTAGGAGGTTGGCGGAGAAACAGACAGCAAAACAGCGACTTCACCTTTATCTTTATACCATTTAAGCTGTATTTTTACCTTATATAAGTTCAAATTTAATGTTAAGATTTTCGTTAGGAATACAATAATTGTAACTTGAAACGTAAGCACTATTTTTAGTTGTATTACTGTATTATTTTCTCATGAAGTTATTTTATGAAGGTCTTTGAATTAATTTTGATGTATTTTAGTCTAGCAAATCTTTTCATATTATATCAGTCCAAAACTCAACTACAGCTACTGCATTGTCAGCAGCGTTACTTAAATCTCCCTGTGTGCAGTTGGTCAGGCATGTAGGACAAGACGAAAATAACTTCGTATATAACTTTTTAACGAATATTTGAACCACTCAATCAACTGCGGGGATTATAGTACAGCTTTTGACGGATCGAATATTGATTATCAGTTTTTTACCTTTAAAAAAAGTTTTTTTTCTATATTCTTTATAACCCATAGTAAAATAAGCAGATACACGATGCTTTTAATACTAACTTAACAAAAACACAATCTTAATTTCTTATAGAACATAACATATTTTCTCTATACGTCAAGCACACACATCACACATTTACGAAACAGTTATAATCTATGTTATTCTGCTTTTCATGCTTCGATACAAAAATTTCAAAGCAAGCGTCAGACTTGTCATTATTTGTGGTACAAGTGTACGTTTGTAAGTACAAACATGTTGCTCAAAATCTTTTGACTTGTATTTTTTGTGTACGTGTATTTCCAATTTCAGGCATTGCTTCCAAGAGTGACAAGCGTTGTTTGGACAATCAGATATTTCGAACAACTAGGTGCCTTTGGTAAATCTCTGAATTATAGCCTCGGATTGGAACTGCGCCCGATAAAAGCCGTTATACATGACCCCTATAATATTAGGACTTAATACTGGTGTTTAGTGTGGCTTAGAAAAGGTCTTGGGCTTAGAAAAGAACTGCTCTATCTATTTCTACGTATGTCTCAGCCTTATTTATGCCAGTCGATATCCGAATCACTTTTAATACAGTGGATAACCACCAAAGTTTAATGCTATTGGCGCTATGGTGCTGAAATATACAAGTCAAAGGTTGTTGTGAATACTGTAAGAGTTTATAGACTAAATAAAATCCTTTGGTAACCCAAGACAAAAAAAAATAGTTTTTCAGAGCACTACCCTTTTGATCCAAAATTTGACTAAAGTCCTCTAAAAAGTCGTATATTTCTTAAATATAGAAGCAACAATAATAATCTTAAGACATTTACAAATTTATTAAATAAATGTTCAGATTCATTCATTCAAAGCATTATAAATGTAATATTAAAACTAACGAAATTGCGCTCGTAAATAAATAAGAGTAAAGAGTACAACAACAGTAAATAATGTATTAGAGCCATTCAATTACTTTAATATTAAATAAGGAGACACATTCCTTTACATACATATGACGGGTAATTATATTTCCTGCGTAATCGTGAATAAGGCATTCAAAGCATTGTTACAGACACGATATCCTCTTATGTCTTCTTTTACACTGGAGTACCTATCTCATGTTTGACTTTATTCTTTAAGATTTTTGATATAGAGGTGTGGTTGAAGTTTACAATGTAGGTTCTTGCAGGTTTTATGTCGATGAATCAGATCGATCGAAGAATATAAATATTGTTGCTAACTGACTTACTACTCCCTCTTTCTGCCCGTGTCAGAGTTACATGTTGTTTATTATTAGTATAACAAGCAACAGTAAACTATAATATATACTATTGTTTTGTTCATGTTATAATTAAACTCTTCTACTTGTTGAGCTATCTGAGTATTTAAATTATACGTATGTACGTAATTCATATATCATATACCTATATATATATACATATTTTTTGTATTGCATATGTAGAATCCGATAAAGAGAAATGTTACTGCCATGTCGTACCAGGAACTAAAGGAAAAGGCACTGAATAGGACTGGTTGGAGGAGATTGCATCAATTGCACCGACAAGAGCAGAGCTCTTAAGTTTAAGAGACGTAGAAGCCTGTATTCATGATTATGAGAACGACCGACGTACCTTTATTGCTTGCCTTAACCAGCAATCGCGGACAACATAACCGTAGATACAGAGTATCTTAATAATATAAAATAATAAATATATTTATTTTCTACAATATTTGTGTTACTAAACAAAAAGTCGTTTAAAAACATGCAAAGTTCAGTTTAAAGATATTTATCTAAGAAAAGATAATTCGGCTGCATTACGAACGGTATCAGACGGCGAGATAGCTCCGGTGGCTGTAACATTACAAACTTTATCTAAATGTTGTTAAAACTTTCTACCTTTGTTCAAGAAAACTCAATATGGCCAAAATATTTGTTTGAAAATAAATTACCCAGAAGCAAGACGAAATATATTAATTCTCCGAGCGAGCTTATTAAAATTATGAATATGTTTTAGGCTGTCACAGTGACATGTTATTAATTTTTCTACTCCGTCAAAATCTAAAAAAACGGTAACCTAACAGGGTAATTTTGAAAAGTATAACACAAATATGTATTTCATGCGAAAAGTTTCGAAGATTGCTTTATTCAGTGTGAGACTAAGAATAAAATAGTTTATATTATTCGGCTATTTTTATTGGTTTTATATCCAGTAATATTTTCATATTCTACGTTGATATATTTAATTTACGTATAATAGTTTCATAAAATGTTATCCGGAACGGAAAATTTTATGATCATTGCTTTAACTTATAGCTTTAGTTAAAAGTGGCACAATCCTACACAAAACTTAGCAGTTTCGTATCCTTCTATCCAGAACAAAAATAATGATATTTTCGGAGCACTTTTTATGGTCCCACTTAAAAATTTCTACTTCTCTTCGATGTCCTTCCAAATTCAACAAAGGACAGGTACCTACGTAATTCAATGGATAACTCCAACAATTAACCTTAAAAGTTGTCATTAGGTACAATGAAAGCTTTTGTCCCAAAAACATTAGCCACTTTATCGACCGAGACGAAAATATTAACTAATATATTAACTTTAAGTCCAAACCTCTCAACGTCTGAATAGACCGCCTGATTGAAAAATGTATATTTTATATGAGTTAATCAAAAACGTATTTCAAGCGTTAGCACTTATCCTGTTACTAAATTTTAGATATACTTACATTAGGCTAAAGAGCTCTTAATTTATTCAAAAAAACGGTTTTAACTAACGGCTAACTAAGTTATTTGGAACTTATTAAGACCATAACATTCTGCCCTAACTTATAAAATTGTAACACTGAACACTAAGTTTGAAATTTTAATTTCACCTTAAATATTGTGTACCTGTACTTGACAAAATGTATAGTGCTCATACAATGTTTTTGTTTGTTGATGTCTTCTTCGAAAGATTCATTTATATATATAGTTTACAAATATTTTTGCTATTAAAATGTTTTAATTTATCACCGCCATCATATTAGTCTACAGGTCCCTGCTGGACATAGACGTCCCCTAAACATCCATTATTGCCGACTCTGAGCCGGTATTATTTAATGCTTTCCGTGGCAGAAACATTTTGAGCAGACTGGAAAGTAATTAAATTTTCGAACCATTTTATTACATTACAAGCCACTACAGGTATTCGATGATCTTTATCTTCAGGAGGATTATATATCTTTTTACCACATTAGTCGTATAAAAGAAAATTGTGTTTTGTCGCACTCAATTTTAGCTTACTGCTATGCCGAACATGATATTTATCAGTTCTATTTAACGTTGGAGCACTGGCCGATACTGGCACATCGAATACTTGCGTTTGTCATCTCTACAGTATTAGTGAGATAATACTGTCGAGATAGTTGACATCTATACACTCGTATTTCACAGAGTGCATGTTGTAAATACGAGACATGAGGAATTAAGTTCGGAATACATATACGAGCTTTCAACGACGGTCAGATGAGACAGAGAGTGTTTGCTTAAGTATATTAAAAAAGCTAAGTATTTTTGTTTTCGAACTCGTATTTATGAGACTATTAAAGCTATAATTTCTAGAAAAGAGATTTTTAATCGACTTGAGAAAAAGAAGGAGATCTGTCACTTCGACCGTATAAAAATATATTATATTTATATATATATTTATGTGTGTTCGCGAAAAAAAAATCATCAGGGTCAGGATCCACCTCGTTGCTTATGAACCAGTCCTGATGGTTTTTTTATTGGAAAGGAGATATCCCAAGTGTGGTACCATAATAAAGAAACCAGAATCTGATGATGGCATCCCAGGGAAATCGAGGAGAACCTTCGAAAATCGTAGTGGCGACTAGTGCATTTGTTATGTTTTTCATTAAGTATTTTAAAGCACTACTATTAAGTGAAGGTTTGGAGTCGATCTGATGATGCACCAAAAGACAGTTGAGAGAACTCCTCAACGATTTAGAGCAATTACTTGGTGTTTGGACTTAATTCATTTGTGATGATGAGAACTTTGCATCCATATGGGTTATACGTGCCATTATTAATGACCATAGACAGTCAACAATTAATTAATTAATTCCTCAACAGCAGTCATGTCGGCCTCACTTCATACGGTTCAATATGCCAAAATTTTTAGTTCGTATAAAAATAATACCTAAGTAAGATTTAGGTCTATCCATCACTAAAAATTGTAAAATAATTAAAAAAAAACCGACTTCAAACAGGAAGGAAACTAAAAAGCAAAAAATAAATTAACTTAGCACAATGTAATTCGTAATATTTACTTTTAAACTTTCGCGTTGCATGATATAAATTTATAAACATACGGGAATTAACGCGATCATGCAATAGTTATACACCGGCCGTGGTCACAAGCAGACTCAGAGTCTACTTGTGTCCACGGCCGGTGTAACCTGGTCGAAACGTCAAGCAAAATAAGGTATGTTAATACCTAATTCATGATCTCGTTAATTCCCGTATGTTTATAAATTTAAAGTAATTCGTATTTTGATTTAGTTAATCAGAAATGATTAAATAAGTATTTTATAATTTTGAAGTTAATACTATAATCACCTTACTACAAAAGCAAATTAAGATTGATAATACCTAGTTTTTGTTTCACATGGCACCAACTTGAAAATTATAAAATACTTATTTAATCATTTCTGATTAACTAAATCAAAATACAACATATTTTGTATTTACTGTTAAACTTTCGCGTTGCATGATATAGTAAAACTAAATATACGGGAATTCACGCAATCATGCACATGACATCGCAACATCAGTCTGCTTGTGACCACGGCAGGTGTAACCTGGTCGAAACGTCAAGCAAAATAAGGTATGTGAATAAATATTGCAATTTTTTTTTTTACTTTTTACTTTTCTTTCTGTATGAGGTCGGTTTTCTTTTTGTTATAAATTATTTTATCTGTACTATTTATACAATACTTCTCAATCAAGGTCTACATTACACTTAACCATTCGAAATTATCAACATTTGTAGAGCAGCTTTATTTAAATCTGAGTATACTAATATTCTATTCTGTCATGTACAGTCCGGCGAAACCTCACTAACTTTTAGTTACATAAACTTGTTTATGTTGTTTCTAAATATGTTCATTCGAAATTCAATTTTAAGCTCAAATATCATCAAGAAGGACAATTTAATCCGTCGAGATAAATAACTATTAAGTTGTTTTAATAGCAATCGCAACTTTCCGATAGAAGAGATCACGTTAAATTAGGTTAAAAAAGTCAATCTGTTGCTGCGATTTGCTTCATGTAAATAGAGCTAAAGAAAAACAGAAAAACTTTTTTGCACAACTCTAGTTTTGTAATGTTTTTTTTTTTAACTTTATTGACTAAATTGATACAGTTTGGATCGCACGCGGTAGTTAATCAAGCTTCGTTTTCCAAAGGATTATAGCGTGAAACTGGTTCGCTCTCAATAACTTTTGAGAGCATCTACATATTGATCCGATCATGGATTAACATCATTTAAGTATCAATACAACGTATCTTTTAAAAATGCTTCGAATAAAGTTTAGCATTTCGTTAATACTCATATTTATTTTCGAAAACTTATAGTATTAAAATGCTTAAAAAGCTACAGCAAATAAAAAAAATTGTATTTACTATAAGGTGGCGAAAATCGGGCGTGCCTATGTCCAACAGAGGACGTTTTTTAGCTAATATGATGATCATGATGATTAAACACATTACATTGGCCTTAACTGAGTTATGGTGAAAGAATACTTGGAGGAATCCTAGACCTAAAAAATTACTTAAAACCAATCCGCTTTGAGCAAACGTGGCGAACAATGTTCATGCCTTTGCCAGAAATATTTTTGCTTTTGCCCTTCAGTGGGACAGTAACATTTATTTTTATTTAATGCATAAATTTATATAAGTTTTACTAAGCGATGAAAGCTATCTTTAACATTAAAATAAATTATAACGCATATTTGCGTTCCAGTTTGAAATTGAGACGTAAAAGATGCAGTACCCTTCGGTCGCCCTGCTAAATACAAAGTAGATTCAATGTGTGAAAAGGTAAGTCAGGATAGGCACGTTTGTAGTTCCAGCATTTTAGAGAAAAATCAAAAATTCGGGCGCGAGAATCTTACTGAATGAACCATATTTTAACACCTGATCATTTATTAAAACGTAACTGTGAATAATTGGAACAACGAAGAAAAACGTTTCAATAATTACAGTACAAAAGATTAAAGTTTTATAAATGTTTTTAAATTTATATTATGTATTGCCTAGGCTTAATGCATAGTTATCTACAATATTACCCCACTACTTTTACATTAATAAAGCACTATTATAAAAATATAACTAGATCATGAAAAATCTTAGTATAAAAATTCAAAAATATGCTAAGTATTTTAGGTTAACTTCAGAATAATTTACTATATTATTTTTTGCGCTAAATAAAGTTAACAATGCATACAATAACCTATTTCTGCAAAAAGGTTTAACATTTATCTAGTTTTCTTCACGTAGTTGTGATCTTGTTTATTTTAGCAATTATTCAGAATACTTGACTCAGAAGATTCTTAGTTTATTTAAAAAGTTAATAGTGATACATTACAAAGTTAATTCTAGATTCTTTTACTAAAATTATAGTTTATGTGATGCTTCGCTTACTGGACGCTGTAGTTATCTTAAGAAATTAGCTGTCACGGCAAATTTTGTCAAAACAAAAGTAATAATGTTAGCGGATCATCCATCACTAGATTAGCCACTACAAATAATGTTCCCCGGCTCCAACAATAACTCACTTTCAGAGATATACACGTCTTATGAACTGCACTCACCACACAAAGTTGTGTATCGAAGGTATGTGTATTAATGGTAGGTAGTTTTAAAATTATATAACAAGCTTTTTCTGATTTATTAATTACTAGCTGAGTCCCACCGCTTCGCCCGCACGTAAAATATGTTTTGTTGTATCCTTCGGAAATCAGACCAATTTTCGGGATAAAAAGTAGCCTATGTCCGTCTCCGGCACCGAATCTATCTACATAACAATGTTCAGCCGTTTAGGCGCTAATTGTTAACAAACACACACCCAAACACACACATACACACAAACACACACACACACACGCACACACACAAATATTCGCATTTATAAAATTAATAGGATTGTTAATTTTTATCCGTAAATACCATAGGCATAGTTTACAATCAGAATTATAAATCCGTATTTGTGGTTTGAACAAATTAAAACTCAAAGCATTTATTTAATTTGGATTATAATTCTGAAAAATTCACTATCGATGAATGATGCACAGTAAAAACATTTATAGAATACCTTGCACAATATTTAAAATAATACTTTGTGATTTTTCGCTGCATGAACATAATAAAACTTGTTTATTTTTTTGCTTCATCGAGTTCCTCTTGATCAACCCAATAAATGAAATATTGCAGTATAGTGCAACTTCCGTTGGTGAGAAAATTAAAATGCTTTTTTATTTTTACAGTTCAATTTTCATGTTGCGAAATGAAGTATTGGATTTGTTTTCAGTTTTAAAAAAAAATGCGTCTTTAGATATAAAGACTTTAACTACAATAATAATTGAAAAATATACGTAATCCATAAATTACTTGCTGAATTCATTGCGTTTAATTTTTACTTATTATTGAGTTTAACTTTTTCTTCAGTCTTGTTGACTTTAAGTATATCCGTAATAACTCGTATGTCTATGTTATTAAATTCATTTTCATATCCTTGTGTCGACGACAGTACAATTTTATTGTTATCTGAACCGAGTTCTCTTGTACATATACATAAAGACTTGTGGTTCTGTTTCTTAAACAATGAAAATCAATAACATCGATTCGGTAGCAACTGACCCAAATGATATTTGGAAAAGACTGCTGACCCGAAAAGTCAATTGAGGCTCCTTTGAGCATAGAACCACTTCTTTTATCCATTATCACCGGAGATGCGCAACGCTTAGCATTTCTTTTTTAAATACGAGTAGTATTGAGTTAGATTTGGAATTAAAACTCTTCGGAACAATGACAGAGATGGAAAATAACTGTAGACCTAGCCGTGAGGTCCAAACTAAAACCACACCATCTGTTCCACTACGTTTCTTATGAGATGACTAAAGAAGGACCTAGTAACAGGGTAGTTACATTACATTGCATGCTAAATCACCTGCCAAGCTTAAGGATGAACTCGTATTAAGAAGACAGAGATGAAATGTGCGTGAAATTTACGAAAAATTAACATTTGCTATAGTTACAATAGTATATTTCACTATTGTATGTGATGAGTAAAAATCAAAATCTTTGTGTTTTAAGAAATGATAAAATACAAGCAAGCAAAATGTTTTCTTTAGTTGATGATAAAGTAATATTAGTAGTACTAACTAATATCAATTTTAAAGTTTTATTAATTTATTTTTTTATTTCTCATATACCTATACTACTAAATAAAGTGGAAGAGTTTGTTTGTTTGAACGCGCTAATCTCTGGAACTACCAGTATGATATGAAAGGAAGGTTATAGGCTATGTAATATCACGCTACCAGCAATGGGAGCAGAGCAGTAAGCAAAGGCTAGGGTGACACCGCGAAAAATAATTACCTATTCAAATCCGACTAGTAATTCCAGAGTTTAGCGCGTTCAAAGAACCAAACTCTTCCGCGTAAATGTATTACTAGCTGCGCTCTGCGGCTTCGCCTGCGCCCTAAATGGTATGTGTTTAATTAATGTAACTTGGGCACCAGACTGATTTTCGGAATAAAAAGTATTCTATGTTGTATGTAGATTCGGGGCCGGAGACGAGCGCTGAATCTATGTATTTCTAATCAAGAAATAGTCTACAGAATGACTATTTTTTATACCACTAATAGCTAATCAACTGTTAGTTTTATATACTTGACACTCAGTTGTGATTATATGTCCATATAATTAGAAGCAGTAATCACTTGTAATTAGAAGGCACAGCTCCTTTTTATTACATTACACAAAATAGTGAGCTACGAACACATCCTATTACGTCGTAAAACCTCGTAGCAGGTAACATTCATAACTGGAATGATACATGGCTTTTAAAATGTAAAATTGGGTTATGCCATTCACGAGCCACTGTTTCTAGAAAAAAATTGGCAAGAGCCCACGCCAGCAGGAGATGACTTCATATTCTCTGCTATTGGAGTAAACCAAGTAGAGATAGTATATAAATTTAAGTAATAGAAATAATAAAAAATATAGAAACACCATGAAGATATAAAAATATCAAATACTTAATATCTATAATATGTGCAATATCTGCTGTCAATCTATATAAATCGACTGCAATTTAAGCTTAAAGTAGTGTTCTGCACTTGATCATCAAATGTGTCTAGAGCAACTCGTCACAATTCGTTCTACTAAACAAACAATATTTCTGCTCAAACATTACTGCGCGATCTAAAAACTAGATCAGCAAACATAGACCAAAGTTTATGGACAACTATGGGAGTTACAGTCGATACTAGAATTTAATGTGATAGAGTCTGAGTTTATCGCGATTTATTGAGAACGTTTTGTACCTCATACCGAGAAAAAATTCAATTACTTTTGCCTGATTTAGGGATAGGTAACGTCAGGTTATCCAGAGAATTTAGTTTTATTGGTGATTTTGTTGTTTCTAGACTAACGTGTTTTTAGATCTTTTAATACATGGTAAACATTGAAAGCTCATATATAAACTGTCATCATCAGCAGGAATCTCAAACAAAGTGCTTTCACAAAATCTTAGTTATTTAACTAGCTGAAGAACCGACTGTGTGATCTTCAGTGTAAGGTCTCCATAAGAGATGATGAAAAGAACATCAGGCAATGGGCGTCAGCATTAGATTGTGAACTAAACAGTTATCACCTTATTGCGATTGCCAAGCGCGATGATTATGTCAAACACGTGTTGACTTTGATGAAGGCCTCTGTTCTGTTTTTACCGTCTTCAGACTAATCGAATTATTTACTGTAGAATTGATGATAATCCTGTATTTACGCCTCCTCCAAAAACCCCCTTGACAGGCTATGAGTATCACTTATCTATCGATTGTCTATCTTTGTAAGTTCTGTATTGCCAATCAGTAACTCTAAAGTCTATATTCACAAAAAAAATATTTTGGTAGTATTTCATTGGTAACAGAATGTCTTTGAGACTTATAAGTGCAGTAACTTATGTTACTTTTAAAACTCTTTATAATGGTTCACTAGTTTCAGTGTTAGTTTAGATTAGCTTAAGTTGTCGGTGCTTGTTTGACAAAGTTAGTTCTTCCTTTACTCGTGCTTAGCACCGGATAAACTGTATCCTTGTTCATTTAGTTTTTCTTTAGAATACTATATACCACAATTTTGTGTGGCAACAAAAACAGTGCCAAAGTTTATTTCGAAATGAAATTAAATTTTTTATTAATAATTTATTTAATAAGTTATTTTAGTAAAGTTATTAATTAATTGATAAGCATCAAGCAATATTTTATGACACCAACTTGACTTTTGTTTCAACGCGTAATATCATACAATGCTCATAATAGCTTTAATTTATCAAATGGACCTTAATACGTCAGTTAACTATGGCAGGCAACCAATACCCTTTATTAATTTTCCTTCTATGGCAAGCAATCAGCTTTATTGGCAATAGGTTTATTACATCTGAAGTGTAATACCGTAATAGTTGTTGGCACCAAATGATCGCACCTTTGTAGACACAGTTCAGTTCTTGAAGACGAAGACGCGAATAGATAAAGTCAGGTTGTTGAAGTTAAAGAAAGGTAGTTACGTTATACTTTTACGTGTATCCCATCACTACAACGAAGATAGTTGTTTCCAAAAAAAAATTTCAAACCAGAGTCATCAAACACTCACAAAAGATTTATAAATTTCTGGCATCGATGTGGTGGTTGTACAAGTGATAAATCCTGTACCTAACGAACATCGGCCTGCGCTGTTTTTCTACGTTGAAAATATTCACGTTCAATCCGCCTTTGTTCGCATTCAATGCAGTAACTGCAAGTGTACGTACCTCAGTCTACGGGAGCATGAAACTAACTATTCCAGTCAGGTAATTACGACTAGCCTCTCCAAATATAGCGTCAGTTTAAAGTGGCCTAGTTGAAACCCCTTTTATTTATGTGGGATACCAGATTTTAAAATTGAATTTCTGTTTTCGATTTATAGACGATAAAATTTTACTAAGAATAATAAAATGTCAGCTTAATACGTTACAGGACGAAAAGGGAGGGAATTAGGACACAGTTTTTATTTTCAGGTTTCTCTTATGTGATTCCAGCCTGCCTAGAAAAAAATACAATACCACAGTCATATCACTACCTAGATAGTGTTGTATTAAGTAAGTAGTAGAAAAATAATTGAATTTATTTAATGGTTGTTCCCAGGGTTGATTTAAGAGTTTCAAAAATGCTTCTAACTTAAAATAAGCAGAGGGTAGTTACCCGCTTGTTTATCTTACACAATAGGCAATAAACTAAAGATTTTTTGTAGATATATAAAAAATAATGTCGTATTATATATCAAACAACTAAATTGCATTATTATTAGATATCCGTAAGTTGTAAAGTGAGTTTATTTAAAAAAAGTTAAAATAACAGCTTGATTTAGTTGAAACCGTAACATTTAAAACTTTTTGTTTATTTCAAAACTTAAGGATTTCGTTCGAGACCTAATAAATAATTATTATTTTCTTATTGCCTTTAAATAATTTTAGATGTAATTAATTGGCTGAAGCGTGGAAGAGGTCACAACTACTTTTTAGTTTCAGTTACGCTTAGTTATGACTGAAGTTAAAAATTTGCTGAGCTAAAGCTTTTTATAAATGCAAATTACGAATAAAATATAAGAAATTTTATTTGATATGATATTAAGTAGAGGTAGTTGTTAACTCATTATAATTGTGTCTGAATACCACTACATTGAAAACATCTGTGCAATTTCATGCTTCGATATATTATTAAATAAATGGTTGGTTCATAAATAAATTAGGCTTGATGAGGCATTACCACATCGCCATGTCACACAAAAGAAAGTTATTTTAAAAACCAGCTTGAATACTGTTCACCCTTATCTAAAGCCGCATGTGTTACGGGCGGGAGCGAGACAACAACATTGAGTTGGAAAGAGAAAATCGATTTTCCTACATGATAATTACAACATGAAAAACACTACACGTTGAAGCGAGATGAAAGCAAAACAGTTTGTATTATGCTTAAAATAACTTTTAATCTTATAATAACTAGGTGTATATTTACACATCAAGATGTACACTAACTAGATTGCCGTATTAAAGAGTACTAAGGTTGGTAACGTTTAGATATTTATACTTTACTCGTTATTTACTATGATAATACACAAATAGTGACACTTACCAACAACTATCTTCTCAACTGCAAAAGGTTGTGCTGTCAACACCACGATTTGTATCAACAACAAGCCGGTACAGCTCGTAGCATATAGACTATTAACCACCATTTTAGTACGAAATGCAGCCGACTGATACAAAATTACATAGTACAATATATATTATTAAAAAGGCTCTGAATATTATACTGTGAGGAATATAAAGCGATAAAGTGTCGGGATGCTGTGTGCAAACCTGAGACTTAGGGGCGACTGATGGCGAGCGAGCGTGGCATGGGACGCGGGGGCCCCTCCCACACCGCCGAACGCGCTCTCACTTACTCACTTAACGCAATCCCGAAAACCGATCCTGCATCCGATATTAATCTTTTGATTTATCTATTATTTATAAAAATATTTTTATTATATTAATAGTGTATAAAAAACCTTATAATACTAAAATTATAAATCATTTTAATGACATTTTAAAATGTGTCATCGGAAAACATATGAGGTTGAACAATCTGTGCACTAAACGAAAGTACTGAAAGTGTTATCATGCACTTTCTTTGTTCCAAAATTTAAAGTGTATTTGTCTACTAGATGGTGCGCGCGTCGTTTGGTCGAGATAAGGGTCACACCCCGTCGCGCCCTCCCAACTCCCTTGAAGCGTGATCTTCTCCCTTTCGCATTAGCCACAATTCTCAACAACGCTACCTTTCATCGTTACGCCTATCAGTTATTTTTAATAATTATATTGTGTTAAAATAAAACAAATAAATAACAATATTTTTAAAAATATGAAGTCAAGGCTTGCGCTAACCAATGTTATCAAAAATTTTACTTTATAGGTACTGAAACAAACTTGAATAGTTAAGTTGTAAGTTGAAGAGAATAGCAAGCGTCAACTATTTATAGTAGTGAGTGTCGGCATAGTTAAAGCTTTCTCATGCTTTACTTCAAAGATCAGAACAGCATACTAGTTACTAGCATTTGGTGATTACAAACACTGCCTATCGGGGTTTTATCATTTGCAATAATGATTTTACTGGGTACAATAAATACTTATCAGAGCAAAACAGACAACATATTTTGAATACCGGAATTTATTAGGCGTGTTACTCTCTTGGACAATGTATTTTATGCAACAGTACTGAAATAACTGGTAACGTGTAATTCAAGTCACAATAAAATTAACACACAAGACATATTAATGTAAAACCAGTCGTCGTAACGCACACATCTAACTAACAAAATAATTAAAAAAATATATATACGAGAGCCGCCCTAGAAATAACTTTAAGGCAGCTACTAGGAAGTTTAATATCCTTAAGCAGTTGACGACCCGGGTCCCTTTAAACCTTGAAAGCTCAGAGGGGAAATAAAAAGATATTTCCATTGCAAATTTGAGCAAGTTTGATTTTGATCGCTACTTCAGGAGAAAGCCGAAAACAAGGTCGGCTTCAGTTCTATTCCCAGACTTTTAGAACCGCTGCCTTGTTTAAATGGAACGGGTGCTATCCTTTTTATATATTATGAGTTCAAGGAGGACAGCAATAGACAAATCGGATTGAATATTAGGGTTCTAAAGTTTCGAACAAGGATTCAGATCTAGTTTGAACTACGTAAAATGTAAATTTTAGTTAAGTTTAGAAGAAAGCAAGTTACACAGCTTTCCTTGTTTGTTACTCAAAGTTCGAGAGATTTTATTTTCTTATATCTACTGTCTGCAATACACTCATCAGGAGTCTACTTCAACGGTACCTACATAGTAGTGAGATTAAATTTAATCTTATAAAATAATTGTCAGTATTTTATAAGATTTTAGTTTATTATAAATTTTATAATAATATCATGGGTTCAATAGTTAAAAAAAAATATAAATTACGATTCTGACTCGTGCCTGGAGGCTACCGTACAAACGCACATGCCTGTTTTTTATTGGAGTCCAACAAACGTATAACCAATTTTATTTAATTTACTAGTTTTGTTATTGAATTCGATATTTTAATGATGATCAATAAAACTTGTTAGTTTAGGGCTTGTTTTGGAATTTTATGCACAATTGCCGCAATATAAACGGAGTTTCAGGTTGTTTCATATCTCAATGTGGTTATTGTAACATGGTCTTCAGTGAAAAATTATGGGACAAAGCGCATACACTGGTACTTATAGAACCACCCAACTCTTCTGTTAATTTCATGCAGAGATGATTTAGCTAAATAAACGACAGTGCCGACTATACTATACTTTTTTATTACTATACTTTACTGGTCCCAGCATGATCCCATGTATTTAGCTATATCTTTGTCTATATAAGAAAAAGAGCACAAGAAGGCTAAAAAGTTATATAGGCCTTATTGAAAATACAGTATGAATGAAATTATGATTGCAAAAACCATAATTTTGTCTACTACCAACAAAATTACTATAACAAAATTACTGTAACTTAACCAGACAAATCTATTCAAAGTATCAAGTGAATTTCGTAGGTATATGAATGTTATTGCATAATTATTCACGCATCGTGAAGTCCAGAACCACATAACTACAGTCCGCAATGAGCGATAATTCTTGCCTACATTGTACAACAACATTTAGCAAGTCGTCCCTCCCGAGCTCATAAAATATAAAAGCAATAAATGTCAAGCACAAACAGCCAAGTTTCACAACATAAAAGTTTGTGAGCGGTCGTGGAGATGGCCTCCGAGACCAAGTGGCTATTCAGCATTTTTCTATATCAGCTTCACTAATAATATCACCTTGCATATTTTGATTATTGTTTTAAAGAGATTGCTTCTTTTTTAGCCGTTTCTCTACAGTACCTCCACCGTATCTGTTTTACTTAGCAGTTTAGTTATAACAATTTTTTTACTACTACGAATACCCGAGGCCTAGACAAGTGGCACAGTCCGGCATAGATTTCTATTCTATTCATAGAACACATTAAAAATGTATGGGATTGACATAAGCTAACGACAATGTTGGCGTTAGCTTATGTCAATCCCGTAATTTTTTTTGTCTATTCTATGAATAGAATAGAAATTTATACTACTTTCCTAGGGCCCTTGGTGTGACGAATACTCATGAATTCGTCTTAATATTTTTTTCTGTAAAGTAATAATAATTATTATTACGAATACACTTTCAATTCACATTAGAACGGTAATAATATACCGGGGACAGGATATTTGCTTGTTGCGGAAATCAAGCGGGAACTGTAAGCACAGTGGGCGGAGTGTCACCTGCATGTTATTGAGGTATAAACGCAACGTCTTAGACTCATTGAGTTGTTGTGAATATATTACGAGGTGGTTTATGGTACATCGATGTACCATACCGTGATTTACTTTAAAAGTAGCACTTCGCACTTGGGTACTGTTGTGCTTGTTATGACATTATGTTACATATCGTTGAAATTCTCGGTTTTTCTCTAATAAATATACGCATGTATTATACATCTAAATCTTTCGAAGAAATTGCTGACGTTAGTGAAGAAACAGGCAGCAAAAATAATGCTTTTATACTATTAAGAGATTCCGTAGGTACCTAAATGTTTATTTTATTGTAAAATATTTTGTGGAATGCATTTTGACGGACAAAATATTATGTTCTCGATTAGATGATAAAAAAACAGACATTGTTGCTATGGTGGGCCTAGAAAGCGACAGCAGAAAGACCTAGATGCTTTGCGGGAAGCTAGATGAGGTTGTTATCAAACAGACAGGTGAGAAAAATCATGGAAAATTTACCCAGAAGTGGACAATAGCATGTCAAAAATAAATTATAAATAAATCCCGCTACTGTGTACTATTTGTCAATGGCAGTTTACTGGTTGAGGTTGCCCCGCTCTAGGTTCAATCGCACGAGATAAAGCTGATTGACAGACAGTTTCATTGCAATGTTCGAACCTTAGATCTTTGTTATTTACAAAGGTATTAAGCGTAACTTGCGCAAACGCTTTCACTGCTGTTTTTCCTGCCAAGTACTTGCTACTTTAACCTGAAATACTAGCTGGAATACTTATAATGTATTTGGCACCAGTATTTTTGGACTCATTTTAAGCAGCAATTAAAATGTACTGTGGTGTGAGAACGTGTGTTTTCAATGCATATTATAATTCTTTTATGCTAACTATTAGGCACTTGACAATTCTGAAACTCATTAATTCATTTAAACTCTAAATGTATAATTTCTTTTACATATCTTCCGATTTACATACAACGAGTATTCCGTTAATATCTGACTTCTTAAATAGACAATTAATGAAAAGTAACAAAAGAATATTGCCTGCCAGACCTGGCTCCATTCTGATTTTCGAAAGTGCCGACAGCACTCATAGCGAAAACACCAGCCGTGGCGCATTACTGTTAGTGACGTGATATAGAGAAAATAAAGACGACATAAATGACTCTCACTCTATATACTCGTATTATGAAGTAATTTTATTAGAAGGCGATAACATATTGCTAGGCTCCATATGGTGCGTTATATTACTATGTTTCTAGCCCAAACTGCCAGGTGAGTATCTATGGTTATAAATACTTCATAACTAACTGAAAAGGTTAAGAAAAATGCGTTTATAGGTGGGTTTAATATTTATTATTTACTTCAAAACACTGTAAGTTAAACGGATATGTTCCAGAAATAGCGGTTATTTATGCATAACATATAACTTCAGTAATAGTCAGAAATAAAAAAATCTCAGAAAATTAAGATAGTATATTTTGTGATTCTAAATAGGTGAAGCATTTTCATGCAACATAAAATAGTAAAGTAAAAGCGGCGGAAAACAACGACAGTACCTAATTAGAACAGACCTCAGAGGTACCTAATTGTTGTTAAATCTTGCCTTGTTTTTACGGCGTCGGTAGCTCGTAGTGAAAGAAAATAAATTTCGTTTAAACCCTCTTTTTCGTTGTCTATTGTTTCAACATAAACGTTTTTGTGTTGAAATAATAAAATAGCAATACGCATATTGCTTATTTAATATTAAAAAGTCATACGTACCTACTGTTATGCTTTTATTTTATATTCAATTTATGAATTTTCGTATGTGAATGACATATTGCCTTGCGATCGATTTTCGATGGTCACGTAAAATAAATATACCTGCAATCAAACTGCTACCACTACCACATCACAAACATATTCAGTTTTAATTACTCGCGACATGTAATTAAAATTGAATATGGTTATAATTGTAGGTACAAATAAAAATAATAACGGGTAGATAGTCACAAAATTGCATTATTTTTTTTATTAATTAATGTTCATTGAGTTAAAATTGTGCGTTTTGGTGTTTTTGTTATTTTTTTAACGAATATATAGTTTCTTATGCGCTAACATAATTAAGCACTTCATATTAGATCACATTCGTATCTTCAGATGCATATACAGTCTTTTTCGTCCTTTTATACAATAGCAGCATTAAGTGGTAGCTCCACAGTGTGGAGCACAGAAAGTGCTGTGTGTAGTTTGAGACCCGGTGTTCTTTTGAACAATAAAACAATAAAATTCACGGCATAGTTTAGTTAAGCAAATTTAAATGCGTCGTTTACAACTTGTATACTCACTTGCAGAAATTGTCACTTCGGTGTTAGTTAGTGCCAAGAAATATACATTAATCACAGTCGCTAGAAAGAAATTTAATCACACTTCAAGACATTTTCATAGAAGTGAGTAAATGTATTCTTCAACGACAATAATAATTGACATTCTCAGTACTCGTAGTTTAATTCTTACAGGATATCGCAACTTCATCATGTAACGAAACTATGCTCTAAATGTTTCTCATTACAAGTTATAATATGCTAATTTGTTAAAAATAACTACCGGTGTTTCTGTTCATGTTTTTATTTTTAGTTTTTTATATTTGACTGATTTTTGTATCCTTTTTTATTATGTGACGATAATTTAGTAAAACTCTAATGTTGCTGAAGAAAAGCCTTTTACAAGTTGAGTCAACGATCGCTGGTAGGGCAACCGTTAAATTGAAGCTGCTTAGAACCGGTCAAAACAGAAATACTTGAAGTAGATCCAGAGGCCCCAGACAAGTGACATATATTTCAATTCCATTCTTAGAATAGATTCCAAAATGTATCGGATTGACGTAACCTAACGACAATGTTGACGTTAGCTTATGTCAATTCCATACATTTTTATATTCTATTGTCTAGGCCCTCAGGTACGCCGATGATGCAAGATTTTATATCGAATAGTCTCTTGTTTATTGTATGTCAAGTTTAATATGTGATACATCCCGAATAGTAAAGTCTTAATGCAATACTATCTTTAACTACACATTTAACATTACATCTGAAAAGAGATAACAGAAGAGGCAATTTCGAGTGTCATTAGTTTATACGATTAAATGCGGGTTGTTATGTGTAAAGCTTCAGCTGTAAAATTCAAGTTCGGCGGGACACCTTCGGACGCTCCACTAGCAACACACGCCCTGAAATTATTATCATTATTATACATAAAGCCGCAAGTCTCATCTTACTATTGTAATTAGTGTATTTGTAAACAACATTATAATCCTTAAAATCTTACGATCAGTGTCTTTTATCTATTTATTATCTATCTATTTATTTCTCTTAAAATTTAGTTGTTCCTACTAGCCTACTTCGTTACACATACTTACTTGCTTGTACAATTGCGCATAATTAAAGTTAAGCGACGCTACCACATTACCATACTATAAGACTCGTAACTTAAACTTTTAAATGACAGTATGCTTAGCAAAGCGGCAATGTTTTGACAGGTATGATATATTCACATTTTATATCAAGCTATGAATACAATAGTACCAAAAAATCTAAGCTTTCTTTCTGTTTGTAAATACCTTTATTTAAAGTCTCCATATTCAGAGTAACTCGAGCAATATAACTTCGTAAAAGTTAGCCTTTGTTTCAATCACACAAAAATAGAAGACCTACGGGTGCAACGCTGCCGTTTCAAGTAACCTTGTAAGTTTTTAATTATGTTCGTACAGTGTAAGTACTTATTATTGTATATATATATATTTAAATTATATAATTTATTTACAAGCCACCATTTATAAAAGAGAAAGGGCAGATTTATAAACAATTACTAAATATTACCTTTATACATTGGCTCTACGTCACTTAAATATTTTATTAACAAATCCACAAACAACAAAATATAAATATGTAGAACTATATGTAGAATTATCTGTAATTTCCTATAGGTTATGGCGATTGTGTGCAAAAGAAGAAAGGAAAATGCTCTCAAAAAGTACCAATAAATTGAAAACCACCAATATTAACATTTACTAGTATTATTATGATGGAAATGTATTCATCTTTTAAGAGTAGTCACCTTATAAAATATTTATTATTGTATGATAAGTTAGTATTATTTACTTTAAATCGAGATAAAATACATGAAATGGCAACCAAATTTTAGAGACAACAAAGCAGTAATGTAAATACCAAGTTGCCACGACCACCTACTGCTGACATGCGAATTTGAAACGTACTCAAAGAAGTGATTTGAAGTTTCCCGCGATGAGAGGCGAAACATTTAATTGCACAGGAGAAGCCGCTATCGTAGCGGACTGAGGCGCACTCAAATAATTTGAGTCGAGGAAGTTAGTAGCTGTTGAGGTGAAGAAGGTCATTAGATATTCAGAGTCCCATTATTTGTGTGCCACAGACTGCCTTCGCACGGTTCGCAAGGAAAAGTTACAGTTAAAGATTGATTTCAGCGACAATCGTCCAGCTTTAATAGTTTCCTACAAAGTTTTATTTTAATAAAATGTTGGAGTGCATAGTTGAGTATGAAACGGAAGGTTCGCCGCCGTGTTGATGATATCGCATGCTTGTGAACTTTAATTTTTCATCACACAATGGTGAATGGATGCATAAACATTGCAGATTTCCAGAGGTGCGGTGATTAATGGTAATGGATTTCGAGAATGGATAAAGCTGCCAGTTATTATTATAGGTCGAGTGCGCTCTACTGCAACAGACAAAAGATAGCTTGGTCAATCAAAATGCTTCACGATTTTATTACACTTTTAATGTTCGAGGACATGAATCGTAGAAGTCGTAAAGATGAACGAGTGTTAGTAACAGTTTTACTTAGTGCCATCGGAAATTGAGTTCTCGTAAAGACAACAAAACGTTAAAACTTTATTGGTTTAAATACTTAAGTACTAAATTGTGGAAAATTGAAAAATAAATAAATAAATTGGTAATCTTCCAAGTTTCTCTATAACGTATGCCACTAATGCCCAAGATAAGCCTAAAAGCTAGTATAGTTTTTTTTTCAAAGAGAAACTAAACCTGGACGTGTATCACTATTATAAATGCAAAAGTTTGTGTGTGTGTGTGTGTGTTTGTTACCACTCAGCGCCTAAACAGCTAAACCGATATCGATGAAAATTGCTATGTAGATAGATTCCGTGCCGGACACGGACATAGGCTAATTATTATTCCGAAAATCTGTCTGTTTACCGAGGGATACAACAAACCATATTTTACGCGTGGGACGCAGCTAGGTTAGTTAAAATAAGTCTAAAATTAACGTACTGCCAAGGTCCTTCTCTACTTGGTACGAGGCCTTTGTCTATAGTCTACTCTAGTCCTCGTGATAGTTAAATAGTAGTTGTTACTTTTTGTAAATCAGTAACAAGAGATATTTTGATTATGATTATTTATTATATATATTATTATATTCATCAACAAAATTTATTAATTACCTACTATCAAACTAGCTTGGATAGATTTCTTTAGAACGTGATTTCTGTTGTTGTTTTAACACCCGACGTAAAAGCGACGGGGTGTTATAAGTTTGACGTGTGTACGTCTATGTGTGCGTATGTATGTATGTCTGTGTGTCTGTCTGTGGTTTCGTAGCTTCCAAACGGATGAGCTGATTTTGATTTCTTTGTTTTGTTTTAAAGGTGTATTAGTCGGGAGTGTTCTTAGCTACGTTTGATGAAAATCGGTCCAAGATTTCACCCTTATCCCGCATGGTTTCCCTTGCCAATTCCATTCGTGATACAATAGATGTTTTTGCTGGTTCTGTAAACTCAGTAAGGTGTCAGCTAAAATATAAGTTTACATAATAAAATAAAATTTTACTTCTGTCACTTCTTAAATGTCATCCATCAAAAATATTTATTAGTCAATTTAATATTTACATGATTATTATTAATTAGTGTATATGAGTGTCATCTTAAAAAAAAATGCATGTAAGATTCACATCTAGTAGATGTCAATCATAAGTTTATTCAGAAATTTTATTTGCATGTGTGATAGTGATTGAACATCAGATTTGTGAATTAAATAAAAAAAAAAAAAAAAAAAAGGCACAAAATGGCGGATTACATATTTTACACAACTCCCTCAATAAGGGTATGAAATGAAAAAAATTTAACTAGTAGAATAATGTCAGGGTTTATTAAATTTTCAATTAATATGTTATGTCGCTGTATTGCTATTACTTTTGTACATATAGTATTCGAGTTAAGTGAAAACTAATGTTGATAGTCGCTGGCAACTTAAAAAGATTATATCGATATAAACCCAGCTTCACCTGTTTGGTGCAATTGGTATTTCTAAAATTAGCGCAATGGACATGTAAATCGAAACAGTCTTATACAATGCATGTCTAACTTTATTTCAAACTTTGTATTTTTTTCATTGATGGTGGCCAAATTGAAAAATCACGATAGATATAACTATGATACCAAGATGATGTTACTTGTTTATTGTAGCACAGTTTATTGTTGTCAAACATATTTATTACAAACTAGCTTTCCGTCGCGGTTCACCCGCGCGATTTTACATCTTTGGTTACTGATCTGCGCCCGTCGCCAGTAGTGTGGTGTTACATAGCTTAAACTAGACTATCAAACGCAAAAAAATATTTAGAGAAATTATTCAAATCCAACTGGTAGTAACTGAGATTACGCGCATTCCAACAAACAAACTCCGGCCACAATGAGACAGCGGCCGGCATACCGACTAAAACCCACGGTGTTCCTCCAGACGGCTAGGGTGTCGGGGTCACGGGAGACTCCCGCGCATTCATCCGCGACCCCGACAGGCCACGGCCCGCTCAACGTGAGCGGGCCCCGTCTGATTTGGAGGGCCTAGCCCCCCTTCCTCCATCGAGAGGCGTTCGTGGAACACGTACGCCGCCTTCTCGGGCCTGTGCTGTTCGAGCGGCGATTGCAAAATCGCCGCCCGCAGGCATCCTCCTATGGTGGCTGGAAATCCCGGAGTGCCCCACGGCGACGTCCGGGGCGGGCGCGACGGGCGGGGAGCATGGTGGTCAGCTCCCTCTCACACTCGGCCGCCTCCTTGACGAGCATTACCTGCTCGCAAAAGGAGGCGACCCCCTCCCAAGCCCTCTCGCTGCGGACCATGGAGAGAACCACGGTCGGCAGCGAGAGCTAGGCCGTCGCGAGCGCCTCAACTAGGTCGCGGCGCTGGTCCGCCCACGCCGGCCACTCCACGAGCGTGTGGAGCGCTGTGTCGCACGGGCAGACCCCGCAATGATGGCAGACGGACGTCTCCTCCCGGCCTATGAGACACAGGTACGTGCCGAAGCACCCGTGACCAGTGAGTACCTGTGTCAGCCGGAACGTGAGGACGCCGTGCCTCCTCTCCAGCCACTCCTCGAGGATGGGACTTACCGCCACCACCGTGGCGTGCCCTGCTGTTGGTCGCGCAAGTCGCGCCTTCCACTCTGCCACTAGGACCGTGCGGAGCTGGGACCGCTGCGCCTCGATTTCTCGAGGCAGAGGTCGCAGGTCCCGCTCCGCCGCCTCCTCGCGCCATCGGAGTAAAGACGCGAGGACTTCGGCTTCCAGGTCCCAGGGCGGAGATCCGGCCAATAGGGTCGCAGCCTCAAAGGAGATCGTACGGTAGCCGCGCACCATGCGCACGGCCATGGCCCTTTGCGGCCTCCGTAGGACAGCAACGTTCCGGGCCGCCAGGTTGGCAGCCCATACGGGCGCTCCGTACAGGGCCATGGACCGCACGATCCCTCCATACAATTTCCGGCAGAAGAAGAGTCTTGCTTAAGCTATGAATGTTTAACGTTTCTTTTTTAAATTCAGTATTTGAATTTTATTTGGCGGAAGGCACAAGGTGTTTGTGGTATTGTAAAATTATATTATCAGCTGTTGTTACAAAAATTATTAGTGGGGTAAGTAGAAGTTTGCCTTTCAATTTAATATATAGCCTATTTATATTTAATATTTAAACCAGAATGTTTTTTTGTGCTTGGGTTATGCATGAAATTAAAATAAAAACACATTCTCTTAACAACACAGTGTGTTTTTATCTTAACTGTCCATCAGTGGTGCAAAAAAATGAAAGTTTCTATTTATTAATAATGAAAACCAATTGCAGTGTTCTACATTACATACAGCAGAAATGTAGAAAAAACACAGGATCTACAATTTTTAATATGTATTGTACAACCACTATTATTAATTAAATAGCAAAATACTACAAATTTGCTCTAAAAGTGTCCATTATTGGTGTTTTTTTTATATGATTTTGATGATAGCCTGAAGACAAATAGCCTGAAGAAAAATAATTTTATTACCTATCTTATCTACAATGTGTAAAAAACCTTGATATTTTATTCAGAATTTAGATTATTTTCACCTTAATTGAATTTTGTGACAGATGTAATAATATGTAATTGAATAGCAGCGACTACAAATGAACTTAATTAAATATGAAGTTAATGTATTAAATATGGTCACCGCTTTGTCTGTTGAACGAGTTTTAATTAATTATGTCTCTAAGTTACAGGTTTGTTTGTCAATTGAGTTCCTGTTTTCATATACCTTATATAACTGCACTTTAGTAGGTACACAACGATGGAGGCAAACAATAATTTCTTTTTATAACAATATTCTCCGCCTAACAAACGCTGAGTAAAGAAAAGTATGAAACAATTTAAATAATTTATATTTCATTTTCTCTTTTACTATCTACAACTTCTTTCACTTTATCAACCTTGAGATCGCTTTTAGCGATAAAACTAATATGAAAATCAAGTTAGCTTACAGCTGAGAAAAAAAGCCACTGTCGGAACTATAAGAAATGACATTTTGAAAACAAAATAAGGCAACGATATGTGAGTTCTTCGAGCGGACAGTTTATTGAAGTATATTTTATTTATTTGTGAGTTGCAATTATAGAGTTTACTACGTAAATGTCGGTTATATCGCTTAATATATTATTTATAATACATATATTGACGATTTTTTATATAAATTTTCATCTCCTATTTCAATCCATTCAAGCCACTTTTTCACAACAAAATATAGCATATGTTGTTCTCCAAGGTCTAGTATATCTCTATATTAAATTTCATCAAAATTGGTTCAATGGTTTAGGCGTGAAAGTGTAACAGACAAAAAGATAGATAGACAGACAGACAAATAGTAACTTTTGCATTTATAATATTAATATGGTTTATATTTAATTATATCCCTCACATTATTTTTTCGTTTGTTCGATCATTAAATTTTTTAAAGTTGACAAAAAGATAGATAGACAGACAGACAAATAGTAACTTTTGCATTTATAATATTAATATGGTTTATATTTAATTATATCCCTCACATTATTTTTTCGTTTGTTCGATCATTAAATTTTTTAAAGTTGACGACACGTGACAAAAACGTGGTGTATAACGGACCTAAATGGGGATATTTGAACTAGTTTGAGGAAAAACAAAATTCATTTATAGCTCTTGCTGGCTGGTGGCGCGGCAAGTGAATGCGGTACTATTATATACATAAAACATTGCAATATAATCAAAACCAGTGGCGCATCCAGAAATAGGGTGCTCAAGCCACCCTTTTTTCCCAAACGCATCTACATACTTCAAAAAATGTATAGTGTTTACCAGGTAACTACACTGGGGGCGTGAAGCCTTGCCTGAACTAAAAATGATCCTAATAAGGGTACATCCCTTAATCCCCTTGACAAAAGCCGTTGCCTACTGTGCAGGGAATGAAGTAGTCATTCCCTGCACAGTAGGCAACGGCTTCGCAGAGTCCGTGACATTAAAGGAGCAATGCTAGGGACTCCTAGCCGCCATGAGCGACAATTTTCACTTACCATCAAGGGCGCTGTTTGCTTGTCTGCCACTGTCGGCAATAAAAAAAGGTTTTGTTTTGCTTCTTGAAATACGGAACCCTAAAAATAATATATAAAATATGTTTCCGTTATTATATGTGATCAACAGATCTGTTAATAAAATAAAATAACATTACAACATAATCAGCCTATTAAGCAGTTTAGTGGTCTGACCACTAGGCTATTTTCTGCATTGTATTAGAATAAAAATCATGACAATGACCCATACGAAAATTTAAGAATCATATCGTTAAAAGTAATTAACAAACCGGAATTGAATCTAATCATTACCAAGACTTGTTACTAGCTGAGCTATCGAGGTCATCAGTTAAACATTATGATTTTTATTGAAAACAATGATTGTTTTCTTCATGTCGCATCAGAGTGATGTCGAGTTTCAGTGTGTCACACAAGCGTACTTTCGAACAACGATGAGTCGCAGAACAGTTTTTTCGCACAAGAGTTTGACGAACTCAAGTAGTGGTGGTGCACTCCAAATTTACTCCAGTATTCACATTTTTGTTATTTTAAATCAAATACACAATTTGGTGTATTAGGCAAAAAAGGCACTTGTTGCCTGTAAGGAACTGATCGAAACCTTTTTCTTTTTATTCACACACGAAAACAATATGAGCGATTTTGGTGTGACACCTATGTTTTTCACATTTTAAACATCACATCTTTATAAGCTAAGGCAATCACTTATTATTCATGCTGTCATGTCTTGTAAAATACATTTCTGCAGTATATATGATTTATTTTTCTTTGAGATCGAGCGGAAGGACATCTGCCACTACCTGTAATACTTTAGCGATAATCGTCCCACATGTCATGTTCTTCATGCCTTGATTCAAGATATCAATTCGAAAGACTGACTTTGAATCCGAATTCCGATTCCTAATCCGAATTAATTGTAAGTATAAGTAACAATTCAATGTAGTGCCTACCGCTTCAATTTGAAATATCAATTGGTATCATTAACCAATATCTATAATAATCCACATGAGGTAAATATATTGATCATCACATTTCCATTGTAAGTGCATCTTCTTCTAGTCCTAGTCTAAAAACATGCGCCTCATAGTACCTACTACATGTTACTAAAGTGGCTTAAGTTTTTTTTAGAGTCTACTTAGGTAAAAAAAACTCTCAAGTCATCGTTAATATCTTTGTTAGTGCATAAAATCTATTTGTTAAACAATTTTATCTTTCTAAAATCAATTCCAAAAAAAAATTACTTTCGCTTTTGATTTTTGTAATATTTTAATATCTTTTAAATTTTTGTGTTTGAAACTTGCACGAGTCTTCTTTTTTGATGAGACCTTTGACCAGAAGTCAGCGGACTGCTACGTGATTGATCTCTTCTAACCATTGCATATACATAGAATAGTTCAAAATCGACACAATGTTCGTAATTTTCTAATAATATAATTATAGCGCAATAGTTACCACGCGTTGATTTTGTGATCAATTAGTTAACTAATTATGTTTCGTACCTAACATACTCATGGTTATTGATATTATTTCGAGTAGTAACTAATTAGTTCAATTAATATTATCTAAGGCAATATCAAGACTCAATGTGAATTGGGATTTTATTTTGCTTGTTTATTTATTTTCCTTTTTTTACTTGTGGAATTTTTATTCATAAGTCTTTTTAGCCAACAGTTACGAATTAAAGTATTATTTTCTATGCTGGCTGCTATTTATATATATCCAAAATAAAATAACTATCATTGACTATTAAATATGGTTTTATTGCTTTTCAAAATATTTGCCGTGATCGATGCATTCGACGAAACCAGTTTTCATAGCACTTTTTCTAAACGGAAGGCGGTATCTCCAAAACATGCTTTTAGAATGTCTCAACGCCTTTTTCTCGGGTTGAAAATCGTTGACCACGTAATTTATTCTTCACAGTTGGGAATAAAAAGAAGTCGTGGGTGACAAATCAGGGCTTAATTGCGGATGACCCGTTAATTCCACCGTTTCATCCTAAAAATATCAGGTCGTTTCACTCGAAGTGTGACAGCTTGCATTGTCGTAATGGAGAATGATTCTGAGTTGTGGATTGTTCTTCCTAATTTCTCCAAAGACTTTTGGCAAAAAAATGGTCGTGTACCACTCCGAATCAACCGATTTTATTATTTATTTTCTAGTAGTACAAAAAACAGGCAAAAATTTGCTTCAATGTGCTTTTCGCACGAGCAACTTTTGTTGGGTTAGGCAGGCTCTTGTTGGAACACCCAAACTGTTAATTGTTGCTTAGTTTCGGGATTATACGCATAAATCCAGGATTCATCACCTGTGTAGATATTATAAACAGCTTTTCATAAACCACGATAGTATTTTTTATCATTTTTTCGCACCAATCGACATGAGTCTGTTTTTGATCTATTGACAAGTTGTGCGGTATTTAACGCGAGGGCCAAGTGTTCGTGTAATATCTTATGTATACTCGTCATACTAATGCCCAAGGACGCCTCTATCTCTCGAAATGTAACATATATATTATTTTAATTTTTAAATAAGTGCTGAACCAATAGCCATCAAATGTATATGGGACAACGTCTGAAACATGAACTACCTTACAAAAAAGAATCATTAAAATCCATTCATAATTGGTGCAGAAATCGCGTAACGAACATACAAAACAAAACATACGACTCGAATTGAGAAAGTCCTTCTTTTTGAAGTCGGTTAAAAACAAAGACTTAATCATACAATTTGCTTCACTGGAGACGTTGGTGCTTCGTGTATTTGTTAAAACAATAACTTAATTTTTAGGGACGCAAAACAAGGGAGGTTTAAAGAACGTCTACACTTGTACATTTAGTGCAAAATGAACGGCGCTCCACTAACAGAACTGAAACACCCGGCCACCGGTGAGCGCCATATACTCGCTGAATTTATGTCCACACAAATTGCTTAATTGAGGAAAAGGCTTTTGTTTGTTCTCCTTTTTGCGCTCGGAGGGTCAGGCCAGTAACTACTGGTACTCGTGTTACTGCACGTG
Organism: Parascotia fuliginaria; assembly: GCA_963082885.1. Lineage (NCBI taxonomy): Eukaryota > Metazoa > Arthropoda > Insecta > Lepidoptera > Erebidae > Parascotia > Parascotia fuliginaria. The sequence continues at coordinate 9,324,954 of OY720170.1, forward strand.
GACTGGCCTGACAAGTTTATAATTAAACTATTGCTGACTGTGAGACTAATGATGTCTTTAACACGTTAAAATAGACTTCCGTAATTATAACGTCATAAAACGGAGAGAAAATCTTTAAATTATATTTTTGATTGGGGCTGTTTTTAATACCAGCTATTAGATAGAAACTTCGTATTTTTTTACTGTACAGTGTATTCCTTCACTATATCTTTTTTATATTTATTCTTTTATTCAAAATAAACATGAACAGTACATTTCAAAACTCTTTTTTGGCTTAGACCTCGTTACCAAACCTAAAATTCTCTCAGAATGGTCTTCTAAACTAGTTCATTGCTTTCAAACTTTAAGCTACATTAAAAATACAACGATTTTTGAGCTCATACTTACTCGAGGTAATTTGGTTCCAACCTAATGTTAAACGATGTTATTCAAATTCTTAACATTTTGTTCTACACACGCTGGCGTAATGCCAGTGAATGAACTCACTAGGATATCTAGCTTCTGAGTTTTGACATCAATGCACAGTTCTTAAATAAAGATATTAAAAAAATTATGTAACTAGAACTGATTAGATCTTTTTAAAACATATTAGATAACAAAGTCATGGTTAGTTTTAATTACTTTGTATTTTGCCTGTACAATACAATTTTATAATATCAGATAAATAATTTACTTTCACAGGGAAAATAGTAATTTAAATATTTTTAATCCTATAACTACACAAAATTTTAAATAACTATATGTCAATTATGTTTATCAGATACATTCGCATATTACCTAACAACATGTTCTTTTGTTCTAATGTCTTATCCCTAGATCTTGAGAAGATACGAAAAATTTAACAGGATAAAACTGGAAGTAAACAGTAAAACTAGTTCCGTAAATTCTATGATGAAATGCATTATATACACGTATGCAGTCAGTATATTGGCCACGTTTGGCACTCGGAGATGGGTTTACAGTTTCTCGATTGTAATACATTCGTGTCACGACAATTTCTTTTTAACTTATTGCATTTTACTGTGGAAAGCTCAGTGCGCAATCATTCTGTTACTAGGAGGGCCGTCGTAAAGAGACTAGTTGGAAACTTTACTGCCTTGCTACGCTCTCCAACTGTTAAAATTGTCCACGCTGAAAAAAGTTAATATTGACGTAGGTAAGTATGTAGGTATATAACTAGTCTAGTAAGTAGAAGGTTCAAAATACTTTGTAAACTGTGGCTCTTTATCTATCTCTTTATCTCTGTATCTTTATCTGAACATTTTTACAAGCAAGAGCGGAGCTTATGTAGTTGCGAGAACAATCATCCGCATACACCACAATAGCAGATAAATAATATGTAGTTGTGACATCTAGTCAACTGCGAAAAGTTAATTCTGGAGTGCATCTTATTATATTGAAGAAGTCAAATACTCTTCGAGATGATTAATGTTGTGAAGTCTAGTACCTTTAAAATATTAGTAGGATTGATGATGCACAACAATTGGGTATTGGGAGCTAGCTGTCTGTCGCGTAACATAAAATGCAGAAAATGAATCGATTAGACTAACAATGACCAGTTAAGTATGCTTATTATATTGATGTCGATGTGGCATCGCAAGCACACATAATTATTTATTATTCGATGTTAATTTTTTTTTATGACACTCAAATAAACAACAAATGCACTTTGAAAAAGGTTCTTGTTCTGTATTTCTCGCCTAGCTTTCCGCGGCGCGTTTCCACCCGTGTCTTTGCTTACTGCTCTGCTCCTGTCGCCAGTACCGTGATATTACATAGTCAAACAGACAAACAAACTCTTTCTATTTATATAATAGTATAGATTATTATTCATCACTATGAAACATCTTCTTTTTGCTTTTAGCAACTGAGAGCCGGCGTACAATAATTTTTGTATTGAAATTAAATGTCGACCCAAAACAAAAGGACGAATTGCCGTGACCTTTGTTGTATCTAAATTTAATGGCATTTTTTATTGTTCTGAAAAGATGAGTGAAATTCTTTTTATACATAAACAACAGACAGTAGTAAAAAACATAAATAAAAGTATATAATAATAAACAAGTAATAATTAATTGCTGTAACAGATGGTATTGTCTTATTTTTGAGTAGATTCCTAATTCATTAAAGATAAAATGTAATTATGAATTATATTAAATTGCTGTTTTATTTTTGTTATTTTTCGTTGTATGCAAAATGACGGGGTGTTTAAGTTTGACGTGTCTGTGTGGTCGTAGCATCCGAAAGGATGAACCGATTCTCATTTTGTGTTTTTGTTTGAAAGGTGAATTTTATTAGTCGGGATTGTACTTAGCTATGTTTGATGAAAATCGGTCCAAGATGGCCGGCGCCACAAAGTGGCGAATTTCATATTTTTTACACTATCTTGACTACGGGTATGAATGAAAGACGTACCGACGTAACGGGTATGAAAAAAATATAAATGAAAGGGTTTGTTAAATAATGTGCACTATTTTGGGAGTTTCTTCAATTTTCAATTTATATGTTATTCGTGATTGATAAAGATTTTGTGCTAGGATACTACTAAGTTTTATTAGTAACTAGACTAGCGACTTTGTTCTCGTGAAAATTAAGATGTGTGGCAGTAAGACAATATTTTCTGCCTGATCTCAGGGCAATCGTATATTGTATCAGTAATAAATATCAGCATCCGTTCTATAGCGAATCCCATTTAAATATATTCACCCGTTACCACTAAAACTAACGAAATTTTACACTAAACTATATGACTCCTATTTATCCAATTTAATGAAGCTAGTTTCCAATTATTAAAAAATTCGTATTATTTTCATAACGACAGATTCGCAGAAAATACAGATTCAAAAAGCACAGATTCTCATAAGGACAGATTCTCATAAGAATCTGTGCTTTTGAGAATGAAACCGCGAGTGAAACCGCGCCGCGGGAAGCTAGTGATACATATAATATAATTAAAGTTCATATTTTAACTGCTTAAAACAGGGTTTCTTATATTATAAAAAGTACCGAATTTGTAAATACTGATGTGATTTATTCAAGCTTTTTAATCCGAATTTTTTATAAAAATTAAATTATCCATATATGCAGGATATTTAATTTTTTATCAAACAATTAAATTGACGTCCTAAATTGAACGCAGGAGTCGTGGTCAAAGCAATATAACGAGAAAATCTCGAAATCTCCGTCCGGAGCTCAGTTCTGGTTGAGATCGTTTTTAAATCCGTGACTTCTTGGGGCACATTAAATCAGCTCGGATTTTTGTATAAGTTACGGACGCCGAATAGACCTATTGTAATCGAGAGCTTAGATTTCATTCGGGCGACGGCACTAGCGTAAGAATATATGGCAAAGTGTTGTGAGATCTAAGCTCACTCGGTTATAAAGTTGGTCGTTATAACGTCGGAGGGGTGAAGGTAGGGAGAGGTGTGCGATATGTAGTCCCGAGGGCCGACAGCAATAACTTTTGTAGAAAGCAGCAAATTCGCCGTGAAGTATTGCCAAGGTAAAGTTTTATGTAGCTGGATACTGATATAGGTGAATGATTTTAGATGGAACATAAAGTAGATACTGTATCATCATATTAACAGCGCAACAAGATGGATTGCTGTACATTTTGCTTCGGATTTTAATATATATGTCTAGCTTTTGCACTAAGCTGGTCTAACCGTTATCTAACAATTGTTATTTTAATTGAACGCAAACCTAAAACCAGTATTCTGTAAAGGCAATATAAATATTTATACAACGAAACGCCATCTTAAACCAATTATTACCGTGACATTCTGTATTTATTGTAATTGGTTTGACTATTCGTGACATTGTTTATTTTGATTGAATTAATCTTTGACTTCTCTTGACATCAGTTTCATAAATCATAATATTTACACATTAATAGACAATAATAATGTAAAAACAATTTATTATAAGTAATTTCTATTTGCATTGTCAATTTCATATATTAAGTATGTACTTGCACATCAAATTGCAGTAATATGTAGGATTGTTGATTGATGTTGACATAAAAATAATAATAATAATAATAACAATAACTTTATTTTATTCCTCATCACAAAGGTTTCTTACACTAGTTTAAGTATTAAGATCAAAACCAACTTTGTGAGAGGCTGGTGCCTGTGGTAGGTTGGTTAGGAAACCACCTGTATTACGGGTCACCAGGCCCCTCCCCGCGGCTAGCCTGAAGTTCTAGTATTACAAAACCAATTGTTATTGTGGAGATATAAAAACAGTTCTTATAATTAACTTAAAATGAGCATAATATTAGGATTAGATTATGTGTGTGTATCTGAGTGTGTGTATCCGAGTGTATGTATGTGTCTGCGTGTGCGTGTGTATGTGTCTGTGTTGGAGATTGAGTGTTTATTGTATTGAGGTGTGTGTGTGTGTGGGTGCGAGTTCGATTTGTTTTATTTATTTCTGAGGTTTGAGAAGGTTTTCGGTGGCATTGTAGTCAAGTGATTTAAGGTAATTTGAGACTGTGATTTTACATTTTGTTCTAGGAAGAGGATAAATTTGTAATATGTGATTCAATTTGTTGTATAGGTAAGATCCAAGGAAGCAGAAAAAACTGTGTGAGTGAGAAGCGAGATAAGTTTGTGTTTCACATACTTTACCTTTACGTCGCTTGTTTTTCGTTAAGTTAGGGTCATATTGTAACATACAATGCTTTTTAACTTGTAAGATAAAAGATTGCCTAACAGTAAGCACATCCCACATTCTGTAAAGTTCTATTGTCGAGAAGCGATATGGAAGGCATGCGGCTACCTTAAGAATAGCTCGTTGTGCGCGCTCCATCTCAATGACGTGTGTTTTAGCAGCCCCACCCCACGAGGTGATGCAGTAGTCAATCAGCGAGTGACAGAGGGCATAGTACACCATTCTAAGGGTTTGTTTGTTTGCTGTGTGACGTAGGTTTTTAAAGATGTATATCATCTTACGTAGGCGAGTAACCACTGCATCAATGTGTGGTTTAAAAGTGAGCGTATGATCTATTATTATACCCAAGTATTTAATGTGGGCTGCTCTTTGCAGGGTCGGACACGCACATGAGCTGCAACGCGATACACAATTATAAGTATGAGCCGTGATTCTCAGCGATTGAGACGGGAGTAAATTCACACGGTGGGCAAATAGAACGTAATTTGTTTTGTTAATGTTTAAGGTCAATATACTACTTTGTAGCCACGAGCTGACAACGTTAAACCCAGATTGTGCATTGTCAAAGGCCTCTTCCCAGCTGTTACCACTAAATAAAAGAACCGTGTCGTCGGCAAATGTTATTATTGTACCCTTATGGAGTTTAAGTTGACAGAGAGTGTTAATGTAAACTAGAAACAGAGTCGGGCCGATAATGCTGCCTTGAGGTACGCCAAAGTGTACAAGAAGTTCGTCACTCAGAGTGTTGCCAATCCTAACTCTTTGTTTTCTCCCAGTCAGATAGCTCTCAAAAAGCTTCAGCAAGATTCCTCTGTCCCCAAACGACTCTAGCTTTTCCAATAGGTGCGGGACAGAAACAGTGTCGAAAGCCTTTGCCAGATCCAAGAAGACCGCCAGGCATTTCTTTCTCCCATCCAAGTACTTAATTGTATCATGTAGCAATTCATGAACCGCATCATTCGTGGATCTGTTACTCCGAAACCCGAACTGGGCCTGTGAGAGAAGCTTGTTAGCTTCCAGATACTTGACTAGCCTACAGTTTATTACTCTCTTCAGTATTTTGGACAAAGCTGGTAAGATAGATATGGGCCGGTAATTGTCAACACTGCTTCTGTCTCCATTCTTGTGGATCGGCTATATAAGTGCTAGTTTAAATGCATTTGGAAACACACCCGTTGATAAAGCCAGGTGACAAATATGAGCTATGGGAGGCGTCAACACATATCTATATCTTTTTTGGCACCTTCTGGAGAACATAAAGTACCTACTTGATTTAAAAAAATATATTCAAATTCTATTATCGTGATAGGTACCTATCAAATATGTTGCGACAACGGCTTCCTTTTAACCATCGCGAATATACCTATGTTAGAGAAGAATATTTTCTTGTTATATACTTTTATGTTAGATACATTCCTTGCCGGAGGTGGGTTTTAGTTTTAAACTTATTTTTTTTATAATTTTATTATGATAAATGAAAAAATTTATAATTTTATAAACGGCATGCTAAGGTAAAAATGGTTTCCATGAATATGAGTGTGCCACTGCATACGGAATGCTTACCGAAGTAAACTACATTAATCCGCAGTAGATGTTGGCGTAGCATTTCTGGGAAAACTCAAGACGCTACATATCATGCATCATCTGTAGGGCTCTCCAATCGTAAATGTCTTTAAATTGCGACTGACTTTATCCTTATCTGACTTCTTCTCAGTGGTTACAACTGGGAATAACCGCTTCTAAAAAATAAATTTCTTTCATCTATTTAATTACAAGATCTTTATTAATTAAGAAAATGCATTATTACGTGGACCAAATACCACAGGAAATCCCTTTGTTTCTTGCTGGCTTAATATTAAATTCGTGTTAATAAATATTACGAATTATTATCGCGTTAATTTGAACACAGTTGAGCACTGGACTTAATAACATTGTCAATTACAATTTTATTATGTGGCATCAGGGTAAAGTAAAATAGTTAGTAATAACCTACTAAGGCAGTAAATTACATTAAAGTTTGACGTGTACGATACAATAGATATAAATTAAAATAATTCAAAGACTTAGCTAACAAACGCTTTGTTAGTCGCGTATAAAAGCTACACCTCACGGAACTAACGCACCCGTAATTCTCTTTCTTGTGTTTAGTATTTACATTTACTGACAACATAGGGTAGTTTGTTTTCTTAAAACTCAGCCAGTGCCACGGTTTCTGTAAGAAGATTCATTACTTATTCAACATCATGCGCGATGTCTGCAAGCTTCCCTCGTCTGTTGCCTCTCGCCACTTCATTATCACATTTAAACACTGAGATTTGAGTCGTATATCTTCCCGCTCAAGTAAAGGATTTGAACAATTCAGCAGCAGAATGCACGGCCGCGGTATTAATTGCCTTTTCACATTGAGTGCTTACACTCGACGCGGCCGCCATTTTGAGTATGTCTGTAGCATGCAAAAACAAGCCATATATTACATTATTTTTATGCTTCGTTTTAAGGCGTGATATTTAAGTATATTTTGAGTATCTCTAGATAGATAGATAATTCGATTTCAACCACTTTATCGAGTGTCAGACATGATGACTACTTGGCACTCAATAGATTCTCTATGTGATTTTTGGCGTCAGTTGAACTATAATTTTTTTACAATATTGAACATTATTCCTTGCAATAAATATGCAGTCTTTCTTTATGTAGTATTTTCTTCTGTGTGCATAATTACCTTATCTACAACATAAATACGATACGCGTAGGACTTGACAAGTTTAACCCTGCCGCTTACCGGCTTTACCTACAATTGCGAATAGGATTGCAATAGCAATTTGTACGTATGTATTTATGTACGGCTGAGCAGCGAAATGTGCGAATACGATTATGTGCGACATGTAGGATATTGCATTTGGTTTATAACTTTACGTGCTCACTCGTTGAAGAGGGTTTAGATGATTATTGTGGCAAAACGACGTGTATGTTTGGTATCAATACGGAAAGCAAGATAGAGGAACTCAAGGTATTTCTGTAATATTATTGTTATGAATAAAGTTTCTTCAAATATCATCATTTGTCAATATTGTGAAAACTTAAAACTGCATCAACTATTCGTACATCCTTACATAAATTTACATAGGTGTCTGCTCTCAAAAGCATAAGGATTTTATTAGAATCAAATAAATATTTATTGATAAAAACATACATTTACAAAATACCTACCTATATTTAATGGATCACCTTGCGTGACAGCATTTGAACTGCTTGCATTTGAAGGCGTTTTAATGCAGTTAATACACCGTTATTTCCCAGGCGGCTCAAAGAGTTGATATGGAAAGTCCCAGAGTAGGTACAGACCGTCAAGCTGTGTAAGATAATACGACAATCCGGTACCCAAAAGAGAACGATTTTACTCGTTTGTGTACGTGTGTAATATATAATAGCGAATAATTTGTGTTCGTGTAATAGGTCTGTAATTCTTCAGAAGGGTTTTATCGCCCTTCTTGAAAAAGAGCTCCACCACACTCCTGTGCCATGTTTGTAGCGTTTTGCCGTCGAGTAGGACGGCACTAAAGAGCCTCTGAAGAGCCTTAAGGACAAGATTTCCGCCTGCCTTCAGTAGTCCGGCTGTGATTCCATCCTCACCCAGCGTCCTGTTGTTCTTGAGCTGTCTGAGGGCCATACCAATCTCGCACAGACTGACGTCCGAGATATCTTCGGTGTAATATCGAGTTAACCTAGCTCTTGGATCTGATGCTAGGGAGCTAACAAGTGCATGTTGTGTCGTGTATAACTGTCTGTAGAACCTCTTGACCTCCTCTAAAACCTCTGGCTTAGACGAGATGAGCCTGCTGTCTCTAGTCTTCAAGCTTGACAAGTCGGCTTTGCGTGATAGACCGATCCCGTGCAAACACTTTCAAGCCTTTGTTGCGCTCTATAGCCTCTTTTTTTTTTTTTTTTTTTTTTATTTTTTATTTGGTTCACCAACAGCTTAACATCATTACTTAACATATAAAGTCCAATATTTGCTTAAATTAAAATGCCAAGCCACTTACTTATAGGTAAACACAACACTCGCAACTGTAATGAGCTTTAAGTTTCATAAATATTAAATTTAACTACTTATGTGCTACATAAGTATTATAAAGAAATTTTAAACTACTATTGGTGTTTTTTCAAAATGATTGCAACGAATCATAGTGGATATCAGCCTTGTCATTGCATTCATTATATAATTTTGTCATTCTACAAAGAGGTAAATTGAGCCAAACACTGTCCTACGCAATGGAGGGGATAAGGGTGTAATTGGTTTCCGCGGAAAATGAATCGGAACTCTGAAACGTATCTTCTGTAACAACTCGGGGCAATCTATCTCATTTCTTAGTAAATTGAACAGAAAGAATAAGTCAGTTATATCCCTTCTCTTTGAAAGTTCTATCATCTTGAAATAATTCAACCGGGTTTTATATCTCACATGTCTCCCTCCCATTCCCACCGAGTATGACAAGTGCCGAAGAAATCTCTTTTGAATGCGATTTATTCTGAGAGAATGAGTTGCAAAGTGGGACGCAGTACAACGACAGCGTATTCCAGAACACTTCTGACAAGGCAGTTAAACAGAATTATTTTTCTGAACATTCCGAAAGTGCTTACTACTTCTAATTAAAAAGCCTAGCATCTTAGAAGACTGCTTCAGTGTCCTCTCGATATGAGGGACGTACGTAAGCTTTGCGTCCATTAAATCCTTCTAAATCCTTAATATTATCAGTCTTTGTCAGATTGGTATCTCCTAACATATAAGATGATGATGTCGTATTATGTTTTCTAGAAAACTTTATCTGAGCACATTTTTTTTGCATTTAGGTCTATAACACGTTTTGTGTTATATTGGCGAAGGTCGTGAATCAAAGACATGGAGATCCGTCTGTGGAGCCGCCGATAGTCCCTAGCTCCCTCTGGAGACCACAGTATCATCCTGCGCCGTTCGTCCATAAGTTTGAGGGTCTGGTCGTTGATTTTTCTCAGTCCTTTACTGCGGTAGGGTTTAAAGGTGTTAGAACCTACCGGACGGACAGTTTCCTTGAACCTGTTGCTGTATTCTTCCACGTCTACGCAATCGCCGAGGCTTTCGAAGCGGTTAAGAAGTTCGAGTTTGAAGCTCTCGAAGCTTTGAATTTGAATCAGTGTAGGTCGGAGCTTCGTCAGTCAAGACCGGTCCAGCTTAAGGTTGATATTTAATGTGCCTATTACCATACGGTGATCGCTTTCGGTTTTCACCGCATTGATCACTGAGACAGCATTAAATATTTGCCGCCTGGTCGACATGATGAGGTCAATCTCATTTTTTGTGACACCATCAGGACTAATCCAGGTCCATTCGCAGCTATCGCACTTCTTGAAGAAGGAGTTCATCATAAAGAGGCTCTCCTTCTCCATGAAGTCAACCAGCATTTGGCCCAGGGGATTCCTGGATAGAAATCCAAACTGCCCCACTCTCAACTCATTACCGCTTCGTCTACCCAGCTTCGCTTAGTATAGCTATAGTTTGCTTATCTTAACTTAATGTTGACAAAATTTGCCTGTTTCTATTATATGCAAATGAGTTGGTTATTAATAAGTTAATTAATAAGTTAACTGTGGGCGTAACCTCTATTGTTAACAGTTTTGTTGATGTTGGGATTGTTATGGTAAACTTATGAACTTTTGACGCCATTAAACTATTTTGATCTAAAAATATAATCCGCCTATTTATTGAGATAGGATTATAATATTATTTCAACAACATTACAGTGCTCCTAGCTAAGTTTATACTGAGTATAGATAGGTATACTGAATAAATGAACACAATAATACAACTTTATCATAAATCAATTTGTTTAATACAACAATAAAAAACTGCATAGATAAATGTCAGATAGCATTCTTGACCACTAAAATATTAAATGGCCTAGGAGACGTCACATAAATTTTGCTATAACTACGACATGCGTACTAATATAATATTATGTATGTTTATACAACTTAAGTATTTTATTTGCTAAAATATATACAAAAGCCTAATAATCAGTTTGCATAACCAAAAATTAATTGATTGATACATTTCATACAGCATGTTATTAGGTCCCCATTCATTTCAATTCAATATAATTCGGATACAATACACGGTCAACACAATGGACTCATAAGCTGCAGGTGGCCATTAAAAAGGAATCTATTTTGAAATTAATTTGAAACGTTATTATTTAAATGTTATTTGTATACATTGTTATGTGAATCCGAAATACCGTCGATTATATTGATATCTTTTGTAGTGATTCTGCACCGTTCAATTTGATAGCAAAACTTTTCTTTTTATCTATACTATTATACAAAGCGGAAGAGTTTGTTTGTTTGAATGCACTAACCTCTAGAACTCCCAGTCGGATTTAAAAAAATCTTTTTGCGTATGATAGCCCAGTTCTCGACTAAGGTTATAGGCTATGTAACGCTACTGGCGACGGGAGCAGAGCAGTAAGCAAAGACGCAGTTAAAACTGCGCCGCAGAATGTTAGTATAATATACAGAGTGTACGACGATATGATATTAAATGTATGTGACATTATAAAGCGAGACAAAAAAGAATCAACTAAATATCTTCAATAGTTTAGACACAGGACTACTTTTTTAATTTCTTTAATTCTAAACACTCTGTAAGTACGTCAAACGGTCACTGACATAAGTCATAATTCACGTCGAAGGATAAACGTTGCCGCTCATTACACGTCATTGAACTTGTCATAATAAATGGTGTATTACTTTGTTACTACTAAAATATTATTTATTTTGTTAGAAAATTTTAACTTTTTGTCTTTTGTCAAATCATTTTTGTGATTAACTTGAAATCATTATACGGACTAGTAACAGCTGCCTTTTCATTTAATATCAAACAGTCGTATAAACTCTGTATATTAGTACGTAATAGTCTGTATATCTTCTCCACAGACAAGTAAGCATATATTTTAAAGTGTAAGAACCAAAACTGTTGCCAATAAATGTTGTAAGGTTGTTAGGTATTTTGTACTATATGTGATGTTGTCATGTAATAACTTTAAATTTATATTTAAAACTAGCTGACTCGGCGAATTTCGTACCGCCTAATAGTCGATTCTTTAATAAAAATTTTTTCAGGCAATTTTGTTAATTTTTTTTTCCGTAAGAACCATCCTCGTACTTCAAGGAATATTATAAAAAAAATTCAAATTTTTTTATAATATTCCAAATTTTGTTGCGTACCGAGTGAGACAAAATAAGGGCTAAATGATTTAATAAATAAAACTAAGGTAGTCTCTAAAGATTACAAAGTTTAGCGATTACTTATTTTTCACTCGTATCTACGGCTGTTGGAGTAATTCATCACTACAAGTCTACCATTACTAGTGGTGGGACTCACATAAAATATTAAGGGGATACGATTGAATGGTGACGTCAGACAGCTCTAACATTCAGCCGTATAATACATCACTGTGAAACAAGTTGGGTAACGAAACGGTGCCGGTAAATTAACGTGATTGGTCAGCGAGTATGTAGGCTTACTGCCTTATTACCCTGATTTGCCAGTCTATAATCTATTACAAACTTTACACACTTTCGAAGGTGTAACAGGACACAAATAAACTTGACTTTTATGGTAAATTAAAATATATTATTATCCATACATATTATAAAAGGCTTTGTTCTGCCTGACTGACTGACTGACTGACTGACTGACTGACTGACTGACTGACAGAGTGACAGAGTGACAGACAACGCACAGCCTAAACCACTGGTCGTGGTAACTTGAAATTTGAGGGTGTGTTTGTCTTGATGACTAGAAAGAGGTGTATTTCTACTTAAAATTGTCCTTATGAACATTTGTAACAGGGATGGCTTTAGCAAGGTCTTTGTTTAAAAAGTTAGCGTCTTGAAATGTAAAGGGCGTGTATTTATTGCTGCCTAGACGTGTACTATGAAAGGGTTTAAAAAAATCATCCCCTAAGGGTGTGAAAAGGGATAAAAACGATTTTTTTTGTTTTTTAATTCTTACTATTATATTATTAATTTTGGATACTACTATCAAAGTAAGACTCTTAACAATATTTTTGACAGGGGTTGTCTTTAGAAGGATGACATTGCGGATGAAAAGTTTTATATCAATAATAATATCTTAGTTTTTGAAGTAATCGTCGTGCACATTAGTATTGGAATAATTAAAAATACTGTTTATAATGTTTAAAATGGGTAGGTTCGGTGTGGTTAAATAGACAGTTCTTTGTTTTGGTAGTAAGAGTTGAGAAAAGTCATGCTTTAACCAAAATTAAAAATGATGTTTTAAATATTTTTGACAAGGATGGCTATATTGTAGGATTTTTTTTTTTAGGTATTGTATTAAACATTTTTGTATTGGACTATATATTTTTGGAGGTGTATATCTTTAGGTAGGTAGGTAATAACGGTAGTAGATCCACGCTGGTTTCAGCATGAATGGGCCGGATAAACCGAAGCATTACTACCCTCTCATATAAGATCGACGTCAGAATATTAGTTTTCATGCTAATGTGTTTCACTCGGTGAGTGAGAGCGCTGGCAGCCCAAATACCTCCTCGGTTTTAATCAATGGATCAATCAATTGATCTTGATCAATGTCTTGACAAATGGGAAAAGTCCTATTTCCTTCTTCATACCCTTTTGCGTGGTCGGCAACGATTTAGTTTTGTTTTCTAAGCAATATTACTTTCGTTATGCTTATTAAACACACCCATCTCTATAGGTTACCGTTGCCACTTACCATCAGGTGGGTATGCTTGGTTGTTTGTGAAATGGAGCATTGTATGAATGAGGGTATAGAAATGGTACGGACAGTAGTGGTTTTTAACTTATAGCGTGCAATACAGATACGTACACAAAAACACAGCAATGTACCATTACGAACAGGTTCTACTCTTGATAGGTAGGTACATCATTCTCACGAATTATTTTAGCTGCCCCGATAAAAAAACAAAAAGTATCGATTACAATGAAGTGACTTGAACAGATTTGCTCTGCCTTAATGCGTCTCTTAAATATGAACAAAACATAAAATGTCTTTGGGAAAAATGATATATAAAAACCGTAGGCAAAAGCTAGTAGGTAAAAAATACAGATACGTATCTTTCATGTAATACGAGAATTTGTTGCAAAATAAAGATAAAATACAATTTCGTTATTGATCTTTAATCAATTATTCTTAGTATTCTCTTTACTATTTAATATACGTAAACATTTTACTAGCTTATTGCTAGCTTTTATGATTTTAGACTGTTCGTAAAGAAGGATTTTTTATGAGTACATTATTACCCATGTTCCGGGCAACACGCCCTTCCGGCGCCTTATCACAATAGAAGACATAACGATGGGTCTTACAGGATGGCAAGACGGGTGACGTGAACCCTATTTACTAATAACGAAGTAAATTTATGTTCGAAACACTAAATATTTATAAAATGTATGGCCTCAGCTAGATAAAAATTTTGTGTCACGCCACCCTCATGATAAATTTAGCCGATACAAATTTAATTTTATAAGTCTTTCACATCAAAAATGTCTGTCTCTCTACGTTTTAACTCAGTAGATATTAGGAGACAAGTTTCAAAACATTGCCACCTCTTTAGAGCAAAAAAAACCGCAGCGTTGGAGGTCAGTGCTATCTATGTACAAACTAACTCCCAGATGGTGTTGTCAGGTAGTGATGTTGTTACTGCAGTCTTTTGAAGTGTGGTGTGACGATACTTTTGCAATCCAGCTCCTCTATTTAAATGAGAAACCGATTTAGATAAAAAACACTGTATCTTTTCCATATCACCGCATTGGGTATGCTGTCATCCATAAGTTCTGTAACAATAGTGTTAAGTTTTACCTATTACTTTTCAAGTAACTATCAGTTTCTCTTTCATTTAAATTCATTTACATACTAGATCCTAACGATTCGTAAGACGCAATGACGCAACATTAACTTTCTTTACTGTTTTCTGAGCCAGTGAAGTTCCAACTTTAGGAATAACTGCAAATCTAATCTCTGACCAAGAATGTATTAAATATTGAATAATGTACGAAAGAACCACGACGGATATTCCATTTTAATAAAACTTTTGGCTTTTGTTTCCTTAATTGAAATCAAATTTCAAGAATGACACAGCTGCTACGTCGAAGCCCGACCGTTATTCAAAATTAGTTTTTTCATCTTAAAATTATATCGCCTTGTAATAATTAGTATTCGCTTTTTTTAAGGAGCATATAGACAAAGTATGTGAATTAAATAGAGACCGAGCTTTAAAAAAAAAATGGTTATTTAATTAATTATTTAGAATTGAGAAATGTTACCAATATTATCTTAAAATAGGTCACGCGAAACACATTTATACAAAATCATCAAAACGCTCTATTATATTCAAGTTAATGTTATCTATACTTATTAAATAAAACGGAAGAGTTTGTTTATTTGTTTGAACGCGATAATCTCGGAAACTACTAGTCATATTTGAAAAATTCTTTATGCGAGATAGCCCAGTTTTCGAGGAAGGTTGTAGGTTATGAAACATCACGCTACTGACAACGAGAGCTGAGCGGTAAGCAAAGACGAGGGTGAAACCGCGCCGCGGCAAGCTAGTTATTAATATAATTGGCGCTGTGATAAAAAAGCCGAGGATAGTCAGGACTGCTGCCTTATTCAATATCTGCGCAGCCTTTTAAGCTATATCAATACTGCGTGTTTGTATCACACAATATGTAAGTGTGTACCTGAGCATGCAATCTTTCTGCTCCAGTTCCTTTATTATCAGTTGACATAGTTTGTAACCAGCACAGACTGTGCAACAGTCTCGTTTACACCTTTTAAATTTTATTATAGCAAATAATGTTCATAAACTTACAATTAATATAATTTCTGTATTAAGGATAAAGATAAAGTAGGTCTCATTTTTTAATTTTCTTTATACAGAGTGTATACGACGGTTTGACATTAAATGAAAAGGCAGGTGTCACTAGCCCATATAATGATTTCTAATTAATCACAAAAGTAATTTGACGAAAAACAAAAATTTGAAATTTTCTAACAAAATAAATAATATTTTAATAGTAACGAAGTAATACACCATTTTATTATGACAAGTTCACTGAACTGTAATGAACGGCAACGTTTATCCTTCGACGTGGACTATGACTTAAGTCAGTGACCGTTTGACGTACTTACATAGTGTTAATTTAGAATTAAAGAAATTAAAAAATTTGTCCTGTGTCTAAACTATTGAAGATATTTAGTAGATTTTTTTTTTGTCTCGCTTTATAATGTCACATACTATACGTAATTGCATTTAATGTCATACCATCGTATACACTCTGTATATTGTTTTCTTAAGTTTTTTTTTAGTTATTTTTCTTTTTGTTATCAATGTTAGTATTAGCAGTGTAGTCTATTGATGACAATATTTGCACTTAAGCACGCCTTGATGTGTTTTAATAAATAATCAAAACCTGTAACTACCGCCCCATAAACAATACATCCTTGTGCCTCTACGAGGCAAGTAGGAAACTCTAGGCACCAACAGAAATACCCCTCTTCCTAGGTACTAGATACATATTTATACCTACCATAGCATTTAAACATTGTCATAAAAATTATGTTTGTTATTTTTGACAGCTTTTAAGCAAAACTATTCTTGAAAATTTTTGAATTTCAATCGATAAAATGGCAGTAGTTAAACTTCATTTCTATTGTTTTATTTACAATGAAATACAACCGAAAGTACGAGTATAATGCATTTTCATAACTCTCAATTTTAATAGGGAATTGATTGAGAGTTGTTTAGAACAGGACTTATTTATATCAAATCTAATACCAAATAGTGTAGTTACTACAATATTCTATTGACCATACATATAACCTTCACGCCTTTTATCCCAGGAGTAGACAGAGGTGTTAACCCAATCACTTTTCGCCATTTTTATTTTAGGTTCCATGTCACAGGCGGTGAGCCTGTTGATATTTATCGGGCAAAATTCCAGACTTCGGGCTAATAATGAGAATTTTTCGACAAAAGAACTCAATATCACTTTACCCGAGCCGGGGATCGAACCCGAAACCTTTATGTGGTAATCCGTACACACTACCACCGAACCACAGAAGTAGTCTATTGACTATACTTCAGTTAATGATAGTGAATTGACTAACTTTTTCGGTAAGTATTTCTTACTAACTAACTTTGAGTTTCTGAGTGCCATATCTCGCTATACTGACTTAAAGAAGCGAATTGATAGGCGAAGTTGTTATATAGTAGAGAGAGACGTGTTCTGTCATATTACATACAAAGCATAGTCTACGCGGGCTTTCACGACCAAAATAAACATTAAACTAATAGAACATAGGTGAAAAGTAAAGTATTAGTGTACAAACTAATGCGTTACTTCTGTTTAGTGAAAAAACCAAAGGCTCAATTTTCTCTTTCCGCTTTCTTCCTTTTTCTCTTCCTCCTTACCCTCTTATCTCATTCAAAGCCATCATAGTAAAGGCCACTAGCACAGATAAATGGTACGATGTCATTTGGTATGCTCCACCTTCTATACCCTACTGATTGCTTACAATCAAGCAGAGTGGAGTAGTTATGGTAGGCTTGCATAAAACAATTAGCACAAATTAAAATATATATTGAACATCTGAATCCATAATGGTAATGACAGAGGTTGTGTAAATGTGATTGCAAACTGTATAGGTATATCTGTGTCATGGACTAACTGCCTCTATCGAACAGAGCCCTGAGGCACGAATTATTTCAGATAATCTGCAGTAACTGATCTATTATTTCATTTGCGTGATGTGGTTACATAATTTGTATAGGTATGATGAAAGTGTATTATAATTGAAAGTCAGGTAGTGAATACTTCAATATTAATTGAGAATATGCTTTGCATTAGGTACCGGCGAATAAAGCGTGACGTCCTATCAAAACGTATTTATTGGTGGACACCACTATATACGTTACTCGTTAGTACCCGATAGCATGGTTGGTAGTGTGCCGAGAGGGTATTCCAGAGGCACGGATACAAGTACCGCTTCGAAGTTGAATCATGAATGCCCTTACCTACAGACTAGCTAAAAGTTTGAATTGATATAATATGTTGATTTTGTGCAGGGTACCAATTAGCAACATCGGCAATTTAAAAATTACTTGGCAAGGTAAACATCTGGCTTTACATCAGGGGCCTATTTTGAACAGTAGATATTTTACGGACTACTACGACGGTATTGCAACCTATTAGAAGAATTATTAACAAAACAAAATTGAATATGAAAATGCTAATTTACAAAAGAATCAATTAAGCTATCTAATAATTGTGTAATGTCATAAAATAAACTGATAAAGAAATAAAATAAACAAATTTGCACTAAAACAGAACTCAGAACGAAAACAAATTAATACTAAATAAATAACTAATTCCCATGAGCCAATACATTAACCGTTTGAATTTATAAGAGTGTTTTTAGTAGAACACTAAAGGTAAGCAGCAACCGCAATAATAATTAGCGTACGGACGGCAGTTATTTGTGTTTCTTGTTGCTACTGTAATTGTGCCAAGTACCTAGTTGCGCGTAATAGGAAAATTTTGAAAGGAAATTGTATGGATTAGTATGGCGAAACCGTACGTACCGTTCCAACGTACTAATCATCGAAAAACATCTGTTGCTGTATGCATAGATCTTCCACAAGCATCTCCTTTCTATTCTATTTTAATAAGGCACCAGTCGACCATACTTACTTTCGATATTCTTAATTAAACTTATTGCAGAAAGGAAAAATATTGAAGAGAAAAATAAAAACAGACACAGACCTGTATTTACTGTTCTATTAGTTGTCTCACAAGTGACAGTAGAAAAATAAAATAATAATTTAGTGCTTCAAGTAAATACTAAATGTGCTGTATACTTTTTATAAAACTACATATTTTACTCTGTCAGAAATTCACAGTAGAAATTGAACTCATTCAAGTTAACTATATTCAACGTAAGAATTGGAATCAATAGTGAAATTATAACATTTGAAACATTTGACAATTAGTATTCATACAGCTGAAACGATTCAAGAACAGTGTAAAGCATGCATAAATGCACTTAACGAAACATTGCTTGCTTGCGACTCGGTACGGTTTAACTTGTTGGCTTAGTAGCTTCGCGGGCGAATAATTACGACCGATTGTCGATATCGCAACTGAGTGCTTCATAGTATTATCCCTCTACAGTCCCCTATGCGTTTGAGGCCTGAGGTTGAATAACTATTTTGTGGTCTGGTAATCATATTCCGAGAATGCTTAAAGCGCTACTTACCCTGAAGGGGTTTGAGCACAGTGTATTTTATATTGTAGAACTTTGTAGTCATTGTATTTGAATTGAGTGCATTTCCAATAACACTTTCGTGACGTCATTAGTTGTAAACTAATTTTAAAATGAGTCGTGATCTATATTTATTCTTGAAATAGTACAGACGTTATAAATACAATATAAGGTGAGTTACTTGTCTAGTTTAAAAGTTAAAAAACTAATGTGTAGATAATTTGAAAATACCTGGTTTAAATATTATATTACTAAGCAACTAATTAGTCTTAAACACATGTTTTACGTAGTTCAAGCAGTGAGTGTAAACTCAAGCGGCGTTTAATAAAGTTTTGTGTTTAATAATTTATTAGTTAAATTATATTTTGATTAATTAAAATGATAATTAAATTTAGGAACTGTAATGTGAAAGTGAATATTTATAATTTATTTTGCACTTGACTCGAACTCGTCACAGCGATACAGACGTTTTAGGTTCACTACGTACTGGTATCACTTGCACTAAGCCAAATACTGGTTATATGCCCAAGTGATAAGGTGTTAATATTTCTATGCATTTCCTGTACGTAGTTAATAAAACCAGCAAAAAGCAAATATGAGACATCTCTGTTTATCCCTTTTGGGAATACGGCGTAATAATATATTACATTTCGAGCTTAAAGTTTCTAATAATGTTATATACTCGTATGTTAATGTTTGTCTACATTGTGCTTATAAAGTAAGATTTTACTTTTTCAGGATTAAGTTACTGTTCAGAGTTGGCAAGGGGATTACTGAGCTAACTACTTTGTTGGGATGGGCACTGGTCCCTAAAACTTTGGGCTTGTGATCATAATTTCAATTTAAAACTTTAATAACTTTGTTTATGTTAAACCAAGGGATGTGCGAAATGCCTTATGCGATAAATATCACAAACAACATAATGTATATTTGTTTCAGTTATATTATGGTGTAAAATCTATTACTACTCGATTACATTCAGAATGTTCTTATAGGTTTTGAGCTTTTGTTTAGTTATAGAACTTATCTAAACGTATAATTAAAAAAAATATAAGTACGTACCATTTAAGCCAACCCTGGAAATATTTCATTTCTGTGTTGAAATTATTATCGCAAATCAATATATTTTGCTTTATCTGATTCACAAAGTTAAACAAATCTGATTGTCTAAATAAATCTAAATCAACCCTAACTAATATACAGCGCAATTTGTTGAGTATTACAGCTTAGCGATCACAACCAATATTATCATTTAAACGTTCTTCAATTAGAATATAAAAACTTTAATAGTATTACAAACAAACGCTTACTTATTATACCTGATACTCACAGTTGAAGTGCATACATTTTAATTTTCAGTCTCACTCTCTTTATCGGTAGAAAAACACTAGTTTTGTGCTTGTTTGGCGAGACATCAGTCATTTCTCTGTGCACATGACCTGATTCCAATGACAACATGTGCTCTTTTGTCTCACAGACAAGAATAGTACCATTTCCCTTTAATGTAGCACGAATGATTGCGAAGACATGTCAAAGATTTGTGTGATCACGTATCGAGTATGAGTATATTTATCCTAGAATTTTATACTAGTCGCCAAAGGTGAATACGCATTCCATGATACCAATATTTGCGTGCTGTGGTCTCCTATAATTGAAGGAGTACACCGAAAGAAGTTTGTGCCCTATTTATTCTAAGTTACAAATGTGTACAGCCTTTGTAGGAGATCTTTAAATTGAAATAAATAAATACTCTGCGGCAGCACTTAAAATAACTGTACTACGTAATATCTAAAATGAAAATGTTTTACTTGTATTAATCGACGCAGATATGAAACTATAAGAGTATCTAGACCTGTTATTATTTTATAGTCAATTACTACTACGTAGTAGGTAGTTGTCCTTGAAAAGCAACTGAGGTTATCTTGTATTCCTGTAACAAGAGAACCATGAAAACGGAGCAATTTAATTTATCTTTTTCTAAGTTCTTTGTACTTTGAAAGTAGTGCCGTGGGCATCACAAGGTGGAAAAAACCAACATGACATCGTAAAATACTTTGAACTTTAAAAAATATGAGACTTAAATTGTCAATCCCCCCAAGCAAGCTTTAAAAAATTCTCATATCTTCTCTTAGGAGACCTTTACAATAATAAACTGATAACCTACCAATTGATCTCAGTGCGTGTATCATATATTATAAATAGTTACAATAACAAAAATACGTGCCATATTTAGAATATTATTATAGTTTCGATTAACGCCAATAACACTGCCACACCTGCACCCCAACGAAGAGACATCAGCTATAAATAACGTTATATAACTTAGCACATAATGTACCTAAATAACGCGTTGTAATAGATTTTGCCGTAATGCGTCAAACAACAATAATTTATGGGGATATATTTGGCAAGCATCGTGGCCCGGAAAACCGTGATAATTTCTAGTGAGTGGGTGCATGGTTTAAGGCGGTCGGCGCATGTTTCATTGCAACTGTAACATATTTTTAGTATAACGTGTTATTTCGTTGTCCTTGCTGTATTTCGTTATTTAGATCCACATATCGTTTCGATATATGTACGCATTGAGCTGTTAGTTGTTGCGATATTTTTTTTGTTATTTTTATATGATATTTGAGATATTGTGTGTTAATTACAATTTATTATCTGTTTATTGATACTTTTTTTTTGTAACTTTGTTGTTTATGCTTGTAATGTTCTATGATTATAAGAATCTGATGTCGTGAACACGGATCTATAATATTATGTATTATTGCCCTGGAAGTTATAAACTTCATTGGTAAGTAATAAATTTTGTCAGAGGTTCCTTCTTCCTATGCAGATTAAGTTTGTCACCAGCCTTGTAATAGAGGGAATCTAACCCCTCCATTTTACTTATGATAAATTCGTTGTGGGATTCAAGACAGTGGGTTTAACAGTCAATGGAACTTCCAAGTGCCAAAGTTCGGTGTTCGTAGGGGTTCTTTATTTTAATCCTGGGTTCACGAGTCAAAGGCATAAAGTATGTGGAATTGTTGCGTGATATTTTTTTTTTTTTTAATCTTAATGGTGGGTACCGGTGGTTTTTCTTAATATTATGTAGTAGTAAAAATAAAACAATTATATTACATGTATTATATTATAATTATTTGTCTGCTAAACGTAACTTATGTAATGGAAGGTACTGTGGTTTTTTATTTAGTGCAAGAGTTGATTGAATAAAAATCAACATACATAGTTTTAATTCACGACCAAACAAATGAGATACTAACATTCTATTACCAAATTGTGTTTACTACATGTCAAATAATGAAAATGATTATGCTAAAAATAAGTGTGTAAGCTACTACAACAATGCATTGCACCAATACAAACTTGAAAATATTCGAAATTCTCGTTATCAAGTTAAAATAAAACACATGCGTTAAAGACCATTGTAAATATTTTTTTTAGGACTGATCTGAATCAGAATAAGGTTAACCTCTGCCCTTATATTTTGAATTCCAAATATAATTTACAAATATAAAACGTTCGTTTATTTTAGGGGATAAAAAGACAGTCCATCGACTGTCAATCATTGTGGGTACGCGGTATCTCCTTCATCCCGGTAATTCGGCTACTACACGTGACAGTCAGCGAGACCGCCGTACTTATACCTTTTGAACTTATACGGACTTTTTACCAACAAGGTTTTCAAACAAAACTGTTATATTCAGTACTCTTTTCATTACCTAATTAGAGAAATACAAACTCAATTTATTTGTTCGTAGTTTGTAATAAAGTGATAATTAGTTAAGTAATTAATTAACTGGTATGTACAGATATTTTTGTGGATTGAAAAACACTGTATTGTTAAAGTTGGTTTGGTTGGTCAATGCTGTGGCCTGCTACCCTACGATAGTGCTTTATTTGAACGTCATTAAACAACAAGGTCGATTTCACTTACACTTCTTTAGAAAAGTCAACCCTAACGATAAATTTGATGTCGCAGAAACTTTTGCCATTTTTCTCCGACTGTACCACAATATATGAAAACGAAAATCACTGACCGCAGTGATAAGACACGAAATAAAAACATAGTAACTAACTTAAGCTTTCTAACAAAGGCTCTAATTGACTCTGAGATCGACGGGCTGAAGTGGAGAGTTATGTTACTTGTCCGTAAGAGAACCTTAGTGGCTAGCAAAACTCTAAGATTTATTTTACTAAAGTGGCACAAATACAAACTTAAATCGTTTATTTACTTAGATTACATGAGTGATAAACAAAACGATTACCAAGTGAAAACAATCGAAACAAAATTAATCAGTTACTGGTAACAGGCAAAATTGTTTTTAAGGGTTACAACTAGCAAAAGCTTATAAAATATTTGATTAACTAAATTTCGCAGTATTAGTGCTTGTAAGTAATTTAAATTACCATGCAAAACGCCTTTAAAATTAATAGATTTTTTAGCTATTCATTATCAGTAAAAATAAAAAAATAAAACAAGCAGAAACAAATCTAAACAAAACGTTGTTGCTACAATATTAATTGCCTTTAGCAATTATTTGAATTGTTACAATTATTTTAATAAAACATGAAAATTGTAGTTTGAAAACCATTAAAATATCCAATATACATAGCCTGCGGAACTGGCTGTTTGAGGTTGGCAAATTCTGTTCTAGAAAACACTTGTAGTAAGCGTAGAATTTATTTGTAGGCGGCTACGTCGTAGCTGCTACGACGTAGCCGCCTACAAATAATATAAAAATACCTACGTCAAATAAAGCAATAATGACCAAGATTATACAAATTACCAATTTTCAAATCGGTTGAATCTTATGTTTATACACAAATTGTATGTAGTAATACTCTAAAATATTCATTTCGAAAATTGGTTATCAACAACCTGAATAAATAATATATTTATAAACTGATAAGTTTTTACGAATTAGTTCAATTTTGAATATACCACATTAATGTTTCGTAAATCAGGTGTAGAACCCATTTGGTACCAACAACTGGTTCTATAGGCTTTTACTACACAACGCGGCGATTCAGATATGCAACCGCAGCATTAGAATTAACGGGTAAGGGTTCTTAAGTCTGTTATGTGATGGCCTAATGGTTACGGTGCCTGCTATTATGCACGAGCTTGAGGGGTCGATACCGGGTACGTACTAATGTGGCTGTTCTTCAACGTCATATATTATGTACTTTAGCTGAAGTTTTCCTTGAATATCTGACTCAAAGGACATCATGTTGAGGAAACCTGTACTATTAGTTTTATGGCACAAATATTGCGGGCAACTGATGGATGGTTTGCGACAGGCTAAAATGGCGAAAATTGGAGGAGGTCTATGTTCAGCAGTTTGTGTCCGTCAGTTGATATGATAATGATTATGACAAACATTGCAAACATTAAGAGCCACCTATTACCTAAATTCGAACTAATCGAACAATAAACTTTGTGAACTGGCTCTTAAGAATTGTTATAAAAGCCAACACAATGGCACTTCATCGTAAAGTAAGGTTTCATACGTGTCGATTGCACTAAATAACAAACATTATAAAAAAAGAATTTAATTTAAAATAATACTTGCTAAAACGTTACGTGTGGACTGAAGAAAAAAACATGTATCAAGCAACAATTGGTATGTGTTTCTTCTGTAAACCGTTTACCATTTTTACTATGGCATATATGTAGGCACAGTGCTCAGATAACATTTCCATTTATTGTTCGATTGTACTACTTTTTGGCAGGATTAACACTATTTATTTCTAAGTTTGTAATCTTAGTTGCAGCCAAAGAGACAGGGCCTCCCCCGCCGCAAACAAGGCGCATCCCTGAGGAGCTCCGTAAGTCATATTTAACAGCAGTAACGCGACACTATCAAGGAAACGTCATTTTACTTGTTGCTTTGAAATTTAAAATTTGAAAACTTTGAAATTTGGACATAATATTTAATTGTCATTCTAAATCATTTTCATACACTAAAAAAAAAGAAATATTTAGGTTTCAGAATTAAAACACTAATTATTTTCGGACTTAAACAATTCATTTTTATCAACTTATAGTTAGCCATCAACACATTACTTCTTCTTTACAAATACTTTACAACATAATTCGTTCCATAGCATAATGTGAAAGTCACAAAATGTGTTTAATAATTAGTTATTAAACACATTTCTTGCCCAGGTTGGGTATTAGTACCCAACCTGGGCAAGAAATGTGCTCTTAAAAGTACGAAATAAGAAAGTATTCTTCTCTTAGATACAAAGGACAGATGAACATACATATATATATACATAACCTGTCAAACTAATCCGTTTGGCTTCGCCGTAGTTGAGTAAAAAAATAAATGCAAAAGAAGCAAACTAAAGATTTGTACTTCATTACAAATCTTTAGTAAACGTAGGTATACCGGATATTAAAATTTAATCGTAGTTAAAGATCGTTTTTATTGCTAATAGGTATATCTCTAAACTACAATTTGTATCTAATTTTTCTCAGTTAAATTGGACTTCAAAAAACAATAAGAATTTTCTTAGAAGAATAAAAACCATCGATGCTAATGTAAACCAAACATAGCCCGAGACGGGACAAACTCGCCAAAATGACAGTGAAAAACTTATTGTAAACGCGAGTTACATTCGAAAAGGAAATTTAAGAAGTTTCATCGAGCAACGAAATAGACCATTAAGCAAGATTATTAAAGAAAAATAAAAGTAATAAAACAAGTCGTGCGTATCGTGTAGAAAAGAGGATGTAGAACCAGCTCTGCAGGGAGGGCTGGGAAGGGCGGCGCACGTTCGCCCAGTCGCTCGTCGACACTCGCGGAGTACACTGGCTGCCCGGCTAGTGGCGCGCCGTCGCAACTTTGCCCCAACCGAACTCTGTTTCTTCGTGACTGTGTCGCGCGAACATTTCAAATAAGTGAACTAGTGACAAAATGTGTTTGTTTTTAACCGAAGGACATTAAAACATGGCCAAAATGAGGTCGTTCAAACTGTTCATCAAAGTTTTAAAAATTGTGTTACTACTCATTTTTACTTTTCTGCAAATTGTTTCAACTGCGAAGAGTAGCTACCCTCATCCAAGACCGACGCCAGAACCAGAAAAGATCCCAATCGGTAAGTGACTAATAAGTCAATATTATTTTATTTAGGTTTTTTTAATATTGTTTGTAATTTATTTTAGCTTTATGAATTCTCTCGTTTCATTATCTATTATTTTCTGTGGTTATAATTTACTTCAGGTCTTTCATTGAATAATGTACTTAATTTAATTTTGAATGTATTTTATTAAATATCTTTTCTTATAGAACTTTTAACTGAAAATGAATTTTTTTGAACAATTTAATTCAGATTCAAATATCAAAATAGATACTTTCAGTTTTCAATACTAAATCAAATATTGAACGATCGATTTGAACAAGTATACAAGAAAATGATTGCGTTATGCTGTTGCGTGCGTTTTAAATTATCATTTTTAAAGCTATAACTTCGAGTAATTCAAAAAACATAAATACTAATAATGTTAATGTTCTTCTTTTTTGTGCGTCAGGTAATTTATTTTTATAATTTACTATAACATGAACCATTTTATTGTTGAGTTACTTTATTTATCGTCGTAATTATGTTGAAAGGGTTTAACTAGGAAAACTAAATTATATTGACGCATAGACTTGTGTCGCTGATAATTTACTAATAGATTTATTTAAAAAAATATTTTTTTTTATAAATCTTTTGAATGAAATAGATGTATTACAGAAATATTTAACTCAATTTACGCTGATATGACGTAATTGTAAATCTTAGTAAAAATATAATAACATTCTATAAGCTGTAAACATAGAAGATTTATGAAAATCTTGAAGCACATTTTGTTTGGTAGACGATAAATGATTTTGGCGTCATTACCGTTAGGGAAAATATAATCAACAAGTTTCATTTTAAGAATGTTCTGAGCTTTGTAATAAAACTGCCGCTACTGCGATTACCAATCCTGCCAAGCGTGTTGAATATAGCAAAATTTTCCAATTGTAATATTTTTGAAAAGGCCTTGGCCTTGCACTGGATGTTTTTGGTCGCAGGGATATAATAAACGCGACTCGATGAGTCATATATAATTATGCATAATGACATTTCTACCACACGTTAGTCACCTATTTTTTTATGAAAAAAAGGCAATGCAAATAAAAGTGACTGTTAAGACTAAAACTAAGCAACATTCTAGTTTACCAACAGTTATCTAGCGATCATCTTATAAAAAAAATCTTTAATCATATAAATAAAAATGTAAATATAAATGATTCAATCGACGTACCTACATAAAAAGTGTTATCGAAGTATATACAACTGAGCGATGATATAATACATAGACATTTCACTCTGCGATATCAATGCTTTTAACTAAATAATATAATGGTGGTCAAACCATTACATAAGGAAGCGGTAGGGAACATCATTCAACACAGTACGGGCAGCAGCGTCCTGTGATAAGAGAGCCGCCACCGCCGCCAATCCGCTTGCTAAACGTAGCGATTATGAAAATATATTTTCTAATGTTATGTAGCCTGTGTCCAGCCCTGGACTTATTGTCTTGACTTAATGTAATTTTTGTAAAAGTTTTTGTCCAGCTGTAGTAGTAAGTGTCATTCGGTCGTTTCAGTTGAAATAAAATAACAAATTTATTTTACTTTTTGCCCGACTGTCAAAGTCAAGGTGGGTAATGTTTTTCAAGCGTATATATGTATGTGTGTATGCATCTATGTATGGAATAGGAGTGATATAGGGTACACAATATTTAAATGTACCGTCAGCACGATAAAAAATGGGTGTCTTTATTTTCAGTTTGTTTTAGACAGACGGGCTTTTTGTTTTTTAATAATTAATTTTGCTTGTTATTATAACTTGTACAGGCCTTTTCATCTATTGCAGACAATCTATGAGGTGTCTCCCTGTGGAGCAATTTTATAATACAATCACAATAACACAGCGTTTTCTAGACCTAAAGTAGGTAAATAATATAGCTTGTAATATGAGTTCTAGAATGCGGATAAACAAAGAGCTTTTTTTATAAATACATTAGCTTCCCGCAGCGCAGTTTCATTCGCGTCTTTGGTTACTGCTCTGCTCCCGTCGCCAGTAACGTGATGTTACATACAACCATTCTCAAGAACTGAGCTATAATACGCAAAAATAATTATTCAAATCCGACTGGTAATTCCAGAGATTAGCGCGTTTAAACAAACAAACAAACTAACTCTTCCGCTGTATATAATAAGTAAATAAATACATACCTCTATGTTTAAACATAGAAACACCCAGGTCATGTTTATTTATTTTGTATTTTTTTTATATTAAAGACACAATAACTCGCAAATGTCATTTTTATGTATTTAATAGTCGTGAAAAGCTATAGCTAAGTTATAACTACATTAAACAATGTTTTAAAACAAGATTAAAAAACACGATTAAGTTTAAAAGCAAATAACTGAATGATTTAAATTTATTTAAGTATTATTTTATAACAAAGTGTAATAAAGGACAAATTGTGCCTATACTCTGGGGATATTCAGAATTCGCTAGTTCTAAATTTCAAAGTGATTGAATTTCTGGGGTTCGATTATATCGGAATCTTGTTTGACTATCTCATCTCAGGTTCTTTGAGTGCTATGTGAATGAGATGACCCTACTTAAAGGTATTGAAAACAATGTACCTGTATTAAAGTATATAAAAATGGTTTTTTACTTCAGGCTATTTACATTTCATAACTTATTTCTAAACATACAACCTAAGCAGTTAAATCAAAACGTTATATTAAAATTTTTAAATAAATATGAGTTGATGTTTGTCGCAAAACACCTCAAGCACTATAATCGTAGATTTAATTTCGTTTATCTGAACATACTAACTTAATTGTACAGAGATTGTAAAATTTATTTTGCCAACAATAAATATCTGCTCGTAAACGAATAAAATTCATAAACATTAAAACTTTCAGCAATTAAGCTTCAAATTTTCTCTTGTTATTTTAATACTAATACAAGATTAAAAATACTACCAATTTTGTTAAAGTAATTTCACAACATTATAAACCTTAGTCTTTACGAGTAAAAACTATGAATTCTATGTATAAAAATATTAAAAAAAAGTGATAAGATTTAGGAAGCTGAAATTGTGTGGATCGTAAGAATGAATTTAAAGCGAATAGGTGGCGGAGGTTGATTGTAAACAAAATTCAATCGCATTAGATATTTGGAATAAACACACATAATTTTTTTATGTGTGATTTTAATGGAGTGTTACGTAGCACTGAATAATAATCTACAAAATAAAGCAATGGGTTTGCTTATTTTAAGAGTCTAAGCACAAGTAATTTAAGAAAAACGTTTCATAAATTAAAGGTTAATAGTTAGTATTACATTATTATTTCTTAGGAAGAAAAAACTGACGTCATAACTACATGTAGAAATATAAACTTAGTTCTTTTTATTGATTTTTTTTAAAAGCGCTAAATCTAATAGCTAATTTTAAAAAAAAATATAGGAGTTTACTTTTGAAAGATGACCTACCCTAAAATAATATTTATTATGATGGGCAATGGTTGAGGGATAAAGACGGGCTGGGCGAAGAAAGGAATCTTGGCTGCAACACATCCTGGTAATTCCAGTCCACTACTGGAATTACCACCGTCGAAAGACTGTTCCATCTCGCACTGGACAGAGACAAATTTAAAGAGTTGACGGCCAAATCTTCAATAATGAAGAGGCACATTAAGAAGAAGAAAAAATAAAATTAAGTCAATTTAATACACCTTGTGGATGGAATTTGTAATTAAATGTCCTTCGATATATTTCTAGTTATTGTTGTTATTTTTGTAGTGAGTTTTTTTTTAAAGATGATCAAGAAAATTACTTATTAGTACATTTAATGAAAACGATTAATACCGTGCACTTTTACAGTTGTGACTTATTATATAATTCGAGTCTTATTATTTAATAAAAAAGACAAGCACTTAACCACCTTCTTGATTCTAATGATATTCAAAGTAAACTACATTTTATTTATCCCACACCTACGAGTATCCTTACCGAACTAAAGCGGGTAAGTTTTTGAAAACAAGTTTCCTCTAAAAGTTTAAAATCTCCAATATCAACATGTAAAATGCAAAGTTCTGTTTCAGCTCCAAACACTTTTCATACTTAGAGGTGAATAGCACACAACCCGACCACATATCAGATCAGATTCAGTAGAATAATTATTAATGATTAAAGTCTTCGACCCAACCAGCCCTATTTACTGAAGCGTCTTTGCTAAGATGTAATCAAAACGAAACTTTTGAAATATTACTCAATACATTATTTTAATCATTTTTACCCGACTACGGCGAAGCCAAACGGAGGGTTATGAATTTGAGGGGCTATGTATGTAGGTATATATGTATGTATTTATGTATGTATGTATGTTTATCTGTTCCCTCGTATCTACTTAGCTAGTCATCATAATTGGACAAATGAGGTATAACTAGAAAGGTATTGATCGTCCACTCATTATAGTCTATGTTACATCTCGCTAAACTCAACATGGCGCCCTCTGGGTGGACATGAAGTACTTGACTAAAAAACGATATGTTTGAAATACATGATGATGGGTATCAAACGATAGGTCTTAATTTACTGATTTCAAATATATATAGGTACATTATTAGCTTTCACTCACTAGGTACTTTGTTTTCATTTTTCTTATTTACCCGCGAAATTAGCATTCTAAAGTAATTCAAATAAAAAGTTAAGTTTAAAAACTAAACCCAACTACATACGAATAACTTCATAGCAATGATATACTAGAAAAACTGAAGGATGACGTAATGCGTCGCAAGGCTTGCGACAACGGCTTTTCTCTGACCACCAAGAATATATCTATGTTAGAGAACAATATTTTCTTGATTTGTACAAAGAGCACATGCCTTGCCTTGACGGAGCCTTGACGGAGTTTGGTTTTAGTTTTTAAACTGATGTTTTTAACTTACTTATTATATATTTTTATGAACACACCGTTGCGTTTATCTTATTGTAATGGTTAAATAATTGTTTAATAAAAGATATGTTTCTACTGAATAAATATAGGTTATATATCTGGACGATATTTTACTAATTGTTATAAAAATACTATATCAATTAGTCACATGAGAACATTAGGTTCGAGCGCCAATATTAAAGATTTCTTTCTTCGAAAGTATTGTTTGGTTTTGACAGGCGCTGTAATCAGCTGTTTCGCTGACCGTACAGGATTTCTACTAACTGCGACACGTGCACACGATAAATGAGTAAGGGAAGATTAACGATGCGGAAAAAGTTCGCTCTTGGGTTGTTTCTCGGCTACCCACTGGATTCTATTTGTACAACAAGTTTGCTCCTTGCTGTATTGTGGCCACTGTTACACAAATCTGCGGTACTTAAAACCAATAACTTGTTACTTATATGATTATAGTTGGAATACTTTGCTATTTACATCGCCAAGATTAGTGTGGTTAAGTTAATGGGCATAACGAACGATTTTGATACAAATATATAAGCACAATCATTTTCACTAGTCTTTTGAGAATATGATATTCAGTGACGGAGCGATTTTCATATCACTGCTTGCGGTAATAAAGAAAAATGTCTATATCAATATCATGCCTTTAAAGGCGCATCTAACAAACTATAAGCTTGAATAACAGAGTATCTTGGCAACTTTTATATCATTTTTCAAAATGTTAAAGTGGATTTTACCTTATCGAGTATCCACCGTAAAACACGCGCTAATTCAGCGCTCCATTGACCGCGGCATTGTGCGCCCTCAGTAGCTTGCGTATTTATTCAAACTGAACTACGTTTTACCTGCCTTACCATGTTTGATAAACGTACGCGCAACGCTGACGTTAGAATACGGGAGCTTGTATAAAGCTCAAAATTACTCAAACACATACTATCTATCGCACCCTTGAGCTTAGAAGTATGTGTTGTTTGATGATAGCCGCGCACCTTTTCAAGTATCTCTACACTATTAATGCTGGACCACTACTTTAAGAAAAAAAATTCTAACGCATTTATAGAGAAATCAACGATTTAATAAAATTATTTAGAATTTCGCTACTCGAATATTAAAATCTAAAAACTAGAATTGTTAGAGCCACTATGGAATTTTCTTCTAATTCGGATAATTAATTTCAATAGCTTTTAAATTTAAATGCAAATATAACGAAAGTCAAAATATATGTAATCCTTTCAAGTATATTTTGACTTACGTTGTTATACTACCAAAATAAAGCACTGCCCAGAAAAATATTATCTCATTGATAAGGATAATTAATTCAAAAGCTTGAACCCTTCAGCGAGTCGTTAATTCGCGCGTTTGACCTTTTTTATTTTATTTACGTTCAGCTGTTTTCATGAAATTTTTATTCTTTTGTATGTAAGATATCATTACTAAGCATTATTCACTTTCCCACAGCTGATACTCAGATTGTCCCACTGACAGTATAAAAGTCCTTATCGTGATCAATAACAGAAAAGCTTGGCAGACCTCCTTTTCTTCAAAGTGAAATCAGTAAGAGAATAAATGTTTTAATAGCTCAGATGTTTAATTTTACTTTAATTGGTGTTACTTTAGCTTCTTCGGATATTATATAAACTACTGATAAGAAAGAGCGATACACTTGTAGAATAAAAGCGTAAACTTTTTATATCAATAAGTTAATACATAACAGTGTGGTATCCAACGCACACTCCGGTTTTTTAAAACAAATACCTTGTATCTCGAATATATACATGCAAGTATCTGTTTATAATCCTTTCAACAACTGTGAATATTCGTTAATTACAAACATATTGACTCGATACCGTCATAATATATTCAGCTTAAAAATACCTTAAAACTATACGACCGTAGCGAAATGAGCGTTAACGGTCGATACAAATGTTTATTTGTCGGTGCGGGTAATCCGAGCAGAATTTTATTTTACTGCAATTGTGTATCCACAGTGGATAGAGGCGTATGTGACGCATTCCCAATAGCGCAGATCGATCGCCTATCGAAATTAAACAATATTGCCGATTATGAGTGATCATCTCTTGAGGTAGACATTGACAAAACGTTTTGCGCTCAACGTCTGTTTATGATATCCAAGCTGATTGGTCACACAGATGAATATTCCATCTAGAAACACAATTTTTGTTTAAAATGATTATGAAACAAGCACATCAGGCAAATGTACTAAATTTTAAATATTGGGTGCCATATAAGGCACCTTCAGTAAATCTGATTAGTCTAAAAGCTAGATCCAATACGATTGAAAGTATTAAAACTGCACAGGAAGTGTAAATGTGAACCATACGATCCATATAATTGAATTACTGTTGTATAGTTCTAAGCCAAAATTCAGCATTGAGTCGCTAGCGGGGTCTCCTGTATTGGGGTCGATAGCAGTCTTAGTGGCATTCAATAAATTAGTACGGCTCTGGTGGAATGCCAGATAGTATTTTAAAAATAAACCGAATGTGTGGAAGATATACTTAATGCTCGTAAATGCGAGCCTTGGATACCCTCTGTTTATATTGTAATGACGTGGCCACAATTTAAACCGCATGAACAGTTTTATCCGTTTGTGCGGTTATATAGTTTAGATTGGTTTTTATTAACTGACCAAAAATCAATTTACTGCTTCAACCGCAATGATTTTGAATTTTCACGAATAGGTCTCTGCTCCGCTTTTGATATTACACAGTTTTGATATTAAAAGTACAACAGGCGATTTTATTATAAATACTTAGCTACGTTATTAATCCATACTATTATATAAAGCGGAGGAGTTTGTTTGTTTGTTTGTTTGAACTACCAGTCAGATTTGAAAAATTCTTGTTGCGTATGATTGCCTAGTTCTCAAGGAAGGTTATACGCTATATAACATTACGCTATTGGGTAATGTCATATCGCTATTCGGTGCTAACTGCGCCGCGGAAAGCTAGTTCTGTTATACATGGTCCACCGTAAATTACATTAAAGCTTTATACTTTCTTGGGTCTAGATAGCGCTGTGTAGTTCTTGTGTTATTATTATTTATTTTTATTATCAAAATACATTTTTGGAACTACCTAAAAAGTAATTCTACAAAATTATACAAACTCTAAAAAGATTTGTTACTCCTAGCATTTTCCTTTAACAAAGCGTAAACATCAAGATCTCTTTAACGTACTTTAAAAAGGTGTCAAGTAAAGAAAATGTACTTGAAAATTCTCAAAAACGTCCCACACAAATTTTGCATTTACGTGAATATCTTTCTCAAAGGTCGCATTACAAAAGCGGTATTTTTCTTATTTGATTTCTGTTATTAAAATCTTTGTGCAAAATTTACATTATTTTTCTAATTCACTAATAATTACTATTAATTAATAGTTAGAAATTCGTAATGTTTAACATCATCATCATCGTCATCATATCAGCCGGCCGGTCGTTCGCCGCCTTCATTCATCGGTTGCTTGCCAATCACATAATATCGTGCTATTAAAATATATGAAGCCGTAGAAAAATAGACTTAAAACAACAGATTTATAATAATAATAAACAAGTAGAACTTTACAGGTCGAAGAGTAAAACTATTTGGCTATAACACATACACTGTTCACCAATAGCGTTTATTACTGAAATTTGAATTAGGTAAACTGAAACATTTATAACATTCGCCAAAGTACCATTTTCTGGGATATATTCGTCCCAAAAATATATAAAGGAAAATTTTTATTGTATAAAACGAAATATTTATGGAATGATCAATATTACCGTACCTATACATTGTTTGCTTATCCAAAAGAGATATTAGCGCAGAAAAAATGCCGACTTGGAGAGAAAATTGCCGTGACGTCGTTATTACGCGCGTATCTTTAACGGGGAGTCGTATAGCAACATTTAATATCTTCATACAGGTATTATATACGCAGAACACACATCGAGTTATGTTTATAATTAAATGAAAGAATATTTTTCGTCGTTTCTCAGGTTAGCCAGGCTCTTGACGTAATATGTGAGAGTTAATTTATTACATTTGCCACATTCTTGACTCAAATTTCAAACTAATATTTAAGTCTTTTTTATTAAATTAATGTTAATTTTAAAATAACTTACTTTAGGAAAATAATAATAAATTTATATTAGCTTACATATGAATAGTACTAGTAGTTACCGGCATACGGTATACGGCCGGGAACCGTTAAAACGATAACGGCTCGCTCCAACCATTTTCTGTTACAATAGGTGACCAGTTTAGCGTTCTAAAAGTTCTATCAAAGGCGAATTGTCGAATATAGTCACAAAAAGCACCTAGCTTGTAATTGTATTGATGTTAATGTATTTGAACAAAAAACTACGTAGAAAAAATGCACCATTAACATGTTACGAGAAAGATTAACATCGTAATTGCTCTATCAGAAAAACGTTCGCTCTTTACACAAACACACATAGACAAATGACTAAACATAACACAATGACCAGGATAATTCTACTAGAAGGAAACATGAGGACTCTTAAACAAAAGTCAATTCCATCAAAGCGTTGCGATCTCTTTACTAGAGTGCAACCATTTGGGAGTGATTTGCCGACAAACAGGCACGGACAATGTTTCTCTTATGTATTAGTGAGGATCGACCCCTATTACATAGCTGTGGCTATTAAGATCTCGTGCTGCCCCGATAATCCTATCCACTCACGAAGTCTAAAACCCTCTTCGCTTTTACGTAGGATGTGTCCCACAGGGCAGATATAGAGTGTGTAACAAAATACCGTTTATCAAGTTACCTACCTACTTTTTGTTACGTCAAAGCACGCTATGAGAGTACTTGAGTACAGTTAGATGGTAGGTGGTAATAAAACTGATAATCAAATTGATACAATTGCTGTATTTACTCATAGAGGTTTGCGCGCGTTAATCATCATAGTAAATTATGTCTTCGCAAATGATCGACTAATTCTGACGAACATATTATAGCTATACATCTTTTACATGTTACCTTTTACCTACGTAGGTATCCAATTTTATTTTTAAATGGACTGTTTGTACTATTTCTTGTATTTTGCATTGCGGCGTTTATCGAGTAGGTTATTATAGAAAGAGCGCTTGCGTGAACGGTTCCTGCGAGTCTTTTGCGCCAACTATCTACAATTTTCAAGTTAATATCACGGATGCTTTGCGTCGATACTAGAATATTTTGTAGCCGAGTCACATAATACCAGCAAATAAGTCACACGTTCTATTGACAAGCGGTAAGTCTTAACGATAAAATAGAGCGTTATTATACTGCGAGACGTGTAACCGTCATGCTCCATTATTCCGTTGGCTCATTATATTTTTCTGTTATAATGTTTTCTTATAAAACATTACCTTTTCACCTATTTGATGCTTATTAAAGACAATAGAAGCCCTTTTCTTGTTTCTATAATGCCCTAATTTTTAGCTTGAAAACATTTACGTGCGTACATTAACTCTGCAATGAACTACCTACTGTTTAATGTTTCCCGAGCGCTATAACAGTATGTCCTTTAAACGTGATTTAAAGATATCAATAATATTTAGCAGTTGCTTGACTGAGTCTCTGGTATGACAATGGTCTAAGCTACGGTTATCACATAGTATATATAAGTCTACCACGGGGCCAGAGATAATAAAAAAAATATTAACAATACATGATTTAACAATTTGTTCACGTTTTTAAAGTTTATTGTTTTTTTACTTGTATGTTAAAAATATTTCTCAAAAATCTGATGTGGTAGACGCTGTCTCTATGTTAAAGAAGATATAAAACAATGACATGTAAATGTTCTGTCACAATAAATAAATGATTTATGTTGTGTTTTTTGTTTTCATAAGAAACAGGTCTTTTCTTTGAAGGTATTTTTTTTCTATGAGTTGCGTGGAATAAATTACTAATGACTTCGGGTAACTAAGAGATACTGATGATAATGTTTCACTTTACTAATAATTTATAGTAGTAATTTATCTATACATTTAATTAAATTGGAGTGTCCGTTTGTAATATTGAAATAACCGTTTTTACTACATGTATATGATATATATACAGTACATACTCCAAAATAAAATTTTTACAATTTTTGTCTGTCTATCTGTTTGTTCCGGCTAATCTCTGAAATGGCTGGACCGATTTTGATTTTAGGCCTTTTATTGGCAGGTAGCTGATGTAATGATGACTAAGTTAGGCTACGTTTATTTTAGAAAAATAAAGCATAAGTAGGTATCATAATAGAAAAACTAAAAATTAAGGAATCGACTGTTAGGCGGAACGAAGTTCGCCGGGTCAGCTAGTAGTTAATATTATTTATCAGTTTTTCTCCTCTTCATTTATTAATGCATATTCGGTGCTATAATTATAAATAATATTATGTACACTGCGATTGTCATACTCGTACTTAACAAAAACAATACTATGTAAACTTCAAAGAAAGTAAATATTATGTATTAAGTGGTTATGCTATTATTTATATAATTAATACAGTGGTATACATAGTAATATATTTAAAAAAATAACAAATGCACTAGTCGCCACAACGATTTGTGAAAGTTGCTCTCGATTTCTCTGGGATGCTATCATCAGATCCTAGTTTCCTTATCATGGTACCACCCTTGGAATATCTCCTTTCCAATAAAAAATAATCATCAAAATAGGTGTATAAACGACGAAGTTATCCGCGAACACACATAAAAAAGCCACTCTTATTCATTGGTTGCCCACCATCCCTACATCCACTTTGTGATAAAAATTAAGTTTAGCATAAACATGTTAAATACTACAATTCAAAGCCCGTAATTTAAGTTTTGACGCTATAGATTATATAGTGAAAAATATCTCTAGGAATACGCACGCCTAATCTTTTATTTTTAGTGTTGCCCTGGGTAACGTAAGGCGCACTCATGATACTAAACGTCACGATATCATGTGAGAATATACTGCAGACGTTTTATTTAATAGGAAAGTGCTTCAACATTTCGATCATTGCACTTTAAACAAATAATATTTTAGCTGTTATTGTTATCTTCGTGCTCTATTTTATTAAGTTTAAAGTTTTATTTTGATGTAAACAAGTAAATTGTAATTTAAACAGTATTTTTCGGCAACTTCTTCGGCATTAATATATTTTGTGCTTACACATAATTTAACGGTTTATGACTGTGACTGTGGTAGTGGCGTAGATATTGACTATGTCGTAAGTAACTCTTCCTTACTAAGTCTAACATAATCTGAGGTCATTATAAATTTCAATAATTTTATATCGGAGACGAATGGCTGAATTTATCCAGTACTAATTTGAATATATTTATCCGAACCAATTTCACAAATAAACAGTGTTGTTCATGTAATCGTAGCAGATCCAATTGACTGCCCACACAACACTGTAACACCGCTATCGCATCCACTTAAAAAAGCAAATTAATGAAACAAATGTAACAAAAGCATGAGTCGCAAGTAAACTCACAATTCCACAATGAGAGTCACTTTGGGTAGTTGATCAATTGTTCTGAAGCGAACCCAGTTAAGCTGCGCTCTCGCAAATAAAAGCTATTGAAAAAGCACAAACTTTATTATACCTAGCAGATTCGCAAATTGTAGAGCCTTACCGTATGGTAAGGCTCCAATGACCCAATATTATCTTTGAATTAAAATTACCTAGCTAATATCATGTTTAACGTATAAATAAATGAGTGAAATTACTAATAAGCTAACTTTACATAACCTAATTTACCTGAATCATTCAATCAAATTCAACAAAAATAAATAATTATTCCTAACTGTAGCTTTTGGGCACTGCATCTCATGACCTCAGATTTATCTAATTACTTACATAGACCCCATTAAACACGTTTACAAATTAAACTATGATGTTTGTGTAATCATGTTACAATTGATTGCCAAATAAATCAATTGCTAGATCAATCAAGCTATTGCATGCAATCTAGGTTAATTAGCATAAAGTTGCTCAATAAGGTTATAACATGCCCGATGTGATTTATTCGCAATAATTCATAATATATTAAGTATATTGTAACTCTGATTGAATTAGTTAGGGTACCGTACTTCGAACGAAAAAAACTGAACCCTTTTATGACCACTTTGTTGTCTGTCATCTGTCTGTCAAGAGGAACGCGTGGAGCTATCGAGTTGAAATTAAAACAATATACTCTAGTCTCTTGAAGGTACGTCCATTGCAAAAAGCGTATATTTCGACACTCTCAAAGGAATTAAATTTATAGCGTATTTTCCGTTGAACTATGAAATTTGGCAAGTAATCCCGTTATAAACTACAAGTATAGGAAAAAATCTGAAAACTATACATTTGTAATTAAACATTAAAAAACAGGGTCTTTATGCCAGGAACGACGGTCCAAATTTTAAATTGAGTTATCCATGTCATTTAGGATATGAAAGGGCTTCAATGGCACAAGCTTACACAAATTTTTAATTATTTTTATGATTTTGTTTTATTAAGAAAAAGAGAAAAATCTCTTTACTTTTGTATAAGTATAAGTATCTAATAATCAATTAATTTATTTGTAAGGAAACTTCTGTGGGCAAGGCCGACTTGCACTTATCCGGATTTTTACGGATAACATAACTTTTGATATAAATCTTTTGCAAGTACTAATGAATTTTACAGAGTTTTAGTGACATATCGATATGTTGTACCAACATCCTTAATTAAATTTAACGACACTGTATACATAATGTGTGTGGAGACACCATTTACAATACACGTAATCTGTAGGCTTGAGCTAGAACGAGGCCGTATGCCATTATTGTGATTTAGAATGCGGCTGTTCTCAGAATGCGAGTCAATAAATTAGATCTCAATCAGGCCGTAACCGCCATTTGTTATTCGTACTTCACGTACGTGTAGGACAGAATCCCAGACGCTTTTATTCCATAAGTCATAAATGGAAATATGCGTGAATTGAGACACTTTGAAACAATTTGTGATAGTGAAAATATTTACGCTTTGAAGATTTACTTCTATGGGCTAACAGACAAACTTTATTTTGCTTCACAACGCACAAACAAAAAAATCCAACAAAATTATTAAACTTTATAGAACACTAAGCCACTCACGAACTATATAATATAATAATAGGGATAACCAATTGATTAGAACATAATTTTTAACTTGTACCTAAACATCTTTTATTTCGCAACACACATGCTTAAAGAAAAGTATGAAAACTTAATAAAAAAATCAGATACAGTTTTCCACAAAACAACAAGTGTGAAAATAAAGCCCGATATCACTTTTCTCTCGTTATACTTCATAAAAATTATGAATGGGTGTCGTCGTTGGGAGCGAAGGAGCCTGGGTTAGGAGATGGCTTCCATTGTTTATGCATGAAGTTATTATTTACGAGCAAGCAACGCCTCGGCCCCACACTGGCAGCGAGTCAGGCCGTGCCGGTCACTGCCTTCGTTCTCTATATATCTTAGCCTTAATTCTTAACTTTTTAAGATTACCGCAGTAATCGGTAAAATCTTGAATTAACTTTAGGGTTTATAATAGAGGGAATAAAAGTTGGAAAAACCTCATTTCAAAGGATTGTGAATAGAGATTTATACTTATATCTGACTGAGCAGCAATGAATTTTATAAAAATCTGTTTCATTGAATGATTTATCATAGCTCATTCGTAAGATTTGACAAGATATCGTTTGCTAGTAAACGGTGAGGTACTTTGTTTTACTTATGAGTTACAAAGTAAGCTGTAATATAAAAAGTAAAAATAATTTAGTAAAAAATAAAAAATATTTTCTTTAAATCCTTTTAGGGCTCATTAGGTGCCGCATCATGTCCACATGTATTTTTACGTTTCAGAGTTTTTTATGGAACTACTTCTAATAGACCAATACATACTGCCAAGATTACCTATTGACAGATAGGAAGTAATATTTTGTACCACGAAAGTATCAGAAATTATTTTAAGGGCAAGCTTATGTCGACTTTCAGAGTCCTTCAATGTTATACTTTGTTTTACGTTTCCATCACGTTCGGAATTAAGTTGTTGGATAATAAAGCAGTC
The DNA here is from genome assembly GCA_963082885.1 of Parascotia fuliginaria. Classification (NCBI taxonomy): domain Eukaryota; kingdom Metazoa; phylum Arthropoda; class Insecta; order Lepidoptera; family Erebidae; genus Parascotia; species Parascotia fuliginaria. The sequence continues at coordinate 9,366,083 of OY720170.1, forward strand.
TGTTTTATGTTTAGCATTAATAAAGCCCAAAATATGATTTCAAAATAAATTATAGACTGTTCATTGCGTCTTATAAAAATACTTTCTGATTTTGAAATTCCATGTAATTTCTCTCAAAGAAACAATATAAGTTTTTAGTGTATTCAATAGACAATTTGTAGTAAATAAATCTTTCAAGTTATGTCTAAGTGACGGTAGCGAAACGGCAAAGCCTAGTATTTATACTATGATATAGAATTTCTATAGTAAAAGCTTTTAGAGGTAGGGCTAGTAGCGTCTTACTATCTGGTTTCTGAAATTAAGCCGGGCAAACTTCAACAGGCTTTAAATAATTTTTAATAATTCCAAAACGTCGGTTGTACATACCTCTACCTATCCCGTCTGGTGGAAAAGGCGTGATACTGAGTAACTGTACTTTTAAAATATCAATAGACATGCCTTCGCTGTAGTTTTAATTAACATGATTATATTAGGCGAAAAGCATCCTAGCGTCTTGCTGCATATAATTAAATATTACTTAGATAAAATTAAATTACATCCTAAAGAATTTATTCTCATATTAATTACGCTCTTCTTAATAAATCTAATGAAATGAAGCAAGCTCCTGTTCTTGTATTTTCATTTCGTTTTTAGATTTGAAATTGTGATGATATACTTGTAGAGACAGATTTTGTTGTTTTGAGGTGTGTAACAAGCTTATGGCTAATCATAGCCGGTAGTTACTATAACTTATAGACGTGACTATGTTCTTTATGAGAGTCTAAAATAATTCTAGAAAACAAAACTTAACAGTTGTTTATTATGATAGAGAAAGAAGTAAGAAATCAAAAAAAAGTGAATCAAGAATATTCATTTACTTGTAATTATTTAGTACTTTACTTAGTCTGTTTGAATAAGTAACTTATGGAGCATTATTTCGTTTCTATATAAGCTATTAAAAATGCGGCTCCTTCCATTGTGCTTTACATTTTTAAATAACAAATGTTTATTGTTCGAAGCAGTAAACTGTATCAAAGTTGACTTCTCCTGAATGATTGCACTGGGAACGTGAAATGTGCATCTTTCTACAGGTGCACATTCGCTGTAAGCTATAATAACTTCAGTGTATTGTAGTCTCTCTATTGTGAAAAATGCATTCTGTCAGTTCAATTCCGAACTAGGTGCACTAAAACATGAGTGATAAAGCATAAAGGAGAGACGTATAACTCAATAACACAATCATGTTTTCTGATTCATATTAATCAACAACATGTTGCGCTTTTCAGTGATCAAATTTGTTCATTCAGATTCAAATCAATTCGAGTCATTAGTGCAACTTGTAACTCATCAATTTGAGCAAAAATTGGTGAATATTCTATGAAACTGAGTAAATCATCGAAACCATCTTGACTTTTTTTAATTATAATCTTAAGCAAGCGACCTATTTGGTGTCATAAAAATCTGTGGCACGCATAGGGTTAAAACACGGGTGCCGTGCGCAGTCGCACGGTTAAGTGTACATCATACATAAATTATTAAAGAAATTATAATATTTCTCAATCCTTACAATGACTATTTTGTTAAAAAAAAAATCAGAGAACAAACAGTACTCCTTAGCTTAACTGCTTATTAGTATTGTAACTTTATACTTTTGCAAACTCGCGAGAAGTTGCGAGATATCTGCTATTGATATTAATTGCAATCCGACCCATTTTTCACAAAAAAATCTGCGACGTTCTTTCATTTACGCTAAGGAGTTACGATGCAACAACTTTTATGACTTGCATAAAGTTTGTATAACTTCTTGACAATCTTTTAGTTCATATTTCCATAATAAGACGTATCCTGTTAATTTTCTTTACAGCAATGAGAGTGTTTAGGAAAATTTTCGCCACCAGTTGGCGCCACTTTAACTTTCACATTGGGCCAATTAGGGGTTAACTTTTAAAAAGCGCTTGACAGCGACGCATCAGAGCTGCCCCCTCGTGGGCGCCATTTTAGAAAACCTCGTCAGACATATCTTTTTGTCCTTTACGAATATCGACTCTAAGAGTCGATTCAACAGCGGATGATTATCTATTTTGTAAATTAAACATTAAAATTGCCGAAATGAACACTGAAAAATTTTTGTTTTGGTAGCGCTTTCAAAATGGAAGACCTTTTACGAAAGTGGCACCTACTGGTGGCGAAAATTTGCCTAAACACCCTCATTGTATCAATGTGAAGCGGCATGTAAGACAAGAACGATACAAAATACTATCGTTGATCTGGTGCGTTCATAATGTAACCAGCAAGAATCTACTATTATTTACCGGATGTCGTATATCGGTTTTATACTTTGTAACAAAGGCTTTATTCGTAGTTACAGAGTGATTCACCCCTTTGTACTAAACCATAGCAACGATTTATTATCACAAACTACTTAACACCATCCAAATTAACAGCAACGAACAAACTAGTTAAGAACTCAAATGGCCTGCCTTGCTTAAGCCTCTTGCAGACTGACTATAAATCCTTCGCGGCCATAATATTGCAAACTTTGTTTTCGCTCACGTTTCATTTCCTTTCAAATATTAAAAGCTGACAAGATAATGACACTGAAAAAGAATTTTAAGAAATAAAAAGGCTTTCGAACGAGCTGTGTTTGTAATTTATTTATACTGGTCTGTACTCAGTGTAGCTGGAAGCATTAATTTGTTGTTATTACAGCTATTGTAATTACCGTTATTTTTATATAGGCAGTATTGTAATTCATTGGTATGTTTACTTAAGACGTACAATATACGGCAGAGACGGCAGAAATAATAATCTATACTATTATAATTATAAAGCAAAAGAATTCGAACGCGCTGGTAAAGCTAGTATACTCGTATTATATACTAGCTTTCCGCGTCGCGGTTTTACCCGCATCTTTGCTTACTGCCCTACTCACGTCACCAGTAGCGTGATGTTATATAGCCTATAACTTTCTTCGAGAACTGGACAAATACGCAAAAAGAATTTACAAATTCAAGTGGTAGTTCTAGAGATTAGCGCGTTCAAACAAACAAACAATTTTGCTTTATACCATAGTACTACCTATCCGCTGCGTGGTTTCTACCAGGTCTTTTCTTACTGCTCTGCTCACGTCGCCAGTAGCGTAATGTTACATAGCCTTTAACCTTTTTCGAGAATTGGGCTATCAAACGCAAAAAGATTTTCAAATCCGACTGGTAGTCCCAGAGATAGATATCTATGAATACGTTCTGTAGCAATTTATTGAATGGATCTGTGTTGCTTAACTGTGATTAGTGATAAACGGTACAAGCATTGTATGTGGCGTATGCCGGAGTGAATCATTCACATATTCTGACCTGCCTAATCTGTAGTCCAATACATTGACCCACAATATTAATTACGCTGATGACATGATGCTACTAAGCTATCAACATTAAAAGAGCTGCTTTGACTAATGCTACCAGACCACTTGTTTGAACCAGAACTTACAATATATAATAACAATATAAATTTTATTGTTTTATAGGCTTAAAGGTGCCCAGATAACATTCCAGCTGTAAAACTAAAGGGAAGTTAAAGTAGATCCGTATACAAATTTAAATATGGTAAAAAGTGTGCATAATTGACGATCTGTGCAATGTTACATAGCCTACAACCTTTCTCTAGAACTAAGCTATCAAACGCAAAAAGAATTATTTAAATCCAACTCATAATCCTTTCTTCACTAAATTTCTACGAACTACCTATGTCATAGGAGATACCTTTGCTTAAGGTCGTTAGCACTTATTGTCGCCTTAAAGATGACGATAATATTGAACTGGAACGAAAGACATTAGTGATGCGGGCAAATATGCTGACCCTTAACATTTCTCGATATACAAACATAGTTTGAATTACCCTTTATACTCATATGAGTCAGCTGAAGTACAATGACAACAATGCCTTTAGAAAGCTGTTACCAACGCCACATTACTGCAGTCCATCTAATATCTTCAACCAAGCAGGGACGGACAGCACCGATGCTAAACAATAAAATTGATGCTATGCAAAATGAGAGCCCAACCGCTGCACTTGAATGGGTTTATGTTGCTTGACTTTGAATTGTGAATTTTGGACCATTTTTCTTCCAATGTTTTATAAGTCCGTTTACATAAACGGAAAAGCTAAGCTGGAATAAAAGATTCGTATCAAAAACAAATCCAGTTTAATCTTAAATCAGTCATTTAATCTTCCTTTGATACTTAATCATGACGACACAGCTTTGGTATACTGTAATCGTTTATTTCAATTCTAGATTCCCGCGGTGCGGTTTCACACGCGTCTTTGCTTACTGCTCTGCTCCTGTCGCAATGCGCCAGTAGCGTGATGTTACATAGCCTGTAACCTTCTTCAAGAACTGTGCTATCATACACAAAAATAATTATTTAAATCCGTCTTGCAGTTCTACAGATAAGCGCGTCCAAAGAAACAAACAAACTCTTTCGATTTATGTAATAGATAGATATAGATGAGCTAAGAATTTATCGTTTCAACCACAATCAAAGATCCGACTTACTATTGTTCTAGAGCTAAGCGATGAATGATACTAACCTATTAAATGATATTGGCTTCACATGTCGCTTGGAGCAAACAGTTTAAATTAAATTTGTTTGCACTATCTGAAACTTAAAGTATTATATTTCGTTAATATGAAAACCAGCTTGCATTAATCGTAGCGATTTAGTAATTTTTCTTTGACGTTGTTTGTTTTTAAATATGATATGCAAATATTTAATATCTTTCTCTATCTCTTTATTTGTTTATCACTCAATCATTTAACTTGACATAAAAGATACGCGGTGGCTTCGGCCATATTCGTATTTTCCGCTATATCACAGCACAAAGACTACAAAGAAAAATAAGTTCTTACCACTTATTTTTCTTTGGGTACCGTGTAGTTAATTAGAATTGTACATTAAATGAAGCTACGGTTTAAATGTACGAGAACTTGTCTGAAAATAAATACTTTTGCAAAAGTATGTTAAATTATAATGTCGTAAATTTAGGTTATACATAGTATGAACTGAATATTGTAACGTTTTGTACCGGTTAAAGTTTAGCAATTTTCTTAAAACGCAAAATACGCGCTGAGTTGTTGAGTTGCGGCACGTAACCCTTTGTACCATAGTAATTTTTCCACTGTTTAAGTGCTTGGCAAAACTGTAGCGGGGTAGCCTTTCACTCGTCGTAAGAACCTTTATGCATTCTTAATTCATATAAAAGTAGTCAACATTAAAATTTCACTAACTGAGAGTTGTATATTGTAACATTTCTTACAAATATGAACATACTAGTTTGCCGCGACGCGGTTTCATCCGTATCTTTGCTTACTGCTCTGTTGCCAGTAGCGTGAGCCTATAACCTAAGGCGATCCATACACTGCCCCGCATAACGCAGCCTAGCGCGGACGTTCGTGTTTTTGCGTTGCTTGTAAGCATCTATCTTTGTATTGATATCACGCGTGGTGCAACACACTGAAAACGCATTCACGTGCAGTGTAGATATTCCTTCGCCACCCACCCAGCAGCGTAATGCGGGGCACAGTGTGTAGGTGTATTTATCGCATAACCGTGCGCCACAAAGCAGTTAAAAGATAAATGATAACTATCTTAGGCAAAAATATTAGGAAACATATTAGGCAAAAAACTGTAACACCAACATTTGGCTGTATTACTTATTTTGTTATTTGTAATTCTTGCTTAGGCTTCTTTTCAAACAGTTAAAGTTATTTGAATCTTGGACTGTCTCTGTTTAATAAAATGACGAAATAGGGTCTCTGACTATTCGTTGTGCTTGAAGCGACTATAGTTTTCTCAGAACAAAGCGGACTCTTGTTATCTTGCTCTAAATGAACAAAATATTTGGGGATTGAGATTGCAGTCAATGGAGATTTTGTCGCAATGTCTTTGTGATAACACTGCTACTAAGATGCACCAGTATTAGTCGATCTTTCATTTTAATACTATGCTTTTTGAGGTTGGATTTAAGCAATTCCGACCTTGACGTTAACAGCAAGGTCTGATGCATGATTTTTTACTGTTAGTTTAGCCGCGGACTTGTATAAAGTTATCATTTGAGTCTCTCCTACATTTGTTCGTGAGCAAAAAATGTAGTGGGCTTTAAACAAAGTGAGACTTTTCATTGGGTCTGGGTTTTGTTAATAGGTCTCAAAACACTATTCAAGGGATACAGGAGACGTCAGGATAGAATCAGATAAGCATTAAGCAATAATTAGAATTTAGGTGCAGAATCAGCCTCACTTAGTAAGCTTTAAGTGCAGAACTAACTACAATCGGTGCGTTAAGTACGCATATACTTATTTTGTAGCAGTATTGTCGTAAGTTCATGATTGTGTATCTGTCTGTGACATCAACGCTCGAAAACGAATAAACTGACTTGATTTTATGTTTTTTTGTATATAAGGTGAATAATCCAGAGTTTTGTTAGCAAGGGGAACCGATAGAGTGATTGCCCAGCACATAGTTATTGGCCGCCTTAAGAAAATCATATTTATTCATTGCTTTCGTACGTAATAGATAAAATAATTTGATAAATGCCATTAGTTTCTACTCCGGTAAAATTTAAAATTAATAATTTGTCTAGGTATATTCTGAAGAAAAGCTGTGATATCATCTGGGCAATCTCTGATTTTAATAGTGTTTTTGTTTTTCGATTTTTTTCTTAATATTTGTCAAGATATTAATATAAATAGCTAATAATTCTTTAGATAATTTATTAAAGTAACAAATAACACAGATTTTATGGATAAGACACTTATATCAATCCTTTAAGCAGAGAATTACTATGGCGTTTAGTCTAATAATCTTTTAATCAGTTTTAAGAACATTGGCAATTTTCTAGTTGACTGTATTAAATATTTCTACCCGTGTAAGTTACAAAGAAACTATGTAGAGTCATTTATATATTATGCTCTTCATAAGTTACTAGGGTAATTTAATAGCCATTAAATCTTGTCAAAAGATAATTGCGATAGAAAGCCTGCACCGTACGTACTAGTCATAACACTATTAAGGCTGTAGAATCGTGCACTAATAAGAAGTTGCTCTGCCGCGTGTCGCATTACATCCATGTCGATTACTCAAGGGGTTCACAGTGTACAAGTTAATTAGTATTCAGTAAAGAAACGATGGCAGAGTACATTATTTGAATAACCTTCAAAACTTTATAAAGATTATAATTGTACGCTATAATAAATCTAGCTGTGTTAAAACTAAAACTATTTAATTTTACATTCTAATTGCTTTCTAAAAGTCCAGATATCATTTTTTATTATTTGGCGGGAGATCTTGCAACACTGCTACCTACCTACCTACCTACCTAAATTACATGTGCCTGCATTATGTTATTCAAACATTTTATCCAAATATTTTAGTCGGAAATGTTTTGACCAACCGCCCTAAGTTTCATAGAATTTTCAGTCCATTGTTAAAAAGTTAGAGGGTACACTTTTAACGACTTTCGAAGCGCATATCTCACCAACTATTGACTTATAAAAGTCTTTTTGAAACTTCTACCACATTTTCAAGACCTATCCACTATATCCCTACTCTACAAACTCTAATTGTTTTTTTATATATTTCGATTGCAATGAATTGCAAATAGCTGTCTTGATAATTTGATTTTAGTTTTAGTTTCTTTTGCTCGTAGGTGTTCTTATGTTTCTAGGAAACTATACTTATACGGTAGTAGATCCACGCTGATTTCAGCATGAATGGGCCGGATCGTCCGGGGAAGTACTACCCTCTCATAGAAGATCGACTTAAGAGTAGTAGTATCCGTACTACTGCGTTTCGTTCGGTGAGTGAGAGCGCCGGAGGCCCAATTTCCCCCCTTTCCTCTTTCCTCACGTCCTTCATTTCCTTTCCGTAACCCCATTCCCAGCCGCCATAGTGGAGGCCACCATACCAGCAGTTTAAAACGATAGCTTTTGGTATGGTGGCCGCCACTTCTGGATACCACTGACTGCTTACCATCAGGCGGGGTGGAGTCACTTTGGTAGGCTATACTATAAAAAAAAAAAAAAAAAAAAATATTGAGGCGATTGAGGCTTATGAAGGAAATAAACAAAATTTAATGATTTCTACATCTTTCTAAATAATATATCAATATCTATCTAAATTCTCATAGATTGTACACAACAAAAATATAGATATTACTTTCATCATCATCATATCAGACGAAGGACGTGCTGGACTTAGGCCTAACCCAATTTTCGCCATCTTGGCCGATCGTAAGCCACCCATTGGCATCCATTGGCGGAAATCCGCGAGCGAACCAATGTAACTCTGTATCCCAGAGGTATACAACATTAAGCGCCAAAACACAAATTTTACGGAAGCAAAAATGCGCGGAATAAAAGTTTGAACAAAATTTTTATATAGTTTTTTTCAAGCTATTGAAATTCAATTAATGTTATTTTTTATTGTTATTAGAACATATTATTATGATTAACACTGTACCACGTTAAAGTTATTACATAATATACGATTTTATGGACTTGAGTTCATACCTTTTAGCTAAAGTATTAATTTCATCACAAGTTAAGGTGCGGTTAGGGGTATTATAATACCATACTGTCTTTTACCTCTCAATGAAAACCAAGATAAGATTAAATTTAGCGAATAATCAAGTCGTAACATTTAGACTATAATTTTATCAGTAAACGTAGATTTTCAAAGATATGGCATTGAGAACATGTAGTTAAAATGTCATGTTGATATTATGAAGAGTATAAAAACAACATTAAGCAGAGCACTGAGCAAGAGGTACGGTAGCATTAATCATCGGATAGAAGCAAGCACCGTCAACAACGACTATAATGCTACGAACATCCAGAAAGGCGATCCATCTGCAGAGTATCGTGGGGTTTATTAATTTTAATTAACGTTAAAGTATAATATTTAATTGTATGCTCACACTGTATCAAGCGACTGATCAGTTACGCGGGAGACGCAAGCGGACGTTTTTCAGTGGTATTCGATATTAACTACAATGAGCAAGACATTATGTCCGAGCAATGCTTAGTGGTATATAAACTTAAAGTCGCTTGAGGTTTTATACTCTGTTAAAATTTGTGTACTTAATGATGTATACGATTGGGTATCTCCTTTTGTGGACATCGTAGGAGTTACTGTTTTTACTGTTTTATACCATTATAATATAGTATCGGTTTTTACGATTTCAATGATGTAAAAAACTCAATTTTGAAAAAAAACGGCGTTACTATTGTATAGCTCTGAGGTACAGAACTGATATACGTGGCTCGCAGAGTTGCTTCACTATGGTGACCATAGGCAGGACACATATCTCGTGGTACTGATGGCTGTTGGAAAGAAATATTCTAGAGATCACGAACTGGAAGCCGCAGCGTGAGCAGGCCCGTCACAAGGTGGACAAACTAAGTAAGGGTGGCGAGCAACCTATGGTTATTACTTTACACGTATGAAATATAAAGATTACTACTGGTTTTATCAAAATATAAAATAAAAAGCCTCTATCGACTGACGGTACACTAAAATAACACAAAGAACTTTATAAAGTGCACGTTATCATAGTTAGGCAAGCGTCACATTCATCTGACCAAAATGCGCTCGTTATTTATTTCTCTGTAAACACTATCAAATTAATTTTGGGTTAGAATATTCCCCTGAATTATTTTGACTAACTGTCTGAAAGACCGTGTTTAACTTTATAGTGTTTACCTAAATAAGATTTTATATTTGACACTAGTTAACACATAGAGCTCCAACATAAGCAATACAGAATTCGGTTTGGTGATTTTGGTGGCGTTATATAGTTTGATGTGCTGCTGATGTATTTTTGGCCGTTTAATGGTCTTTTATGAGTCCCACTTCAATGAACCATAAAATGAGAAGCATAGAGCAAGGGCAAACTATTTTAGTTTAATTTAGTAGGTCAAGCTATCAATCGTCAGCACTTTGATTGTTTCATTAAATTGGAATTGGAAGACTACACTATAAAAGTATGCGATGGGCGCTTTCAAAGTTTCTCTTCGGCAAAATGAACACAACACCATAGCGAAAAGTTTGTTAGACCTGCAGACTAGGGGGAAATACAACTAATTTGTTCCAACAGGTTTAATTTTTGCCTTTTTTGTCTGCCGAAGTCAATGAGGGTAATGTTATCCATTCAATCTTCTGAATAAGGCATCATGTGATGCAATACAGATTCATTTTATTTGCCGCTTTGTAACTGAAAATGGATATTTTCTATCTATTAAGTATAACGGAAGTAAATTTAGCAGCCCTCGGGCCTCTAATCTCAACTCGAGGCCCGAGGGCTGCTAAAACTCGGTGTTTGTTTAATCTTGGCTTATGGCTGTACTGATTGGCATAATGTTTTTATTTTTGCTGCTATATGACAGATATTTTCAAGGCACTGTACCTTATTAAAAGTATTTTATCTAACGATTCTAACAGATTCACGAGAAGTTAACTGCTTTTTAAAAAGGGGTTGAAAACCCTTTTTTCCTTTTTCCTCATCTCCCTCAACCCTTTCATCTACCCCACTCCGTTCACGGTAGGCAGCGGCTTCACAGCGTCAGCAGTGCTAAGGACTCTGAGTCGTCCATGAGTGACAGTTACCACTTACCATCACGTTGGCTGTTTGCTTGTCTACCACTGTCAGCAATAAAAAAAGAAATATTATTACTTGTTATTTTCTTATTTATAAATATTAATAGCTGGTAAGTTATCTATTCCAAGTGACGAAAAGATTCGTTCTGAATCAGATCCTTATATAACACGCATTTTATAAGGTGTTTATTGTCTGTGCTAGTACTAGCTGTTAAAACGAGAACAAGCGGCAATAATACGGCTAAGGAAACTCTTGGTCGGTGAGATGCTCGAAATATTTATGTTGACCGTGCTACTCAAAATATATTTCCAGTATTTGTCTTAATAAATTCATCAGTATTACCCAAACAAATTCTTTGGTTTTGTCTAAAGAGAGTCGCATGGTCACGGAACGAGAACTACATCAGACCCTGTACTCTAGAACCTGCTTGCCTGTTCTCTATAGCCAACATTTAAAAAAAAACTTTGACTCTTACATTTTGCATGCATAGAATTACGTCAACAGTATATGTTTTTGCTCGACGGACGCAGTCTAGAAGGGTAATGTTTTTCTAGCGTATGTATGTATGTTTGTGTATTTATATATATGTATGTATGTGAGTATGTATGTCTTCTTTATCTTTGGCACGCTCAACAGCCTAAATGACTTTATGGATTTTAACGTATGAGGTGTCATTAGATTCGTATTGATAGTGGGAGTGACATAGGATTTTTTTATTTTTTATTTTTATATTAGCCTACCAAAGTGACTCTACTCTGCCTGATGCAGTCAGTGGAATCCAGAAGTGGCGGACACCATTCCAAAAGCCAAACTACTGGTATGGTGGCCTCCACTATGACGGCTTGGTGAGATGCTTTTCTCGCCCCTCTTAAAAGACCCAAGATCAAAATTAGATGGGAACACATGCGCTGGCAAGGAGTTCCAGGCTTTAATTACGCGACAAATATATGAAGTGTTGAACCGTTTGGTTTGAGACCCTTTAGATTCGATATATATCGATATCGATATATCGAGTGCACCCTGTAAGTACTGTGCGGAGCCATCCCTAAGGTGAGAGCAATACTCCACGCAGGAACGAACCTGTATCTCATAAAGAAGACAGAGGGTAAATTTCAATGTAGCGTCAACATGAGGAAAAAAATAGATTTCTTTCTTTTCACTTTGTTTTAGGCAGGCAGGCTTTTTGTTTTGTAATAATATATATTGCTTGTTATATCCAGTGAATTAAATTTAGCCTGAGTTCATTTGTATAGAATTAATTTATTTAAACATATTTCTAAATAGCTCTTAAAGTTGTCATAAGTCAACTTTCTGTCTAACTTGAAACAAACAAATTAGACGTAATTTTTATTCTGTTAGTCGTTAATAAAACCGTCCAAGTGCGAGTCGGACTCGCGCAAGAAGGGTTTCGTAAAATTATCTCTAACAGCTGCAAAAAATCACGTTTGTTGTATGGGAGCCCTCCTTAAATTTAATTATTTTAAAGTGAATACATAACTGAATATTCTGTGAATATTTCAAGCGTCTACCTGTTACCGTTATCAATATCGAGCAAAAAGCGAAGAAAAATCTCGTTTGTTGTATGAGTGCCTCCTTACATATATACCTATTTTATTCTGTTTTTTAGTATTAGGCAACAGAAATATATCATCTGTGAGAATTTCAACTGTCTAACTATCCCGGTTTATGAGATACAGCCTGGTGACAGATAGACAAACGGATGGACAGCAGAGTCGTAGTAATAGGGTTCTATTTTACTCTTTGGTACGGAACCAACAAAGACGGTAAGGCAATAATTACCATGGTTTAAGCGGCACTTACGTTCCTTGATTGTTTTCACGTCTTCAATTTACTTGGTGATCTTTCTCTACTAATTTGATATCATTAGGGCAATAATGACCTAAATTAATCACTACAAATTAACTTTATGTAAAACGAATAAACGAAGATAAATATTACATAGAACGATTCGTTTTGGCTAAACAGTATTAATTTTACATTGTTGAAATATAGCAACATCTTTATGTCTTATATTTAATTAAACGATCCACGAACACGAACATTACAAGCACGTCGAAAATATACCCTACAAGCTTATTGCAGCGTGGTTTCCCTCGAGTTTTTGATTACTACTCTGCTTCCGTCGCCAGTAGCATGATGTTACATAGCCTGTAACCTTCCTCAAAAACTGGCCTTTCATACGCAAAATAAATTATTTAAATCAGACTGTTAGTTCCAGAGATTAGCGCGTTCAAACAAACAAGCAAACTCTTCCGCTTTATATAATACTTTAAATAAAATACGTATTTAAACAATGAAAAATCTTTGTTGATTCAATTTCACAACCTAATAAACATCAAAGCATAACAAGGCAAAAGTCAGACCGGCAGAGAACCACCATTACCTGTTAAAATAAAATGTGCGCTTGTATTGTGATGCGTTACTGGCTGTTACCTATATCTACAAATACTTTTAGTTTACCAAAGAGTGTTGTTTTGGAATATAGCATAAATTGTGTTTAACATGCATATCAAGTGTTCCAAGGCATGTCTTCGTTGAATGTAGCACCAACAACAATGCACTGGAATATTGGAGTGATAAAATACGAGCCTTTGATGAACACAGACTCAGGAAATTCGTTGAAACATGTTCTGCACTTTGTTTAATTTTTTACTTATACTCGTACATTCATTAATAAATTCACTTCTTAAGGAGTCTGCCCACTACACCGTGCTATGAACGTATCAGGACGGGCAAGCAACACGATGCGCTCTACTATGCCTACTAGAGCGTATTATTATATTCTCGTTGACAATTGTTGACAGTCCGTGCATGGCACGCGATGGTGACGGAACGGTCTAGTGGACATTATTTATTTTATTATATTTATATTAGCCTACCAAAGTGATTTCACTCTGCCTGATGGTAAGCAATCAGTGGAATCCAAAAGTGTTGGACACCATTCCAAAAGCCAAACTACTGGTATGGTGGTCTCTACTATGGCGGCTTATTGAGATGCTTTTTCACGCCCCACTTAAAAGATCCAGGATCAAAGTTAGATGGGAATACAAGCGCTGGTAGAAAGTTCCAGGCTTTAAGGCCATAGTCTTTATTTTTCAATACAAAGAATATTTTTTTGCTTGATACGTTCATAGCACGGTCATGGTTTGGCACGGTGTAGTGGGCAGACTTCTTTACATATATCTCAGGTTTGACATAAAACAATATATAGCATCACAAAATATTGTTAAGGCTGATTATGACCAATCTCAAACAGAAACCAATGTACGCAGTGCGTACATTGGTTTCTGTTTGAGATTGGTCTGACATTATTAGTACAGATTATTTTAAAGGTATTTTTCAGGTCAACATGTAAGTAGTATATTTATAATTTAACAAACCTTGGACTGAATATTCAGGGAAGGCAAACTGACAAAATTAAGACTGACCATTTACAGGTCATGAAATTCACGAGTTCGTTCGGTCGCACGGCAAAGACAATCCATCATAGACCTCCTTGTTGTCTGAAACCATTTCACCCGATGCTAGCGTTGAAGGTTTTCATCAATTTCTGCAATGATTATAGAATGGCTCGTAACCTTGCAGCAAAAGCAATAAGCTATGCGCGGAAGCAATCTTACAAGTATAATACGATCAGACAAATAAACACAGTGTTTTTAAATAAATTTGTACATTGTCAAAACTAACAATTTCTTTTTTTTTATTTACTTTATCCAGATTACTAGTATCGAATTATATTATAGGAATCAAAGAAGTCTCCAATAGTATAAAAGCAATAATATGTACTAAAATGTTTTAAATACTTACTTTTTGCCCGACTGACGCATTCAAGAAGGGTAATGTTTTTCGAGTGTATGTATATATGTATGTATGTGAGTATGTATGTCTATTTCTTTGGCGTCAGCACAAGAAAAAAAATTAGTTTCTTTTTTTCACTTTTTTTTAGGTAGGCGGGCTTTTCGTTTTTGAATAATAAATATACTGCTTGTTAACATCATAAAAGTCTCAAGAGTTCATAGGTGGGTACCTAAATCATAATCTTCACTTCCATAATTATTTTTGCTTATATATTTGATTATCTGTGAAAACTAATTAATATTTCCAATTAACATTTAAAGATTTAATAGTGGATCTAAATAGTATTATCACTAAATTGGTATGTTATCAGAAGGTTTGCCATTATTGCCACTATATTCAGAAAATTTTAGCTGAATGTTTCGCGTTTTACTAATGCAACTGACTATGACGGCAATGTAATAAATTAAAAAAATACGTAATTACACTTGAAAGATACTAATGAGCGAAGTAAGTTAAAATATCATTGAGTGTCTTGTTAATTACAAACTTCGACCCTCGGCTTAGCTCTCGTTGTGCGTCCACAAAAATGGTTCATGTTATTCGAAAATAATGTAGCTTTTGGCGAATGCCAGAAGGACGGTTATCCTAGAAAGTACTACTTAAAATCTGCTAAATGACTAAACATTTATATAATATTATACGATCAGCGTGTCAAAAATTAGGAGAGCCTTATGTTCAGCAATGGACGCCTTTAGGTTGATATAATGATTACAAAAACATTAAAAAAATACAATTAAGTCGATGTAATCGTGTCCTACACAGGCAGTAGCCGGGTTTGATCTTTACTATTACAAAAAGCGAAAGAGTTTGTTTGTTTGTTTAAATGCACTAATCTCTGAAACTACGGTTCTCGAGAAAGGTTATAGGCTATGAAACATTACGCTACTGGTGATGGGAACAGAGTAGTAAGCAAAGATGCGGGTGAAACCGCACCGCGGAAAGCTAGTCATTTAAATAAAATATAATAATAATGATTATTATTTAATATAATGATGAATGAATAATATGATTAATATTTAACAACATTAGGCGGCCCTAGTAAGGTATAAGATTACTTGTGTTGAAACTACCAGCTTCAAGTCTAGTTATCCTTACGGTTAATTATGGCGTAGTTTAATGTGTGCCAGTTGTACTAGTAAAGGTACTAGTATGACAAAGTGTGTTAGTGCTAATAGTACCATCTACTAGTAGAAAAATCAGTATCAATTCTACCTTATATGATACTGTGCAATGGTACAAGCCGAAATAAATAGTTCCAATTCTACCATCAATGGCACTAGTAGGCCAAATTTGTACCTATTCTCAATCAATAGTACTTTCCAATGGTACAAATTGTCCGGCGGATATAAAACTTTGAGCTAATACTAAAAAAATCTCGATGGATAAAACTAAAACACTATCAGACCCTATGACCTCTGCATAGTAGTCCATAATTATACAGTGCCACCGAACCACAAGAGGGAGTCTGTAGTACTGTAACTATTATTAATACTAACAATTATACAGTGCTAAATTATTCTATCGACCTGGAGGCGTCCAGTTTTGAACGTATGAGTAAGCATCTCTCAAAGGAAGGAGGTTGCTTTAGTCAACACGGTTGGTAGAAATATTACTATTGCAAACACGGTATACTAATTTGGGTATCGAATGCTCTGCAATAAAATCCTTTGTTTAGTCGACCATAAATTGCTTTACCACCCTTAGAGACAATGTCGTTTGCATATCACAAAACATTAATGGCCTATTTTTCTTGCAAGCAATTGTCACTGTCATATTGAGTCTTATTGAATTTTAATTTTGATTAATTTTTTGACAACAGTGGTAAAGCAAATATGTGGTCGACTATACCAATAACATTATGCTAAGTAAATTCATATTTAATATGAACAATATTCAAATAACATATCAATGCTAGTTGAGTTCATAATAATATACAAGCACGTCCATTAATGTGATTAGTATAATACTGAAACACAACCGTCGTCTAAAAATACATCTAAATGCCCAGCGCTAATCCACTGAAACAAAATATCTATTCCTTTTCTGTGACTGAAACTGAATGCGATCGACAAATAAATGATTTTATTCAAGCTCCTGTTTCGCGTGCCGATTTATTATATTTCACCATTCACATTCCACGATTTTAATCAAAACAGTTACTATTTGTGCCAACTTGCATGATTAACTTCTATAAAGTGTATTGATGAAAATTTTGTTTCAATTCCTCACAAGGAAATTGTTTTGTTTTAAAATTAGTACTCCGCTTGGAGGTAAATTAGTTATAAATGATACGAGTTTGTACGCAGTACAATAAAGTTATACTGTGTGACATTATAACATATATTCGTAATATGTGTGAGTTACGTGTGAGTCGTTTAACTCAGCTGCCGCAGTATTAACAAACCCTTATTTACTTAAGATTTTACAAAAGGAAAAATCTTGGTGGTGCAGTTTTAGCTTTAATTATCGTACGAAGATCAGTGTTAATTCTGTATATAGATAAATCGTTTAAACCGAAAATTCTCTACAACTGAACAAAGCCATCCCAATCTTCACGTAAGTTAACTTTTGTCATAACTGTGATGCCAAAAAAAATTGTGATCGCAGTAGCGGCAGTCTTATCACAGGATTCCTGTTGAAAGATTTCATACCATTTCTCGTGCGATGGTGACTGATTGAATAACGTGCCAGGTTGTAATAACTTATTTATCGCGCGGTTATCTTGATATTGCCCAAAATCTTTGCTAATATGCATAGACATTTTCCTTTTTTGAATAAAGCAAAACAAAGTTGTTAAATAACTAATATAGTACCAAAGTAAAAATTATCAACAGCGCTAGCCAAGTTTTCAAAGGCAGCGTGAAGTGAAACTAAGATTGGACTTTTTATTCCGTATCCCTATTGTACCCTCCTAATTAAACAGCTAACAGTGAATTCACTCCAGGTCCCTGTTATTTTATTGTCCGTGACCTTACGTTCTATTAGTTTTTTATTGACTAGATAAAATTTATTGTTAGAGAAATTGAATTTCGATTATGTTTATTTTCTTATGCATCATTACAAATACGATTTTATTTAGGAAGGTCTTTTAAAATAGAATATGTTCTGTGCCAATCAGTAAAGTGGTGAGTCGTAGATGCTAATCGTTAGGTGTGCAACTAAATTCATTTGTCCCAGTCATCCGTGAATTAGAGCACGTTATACAGCTGTCTGATTGTGCAACGAACCCGTGTAAAATCTTGTGTTCTGTATTGTACAGTATCTAGATTGTGAATGTCAAAATATAATCACTAGATAATTATGACTAAGAAATGCACATCAAAATATATTGAAAACTACAAACTTATATATATACATATAAGTTTATGTTATACAACATTATGTAGCCCTATCTATTTAACTATAAATTTAAAATTTATAATTAACTAGCTGTTGCCCGCGACTTCGTTCGCGTAAAAATTCAGATGGGTGCCTCTATGAGAATATCGCGTGCCTGATTTTATGGCAATCGTACATTGTATCAGTATTATCCGTCTCTATGGCGAATCCAGTTTAAACCCGCTACCGCTAAAACTGACAAACCACTTTCACAC
The DNA here is from genome assembly GCA_963082885.1 of Parascotia fuliginaria. Classification (NCBI taxonomy): domain Eukaryota; kingdom Metazoa; phylum Arthropoda; class Insecta; order Lepidoptera; family Erebidae; genus Parascotia; species Parascotia fuliginaria. The sequence continues at coordinate 9,384,187 of OY720170.1, forward strand.
AAACTTGCGACTCTTATTTGCCCATTTAATAAGGGGGGTTACTTAAACTATAAAAATTATAAAAAATTTATACAAACTTTGCCACCCCTTTATAGCCCCTTAGGGGATGGATTTCGCAAAATTCCGTCTAAATGAGCACCTATATCCTAATAGGAACGACAATGCAAAGTTTGAGATGCCTAGCACTTGTTGTTTCTGAGATTTCGTGATAAGTGAGTGAGTGACCTTTTGCATTTATGTATATATATTATAGCATTTTTATATTGTTTAAATACTGTTTTTCATACTATTTTTAATCTCCCATTCATACAAATCCTCTTTCACCTACCTAAAGATATCCCTCGTAAAAACAATATACAATACACAAAGAAAAATTTTCACTACAATAACTTTCCCCTTCCCCTTCTTCCCTATCGCCCTTTTTCTCCACTCTCCACAGTTTCCTCCTTCCTCTCCTTCCCTCCCCCTTCTCCTCTTCACCTCCTTCAGCATCCCTTGCCCCTCCTCCAGCATCTCTTGTCCTTTCCTCCACTTCCCTCTACCTTGCCTCCGCGTTTTCCCCTCTCTTCTCCCTTCCTCCTCCTTTCCTTTCCTCCTTTCCTCTTCTTTCCTATCGCTTCCTATCCCTTTCCCTCCCTTTTTCCACTATTCAAGAACTCCTTTTTCCGCGTTCCTTCCCCCTCCCTTTACCCTCCTTTCCTCTACTGTCTCCCTCACTTCCCCCTCACTTCCCCCTCACTTTCCTCTCATTTTCCTCTCACTCCCCCTCACTTCCCCTCACTCCCCCCTCACTTTCCTCTCACTTCCCCCTCACTGCCCTCTCACCCATCTCACTTCCACCTCAATTTTCTAGCCTAGAAATTGACTAGCCTGTTGGTCTAGTGGTTAGTGACCCTGACTGCTGAGCCGGAGGTTGTGGGTTCGATTCCCACCCAGGACAAACCTTTGTGTGATGAGCATGATTGTTTGTTCTGTGTCTGGGTGTAATTTATCTATAATATGTATGTATTTACTAAAAAAAATGTATATAAGTAGTTTATCAGTTGTTTAGTACCCATAACACAAGCAAATATAATTGCTTAATTTGGGGCTAGATAGCGCTGTGTGAATGTGGTAGAATATTATTATTATATTATTATTATTAATTCCCCCTCACTTCCCCGTTTCTTCTCCGTCACTTTCCCCTCACTTCCCCTCACTTTACTCTTACTTTCCTCTAACATTCCCCTCACTTTCCCCTCACTTCTCCCTCACTTCCCCCTCACTTTCCCGTTTCTTCTCCGTCACTTTCCCCTCACTTTCCTCTTACTTCCCTCTAACATTTCTCTCACTTTCCCCTCACTTCTCCCTCACTCCTCCCTGGCTTTCCCCTGACTTCTTCCTGACTTCCCCCTCACTTCTCCCGCATTTCCCCCACACTTCCTCTTCACTTCCCCCTCATTTGCCCCTCACTTCCCCCTCACTTCCCCATCACTTTCCTCTCACTCCCCATCACTTCCCTCTCACTTTCCCCTCCCTTCCTCCTTATCCTCAATTCCTCCTTTTCCTCCCTCCTTTTCTTCCCTCCTTTCCCTCCCTCCCCCTCTCTGTAAATTTCAAGTCGCTAGCTTCAAAAGCTAAAGATCTTTGTATAGAATATTTCATCCCTAATTTCACCCCTCTAAATCCACCCCTGTTAAAATAAAATTATAAGGATTTTTTTTATTTAAATAGAAGTATTCCAAAACAAAATTACAAAACTGTAAATTAAAAAATGAAGAAGATTCATACAATCGATTTCATCCCTTTCCACACACTTAGGAATTAAATTTTAAAAAACCCTTATTTAGTACAACCTCTAGACATTTAGACAAACACACCCTCCAAATTTCAAGTCACTATGACCAGCAGTTTAGGCTGTGCGTTGTCTGTTGGTTAGTCAGTCAGTCAGGACAAAGCCTTATATAATATGTATGGGTGTATGGATGTATGGATTAGATGTATAGCCATCGGGATCAAAGCATACAGGCTGCTAGGAATGCTAACACGTGATAGAACCACATAAAGCTGATCGTGCGAAACACAGCTAATACTTAGATCCACGCCTACAACTTTTAGTTGTGTCTGACCTTGGGCTTTATTAATTGTCATCGCGAAACAGAGGGTCACTGGAAACTGGACTCATTTAAAACTAAACGGAAGATTGTTTAGAATGAGAGGAATCCGAAAAATAAAAACGCTATCAGCTATTCCGTAAACTGTTAGTCTCTGTTTCTATCAGAAAATGTTAGACGTGATTCTTTAAATTGGCATAACTTTTTTATTTATGAACCGATTGACATGAAACAAACACTAAATGTTAAGGTGGTTCCGACGAAATTTCGCCGAAATCCGCGACTTTCATCTCGTTATTTAGTAGATTTTAATGCTATTTATTCTATTTTTTTTTTGCCTACAATATACTTTGATTCATGAACTTTAGAATAGTAGAAGAATTATTTACAATAATTGATTATATAACATAAACCAACGATATTAAAACAACGTGATTTCACTTATATCGAAATATTACTTTGTAATTACTATAGTTATAAATATAAAAGTTATATTGAATCGACCGGAATAAACCAAATGTCAACTCTGTAGATTAATTTCATTTATTAGGACAATGTTTCAATAGTTATTGATAATTTGGCTGAATCAGCGTCGCAGGGGCTCTGCGCGGGCGACGGGAGGCAGAGCGGCAGAGCGGCGCAAGCCCTTCTGACGGACGGACGTATGCGGTTTTTTTAAAATTATTTACGTTCCTAATTCAATAATTGCAAATAAATAATATCAAAAAAAAAATATTGTGTGGATAGATTTAGTGTTGCAAATAAATTAGATTAGTTATTTAGATTGTTTTAGTGTATTAAATACGTAGGTATTTACCTACATTTATTATTATTTTTCATCAAAATGACTATAATTTCACGACTGAAACAAATACAAATGCAAAAGATTCAACACATGAATATCCTGTAAGTAGGTGTATATATATATACCTTCATATTTTTAGTAAAATACCTTCTTTGAGATACTTACCTAGGATATCCTTTAATTATGTTTAGTTCCACGTAAACTAGGTAGCAGGCGTGAGCCTATTGTCGCTCGTGATAAGATCAAGGCAACACCAGGCCTCAAGAATCAGTAAATTTCTGCTGTTATATACCCTAGGGATATGAATATGAGCTTGCTACAATATTGTCTATGTCTACTATCATTTCGAACTAGGTGTGTGGTAGGTGGGCACATGAGTAAAATATCTAACTTGGATATTTACTCATGTGGCAAGGGCGCTTTCCGATTCCGACCGACGCGACGACGGCGACGCCGGCGCCGGCGTAGGTACGAGGGGCTTCGGTCGGAACACGAACGTCGGCGTCGGTCGTACAACTAGCATAGAACTCAAATTACAATGATTATACGTGACATGCGTCGGTTTGCGACCTAGTTAGGTACCTACACAAAACAACCATACACGCTGCTGTTAGGTACCTAACTATCTACGTTATCTTGCACGAGCATAAATACCTATAAATTCTATATATACATACGGTGTGTACTTGAATATTCTACCGGTAAGTAATGCCGATAAAATATTCAAGTATTTACCTCGTTAGATTTTTTTTCATGAGCTGATAAAATCAGTGATAAGATACTAGGCTAAAGTAAATACCTACCCTTCTACTTTCAATGCATCTTATTTTGATTTATTTATTTGATAGCAAGAAAGGAAGAAAAAAGGCTTTACAAAACGTCTTAGTCTCTAACCAAACTAAAATATTTGAAGACTGTGAAATTATCACAATTAGGTAAATTAAAAATCCTACTCTCTGTTCCTTTATTATCGTACTATATGAATTTTTAATCCTAAAATTAAATAGTATATTGTTGAGTGCCTACTGGACATAACAAAACTAATACCGTATTTTTCGAGTGATAGGTGTATGTAGAAAGTAATAGACCCGGCACGGTGGCACAGTATAAAGAATTCTACTCTTTTTTCTACAGTCTTTACCTAACTAGGTAAAGGCAAAAGAATTATGTTTTAGCACTCTATGTATGTATGTATGTATCTTTATTATATTATATTATATAAGTGTATGTACTGTAAAACTACCCCGTGACGTCGTCCGCATGGATCCATTACTTAGCGATAATATTACATTAGTTCTACTTTACCGATTTTGCATTATATTATACATTTACAATACTGCAATATGTACGTACATACAAATATATGTATGTACACATATATTTGTATGTACATATTGCAGTAATCTATACTTATAATGAATCTCTAGCGAGGTAATTTTCACGGTACATCCAAATCACTCAAACTGTGGGTACAATGCGTCTACTTTGGCAATTGTTCATGTTACTTATTTTGCTTAGGGTACATGATATTGTGTACCTTACGTACGGGCACTTACTAGAAGATAATCAACATAGGAATGATGACGCTTTGTTTAAAGCATGTGTAACTAAAAATCCTTATCAGCTCCATCATTTGAATTCAGTTTTGCTGGTGTATGGTGCTGTTTCAAATTCAGTGCAGTGGTGGCCATACAGAGTAAAGATACTGTGGGAGAAAAAAGGAAATAAAGAGGACCGAGGAGGTACTTATGCCTTCGGACCACTGATTTTCAGACAAAACTTACACTTTACGTCGTTATGTACATGTTAAATGCACATCTCCAGCCAAACCGTCCCGCTTATTCTAAAAGATCTACTTCCGTAAAATGTTTGCTGGCTATACAATAAACAGAACGATTTACTGAAGTTATATTTGTGATATCCAGATGAACCGAAAATAAATAAGGAAAATGAAAATATGTTAATTCATATAGTTTAATTAAATTAACACTTATGAACGTCAAAATTTACAAAATGTCAGCAAATTAACCTACAACCAGTTCGCTGACAAAGTAGAGCCATGAGAAGAACTGGCAAGAAACTCAGGACACTCTTTTTAATCGCCAGGTTATTACAATTTTTTAAGTTACAGTTTCAAGTAGCATGCAAAGTGACACAGGCAATACACTTAACTCTATAGGTAATTAAATACTTACAGCTTTCTATGTTGCAAGGAAAAAATAAAAAGTAAAATGTGTGCTTTACAGGCTGCCTCAATTTGCATATTACTACAAAAGGTAAAGGCAACATGTGAACTGTAATAAATGTTTCTATGTAAGTATTATATAAACTGTTAATATTCGATATAAGTATAAAGTAAGATGAACTTAATTTACCACAGGAGTTCACAATGTACATTGTGAACATCTATTTCACAAATCACAATGTACCTATAATTTTAATAATACTAAGTATACAATTTTAACAAAACAATACAAAATGTGTACTTAACTGTACAATTATGGCTCGGGCATTATGTCATATATAATTAATACAAAAAAAAAACATTTTATGTCAAAATGTATCAATAAGCGAGTTACAGGATGGAAATAAATTATGAATCATTTAGTATAATATTCTGTATACATCTTTGCTCGAGACAGAACAGTGTTTTGTTTCGATTAGATTCGTGTTCGTAGAGTAGATAATCCTTCTACTGATTTGGCTGCGCGATAGAAGCCTTATTATAAAGGATGAATTTACTATGGCAAACTGTAAATTGTTTTGCATTTAATAGGCTCCAAGCCTATACACTCCGCAAGATTTGCCATTTAATGATAGAGGCCGAATTGAAAGGACAATGCACAAGTGTAGTCTGATTTGTTACTCGAGTTTGGTAGCGGTACGTATCTACAGAACCAAGAAAAAGTTGTCTTGCACAAAACCTTACTTTACATACATCAATATAACCGTGCCGTACAATTGCCTATCGAAGTGACTTCACTCTGCCTTATGATACAGTCAGTGGGATCCAAAAGACTAAGTGGTAGCCGCCATTCCAAAGGTCATTGTTTCAAACTGCTGGCTAGGTGGTCTTTATGAGATGCTTTTTTTATTATTGATGCAGGAACTCATATCATCAGTCCATGAAGACGCAGTGGAGTTAGAAAGTTATGAAAACTCTTGGCTTTTGTAAGAGCTAATTTTGAACACTTAACAATCAGACGGGCATAAATAAAGATTGAATTTTTCAGTATTGTTTTAAAAATTCAAGTACTAGTACTATTGATACAGTTATTTTATTCATACTGGTCTACCAACGTGACTCTGCCTGGATAATTTAAAGAAAAGACATTTTGCTGGGGTAATGTTTCAAACGTTACCCCAGCAAAATCGGTTTTTTTCCGAATAACTTTAAAACTATAATGCAAACAAATTTTGCTATAGGCAAACAAATTCCTCCTTACGACGCTCTAATAATCTGTTATACTCTCACCTCTTATAAGCACATTTTGCTGGGGTAACGCACTCCTCTGCCTGACGGTAAGCTGCCAATGAAGTCCAGAAGTGGAAGACACTATTTTAATAGAAATTGTCTCAAACTGCTAGCATAGCGGCTTCATGATACTAGCGACACTATTGCAAATAGTAAAAATATAAATGAAGATGAGGTACGCATACGTTTCATACGTGCACACACACAAACTTTCGCATTTATAATATTAATAGGATGTTAATACATTTTTAAAGTCAAAATGTTTTAGTTTGTTCATGTACAAAAAACCTATATATATATATATATATATATATATATATATATATATATATATATATCTAACTAAATAAGTATAAACTCGGCAGGGTTACTAAACTAAAGTGTACTAGTATTAGTTGAGGAATACACATCATGTCAATTATAGGAATTTATCACAATGGTGTATTGTCATTGGGACTTCATTTTTAAGCGACTTCAAAAAATATTAATATTATATATATTATTAAATATTTTTTTGTATTCAATAATTCATAAAAAATCGTTTTAAACGGTTTTTTTGATCAGGTAATACATTTCACAGCAGCTGGGTTTTGAGTTTATTGGTTTAACCCACAGTAGTTATTTTTATTTCTACTACATATTTAACAAACGTCATGATTCTAAACACTTATCTTTGCTTTCGCTACTATATAAATAATAAATATATAAATAATATATACTAACAAATATACATACTTACTAAACGAAATAAAAAAAGATACTAAAAAAATAATTCATTATTGGCGTCTATCAGATTTTAGCTCTGCGGTTTCGGACAAGTAAGGTCATTGTCTTATAGTTGTGCTACTGCTACTTGCCGCTTGAGGGCGAACTCGCACGCAATGTTTTTTTCGGGTGAGGCGCGGGGTGGTGAGGAAGCGAAACGCTCAAGGTCATATGTGACGGAACGCCCTTAAGTGAAGCTTACCATAATGTATTAGTGAAAACCATATCTAAATCGGATAAGCCATTTCTGAGATTAGCGTGGACAAACGCACAGACAAACAGACAAACAGACAAACAGACAAAAATTGTAACAATCATTGTTTTGGGTTCTATTTGCGTTGAAAAGGCCCCAGTAATTTTTTTTCTCATATATCTTTCATGTACAGACAGCGATCGGTTACATTTTTATTATATGTATAGATGTATAGATAAAGCAGCAAAAACAGTTCATTAAATATCATTTTATTTCCTTTATTCATATTTTTTCATATTTATTACATTTTCAAATATATACTTATAAAAACCAAAAATACACATTTATAAATATAAAACATAGATTACCACCGGCAACGAGACAAAGTCCAAGCTACCGGCGGTTAGGGCTCCAGAGAGAGGAACCTCCTAACAATACGTGCCGTGTCGAGCAGCACTGCCTTCTGGATCTGACCCTTGACCCATCCACCTAATGCGAGCCTCTTTAGGTGTTGGTCGAGGCTCTTTGCTATTAAACCATTTACGGTAACGACTATAGGCACAATGACAGCAGAATCTACATCCCACATGTCAACAATCTCATGGGCTAAATCAAGATATTTTATTTGCTTATCTTTCTCAGCCTTCATGACATTCTCGTCACGAGGGACGGTAACATCAACTATCATTGCAAGGCGTTCGGATCGATCCACCACCACGATATCAGGCTTGTTAGCTATAATAGTCCTGTCTGTGATGATGGAGCGATCCCAATACAATGTCGCGCGACCATTTTCGAGAACCGGCTCTGGGTTGTATCTGTAGTACGGTACCTCGACATCTAGAAGATTGTATCGCAGAGCAATTTGCTGGTGGATGATCCTGGCTACTTGGTTATGTCTGTGCAAGTACTCTCCGTTAGCAAGACGCGAACAGCCGGTAACAATATGCCTGAGGGATTCACCAGGGCGATGACATGCCCGACATATGTCAGTAGTGCCATCCCTCAAGATATATTTCCGGTAGTTGTTCGTCATGATAACTTCATCAACAATTGCACAAACAAACCCTTCGGTTTTTCCAAAAAGATCACCGAAGCGTAGCCAGGCAACGGAAGCAGCACGGTCTATATCAGGCTCATGTACGGTCCGATAGAACCGTCCGTGAAGCTCCTTGCTCTGCCATACCATTCTACGGTCGTCTATACTGAGTACTACAGGCCTACGCCAGTTCTCCTTAGCCAGAGCAAGTGGGGTAAGTCCACTATCCACTGCAACCATTTCACGATGCACACCCTCGCCCATCTTATGAAAATAGTCTCTGAGGTTGCATATCTCGCGATCGTGGAGGGTTTTGGCATTTAGAGATCCGCGGCCCCCGAATTTTCGCGGGATATAAAACCTCATGACGGATGAACGTGGATGGTGCATACGGAATGCTGTTAACAATGTACGGACTCGCCTATCCAGGGCATCCAATTCAGTCTGTGTCCACTTGAGTATTATTATTATTAAAATATCAGTTTCCTTATTAAAACAAATCAATGCACATATAATTATGAATATTACATAACACAGATATGTAATCTATCGGGAATGTTGCACCAGATACATTGGTGAGGTAAGGATCTAGCAACGCCGAATAGAACCCCAGTCTTTATTTTTAATCACAACCAACTGGTTAAGCTCATGGGCACAAGAGTGCCAATTACAACATCAGGTGCAATGTGCAACCCGTAATGATTGCAGACAGCTGAACAAAAATCCTGCCAAAGCAATTATCTAAGCTAAGTGGACACCCAATCCGAAATCCAAAATGAGATAATCGGTGCGCTTCTCATTACCAACTGCGTGCTTAATTAACACGTTTATGTTTTAGGTTTCAAAGATTGACCTCTGTGCAAAACCTACACAGAGCATTGATTTCAAATAAAATGAGGGTAATACTACTTAGCCTAACAATTGATTGCGTGGTTTAGATTAAATCTTTTGTTAATATAATCTGAACTAATTACAATTCAAACCACAGCACTTTGAAATTAATTAAAAAATGATGACTACTTTTGTCTGAATGTCTAATGTCTGAATTGGTAATTTATACTGCTGTTATAAATTTTAGGTCTTAAGTGCAAAGTCAAAACAATGCTATTTTTTATCAGATCACTAAACTGTTAACATTATTTATGTCAGAAAGTACTGTTGAAATAATAAAATAAATAAAATTACTTGTGCTACAAACTGTATCATTAAATGTTTTGTTTGTTAGTGCTAATGTCGTACTAAACAGTTGGTAATTATAATTAATTGTGTATTTATGTAGAATTTTGAGGGTCACTGGGGGATTAGTTCTAACCGATATGACAGGTGGACGCTGCATGCCGCGGCGTAGACGTTCTGATTAATTAATGAGCTTGCAAATTGTTGACAATATAAAAAATAATATACTAAGCTTTTTGGCTCAGAATAATGGGTAAATATTTTGAAATATAATAGTGTTATATTAGAGAAGAAAGATCGTTTACTTAACCCTAGGTCCGTCACGCTTTTTATCTAAAGCGGTTCGGCGCTTGGGGTCCTTGAGGGCCCCAATAGTTAACAGCATTACAATAATAAGAAATCAAGTATTAGCCCGAATGTTGTACGCAATTATTACGTCATGCTAATCAATTAACATTAAAAAGAAAATAAATAATTTATCACCTAATATTGATTTCATTACTAATTAAAACAAATATTTAAATATAAAAACCTTTTTTTTTACTTTATGTTGTCACTTTTTTTTAATGAAATAAAAAGACTATATTGCAATTTATTTCTTTTAAATTTTTTGGCATCGTTTAGGATGGTACATATAGCACTGAACTGGTGCAACAGTTTTAAGTATATAAATTATGCATTTTTGTAATAGTCGGGCTTTTATAGACCTCACGCGACGGATCGCGGGTTAACGTTGCTTAGGCGGCGTTTATCGTTCATTTGAAATTCCGCAGCTGGCTTTTTGATCCGCCTAAATGTTGTTGGTTCGATATAATGTGAAATACTATTTTATTAACCAAACTATTTGGTAATTTTAAACATATCAAATACACTTAAAGTTACATCTCAAAAAGTAGCAGCGAGTAGAGTTACAAAATACTTTTTATTTTCTTTAGACAATGTCGCAGATAATACGAACATACAAATAAGTACATCTAGACTAAAATAATGAAAGTACCTGGTTTATAGGAAGTAAATATATTTAAAATCTAACTTGCAATAAGTACTAGTGCTTACGCCTATTTTCAAAATTAAACAATCTCATGCCGTCGTGTGTCCCAGCACAGTGTAGTCATGTTAACTGATCTCTCAGTGATAATTTTGTGATTGGCTAATTAATGCTAAAACCATTTCTCGTTTACTCCTGAGTGTTTTTGTGGACAGTCGGCGCCCAGTGCGCAGTCCTAGAAAGAGACAAATAGTTTTGTCTGTGCAACACCCATACTTGCTCCACACGGATTCGATCCCGCAGCGCTGGATCTGCAGTCCGTCACACTCCCACCGCGCCACCGAAGTTAGTCACTGCGAGTTGAAATAAGCGTTCGGGCTGTGCTCCCCACTACTAAGCAGACAAGAACTACGTGCGATATCGAGCACCTGCATTTATCTATAGCAATATTATTTGATACTAAACGCCTACAAATTTTTCTATAGCAGTATTGTGTGCTTTGGTTACTTCTGTTTTTTTTTTATTTACAATAAGTCACAACATTATCAGCAAATCTAAATTATGTTTAGGACTAAGCGAACACCGCCAAAATCTACCCTCCGTACCGAGCAATTGGTCTCTGAGCCAGATCTGGCTGCGCACTCGGCTTTGGAAGTGGATATGAGCGTTACAACTCGTAAACGCAAACAACCAGAATGTGACCATACTGCACAACTTTCCTCTTTTCATATGGATCTAAGAAATACCCTATCAGAATGGAAGAGTAATTTTGATGCTAACTTTACGGCTAATATTGACAACATACAGACCATGAGAAATAACCTAGAGAGTTATATGAAGGAAACAAAGAAGGAAATTGATCTTTTGCGCACTGAAAACAAATCAATTAAGGAAAACATGAACAAATTATCAAAGGAGGTAACTGATGTCAAAAAGTCGGCCAATTTCATCTCAAGTCAATATGATGACAATCAAAAACGTCTTAATATCTTAGAGGAACGGACTCTCAATCAAAGCGCTATTAAATTCCTTGAAATTAAGATTGATAACCTTGAGCAACAAGCGAGGCAGTGTACTTGGAGATTTGCAATGTTCCTGATCGGCGTGAGGAGAACCTGTTTGCGTTGATTGAGGAAATCGGTAAAAAATTAATTTCAATATACCACGTGATGATATTACTACCGTGCACCGCGTACCGCACACTTCGTCTAATGACAGGCCTAAGAATATTGTAGTTAAATTTAAAACACGCGCTCATAGGGACAAAATCCTCAGTGCTTATCGCCTGAAGAGAGGACTCACTACTACAGATCATGGAATTGCTGGCGTGACTCGCATCGTATACCTCAATGAGCATTTAACTCTCCAGAAGAAACAGCTATTACGTGAAACTCGTGAAGCAGCTAAAAAATTTAATTGCAAATTCGTGTGGGGTAAGCACTTCACTATTCTTGTAAGAAAAACGAAACCTCTCCTATAACGGCTATTAAATCTACAAATGATATTCGCAGAATTTCAAACACTAGTGGTACATAAACATTTTTAAATATTGTATAGTAATGTTGTAATTTCAATAATAAAATTACAATATTACTATACAATATTTAAAAAATATTGTATAATGGCTTCAAAACATAACGATTTCACTGTATATTAACAAAATAGTAGAGGTATACGTACTAAATTAAACACTTTATATATGAATATTCTTTGTAATTGCTATGAAATTATTGTGCTAACTGAAACTTGGCTAATTCCTGCTATACAAAATAATGAATTTATAGATAATCGCTATGCAGTCTTTCGTTGTGATCGTAACAGGATAGCAACAAATAAATCTGATGGCGAAGGTGTATTGGTGGCAATACTGAAGGAATATAACCCTACCCGTATTCAGTTTCCTTCCCAATCTTTAGAAAAATATATTGAACAAGTTATTATCGCTATTCCTAGCAAGAATTATTCCACACACACTCTTATTAGTGCGGCATATGTAACTAGTAATTCACCATCTTTTGTATACGATCTGCATTTTCAGAGTATGGATAATTTAATTAATTCTACTAAATTTGTTAATTTGCTAATACTAGGCGCCTATAATATTCCAACAGCTAACTGGATAAACTCTAAACTGCCAGACAATTCAATGACTTGTCTGAGCACCTCTCCTATTTCTAACAGCTTAAAAAAGTTTATGACAGTACACGATTTAAGACAATTTAATCACGTAACTAATTCTAACGGGCGCATTCTTGATATCTTATTGTCCAAGGATACCTGCCGTGTTTTTAAATCCAATCAAGAACTTATTCAAACTGGCAATCACCATCCTCCATTCTATACAGTCTTATCATTGAACATCAATCTCCACATTACTAAACCTAAGCACTCTCCCAAATATAACTTCCGAAAGGCAGATCATAATTTAATTAATAAAGATATTAATGATGTTGATTGGGTGACGGTATTAGATCATTGTTCTACTAAAAAATGTGTTGACATTTTCTATAATTATATACACGGTATTACCAAAAATAGAGTTCCTTTATCCAAACCTAAAAACTGTAATTTCCCGGTGTGGTTTTCAAAAGCGCTTGTCCATGTATTTAACAATAAAAAAGAGCCTGGTCAAAATGGAAGAAGTATGGGAATATTTCAGACTATGAGGTATTCTCCTTATATAGGGCTCGTTTAAAGAGTGAATGCGCGACTGCTACTGTATTTACATGGAAGGAGTGGAAGATAGTATTCCTGAAAACGTAAAACATTTTTGGACCTACATATCTAGCCGCCGAGACAAATCAGGCATTCCCACTCGCTTGTTCTATAGAAATGAGACTACTTCTGACCCTGGCAGCGTTTGCAATCTTTTTGCCTAATTTTTTCAGTATATATATAAACCTACAAATCTAACAGCTAACTGGTGTCCCAATCTTGAACAATCCTCTAATTATAATACCCCATTATGTAATATACAATTTACACTGGCACAGATCCGTACACAATTAAAGGTGTTGGATACTACCAAAGGGCCCGGCCCTGATGGTATACCCGCTTGTTTTTTAAAGTGCTCGGCTGATACAATTTGCAAACCATTGTTCATATTATTTAATAAGAGTATTTGTTCTGGCACATTTCCCTCTGTTTGGAAGAATACTAACATAGTACGAGTACATAAAAGTGGCTCTAAACAAAACATTCAGAATTATCGTCCCATATCTATTCTTTGTACTCTCGCAAAACTATTTGAGAGACTTGTTCATCATGCGATTTACCCCTTTCTTCAACAACATATAATACCAGAACAACATGGTTTTGTAAAGCTAAGATCTACAGTTACTAATTTAATGATTTTCACGACCTGTCTATTCAATAACATGGATAATAGAGCTCAAACTGATACAGTCTATACAGATTTTAAAAAAGCTTTTGATAGAGTTGATCACGAAATCCTATTAAATAAAATTGTATTTAATGGTATCAGAGGTAACCTGATGCGGTGGTTCCAGTCCTACATTAGTAACTGTAGTCAAACTGTGGTGATTAATGGGTACCATTCTAACTCATTTTTGGCTACTTCCGGTGTGCCCCAAGGATCAATCCTGGGTCCGTTACTATTTGTCGTCTACATCAATGACATTGGCAACTGCTTTTTTCATAGTAAATTTCTATTATACGCCGATGACCTTAAAGTATTCAGAAAAATTACAACACTAGATGACTGCCACTTCCTCCAAGCCAATTTAAATAGATTGTCTGACTATTGTTCCAAAAATAAATTACAATTAAGCATACCTAAGTGTAAGTATATTAATTTTACCAAAAATAAAAAAAATATCAATTTCACTTATTCTTTGTGCAACGAACTTCTACTTAAAGATGATATAATTTGCGACCTTGGTGTCCTTTTAGACAGCAAACTACATTTAGATTAACACATCGATAAAATAATAACCAAAGCTTTCAAAATGTATAACCTTGTTATAAGATCTTCTTCCGACTTTAGACGACCCTCAGGATACTTTTATCTTTTTAATTCTCTCATCAGACCACAATTGGAGTATGCGAGTATGATATGGGATCCTTATTATGAAAAATATAGTGATGTAATAGAAAGAGTTCAAAAAAAGTTCCTGCGGACTATGCAGTACAAGTGTAGATTGAATCGGCTGCCATATAGCGACACTGTAATAAAATTTAACTTGCTGACCCTGCGATTACGACGGAAGCTATTGCAAGCTATGTTGTTTTATGATTTAATTCATAATAAGTTCGATTGCTATGAATTGGTCAATAATTTACATTATGTTGTTCCTAGAACAGTTATTAGACGAGAGGTGCGTGCTTACCCGCTTTTTGCTACGTCCAGTTGTCGCACAAATGCAGGTGAGTGTGCGCCCCTCCATAGTATAGTTTAAAATTATAATAATCTGTTTGCTACAGTAGACATATTTGCCTCTCCTCGTAACGTTTTTAAAAAAAAAACCTTGTTATGTCCATTCTTAAAACCTAAGTTAAAATTATTGTATTATTTAGTACTTATAGTCATCATTAGTCTTTTAACATGATCACTGTACTATTATTGTAATATGTGCAAACGTAGTGGATTGTACATTAACGTAAATTGTATCACTTTATGTTTTATTTAAGATTGAATGTACAGTTGTTTGTTTTCCCAAATAAAGTAAAATAAAATTTAAAAAAACATGTGTGAACTATAAATCCCCTTAGATTTTTCCCATTTTGTACGAAACAACTTAACCAGAATTTTTATTGTCAGTTTTTCATCATTTACTCAGCTCGTGGGTGAGAATGTTATAATCTTCAAATATTTGCGTATCATAAGACCTTGCAGTCATATGATTTACTTATAGGTTTTTACTTTCCTCATATTAGTGACGTAAGAGAGTTTATTAACTTCACAAAACTATTTATAATGCCTTCAAAAGTGAAAAGTTGTTTAACACCAAGAAAAGTTTATTATAATATATAATATATTATGTATCAAGATATATATCATTATAATTACGAATCCTTATCTATTCAAATTGAGAGTTAGGAGCTTAGAACAAATAATGAAGTAAATTCCTATTCGATAACTGTCTTCATAATTGAAATTAAATTTTATTTATGTATTATATTATGATCAAACAAAAATTTTAGCTGATTGTTTTCAAGTATAAGTGCCATTCAACTTTATTAGGTCAACGATCATTGTTATGCGTTTCAAAATTTAGGTCACTGTGTAATTTTTTACTATTTTAGTATAATCAATAAAGAAAACAATAATATTTTCCTATAAGTTGAAACAATATGATCGCTTATTAGCTGTAATGAATAACGTAGGCATTGAAAACGATAAATTTCGTAACTTTTGTTAGAAGTACGTCATTTTGGAGAAAATGGTAGGTTTATAAAAAGTAATAGTTTTCGGCAGTTTCTTGAACGTAGCTATGACTCTTTGATTGAAATGATGATGATATACTTGATAATTACTTTAATTACTAGATAACTTACCAACATATCCGTATTTGAAAATTCCGACCTACAAGAAAATAAATAATTCGTCGACGACAAAGACACACGGTTAATAAAGTATGATCATTCAGCAGAAATTTATTTAACACCTAAGTGGTTACCATTGCCTATAAACTTAAACAAAAGCATAAACAGCTATTTTCTAAGAAAAGGAAAATCATATCATATCATCGTTAAGTCGAAAGGGCCCAGTGGGTTCGAATACGGGCAAGTACCAATGTGATTTTTAAATCAAATGTACTTTCTAAGTTTATCTTGCAACATTTTTGACGGCCATTAAAAGTCTGAAATTGCCGATCCGCCTTAAGCAGGCGTGGTGATCAATGCTCAGCCTTCTCTATATGGTATTATATCATATCATCATCACATCATTAGCGTTAGAGAAAATAAGTCTTGTATCCGAAAAGCTGTGGAGGCTTTTTATAACACGTCAATAACTTAATCCTACAATACTTTATTGCCATCAACAAAATAAGGCATAGGATTTTTAATATCAAACAAGCACTATAAGTCTGGACGAAAACATTGGAGGGATTTTTTCCCCAGACTTGAACTATAAACCTCAGCACCAATTAAAGTTTGTTCCTTTTTCCAATCGCCACTACGAGCTGGATGTAACTATAAGAATTGTTAAATCTAACAGCACTTACTTTGAACATAATAGTTGAACCTATTTTAGGACCACTTACCTAATAACTAACATTACGTCTGTTCCGTAAAAAAAAAGGCGGATGAAGATGTAGACGTATGTTGTACCCACATTGTATCTACAGATTTTTAGAGTATGACAAACTGAGAATCTATGAAAAAGTGCTGATTGCTTTTTTTTAATCACTAAATATTTACAATTTAGAAAATTAGTCACAATTGGTGTCAAGTAAAACAATAACTAGATACCTATAAGTATTATTTTACTTTATGTGCTATTGTAGTAAGATTCTTATAGTATTTACTTGCCATTAACTTCAATATTATAAAATACTTATTTAATCATATCTATTTAACTAAATTAAAATACAAATTACTTTATGCTAAGTAAATTTTTTTTTTACTTTTTAGTTTCTTTGTTGTCTAAAGTCGGTTTTCTTTTTGTTAAAAATTAATTTATTTTACATTTTTTTGGTGATGGGTAGACCTAAATCATTTAAGAATGTATATTTTTAGACCCATTATTGACGTCAGGAATCGTAAAGTGATTCGTACATGGCCAATAATGGCCAAGTATGAAACCACGCACAACTCAGATACCGTAGTAGATAGGTATGTATTATACGAAAAAGATTTTACTAAGTTGCTCTACATTTCCAATTTCTAGACCAACGGCAGAATGACAGTCACGGCTATACTAATAAAGTTCTGTTGACATTCTTTGACTACAGAATACAAAGACCATAACAAGGTGTTTGGAAAGATGGTAGTTTCACGGGTAATAATGTAAACGTGAAATACAGAATTTTATGTAACCATTTAAATTATAATCAAATTCATTTAAAATAACTTTTCTCAGGCTTTTATCCTGTTCAAACATGTAACCTTGTACCTAATACTTCAAAAGTTATGAATATAAGTATCTAGGTATGTGTTAATCCAGGGTACAGAAATTTCACTCAAATTCCATCTAACTTATGTCAGCCGTTCGGAAAAGGTTTAATCTATAATATAAAAATGAATCGCTAAGCGCAAATCTCGAGAGCAGCTGAACCGATTTAGCTAATTATTTTTTTATAATATTCCTTGAAGTACGAGGATGGTTCTTACGGAGAGAAAAATTAAAAATTGCCTGGAAAATAAAAAGAAAAATCACTTTTCTATATTCCCACACAAAATGTGCCATGTTTTTATAATACTAGTACCTATGTTATACATTATATTCTTATATTATGTTAAAAGAAAATAAAGTTATCAATTATTTTGTGAGATCTGTCAGAATACCACAAAATCACGACAAATGTGGCATATTAACTTGAGAGAGCTCACTTTGGTATTTGTCCTATTTCTGAAAGGTTACAAAAAGAAGAACCACAAAGACTAAGCTTAGCATTCCGTAAGGATTCTGATAGTCAAAAGAATCAGTATGGAAATTCAAATTGATTCTTCGTTACAACGATTTAACAGTACTTTCTTTGAAATGATATTTCTGTATTCTGCTTAAGCTATAAAATATAAACAATCTTTGACAAGTGACAATGCTTTTTGAGAATAGTAATAATAAACTTTTGTTATCACACGCAAGTGTACGAATACACTAGTTATGTTGTAACTCGTTTTTATATCCAACACAGTAAAAACATCGTAATGTTATGAGATAATAAAAATAAGCCCTCGCGGGTATTATTACTATTGTCGGTTTCAATTTCTTCCAAAGTCAGCTTAAAACAGTAATAATAATGCATTACGTTCTTGCTGTACTTACTCCGTAGTGTCATCTGCATTTATGAAGATTTATCGTAACTGCAAACTTATTGTAGCCGAAAACGGGAACAGTTCCTTAATTTTAATACGAAATAATGTTCCTGATAAAATAACTTTAAACTAAGTAAAATATTGCACAAGTTTAAGATACGCTCTGTTTATTACGCTGTAAAGTCTTATGAAATATATTTGTAACATTACACATATTTTTAGAGCTTCTAAACAAAGTACAATAAACATAATATTTTAATGCAGAAGCACAATTTTAGTTTAGTTCTTGAAAATTAGGTTTATTTGGTTAAAAATGTATTCTGTCTAAACCAATAGTAAAAAAATATTTCAAAGACTATAGTTTAACAAAATTTTTTTAGTTATTTTTCAAAATCACATTATTTTAAGCGCCTTTTTAAATATGAATGATGCAATACGATACTATTGCAATGATATTTTCCATAGGCGATGAGACCAAATAAAACTTTTGAAACCGAAGCAAAGCAAGGGCGAACGTTTAGTCTAGAATATAATAGCACTGCTTCTATCTGGTGTCGTTAGAGACAGCAATGTCACCTGCCTTTTAAATATTATCTTACTCCGGTCATTAATTAAGGGAACCTACTTTTGTAAGCATCCTATGTTCAACAGTGAACGTCTTCAGGCTGATGATGATATGTACTTCAAATTCCATGTTAACATATTTTGTACTAGCCGAGCCCCACGGATTCGCCCGCGCTAAAAATATGTTTTGTCTCCCTCTGGAACCAGACAGATTTTCGGGATAAAAAGCCTATGTCCATCTCCGGCACCGAATCTATCTACGTACTAATTTTTATCGAAATCGGTTCCGCCGTTTAGACGCTGAGTGGTAACAAACACATACACACACACATACACACTAACATACACACACACACACGCACACACATACACACACACACACACAAACTTTCGCATTTATAATATTACTAGGATTCTACTATTTGTTAAAAAAAACTATATTAATTGACTAATTTACAAAATTTTTACGAAAGATTCATCCAAGTATGTCTACAAATACTTTCTACCGAAAAAGATTTCTGTTTTTCGTTGTTTCTATTAGCAGTAAAATTTTATATCCATATCGGGTCACTTGTCTTCGAGTAAAAAATATGTTTACTTTGTTTTCTTATCCGCTACATGTCTAGGTTTATTAATGAGTTTATGGATAACAAAAATGCTGTCTTCAAAACATTTTATGAAGAATAGTAAAGCAGCTAAAAATACCGGCCATGATTTATCTAAACTTATCACCTTAGCGCATCGCAAACCAACTATGTAAGATAGGTATATTAACCTTATTTTCGTCACTTTGGTCGGTCATGAGTTTTTTGAATTTGCTCAAGTAGTAGTATAGAATACTTTAGAATAACAAATAATATATAACTAATTATGTAAGCGCAATATCAGTGTTATCAAATATTTTTCATAATATATTTTTTATTGCCACAACTCTGAGAGTAATTTGGGAAAGTGCAGAGCAGTATATTCACCTCTCAAAAATTTTACTGCAATCGGTAAATCGCCTACCGAGCGAGGTCATTATGGCAATAACCTCCCATAGCTCACCATGGTGGGCGGATTTTGTGTTGATATAAAATAAGCGATGTTGTACGAAGAATAATGTTTTTAAAATACACGAAACAAGTATAATACATACTATAATAGCAGTTTGGTTCATTTTATATATCTAGGTAACTAGCGCCCTGCTTCGCACGTGGTTATTTTTAAGTATTTTACGACATGATTACAAATATTTTGAATTCTTAGTAATTCTCTGCTGTAATTTAGGTACATGATGACATGTACCTAAATTACAGCAGAGAATTACTATAGATTAATTATATTAGAGTATTTTATTTAGAGAGTTTGTTTATGTATAATGAATAATGATATACATAAATAAACTCTCTAAATAAAATACTCTTATTGTAGTGAAAACTTGTATTGAAACAGACAGAAAAAATAGCGGTTTTATACTATTTAGAGATAAACATTCTATAATATTTACTTCATATAAACAAAGCAACAGACATGTAAACTAAGGCTGTACAATGTATGCTGTTATTGTCGACTACATTAATATTTATTAGCGCGTGATGCCAGATTATCGTGTCAACAAAATCTATTACAACGTCTGTGACAGTTTTTAGTGTGGGTTTGTTCCGAGCCAAAGACAGGCCAGTTACACATTGTTACTGTCTACCGTACAATTTATAGCACGGTCTCACTGAACCGTACTGATGTTTTCGACCCTAGCAAAAGTTAAAGACAGTTAAACTAAACCTCCTGCAAGGACTTTCCCATTTCAAGTGTTTTTTTTTTGCCGACATAAGATGCGGAAGTACTTAACAACGCGTTTCGAGAGGGATTTCAGTTATAAAAATGATATACTTAATATCGCAAGTGCTGCGTTGTTCGTAGCTATTGAAATAACATTAATTTGAGAAGTATTTTTACGCAAATCAATATCCTAAAACAAGATTGATGATTTTGTTTTCCTATTATTGATATTACCGAAAAAGTCTTTTCTTTTATTTATTATTAGCTGTGCCCCACGGCTTCGCCTGCGCGTAAAATATATTGTTGTATCCCTCGGGAACCAGACCGATTTTCGTGACAAAAGTAGCCTATGTCCGTCTCCAGCACTGAATCTATGTACGTATCAATTTTCATCGAAATTGATTCAGCCGTTTAGGTGCTGAGTGGTAACAACCACGCATACACATACTCTCAAACTTTCGCATTTATAATATTAATTTTATATACCTACCTTTATTTACTATACATCGAAGATAGCATTTAAGTATCTACCAGACGCAGACGGTCTGGTTTGGTATCCTTAGCACAAAGATGTTACAGTAATAAGCATGTAGGAAGCTTTATATATGGATAGTTTTAAGCGTTGAGTACGATCCATTAGGTTCACGCCGGCTTGGCGTCGACCACACTATCGATCTCAGCTAATGTTCTTTGGTTTTTACTGTTTTACGCAGAAATATTCGGCGAAAATGGGAATATGTTAAGGCATTAAATCTAACTCATTTGGAATGTAGGTATACTGATTTATAAATATGTGTTTTTAAGTTTTTAATTAAAATTTAGAGAACATGTGACATGATCATAAAATAGAGTACAATACTTAGTTATGAGTATTACGAGGCTTTAAACTAATGATTGAAAAACGTATCTCAAAAAACAGGCATAATGGTTAAATATAGTATTGCCAGTATTTCTGTAAGCACTAAATATTATCAAACTCAAACTCAAAGCATTTATTTCATTTTCATCATAAAGTAAGATGCTTATGAAAAGTCAAAATTACATAAAGTCAGCTAATTAACCTACAGCCAGTTCGCTGACGAGGTAGTGCTGTGAGAAGAGCTGGCAAGAAACTCACGCCACTCTTTTCAATCGCCAGATAATTACAGTTTTTGTATAAGTTACAATTTTAACACATCAACGCAACCAAAGAGCCATACTAAGCAATTATTACAAATCAACCAATTAATTTATGAGGATTTCAATTATTTAGTTTCATCTAGTATGACAATTTGACTACATATTTTATCGTGATTCACGGGGTAGTAGTAGTTTTCTCGTAGCACAGAGTGACGGTGTGGATGTGACATATATACTTAAGACATTCATTATATTATACAACGAGCTATACTTAAATTAAAAGTGTATGCAAGAAAGTTCAAGTATACACAGTTTTATGCTAAATAGGTTTAGTTGTGGCGTCGCCCCGTTTGCGCAGAAAATGTTCAATATAATGCGGCAGTATTAACGGCGATAGTAGGCAGCCAAAGGAAAGTGTTTCTCTATTAATTACGCTCGGCAGGCACAGGTAACGCTCCTGACGTTACCCTGTATTTCACTTAGTCACTTCATTTGAGAAGCTATAGTAGTATCAGGCGATAGTAACTACATAGATAAATATATACAGCTACTTAAAATACTTATTATCATAGTTTTACATTTATTTTTCATATTAATACACTATATATAATATAGTGCCTACGTAATTGATACAATTATACGCTAAACTACACAATAAACCATGAACTACTTATAATAATTATTAAAGTTTTTTGAATATTGATGCGATAAGGGTATTGTTTTAGACATTACTTCGATGTCGAAATGCATTCTTTATCAGACAGATTTCACTCGTAAATCGTATTATATAGAGAGGCAGAGTTAGTTTATTTGTTTGTTTAAACGCGCTAATCTCTGCAACTTACCAGTCGAATGTGAAAAATTCTTTTTAAGTTTGAAAACTCAGTTCTCAAGGAAGATTATAAGCTATGTAACATCACGCTACTAGCGACGGGAGCAGAGCAGTAAGCAAAAATGCGTATGATACCGCACCGCGCAGAGCTATTTTTATATATGGTACTTTAAAGTTATATCTTTAAAAACATCTAAGAATTCTTCCTCTACGGTCAGTACCTAATGTTTCCACCTATGTTTTAATTCTAAGTGAATTTTGAAGTTTCCAGAGTTGACGTATTTTAGGTAGCTTTAAACATATTAAAACTTAGTATAAATGCTGAAAAACTGCTGTGAAAAAACTCAAAAATATTTTAAAATTAAAACATTTACAGTCAAAGAATTGACGCTGTCGTACATCGCTGCTTTTATGGGAAAGCATTTTTAAACTACATATTTAGGTTTTTCAATCTGGCATATTTTTTGTTGCTGTTTGTCTGTAAGCACTGGCTTTAGAGCTCAATTCCCATGATGGACGAACTATCAACATTAAAGTTTGTACAGAACCCTCCATGCGTGGTATATTTCGTCCGCTTTTCGTTATTTCTTTGTACTGGCCGTACCTTAGTTAAATTTGCTAACTATATAACGTTAATTATAAAAAACCCATTGTGGTGTCTGTCATAGAGTAGATTCTTATGTATAGTTACGTTAGTCTCTACATATGATTCTAGCATTCTTTTTACTTAGGTTACATCAAAATATATGAGCTGTAATATTTTTTTTACCATAATTTTATTTTTCTACTTTTAGGCAGTAACTTATTCTTTTTTAAACCGTACAGTGTATAGAATATGTATTACCAAATTCAACATCATCATTAGATGAAAATCATACTTTAATTACCATTAATGTGCGACCATATCACTTTATTTAAATAAGCGTGTGTGTCACTAGATGTGAAAAGGCGGCGTTGATTACCTACCTTGTCATACATAAAGGATTGTCCAACTTACTTACCAGCTGATTCACACGTACGGAAGACAAATTAGCTTAGTCCCACAGCGCGGTGACAAATACCCTAGAGTTAGGGTTAATAAATTTCTGCAGTGAGGCTCCACTGATATTTAAATATGAGCTGCTGTAATTAAATCCCTATTCATGTTTACCCGCAGGCTTAAATCGCATCATTTAGCACCTAGGCAGCTAGTAAAAGCATAAGTATTTCTTATTTAAATAACTTTGCTATCTTACATGTGATTACTATTTTTGGTAATCGGAGAATCGTAGATTTATGTAAAAAAGTGGTGTTAGTATCTGGTCAAGTGTTTTACATCACGAAATCTAACTAGCTTTATTTTGGTTCTGGTTTTTGCTTCAACTTACAACTCGTCAGGAATAAGTCATTTATGTTACTAAAGGAGTCTCACTGCCATGTGTGCAACATAGATATTGCGTTGCACACACGACCGTGACTCGTTGGTAAACCTTGAATTTGGATATTTGCATGACAGCTAAGAGCTTTATTGATAAAAATAGAACGAACAATCATATACACAAGTTTTCGTTTCTCTTCATTTGGTCTTTTAGAATAGATATAAAATCTCGCCCAAGCGGTTCATCTTCTATTTTCCTTGTCTTATCGAGCTAGAAGAACTTAATTTAGACATACTATCGACACAATTTCAAAAGCGTTTTTGCTCACTTAAGTGCTCCTTCCCATTGAACTGATTTAAGTATCAGTGTGCAATTAAAGAGTTTAAGTGAAATTAAGTGAAACTAAAAATGATAAATCGGTCGAATGTTTTAAAAATAGATGATTTGAACAATTTATTTATTTATTTAATAATAGATACAACGGTAAATTACTAACAATTACAATATTTATTACACAATATACGATTAAAAACCATCAACACAGATAATAATGAAGACAATGAAAACAAATAAAAAAATAAAAACATTCATGCATCAAAAAGTTTATGTAAGTGGATTCTAATATATCTATATTAATACGAGTATAAAAATCGTCAGTTTTTTTCTTTGTTTGTTTGAACGCGCTAATCTCTGGATCTATCAGTCAGATTAGAAAAAATATTTTTGCATATGATGATAGCCCAGTGCTCGAGGAAAGTTAAAGACTAAGTAACATCACGCTACTGACGACGGGAGCAAAGCAGAAAGCAAAAACGCGGGTGAAACCGCGCCGCGGATAGCTAGTGTTGGTAATTTAGTTGCAAACAGTGTAATGCTGTCAAAAGCTTTTGAATATATTAGTAGAGAAAATTGTTAAAATAATATTATTGCTCTATTAATTGATTGATGGCCCGAATACAAAGGGATGAAAATTAACATCATTATGTTGTGGTGGCTGATGTCAATGTGCATATGAGATTAGATGATGATACTACAACGTAAAATTATTTTTGTTCTAAATATGAACTAGAATGCGCATGATTGAAAATTAAAGACCCAGTTGAGTTTTGTAAAAAGAAAAATTAAGTATTCTCTTGTAAGCGTCAATACGGTTTTAATAACCTTCCACCCTCACACTTCGATTTTAAACAAGCAATGATTAGACTTCTTTGTTCTTAATTCCAGACAAATGTATCATAAGTTCATAAAACGTTATTTATGTTTAAAAACGGTCATACACAATCAACTTTTAAATTTAGGTAAAATATTGCCAAGTCTTCTATTAAAGTCCATCGTAACTTAAACAATTTTTCAAGTCCCGTTCGCCCACTCGTAAGTTAGTAGGTAAACTTTGGTCAAGTTTTAGGTTTTACTTTTATTTGACATTCAAGAAAATATTAAAAATGAAAATGCATGAAGAACTAATTTATTTTATTTGGACGAGGCTTGAAACGCTGGCGACGATCTGGATAAATAGAATACTTGCGAATTGAAAAATAAGGCGTTGGACAGAAAGACAGAATGGGAAAGAACTTTGCATAAGCCTATAAATTCTAAAATATTATATCTGTTACTATTATTTTCTATTAACTAACAATAATAATTACTAGTTAGAAGTATCCTTGATATTACAAGATTAAAAATTTGTAGGTAACTTAATATACTTTATAATTTTATTTATAAACAATCGTATTTATTTATCACTTCAAACTAGAACGCTCGTTATAAACAAGGGTCTATTTTCATTTAGTTAAAGCTTGTCTGTGCTGTATTTGTGTAGAACTTGCGATATGAATTTCGTTTCTACAGACAAAGGTGGGCGGCAGACTGAAAAATCTGTTATTTCGTAAAATAGCCTCATCCAATGTCTTGCCTTTGAGGCCTCACGTACCAGTCCTTGTTTTCTACTTTCTGGTTATAAGAATTTTATATTTACTTTATAGCATTAAGCTTTCTTTGTAGCGAATATGATGAATATTATAGCAAATTTTTGTGATGATTTTACTTATCTTTTTCATTTAATAACTTTATAAGTATTTTATTCTGAGACATATTAATATTGTCGTAAATGAGAATTATAATTATAAAAGGAGTTCGGTAAGATGTCAAGTAAACTCAAGCAAATTTATATTCAAAAAACAGATCTTTAATTGAAGCTCATCGTATTATATATATAAATATTGTATTATATATCGCATTATATATTGGGCTACATTTTCTTTTTGTAATTTTTTAAAAGAAAACATTTAAACCAGCTACATAATAATATTTTAAACTACTGAAAAGGTAAAGTTTAGCTTTTAGAAGAGAATCTACGGCATTTCATTTAAATACTAAATTGAAATAGGTACCTACGAATTCTGAAAGTCTAGTTAATCTCCTGTTTACATGTTTAATATTTATTGCCATATTGAATAAGCACCGTAGGTATCCTACGAGTTAAGTAAAAGTTTTCATCAAAATCAAAACACTTATTTATGTCAACTTTTATGAATACTTAGAAAAAAGATTATTCAACAAGCGCCGGTCATATTTTTATTACACTTCAAGGTTTATTATGACTAAAATAATTTATTACAGCGAAAATAAAATACGAGTATCATAGATAAAGTCAAAGTTAGCCTCATTCAAGTTATGTATATATACATGACACGACTTATGTACAATCGTCGATACTTTTTGTAAAATTATTACTTCAGTTAGAGACAAACGTATCGGTATTTATTCAGTGAGAGCGGGCACTTTAGTCCACTTTTGTGGCCTCCCTAGCTACGAGTATATCACTCGAAGTGCATTTCTGTTGTGTTCTATTATTTTAAAGCATCCATTTTGGCTCACATTTGTTGAATTACATTTGCCAGTTAACACGTATACAGTACTTTGTCTGAACGATACACAGTACAGACAATATTACGAAAGGAAACAAAAAAGTTCTAATTCTAGTAGACACTACACAAAATTCTATAAGCGGCAATTCACCTTTCTATTATGTAGGTACAACTGAAAGTCTAAGTAACCTGATTGCCACAGGGTTGTTTCTTGATCAGGGACCTTCCGCTACAGATAAAAGACACAAACTACATAGTACGTTTAGTCTTTAAAGATTTACAATAACTAACTATGTAGCTGGTTTTTATAGTAACTTAAGTGGCAAACTAGCGTACCTATAGACGGCCTAAATGATGTTATGTGACACTTTGTATGTGGTCTAAATGCTACAATATCAAATCCAGCCGTAACCTAAAATGAAGAAGGAAAGCGTTCCATTTTTTTATTTTCAAGGTCAATTGTCAACTAACCCAAGAAAAAACAAGTTAACCCAGAAGATGTTCGGGGTTATGCTTTCTTGTGTAACATTTGAATTATGTTTTATATTCAGTATAATAGCTAACATCGTCTACATAGTTCGGAATAGTTACAATACCAGCGTTACATTATGTTAACACCAGTGCGCTAACACGGGATACATTCATTACAAAACCTCATCATGTGAGTTAGTGTAGTTTGATAGTGATTTGTTGCCCTTAGAGGCACATAGGTTCGTAACTACGACCTCTCGAATGCTTCATCGCTATTTTTATACTACGTTTGTTATCTAATGTTCTTAATTGTGATTAATGACATATTAGTACTGAGATTCATAATCTTTTTAACTAATTCGACGTCAAACAATTATACAATCATTTGAAAGTTAAACTGTAGCCCCTAAATAAAACTAATGTTATTATTATCTACTTTATTTTTTAGGTTAATGGTGCAAACACCATAATAATTGATTATCTAGTAAATACTGCATTTGTAAGCAAATTATTGTTTCAAAAGGAAAGCTTCAATCTCCATCTTCACTTTGCATCTGTAGTCACATTCCTCTCCTTCACGATCCGCAAAAGCATAGGTTTGTTTTTGTTTCTGTATTATAATTATAGAACCATCTAACATCAAATATTGATGCTTTTTGCCACCTAAATGACGGACCAGTTTAGCAAACTATGCCGTTTATTGAACTGAATGGTCTTATGAAGCAAAATGTTAAAACAATATGGGGTTAGGGCATGTTACAAAATTGTTAAAATTAAAGGCCACAACAAAGATATTTATATAATTTTTTTAACCAGAACATAATGCTCTAAATACTAACTACATACTTATAAACACTTCATTATTCATTTATTCACTAGCGGAAAAGGACGTTATAGATAAGGTCTCTGAGCCTGCTCTACCGTATCGTATGCAAAACTTGGATGTTATAATGCGGCAATGCGACTTGGAACTGTATTTATTTCGTAAAAGGATAACAAACGTTGTTTAAATAATTATATTAGATTCAATAATATATAACAATATAGCGTAATAGTATTATTTTAATTGCAAACTCTTGATAGCAACTTAATACGAGAAAATATCTACTCGTTTCTATATCTTAAATAATATAGTCACACTGATAACATGGCTTGTATCAAAGTACATAATAGTAGTTTTCTTTTTGAAGACGAGATTTTAAAGATTTTCCATTCACGCCACGAGAATCATGCGAGTCTAGCATGCAAGAGATCTTTTTCTGTATCGTATGCTAAGTCCGTAAGTGTCTAAAATTGCGTTATTACGATAAACTCACTGATCGGCACAATTACCGTAACAAAAAATGTTTGCAACAATTTTTTTATATCTCTGTATTCTTATTACTTATATAATCATTCAATGACCTTATTTCTGAAAATAGAACAATAAGCGACAATGTTTTCTTTATTTTTTTTTTTAATTTACTTTGATACACAATTTTTTGTTGTAAGTTTTTAAAGAAAATCGTAAAAGATAGGAAATAAAATATGACCCGTGTACTATAGCTGTGAGTGGTAATACGGACAAAAAATACCTCTGTTACTACTGGTAGTACAACTGGTAAGTAAAACGGGTAACAAACGTTTTACAATATTTATTTTTTAGTTTTTCTTATGACATTTTGTTATCTCAATATGTGCCTGATTTAAGGCCACAGAAATCATTGCCGATCAAGCAAGAATCACAAAAATATGAGAAACATCACCATACATATCGGTTGAGGTCAATATACCAACCAACAGCGTTTTAAAATTAAAATAATAAGTAAATGCCAGGTTTTTTTGGAAACATTTGATTATTACAACATGTACATAGAAAGCCTATGTCCAGCAATGGATGTCTTTCAGCTAATATGATGATGACTGTTTATATTGTGATCATGTTTTATACCAAGGTAACTAATATTTGAATTATCAATTCACAGATTGTTACTTTTCCTTTCAATATTTAAAAAAATGTTAGCTCCTTTACCTACAACGTTTATATATCAACCTACTTAATTTGTAATATAAATTAAGATTATCTCAGAAAATAAATTTAACACCTTTTCTACATTTTCTTTTTTCAATTTTGATAATTTTGTAGTAAGTAAGTCTAGGTCACCAGATTTTTTAATTTTTCTTATTGCCTCTTCCCTGACCTTAACGTCGAATTTAACATACGCTTTTTTCCATAAAATTTGAAGAATCATCCCTGTTATTGTTTGTTTATCCAATAACTCTGCATTAATCTATAACAAATAAAAAATATTTAAAATCTTTAGTAGCTACTTGCTACTACTAAAACTTTAAGAACTACTAGTCTACTTTTATCTATTTTAATTCTTGTACAATATAACATACAGATCGATTAGAATCCTCACAAGAATAAAATATAATATTAGTGATTTATAAACAAAATGAGAAAACCCACGTTAAGCCACGTTTCTTCACAGATAGTTTTAGGCCTGTAGCAACGTAAGTTGAAGACGAAAACTAGTGAAATTTTTTTGACGCTAAAACCGAAATATTGATAGAAATTTAGACGTTTGGTCCACGTTGAAACATGAGACCTAGTCTTAAACTAGCCCGACGCTATTTTGAAAAACCTAGCTTGTTCCAACAGTTAAGTAGGTAATTGGATATAGGATCGCCGAAATATCGAAAATAATATATTGTTTGAGGAAACAAGAACAGGTGGAATAAGCACTAACCCAAATTCTCGGTAACAACATTTGTCTTCATAAATCTTTAAGTATTAAGTATAACTTACCTACACTTTTTACAAACACAGCTCATTTAACAACCTGTGAATATACTTGAATCAATACTCACCGAAGTAATATGCAGGTATAATGTTAACAAAAGTAGAATAATCGCGGTACGCGCCATGGTCAGTCAATTACTTCTGCTGCTATGAATCGTAATGTACTGCCGCTCGATAAAGACGAAATATCTTAGGCATGTCAACATCACACCAAACATCCCCACATTCATACGTAAATCAATTTTCTCATTACTGATTGATTGTATTATGCAACAATGGTGCAGCAACATAAATCAGATAATGATGTATAAAAGAGTTGGCTCATTGGTAATGCGTTCGAGTCTCACACGGGTAATGTTACGAATAATTCTATCAACATAATTTTTGATAGTAACTATAAAGAATGCAATAATTGCATACTACTTACTTATATTTAAATTGTTCAACCATTATAGACTCCAATTTCTATATAAAAAACAAAATGCATATTATATTATTTGCATTTTTTTGCGTCTATCCTGTGCTTCAAGACTTATTTAAGTTAATCGGGCTTACTAAAAGTAGCCAACGTTTTATTTCTTAGTCTTCGTCTAGCATTTTCCCAATTGTTTTACTGCGACTTTATGAGTCGGTCCTAAGAAATTACTTAAGGTTTTGGCAGTAGGTATAATTTTACGAGCGGCTTCGAAAGCTTTAAGTATTATCCTTAGATATTATTGTTAGAATAATTATTTTAAAGATATTGTTAAAATGAAACGAAAGTAAAATTTTCGTGGTCTGTTATTATTAAAATTATTCATTGCTTTATACAATACTACGAGTAGCTTCCCGCGGCGCGGTTTCAACCGCGTCTTTGCTTACTGGTCTGCTCCCGTCGCCAGTAGCGTGATTTTACATAGGAATATAGAAAGGGGCTTTTTGTTTCAGGATTTTTTTTTAATTTTCTCTATCTAAAAACCATTCTCGAATTTCAAGGAATATTATAAAAAAATAATTAGCGAAATTGGTTCAGCTGCTCTCGAGATTTGCGCTTAGCAATACATTAAGCGATTCATTTTTATATTATAGACTAGCTGTGCCCGCGACTTCGTCCGCGTGGAATAGTGACTTTGGGCAGCATTTTTTGGATATATCTTTTGGTTTATTTTGGATTATAAACATCGTCTTTTAGGTATTTAAAAAAAATTCTTTAATAATTTCGTAATGCTTCTTTATATTATTATACAATATTAGACGTATAACCATCGGGGATCAAAGTGTAAAGACTGTTAGGATTGCTTACACGTGACAGATCCACATAAGGCTGACCGTGCGAAAAACAGCTAATATATACTTACTTTTTTTTGGGGGTAGATGCTCAAAAAGTGTAGACGATTTTTGAAAACCTAAAAAGTTTTAATTAATTTATATTATATACTTTGAAATATTTTGAACAAAATTTAACTTATTAATATACCTATACAAGCTACTTACATTAGCAAAACAATTAATGTGATTACATCCTAATTTGGACACCACCTGCCAGCACATCAGCACGTCACGCTTACTGCACACTTCAAAACATCACACCAACACAATACTGAAACACTAATAAACAATGTCACAACTTGCTGAGATCCAGACGATACAGACGAAGCTAGAGGAGTCCTTTAATAAGCAGATCGCAGATCTTGAGGCTCAGCTGCAGACAGGAGGGCCCGCTAAGGAAACCGTTTCGGGAGCTCATGTTCAACATACTGCGGCTGCTCCGGCAACAGATCTCTGAGTGCTCCAATACGATGGATGTCTTGGAGACAAGACATCGGCGGAAAGCACTTATTTTTCTTGGTGTTCCGGCGAATAAAAAAGAGGACTGCTCTTCAGAAGACATACTGGACAAGAAGCTCTCCCTTAAAGACATACAGTCCTTTGTTCGAGCTTGTCACAGAATTGGCACTACAACTAAGGAGCATCATCGACCAGTCCTTGTGTGGTTTAGTAAAGTTGAGTCAAGGTCAGTGGTTTGGAAGGCTAAATCGAAGCTCAACGGAACTTCCATATCTATGAAGGAGTTCTTGACTAGAAACCGACAGGCTATTTTTGCTAAGGCAAGGTTACACTTCAGCAAGCGAGAATGCTGGTCACAGGACGGCAACATCGTTGTAAAGGTGGCCGATGGAAGCCGAAAGAAGGTTTACAACATGAATGAGTTAATCTCCCTAATGGAAAAGTATCCCAAAGCGCCAGCTGTGATATCATCAGCGCCGGGTACATCGAAGGCACCTAAGATCTAATCAAATCCGTATGTTGCCTAGATTTTGTTTTTGTCTCACTTTATTTTGTTTTTGTCTCCTTTTTTTGTAATTATGTTTTCACTATATAGTTTTTACCCTCTTCTCTAAATTTAAGTGTAAGTGTAAGTGTATCCGACATGT
This sequence comes from Parascotia fuliginaria, assembly GCA_963082885.1. NCBI lineage: Eukaryota > Metazoa > Arthropoda > Insecta > Lepidoptera > Erebidae > Parascotia > Parascotia fuliginaria. Next base: position 9,416,833 of record OY720170.1, read on the forward strand.
TTAGTTATTGCCAAACAAAATACGTTTTGTTATTGTCAAGTTACTTAATTGTTTTAGTGTCTTAATCTAATTATAATATTTTGTTTTATATTTGTCTGTTTAAAATTGTACATGTTTGCGGGCGGGTGGTGGCATACTTATATTTATATATTTATATTGTAATTAATTACTTTGCTATATTTAATATTTATTAGTATTTTCTTATTTAAGCCATGAATTCTGATGATGATTGTTTTCTTTCTGCCACGGATTCTGCCTCCACGTCTGGTGACGATAGTTTCTGTTCAGTGACAGACACGCTTGGTGATATGGTACAACAATCGTTTTGTGGAAAATCTGGCAACCTTATTTAATATATGTCATATTAATGCACAGAGTGTGCCCAGTCACTATAGTGAGCTGTCTGCTACCTTCACAGATGCGAACGTTCATGCCATCTTGATCTCGGAGAGTTGGCTCAAACATCATCTTCCTTCAACTTCTTACCCTCTCTCTGGCTACATTCTGATTCGAAATGATAGAGTTGATAGGAGAGAAGGTGGGGTTGCTATTTATCTTCGTTCTAACTTGCCGTTTAAAATTTTGGCCACATCTTCTGTTGACTATACTGCATCTGTCGAATATTTGTTTCTTGAGGTTTGTGTTATAGGTGCCAAGTGTTTACTTGGTGTAGTTTACTGTCCTCCTTCTGTCGATTACTTCTCCAGTCTCGAATCGATTCTGGAATCTTTAGGGTCAGATTACGCACATCACGTCATTATGGGCGATTTCAATATTGATCTCTTATCCCACAACACACCTCGTTCTTGGAAACTCCTTGATATCATTAGGTCTACCAGCTTGCACTTGCTTCCACTACAGGCCACTCATCATAATACTGATGGTCATAACACCTGGCTAGATCTAATCCTCGCCTCTAATCCATCCCTTGTTGCCAGTCATGGTCAACATCCAGCGCCTGCCTTTTCCCATCATGACCTTTTATTTATGACCTATGTCCTAAAGTCTCCCAAATCCCCACCTAAAGTTTTGTATAAGCGTTGCTTTGGACGCATGGACATGGATAAACTACATAGTGATGCAGCAGCAATTGACTGGAAAAAACTGGAGTCAGCCTCTACACTCGATGAAAAACTGCACATATTTAATGAAACTGTAAGAGGGTGAAATGAAAAGGTTGCCTGTACCGTGGATGACAGAGGATGTAAAAATGGCGATGTGACGAAGGGACCGGATGTTTCGCAAATATAAGAAAGACCGTACTGATGACAACTGGAACCTCTTTAAGACTGCAAGAAACCCGTGTAATCAAATGATTCGCAGTGCAAAACGCCGCCTTATTCTCGATAATATTGCTACCTCGTCTCCTGCCAACATTTGGAAGTTCCTTGGAACTTTAGGCATAGGTAAGCAGCGTCAGTTAGACCTGGGTGAGATAATTGGTTTGGATGATATCAACTGTCACTTCACTTCTTCAATTTTGATTAATCACCAAACCAGATGTCGCACTCTGGAATATGTTGCTAGTTTGCCACGCCCTTTAAATCCCTTTAAATTTTCTCCAGTTGCTTCGGAGAAGATCAAGAAAATAATCCTATCCATTAAATGACAACCTATGTGGTTCTGTGGTACTGTGTATGGACTGCCACGCAGAGGTCGCGGGTTCGATTCCCGCTCAGTGCTAATATTTGTGTGCATGAACATGGCTATTTGCATTGGTCTGGGTGTTTCTATGTATAATATGTATGTATTTACAAAAAAAAAAGTATATAAGTATGTTTATCCGCAATCTAGAACCCATATCACAAGCTATTAATATATGCTTACTTTGGGTCTAGATGACGTTGTATGGTTGTTGTGGTATTATTATTATTATTAAATCAAATGCAGTCGGTTGCGATAATATTAGTCGCCGCATGGTATTACTCATCCTTGAACACCTTCTTCCTGCTATCACCCACATTATTAACTTTTCTTTCCTCACAGGTAATTTTCCATCCTTGTGGCGGAAAGCCTATGTTATTCCCTTTCCCAAGACACAGAATCCTACACAACCCAATCATTTCCGTCCCATATCCATTCTACCGTTCCTCGCCAAGGTACTGGAGGCCTGTGCCCACAAACAGTTGGCATACTTTGTAAACCACTATAACCTGTTAAGTCCTTTACAATCTGGTTTCAGGCCAGGCCACAGTACAATCTCTGCACTCCTAAAAGTGACCGGCGATGTGAGGGAGGCCATGGAAAACACTAAAGTTACTGTTCTGGTTTTAATTGATTTTACAAATGCCTTTAACACCGTCGGTTACGATATCCTACTGTCCGTCCTTTCCTATTTTATGATCTCAACCGAAGCACTGCCGTGTACATGGTATTGCATCTTTGCAAGATATTCATTGTCCTGTTAAATTTATGTGTTATCATTATCACGCAGCAGAGGGAAAACGGTGTTGTTATCGTGATAGACAACCCGTTATTGGGAATGATCTCTGAACCCGACTCGTTTCTACTGCATTGAAGGCAAAATACCGCCAGTGTCGTGAGTACACCGCACCGTAGTCTTGAAGGAGCGAGGTCAAAAATATATCTAGGTATTAGCAATTTTACTGTTAGTTATCTTAATCGACAAACGAGCATACCCTATCTAGTGGTAGGTGATTATCGTAATTTATGAACATGGACTTGAGGATAGTCAATAGCACTCAAAGGATTAGTCTCCATAACGCATACATAGGTCCTGTATGATTAGGAGGGACAATACATGCAACCTTTTCAACGTCTTTATTTTCTAAAATGTTTTTTTTTCGTTGGCAAAGTAATTTTTGACATGTTGTTCTGAACAGTTCTGAAGTCGGACCGCACTATATCCTTTTCGCTGACTTTTTGGTTTACAAGAGGGCAATGCTGCAATTAGGAAAGAATTAAGATGAGACAAGGAATAGGTAGGTATAGGAAATATAAAATAAAAATATACAATAACTATCGTAGAGAAGGGCCTTCGAGTACCTACCTTCCTAGTTAAACTTAGGTACTTGTATTACCTATATAGATAGGTAAGTAGGTAGGTACTTTTAACAATAAATAAATGTAATAATTATATATTAGTAAAAATGTTGTTGAAATAAGAATAAGGTAAGTAGCTATAAAGGTATATTTGGACAGGCACTCTCCCATTCATACAAATCCTCTTTCATCTACCTAAAGATATCCCTCGTAAAAACAATATACAATACACAAAGGCAAATTTTCACTACAATAACTTTCCCCTTCCCCTTCTTCCCTATTACACTTTTTCTCCACTCTCCACAGTTACCTCCTTCCTCTCTTCCCCTCCCCCTTCTCCTCTTTACCTCCTTCAGCATTTCTTGCCCCTCCTCCAGCATTTCTTGCCCTTTCCTCCACTTCCCTCTCACTTTTCTCTCATTTTCCCCTCATTCACCCCTCACTTAACTCTCACTCCCCCTCACTTCCCCTCTCACTTCCCTCTCACTTCCCCCTCACTGCCCCCTCATCCAACTCACTTCCCCCTCAATTCCCCCTCACTTCTCCCTCACTTCCTCGTTTCTTCTCCGTCACTTTCTCCTCACTTCCCTTCACTTTCCTCTTACTTTCCTCTAACATTCCCCTCACTTTTCCCTCACTTCTCCCTGACTTTCCTCTGTCTACCCTCTGACTTCTTCTTGACTTTCTCCTCACTTATCCCGCATTTCCCCCACACTTCCTCTTCACTTACCCCTCACTTCCCCCTCACTTCCCCATCACTTTCCTATCACTCCCCCATCACTTTCCTCTCACTCCCCTATCACTTCTTTCCCCTTCCTTCCTCCTTCGCCTCAATTCCTCCTTTTCCTCCCTCCTTTCCCTCCCTCCACCTCTCTGTAAATTTCAAAAGCTAAAGATCTTTGTATAAGATAAAATAATATTTCATCCCTAATTTCACCCCTCTAAATTCACCCCTGTTAAAATAAAATTATAAGTATATTTTTTATTTAAATAGAAGTATTCCAAAACAAAATTACAAAACTGTAAGTTAAAAAATGAAGAAGATTCATACAATCAATTCCATCCCTTTTCACACACTTAGGAATTAAATTTTAAAACCCTTTTTTAGTACAACCTCTAGACATTTAGATAAACACACCCTCCAAATTTCAAGTTACTACGACCAGCAGTTTAGGCTGTGCGTTGTCTGTTAGTCAGTCAGTCAGTCAAGACAAAGCCTTATATAATATGTATGGGTGTATGGATGTATGGATTAGACGTATAGCCATCGAGGATCAAAGCATACAGGCTGCTAGGAATGCTAACACGTGATAGAGCCACATAAAGCTGACCGTGCGAAAAACAGCTAATACTTAGATCCACGCCCACAACTTTTAGTTGTGTCTGACCTTGGGCTTTATTAATTGTCATCGCGAAACATAGGCTCACTGGAAACTGGACTTATTTAAAACTAAATGGAAGATTGTTTAGAATGAGAGGAATCCGAAAAATAAAAACGCTATCAGCTATTCCGTAACCTGTTAGTCTCTGTTTCTATCAGAAAATGTTCAACGTGATTTTTTAAATTGGCATAACTTTTTTATTTATGAACCGATTGACATGAAACAAACACTAAATGTTAAGTGAAGCTTACCACAATGTATTAGTGAAAACCATATCTAAATCGCATAAGCCGTTTCTGAGATTAGCGTGAACAAACGCACAGACAAACAGACAAACAGACTAACAGACAAACAGACAAACAGACAAAAATTTTAACAATCATTGTTTTGGGTTCTATTTGCGTTGATAAAGGCCCCAATAATTTTTTTTCTCATATATTTTCCATGTACAGACAGCGATCGGTTACATTTTTATTATATGTATAGATAGATTTAATTGTGACAGTTTAATTACAACCAATAAAAAATGTATATATATATATATACCTAATATTTTGACGGTTAACTAAAGGATAGAATGAAATGTTCAAATAGAATTACAACTGTGCCAAAACATATATAAAAAAGTTATATCAAAATTTAACACATCATAAAAAAACAACTATATTTTTTGAAATAAATGATGAATAATAAATCTGCAAAAACGTTAGACTCCGATTTATTCTACTCCAAAGATATGCTGACCTAGCTTCAAATCAAGTTCCAACTTGAAAAAATATATAGTTCGTCCTAAAAAAATAGAAATCTTGGTCCGCCGCGGGCTGTCAACAGTTTCTTATTTATACTCAAGCCAGTTCAACGTCCGCAATGTAAAGGGAATTCACTAAAACTGGCAGTAGATAGAAAAGATTCAACATTATTTTCTTGTCACTTTCTTTGGAAATCATTGGTCCGGCGGCAATTTGAGTACTCTGCCTGAAAACTGTATGCTTAATTGTCAATAACATAAAATACTTCAATCGTTAACGTTTTAATTTTCTTTGATTATCTGTCCAGATTTTTGTTGATTCTGTTTTTATTATAAACTTGAAGATAATGTAAATAATCAAACGTCGCATTATTGAGATAAACTTATTTAGAATGAAACACATAAAACATTCAGCATTTTCTTTCTTCTTAATTTCATATTGTTGTGGATTCAAATCTTTGATCTTGTTATAAATTAACTTTATGGATTATTGTTTGACAAATCAAAACAAGCGCACTAATTAAGCTACGTATTTATATATTTATTATTTAATGTAACAACAAAGTGACATGGGCAATGACAAATTTATTTCTTAATTCTTTTTAGTATCGTTACCTAAAAAAAATCTTCTAAGTTCCGCTATCTTGACCAGCCACAAGCCCTCATCCACCGGTTGTCCAACACCCTAATTAGGTCTTCGTTATGCGTTATGCGTGGCCACAATTCTTACCGTAAAAATATACATCACAGTATGTATACAGGTTTATTATCCAAGTAATTAAACTTGTATATGTCACAATATTCAATGGCTTTAGCGAATGTTGCGGAAATTACATATAAATTTATATCGATCAATTTTCAAGTGCTTAGGTACTTTTATCGGAAAAAAAATTGTTTTTATATGAAGTACGGTAAATACTAATTTCCAATATAAAGCCAAAAACAGTCGAGACCAGTGAAAACATTGTCACAAATTATTCTCAATAAATTTACGGCGAGGAAGTCTACCATCATGACTCTCATTTCGTGGTTTATCTGCTTTATTGTTCTATCGTTTGCATTCTAAGTATAATGCTTTATTTTATTATACTAGGTAATTTTAGAATTGAATTTTCTTGCTTAGTCTTGTGGTAGCTTTGTTTAAGCAATGCTATCAGTTAAGATGAGTGTGCAACACGATAAAACGGATTATAATTGTAGAAGAATTATTTATAACCATATCTATTAAAATATACGTCGATGGTGCCTCACGATTTTTCCTTTACTCTTAGTCAGTAATATCTAAGGTTAAAAGCACATTACTTATTTAAAAAAATAAATATATTGCTTTTAATATTAATTTCATTGAATACTATTAATATAGGTATCGGTTTGAAGTATTTATGTAAAGCTGACTAGACAAAAATTAAAAATCTAAACACATTGTAATATTACTAAATCTCATAGAATGTAGATCAATTTAATTATCCAGATCACTTTGTACAATATATTTTTAAAGGCAAAAGAACACCATATTTTTTATAATAAATAACAGACTCCTTGCAAACGGTTAATTTGAAATCTTTAAGCGGTTTCCTTACTTTCTAAAAATACACAAGAAATTAAATTGATGCAAACAAGTAGGCTTGCCGTTTCTATAGTGTTCTATATAAATGATCGAAGATGTACAACTTCAATAAATAAATAAAACGCATTCAAAAACTAGTATACTTTTTCGATTGATAGCACACTACAAGTATCGTCACATCGTATCACAAAAACGTTAAAAGGTTTTCAAACGTTTTGTCGTGTACGCAATTTTCTTTTGTGGTCTAACTTCCAGTAAAAAACTCTTCGACCGTTAGCCAAACTGTTTATTTCAATTTTGTCTGTCTGATGTAACAGAGGACTTCACTTTCTTCTTTTATACTGCTACATCGCCTAATTTGTACTTCATTTAATAGTTTTACTAATGTAGATAATTATGTTTTGACTTGGTCAGAAAACACTTTAAAGTTGAATAGAATGAAATATTAGCCAATGATTGTGAAATCCATAATAATAATAATAATAATAATAATATTCTTTATTGTACACACCATATACAGATACAAGTCAAGAATACAACATAAATATAAGTAGGTACAATGGGCGGTCTTATCGCTTAGAGCGATCTCTTCCAGACAACCTTTGGATGGATTTGGTGATTGGAAAAGCAGCAGTTGATGGTGCAATATAAATACAATATTGATAGATATTCATAATATAATACATAACAATATACACAATATATAATATACTTAAATGTATACAATATTTATATACATACAATAACATATATATATATAAATAAATATGTTTAAATATACTCCTAAAATAAATAGTCGGTAATAAATACATTAACTATAGTTACAATTTAAATGATCATTATAGTGAAAAACAATATGATTTTATCATAGATTTAAAAATAGCTAGTGATTGTGCTCGTTTAATGCTCAAAGGTAATTCATTCCACAAAAGTGTAGCTAAAACTGTGAAAGAGTTGTCATAAAAGATTGTAGAATGAGACGGCATGTTTAATTGTAGGTTTTCTGATGATCTTAAGGATCTCATGTGCGTCTCATGAAGGAACTCAAAGCGTCCTTTAAGATAGGAAGGTGTTGAAGGGTTAAACAGTATATTGTAAAGCAGTGAGAGGATATGAGTATTCCGGCGAAGTCTTATTGGTAACCACTTGAGCTTTTTGCGAAATTCTGAAACGTGATCATATTTGCGTAGTCCAAATATAAATCGTATACAAACATTTTGAAGTCGCTCAAATTTATCTAACTGGTTCTCGGTGAGGTTGGGATAGCTGGCATACTAATATTATAAATGCGAATGTAACTCTACATTGTCTGTCTGTTAGTTACGTTTTCAGTGGCTTTAAGGGTTTGAAATAGGGGATGAAAGTTTATATGAAAAATGCGATAACCATCATTCACGCAGGCGAAGCTGCGGGCAACAGCTATTAGTTATATATATATATATGTAACTTGAAGTACTTTTGTTACTAATGAACTGTAAATGTTTGCTTGCTTCATATCGAAATTTTTTGTTGATCACACAGACGATTTAATCAAAATTCATAAAGCTCTGCTTGGTTTCGAATACTGTTCCAAGTGTGTTTTCGCCCAGTATGGGTAAACAAGTTTTATCTTCAATCATGTTCAGTATATATTTGAAAATGGTTTCACTTAAGTGCATACATTCGCTGAACTACATCCAAACAATTACTCGAATGGCACGTACATTGAAAACAAACACCGATTTTTGATTCGAACTAAACATTTGATTTCTTACAGGATTAGAATAGTGACTAGTTAACGAACGAATAATACCCACAACTTTAAAATGTGTCTTCAGTCATTAAGATCTCATTCGTTCAAGTAGGTTCCCTCTTTGTAAAAGCTTTCTCCGCCAAACAGTAACAATAATACATCACTGCAACTGAACAAGAGTCACACATTTAAAGTGGGTCAAAGTAGCTAAGTACACGGACATTTAAATATAAACTTACGCTCATTTTCGGTTCAATTAACGTCCATTAACATTCCGTCTCTCAGGAAATTGAGAAAGTAAAAGAGCAATTCAATTAAGCCACTCGGCTATTGTGAATATACTATTTTCACTTGACAACCACAAAATACATATTATATTTAAGATACAACCTTTTTAAGAAAATCATAGCGCATCTTACATGTCATGTTAGATGCCTATAATTAATATAATGCATTTCATTTACAACATATAAACGATCATAGTCACAGTATTCATGCACTAAATGAAATTGTAATTACTTACTGGTGAAGTTATTAAAGAAACTTTGTTTATTATACTTATTAGGTAATTAATTAATAAATTTTGTTAACATACGTACATTAAATTAAATTATATACTCGTAAAATCTTATAATCACAGTGAAACAGCACATTTACGACCTCGTAAGTGATTATTTACCAGTGTTACATTAAATTCATATTTCGATTTAAACGTCGCATAATTACGATCGAACATGCTTGACTTAGTAATACTGGGTGTACTCATTTGTCGTTAGAGCCCATAGACTTGTCTAAGATGCTCAATTCCAAACTAATAATAATAATTGTCTGCACTCTTTTGGAATATATCCTACTGTTTTCAATAAAGATAAATAATTATAACATGAAAATTAACACAATTCTAGACATCGCACTATTAGCGGCAAATAGAATCAAGGTGGAAAACACCTCCGGAAAAATTTAGACTCTTTGAGAGTTGCTACACAGTTTTAAATGACCTAATCGTACTTCACTTTTTACATTACCTTTTCACTAAATGTGCGACATGTTCTCTTAGCCTTTTTTTATCGTATTCTATACTAAACGTTCGCCCTCGCTTCGCTTGTTTATCAAAAGTTTCATTCGGTCGGACTATAGACGCCTACGGTATATATCATTGCAATAGTGTCGTATTTCATCATTCCGGTTTACAAAGGAGCTAAAAATATTGATATTCTGAAAATGATTGACATATACTCAACAGCTTTACCACTTTTGACATATATATGTCAATCCCATAAATTTTAATCGACTTCAAAAAAGGAGGAGGTTTCTTAATTCGACCGTATATATTTTTTTTAATCTATTCTATTCTATTAGCATTAAAATTTATTTCACTTGTCTAAGCCTTCAGGGATGTGTCGACATCATACGTCGTCGTTGTCAACTTTTATTACCAGTGTTGTTAAATTAGGTTCTCTTCATGTACACTACATGTCAATAAGCTTTTAAAGGAAATCGTTCATTTATAAAATAATACATTTTTGCTGGTGATAAGTTTCGCTGCAAATTTTCGTCATCTTTTAAAGAGTCTAACCTCATAAGCCACCTTGCCAGCAGCCAAACTACATTAGGATTACTAACTAAAGGGCCTTAAAAAAATGAATGCACAGTGTTTCTTAAACGTTAGTACAGCACAAATGGCATTCATTTATGTCAACGAGCTGTTCTTTGACATCACATATTATGACATAACGTCATATACATATGTAGCGCTACCATTGTTTTTTCGTAGCGCGGAAAACAATAATACCTACGAGTACCTACGTGTACGTGGAGTATGTGCGTGTACTTTTGTGCAAAAGTACAGATGATTATCAAAAAAAATTTTAGTTAAAATAAAAAAAGGTTTTACTTTTTAACATTTTCTTAAATTACTTTAGTAGAAAACCAACTTCTTGCCTTATGGTATGGCAAATGGTTCCACCAAATCATCGCCTATATATTTGTATAAGCAAGATATCAAAACTTTTTATTGAAATATAATCTGCAGTTAGAAATCTACTGAAATTCACTCTGAAAAATTACTTAGTCGAACTTTCTTTCACAGAACTAAGCAAAATTCTGAACTAAGCCCACATTACTAAGGTTTTTCAATATTGTCAATATACTCAGTTATCACTGCCGGTAGCGTGAATAATATTCGTGTCTGAGGGAGTTTCAAAGACGTCTGTGATCTGTCTCAAAGTGTGATTCGAGCTGATTTGCTAGCAAATTGTAAGCTGATAGACTATAAGACGATACAATTAATAATAAATATAATAATAATAAAAATAAGTGTACATAAAAACATCATTGTTTGCTGTAGGATTGCCAGATGGTATATTTAAACGTTTGTACTGTCAGGAACATTGTTTGCACATATCGCCACCCTGCTTTCATCATCAACATCATGATATCTGCCGAAAGACTTCCACTACTAGCCATAGGCCTCCTCCAAATATCTCCACCTTGGCCAGTCGCGAGCCACCCTCAACCATCGGTTGCCCGCCACTCTTATAAGTTCGTCGGTCCACCTTTTGTGAGGCGTCTGCCCACGCTATGTCTTCCGGTTCGTGGTTGCCACTCTGGAACCTTTCTGCTCTAACGGCCGTCAGTTCTGTGAGCTATGTGTCCGGCCCATTGCTACTTCAGAGAGGCAACTCTGCGAGCCACATTACTTTACATATATAACTAGCTGCGCCCCATGGCTTCGCCCGCGTGTAAAATATGTTTTGTTGTATCCCTCAAGAACCATTAGGGATAAAAAGTAGCCTATGTCCGTCTCCGGCACCAAATCTATCTGCATACCAATTTCCATTGAAATCGGTTCACCCTTTAGGCGCTGAGTGGTAACAATCAAACACACACACTCACACACATACACAAACTTTCGCTTTTATAATATTAATAGGATTAGTCAGTTTATAATATTAATATAATTAATTATAATAATAATAATATTAATTAATTATTAATATTATTATTATAGTTAACCCTGCTTTATGTTCACAATAGATTCACAATATTTTATTGCATCGTCCTGTAATTAAAAACAGTCAGCAAATAACTCTATCACAATATTTTCAACGGTACGAAATTATTTTAACATCTCGCTGTGGATACTAGCTTATAGAGCGAAAGATTTTCAAGAGAACAGAAATAAGAAAAATATTTTTTCAGATTCGAATACTGAGACATCTTAATAAAATTTTACAACCGCATGCCAAGTCCTTCGTAGTAATATTACGGCCACGTGGGTAGTGGATACTTATTTTTATTATATCGATCAGGAGCTCAATACATTATTGTGAATAAATGAAAGTTTCTGTGTAGTCGACCACATATATTTACCACTTTTGACAAAAAAATCCATCAAAATTAAAATTCAATAAGACATTATGACAGTGACAACTGCAGAGATTATTGTTTTGTGATGTGCAAACGACATTTACTCTAAGGGCGATAAAGTAATTTTATTGTCCACTATACAAATTGCTGACGGATAAAATTCCCGGCACATACTGATATTGATAAATTCTAGATTAACCAATGTGGGGGTTGACACATGAATGTGATGCGGGTGACGCTTGTTAAATGAATGGCTACAGTTCAACATAGTCATACTATATAGGAAAATTGCATGAAGCTACGTAAAAATCGACACCGTCAGATGAAATGTGACTATACATGGCGTAGCCGAGACACGCGAAGCAATATGACAAAGCGAAATTAATTACAAGTTCAGTTCAAAAGTGCTCCGATTGACATTGTCACAGAAATCAGACTTATCCTTGTTTTATGTCTTTTTGAATTTTCTATTTGTTTTAACATTGCAATAGCTGAGCCACACATTGCTGTTTTAGTATTCTTCAGCATTTCAAATTTAGTAGAACGTCGTCATATATTACGAGGTATTTAAACGTGTTCTCTTTAGCCACAGAGTAATTAGACGAGTATTCATAGGAAGATACCACAGAATGTTTGTAAGCCGACGTGTGAGGTTAGATGTGCCTTCAGCCGTGACCGCTGTGTGACATGTGACCGACATCAATTCCCCTGTGCACCTGTCCAGGATATATTTGCCTCCATTATGGATATCAATAGAGAAGCCGATCAAATATTACTGTTACAAATGTCGCTTTTAATTATCACTCAAGTACTTGCTTAGATTGTGAACTACCTATACGAAACATTAAAATGTAAGCTTTAAGCTACTACTGAGTACATTCTTATTTGACACAAAGCTAGCTAATTTATTTCAATAATGCGTAATATAAAATATATATTATGTATATGTTTTACAAACTTAATAAACCTTTAAATTTCAGCTTATATATTTTGACAGCTAAATAAATTTTCACTTTTTGCCCGACTGCCGAAGTCAAAGAGGGTAATGTTTCGAGCGTATGTATTGTATATTATATGTATGTCTATTTGATTAGCACGCTTTACAGCATAAATAGCTTGATGGATTTTAACATATAAGGTGTCATTAGATTCGTATTGATTGTGACAGTGACATAGAGTACATATTAATATTTTAATATGGAGTCAGCACGAGAAAAATTCTTATTCTTAATTTCTTAATTTTCAATTCTGTTTTAGGCAAACGGGCTTTTAGTGTGTTTTATAATATATGTTGCGTGTTGTAGTAATAAAATAGTACAAATTTAGATATATAGTTAAATATCTATTCATATATCTCTGTCAAAGTAAATTTTATGAAGCTAATATAACACTTAACCTGTGAAAAAAAAATCTTGTTGCTTATAGCGTTACCCTTAGTTCGCGAAACACTTACGCTACTCGCCATCTCCGTCTCAAAACTATTCAAATGGAGATGTGATTTGCGCTCCCTTTTGTGTTTGCGTAAAAACCAAAAAGTTACATAAACATGAACTCAAAATTATTATGGTTCGCTTCTGGTTTTCATACACAATACATACGTGGCTTAAGGATTTTGAAGAATGATGACAAGGACTCTGTATAATTTCAACATAAATGGGTATAATATACACATCAGCTGTATTGCAATAAAAACAATGTTCAGGTGATACATAAGGCCTTAAACACTATTAGCGCCTGTAGTTTACAGTAAACACCTCGTGTCATAATTCAATCAATAAGATCACACTTAAAAACATCAATTTATGCCATTTTATCAACCACTTGCTCCAATTACATGAATCAGCTTTACTGCTGATATCACTTTATTCGTTGTTGGTCACAGTTTTTAAAAGTAGGGATTAGTTCTTACACACGAGCTTCGATGTCAAATATACCGAGCAAGATTAATTGATTTGATTTTGTTTAATTTTATTTCTGTTTGATAGCAGCACATAATCCGGCGGCAATAACCCAATGTGTTATAGTGTATACTTGCGTCTATGCCTCAGTGCCCATTACTTAGGGCTGCGGTCACATTCCATTTAACTTTGTGCCTTAGGCTGGCTTAACAAGCACAAGTGTTAAATAAACCACATCAGCATCTGCTCATATTTTTGATATTCACAATACTTTCAACACTTTTGTCTAACTCAACGTTATCTTCTACCGGAGTGCCGCCAGACTATCAAAAGGCCCCTTATAAGCCGATCCGTATCAAACTAAATCCGAACCCTAAATTCAATGTACATGAATGTCGACTTGACATTATTAGTTTCTGCTCACACTTTGCATTGTTCGTTGCACCATTCGGGCTAGACAACCTCACAAAGTCACACTCATGATGATTATCCGAAAATCATTTGTGTTTTATTTTCACTGAGAACGTTTGGACAACCGACCCGTAATCTATTGCTGTACACATCATCACGTCAGTTGTGAGAGAATCACTCATGAATAGTCATGAATTAGGTAAATCTTAGTTAACTCATTTTACGTTCAAACATGAGATTATTTTACATTTCAAGGACTAGAATTTACCGTGTCAATCATAAATGCGACTGATGAAGAAGCTACAAATTATTATTGAAGAAATCTTTATTTTATCAGATAGTGTCCACATAGCAAACCGTAGGCTATAAATGGTACGGTTTCACGTAACTGTATAGGCACCCTTACGGGACTAACTCCTAACACCGTCACCCACACATCTTTATACTTAAACAAGGGTGCTTATGAATTTAATTAATCCACCTCACCATGATTAAAACAAGATAATTTTATTATTTGTATTTGAAGTGCATTTGAACAGTAGCATTATTCAAATATGTTGTTTAAATAACATTGGTAGTAAAAATAATATAATATATTACGTTCATTGAAAGGCTTATCTTTAAATATGATGTAGCAGAACGTAATATTCCTATACGAAAACTGTATTCAAATGTGGCTCGAGTATTTTAGTGAGATTACACTAGTGCTTTTAGTCTTACTCTATCAAACTGTGGTTAAAATGTAGTTGTTAATACCTAATTTTAGAATTATTATTATTATGTTATTTAATTGGTTTTGGAATAAAATAATAGAATATTTTACCGGGTAATATAAAACCCACGCTGTGGCTTCTGTAAGCCAGGATTAACAATGGTGAACCCTTGCAAACACAGAGCTATGACACTTGGGAGTACCGGGGATTGTTAAACCCATAAACTTAATATGCTGAACCTACTTTCTGCAGCCGCGTAATAAATGTAATCAGAAATAAAATGGAGAATTTTAATTCTTTTTTGTTCTGTTAGAAAACAAGAGAGATATTTAGACAGCATAGGATTAGAAAACAGACTAGTATTATGAGATATGTGAGCTAAATTTCAACCCAGTTATAGGTATGTATGGTAGAAAGCTCAAACGCTCGGCAATTTCTCCACTCTGCTTGTTATCATAATATTATACTGGTCCCGATGTTACTTGTAAATACTTTGTGTGCATTTTTCCAGAGACCAGAATATTGTATACTTTATAAAAAAAATAGCAATATTTGAGTGCATACTTTTACGAATCCTTAAATCAATAATAATAAACATAACCAATAAATACAAAGTGCAAATATTTGTGTGCATGAACGTCTATTTGCATTGGTCTGGGAGTTTCTATGTACAATATGTATGTATATTTATCCGCATGCATGCAAGTATAATGCTTACTTTGGATCTAAATGACGTTGTGTGTAATTGTTGTGATATTCTTAATGTGACATGTAAAGTATCGATATTTAAATGTTCTCATATAGTACTTCGGAGACTGTTGCCTGCTATTTCAGTTTGAAATGTACTGACGGCACAACGGGAATACGTGTAGCGATAATATTAGCTACAGTTAATTATCTTTAGTTTGGGTATATTAATGTTCTAAAGGTTAATATATTATTCCCCAGAACGGTTAAAGCGGAACAATTGTGCTCAGTAGCACAGTTAGGTAATGATTTTACACATTTTTTAAAGTTTGTAGCACTATTAAATTTATGTAATTTATTATTTATTTGAGGTTAATTTACTGTTGCCAGCCGCACAGTATGTTTAACAAATGAGTTATGTATAAAGTTCTTTATAAAATTTTGTTGTGTCGTATAATGTCTTGCGATTGTATTTGTAATAACTTAGTCGGTATTGTTTTTTTATTAAATTCACACAGACTCATTATGACGTCTGTTCGAAAGTAAGTAACAAATTTGACAATTTTAGACATTTTTAAACCTTACAATCGTTACAACTGAAAATCAAATTTCCAACATCTGTTACAATATTAATGCTCCTTTTTCGTGTTTTCATTAAAACTCACCTCGTTTAGATGATCCATATAGATTATTAAATTTTGTTAGGTAATAAAAACATGATTAAGGGTTCCCGCAGTTTTATACAAATTCTACCGTTGTTGTCAGTCCCACTCATGGTCCCAATGACAACACTCTCAGCACATTAGAAACTGGTTACCCATAGGTTAAGTATAATAAAAATGTCAGATTAATTTAAACTTGGTCTACAAGATGTAATGTAACAACAATTATTTGAACAAAATTCTGAAGTGCATGATTATTTAACAAAAAAGTAGCTTAAAATAATTGTCACTGTCTCACAAACGTAATGACAATGCGTACACACGACTGCTGCTATGCGAGGAGGAATTCGCATAAATATTATACTAGCTAGCTTTTCGCAGGGCGGTTTTACCCGCGACTTTGCTTACTGCTTTGCTCCCATCGCCAGTAGCGTGATGTTACATAGCCTATAACTTTTCTCAAGAACTGGGCTATCATACACAAAAATATTTATTCAAATCCGACTTCTTCTTCTTCTTAGCGTGTCGATGGCAATTAAATTTTATCAGACCAGAACTCAGCTACAGATATTGCGTTATCTGTAGCGTCGAACAATTCCTGCAGAGTGCAGGTGTTTGGACACGCAGGACATGACATAAGGTGTTCCATCGTTTGTGGAACGACACCGCAAACACAACTTAGGTTCATATTCAAATCCGACTGGTAGTTGCACAGATCAGCGCGTTCAAACAAACAAGAAAGAAACAAACAATCAAACTCTTCCGCTTTATATAATTATACTAATAATGATATCAGCGTCGGCAAATCCAAAAAAAAAAGAAAAAAAAAGAATAGTTATGGAAATTTACAATTGGTCAAAGTAGCAATAGTCATAGTCTAGCAGTAAACGTCTTTTGGCCTACGACAATTTATAATCATTACCGTCAAGACGTATAGGTATTTCCGTATAACTCTATAGTATTCACATACACATCTAACGACCAGTCGATACAGCAGAATACAACATAGATTTTCAAGGAATTCGCAGCACATTATTATCTACTATACTATTCAATCATATCATATACAATCCATCTATACATATAATAAAATTGGAGTGTCTGTTTGTAATATTGAAATAACCAATTTTTACTATATGTATGTAAATATATATACGGTACCTACACCAAAATAACATTTTTAACAAATTTTGTCTGTCTGTCTGTCTGTTTGTTCCGGCTAACCTCTGAAATGGCTAGACCGATTTTAACGGGACTTTTATTGGCAGGTAGCTGATGTAATAAGGAGTAACTTAGGCTACGTTTATTTTAGAAAAATAAAGTATTGTTCATCGACTGTTAGGCGGAACGAAGGTCGCCAGGTCGTCAGCTAGTTAGAAATAAAAGAGCAAGGCCTAAGCATTCAGAGAAGATAGCTCAACGATTATTTCTTTATGTAAGGCACGTAAACATCTACATATTAATCTATACATTATTTATTATTTTAGGGTAAGATTTATTTTTTAAATATTAGT
This sequence comes from Parascotia fuliginaria, assembly GCA_963082885.1. Taxonomy (NCBI): domain Eukaryota; kingdom Metazoa; phylum Arthropoda; class Insecta; order Lepidoptera; family Erebidae; genus Parascotia; species Parascotia fuliginaria. The sequence goes on from OY720170.1 coordinate 9,434,519, forward strand.
CTGCCAAAATGTCTCCACTCTGTCTGATGGTAAGCAGTCAGTGGAATTAATTAATTAATTTTATTATCGGTATTAAAATATATGTCCGATGCAGGCTACAAATCTGAATCCAAAAGAGTCATAGCCACCACGCTTTCCAAGCGGGTTGGTAACCAAAGTAAGGTTAGATTTAACATGTTTGTAATGTAATCCACTGGTGTGCGTCAACGAATAGAAATGATGCAGTTAATATAGATAATATTGAATGAATATTATTTAAATAGACATTTTCAATAATCAAATATTTTAATAAATTTAATCTTAAAGGATTATTTACTGGTACGAGAGTTTTCGAGCAGAACACGGGTTGTAATTTTACAAATGGACATAATGTGATTGTACATGATAGTATTATACCAAGTAACTCTCGAATAAAAACGATAGGTATATAAATAATACTTGAATGGAGAAGTAAGACATATATATATATATATATATATATATATATATATATATATATATATATATATATATGTCTTACTTATATATATATATGTATTCGTATAGTCGTAAAACTGAAGATAGCTGAGTGGCTGATGAGAATATACAAGTGGTAAGTTTATGGTACATTTCACACATAAATTTACGATAAAATCTCTACATTCTGGGTACCGCACTTAGAAACGGGTATGATAATATTTTAAGGATAAGTAAATATTCTAGGTGGAATAGAAAAATTCCAGCTAATAAAATTGTCAGAACTAGTATCTAGATACTTGATACGTTGCAGAGCACAGGATAGTTGCAGAGTTCAGATAGAGAAGTGCTTGATTGTTAGCCGCGGTTGTACCAAAAACCTATACGATCGGTTTGCGATTAGTCATTAACCAATAATGCTATGGGCCTGGTTATCAGTTATAACGCTATTTTGTTAGACTATGCTTTCGAAACTTTAGAAAACTAGTACTATCATATACAAGATCTTGTAGATTTTTTGCCAGTGTTGGTATAAAATTCTTCTTCTTCTTCTCCTTTTTTTTGGCAACAGAACCGACGATTGTGTCAGCTATTTCTGTCAGCGTCAAGTGTAGAATAATATTCTTGTTGATGATATTAATGGTATATTACAATAATAAAATAGAAAAAATGTGGATGAAATTAAATGACAACCATCTTCCGTGAAAACAAAAGATGGTATAAAATTTAATGTAAAATGTAAATTAGGTGTCTTTCCGTTATCATTACTGATTAATTTCACAGTTTTAATTTGATGAATCGCAACAGACACAATAATAAGGAAGTTGAAAAATATTAATGACCATAGTTGATATTCGGTGTTACGACTATGTTCTTCCAAAGTTCTTTCGATTTTCACACTACTAAGCATAATATACATACCTAATAATTATTTCTTGCAAGAACTACACAAAATATTAATAGCTTTTTATGCTTCGTTATATTCGTCTGTTATAGTTTTTACCTAATTATCGTAGGTATACAATAAATAACTTTTGGTTTGGCAACATTTTAACTTTTTGTTTTAATATTTCAAATTTCAAAACATAAATTAATAATTTATCAATAATTTATAAATGATCTACAATACATTTACCATTTAAATAAAATCTGTGTACTTGCTAGATCCTTACTAGATTTGTTATTATTTTTATATAAATCTAAAGTAAACATTTTATCTTTTTAAACAATAATTTTTAGGACTTCAATGAACTGTGATACGAGATTATTCTGGTACAGGCGGCCGAAACTGTAATAGTTCTCCATAAATTATTTTATAACACTATTATTTTGTACCTAATGAAAATTTAATAAATGATTATTATCATTATGCTGTTTTATGCAAACTACCAATAGATAATACTGTATAACCAAAAAAATCTCATCATAAAGTTCACATAGGTACATTAGTAGTGTTCGATCAGACGCTGTCGAGTTTTATCAAACAGTAGTGTTGCATTTAAATGGTAAAATTGGAAGGGGAATAGAAAGTATGTAGAAGATATAATGGAATAGAAAATATCTATTCTCATAGTTTTTACTGCATATTTTGCAACGAATAAAGTAAAGTTTAGACATTTTTACATTCACAAGAAGTATATCTTTTTTTTTTAATTCACTTAGATGTACTTCAATGGTAATAATTTTTTTTATTACAAACTTTTGGTTGGAGTTTCTTTAATGAATCCTACGGAAAATATCAGAGTAATAGTGTCGTATTTTTATATTATTTATCCCAAAAGTTGTTACTGATTGTATTCTGAGGAGAAATAAAGACTATTATTATTATTACCTAGAGGAAACTTAGGGAACCTAATAAGAAAAAAAAAATAAACGATTGTGTCAAATAAAAGATTTTGATTTTATATAAAAAAAAAACTGTGCAGCCGAGGATTGCATTACAGAAACGGACCTATTCATTTGGAATTATTATTTAAGTACACTATTTTTAGTCACCCCATAGGTGAATCTGATATCATGTCACATTTTTATGTGAAGCGATCGTATTGATAAGTGCCTCGTCTTACGAGTACCAGATGCGACGTGTTCTCATCTGCTAATCGTGTTTTAATTCAATACTGGACATGTGCAATATCCTCTAAGGAATACTATAAACTTTAGACATTGTAATAAATTGGCTAACTGTCGATTTCGTAGTTCGTAATATTCGTACTAACGAATAGCAGTAATAGCAATTCTATAGTATGGGAACTTTAGGCAACAGGAGTATTAAGGGTATAAGTATTTATGTGTAGACATAATACTTCAAAAAGTACTTTTCATTGTGTTTAGCGTTACGCTTACATTACGGCAATACTAAGGCCAACCACTATTACTATTACTATTGATAGAGAAATTGTAAGAGCGCTGTTCTTCAGCTTCTACTATGTTAGGTAATACGTATTTACCAATTCACATTTTGATTTTACATGTAAATCTACTGTCAATATAGTTGTAGATATTTGTTTGCGAAACTATTACTAAAATAGCGTTTCCATTCATACAAGGGGGCCAAATGCTTGGTAACTAAATCCACTAATAAAATTGAAGTATTGTAGTTGTTTTAGTAATATTTTTCATACTTCTCGAATAATACTGAAAAATTAAAGCTTATTCACTACCATATTATAGCCGCAGACATTTGCTTTTCCGAAGTAGTTAGTATTAGGAATTTAGATTTAGATGATTTATTATTTACAATGTCATTAGTAATACAAGCAGCACCAGAGTAACTAGAGAAATTAGTGGATAAAATATTACATCTTGTAATGATTTAAGGTATACGGTATATTATCCGCACCTCATAAATCTAATAACTTATTTTTGACGAGTAACTTAGATAACTTAGATTCAAATTTGATTTGCTGAATCGAATTTAAATGCTTAGAATAAAAATTTAGAATTATTTTTTAACCTTCGGTTCGTCGCGCTTTTTATCTAACGTGGTTCGTCACGTGGGGTCCTTGAAAGCCCCAATACTTCTATACATATAATAAAAATGTAACCGATCGCTGTCTGTACATGGAAAATATAAGAGAAAAATAATTATTGGGGCCTTTATCAACGCAAATAGAACCCAAAACAATGATTGTTACAATTTTTGTCTGTTTGTCTGTTTGTCTGTTAGTCTGTTTGTCTGTTTGTCTGTGCGTTTGTTCACGCTAATCTCAGAAACGGCTCATCCCATTTAGATATGGTTTTCACAAATACATTGTGGTAAGCTTCACTTAACATTTAGTGTTTGTTTCATGTCAATCGGTTCATAAATAAAAAAGTTATGCCAATTTAAAGAATCACGTCGAACATTTTCTAATAGAAACAGAGACTAACAGGTTACGGAATAGCTGATAGCGTTTTTATTTTTTGGATTCCTCTCATTCTACACAATCTTCCATTTAGTTTTAAATGAGTCCAGTTTCCAGTGAGCCTATGTTTCGCGATGACAATTAATAAAGCCCAAGGTCAGACACAACTAAAAGTTGTGGGCGTGGATCTAAGTATTAGCTGTTTTTCGCACGGTCAGCTTTATGTGGCTCAATCACGTGTTAGCATTCCTAGCAGCCTGTATGCTTTGATCCTCGATGGCTATACGTCTAATCCATACATCCATACACCCATACATAGTATATAAGGCTTTGTCCTGTCTGACTGACTGACTAACAGACAACGCACAGCCTAAACTGCTGGTCGTAGTGACTTGAAATTTAGAGGATGTGTTTGTCTAAATGTCTAGAGGTTGTACTAAAAAAGGGTTTTTAAAATTTAATTCCTAAGTGTGTGAAAAGGAATGAAATCGATTGTATGAGTCTTCTTCATTTTTTAACTTAGTTTTGAAATTTTGTTTTGGAATACTTCTATTTAAATAAAAAATATACTTATAATTTTATTTTAACAGGGGTGGATTTAGAGGGGTGAAATTAGGGATGAAATATTCTATACAAAGATCTTTAGCTTTTGAAATTTACAGAGAGGGGGAGGGAGGGAAAGGAGGGAGGAAAAGGAGGAATTGAGGAAAAGGAGGAAGGGAGGGGAAAGTGAGAGGGAAGTGAAGGGGGAGTGAGAGGAAAGTGATGGGGGAGTAAGAGAAAAGTGATGAAGAAGTGAGGGGGAAGTGAAGAGGAAGTGTGGGGGAAATGCGGGAGAAGTGAGGAGAAAGTCAGAGGGAAGTCAGGGGAAAGCCAGGGAGAAGTGAGGGGAAAGTGAGGGGAATGTTAGAGGAAAGTAAGAGGAAAGTAAGGGGAAGTGAGGGAAAAGTGACGGAGAAGAAACGAGGAAGTGAGGGGGAATTGAGGGGGAAGTGTGTTGGGTGAGGGGGCAGTGAGGGGGAAGTGAGAGGGAAGTGAGAGGGGAAGTGAGGGAGAGTGAGGGTTAAGTGAGGGGTGAATGAGGGGAAAATGAGAGGAAAGTGAGAGGGAAGTGAGGGAGACAGTAGATGAAGGGAGGGGGAAGAAACGCGGAAAGAAAGGAGTTCTCGAATGGTGGAAAAAGGGAGGGGAAGGGATAGTAAGCGATAGGAAGGGAGAGGACAGGAAGAAAAGAAAGGAGAAGGAAGGGAGAAGTAAGGGGAAAACGAGGAGGCAAGGTAGAGGGAAGTGGAGGAAAGGGCAAGAAATGCTGGAGGAGGGGCAAGAAATGCTGAAGGAGGTAAAGAGGAGAAGGGGGATGGGAAGAGAGAAAAGAGGCAACTGTGGAGAGTGGAGAAAAAGTGCAATAGGGAAGAAGGGGAAGGGGAAAGTTATTGTAGTGAAAATTTGCCTTTGTGTATTGTATGTATATTGTTTTTACGAGAGATATCTTTAGGTAGCTGAAAGAGGATTTGTATGAATGGGAGATTAAAAATAGTATGAAAACAGTATTTAAACAATATAAAAATGCTATCTATATACATAAAAGCAAAAGGTCACTCACTCACTTATCACGAAATCTCAGAAACAACAAGTGCTAGGAATCTCAAACTTTGCATTGTCGTTCCTATTAGGATATAGGTGCTCACTTAGACGGAATTTTGCGAAATCCATCCCCTAAGGGGGTATAAAGGGGTGGCAAAGTATGTATAAAATTTCTATAGTTTTTATAGTAGGATTACCAAATTACTAGAAAATACTCTTTTATTATTATTCAGCAACCCCCCTTATTAAATGGGCAAATAAGAGTCGCAAGTTTGTGTGAAAGTGGTTTGTCAGTTTTAGCGGTAGCGGGTTTAAACTGGATTCGCCGACTGGAGACGGATAATACTGATACAATGTACGATTGCCATAAAATCAGGCACGCAATATTCTCATAGAGGCACCCATCTGAATTTTCACGCGAACGAAGTCGCGGGCAACAGCTAGTAATAGCATATAAATTAAGAATTTATAAGTATGAGCCTGAATAGTGTACGCAATTATTACTTTCTAATCAATTTACAATAAAACTAAAGTAAACAATTCATAAATATTTATTTAATTACTAATTAAAATGACAATTTAAGTATAGAAACATATTATTCTTTCTGTGGTAATTTTTTTAAATAAATTGAAATAAAAAAAATACAAAGTAAATGATTTCATTTAAACTGTTTTTGGCTTTATAAAAAAACAAAACCTTTTTAACATACAATTAATTTGTAACAACTAAAAAGAAGTACAAACTTTTACAAATTTAAATTGGCCTTAAATTTACTGTTGTGTATTATAATAATAAGAATAAAACAATTATTACAAATAGTTTTAGCATGTAATCATAGTCAATGATAGCGCACTCCAAATTCTAATTTTCACAGTTTTCTTTTGTCTTCGTGTGGTTTTGACCAGATAGATAGCGTTGCTATCCTCATTTTTACCATCAAGAATATTCTTTTCCAAACACTGCCTGCATTGGTTTTGGACCTTACTAGTTAATTATAGTAACAAAATTATCTTTGTCAATGTCAAAAATTCATTATAATTTACAATTAAATATGAAATTAAACAAATTATAAAAATAATAAACTTTAATTTTACTTACGCGGTTCGACGAAGACGTGTTTAAAACATGTCCATATCTTTCAGGCTTTATGCACTGCACGACATGAAGTTAGCTATTTTCCACGTAAACTTAACGTAATTGCTTTCAAAGACACCACGCAACGGAGCGCAGGTTAATAAAAAAAATTTCATCAATCAGATTACAACCTTAAGGAATTTCAAATTCATTAACCAAAGTCTCAATAAAATTAGATACGTAAGTAGGTAGTGTGAAAAGTTATAATTAGTACTATGTTAACTGTTTAGTTAGCGATATTGTAAAATGTATCAATTTGAAAAACATATAGCCCAGAAGTAACTAAAATATTTATTACCATATTTTGTTTTAGTACCAACATATACGAGACTATTTATATCTTCGACAACCGCCTGCCAAGTGTAAGTACACACACTTGGCACCCGGCCGCATTCTATGAAATAGTGTTCAAATTTTACATGAACTATTATGTTTGTTGAAAGAAAGAAGGCGCAAAGAAAACATTAGTACATCCGAAAACTATCAACTGAGCTGTTTATTAATATGGTACCATTGATAATGTAAACAGAACTTGTTGCTAATATATACAATTGTAAAACTAGTCAATCTGACCATGTGATAGACTGTTTATAGAGTAAGGGAAGAGGCCTCAACTAACACCAACTGACACAATAACTGTTATTCTTGGTCATTTATTCTAATTTGACTGATTTTGTCTGCCTTGATGGCACAGTGGGAGCACAAGTGACTGCTGTGCACGAGGTTGTGGATTCGATCTCCGCACGAGACAAAACTTTGTGTGATCCATAAATATTTGTTCCAAGTCTGGGTGTACTTTGTGTCCATCGATTGTATGTTTGTAAAGTCCCCCGCAAACACAGGGCAAGTCTCCTAGTGCGAGAGTTGTCAATTTATATAAAAAATAATAATATGTTTGTGTAAGCATTATGTAGACCTATAAATAAGCCAACATATGTAATATTTCATGCAGGGCTTATTTCGTGTGATATCATTATCTCTAAATAAACTGTCAATAACAGATGAAATAATATTATCTTTCCGGTCTTATATTATTTTCGAACAGCCTGGCTTTAATAAGTAGATAAGGCGCTTTTAAATTGAAAATGAAGTGTAAATTAAAATTATGTTAACAAAAAAATGTACTTTAATAAAGATTATATTTTGATTTTTTTGACTGGCAATAACGTGGCTGCTCATGGACTTCAGAAGGACTGAAGGCTAGGTCAAGTCAAGACTGCCTAGGGCAAGTTGGGTGTGTCAAACAATTTGCAAAAACCGGATAGGACACACTATCCTGATAATTTGAGAGCGTGATCTTGAGTCCTCAGTATAGTAGGTAAACAGATTAAAAATTAAAAACCATTCAATAAAAAAATCCATAATAATTATTTATATTGTAAAATTAATGAGTACCTATTTGTAAATAATAAATATTAATGCATAGTTTATTTCATTATTTTTTAATTACATACCAACTGCAGCAACACATGTACTTGGTTCTATCAACTGAAGGGATTTGGGACTTAAAAACATCAATTAATTATTAAACAAATTGTACAGAAACAATTTAGATACGTATGTTGTGAAGTATGAACTAATTTAATAGCGATATTAATCATAAACGGGGACCACGGAGCAAGTTTATTGCGTTGTCCAAACTTGTGTATCCCATGTATCCAATAGAACTTAATTTAGATAGCTTAATTGAACGCCTTGGGATATTGAGAACAATTGTTAGGTATGTGTCAGGTATAAAGTCTTAGCGATGTTAGGACGAGTATACTTTGTGCACGTAGCACCTAGTAGATAAATATGTAAGTAATATAAAATACGACTCTTAAGTTCTAACTTAAATTATTTTTTATTTTACCCAAACTGAACCTGCGTTTATGGATAGTCCATCTGTTCTTCTACCGTAAGTTAAATGTAGTTAAGTGTCTCGCTGGTGACAGCGTGAAATATTCGTATGGCATAATTTAATTTTCAGGGTAAATACCAGAGGCAATGTTAACTATGCATATTATTATCAAACTAAGCTATCACCAGTTAGACGCATGTAGGTGCTTCTAATTTTAGTGCAAACGCATAATACTTAATATTTGTTTTTTCTGAACATAGGCGTGAGCTGCTGTCATCCATCGGTTATCAAGATATAAGGTGTTTATACCTCATTGTTCTAAATTATGTAAAATTTGCGTAATAAGAAAGTGTGATCGTGTTTAAAGCACATGTACACAAATATAGTTTACACATTTAAGATGTTTCTCCTAGTGTATCCATTGTAATTCACAACTTCAAAATGTCAGAGTTACCTCACGTTCACATCATCGAACTTCCCTTTGTATCATCAGTTGATTGAGCGCGGACATCTATACTTTGTATATGTAGTTACATGTGCCCGATCATTAGTCAGCTAGCATAAACGTGAAATGAGAACCTCATGGAAGAATCATGAAATCGGGAGCAAGTCTTAAAACGAACGTTGCGTTACCATGCAGAATTCACTCGTTTAGTTACGATCATTTGTATACCACGTTGGCATATAATATCAAAGCCTTTGTGTTCGTCGCCTCGACATGATTCGACTCTAGTATTGCGCTCGCTTTGAAACCGCAGCAATATTCTATCTTACATTTTTCAATTGTAATTGATTTCCGAGCCTTTGATGTGGAAATGTTGATTGCTTTTACTTACTGTTACTGTGCAACGTGATACATAGACCTGAGAAAAGTTAACAAATCATACCAGGCAAGGTTCCTGCGAAATGCAATCGTACGCAATTATTCAAAGTACCTAGTATAATGAATTCGAAGAACATAAGAGAAATTTATAGCTAGGTTGTAAAAGTACACTAAGTTATAATATTAGCTTCCGATGGAGGCAGCAATAATATTATCTGCTATCTACTCGTATATTAAATCTGTCTCTATCAGTTGGCTCATTGAGAAATACACGCGTAATTCCTGTAAGACAGCATTTTGAAATAATTTGCATACAAAATTTCATGCTTGTTTAACACTTAGTATACGAGCATTGTAACACAGTAATATATAAACATGTTAAACTGGGCTCTTTTATTTATTGGGCAGTTTTCGCCATAATATGCACGCTTGGTAAACGGATTAGGGATTATAGTAGTGACTGTCTTATCGCAGGATGATGCTACCGATTCTGTGTTAGAGCATTTTGCTGCTGCCTTATATCTAATAGATTGGCCAACATTATTCAATTAACTGTTAATGCCAGTAAAGTATGTAAGAACGTTAAGTTTTATATACCTTCTAGTAGGCAGTAAGACGTAGTCCACCTAGAGCACCCGTCCGAAGAGCACCTGCGCGTTGAGTATCCAGCTTAGTCCACGTTTAGCACATATCAATAATTTTGACAGAGAGAGCACCTGCCAAAAATATATTGATAGGTACTCAACGTGGACTACGCTAGGTGCTCAACGCGCAGGTCGAAGAGCACCTGTGTGGTACCAGGTGCTCTGGTTGGACTACGTCTGCAGTAAGACCATCATTTCATTCAATAAATTTTCTCAAATAAATTCTTGAATAAATAAATTAAACTGAAAATTTCAATTTCCATTTTCCAGTTTACAATCATTGTGCTTTGTAACTTATCTACATCGAACATTTATTTCGCTCTTACAGAGTATGAACATATTTCATAACAAAGTTGTCAAAGTCTTAGGGTAAGTTTTTTCAAGTCGCGTAGAACGCGAGTGTGAAATGGAGTAGGCTTTTCCTTTCGAAAATTTAATAAAAATATGACTTTTCCTTCAAGAATAGTCTATTTGTAATGCGTTTTACCCTGTAAATGATGTTCTCTCATAGATTACAATTTTACATTGTTAAATGAACTGTGTTAACATTTGCCGGTTAAAAGATAAAAAAAAAAAAAAAAAATACCGCGTTTATATTTTGCATGAAAGTCAAAGCACTAGGGAAATGTTGTCGGAAAGAACTATCATGTTAATCTTATGAATATTGTATTTGGTTAAACAGAACAATAAAGTCTATGCATGAAACTAGCTATACAGTACAAAATTTTGCTTGAATTATTAAACCGTGACTACGTCTTTCTTTAACTACAATAGAATTAATTCAAAAATTTGTATTCAAGAGCTATTTAGACACACCTAACAAACTACTAACTAGGGCAAGTTGTATTATCAGCAGGCTTGACACGTTAATTCGTAATTGCAAGCAGAGGATAACAGTCCACAAATGTTTTCCTGGCCGTCCTCCAGACACAATTTTTAAGCAATTTTATAGAACCTCACTATTTTTGTTTAAAATGAATATAGAACAAATTGTAATCTTGCTTGGGTAAGTGTTGCAGAAAAGTGTCCAATTATAAAATGTGAACAATCTCTGCCGACTACTAACTAATGACACAATGTACCTTGTATATACCTTAACGCGGTTGTTTGAATACGGTTATAACATAACAATCGTTAAGGTTTTTGATACCCTGAATAATCACGGGGTCACCATAAACAAAGTTTATGAAGTAATGTTATTATGCGCCGTAAACCACACACTCTGTATAACTATTTCTTAGATAATAACATTAGAACGCACTACAACGTAAATAAGTACATCTGCAGAATGTTAGGATACTAATACGAGGATACAGAATAACACAAATCTTAGCAGCAAGACTATCGAAGGATCGGTGAACACCAGTGAGCAATGCATTTACCAAATTCCAAACTTGAACTGAATGAGCTACAATAAACTGTGAGTTTATGCGTCACACTGCGACGGTTAATGCGAGAGTCGAGCGCACGTGGCAACCCTACCGACATTGCATTAGGAAGCTGTTACATTATGAAATAAATATCACTCCTAAATTTTTCTGCGGCGACGGCATTTTACTCAGTAACATTTTATCGGTTGTGTTAAATTGCCACACAGTACGTTTGTATATATTTTTTATGTACGAATGTAACATACATGAAGACGTACATATATTTTATGATTTTCTCAAGACCTTACACGTTATTCGTAGAATATAGATTACTTATAAACAACTCGACTTAATATTATTTTATTTAAATTATTATTATTTAAATTATCATGGCGGTTATCTCAAGAGATGAGCTCTTGAGCTACCTAATCTCAATAAAAATATAGTAAGTAAGTATCTCTTTTAATTTCACTTTATTACGAACAATATGTAAAGTACAAAGTCATACAATAAATAACTTGATGTGATATGACCTTATTTTAACAAAACCAGTCGGCTTTCATCTATTCGTTATGTCATATTTTATTCTATTATAGTGTTATATCAATAAAAGGCAAAATAAAAGTCGTGCAATCTCACTGCATTAAACTTTGCAAGAACTACTTGATCTATCTCAATGATCTTTATGTTGTCTCTCACGTAGGAACACCGTAGGAACCTTTGTTTGCTAATATGTTTAAAAAAGGTACGAACAAATTCATTCAACCCAATAATTTAGGGTCAGTTCAGTCTATCTAATAAACTGATTCGAGGGCACAAAATATATGGTACAAAATAATTTGTAACCAAATTGGTTGAAAATAAACTTCAGAAACTTGCACTAAAATATTACATGTAAGTAATTTCCTTACATACAAATTAGTTGTTAGTAGATATGTTCCAGTAACACATAAACATTTACATAATAATGTGTTCTTCAAAAATAATTAATTAAAAGCAATGCTGTAAAAAAGTATTATATAGTTTAAAGGAGGAAAGCTAGAAGGCATTGCAGTGGAACCAAAAGGGTAGTTGGGCTTTAGTTAATTTAATCAAAATCAATAATATTTAGTTATGTACAGATACAAGTATAAGTAATATTAATAGCTGGTATCCAGTTTAACTACTGCTGATGACCAAATTTATGCCTGCTTCATACCTTCGCATAAAGCTGTTTATATTTCACTATAATATAGTAAAATTTGTTTACTGAAATCAAATATTTTTTGTAATCGTTAAAATGTACAATAGATACATAGCATTACGCTGTTCCCCCACAAGTAGTAAACGGACGTAAGTTACACCCACGTTTCATCTATACTATTATATAAAGCGGAAGAGTTTGTTTGTTTGAACGCTTTAATCTCTGAAACTTAACTTGAAACCGAGGTTCCACCCTCGTCTTGCCTGCTCTGTTCCCGTTGCTAGTAGCGTGATGTTACATAGCCTATAACTTCCTGGAGAAAAGTGTTATCGTACGCAAAAAGATTTTTTAAATCTGGATGGTAGTTCCTGAGATTCGCGCGTACAAACAAACAAACTCTTCCGCTTTATATTAGAGATTATTTTTTGTAGTAGTGTGTAAGACTCGCAGAATTTTAAAATTGACACTGATAAGAGGACAATTTTTACCAGGTTACCTCGTGTAACATTATATACATTTCTTTAAAGTACAGATCACATCTGAAGAGCTGGCGAACTAAACGGGATAATTACACTTTTGGTCAAAATACTTTTTTTTTTTAAACCAGTAGTTTTGGGCCTGCTGAATACGAATCTAAACTCATTTTCAATAAAAATAGCCTAAAACCCTATTTAAATTGTATCCAAAGTTAGTGGTTTCGAACAAAACGAAATAATTGCACCTGTTGCAAACAAAACGGCATAATTGATTTTTTCTAATTTAAATATTTTCCATTGTATTATAGATAGCGATCAGGTTTTACCATAATCTCAAATCAGGTCACAAACTACCTAAGGATAAATAAAACAAAAACCTAAAATCCCACTGTGAGTACGTGATTCAGTTTTTTACTCCTCCTGTAAAATTTGGTGTCATGTAATTATCCCGTTTTGTTCGCCAGCTCCTCATCTAAAATAATAAATAGTGTATTGCACGGTTCTGCATTTTAGTTTAAAAACTTCTGAAACGCAAGCTCAATAAAACTTTACCCAACCGACACACGGCATTCAAAGCTTGATTAGTAGTTTTAATTATGATACGTAACTATGTAGTAACAGCAAAATATAGGTATTGATTGTAAAACAAAACTGGATAAGACATACCCTGCACTGCATTGTGTATCCGGCCTGGGGGATCGGATCGGAATAACTCGTCAATAAGAACGCAATAATAAATAGATGTGCTTTACAAGCTGCTTAATTTGCCTAAATTAGACAACTTATTGTCTTTTACCTTTAAGAATGCTTGCTAAATCTACATCATGAAACAGTTTTTAAAAGTCAAATAAAAACGAAAACAACTTAACTTTAAAGATCAAAAGTTGTAATACTAAAACGTGAAAACAAAAATTATATTGAAGTTCTGAACTAATCAAATGTAAAATTGATAAAGTGTACTGTTCTCAGTTATTCTGAAACTTTTATAATATCATTTGCCGAAAGAACAGCCCTAGATTCTTTCACAGCAAGGGGTGTTATGGAGCTGTTACATTATCAAATAAATACGACCATATATCTCCTGGCGTAATAAAGAGATACGCGATGAAAGATATATGTACGTTGGCGTATGAATATGAAGTACTACATTGTGGTTCTGAATTCGATTCCCATAGGAGATAATATCATTTTATAATGATTTGGTAACTGCGACTCGACTTACGCCTTGTTTGGTCTTAATATTTTATGGGATTAAATATTCTCATAAAATGTTAAGAGCAATTACTTTCACTTGATTTCATATTCAATTGAAATAGGTAAATTAAAAACGTGCATGAGGATTTAAATAGAGCTGTCTGTTTCGTGCCAGTACGCAGGACCCTGAAACGTAACGGCTTTATTATTTGTGGCAACACAAACAAGCGGCTGTCTCGCCACACACTACGTTGAGTGCATAGGGATCGTGTTATGATTATACGTTTACGTTAACTTGTGCAGTGCAACATGTGCCTAGCCAATAGACTCACTAACGCATAACGCGACAATCTGTTTCAGAACGATTTAGAACGACTCGGCCGGCACTATTCGAATATACTAACAACGGTCTGTCGATCTAACGTATTCCGACAAGTTTTTTTATCGACATGTTAAGTACGGTCTACACAATTGTACCATCTGTCACGTAGGTTCCTACTATGTTTTCGTCACACTAACTTTACGAGTATTCAGTAATTTTCACTAAGCCCCATACATTTATTTGACATATGCCAAAAAGCGTTTTCTTCAGCTTTGGGATCGGACAGCATCAATATTATTGGCGATATTTTTACGACCATCTAAATAAGGTAATAGAAATTTTATGTTTACAAGCTATAACTGGAAAATGTAACAGAGGAGTGTCTGCGAATAACGTTCTGACAAATCTTTGAAGATGCCTCGTCGTCGTATACGATGTAAGGCAAGTCATCCTTTACTCACACACACGTTCAATCAATTAGGGATCCGTATGTGTAAGCATGTGTTTGATGTTGCCTGAGGGTACTCATATAGTGGCACAGTTATATGCATTAGCTATGAAGCCTAAATGGGAGCAGGGCCGTCCGTATTTTCATTTTAAAACCCGAGTGGTGCATGCGGCACCGTGCAGGGCAACACGTGTGATAACTTTACCGGCTGATAGCGTAAAATAAGCCTCTTAATACTTAAAATAAACGCTAGCTGTATTGTCAACGACTGATTGAACTAATTACAATGTGAATTAATCGCGCAACTGAAACACGCCTCTGACACTGTTTGTTTTATAAAATTTTATTCGTGTTGGCACTTGAGTCAATCGCTTTCAATTTATCGTTCGTAATGTCAGCTCTGAACGAGACAATTTTCAACCAAATTTACTGTTATTACTTTATATATAATGTTGCAGTTATTGAATTGTAAGCAAGTGTACTACAATATTTCGAAAAAAAAAATTGTATGTACACGTAACTTTATCTAACGTTGCTCTTTAATGTGATAGAGTAATTAAAATATGAATTTACTCCTAATTTTAAACCAACTTCAAAAAAAGGAGGTTTCTCAATTCGACGGTATATATATTTTTTTATTTTTTTATGTGGTTACGTCGATAACGTCGTCGTTTATGAACCGATTTCGATGATTCTTTTTTTGTTGAAAAGTAGATATCCCAAGTGTGGTACCATAATAAGGGAACCAGGATCTGATAATGGCATCCTAGGGAAATCGAGGGAAATTTTCGAAAATAGTACTAAAGACTAGTGAATTTCTTACTTTTGTCATTAAGTATTTTAAGGCACTACTATTTAGTAAAGGTTTGGAGTCGATCTGATGATGGAGCCGAAAGATAGTCGAGGGAACTCGACAACGATTTACAGCAATTACTTGGTGTTTGGACTTAAATCATTTCTAATGATGAGAACTTTGCACCTATATAGGTTTTATATAGGTGACCATAGACAGTCGAGGGAATTCCTTAACAGCAGTCATGTTGGGCTTACTTAATAGGGTTCAATATTCCAAAATGTTTAGTTCGTACAAAAATAAAACCTAAGCAAGGTTTAGGTCTACCCATCACTGAAAATCGTAAAATAAAATAATTTTAAACAAAAAAAACGACTTCAAACGGGAAGGAAACTATAAAGTTAAAAATAGGTTTACTTAGCAGAAAGTAATTCGTATTTTGATTTAGTTAATCAGAGTTTTGAAGTTGGTGCCAAGTAAAAGAATAACTAGGTACCTATAGGTATAATCAATCCTAATTTGATATTGTAGAAAGGTTCTTATAGTATTTGCTTCATGCGCTCAAGCCCAAGGCCTCTACACTATGAGAATTCCTTCATTGCGTGTGATAATGCATGTTGCATTTTGTCTGTCTGTCGTAAGTGTGTACGCGGCATAATATCATTAAGCTGTTTTCAACAAAACACTAATAGTTTTTACATGAACATTATTAAAGTAAACCACTATAAATATATTTTAACAAAATAATAGAAGAGAAATCCTGTTACCGTTTTAGGCTATATTTAGGACATGTTGGCATTTCTATCAGCACTTCTTAGACATGTTTGCTCGCCAATATCAAAGCTAAATAACTTGCAATAATGACGTCATTCATAGTGCCTCACGCGTCACGTAGGTACAAAATCTCTCATCATAATGGATATACATATGTCTTAGTTATAGCAAATTAACAACTAATTTCAAATTCCAACTTAATTATTTTATTATATGGAACAGTAATTAATTTTACTATATTTCGCTACATAGTTACTTAGCTACACTTGTTAAACTTTTGAATGTGTCATTTTAAAAGTATTGAGTAGCGATTAATAGAAATAAATTAAATAGGAAGCTGGCAAATATAATAAAAAATTATGTTGATACTTACTTTAATTAGGTCAAAAAATAAAATATAACTACATTTTATTTCAGTCTAGAAAATACCTATACAAAATTACTATTTTTTGTGAGAACAAACAACAAACAATCCATGTATAACAAGAAAATGTTTTTGTTAAAAAAATACATCTTATCTAGAAACACATCGCAAGTATATTATCACGTCGCATAATTTTTAATTTTCAAGTTTTACTGGCATCTATTACACGAGATGATGAAAGCTTTGTTCCTGTTTTAGGGTAAAGAATAATTTGGCAAGCGTTACGCGTCGTATATAACTATTTACTCCAATCTGTTGAGAACGGGCGCTTCCGGACGGAGCGCCCCGCCTTGACGCCGCCGCCGCCGCGCTGACATACACCCCACATTTATTTACACGACACAGATTAATACCACGTCATCCGACACATATCCAATGCGAGACCCAGACATTCTCAATCATATCGCCATACAAAACACTGAGACGGATCTCTCGCGGCTACTCGGCGCGCTTCACTAATCAACACCTAATGATCACTTATCTAAATTTACTCTTTGTTATACGAACACTCTGTATCTGCAGCCTTGTAATGGAAATTTTAGTACGCCTTGTTAATCTCAATCCCTTAAGCTCCACAGTTAATAAATTTTAAATTACATGTAATGATGTTTGAACATCTACTTGCTTATGTATATTCTATATCTATTGCCCCATTGTATTATTCCCTCGTGAGCAGGTACCGTTTAAAGTTTGGTAGTATTTAAGGATTGCTTGGCAGCTTATATGTAAATGTTAATATCCATTTGGGCTCAATATCTTATATATCTTATACGGAATATAATATTGGAAAATTCTCTTTATATAATAATATGTAAACGATTACAATGTATGTTGTTAGTTAAATGTACACAATACATATTGCGAATATAGGTAATGCGATAAAAATATATGCTAATATTAATAGCTTGAGATGTCATTGATATTAGCAGAGGAGAGCAAACTGATGCCGATAATTCTGTAGTCATTGATATTTGTCGGGACCAAGACTTAATCAGCTATACTGATTAATAGACTGACGTATTCCAACGTCCAGTTATGGAATTAATTAAGTAAAACATTTTACTCTTAATTTTAATCATTAATTTTAATGACATTATACTTTTAAGGGCATATTTTTCATAATTATTCTATGAATGACATTTTTACGGCTATTAAAAATGACATGCTTTATCAAATTATTGTTTGACATTAATTTATTGATACATTTTGACATTAAGTATGTAAAAATGTTTATTTTTTTTATATATATTATAACATGATGCCCGAGCCATAATTGAAAAGCTATGTGCACATTTTGTATTGTTTTGTTAAAATTGTATATTTAAGCCGAGTTTCTGAATCGCCTGTCAAATCATTGTTCAACTAACACGACTGTTAATTTAACATGACTGTCAAATCAATTCAACTTTCTGAAAAGGTAATCATTGCAAAATTAACTAATCTATGTTTATTTTGGTTTGACAATACGTTTCTTTGAAAACAAACCAAACGTCAAATCAATTGGCAATTGACATAAGATTGATTCGTTAATTCTTGCGTTGATCAGCCTTTCAGAAACTGGATAACGTTCTCGTCGTAAAAGTTCGCGTTCTTTGATCTTCATCACTGCTGTATGTTCTGATACTCATGCTAATATCGAAACGGACATGATTGCAATCTAAACAGGAACAATGTTAATTTAACAAGATGTTCAAAATATACACTTTTTTATACAAAAAAAAACAAATATTCAAAATAATACTGCATTTTAAATACCTATGTTTTATATGTTTTAACCTAATAGGATAAATATGAAGAAAACTTAGTTGCATATAAAAAATCAAATGTATTCACAAGTTAATTTGCCGATGAGCACCGATTAGTTGACAAAGCTTTTGACAGACGTATGATCTATAATCACGACCTTACTAGCGTTTCAGAAACCCATTATTGAGGTTAACATACGATTCTCGAGCCAAATTTAACAGCTATGTCAACTGACAGGATGAGCAAATTAAACTAAAAACCACACATTTAGCAACCAATTGGATCTTAACATGAGATTTAACAGGCTATTAGTTAATTTTTGCGTTGATCAGCCCTTTCAGAAACTGGGTGTTAGTATTGTTAAAATTATACATTGTGATTTGTGAAATAGAGGTACATTGTGAACTGCAGCTGTGATAAATCAAGTTCATCTTACTTTATACTTATAGCAAATATTAACAGTTTATATAATACCTACATAGAAATATTTACCTTAATTCACATGTTGCCTTTTGTAGCAATATGCAAATTGAGGCAGCATGTAAAGCACACATTTTAATTTTTATTTTTCTTTACAACATAGAAAGCTGTAATTAATTACCTATAGAGTTAAGTGTATTGCCTGTGTCACTTTGTATGCTACTTGAAATTGTAACTTACCAAAATTGTAATAACCTGGCGATTAAAAATAGGTGGCCTGAGTTTCTTGCCAGTTTTTCTCATGGCTCTACTTCGTCAGCGAACTGGCTGTAGGTTAATTTGCTGACATTTTGTAAATTTTGACGTTTATAAGTGTTAATTTAATTAACCTATATGAATAAATATATTTTCATTTCATTTCAAAATAAATGTGATGCAAATATTAATTTATTGTGTCTATTGTAAATTTTATTCTTTTACTGTGCCTGTTGCCTTTTCTAACCTATTACATTGTCATAGCATATGCATAGGACAAGAGGGGAGACTGACTCTTCTAACACAGGTTTTGTTTACTTAACAGAAGAGCTCCCAAATCCTGCAAAAATTCATATGTGTGGAATGGTTGTAAATAAATGATTTCTGGTCTTTTATTTTAGATTTTTTTAAATTTGTAGATTGTTTTCTATAAAACAAATTAATATATGTATCTACCTGCAACAACATAGCAAACTTTATTACTACTCTCTAAAAACAAATAATACTATCTATACAAGTTTCCTTTGATTTTGTAGAAAACATCTGAATCATAAGTTTTTTCATAGCAAAGTGCTAATGTTCAATAACTAATTAATTAGCGGTCCCGCGAACTTTAAAAGAGCATCAATTAGAGTTGGAGAATTTATGTGACTTTAATATTTTCGCATAATGGCTTGTGCTATCCAACGCAATTCTTCTTATTCTCATTTTCTTATTTAATTACTTTACCCAGGCAGTGTTCTAAACAATAATGTTGTAAATGACCTACTGAACAAACCACTGGACTTCAAAAGACAAAATTTTGTCAGCATGACGAAGATAACCCTTGAGAAGGCATCCCTTAACGGGTATATAGGCGAAAAACGTTGGTTTGAAAATTTCGTACTCATACGTCTTAAAGCTTAATGAAATGTTAAATACACAAGGGTATGCAATGGGGTGGTGAAATATATATCGAGAAAACGTATAGCTCTGAGAACTAAATTTTCTTATACAAAAATTTTACGCTATCGACGGTGACACAAATGTTTGGTGATGCATAATCGTAATATAGGTACTACTACCTACTTACTACATCCATAGCTAAAATAACGCCATCACAATGTTGAATTAGGATAAATGACTTCAGTGATAGAGTAGTACCTAAGTAGGGATTAAAGTCCAAACTTAGGTACATTTAAATAGGTCTTAGTAGAGTAGGCATTAATAGTGAAGAGAGAGGAAACATTAGATCATAGCTAATAAGAGTCGAGTGAATCAAGAAACGGGCAAGTTGAAATACGGTTTAACAAACATAAGTTTTAACAACTACCTTAAAGCCAAGTTGTGCGCATAATAACTCTGAACCTAAAACCTCTTCTGTTTTCGACAATTGTCACTATCCTGTCGTTATTTTAAGTTTTTTCATTCGCACACTTATTGATTTATGCTAACGATATCAGAAGCATACGCAGCAAAAACGATATTGAGTGCAACATTACTATTAAGTAATGAAAGTAATGATGATACATTGTATTATATATATATTATTGATTCCCAGATAGAATAATCGACACCGAATGTTTTACCACTGGGTAGAAAATTATTTAGAATAGAAGAATACGTAATATTGCTAAGAGAATTGTGTTCAGATTTATAGTCATATCAATCAAAAGTTTCGGCATTGTTTTCGACCAACATATTGCCAGGTCATGGGATGTATAATATTTATGACAATACAAAGAAAACAAATTTAGATATTCTTGATATAGGCGTGCTCAATATTTCGTACCTGCCTTTGAACATTGATTAAAATTATCCTTTTAGCAATAAAACGTCTCCATTCCTCTACCCTAATTATTATACAAGATTGATATAAGAAGAGACAAATAACTTTAAATTAACTGCATTTTCGAATATTAACTTTTTATTTAAGCTGTTAGAACTCTGAACTTTATATTTTATTAAGGCAGTAGACATCGTTCGGTAGATATAATGATATTAATATACCAATACCAATTTAAAACGTATTTATTTATACAACAACCGGCACGTTAATAAAATTATAATTTATCATAATATGGTATAAATCGACTTCTGTGGCAATTTACTCATAGGCCCAAAAATACATTAAAGTGTATGTAACCGTTCACTAACATATAAGGCACTAGAGGTACGTCCTCGCTTCGCTTTGGTATCAAATGTTTCATTCGATCTCACAACAAACTCCTACGGAAAATATCAGAGCGTGTCGTATTGCATCATTTCGATTTACAAAGGCGCTTTAAATTTTGAAATTTAAAAAATTACTGTAAATAATATGTTAAACATAATAAAATATAGCTTATGGTACCCGCTGAATTAATTGATTTCTAAAGTTAAAAGAATTTTTAAACCTTTTTTATTTATTTTTAGGCAATTTTTTAAATGTTTCTCTCCTATGAACCATCTTCGTACTTTAAGGAATATTATAAAAAAAGAATTAGGGAAATCGGTTCAGCTGCTCTCGAGATTTGCGCTTAGCAACACATTCAGCGATTAATTTTTATATTATAGAAGATATAACTTTAGATTTATTTTGTCAACTTTACTGCTTTAAATAAAATCGGCTGATAATCGATTAATGTTCTTTCACAATTGCTTTGGTGGCTTTAATAAATCAATAATAATCACCAACGGTTTCCTTATTCAATAATGGATCACAGAAGACAAGATCATAAATCATACGGTCCCTGCAATGCTTTGTTCTTATTTGTGGATTAGTATCCTATCTGTTCAGATAAATAATATAATAACTTGATAACGCAGATAGTTTTACTTTATATAACTAGGCTATACCAGTTGGATCTGTTTTCTAAAGCAATTGAGTTAATAACTTATTGAATTTGTATAGATCAGTGCCTAGTGTACTGGACCGATACAGAATTTTATGAAGGCAGGTGTCATTTTAACGTAAAACCCAAAATATTATTATTCGACAGAAAACCTCATAAAGATCAGAAATTTTATTTGAAGTGAAGGCAAAATTAAACGTTTAGATACAATTGTTACATTAGCACTAATTTCCCAAAGGTTATAAACTGAGCACGAATATTAAATGCATCTGTCGGCACAACGTAAAAGAAAGTTCCCTTTGACCCGCGGCTATTTACGTTACAATAAAAACTAAGCCGTCATATTTTCTTCATCAAAACCTTTTACAGGCTGGTATGAAAGTCGAAACAAGAAGCGAGTTCAAGGCTTATTTTGCAAAGCTCAGTAAAAGTTAGTAGATTTCCAAAGCGTGTATGTTTGAAGTATTACAGTTGGTATTCTACGATTGAGTTGATTCAAACTATCCTTTACGTGACCGCTTTGAGCCAACTAACAATGATGAAATTCACGCACACATTGAATCGAATATGTGTCGCAACTCTCTTTCACACATGTTTCTATGCTAACAATTTTTCAACATGATTTATATTTTAAGCTTTTGATTTAGACCATATTTATGGGTGGAAGAGAATTTTATATTTATATTGCTCTTATTATAACCGTGTTATCATAACTTTCATGTAACTGTTACAAGTATTCGTGATCTTATTATCACCGACATTATTACAGTTTTAGGTGTTATAATATTTTGATTATTTTAATTTTTATTTGAAATCTATGCTTAGATGCAGGATACATTTGTTAAAATTTTTGTTTCGCGCAATTTTTCACAATTATTATCCACCATTATCACATTATAGCTTTTAGTATTACCTGGTACTAGCTTCTGAAGGCGGTTTTCTTTGTTTAGAAACTTAAATCAAACGATAAATTCGCAGGTATTTAAAAAAAATGCGTTTCAACTCAATTTTTTTGCCACATCGGCAGTAGTCATACGAGAAGCAAAATTATATTGATGCCGCAACGTAATAAAATAATTTTTAGAAAAACAATAAAAACCGACTTCAAACAACACCTACATGTTCAATTCTTAACTAAAAAGTAGAAAATAATATTTTAATTACTTCATAGCAAAGAACATTAAAGGGGACTCAACGCAATCCTTGATACCTATAATACTTTACTATTTATAATTTTTAATTAGTTATTTTGGAGTCGGTGCCAGCCAAGAAGGATCTTTAATTCTGCCTTTGCAGCAAACTTTTGAAATGCACGGGGCGGTAATGGCACGCGTGGGGGATATGCCTGAGTGCACTACCCGAACGCGGTCATACTCGTGAAGGCAGACGTCATTGATAGTTGTGTTCAGATATACATAAAAAATTTGAGGCGCACTTATCTGATTCCGTTCGATTTCTTGTATTAAATGTATATTATTCATTCATTCATTAAATAGATTAATCAAGAAGGTTTTTTTTGCTAGTAGGTAGGTTATTTTTATAAAGGCCATTATGATCCTTCTTGGCTGGCACCGACTCCAAAATAACTAATTAAAAATTATAAATAGTAAAGTATTATAGGTATCAAGGATTGCGTTGAGTCCCCTTTAATGTTCTTTGCTATGAAGTAATTAAAATATTATTTTCTACTTTTTAGTTAAGGATTGAACATGTAGGTGTTGTTTGAAGTCGGTTTTTATTGTTTTTCTAAAAATTATTTTATTTTTAGCCTTTTAGTGGGAATTAATTGTGTATAAATATATTCAATATGGGTAGACCTACTAAACGTGCTGCGCAAATGAGACAGCGCCGCGCCGTTTGAAAGAAAGTAGACACGAGAGGTAAGATTGTAAATAGATATATAAAGTCCTTGTCAACACTTTCTCGATCGCTAAGCCCTGAATCCCAGAAACCACAAATCAAAACAAAAAATGGATGATCTACCAACAATAAAGAATCATCAAAAATCATAATTTAACTGACCGAGCAATCGCTTAATAGATATACAAAAAATAAACAGTGGTGCTGTAAAAGCAGGTTTAAGGGCGCCCATTGCTGTTGTAATTTCTCACGACCATAAGACCTCCAACTTGGCTTAACGACTACCTAATTATAGTGATGACCATAGTCTACTGCTTCTAAACAATGAAGACGCTGAAAATGAAACAACACAAATGGTTACTCATCCAGGGCCACTTCGTTTCTAACAAAAAATGAAAAAAAATCACTTCGCACTTGTAGCATGGACATGTCAATGTCAGAAAATTCGTCGCAAAAGACATCGACGTGTTGCTTTACACATCTTCACTTCTGGCATACGTTTTGTTACAAAATATAAAATTGAAGCTAAACCACTAAACCATTCTTTATAAAAAAAACATGGGACCCCATTTCAGAGTATACCCTTTCAAATAAAAGGAGAATTTTCAAAATTGATTTATAAATGACCGAGTTCTGTTGTAACAAACATACAACCACTGAACCATTTCTTATAATAAAAAAATGGGACCAATTTCAGAGTATACCCTATCAAATAAAAAAAAAAATTTTCAAATCGGTTCATAAATGACCGAGATATGAGGTAACAAACATACAAAAAAAAAAAAAAAAAAAAAAAAACATACGACCCGAATTGATAACCTCCTCTTTTTTGAAGTCGGTTAATAATATTTTAATTACTTCATAGCAAAGAACATTAAAGGGGAATCAACGCAATCCTTGATACCTATAATACTTTACTATTTATAGTTTTTAATCAGTTATTTTGGAGTCGGTGCCAGCCAAGAAGGATCTTTAATTCTGTCTTTGCAACCAACTTTTGTAGTGCACGGGGCGGTAATTGCACGCGTGGGGGATATGCCTGAGTGCACTACCCGAACGCGGTCATACTCGTGAACGCAGACGTCAATGATAGTTGTGTTCAGATATACATAAAAAATTTGACGCGCACTTATCAGATTCCGTTCGATTTCTTGTATTAAATCTATATTTTTCATTCATGTATTAATAGATTAATCAAGAAGGTTTTTTTTGCTAGTAGGTAGGTTATTTTTATGAAGGTCATTATGAACCTTCTTGGCTGGCACCGACTCCAAAATAACTGATTAAAAACTATAAATAGTAAAGTATTATAGGTATCAAGGATTGCGTTGATTCCCCTTTAATGTTCTTTGCTATGAAGTAATTAAAATATTATTTTCTACTTTTTAGTTATGGATTGAACATGTAGGTGTTGTTTGAAGTCGGTTTTCATTTTTTTTCTAAAAATAATTTTATTTTTAAACTTTTAGTGGGAATTAATTGTGTATAAATATATTCAATATGGGTAGACCTACTAAACGTGCTGCGCAAATGAGACAGCGCCGCGCCGTTTGAAAGAAAGTAGAGACGAGAGGTAAGATTGTAAATAGAAATATAAGGTCCTTGTCAACACTTTCTCGATCGCTAAACCCTGAATCCCAGAAACCACAAATCAAAACAAAAAAGTGATGATCTACCAACAATAAATCATAATTTAACTGACCGAGCAATCGCTCAGATATACAAAAAATGCATATGGTCACTCATCCAGGGCTACTTCGTTTCTAACAAAAAATGAATTTTGAAAATCACTTCGCACTTGTAGCATGGACATGTCAATGTCAGATAATTCGTCGCAAAAGACATCGACGTGTTGCTTTACACGTCTTCACTTCTTGCAAACGATTTGTTACAAAATATTAAATTATTCTTTATAAAAAAAACATGGGACCCCATTTCGGAGTATACCCTTTCAAATAAAAGAAGAATTTTCCAAATTGGTTTATAAATGACGGAGTTAAGTTGTAACAAACATACAACCACTGAACCATTTCTTATAATAAAAAAATGGGACCAATTTCAGAGTATACCCTCTCAAATAAAAAAAAAAATTTTCAAATCGGTTCATAAATGACCGAGATAACAAACATACAAAAAAAAAAAAAAAAAAAACATACGACCCGAATTGATAACCTCCTCCTTTTTGAAGTCGGTTAAAAACAAGAGAACAGGAACATTTAGTGTGTCATATGGCCCTTAGGTATGGAACCCTAAAACGTTACGCATTTTCAATAATTGGTACTTAAAAAGAATTAATGTCAAAAGTTATCTTGTTACGTTGTAATTAAAATTTCGACAGCGTTTTCTTTTTCACTTAACTTTTATTTTACTGCTAAATATTGCTTCTGAAACAAAGCACGAAATTACATTCTGACTCAAACCTATTTAAGACTGCTTTGTAGCTCAGGTTTGAATAACTTGTTGGACCAATTTAAGTTACTACGGAGTGTAAATTACGGTAATATACTTTAACCCTGAAGTGTATATGTTCTGTTGCGAAGAGTAACATCGTTGTACTTCAATATTTAGTAATATTTAGTGCAAGTACTTAAAATGTTATAATTATAAAATTTTAAATAAAGCGATCGTCATCCGGAACAAGGGAATAATAAGAATAAATTCAAGAAAGTACTTATATATTGGGTTTGCATAATATTATTTCACGATGTGGAGTTGCAGAATAAATTACTTGATATCCAAAAGGCGTCTCGTGAGATTTGAATCGTGCAATTCTGATATAAGAAATGCGTCCTTCGCAAGGTAACTTTTATTTCAATAGCTATAAACCAAAAATCTATTCAGGTTAACGATTTAGGAAATCGCTATATACCTAAGTAGTAGAAGTACATTTAAAATGAGCATTCTTAATGTGCTACGAATTTTATAAAGTTAGAAGACCATCCTATTAATTCTATTATTAATATTATAAATGCGAAAGTTTGTATGTATGTGTGTGTGGGGTGTGTGTGTGTGTTTGTTACCACTCAGCGACTAAACAGCTGAACTGATTTCGATGAAAATTGGTATGTAGATAGTTTCGGTGCCGAAGACAGACATAGGCTACTTTTATCCCGAAAATCAGTCTGATTTCCGAAGGAAACAAACATATTTTACGCGCGAGCAAAGCCGTAGGGCGCAGTTAGTAGTGTAATAAAAAGCAAAACATGAAAAAGCATCTCTCAAAGCCATAGTGGAAAGGCTCCGTACCAGCAGTTCCAGACGATGGATTTTGGAATGGTGGCCACATTTCTAGATTCCACTGACTGCTTACTATCAGGCACGCACATACATACATACACACAAACTTTGCATTTATAATATTAATAGGATAGAAACGTGTAGTTGAGTTCATAATTTGAATTCATCATTGTACTCTGAAATGTTCTTTGTTCTGTTTTGTAGTGCTAAATAAATTGTAATTGGGTAATACTAAAACTGCTGGATAATACCGATGGAACTTCAATAAATTAGGGAATTACGCGTAGGGTTCCATGCCACAGTACTATAACATACAGTTTGCGAAAATTAATGTCTACCTATTGACATTATTGAGAATAAACAAAAAGAAGAATAAAATAGTCTCGTAAGATAATAATTGCTTAAATTTTTACTTTTATTTTTATTACAATACAAATTCTATAAAAACTTCGAGTATTGAACTTTTATGACTCGAAATATACAGCTCTTGTGATAAACGGCAGGACAACAGAGCCTTAGTAATAAGGTTCCGTAGGCACCCTTTGTACATGGCAAATATGTATAACGTAATCAGTATTTATTTAATCAATGGATGAGATGTTTTGAATAAAGTTACACCTAAAAAATCAAAACGCAATTTCAAAAATTGGGTGCGTTACATGACTTCAAAAAGTGTAACCTTCAGCATCACGTTGTTTGTTTTAAAATACTTATTACATTTTGTACAATTGTGAATTTCTGACTTTGTCACATAATCTATAATGATACCTACGATAGTATAAAATAAGCCTTTTAAATTGTAAATCACAATGTTTACAAGTATCTAAAAAGCCTAACGGAGTAGTGAGATCGAAGCGGAAACAAATATAAAAGTACATAATTTGAAAAATTAAGTAGTTTCACTTTAACTTTTCGTATGTAGAAAGCATATCAAGTAAAGGTAGGTAAGCATACAAACCAATTAAAGGTTTACATTTTATCGAGTACGGAATATCAGATCTCTAAAAGCAATAACGATTTGTTGCAAAACTCAGCCAATAAATCCATATTTTTCTCGAGCCAGACTAAGGCTATAAATTTTATACCGGAATACTATGCCCACGCGTATGCTTGCAAAACAATAAATTGCGAATGCCCGCCGCACACTCTAGTCATATTCATAAAGCAATGAACGAACAGAGGTTTTATATTATAATTATTATTTTATTCTTGTATTGATGATTATTATGGTATATGTACATAGATTCAGTACCGGAGACGGCAATTAATCAGTTCGTTTAAATGAGAACAAAAAACAACAACGCACTTACATGAGACAATGATGGCATTGCTAAGTGAGTGCATATCAAAGCACGAGCGAACTGCCGAGCGCATTTGAAAAGCTATATAAATCAGTTTTCAAGCAGGCTCAGTACGCTCATTCTATTGAGGATCATGTCAGCGTAGCCTTAGCCATATTTACAATAAGTTGACGACTCTATGTGGTTGCAATAGTATCTACTACTGGAGAATAGTCCTTTGAACTCAGCATATCAAGATAAAAATAGTGTGAAACAAGTAACACGCATTATTTTTATTATATTCTAGGTGTTAATAATTCCTAGTTTTGCAAATGTGAAATTCAGAACTTTAGAACCTAAGCTTCAAACTAAGGTTTAACTCACTAATTATTTTATTATCTCTTTCAAGAAGCTTTCGCAGTTTTGTCGATAGAATTATTTTCTATTTTTCTAGTTCCTAGTCTATGACTTCAACGCTTGGGATATTTATGCCTTTTTTTAGGATTGTCAGTTAACCAAAACAAAACAGAGGCGTCAAGCTCGTGCCTATGAAACTTATATTTTACCTTTAATAATTACCATGAATAAAATAATAATAACTACTGTCGTACCATCTTATCACATTACAAAATACAATTTAACACTACTAAGAATGACATTGATTATAACTAGCTCAAAGTTCGCAAAACTTAAAGCTATTTTTAAGCAACGTTATTTTAAATATCCACGAAGATGAACTTTAGATTATAGGGTAGACTGGTGGAGTAAACATTATGTTCGTGAGTAATAGCTGAGGACCTCGTCTGCACTATCTTAACTATTACAATTTTAAAGTTCAAACATGTTTTCCTCCACCTGTCTTCAAACGCCTTTACTACCTTTTCAGACTTATATACACATAAAGTATTCATTAAACTCATAAGTATACGTTTTCAAAACATTTCACCGGCAGTGGACAAAAGAGGTTTTACGTCCTTTTAGATTTTAGTAATTTATGACTGTCAATATAGTGAATACCTTATACCAAGTTGTAAGCTTGTTGTATTAATAGGCAGATCAAAACAAAAAGAGTTGGGGTAATAGATATTAGTTGCTAACATTTTACGCATTAAAATAGTTCCGACATTACACACCTACAACAGATCAATTTCATTTGAATTAGCGCTACAACCATGTTAGTCTGAACATATTATCGCCTCTACTAATGTTTTATTCAACAATTCATAAATATCCTGCTAAATGGTACAAGATAATATATTAGTTACGAGCACAGTATGACGTCACATTACTAATATAGCACTAAAGACCACGTAGTTACATACAAATTGGAGTCACTCGCGAATAAAAATTATTTCAAATATACTTCACGATTATCTAATAAATATTTTACATGTTTCTAGAAACATTGACAAAAGGGCTGATGAAGACGCATCATAAAAATTATCTTCATATCATTTGACTGATGACGTCATGCGATGTTCTATGACTCGGCATTCGAGCCGTCACGCATCAAAATATAAGAAGTGCATTTATTAGCTCACATTTCTAAACTACAGCCACAGCTAATATAAAGATAATTAATGATTTACCTATAGTATATTATGAAACTTACAGAATTTAGATAGATATGTGTAGTATGTAGTTATTTTGATTCACTCTAGAATAATATTTTAATATCGCTAGCAGACTAAGAATCTGCAAGTGTCCGTTAGTAACAAATCGATATAATATTTCATAGTTGCATTTTATGATGTTAAACAAAATGCAAATGTGAAATAAACAAATACTAAAACTAATGGTCGTCTAAAAATAATAAGCTGCTATTTAACTTTAGTTATGCATAAAATTTTCGATTCAATACAATTTTACGTGTTTTACAATATACACAGAATAATATAAAATGAAAACAATAAAATAATTTGATACAATCAATACCTACTAAGGTTGAGTTAAACCAACAGCAAAATATATTATGGTGAACACTTGTTAAACTGAAAAGCCTTTTTAATTGTTTTTTCAATTGTCATTTTATGCTATATATATTTTTCTTGCACCTATTTTATGGTTCCGTACATAAACGTCACTTATCACTTTGTTGTCCATCTGTCTGTCTGTGTCTGTCAAGAACTCTTCCTTAGTAACTCTTGGAGGTTTAAGCTTATACATATTTTGAATACTCTTGTCTGCAGTTCTGAAGCTACCAAAAAAATAAAATTCTAAGTCAACGCAATCGAAAGATATAATAATATGGTCACTATTTTATTTTTCCATAGCTAGCTACAAGTTTGTACGGAACCCTCGGTGCGCGAGTTGAACTCGCACTTGGCCGGTTTTTAATACTCCTATTTACAATATTATTTTAATTTTGTTCCAGGTGTGGTTTTTGATCAGTACACGGAAGAAATTCAGGATGCTTTCAAATACGCTATGGTTCAGCACTCCGGCCCGAACAGGACTCGCCTTGATTTTCAACTGTATGTGGATATAATCAACACCGCTGATGCCTTCAAGCTCTCCAGACTTAGTAAGTACATAATAATATGTAAGAAATTATTGTGAACTTCTGATCTACGTATTTTCAAAAACGTATCCCTAAAAACTGTGTAGCTACTTTCGATTACAAATTATTACTTTTCTTTACGGGCTTTTAAGTCACTATTATTTCAATCCCCGATGACAGATGGATCGATGGCATTGAAGATATTTAGAGTACCTACTAAAGTAATTGTCGACCATGGTGGGTTTCGTTCCACGGAGCTATGAAGAATTTCGCCAAGCGGTGTTTCGCCAGGATATATTATATTATATATTAATTTAGCATTGCAGTTTCATGGGTGATGAGCGACTTATATAAGTCATAAAAATGCCGTAAGGAATATTGTATTGGCGAAACGTTTGCAACTTGTATGTGAAGTTGAGAGCTCACCGGGGTAATTCTATAAATGTCAAGTTACAAACTTAGTTCTGAAATAACACAAAAGTATACACTTTCATTGCAAAAAAGACATACCGTCTAAATTTTAAGGAGTATTTGTTTGACGTATTTTCTAAACCTTAAATTAAAAAAATCTAGCAAGAACTCTATGGTGAACAATATATGTATGTAATAACGGCCATTATGTAAAGCCCAAGTTCTGCTTGGCAACTTACAAAGGCAACGTGTTCGAATCGTCGTCAAATCAAATCTTATTGATTGATTAGAGTAGGACCTGCGAGACACTCTTATGTCTATAGTCTTTTGCTACTAGGAATACTGTGGGCTACTTGACTCTTACGTGATACGATCGTCACATTAATACCATCGTACCCCTTCACCCTACAACAAAGTTCATCCATATCTTCTAGAAACGATCACGTGCCCCAATGTTTGCTTCCAATGTTTATTTCTCTCACGTACATACGTGTACTTTGGCGGTATTATGAGTCAATAGATTCGCCGCCTATTAAATGGGACTTGACATGAAGATATGAGTGAGATACAATATTTATTTCAACCGAAAAACGTCCATTGTTCGACAAATGTCCATTGCAAATTTAGAATTAAGGATTTGCGTAAAGCTTTTTTAAAAATAAGTACCTACCTAGAATATATTTTATTTTAAACTATGTTGATCCTGTATTTCAAATGTATTTAAACTACACGTATTGTATAAAATCACTACCGTTCAGTGTACACAGGCTGCATCACAATCGTTTTGTCCAAATTAAAAGAATTGTAATTTAGCCGAGCTCTTTACTTGACTGTGAAAAATTAACAATTTTCTTTGCTATACGAATAGGATCCTAAAATCAAAAGATAATTTTAATTTTTACTTAAATTTCGGTTGCTCCAGGTATTTTTTTGTTGTTCTATATTTAGAACATATTTCTTTTTAGCATTCTGGCTACTAATATTCATAAAAGTCAATAATCTAAGTAACAACATATTTTTATATTGCTTAGTTCTGCTGGTTCTGCTATGGTATAGATTCTTGTTCTAGACGAGTTATTACCTGTGCTATGATTGGACTTGTGTAGGATGGTCCTGTAATATTGATTGTGACACAATTATAGGCACAATATTGTTACTGCACATGTTCTGGTCAATAATATTCAAAACCATCTTGTTATATTGCTTAGTTCTGCTGGTTCTGCTATGGTATAGATTCTTGTTCTAGACGAGTTATTACCTGTGCTATGATTGGACTTGTGTAGGATGGTCCTGTAATATTGATTGTGACACAATTATAGGCACAATATTGTTACTGCACATGTTCTGGTCAATAATATTCAAAACCATCTTGTTATATTGCTTAGTTCTGCTGGTTCTGCTATGGTATAGATTCTTGTTCTAGACGAGTTATTACCTGTGCTATGATTGGACTTGTGTAGGATGGTCCTGTAATATTGATTGTGACACAATTATAGGCACAATATTGTTACTGCACATGTTCTGGTCAATAATATTCAAAACCATCTTGTTATATTGCTTAGTTCTGCTGGTTATGCTATGGTATAGATTCTTGTTCTAGACGAGTTATTACCTGTGCTATGATTGGA
The DNA here is from genome assembly GCA_963082885.1 of Parascotia fuliginaria. Classification (NCBI taxonomy): domain Eukaryota; kingdom Metazoa; phylum Arthropoda; class Insecta; order Lepidoptera; family Erebidae; genus Parascotia; species Parascotia fuliginaria. The sequence continues at coordinate 9,467,479 of OY720170.1, forward strand.
CTTGTGTAGGATGGTCCTGTAATATTGATTGTGACACAATTATAGGCACAATATTGTTACTGCACATGTTCTGGTCAATAATATTCAAAACCATCTTGTTATATTGCTTAGTTCTGCTGGTTCTGCTATGGTATAGATTCTTGTTCTAGACGAGTTATTACCTGTGCTATGATTGGACTTGTGTAGGATGGTCCTGTAATATTGATTGTGACACAATTATAGGCACAATATTGTTACTGCACATGTTCTGGTCAATAATATTCAAAACCATCTTGTTATATTGCTTAGTTCTGCTGGTTCTGCTATGGTATAGATTCTTGTTCTAGACGAGTTATTACCTGTGCTATGATTGGGCTTGTGTAGGATGGTCCTGTAATATTGATTGTGACACAATTATAGGCACAATATTGTTACTGCACATGTTCTGGTCAATAATATTCAAAACCATCTTGTTATATTGCTTAGTTCTGCTGGTTCTGCTATGGTATAGATTCTTGTTCTAGACGAGTTATTACCTGTGCTATGATTGGACTTGTGTAGGATGGTCCTGTAATATTGCTTGTGACACAATTATAGGCACAATATTGTTACTGCACATGTTCTGGTCAATAATATTCAAAACCATCTTGTTTCGAGCCAGATATTGTACCTAATAGTACAACATGGCAGTTTTGGATCTTTAATATTAAGGTTTACAGTATAAAACTTAGTTTTTATGAAGTAATAATTAGGGTTTGAAAGGAAAAATGATGCTGATTATTTAATTTATTAATAAGAATAATAATTATTGGACGATTATTAAATTGTTCATCATTATAGACATCGCGAGGTTATTTTCTAACGACTACAAGCCCAGGTCAAAAAACTACCTTCAAGCAACGAACACCGCGGTTATAGCAACATCACCTAGATTATGTTGGGCCTCGTTAACGTGTCAAAGGCACAGCTATCAATTAATTATCATTAGGTAGTTTTTGAGCTTGTCTGTTACAGTTGACAAAAAAACAAAGTTATAAGAAGTATGAAAATTTGAACTGTGTTACTTTACATATCATACAAATATAGAAATACATAGAAATATTTTAAATTTTAAAATATACCTACTCCATGTTTGTATTATTTCATCGCTATACAGTACGTTGTTGGACACAAGTGGACTTAGTAGACATATTTAAGTTTGGATTGAGGATAGTGCAGCGGCATAATACCCACGCTTATAACAATATTAGTCTCAGTCAAGTATACTGTACTTCAAACAATAGTCTATTCGCAGCGTATAGAAAGGTCCAAGTTTTTAAGAGTACAATAATTGAATTTTTCGTAGAAAACCACTCTTCTTTTATTAGACTTGTGAAAGTTTTCGAAGTTAGTTGAAAACAACTGCTCAAACTGTCAATACACGTTATAATCAATTAACAGAGTAGGTTATTTAGTTGTATCAATGTTCTCTAGGTATCATAAATAAATATTGATGTTTTTGAAATAAAATAATAAATTTTATTTGAACAATAGCCTTTTATTTTATAGTGCTGACAGCTGACAGGTTAGTAGAAAACAAATTGAACAACGAATAGATATAGACATAGACATAAACATAGACAATAAATATAAGGAGTTCAACTTAAAGGAATAAACAAGGAATAAACATTGCCATATTAACAACACCCCTTCTCAATGTTTATATATTAACAAATTAATCCTAAAATAATGTCAAAATAACTAAACACATTATTAGCAAAGTTTTTCTACTTCTTATCTTATAATTTTACATTGCATTGTATTAGAAACTTAATTATCAAATCCTTACTCAATGACTTTGTTAGCATGTCTGTTCAGAAGTATATATGTATTCTTTAACTATTTTATTATTTTTAATTAAATCTTTAATAAAATGATATCTAATATCAACATGTTTAAGACGTTTAACTGACTCAGTACTATCATTGAAAATAGCTGACTGATTGTCACAATATAACTTAACTGGGCTAACATTTTGGAAATTAAAATCATATGACAAGTCAATGAGTCAGCACGCTTTACTTGCTGCCATACTCATAGAAACATACTCAGCTTCAGTGGAAGACAAACTTACAGAAGATTGCCTTTTTGAACACCACACAATCAAACAATTTGCAAAAATAAAAAAGTATCCAGATGTGGACTTTCTGTTCCTCTAATCACCTGCCAATCAGCATCACAGTAACCTTGCAACATATTATCGTTACATTTATAAACTATCTTACAATCTAAAATATGCTTGACATAACGCAAAACTCTCTTAAGTGCACTTAGCAACACACAATTCGCACATTTCTGATATCTACTTAATAAGGATACTGCAAAACACAGGTCAGGTCTAGTGCCTGAGACAGCATACATAAAGCAGCGAATAATTTGCCTACAGATTCCTTCAATGCCTTTAAAGCAATCAGCATCAGAATCAAATGTCTTAGTAGTAACATTTATGTCCAAAGGAGTCAACATAGGTTTGCAATTCTCCATATTAAATCTTTTAAGTAAATTTTAAGTAAGTTCTTTGTGCTAATATAGTTGTGCCTTTTAAATCTAACATTAACACTAAATCTTAAATTCTTTATTTATTACTGTTTTCAGCTTTGTGACCTCATTTTCATTTGTGCAAAAATTACTAGATTATCGTCGTATTTTACATACAAATATTTTATCTGTACCACTACACTTCACAAGCATGCATCACATTTTGACCTTATATAGCCTTCTCGGGTTATTTCAGAATTAAATTTCATATTCCACGATTTAGGCAAACTTTTTAATCCGTATAATGACTTATTTAATTTTACTATGTTATTATTTACTGAATAAGGCCCTTCTGGTAACCTTACATACACATTTATAACGGTAGTAGATCCACGCTGGTTTCAGCATGAATAGGCCGGATCGTCCGGGGAAGTACTACCCTCTCATAGAAGATCGACGTAAGAGTAGTAGTATTCGTACTACTGTGTTTCGTTCGGTGAGTGAGAGTGCCGGAGGCCCAATTTCCCCCTTTCCTCTTTCCTCACCTCCCTCACTCCCTTCCCCTTACCCCATTCCCAGCCGCCATAGTGGAGGCCACCATACCAGCAATTTAAAACGATGGCTTTTGTAATGGTGGCCACCACTTTTGGATTCCACTGACTGCTTACCATCAGGCGGAGTGGAGTCACTTTGGTAGGCTAATATAAAAACATTTAATATGCTTCTTATTTTTCATTAAGAACGCAGAAGATGAAGTTTGCTGTGCATCTTCGATCTTTCCTTTTACTCTCTCTTCTTCAATTAGTAGTCTAGCTACCAAATTATTAAACGTTTGCTTGTTGTCAGGTGCAGATTCCCAAGCCGAAACGAAATGTTTATATTCTTCTGGCAATGACATTAATACATTTGTGATTACAAATTTATTCGAAATTTCTTCACCCATCTGTTTTTATTGGTTTTGCATTTCTTGTATTTTAAATAAGAAAACGGACAAGTCTGTGCCTTTTTTGAACTTATATTGGCAAAATCTCTGTTGTATTATATGCACGCTAGTCTCAGTTTTCTGTTCAAATACACTCTGAAATTTTCGCCACATCTCGGCAAAACTCAAAAATGTGATGATATGTAACATGACCTCTTCTGACATCCGCGTAACCAGTAACGTTTGCGCATTGGCATCTTTAGCTTCCCATGCGGGTATTTCACGGGCAACTTTAAGCTTCACCTGTCTTCCCTCCACAATGTTTAACCAGCCATTGCTCCTCAACAGCACTGTTGTTTGGAATTTCCAAGTATTCCAATTTATGGCGCCTTCTAACTTTATCACATTACTGTTTTTCTCCATTCCGACCTTGTCCTCTACAGTCTCCCAGCTAAGAACAAGTACTCCTCGACGATGTTCTGCAGTGCCCTAGCCCCACGCCGCAAACTGTAACCTTTGTTTTCCTTCTCGCTGATTTTATTGCCGTACCTAACTAACATCAATCTAGAACACGTTTAAGGTGACTGGGCCCATAACCTGATGTTTATGAAATAAAATAACACGTTTTATTTGAACATTAGTCTTTTATTTTATAGTGCTGACTGCTGACAGGTTACTAAAAAACAAATTGAACAACGGTTAAATATAGACATAGACATAAACATAGACAATAAATATAAGGAGTTCAACTTTAATATATTCAATCTTAAAATGATGAACATTGCCATATTAACAACAAATATGTTAAACAAAATTGCCTATTTTATAATTAGCATAATATTATCTAAGTAATTAAAAAGATGCAAAATAAGAAACCCTCTTTTACTAAGTATCTCGCGTCTAAATATTTCCTTCTATAAAACTGACATTATTTAATATTAATTTAATATTCCGAAGCCTCCTCAAAGTAAGAATAACAATTATAATAATTACTTGTAATTATAAGTTTCGTCTAAGAGGTCAAGAAAATTAAGTTTTGTGGTTTCCTTGCTACAACGGCAACGCTCATTTGAATGCAAGACCTCCTCCTCTTTTTATTTTGCTTCGTCACGCGAGGCTGATCAAAACACTTTCGTGCACTGCGGCGGCAAATTTTTGCAGCTACTATTTGTACAGAATACCTATTCAACTGTTTATTCTAAATACGTGAATATCCTACAAGTAACGTGTTCTATTCTTTCTGTATCTGTAAATAATATAAAGTGAGATTGCGCTTTTCCCTGTTTCTTTGTTAATTTCTAGATCTAGACCATTTTTATAAACCACGCAACGGATATTCATGCATTTCTTTCGGCAGGTTATTAAATATAATGTATAAACATTATTATAATATTAGAGAAATGTCTAAATATTCAAGAATTTATAAAATAAAAGCATAAAAGTACGAAGCATGTTTAGTATGTATTTACACGTGCGGAACAGAGACGCGTCACTAGGAGTACGTATAAAGAAGAAACATAAATATAATATATCTTAATATCAATTTCTACGTATCCGCAACGGCTCTTTAAATAATGTCAAGGTGAGAGCTCCTGATGAATTATGTCGGCGAGGTAGGCGCTAGTGAAAATGGTTCTTTAATAAAGTGTTAAGTAGATACCTTCTCAATTTATGCGCATACATTATTTTGGGTCTAAGAGACACAATGTGCTTGTACATTCTAAGCGGAGAACATGCCTGAGAGAAACTATAGCTTTAGTGCTTTGCTTAACTTTAATTAAGGCACTTACTTTTTATTTTCCAAATATTATTGTTCACTTAGCTTTGTCATAATTATAAAATTTAAAAATTGCTAGAAGTTTTTAATCCTTGCCTCGAAATGATATTGTTGAATCATAATTATTACCTTCTGTTAGAATTTATATAAAATAAATTTTAACTTACTATGTGCTGCTGCCTGGTGGGAGCTGCGCCCTTTTACTTGATTTCACTTTCTTGCATGTCTACAAGTCTATAATCACTGACAACCCAATTAGTGTTGCAATGGCTGCGTTTGTAGAATGGAAGTATTTTCCAAACGGACTCCTCCGATTTGATTAAAAATCTTCTAAGGGAAAACGTAGTAGGTAGGTACTCTACCTGTCTTAAATAAAGTAAATCATCGTCATAATTTCAGCCAAAAGACTGAAAAAGGCCTCGCCACTTTGGCCGAAAGTACTAATACGACTGAAGCTAAAATTTTATATTAGCTTATTACGTATGTAGGATATCGAAACACGCAACATAACAACTTAGGTTAAAAAACCTTAGAACGACCTGTAGTGTTTTATCAGAATATATAATGTGTAGTTACTTTGTTTGCGGAGGTCAGACTTGCCCGACAATATTGCAATGGGTTGGGTTTGATCGATGCCGTATAGGAACACAATCTCAATGGTTACAATAGGAAATGGACACAATCGTATTTTGATTCAGTGCCTATGGGCAGCGACAAAAATGTGTGTTACCCGTGGTTCTGCCATACAGTGACCGAGATCAATATTGTCATATTGTGATTGCTGCCCATTCTTTAGATTTAAAAAATGATAAGCAGTCTGCATTTGTTGTATTTTATATATTTCAGTGCTAACCAATCACGAATCACTTCAATTCGTTTTGAAAGTTATCAAATTTGAGTAATAATTCGTATCTACTTAAGAGGTATCATTTAACCTAGTATGCAAGTCAATTTCAAGCAATTATGCTCGTCAATATTACAATACCCTAAATGTTAAATGTTGCAAAATTCTACTTAATCGAGGCATGTGTAACGTCTTATAAATTATTGCTACTATGACTTACTTAAAAATGATTGCTTAAACAGGATGTTTAGACAAATTTTCGCCACTAGTTGGCGCCACTTAGGTGAAAGATTTTTCACAAAAAATCTAAATCAAAATTTAAAACTCATTCATGTTTGAAATCAATACAATCAAGATTCATTTAAGATTCATTCGCGGTTGATTGGTTGATTGAAAGCGCTTTAACAAGTGCCTAGTACCTCGTGGGTGCCATTTTCGAAAACCCTCATTGAAACATTACTTATCGACAAACATCCGAAAACATCCGAATACCAAACTTATTGCGACCCACTGTCTTATTTGGAATGTAGAAACGATGTCAAGAAACTAATAAACACCAACATGCACTGAAAAAGCTATTTTGTAATGGTTAAGATACATAAATACAAATGATTATAGTACAGAGTTTACTAAGCATAGGGTATTTTCCGTACTGTGTATATTTCTTGTAGAGATAGACAGTAATCTAAATGTGATGAGTCTATTTGATTCGGAATTTGCTTACATTTGAATTGAAGTGATAGAGTTTAGGCTTTCGACTGATTTTCGATCAGCTTCAATACACAAGTACACGATCAATTCATGTGTGTTGTTCGAAAACAGTTAGGTAATCTCGTGGAAACAGTAATTAAAATGTTCCGTGGTTGCACAAATACGAAGCTTATTGTGCTCTGGCGATTTATCTTACTATAGATTGACTTTGAGTGTAGTCTATTGATTTATTTACTTCTATTTCAACAATTTATTGAAACTAAAATTTATAAAATGTTTTATAAATTCTTACATAATAGGACGTATTATGAATTTTTTTTTCTAGTCACAATGTCTGAAAAATTTTAGTTTTGAAATTCAATTGTCAAATTTTTAACTGCTTTACTAAAACCACAATCAGGCTCTTGTGTACCAATTCATTAGATCGTTTAGTAATAATATATTCTCTTAACGTCTGGTTGATTGCTGACTATAAAGTTGATCTGCTAGATATAATGATTCAACATATTTTATTTACTCAACTTGCCACTGCAATTGTCATATACTTATTACGTATATTTAAGTATCAAGAAGATGCAATCTCCAAATTTAAAGTACGCATAAACTTAGCTGTTGATCAACTCTAAAGGGATTTAGCAGAAGTGAAGGAAAAATGTTTAAGTTGGCGCCAATATATCTTTCCACCTCAATCGGAGACAGTAATGTTATTACGTCAGGACACACAATATAATTATGGAATCATATGAGGATTTACGAAAACTACAATCAATTAAAGCTTTAAATTTTAGAATTAAGGTTTGTGGAAACCACGTACCTTTAAATTTACTTAACTGTATTTACTTATCTATATAAAATATGTGAAATTGCCAATCGTCTTTGCGTTATTGTCAAAACTCATATCTTTCTGTCTGAGACCCTTAGTTTGCAGTTGGACAATATGGGTTAACTGCTAACATTTAAAAAAATGTGTTTTATCCATTGATAAATACATTGATCTCTCTCACCTGACTGAATTAATATGCCAGGCTCCATTTCGGTGTAGTTATAAAAGGCGACAGTGTTAAAGTGTTAGGTGAGCTCAGCTAAGCTTAACCTAAACAAATCTGCCAGTTTTTATTCTGACTGGAATATAAAATCAGATGCGAATGAAAATTATCTAAATATAAAAATAATCTTAAAGATCGACGTAAGAGTAGTAGTATCCGTACTACTGTGTTTCGTTCGGTGAGTGAGAGCGCCGGAGGCCCAATTGCCTCCCTTTCCTCTTTCCTCACCTCCCTCATTTCCTTCCCCTTACCCCATTCCCAGCCACCATATTGGAGGCCACCTTACCAGCAGTTTAAGACAATGGCTTTTGGTTTGGTGTCCACCACTTCTGGATTCCTCCACTGACTGCTTACCATCAAGCAGAGTAGAGTCACTTAGGTGGACTAATATTAGAATAAAAAGAAAAATTAGATATTTCGGACTTTTATATTTACTCACCAAAATGACTGATACTGTTTAAAAATAGGAGACCTTATAACTTCTATTGTTATAGGTACATTAATAAATACTATGCTTGTTTCTACTTACATAAAAATTATTTTACATATTTTTTTATTGTAAGAAACTTACAAAAACCTTTACAGTGTTTTAAATGTTTAACTTTTACTAAAAACAGGTACCACATATTACGTGGGTGTACTGTAGGCAGTACACCCACATAACTTAATTTATTAATGCCTCGTGTAAGAAGAAGTAAGCCGATTTCTGTATATCATATCGGCTCATTGTTATCCCACTGCAGGCAAAGGCCTCTTCTCATATAGAGAAGGTATAAGAACTAATCGCCACTTTTGCTCAAGGCGGATTGGCGATTTAAGACTTTCTCCGAAGTTCATGTTTCCTCACGATGTTTTCCCTCACCGTCAGTCAGTAATGTCCAGATAAACTTAGAAAGTACATATGATTTGAAAAATCACATTGGTACTTGCCCAAAATCGAAACCCCAACCTCGTGTTTACGAAAGGTGCCTTCACCACTGGGCAATTACGACTTATTCCCATATTTATCTGGCACAATTCCAACTCGAGGCTAATAATACTGAACATTTTTACTAGCTGGGCATTAAACCTAGGACATCAGTACTATACTGGATATCCAACACACCACTACTATATACTGTACTGTACTAGTAACCAACCATGGCTTAACACGATAATGTGTCTTGTCTAAATCTAAACTAATATAATAAAGAGAAAATATTAAATTTTTTAGCTTGTCTTATCCAAAGGGTAAAACAGGATCATCTGAAATTCTCTGCATAATATTCGTAGTTAAAACCGTATAAAAATTTGTAGGTTTATAAAGAGGTAAGCGGAGAAACAGACCAAAAAACGACTTTGCTTTATACTATTTAGAGATTCACATGAATAAACACTTGTTTCATAAACTGTAAGAAACATTATACTTAGTATAGTTATATAATAATCTTTGAATATCATATCAACATGCCTTGTTAGTATTCGATCTATCACCTTCACCTCTCTGCCTGATTGGTTACATTATAATGTCAGGTCCTGTATCAAATCAATATCGAGTATCTGTTTCTACTGTACGTCAATAATAATTTAGAACATGTATTGTACAGTGAGATGCTATTGCAGCTATTACGATGCTATCTATAAACCTAGTTGCAAGATGAGTGGAACTTATTGGTTATTGAAGTGAATTATATTGCATCGTCTAACAGTACTATATATTCCGCAAATTTACTTGTTGAATTCTATTAAGTCATGGGATATTGATTAAATAACTCAAGACGAAATTCCCATTTGTTATGTTTTACATTTATATCTATTTTTTAAATATAAGAAAAGCAAGCTTATTTACTAAGCCATGACGCATCATGAAGCTTGTAAGGGATGTGCGTACTTATTTTAATCAAACAACCTGGCTATATTACGTATGATCTTTCAGCAAAAAAATAAAGCAAGGTAAAGTTCATGTTTTTTGCACATACGCGCAGCTACTTAGACGTTTGATTTATACTAAAATTTTACTCTATAACAATTATATACTAAATGAAACTGTTCTTATAAACGTACCCTAATCAATGTTTGTCTCATTTTTTAGACTTTGTGTTCGTATCGTTAAATCCTACTTGAAAGCTATTGCATGTAACCACTGAGTAGGGTGCTTAGCAACGGCTCAATCCTCATTGTGTTACGTAGAGGCCTACGAAAATCGCTTGTTTGTTTTACACAAACTAATGTTTTTCTACATTTACACATTGAAATGTGTTAAGTATTTTCAAGCCTTTAATTAAAAACTTAAACAACATATTTTTTTCAAAACCTATAATCTTTTTAAAAACAAAATTTGTACAAACGAAACAATTCAGCTATACTAATATATGTATAAACCGGCAGAGTTTGTTTGTTTGTGGCCAAAACTAACCCGATTGAAAAAATATTCCATTAACCATTAAGTTTTAAAACTTTCTCGTTTATCTAAGTACTCCTATTATTTTTAAGCTCCTAACTTAAATGTTTGCTATTTACGCAATTAGTTGGGTACTTTTTAAGGACACATACTAATGTAATAAGTTGGTAACATTTTTATTTTCTATATACCTAAGATCATTTATATCTGTCAATGATACCTTATATTAAGGATATAACCTCTTACTGAAGTATATTAAGTTAGTATTGTTCAGCTTCATAATATTTCACCTCTTTTTAGATACCTCCAATCAAACCTTACGATCGTACCCTTCGTCCACCTAGTTACCCATTGTAACTGACACAAAAAGGAATCCTTTTCTCCACTGGGATTTAAAATTAAGTACTTTCTAAGGCTGAGTTTATTCACAGGGCCTCATTTAAAATTGCGAGTCGAAGATAAAAAGAGGCGGGTCTGCGCTCTGGTACCTTACTACAAAGTGTCATTGGGGTTATTATCCGTGTGCGGAAGCAAGATGCGGCTATACAAAATGAATCGCGTTGTCTTTTTCTGGTACAATGATAGCTCTAACACTTCATAGTACGGCCCCTGATCAAAACACGTCTGAGACTAATGACGACGACGCGAATTTTTATGGCAGTTTCCGTTCTTCAGGGACTACTATTTGTTCCCAGAAATCCGTTGAATTTTCACTCTAAAAGCCGCTATAAAAAGTTTAAATGTCCAAACTGCGTAGGTACTGAAAGCGATTTTATGTGTTTAGGTTCTCCTTCTTTTAGTGTTATTAAAATAAAAAGAAAACGTTACCGCAATTCAAAGATATTTCAAACAATCGTAACTTTTGCTGCGTGGTTGAAACAAGATGTTTCGGTTGCAATTTATAATTTGAAATTTTAATTTTTAAAATGTATTAACTGCGACGTGGCTGTTTGATCTATTTTTTTTAGTTGGCCATAATGATACTACTGCATTACTGGGATACCGGGTGTTCAAATCCGATCTGTGACATTTTTACTAAGTAAGCCTAATCGACGATCTCTACGTATATGACTACGACATGGAGCGTTTTCAAGTTTTAAATTGATCTGAAATTTATAACGTAATAACTTATATATGTTATTAATGATCTGCAATACTCAATGTAAGGGCGACCGCGCACAATCTGTGAAGTATAGAATGTCATACAGGTCCGCGCACTGCGGTGAAATAAACGCATGTGTTTTGGCCTCTCGCTGCAAATTTGCGGTGAGTCAACCGCACATATTTTTGTATCGCATAGATATCTATGAGGTGCCGCTCACTGCGGTAGAAAAAACGCACGGCCGCTCAGTTGCTGTAGAGACACGATACAGGAATGTCGTTACCTAGCGTATATTAAATACCCGAGATTTCTGGGATTATTGATCTGATTTGATTGAGTATAATCCTTAAATTAATAATTATTCATGTTGTATCTACTTACAACAATTTATGTATCTACCTATTATTATATATATATATATATATATAGTATTAACTGCTTGATTTTTTAAAGCGGAAGGTAATATAGTAATATTAGGGATGCGTTTTCAAAATTCATAGAAGGTATCGAAATGCATCGCTACATTAACAACTTTCACACACACACATAGGTCAGCCACTAAGGCAATTTTATTTATGTGTAAATAAACTCTTGTTGTTGTTGTTAAGTAATGTTTTTATTTTTTTTAATTATTAAGAATGAATTATTTTATTGTATGTTTTTTATTTTGTACTTAGAATATAATGTTTTGGTGAAGATGGAGTCATCTGATTACGATGAAGTTAATTTTAATTAAAAAGCTACTATTGAACTTTTAATCGTAATCGTTAATCAGATTATTTTTTTGCCAACACTGGTTATAGGCTCTGTAACATTACGTTACATTACGTTACGTAGTAATGTTACTAATATCACGGAGATCGGATAATACAGTGCATACTTACCTAAACTTCACGGAAGGACGTAACATAGAGTGGTTAATACCACCTCTAAAATACTAAAGTTGTAGTAGTAGTAGTAATACTAAAATAGTACTAAAACAAAACCAACTTAGTTTTATTTTACGTAATTACAAAACATTTATTACGGAAAATTTATAATATCTTTCAAATGTATATTTTGTACCTAAATATTACTAGCTGTTGCCCGCAACTCGGCTCGCGTGAATGTCGGTAAAATCGCTTTTTCCCAACTAACTTTTATTCCCTATTTCAAGCCATTTTTTCGCAATAAAATATTCTATCCCTATACCAAATTTTATCAAAATCTGTTCAGTGGTTTAGGCGTGAAAGCGTAACTGATAGACATACAGACAGTTACTTTCGTATTTATAATATTAGTATGGACTTCTATGAAATCCACTAATAATTTATGATTTTTAAATCCCGCTATTACAAATTACAACCGGCATGCCGCCAGTATATCTATATATATATAGAGGTGGTATTATCCACTATATGTTTCGTCCTTTTTCGAAATTTAAATAAATATTTACTAATCTGATCTTTGAAACATCACGCTACTGGCGACGGGAGCAGAGCAGTAAGCAAAGACGCGGGTGAAACTGCGCTGCTAGTAATGCAATATCCAAAAAGCTTTTTTGGATATAAACGGGTCGTTAAGTATAATTATCTTATGGAAAAAGCCCGTCAAGAGATCTACCCAATACCGTTTGGGTACCCTTTATTATGCATAATAAATAAATATACGTAGATAGCGATTCTTGTTTGATAATCTATATCGACGACGAGTTGACACCACAGCCGAGTTCGAATGACAAAAAACATGCGTTTGTTTCACCGCAGTGCGCGGTCCTGTGAATGCGTTTATTCTACCGTGCGGTAGAATTAACGCACCGAAAGGCAGTGCGCGGTCGCCCTAAGACCGGTTATAAAGGTGTAACAATTATTTGAAATATCCTCAATTTCCCTGTAAAAATTGTAAGATGACTGTTTCTGTGACTGTGAAGGTTTCCTAAGCGTACCTATAAGTCTTATTATGTCTGTTCGTACCTAAGAAAATTAAAACATGATTTTAATTAAAATATCACCAATTAAAGCAGTCTTGAACTTCACAAACATGTAATGCAGTATTAGTGGAACTTGCAATGTCTTAGACCTATTATTATTCATATTGACCAGTTTTACCGCGAAAGTAAATGAGTTAGCTTTGAAAATCTATTTTCGCGCGGCATGACACGCTATTTTACGGAAGTCTTTAAGTATTAGGTGTCCGCAAATATGGCAACGAAACCATGGTGATAATTGTCTTCAAATACAATTAGTGTTTCTACACACAACTGTTTACTATATAAAAAGAAATGTGGGAATATGCGTAATCAATCAAGTAAATAGTGAAATAAAAAATTACATTTCGGACAGGTCGTTTTATACGTAGAGACCGTCGAATGTAGTTTGTGTGCTTTTGTTACCCGACTACGGCGAAGCCAAACGGAGGGTTATGAATTTGACGGGCTATGTAAGTATGTATGTATGTAGGTATGTATGTATGTTCATCTATTCCCTCGTATCTTCTAAGCAAGCTATCATAATTTGACAAATGAGGTATCATTAAAAACGTCTCGACCGTCCGCTAGTTATAGGCTAGGTTACGTCTCGCTAAATTCAATATTGCACCCTTTGTGGGACATAAAGTACTTGATTTAAAAAAATTGTTTTGTTGTTTTAAGAGCACATTCCTTGACGGAGTTAGGTTTTAGTTTATAAACTTATTTTTTTAATCCATACCGTACCCGCATGTTTATAGGTACTATTCAAAGTAAGACAGCTACTTCCCTCAAGCGGTAGCTTTCAGGAGACTTTAAAAACAACAAATTTGTAATACAATGCCTGTTACAATATTATAATAAAATTACCGAGAAATTATCTTTCTTGTTTCTACCTACATAAATGTATTTAGTTACAACAAGAAAGATTATACTGCTTACATAATTTTCACTTTTAGTGATTCACATTTGGTTACCCCTTCTCAACGTATCTGCGTGATGTTATGTTATGAACTGGTGTAAACAATAAACAGACATAAGATTTCAGCAAACCCAGTCCATTTGCTATCTTTTGTTGAGGAGTGCCGTTGTCTATCTCCGAATTTCTTCATCAGATCTTCACCAAATTGAAATGGGACCACACCGAGAAAGATTTCTTTCAAAAACTAAAATTTGGTGTGTTCTATCTATTTCTCCAGGATCCTATCTTCTGATCCTGACTTGATGATCATGGGACCACCTAGAAAGTATACTAATATTTTCAAATAAAAAAAATATTATCTGTCCAGCCATCTTCCAGTAATCGGAGAACATACATAAAAAATGCAAACCTCCTCCTTTTTGAAGTCGGTTAAAAATAACAGTCATATCAAAATTAAATATGAATATGCAACAAATGAAACCAATAAAATTATAGTATGTACCTATTGCTATCGATTTCGATGTAATAAATTGTTGTTTTCAACATTGCTTAAAATTTCAGTGCCAACAAAAGATTAAAAAGCGGGCGTGAATAACAGATTGGGAAAAAAATGTGTATCATTAAGTTTTTCTTTTCAACTAAGTTGCGACACGGCGCGCCTTTTTGACGAAACCTCGAATTAGTTCCACTAAAATATTCTATTCGAATTGCCTACGTAGATATTATCATGTTTATTACGTATGGTTATGATGTAGTTGGCAATAGTTACTAAGATTTTTTATCATATCAGTAAATGAAGATAGAAATACAAATATTATGTTTCATAAAGGATCCGACTATCCGACTATTTGGACACGTTTCCGTCAACGCGCATTAATAATGTACTAGCTGTTACCCGCGACGTTCGCGTAAGAATTCAGATGTGTGCCTGTACGAGAATATTGCCTGCCTGATCTTACGGCAATCGTACATTGTATCAGTTATGATCAGTATAATCCGTCTTATTGGCGACTCCGATTTAAATCTATTCACCCGCTACCACCAAAGCTGACGAAATATTACACAAACGTGCGAGTTCTATTTTTGCACTTAATAAGAGTAGTTTCTAAACAAAAAAAAAATGTCTAACTAAGTCGAAGTCGATAGCATTATAAATAAAAGATTATCCATACATACCTACAGCCCCTATTTCATTCCTTTGTAAAGATTGTTTGAAAACCGGTCGAGAGGGACTCGGACCTATAACTTTGTCTAATGTCTCCATTGTTCTTTCAAAAATATGCTGTCTTACTCACCTAACTGTACCGTTTACTACACTTTTCCTTTTTCCGTAATGTACTACGGGCAGGGCACTGTGCGACTTACTCTGCAACCCATCATCTATTACATACCACATTTCTCATAAATTGTGTTTGCTTTTCGAGCGACATACCTATTATACTGATGATGTTCTTTTCCTTGATAGTAAGTTATTTTCGTCCGGTTACAAAATCAGCATAATGTTTTGTAATTTTAGGTATATACAACGAATCTGGCGAGTTGCCCGATTCAATTTAATCTTTGCAGTGAGCGTTCCGTTGTGGTCACTTCTAGCCGAAGCGTAGCCGCGCGCCGCCGTCGCTCCATGCTTACAGCGCCCAACCTACTCATGGAATTAAATCCTTATCGTGTGCACTTCACTGAACATCTTCCAAGTTCACACCGACGTAATAAATTAATAAACCCAGAACGCACTTTGCAGTACCACCGCGACACACAGTGTATGAATTATTAGCTGTCCCAACTTTTTTCATCAGATCTTTTACAACAGGGAGCCTCGATTTCGTGTGTCATTTGGTATTTAATCAAATTCTTTGCTTAAGTACAAAAACCACTTGTTTCTTAGCGTTTTATGGCATGCTATTTACATTTTCTGAGTAGGTGGGTACTTTAGAGTAATTAAACAAGGAAACTAAAGTTTAGTAGCTTATACCACATCTATATTTCATAGTTAACCTTACTGACAGATTACTTGTTTAATACATTCATGTATTAGATTAATAGCCTTAATTAATATCTAAGAGAATTTGGAGCAAAACTTGACTGTGTATAATACGGTTTGATCCGAGCCGAAGGGCGCGGAGTAATTTGCTAGTGAAACTTATAGCGCAATCCCAATCTCTCGAAGTAAGTACGCGATAATTTGACAAATTCAAAGTATCATTTAGACACTCGTGTCATGTAACAGATGCCGCTAGTGGTATATAAATCAGAACCCGCCTAAAACCTTGAGTGACTTGCTCGTTAAGGCTTACCGTACACAAGTGTTCACGGAACTAAGTGGTGCCCAACTTCGGCTATTAGTTTTCAGTAGCATACAAGACATGATAAACAGATCACGCATTGTCTTTTGTTAACTTCCGTCATTGATGCGGTCAAGTCACACTCCAACCGAACCGACAGCAACATGAAACCTTTTAAATTCTTTATTTGCAGCTAATTTCAGATTGTGCGATATTGTTATATATATGCTAAGAATAAACACTGCATCCAAACAGTGTGTGATATGAGCAAGCTTACGTTTTAAAATACACACTCAATACAAATAGAATACATAATGCACATTGTAGAAATAAAATATATTTTTGAAAATTCGGGTATCTAGCTATTGCTTATATTAAAATTCCATGTATAAAAAAAACGAGACAACCATTCATATATTACACATAGTTTGTTACGAGAAGAGATGAAATCGAAAATACATTATGTCTGTATTTCTTGATAATATTTTTATTCGATAGCTAGTTGACCCTGGTGACTTGGTTCATAATGAAGTTTGATTGTTAAAGGTCTTTCTTCTGTTCTGATTTCCCAGGTTGACATAAATGAGAAATCTATATTGCGTAATATAGATTTCTACATTTTTCTACAATTATCTATCAATATAGATAATCACTCGGAAGTTAAAGCTCTTTTAGTTGAGTAGTTTCGGCAATCGGAATTGATTAAGTGCGGTCGACAATTTAAATGTATGACCGCTTAGTGACACTATAACTCTAGCATTTTCTGTGTTTTGAAGGAGAGGTATGCCGTCAGTCGCTTGTTGATTTTTGACAGTCACAGTCGAAAACGCTGACGGTTGGATAGGCTATTAATCCAACTTTCACCAGTCCGCATTCAGTGCGCGTAGTGGATTACAACACTCCATTCTGACTAACTAGAAAATATCCAAGTTCATTTGTGTTACGTTGAAAGTTAGAAATCTGTTGTGTTTATTTTCCTTATATTTTTATCTTTTGTTTTTATTTCGCAATCTATTTAGATAAAAGTGAAAGGTCACTAAATCACTCATCAAATCTCGAAAAACTACAAGTGCTAGGGAGTCTCAATATTTGCATGGCGGTTCCTTTCAGGACATAGGTGCTTACTAAGCACTAGACATTTTGCGAAATTTAACCCAAACTTCTATAGTTTTGATTGTAGGATTTCTAAATTACTAGAAAATATATTCATTAATTATAAAAAAAAATGGTTATTTATCTTTGAAACAACTCTTACAAAAGGGTGAAAAAGGGAGGATTTAAGTTGTATAGATATTTTTTTATTTTTAAAGCAATCGATTCAAAACTTACTAAATTAGTTAGGTTCTATTTTTTATATTTAGTAACTACTCAGGTACCCTTATTAAGTGGGTAAATTAAATAGGAGTCACAAGTTTGTGTGAAATTTCGTCAGTTTTGGTGGCAGCGGGTGAATAGATGTAAATGATATTCGCCATATAGGCGGATTATATCGAATATTACCGATACAAAAAGCATACCTCAATTATAATTATCATTAATTATAATTATAAAAACAATTTTCGATATTATAATTTTGTATAGCCCACTTTTGGTTATAATAAAATAATTATTTAATTGGAGTATGCTCAGTGAAACAATATAATTATTATAGAAAAATGAAAATAAAGAAATGTACTGAGCTTGCCGACCATCGTACTGTTATTATTACTCCATAATAAAATTGGTAAAAACCTATTACCTACAAAAGAATGTCGTCTGCACTATGGTCTGTGCTTGACTCAAAATATTTCTAGAGTAACAAAGCTAACAGTAACCTACACTTTGCGTGTCTTACGCTCTTGTAATGTATATTAAGCACTATTATTTATACTACTACATCCCTTAAAAAAAACTTTTACACGGCTGAAAAAAGATGTAAAATGTTTTGTTTCGCCTAATTGTAAACGAATTCTAATACAATAAAAAAAACCGTGGGTAAAATGAATTTATTTCTAATAGAAATAATTTATTTATCATAGTCAGTAATTTTAATATTGCCATAGATTAAAAGTTATTGGGTCCATACTTCTACGTCTTGATCCAATATTGCCTAAGATCACTGCAGTCGACTAGCGCTTTTTAGCACTAAACTTGTTTGCAAGAGTTATTTCAGTCGGAGACCTGTATTTCATACCTTGGAGGATCAGTTTTAATTAGTCATTTTAAATTTTGAAATTTTCCAGAATATTCTTATGTATTAGTAGTTCGCCGTCGTCATACAAACAATTATAAACAGGTACTTATCGTTAAAAATGACAAAGCCTGAGAAGCTGCATTGCTGACATCCTGATTTTTTGGACAGATGATTTTGTCCAAATTATCTTTGGATGTGCAGTTCCAAAGTCGTAAGTGGTGAAGGCACCCGCTTCGTACACGAGGTCAGGGGTTCGATTCCGGGCAAGTACCAATGTGATTTTTCAAATCTTTCATTTCATTTTTCATTTTACTTTTTAAGTTTATCTGGACATTACTGACTTTCGGTGAAGGAAAACATCGTGAGGAAACTTGGATTCCTGAGGAAGTCAGAAATCGCCAATCCGCATTGAGCAAGCGTGGCGATCATTGCTCATACCTTCTTTGTATGAGAAGAGGCCTTTCCAATGATTTCTTAAAATAAGTCTAGAAATGTATTAATTAAATTAATAATAATAATAATAATATTCTACCACATTCACACAGCGCCATCTAGTCCCAAATTAAGCAATTATATTTGCTTGTGTTATGGGTACTAAACAACTGATATACTACTTATATACTTTTTTTTTTTTTTGTAAATACATACATATTATAGATAAATTAAGAATTATTATTTAAATTAATCATTTTAGCAAACTTTTATTCTTTATTTTAGAGTAGTTAGAAATTATACTACATTTTGTATTTAATGAAATATTATAAGATTATAAAAAGAACAAACCTCGTGTTCGATGTAAATCTGTTAGCCTCTCGCGATGCCACTGCGAGTTTCCGCAACGTTGTAACAATCATTTTCATGCATATATTCCAATAACATTAAAATATAATCTACTGAAGGTAGATTTCTGCTGTCAGCTACTTGGAATCCTTCGGATACTTTCATGACGTAATTAGTATAACAGTAAATGAATTAAAACAAAGATTTAATTAGTTATTCTTGGGTATTTTGCGATCACTGTTTTGAAAAAAAAAACTAGATTGAGGTTATTAATGTCAGAAGCCACAAGTGACATTTGTTATATTTCTTCTACATTAATTAAAGTCCTGTGACGTCATTTGTCGCTTACATTATTTTGTTCTAAGACGATTAATAAAGTTAAAAAAGAGTAATGAAAATCTCAGAAAAATTAAAAATACTAGTCGTCTTATTTTAGATCTAGATTTATAAGAAGTAAATACAAAGGCACGTTAACAAAATGAAATGTTGTTAATTATACCGACGTGCAAGAATTTTTCATATAAGTAATATTATGTTTTTAGTGTTATTATTGCCACATGCATACTCCGAGTTTTACACAGTAAATAAAAACAGTACAGAGTTTATATGAATCAACATTTGATACTATACTACAGATGCAGTTTTAGTTATGAAATTTACTCATTAAACAAGTAGGTAGTGAAAAGGCTTCCTGGAAGCCTTTGTGTTAAATTTTCATTAAATCGTAGCTTGCAATACCAAGGGTATTTAGCGTATTTTAATAACACCTGAACATACAATATTTTATACAAAACGAAATGAAGCAATTTCTATGAATTCCCTGAGAAGATGTAAGCCCTAATTTAGCTACATGGTATTTAAAACAATCGATACTATTAGCTTTTTGGTTTTTGCTTGTCTAGAATAACAGGTTTAAAAGCATACGTAAAGTTATGTCGAGCTTTGTTTGATTAGTTACGCACATACACAATAATAAGTATGTTGCTAAAATCATTCAAAATGTGTAATTTTTTCTCTTAGTTGTCCATTGACCAAGTTGGAAATTTAAAAGACGATAATAACGTACAACATACTTATAATACTTTTTCATAGGAGCAGCTTTGTACATCTAATAAGAATAAAGTAAAAATAATTATTTCTATAAGAAATGTTAGTTCTCGAAGTATCTCTTGATATCTCAAACTAAGGCAGTTGTCCATGTTATTGTTTTACTCTGTCATAAATACGCACGTTTTGTTAGAGCTATTGATATTTTATTTCTTGTTTCTAAATCTTATGAAAACAATACAAGAGTAGCCTCGAGGGAGACGGCATGTATCGCGAGCAGTTTTACAAACATTCAATTATACGTAAACCAATCATGCCTAGATGCGGAAGACGTATTTGTGAATTACTAGAAGTTTTATTCTACTGGGAATCAAACTCACAGACAGACTTGCACAGCAATTACGCATACTATATACTGCACTATAGTAATATTTACTAGAATAAGTATTTTTAATTCGGGTAGAGTTTTATTAATTTCAGGTCTCATAAGGAATATGGGCGATAAACGACACAAACATGTTTGTCTTAAATTTTCAGTGTAGTACGTAATCGCCGAGATTGTCGTCAACATTGTAACGTAACACGCTGTACTCAGAGGATATAGTCTCCGCTACTATGTGCTCAACGCTGTAAATTGAGTTTAAAGATTGCAACGTGCACTAAAAGTCGTTTTACAGCTAACGTCAAGTAACCAGCATTTATGGTAATTCTTTTGACGAAGTTAATTGTCATGTTCGCAACTTTTTATAAATAAAATGGTCATTTAAAGTGAGATAGTACTTGCCATATTTTAGTTGATAGCCAGTATCATTGGCCAGTCAAAATCTTTTAAACGAATATTATAGAACAATTCTTAATATATGCTTACATTGGATCTAGATGGCGTTGTGTGGTTGTTGTATGACTATTATTATAACTCATTTATGTTTATTTGTTTTTTATTTAGGTATTACGTTCCTTGGCAAAAACTGTAATAAATAATTAAACAAAAATAATTGAAAATATTTTAGGAACGAATTTTATCTTGAATAGGTATGACATGTGTGCTTCTCTCGATATTTGACGATGTAAGTACGTATTATTATCTTATAATAAGACAAACAACATACTTAAACACAAGAACATAATTAGCTGCTGCTCTACCTCTGCAATATTATATGTTAACTAATTTCTTATAATAATAATACCACAGCAACTACACTCAACGTCATCTAGACCTAAAGCAAAGTAAGCATTTATTATAGGTTGTGTTATGATTGGTTCTAGAATGTGGTTAAAGATACTTTAATTCTTTAATACTTACTAAGTAATTATTAGTATATTTTTTAAAGTAAGGTTAATTATTCCACCCTAGTTATAAACAAAAATGTATAACCGATACGTTATAATATTGACTATGACTTATTGCATCGCTTTGCTACTCTTTGTTATCAACAACAAAAAACAATGAGTATAGGTAGGTTTGAAAAGAAACCTTAAGTCCCTCTCTATCAGCGTGAAGACTAATTGTAGCTGGACTGTGTTTCCTTAGTAATAACAGTAAGGTGCTACTTAGTGCGCTTGTAATGCTACTTCTCGTTACCCGGTGTTCCTTTAATCGCCCCTTACCGCACTTTACGCAAAGATTGAGTGCTTTCATACTCTAGACCAGAGAAATCACTCAATCAATCATAGGTAGGTATATTCATGATATACTAACAAGGCTATTAGTGCCATATTAGATATAGATAAGAAAATAAAAGTACCTACAGGATATACTAGAAGTACGATTAGAAGGCATTTAGAATCTGTCAACATCGACAGCACTCGTTACGAGTAATAACTTGTAACTGTTGTTAGCGATCAGATACAGTATACATAGTCAGACACATTACCTAATGACTAGTTAGTGATCAATTGGTCACTAGGAAATTTGCGGTCGAGTGGCCACATAATGTACGTTGAAATCAATACATGCATCGGTAGTATATCTATAGTATATCGGTAATAAACCGTTACTAAATAAAACAATTTTATATATTTACTAGTGCTCCTCCTGCTTTACACTTGCACTTTTATGCTTTTTATAACATCTAACAAAATCATTGAACCGCTCGGCTTTGCTAAAATGTGCATGTTTTATACATATAAACGTCGATAGTAGAACCTGTATCAAAACCCGTTGCGTATAGAAGAAATTAGAGAAGAAACAGACGGGAAATACCAGCGACTTTACCTTATACTATTTGGAATTTGATGAACAAAGGTTTTAACACGAATGCTTGCTTAGACACATTTACAATCTATATGGATTAGGGATTAACAGATTACGGATGGTGAAGTTTGTTATTGTTGAGATGCTCATGTAACGTTACCAGTTAGCTCAGCTTAAACCACTTTATTTTTACCGAAGGGCTATTCTGTCATGTATAGAGAATTGGAAATATGCCCGGTAAATATAATAGGTTCGGAAATGACGACGCACATTAAACTAATATTGTAAATGGAAAGGTGTGTGGAAAACATTTTAGCAGCTGTACTAGATATTATATTTATTTAGTTAAGTCGCACTATAAGATTATGTCTTTATTTTGACTTATGTAAACGATCCAGGCACAATATTTTTATTCAAATACTTATCTGTAATCCTGTTTTCATTGAAATCGGTTTAGCCGTTTAGGCGCTCAGTGATAACAAACACACATATAAACTTTCGCATTTATAATATGAGTAGGATAAACAATCGTCTTGATGTTAATTTTCATATTGAAAGATTGAAAAATGTTGAGTAGGCAGGAGCATTTTCTGACTAGACAAGTTCGTACATTTACACCTAAAACGACCTTATACGCGCTTTCGGGCTCAGGTCTAGATCTATTTGTTGCTATGCTACCAGCCTGTTTTGGTACTTGATCTTGAGACGACAAAACTCATACCGTAGCGTTGTTGACCAAAATCGTCGCAATCATCCTTTCATATCTCAAAGACGGCCCTCTATGGATAGTCTTGCCTCCATCTTATTTTTTGATTTTGATACATGTCATGATATCTTAGACGGAAACGGTTGACTGGAGGCGACGCCGACGGTAAATCATAACCAATACTACGCTTTCCAATAGATGTGACCACAGGGAAGCGTAGTCCAGACACACTATGAGATTAATAGTTAAAACCTTTTTTAATGGCTGCACTTTTTTATTACTAAGCATCAGAAATGAAACTTTCACCTACCTACATGCCTGAATTTATGTTCCTGCAACAAAACATAATAAGAACGTGACCTTAACATACGTTGATAAGCTAACGTAAATTTAAGATGAAAGACGTTCATTATTTTGAACGTGATCAAACTGTACAATGTAAAAAATTCTGTCAATTCTCTTGTTTCATTTAGTTATATGTCTATATAAATATTAGGTAAAAATTATTTACTACAAAAGATTGAACTATATTAAAAAAATCTCTAAAGGCAACATAAAGTTTTTAGTTTCTACAGTTGGCGGAAAATGAGCCAGCTAAGGAAATATGTTGTATAGTGAATGTCCATGGACTCCCAGGGGGTACTAGTAAAGCAGTGAGTCTCCATGGACCCTCCAGGGGGAACAGACAGGGGACTGAATTCGAATGCACCGTTGTGTATACTGTAACTTTTTATCTAAAAATTCATATCATTTAATAATAAATTTTCTCAAAGTTCGTTTTAATAGCATATAATTTTCAATATGACTGCTACATAAAAGTCAGTGTCAGAATTTATTGTTTACTGTTTGAAAAATGGCACTCACAAGCGGCTTAAGCAAGAGATGAAAATAGCGGGAAACGAACCACATCATAAACAAACCTTATTTAAGATAAAACAATACCTGAAATTCCAATAAACAACATGGTTATTACTGCCCCTCATATAAAAGTTTATATCGGTTTGTTTATTGGAATCATTTCTTGTAAAACACACGAGTAGAGCGCAGGTCTCTTTGGAAATTCAACTAATGGTGTGGAAAGGAATCCCGGTTGCAATGCCTACTTATTGAGAAAGTAGAACCACAGCCCGGTACAGTTATTCGGGTCAGCAAGAATGTTTAGGGCACGCGTTCGAGTGATATAAAACCGAAGTGGATGGGTGGCGTGTCACAATGCTGCCACCTTCTCACAATACGGCGAGGCTCCCAAGAAACTGACCCATTGTTGGGTACTCACGAAATTAATCTTCAAGTCTTTTATTTGTTGAAGCTTTTAAATCAGAGCAGTAATCATTTTAAGTAGGCTATATCTGGGGCGTTGCATGCTGGGTACTTAAATTTTACTAGTGTGTTTGATAAAATGATAAAAATTATAAAAAGTTGCCTATTTAATCTAAAATTTGGAGGCTAGGTATAAAATTAAGAAAATTTCTAGAAATCCATTATGTAACTGGCAATGAATAAAGTATTTAAGTATGTAAATTTATATGTTTCATTTCACATGAAACATTGTTTTATTTATAACACAATGTGTGTATGTGTGTTTGTGTGTGAGTGTGTTTGTTACTATCTATTTGCTCCCAAACGAACCGGATTCGATATAAAAATAATATGTAGATAGACATGGGGCGCAGCTAGTTAATCATAAATTAACAATTAAAAGGCTACTTATAAATAATTTGCAATTTATATTTACTAGGAGAGGAGTGTGATTTTTTAGTTAACACTAAAATATAGTAATCGATTGATATAATAAGAACCAATTCAGAAAGTGAACTTAGGCGATTAGCACCATGTTACAAAACGTTCACGGTGTAAAACGGTCAACATTAAAAGTCGAAATTAATCTGAGTAATCACATAATGTAGAATATGTGTAGTATTCTAACATCTTTAACTTTGAAGTTAGAAAATATTATTAAAGATACATTACATAGGCTGCTATTTAAGAAACCGGAATTGGCCACTACATCAATCATATTTAAAAAGTAATTATTACATATTTTGAAAATGGAAATCGCGCCACTCAATGCAAACAATTTTATTGTTTAGATAGTAAAAATTGCGTGTGATTATCACAAAGGTTTTAACTGGACGTCGTATGCTCACGGATGAAATTAAAGATGGTTGGTCTAAATCAGTTGTTGTGCCACGAAACATCGACGCAGTGCGTGAATTAATAATGTAAGATTGACATGTCAAGAGACATCAAGAGAGAAGACACATCGAGAGATAAAGGCGTCCTTGGGCACTAATATGATGAGTATTCATCATAAGATATTACTCGCACACTTGGGTGCAAAAAAAGTTTGTTCGCGTTCGATACCGCACAACTTAACAATAAATCAAAAACAAATAAAAAAAAATGATAAAAAATGCAATCGTGGTTTATCAAAAGCTGTTTATAATAGGTATCTACACAGGTGATGAATCCTGGATTTATGCATATGATTCCGAAACTAAGCAACAATCAACAGTTTGGGTGTTCCAACATGAGCCGAACACAACAGAAATTGCTCGTGAGAAAAGCACTTTGAAGCAAATGGTCGCTTGTATTTTTAGTATAGAGGGACACGTGGCCACTGTACCACTAGAAAATCTAAATCTGGTAATTCGGAGTAGTATACGACCATTGTTAAGCAATAAAATCATATGTATTAATTAGTCAATGATACTTATTTTATTTCGGATATATAAATAGCAGCCCTGGTATAATGATAATTCTTGTGAGATACATTGTGTTTTCATAGCCAAGTCTTTCTATTTATTAATAAAATTATTTTTAGAAAAAAAATACCAAAACCGACTTCTAACAATACCTACGTGTTAAATCCTTAACTAAATAGTAGAAAATAATATTTTAATTACTTCAAAGGAGCATCAACGAAATCTTTGTTAAGTGCCTAGTACTTTACTTTACAATTTACAATTAGTTATTTTAAAGTCGGTGGCAGCCAAGAATTGCACGGGGTTACAATGGCACAGGCGGGTAATATGCCTGAGTGCACTACGCGAACGCGGTCAGACATGTGAAAGCAGACGTCATTTAAAGATTTGTCTAAATAAATAAAAATTTGATGCGCACTTATCAGCTTCCGTTCGATTTCATGTATCAAATCTTTATTTTACATTTGTATACTAAAAGATTCATCAGTTATATTTATTAGAGTAATTTTGATCCTTCTTGGCTGACACCGACTCTGAAATAACTGATTATAAATTGTAAATAGTAATAACAATAACTTAATAATGATATTGTTGATTCCCCTTTAATGTTCTTTGCTTTTTTTACTTTTTAGTTAAGGATTAAACATGTAGGTATTGTTTGAAGTCGCTTAATTTTTTTTCTAAAAAAAAATTTATTTTAAACTTTTAGTGGGAAGTAATTGTGTATTGTTACATATATGGGTAGGCCTACTAAACGTGCTGTGCAAATGCGGCAGCGCCGTTTGGACAAAAGTAGTGATGAGAGGGACGGTTGTAAATAGGGGAAACTTTGGTGATCGCTGAACCCTGAATCCCGGAAACCACAAACTAAAACAAAAAAGTGATGACCTACCAACAAAAAAGAATCATCAAAATCATAATTTAACTGATGAAGTAATCGTGTAACAAATATGAAAAAAAAAACAGTGTTGCTGTAAAGGCAGGTTTATGGCCGTTTGCTGCTGTTGGAATTTCTCACGACCATAAGACCTCCAACTTGGCTTAACGGCTACCTAATTATAGTAATAACCTGAGTCCACTGCTTCTAAAGCATGATGACGCTCAAAATGAACTGCTACAAATGGTCACCCATCCACGAACACGTTGTTTCTAAGAAAGAAAGAATTTTGGATATCGGTTCACAATTTTATTGTAGCGTGGAAATGTCCATGTCAGAAAATTCGTCACAAAAGACATCGACGCGTTGCTTTATTCGTCTTCACTCCTTAAACGATCTTATTACAAAATATAAAATTAAAGCCAAGTACTAAACCATTTTTATAACAAAAATATGGGCCCCAATTTCAAATAAATAAAAGAGTAAAAAGATGAAACAGGCTCTTTTGTTGTGGAAGCACCAGTTGCAAACCGGTGGCCTAGTGTTGAGTGTAGCGAAGACCCAGTTCATGTGTTTTAACAACCCAGATACCAACAGCAGCAATCCGATTGACATTGATGGACAAGCAGTTACCTTGTGTGACCAATATAAGTATCTGGGAACGATAATGCATTGTTCTGGGGACATAGAAAACAACATACAACACCGAATAGCCGCAGCGTGGCTTAAATGGTGACAAAAGGATGCCTGCCAAACTCAAAGGCCTTATATATTAGACCATCATAAGGCCAGTTTTAATGTATGGCAGCGAAACCTGGGCCATGACCCAGAAAAACGTCCATACCATTCAAGTCGCTGAAATGAAGATGCTGCGGTGGATGTGCGGTGTAACCAGACTCGATAAAAGCAGCAACGAGCACGTGCGAGGAAGTCTTGGTGTACGCGACATCGCCGACAAGATGCAGGAGAGTAGGCTGTGATGAGACTAGATCGGGAACTTGGCACTACAGCTTTCCAAGTCTGGTCAAAGATCCAGAGGCAGACCCAAGACAACGTGGAGGAATGTTGTGCTGAGGGACATAAGAGAGTGCGAGCTTATTCGATGACGACGTCCCAGATAGAGGGAAGTGGAGGAGAAAAAGTAGGAGGGCTGATCTCACCAACATGTAGGATGAATAGCCAGGAAGAGAGAGATACTCTTTCAAGTAAAAACAGAGTTTTTCAAATCGGTTCATAAATGACTGTGTTATGTGGTAACAGACGTACAAAAAAAAAACATACGCCCCGAATACCCGAAAGTAAGGTTTCTCGTAAACAATGGTAAATAATAACAAAATTAGATGCAAGAATACACCGAGAAAACAAAAAAGTTATATTATAATTTTGAAAATATAAGAAAACATAGCTTGCTTATATTATTTTAATAAAAAGCTCCTTTTGCGGTGAAGGTTGTTTTGGGAATAAAGTATCATTATTTGATGTGTAAGGATTTTTTTTACAACAGACGGAGGCTAGGTAGAAATGTCTTTTGTCCATTGATTTAGTCTGTTTAGACCAAAATCAACGGACCACCGTACCCAATATCTATTGTTAAATAACAATAGATATTGGGTACGTTAATTACAAAATAAATATTTTCTTTATTTATCAAGGAATCAAATTACTGAAGTTTTAGATCAAACCTAGCCTTTGAGACATAATTGAAACTTAAAACAATTAATCAACCATTGCTTCAATACAAAAAGCAACTAATCATTACCTAGATTTAGTTTTAGATAAAATCCATACTATTAATAGGATTATGTTTACGTTCACGAACGATTTTTTAAAGACACAAAAGTATGTGTATGAATCTAAATTATAAAGGCCTTAAATATTGTGAACCGTACAACACCGTTAAACATTGGTATACCTAATTAGTTACAACGTCTTGTTTACCCTAATAAATAAAATGTTTTTCAAATTGACGGCAATGACATTGGCATACCTACCCAAAGGCAATAACCCTGAGACAGCGCATAACCGTGTGCGACAAACTCGTAATTACTCAACTGAAATCTAATTAAACGTTGACCCAACTTTGTCCAAGGTCTTTATTACATGCCATATCTTCACAATCGAATTGACTGCTGTTTGACATTCATTTCTTAAGGTCAACCCTGTGATCCTATTTCTTCGCCTGTTATGACATATCATGTTATGCCATAGCGTAAGCTCATTATTTCTTATTCTTGCAGTGGTTATTGAATTTCGGCATGAATTGCTTTCTTTCGGTTTCTTTTAAAAGAAAATACTTCCATTAATCTTAACTCTCTCGTTGTTATTTTGAAAGTGGTAAACAAATAAAATAATGCTCACGTATTGCCAGTTACAATAATAATTAGATTTATTTAGTTAATACACACACACACACACAAATAATTATAAGAAAGTACATAAAGATACAAGAGCACAAAGGTACTGCTTATTTCATTAGAAATTTCTTCCAGCAGATATGCGACAGGAAATTTTACTGAAAGACGTAGACACTGTGTGTAAACTAAATAAAGATAGATAAGAAGAAGAAGTATCTATATAAAATACACATACATACTTAAATATAATATATATATCAGTACCTACAATATGAATACCTATACATAAATATGCAATACATTAAAATATACAAATATACATATTCATACATATTAAGTAAATATATAAGGATAATCACTGTAATGTTGAGAGGTAGATCTTATGTAATAGGCGCCATATTTAAAAACGACGTATTTTGTGTAACATAATTATCAAGACAAAATGATTTTATTTAGAATTTATTTTTTTGTTGAAATTTGTGTTAAAACATACTTTAATGTACTTATTTAAAACAAAGTTTGTTTAATTTCAAATTTCAGGACGATAAGTGCTTTCAATTGGTATTGAGTATAATAACGGTCAGCGTTTTCCCAGGAATGCAAAAGTATCATAAAGCTATACCCAAACATAAACAGGAAAATAGGATTAGGATATTTTTTCAAGTCCAATAGATGGGATTTCGCTAAAGAATTTTGATCGACGAAAGCCAAAATTCCGGCACGCTCATAATATTTCCTTTAAAAACATTACATTATTTCTAAAACACGTCTTCAAAGTAATCTTAAAAGGTGCGTCTTTAGCCTATACGTGCTTAAAGACTGTAGGGAAGATGAAAACGGTAATGGCCTAGTGATTAGTGGTTGAGGCTATTCTCAAATGCTATCAAGATTGAATAAGGATAGGAAGATAAACGCGGGGCGTTTTCTTTGTGTTATAATAGACGACACAGTGTTATTGTATGGCGAAGTCATCTACTTACACTAATATTATAAAGAGAAAAGATTTGTATTTTAGTATGCAACGAATAAATTCATAAACTACTAGACCGATTTCAATAATTCTTTTACCATTAGAAAGCTTCATTATCACTGAGTAACATAAGCTATATATATATTACTAGTAAAATTAGAGATCCTTAGAAATCCTTACTAAAACCAACCCAAGGTGTAAAAAAATTAGCCCAAAAATGTCTTCATCGCATGCGCTGCGGAAAGTTTTGATGAAGATTTATGATTAAAAATCAGACGGTGTTATCCCCACCACTTTAATAATTCTTATCCAAATAGATTATTTTGTATTCAAGACTGTTTCAATCTCTTTTGACTACTTTTTGAAATCGGACATGCCATTCAAAAGATATTAAGAAATTAAAAATGTCAATTTAAACAAAAAATACACGCCGCGCGCCGCCGCCCGCGCCGAAGTGGCTCCACGCATCGGAGTGAGCAACGCGGCGAGAGAGATTAACTTTATTTATCCCAAAATGTTGCGGGCAGCTAGTTTTAAATAAAAGAATTAAGAATCGAATCATTAGACGACCGCATTGTTGTGACTATGTTCGGTTTTTTATGCGCAGGGTACTAAGGAAATTCAAATGATTTGTAGAAATATGACATATGCACATTAAAAACTTAAAAATATGAATAAAGAATAATATATACATATTTGTATAAAATAATCAAATCACTCATTATCTTCAAGTAACATTACTATGAATATATTTTGAAGTTTTCTCACTTTCGCCCGTCGTCCATTATCCAAAACTTGGATTAGAATTAACTTTATATTTATTCCGAACGGTCGGCCATAGCCATAAAATAGTTAGGCAAGTTGTTTATTGCCCGAATTTTAATACATTGAGATGACAAAGGAGCTATAAAAGTGCGTTGGTCAGCCATATATTCATCTACACGGAATAGCGACTGTTTTTTGTGATAAGACAAGACAGGCCGAAAAAAGTTTCTTGGATTTTTTGTTATGATATTTCAGAATATACGCAGAATCCCGAATCAATTACTCATGCTATGTATAGGTATCAAGTTGTTGTTTATAAATGTTAATGGCTATAAATGAGTTAATTATTATTATTATTTTAAGCGAGGCTATGATTTATTTATGTCGACCTTTATTATGCTTAATAAATTGAGTTACTAGTAATTTACGTTTATTCGCAACAAGTCATACTGCATCTTTTCACATTGTGACTGGTTGAGAAAAATATTCGCTTCGAGTAACAGTGTGACTCAATGGCATTTTTTTATTCTAATCCAGTAATAGTAATAGTAGTTGACTAAAATAAACTTATCTTCGACTTTTATTACCTATCTAAACAATATTTTGACAAACTAATATTAGGAAAGGTGTCCTTCGAAACGAGTAGAAGCGACTAACCCCTTTAGTAGCATTTACGTTAAGTATGACTCATGTGAACATAAAATAGATAGGAACGTGAGCGAACTAAACTTGACTCGCCGATGTGTTGTAATCCAAGGCTACTACTTTTGCCCCTCGTAATCTTAAATCGATTAAATCCTAACATAGGTGCAGCATTTTTTGTAAGTATACATCTGGGAACTAAGCTTAAAACAACACGAATAAACGATTTACTAGTTAGCGATTTTTAAATGTGCTAAGATTCACCCTGAGCCTTCTTAAAGACATTTCCTTTTACGCAGTCCAATTTGGTTACAAATTGCAGTTTTATTAAAATTATTGAGTGATCGTATGCTGAATAAAGGGACATAAAAACTAGTGAAAATTACCAGGACGAGAAATCGGGCACGAAAAAGTTGCTAGAAGTAATTGTGATTACTAGTTATCACAGCAAGTGTATGGGTAAACTTTGTATGAGTATTATCTAGTTCTAGTTTATTTGTAGAATACCAACAAACTTCTTAGTTATTTAAAACAATTTTTTTTTGCTCATTGTGTACTTTTCATTTATATATATTAAGTAAAGCAGAAGAGTTTGTGTGTTTGTTTGAACGCTCTAATCTGAAATAATTCTTGTTGCGTTTGATAGTTCAGTTCTTGAGAAAGGTTATATAATGGTTCTATGATTATCAAGTCAGGATCTGATGATTGCATTCCGAAGAAATTGAGAGGACTGTTAAAATTTGGACTTAAAGCGATTTGGAAAGATCAAAAACTACCCAAATCACTTCAAGAGTACTTTCTCGGAATGGCACTATTTCAATTTGGTAAAGATCTGATGAATAACTTTGGAGGGAACTCCTCAAGAAATAATAGCAAATGGACTGAGATTGCTGAAATCTCAAGTTTGTCTATTGTTTACACCAGTTCATAACACAACATCACGCCGGTATGCTGTGAAGGGGTAAGCACATGTGAACCACTAAGAAGTGAAAAATAATATAATTTTTAACAAAAGAAACCGACTTCAAACAGGAGGGAAACCAAAAAGTAAAAATTAATTTACCATTTTATAATTTTGAAGTTGGTACAATAGCAAATTAAGGTGTATAATACTTATACCTACCTAGTTATTGTTTTACTTGAGTAGTCATTTTCAGAATTTCAATATTTTAAGAGCCTTCGTAAATCTAAATGATGCAATACGACACTAAGTGCTATAATATTTTCAGTACGAGTTTGTTGTGAGATCTAATTAAACTTTTGATACTGAAGCGAAGCGAGAGTGGACCTCTATATTATATAGATAAAATGTACAGGTATTTTCAAACGTAGCTTTCAATTTACTTATTCATATCGAAATTCAAACATCAAAAAATGTGTTTCTTACTTTTAATGACTAGAAACAAAACTGTTCACTTCAGATAAACTACATATTTTCGAGCACATCGGACTTAAACATCTTTTAATTCAGACAACTTTAAACTTGACTGGCTAAATTCAAAGTTTAGGAGAGGTCGTGAAAACAGAAGTAAAGTTGGGGACGAATAGTACTAACAGTTTAGAGCGGAGGTGTCTGCGAGTGTATAAGTCGCAGCGTGATGCCGGCCGACGTGATCGGCATACTCACTTGTCCCCGCGGGCAAACCGGGCGATATTTGCTTTTTTTTATTACCGCATCCATATTTCAACACGAATACCCTCAACAATATTTGGAAGTACTGAGAGCACTAATGCGTGCGTGGCAGGAAAAATGATATCCTCTTGTATTCAATATTCCCGACGTACACAGGGAAGCCACAATTGAATAGTTAACAGCGGCCAGCGGCGATACCTTCCATTGAAAAACATACTTATTACAGCGTAATATTTGAGAAAAATCTGCTGAGAATTACTGAAGAGAACAAAAATATTTGATGATTCTGCGTTTCTAGATAAAATTTTTTAGCATTGGAAAGGTTTTTAATCTGCTTATTCAATAAATTATGGTCAGTATTAAACCGTTAATCCGTGTCTCTGAAGTAGATAGGTACTGAGTTATATGAAATTGATTTCAAATGGATTTATTAAAAATATCAGTCATGACAATTAAAAGTTTAAGACGGTATTTGTATGCATTAAATGAAAGCACGCGTAAATCACGAACGTTTTGCTAATAACAGTTTATTATCTGCGGTTTGTATCCCCCAACTATTCCGCACTAAATATTCTCCTCCAATTGTCACATTAGTATGCTGCACAGTCTTTGTTAGACTAATTCAAACAACAATAGCTAATAATATACATGTTACTATTACATTAAGAATATAAACAAATGGCTTTGTGCAAGCAATACCAATTTCAAGTAATTTAAAGTTATAACAACTAGCTGACTCAGGGTTTATGAAAAAAGTTTAGTGTGACAGATTTAATTTTGTGTTAATTGGTAGCAATAAATATGTTTGCACATCTCTTTGGCCGAAAAATGTCTATGTCCCTTCCCAAAAAGAACTTTAGCTCTAGGTTTAACTCTTTCGGTTAGATAAAAGGGCTAACCCAAAGAGGGTTAGCCAAAGTTACCACAACAAGGTCTTATTTAATGCGCAGGTGATGCTGCTGCAGGTGTACTGGTACTCCCTAAGTCGCCCGCTTACGACACCCTCGGGAAAGGACGGGCATGGTTCCTTATTTTCAACTGGATATCACACAACATGCTTTAGTATAATGTTATACAAAAGCCACTGCTTTTTCTAAAGATCTCAAGATCGAAAGAAGAAGAGATTTTGTTTTATATAATTAATATAATATATTATTATTATTAAAAAAATATTAATTATTATTCTAATTAATATTTTTGAGTATTTTGATTTAGTTAATCAGAAATGATTAAATAAGTATTTTATAATTTGAAGTTGGTGCCAAGTACCTAAACTACAACTAGGCATAGGTATTATCAATCTTAATTTGCTATTGTAGTAGTTTCTTGTAGTATATACCTACCTACTTCGCACCAACTTCAAAATAAAATTATAAAATATTTATTTAATATTTTCCGTTTAACTAAATCAAAACACGATTTAATTTATGCTAAGTAAATTTATTTTTACTTTAAATTTCCTTCCGGTTAAAAGTCGGTTTTTTTGTAAAAAAAATATTTTCTACTTTTTAGTAGTCATGTGCCCCCCACAGCGTACTGGCGTGATGTTATGTTATGATCTGGTGTAAACAATAGACAGACATGCGATTTCAGCAATCCTAATCCATTTGCTATCATTTATTGAGTAGTTCCGTTGCCTATTTCCACCAAATTAAAATGGGACCACTTCGAGAAAGTGTTCTCCCAAAAAATATGCAATTAATAATAATAATAATAATAAAATTTATTGGTTCAAAAACTTTTACATTCACAATTTTTAACTTAAGGTAAGAAGGTATTTTACAATTATGAGCTCAACATTGTACAAATTGTGTCTATCATTTGCCTCCGCAGCCGAACTAGGTGTGAAACCTGTGCTTCAGCATACGGCGCCTCTAATCCTCGGTTTAGGTTACATTATTTTATTTTGGCCCACATCACAGAGATACAATTAGTGTTAGTAAGCTTTATGTGAATATAGATAAGTTTTTTATAAACAAAAGCAAATAATGTAAAAATAAACTAATAGTGTAGTGTAGTGTAGTGTAGTGGTCCTCTGCATGTGTTTAGTGAATGGATGAGTGTGTGTGTGTCAGAGGGTGTGTAGAAATTAGTTGTAAATTAAGTAAGAGCGTAGAATTTGATGTAAGTCGAGAAATTTTCAAACCAAGTTGATCATCACAAAACGGTAATTAGAGATTCGGTTTCATGGTACGATAGATTGCTTAGCCACTGGGTAACAGTTCTTTTGACCATTAGTAAATTTAGAGTGTAAATACTAATAATTTGATTTATTTTATTATAGATATAAGAACCTAAAAAGGGATAAAACCTGCGTATGAATGAGGTTTTAGGTTGTATGGCCCGCTCACATACTGAGCGACCCCTTCGTTTATGGAATATTTCAGCAGTATACTCTAGTTTAGAGTGCTGTTTGATGATGATATTAAGGAGAAAAAGTTGTCGTACAGTAAGGACCTCACAGTACTCGTATAGTAGTTTGGTTGGGTAACGAAAGGGTTTGAAGGTGGCAACTTTCAGAATAGTCCTTTGGGATATCTCAAGTTGTTTAAGAGTCGTTTTAGGTGCTCCTCCCCAAGATGTAATGCAGTAAGTGATCAAAGATTGGACTAAGGCAAAATAAACCTGTTTAAGAATTGCAGAACTGGCTACATATCTTAGGGTTTTAAAGATGTAGGTAAGCTTACGTATTCTTTTACTTAAAGCTGTTATGTGCATTTTGAAATTGAGATTTTCATCAATTGTGACGCCTAAGTATTTGATTGATTTTGTACGTTCTAATGGTTTGCAATCACATGTAGTGTTAGGCGATGTATCAAAAGGACAAGTATGGGCAATCAACTGTTGATCAGTGTTTAAGGATCCACGAATACTGAAAGCAAGATATTTAGTTTTATCAACGTTTAAGCTTAAGATATTGTTACGCAGCCATAGATTAACCCTCTCAAAGCCTTGTTGGGCTAGCTGAAATGTCTCACTCCATGTTTTAGCCGCGAAAATGAGGGCAGTGTCATCTGAGTATGAGATAATTTTGCCGTGGAATAAGGGTAGACTTAGGAGGTCGTTAATATAAACAAGAAAGAGAGTTGGCCCAAGAATACTGCCCTGCGGAACGCCATAATTTACTAAAACCTCTTTGCTTGTGTGCGAACTTATCGTAACGCATTGAGTTCTTCCTCTCAGATAGTCTCTAAAAAGCTCAAGTTGGATTCCCCTAATCCCAATCCTTTCTAGCTTAAATAAGAGGATGGGGATAGAGACCGTATCGAATGCTTTGGCTAAATCCAAAAATATTGTAATGCATTTATTATAATTCGCTTCAATGTGCATATAAAATTTAAAAAGTTCTCTCTATTTCCCCAGGATCCCACCATCAGGTTCTGACTTGATGAACATAGACTCACCTGGGAAGTGCCCTTTCATACAAAAAAAATCCATTTGGTCCAGCCATCTTCGAGAAATCAGGAAATATACATAAAAAAAAAAAGAAAGGTTCCGACGAATTATGAACATCCTCCTTTTTAAAGTCGGTTAAAAAGAGAGCGAAGAAGCTTGCATCCCAATTATATTACTAAAAAATTCTTTTGATGCTAGGTGATACTAGTAAAATTTCTTGCTGGTATTTTATATAAAAACTCATCAACCAGACCGATTCGATAAGCGGATTGTTCTAGAGAACAAAACCTGTATCTCGATCACGAGTTCGCGGGCTCAAAGTATTTCTACCCTTTCATTGATTTGCTTACAATAGATAACGTTGAAAAAACGAAACAATACTGTGATTAAAACACAATAATACAGACAACGGTACCTATATGTAGTCTGATTTATCCCTGGTTTTATCTAAACAAATAAATATAATATGCAATATAAGCTGGTAGATTAAGTGTACATATTTAGTATAGTGTCGATAAGATCACACAAAGTAGCTTTAGTCAACAGCAAAACATGTCGAGTAATCTTAAGATACTGGTACACTTGACAGTATAATCAACCGTTCTTCATCAGTGATCATGAAAAGGAAAGAAATATATAAGTACCAATTGTAGATACTTACTGCAATGTTATTATTTAGAACCCATAATGTGTAAAATAGGAGTCTGATTGGACCATTATTCTTGCTCGTATCATTGTCAATCTACGATTCATTCGAAAATCAATACATGTCGAACTGATTGCAAATTCAGATTTTCTGAGTTCAAAAACCAATCATCATAATTTCAGCACTAAGAAGTCACTGTTAAACATATGCTCCTCCATTATAATTTGTTGGTGGAAGTGGCAGCAGTATTATTTTCAAACCACTGTTCTCCGTTCTGTATCGAATAATTCTCCTGCCAGCTTGTTTATTTGACCGCTTTCATCCGGCTGACGTATTGCGCAAGTGAAGTGTGTATGAGCGACCGTAAAAATTTCAGAACTAGAGTTTTAATTTATTATGTAAATTTATTAAATATTTTATTACAAAAAATCCTTTTACTATACTAAGCTATG
This sequence comes from Parascotia fuliginaria, assembly GCA_963082885.1. NCBI lineage: Eukaryota > Metazoa > Arthropoda > Insecta > Lepidoptera > Erebidae > Parascotia > Parascotia fuliginaria. Next base: position 9,505,246 of record OY720170.1, read on the forward strand.
TAAACATATTGACATCACATTCTAATTTTTTTCCAGCCTTTCTTCATAATAAGTTTCGGTGCATATATCGCTTGCTTTTTTGCAGATGAAACACCCGTGACTTGATATCTTTTAACTAATTAGACTTGTGTGTCGAAGCTACAATTATTCATAGACGGCAAAGTTCAGCCGTTTATACTCTCTAACAAGCAACTGTACGAGCTATGCTACACTTTATATGACTAATACATGAGTAAATTTATTATAGTAATTCTGAATTAAACACTACGTAAAAATGACATTGTTCGAATAAACAGATTAGATTTACTCATTATTATTTTTCCTCAGTTAAGTCATAGCTCTACGTTGGTTATTGGCACTCATGTAAGTTTATCTCATTTGTGTAAAATGTTAAATCAATACATACCTAATAATACCAGCCTGTTTCTGTCCCACTGAAGTAACTGCCCATGCCGAGAAGGCATGCACATTGATCATTGCGCTTCCTCGAGACGGATTCAGCCAGCCCAGTTTTCCTTACGGTGCTTTTCACATCGACTAAAAATAAATAAGTATTTATAGAGCTTACTACAATTTTGGTACATAATGGTGTATTATTTTTGTTACAGTTTGCAACCAGTTCGAACGAGGTGTAATATCTATGATGGGCGCAGTTATGCCGGATTCCTTCGATACTCTACATTCCTACTCGAACACGTTTCAAATGCCGTTCGTTACTCCTTGGTTCCCAGAAAAGGTAAGAACACGTTTAACTTTGTTTTAACGTTCGTACTTGTTTTAGACACGTATATGTAAAGTTGAAGGCTCTTGAGAAAATAAAACACACTTTTCCCGAACTAAAAAAATGTTACAATACAAAGAAAATACTGTACAAATGGCCGCTGCCTTTTCATAGTCCTCTCTCGTTCCATTCTATGTACTTTTCCCAGTCGGCAACATCTTGGTTCTATTGTCTTAGCATTGTTCCTGAAGCACTTAAAAACACAAACTTGTTCATAGCACCTGATAACCAATTAAGTATATAATAAAACAGTAAAGCATTGTATTTGTGCCAAATACACTAGTTTGTATTGTTATTGGATAATATTATTAAAAAAGAAAAGGTAAAAAAATATATATATATATATATATACAGCTAGACTTGCAGGACCAGTTAAATAAAAAATAAACATTGTCATTCACAGTTTCACTAAGCAGCGCTCAGCACAGCAGTAAATATGCAACACAATGTTCTAATGTCATGCAAATTGCTACGACAGTAAAGCGTCACATTCAGCGACACGCTACTTTCATACAGATTTATTCCATGAAAAACGGGTCATAGTAGTAAGCGACTAGTTTGATAAAAAGTTTGTACGTTGGATCCCGCGTTTGTAGTAGTTAAAATTATATTACTTATTATTGGTTTATACAATGTTAGAAAATTTTTATGTATCCAGATTGTTCAATCCTCTAAACATCCCTTTCTAGAAAAAACTAATTGCATGACGCCTAGCACGTGACAATGCTCGCTCAATTCAACGCTTGAATGCTCCGCTGCACGGCCCGTGGAGGTCGTAGCGAATTTATCTATAAACTTTTACGATTGAGTTCATTACTTTATATTTCACTATGCTATTACCTGTCAACAGACTCAAACAAATTTATAAACGGCCTACAGTTTTTATAATTTAAAAGTTTCTGCTCACTACATAATAGAAATATTTTTATAGCAATGGCCGTTGAAACATAATTACTATTTTAAATTTCTATTTGATACGGAGGAAAACTTCGACCGGTAAGTAGTTAATTGGGTAGGCTAGACTTTTTTTTTATATCGGGTGGCGCAAAAGTAAAGACCCTATTTGGTTCAGCTATAACATTTTTTCTAAATTAGAAAACTAGATTTAGATTTTTTTAAATGTATATTTGTGCCATTAAATTTCGTACCATTAGGATTTAAAGATGATGTCTTTTAAATGGTGACCTCCAGAGTTGATACACATTTGAGCCCTATTTATGACATTTTGCATAACTTGCCGTAACACTTCCTGCGTTTCCATTTCCATCTCTCAGGGCATGTCAATAAGCAGAATACTCGGTTCTGGGGCACTGATAATCCGCGCATTATTCAAGAAACACCTCTACACCCACTAAAAGTTACTGTATGGTGTGGCATCTGTGTTGACAGAGTGATCGGACCCTATTTAAGATAATTTAAGACGCTGGAGGCAATGCGATTACTGTCACTGGAGAACGCTACAGAACCATGTTACGTGAGTTTTTGATACCCAGTTTGGACGAATTGGGGCTGGAGCACATCTGGTTTCAACAAGACGGCGCTACGGCACACACAGCGCGCGACACTATGGACTTAGTGAGGGACGCTTTTCCAGGCCGAGTTATCTCTCGTTTTGGCGATTTGCCTTGGCCTGCAAGATCACCCGATCTGACCAGTCCAGACTTCTTTCTTTGGGGTTTTTTGAAATCTCGGGTGTATGTGAACAAGCCACAGACTCTCGCAGCTCTAAAAGAAAACATTCGTCAAGAAATAACGAACATATCGCAGGAAGTGTTACGGCAAGTTATGCAAAATGTCATAAATAGGGCTCAAATGTGTATCAACTCTGGAGGTCACCATTTAAAAGATATCATCTTTAAATCCTAATGGTACGAAATTTAATGGCACAAATATACATTTAAAAAAATCTAAATCTAGTTTTCTAATTTAGAAAAAATGTTATAGCTGAACCAAATAGGGTCATTACTTTTGCGCCACCCGTTATAAACTACTGATATACTCATAGTCAAATATTAATACCTACCTCTTAAAACAAATAGAATATACTTTTTTAATAGAACCACTTCTATTAAGAATACCAAGTCAATAAGTCGCGGTCACCACTTGTTATTTTTAAGGCCCGTTGGCTCGTTAGCTATCATAGCCAATAAAAACGCTTAGAAAAATAGAAGTTTTAGCAAGATTACGCGGTTGCTCGTACTATTGTGCATTTACGTTTAGTATACCTACAGTTCTATTGTGATTCGTATAAATAATTCACAAAATACTCTCTCCGCACCGCGCCGGCCGTCACCACTCCAGATACTTTATCTTTCCTTATGAAATATGAAAAACAAAAATGAAAAAATGTTTGTCATCTCTCTGTATTCTTTGAATTTACATAAGCGTTTTATGTAGGTTTCAAAACTACGAATAAAAAATGTTGGCATTTATAGACAAGAGTATAAAAAGCTCAAAAACAGGCATATACGAGTACAAATTCAGTAGCTCATGAGTAATTGCACGTAAAGTATTCACTCTCGAAACAAAATTTTCCCTACGTGTATATTTTGTGATGTTACACTAAGAAAAACGCCAGTAATTTATGAAAGAGTTAAAAGCTTAAACAACTCATGATTATTAAGACTAAGGTTTATATCAAAACTTTATGTTTGTTAACACAATATAGGTACAAAGTTGAGCATAGATTAAATATGCTAGTTGATTTCTAGGTGCAGTTTTTGATACAGATAGTACTTATTCTATGATAAATTTAAAGAATGTGGTCCTATTTCTCATTACTTAAAACAAATTACATGCAATGAGCGGTTTAGCCTCTGAACTAATTAAACAATATAAATTATACACGCTATATATGTTAAAATACTACTTACCTCAAATACGTAATAATGCCCCACTTTCTGTGCTGTTAAGTTTATGAGACTGAAATATCGCAGTGAAATTTTCATTCATTAAAAATGTTGCGAGTATGTAAGTACCTAAATAATATGATTACAATCTGAACCTGTAAATACAGACATTTCTCGTTTAATACAGTTAATATGTATGTGTGTTAAATAAACAAAATATTATACTACGATTTTAAGAGTTATAACTATTTCGATTACCACATATTATGTACGTATATTACTTGAAGTCTCTTGTGTAACAGCCAGTCAAAATATTAAACAAATTACGATAGTTTTGCACTAATTTTGAACATTACGTGCAAAGTTCATCAAACGCTAACATACATTTCATAGTCCAGTTCTCTACTATATAATGGCCTATTAACTCATGACAAAGTTCGTAAGCACTTATATAACAAAAGATAATTGAAGTATTCATTAATCACATTAAACTTTAAAAATTAAAGCAACACTTGAGTGGATTCTTAAAAGTTTAGCAATTCTTCGTTGACATAATAATTAGCTATCGTTAAGCACGGACTTGCTGAAAATAAATTGCGTTCCTAGTTGAATAAATAGATTAAACGATCCGAAAGCTCCTAAAGATTACACAAATAAAAATAAAATCAAGGAAATTGTATAAAAATAAACGTACTTGTAGTTAGATAATACAAAAATACATAGTTCGATCCCTTTGTACTGATTCTGTTTTTTGTTATTTGAAGATATAATACCTGCTTATGATTACATATACGATCTTTTGATAATATAATAAGGTAGTTTAACAAGAAGGTAGGCGGCAAAATTCCTTAGCGATATGGCGTACGAATATCGTCCTAAATTACGTTCGAGTTTGAACTATCAGACATCAGGTACGTATGTACTTATATACTGTGGGATCTAAGGAGAAGCTACAGAGGTAAGCTTGTTAAAATAACTAATCGTAAACAATATTCATACAAGACAGAGACATAACCACGACTGCAATACCTTTGATACAGAACCATTTTCAAAGGAACAAACTTTGTTTGGTGGTTATTGTCTACAAGTCAATCTCGACATTGGTAATTGCAGAAGTTTACATCGAACTTGACCATTTGTTAACTTTGGCTGCCGGTTTTCTGTTTAAGTGAAGTAAATTTTCATTTCATATATAGTTTAACTAGCCGCGCCTTGCGGCTTTGTCCGTGCGGCAAATGGTTTTTTGGAATAAAAAGTATCCTATGTCCGTCTCCGACACCAAATCTATGTACATACCAATTTTTATCGAAATCAGTTCATCGGTATAGGTTTTGCGTAGTAACAAAGATACACACTCACACACAAAAACTTTTGCATTTATAATATTAGTAGGACAAAGCAAAGCTAAGCAATAGATTTGATTTTCGTTACAGTTTAGAGAAATACTGATATGCCTTGCTGAAACTGTAATACATGCTTTCTCACGTCTAAAGTGCTAGACTAAATGATTATACTATATGATATACGGCTAAATGATTCAAGTGCTCTTTAAACTTCAGCAACTAAATTCAAGAGACACCGATGTTTACTTTTAAAGTGTCAGGAGCTATATCATATCTTACTAAATCCTTGAATTGATGGGTAAGGCACGTATTAGTTCCATAGATTTCGGGAGGATAATATCACCATCATTCATGTGTTTTCTTATTCTTATGTAGAAAAACCTAACGAGAAATAAATATTAAAATCTAATACAAATAAAGATAAAGGATATGTGTAGAATTCAGGTAATTATAAATTACAAATTATTCAAGCATAAATGTTATCATTATTATCATTTGTCTACTGCAGTGCGGGAGATAGGCCTTCTCTAAACATCACTGTCATGCATGGAAGGCGGCTGAGAAATTGCCGTGGCGGCAGTTTTATAACATCGCTTCGGTACCAAAAGTTTCATTAGATCTCACAACTAACTATTATAACAATAGTGTTGTATTGCATCATTAAGATACACAGTGGCGCTTAAATTATTGAAATTCTTGACAGCTTACCATTAGGCAGAGTGGAGTCACTTTCGTTGGAGAATATAAAAAAAAAAAAGTTTAAAAGTAAATATAAAAAAAAAGTCTGAAAATAACATGTTAAACATAATTATAAAATATAGCCTATGTTACCCGCTGAATTGATTGATTTCTAAAGGTAAAAGAATTTTTCGAATCGGTAACGTAGATTTTTAGTTAAATCATTGCAAACAAACAAATATAGAAAAAAACAAATTGCCGCTATATTATTATGATATTAGTTTAGATGTAGATTCGGCACATTCTGTGTTGAATAATTTTCGTGCTTTAGTTTTTTGACCATTTAAATAATGGTCAAAAAACTAAAGCACCCACTAAAGCCATACCAATGATGTGTATAGGTATCACCGCTAAATTGTATAAATATTTCGCTAGTGGATGATGTCATTACGACGTATAAAAAGACAAGACTTTCAATGAGAGTGCCGGAGGCCTGATTTACGCCCTTTACCTTCTCATTCTTTTCACCTACCACACTCACACACACATAATTTATGCATCTGTATATTATTAATTTTTACATGGAATGGATTTTCATGAGATGCAATCGAGATCATTTAGTTATACCAAATTACATTCTTATATAGTCTACGATTAAGAATTACGCCAAAAACACTTAATACAATATGTAGAAGTTTTAAATCTTTTCAAGTTATACCTACTATTGTTATGCATAACAGGTAATCCCACCATCTTCTGGATTGAACGACTATGCAGTAAGCTTACGTCCCGACTACCACCGCGCAGTCATTGATACCGTCACCCACTATGGCTGGAAGAATGTCATCTACATCTACGATTCTCATGATGGTAAGTTTTATAAAATATAAACTATATTTTATAACTGCCAAGTACAGTTACGTACTGTACTAAGTGATTGCCTAACTATATTCTACAAATATACCAAGTGTGCTAGAAGTATTCGAATCAGCTTTATTATTATAACGCGTTACGATATTTTATACGCATATTAGCTAGGGGCCTTAGTGCTCGTTACTTTTGGTTCAGCATGTTCTGTGACGGACTATATTATAATACGTCTCAGGTAGTGCTCAATAGCGATAACTGACGCTATAGCACAAGAAGCTACATACACAAATCACGCGGTACCGTGAACTACGGCAGATATACAGCGTGGCGTGATTTATAGCATCGAATGGAAATCGTTACATTGTGTTGTATAGGTGTTTTAGCTAAAAAAATATTTTATCAGTAGAATTTTATTCTATAAACATTCCATAGGAAGACCACAAAGAGTGAAGTTATTTTCTCATTTATTATTATACTACTCTCATTTAGTTATACTTGCTAAGCTTTGTAAGCAGAACTTAAAAAACAGACTATGGTGGCATCGATGCCTGAATCTTTGTGCGTACCTATTCAACTTTTGTAAGCATTTGTAGTTTTAAGCAATCGCATAACTTTAATTTGTAACTGCTTCTGAAAAGGAAAAGTTATGTAAAATTTCATAATGTTTATTTTTTTGTCTTTGAACAGCGGATGGTTTAAATAAGTTTCCTTAATCGAACAAGCCGCTATTTTAAAATGCAAACTGGCTGCGAAAGTTGTAAATTAGCAATAAATTAATAATATAATTATCGATACCAAGTAGTGACAGGTATTTGTGTATTTAATGTTTTATCTATACATATATTTGTGTCCTTATTAATATTCCCGACTGTTGGAAGTATTAAAATGGGTAAATGTTACGTCTTTATTTCTGAACGAAAGAAGGCGAATTTTTAAAGTGGCCGCGTCCGGAATTTTAATTCAAAGCGAGGGGTAAAATATTTTCAACTTTCTTCTGCGAATAATGAGTGCAGTATTTACAATAATGAGTAGATTTTGTATTCATGACACGAATATCTAATTTAGTCATACGCTGTCTCTTTAACTTTTATGTATAGGTGACTTAATGTTTTACGTAATAGAAGAATATCGAACCGGCTTTCTTTGAGGAATTCAAGAGCACCTTAATAATATCTTTGCAAGCACGCACGAAAAATAATTTAAAGAAAGAAATGTGTGTATAAATGAACAGGGAAATATGTGGACTTATTGCCGCCAAACACCATACAGAAGTTACTTTTTCAGTTTGTCTGAATAAACATATTTCATAACATTTATTAACTCCAGTATATTTCAACATGAAATAAATAGCATCGTCCTTACAATTACACCCGGTACAAGTAGTACAAAGGGTGAAAACCTTTTCAACATTATGAATCATATTCTCAGAGTCTTACCTGAGTTTGATCCAGAGCAACTTGCCAATTATTTTCTATAAAATAATACCCAATAAACAACTGTTTATTTCGTTAGTACCTATACTAAATTTTAGTAAAGTATGTATTTGTGTTTACCTAAATAAGATGTTCTTTAATCGCTATTTTTAACTAAGTCACTTAGATAATGATCCTTCTCAATCATGTTGCTTTGTAACCATTATTTTTCGTAAAATATCAAAGACAAGGATTTTTTTAGTTTCATACACCACTAGTTGTGAGATTGGAGCGAGAAAGTGTACTGTGATTCTAATAAAAAAAATTTTACATTCTTCCACCCAAATTAGAATGAACGTATATGAAACTTAGGGTTATATACGCAGCGATATGGTATCATTATGTTCTGGCTAGGAGTATTTATGAGTATACTTGGATACATATTAATTAATTAATTAAATTCCGCTGTTTCAAACTGAACCAGTCTAAATTGCGCCCAGCAAAGGTAATGTAGAGCTGTTAAAGTCACCAAACATTGATATGCGCAGAAAGTTAGTACCATTACGAACTACAAAGCAGAAATAGAAATAGGAAATAGGTACCGTTTTCACTATAGCATTGTAGTTAAATGTTAACCATTTTTTGATGCGCCGAGTTTTTAACAAATAAAAAAGATGTAAAATTTATTTTCAAATAAAAAGTATATCAGCAACACGTCAATAGAGTCATATAAACATGGGTATAAATAGGATTTTTTTAGACGCGTAGTCACGGATCTGATGCGACGTAAAATTCATTTTATGTCGCAGTCACGGGATCACCTCCGAGAAAGGAGCACTTTGCAAACGGAAAAACCCATTTACATATAAAATGTGGTTGCAAAGTAGGTAAGAATATAGATAAAATGAATATACGCACTCATAAGGAATATTGTTTAGTAACTAACTGTTTCAATATGTTCAACCAGTTAGTTACTAAACAATAATTTCAACTACTCGACTTGATTAAAAATTAAATATAAGTTATAATAATAATACTAAATAAATAATAATAATATATAATATGTGGACACTATCACACACCGTCATCTAGTCCCAAGCTAAGCATAGCTTGTGATAAGGTACTAAATAACTGAAATATAATACATATACATACTTTAAAATAAAAGTTTACCTTAAAGTCTACCTACTAACAAAAAGTAAAATGTAAAAAACGTTAAAAGTAAGTGCGGATGTCGCAGCAGGAGCCACGGCCACGAGCCACGTCCCGAGCACCGGATGCCTTGCAGATGCTTAAAAGGCACGATATAAAAACCTGGTACTTACTGCATAAAAGAAAGTACAATAAATACCAAAGAAAAACATAATAAGGAGCGGATCAGGACTATAAGAAGCCGCATAGAATGATGGTTGGAAAATAACGGAAATAAACTGGAGATCGGATTCGCAACGTAAACGGAACACAGATCGCTTCGATATCCAAATAACACCCTCATCACAACGTCTGTCACATCAAAGTAGATCGGTATACGACACTAATTTGAATATGCCACATCTATATAACTTCTATGTCATTTTTAAGAAAATAATTATAATAACTATACGGTACTATAATAATAATAAAATAATATATCGGTTTTTTAGTACAAGTTAGTTATGAAAATTAACTTAGTTAAGAGCTGCTAATTTTTCTTGCGTCTTATGAATTACTAATTTCTATTTGCGTCTTTGCCTAGCTCAGACGTAACAAGCTACAATTTCCAAATCAGAATGGTGCCAGTATGTAGTGTCTGTGATTATCTTGCCTGAGTCTTTAAAATAAATCTTAATATTCAATAAGTACAGTTAAGAAAGTAATAAACTTTAAAAATCTAAATGAAATAATAAATTTGAGTAGGCTGTATTTCTCCTGCACTCCGCCTGCTGCACAGCACTGCTTCAATGCAATGAAATATGAACAGTTTATCCGCTTGATGATGATCACCTCCAGACCGATTTCGGTCATGGCGACTGCTTCAACTCCGTGTTGATAATTGCCGTTGGTGTGCTCTTATATGGCTGCAATAGCCACTTTTCTTTAAGAAGGTTTGCGAACATTGCGGGCATGTGAGCACACCATTATTATAATTGTAACTGATTACCACAGGAGGTCGGGCTTTCAGTTCGTCGCGCCTAGAGTCGAGCTCAGACCGACGCCGCTCCTCAAAGTGAAAAACTTTGTCTTTGACGAGAGCTCTCCAATCGGAACGTGAGGCCGCTAGGCTTTCCCATTGAGAGGGTTTAATGTCACATCTTTTCATGTGACGTTTTTGCACATCTTTGTATCGGAGGAACTGACCGCCTTGTTTTCGTTTGCCCTTCTCAGTTCTGAATAAAAGATGCGCTTAGTCACTCGCTCTGCCGCCATACGTGACACATGACCACACCATCGAAGCTGTCTCCGCATTATATAAGCCTCAATACCACCAACATTGGCTCGTCGCAGCACCTCGGTGTTCCGTACACGATCAGACCATCGGATCTTGAGTATTTTGCGTAAGCATTTCAGGTGGAACTGGTCTAGTGTGCGGATATCCCGGCGATACACAGTCCACGTCTCAGCGGAGTACAAAATGTTAGGCAATACTATTGCCATGTTAACCATTATTTTTGTGGCCAGTTTAAGGTCATGAGAACGGAAAACCTTGGCATCCAGCTTGCCAAATGCTGCAGCTGCAGCACCGATTCTGTCGTTGATCTCAGCATCAAGGTCACACTTTGATGTAATAGTGCTCACCCAAGTAACGGAATTTATCAACCTGCTTCAGTGTGTCCTTTCTGAGTTTCATAGTCAGTGTCTCAGGACCGTTAATGTCTAAGGACATTATCTCCGTCTTCTTGACACTGATCTTCAGGCCGAATTTTCGGCAAACATCCGTCTTTTTGACACTGATCTTCAGGCCAAATTTTCGGCAAACCTCCTGAAAGTCAGACATTAGCTGTTGCAGGCTGCCTGGGGATTCCGCAACAAAGCATAGGGCGTCTGCATACATGATCTCAGTGATCAGTGCATACGATACTTTAGCGCGGGCCTTAAATCTGGCTAGATTGAAAAGTTTGCCGTCGGTGCGAAAACGGATGTGAACTCCTTCGGATGATACTTGCAAGGTCTCTCGGACTACGACTGCAAAGTACAGCGCGAACAGTGTAGGTGCTAGAACGCACCCTTGCTTCACCCCACGGGTAACGGGAAAGAAGTCTGACTGATCTCCATCGACAGCAACACAACATTCCATGCCATCATGCAGGAGTCTCAGTAACCTTAAAAATTTTTCCGTGCATCCCAACTTTTTCAGTACAATCCAGAGGGCTTCTCGAGGCACACTATCAAAAGCCTTCTCGAGATCAAGGAAGCAGAGATATAGCTGACTCGCCTGTTCTCTGCTCTTTTCCTGCAGTTGACGCAATGAGAAAATTGCCTCACAGGTACCTCGGTCAGGTCGGAAGCCAAACTGGGTTGCCGGCAAAATCTTTTCAGAAAGAATCTTTAGGCGGTTCAGTAAAACCCTAGTAAAAACTTTTCCAGGGACTGATAAGAGTGAAATACCGCGGTAAGAGTTGCAGTCGGAACGGTCACCCTTGTTCTTATAAAGGGCACAAATGCGAGACAGTTTAAAGTCTGCCGGAACTCGTTCCGTTTCCCATAGAAGGCCAAAAAGTTCCCAAATAGCTGAATGCAACGCATTACCACCATATTTGATCAATTTTCCCGGTATAGAGTCCATGCGTCCAGCATAGAGTTTCGCTGAGAGCAGCTACATCTACGTTATAGCGACGAAGCTCTCTAGCTACAAGAGCGGTTTTACGCTCAGGACAGGCATTGGTATCACTATCAATAAGTATCCGTACGTTCCACGCGCCGAATGTCATAAATTTAGATGATGTTTTGTTTTATTTGTGTATTCTTTGTTACGTCGACCACGTCAAAAATAGATGCAGAGGCAGCCGTGGTTACTACCATCTCTTAGGTTGGGGCAAACATTTCTTTAGGACAAATTATCTGACATTGACATGTCCATGCTACAAGTGCAAAGTGTTTTTTTTTTATTTTTTGTTAGAAACGAAGTGGCCCTGGATGGCACCGACTCCAAAATAACTGATTAAAAACTATAAATAGTAAAGTATTATAGGTATCAAGGATTGCGTTGAGTCCCCTTTAATGTTCTTTGCTATATAGTAATTAAAATATTATTTTCTACTTTTTAGTTAAGGATTGAACATGTAGGTGTTGTTTGAAGTCAGTTTTCATTTTTTTTATAAAAATAATTTTATATTATTACATGACAAACTGAAAAATTACTTCATAAACAATCATAAATCAACATAATGTCACATTAAACATAAAACCTATTTAATATTAATACGGCTAGCCCTTTTTGTATTCAATGATACATTCTTACACCTACATCACATGCTGATCTGGACAATGGGACAAACAGTTCCCACTGGACAGACTAATCTAACCATTGATCTGACCAACAGTAAAAACCGCTTAAGTGCCCTTCTTTACAACACACTACATGAAAAAAATATACATAAATTTTAAAGGATAGCCAAGGAATTTCTTCTCACCCTAGCATGTGATGAAACAGAAGCACTAATGAAACCTACATACAAAATATGAATAAATTAGTAATTAATAGGTGATTGTTAGGATCACGCACATACAAACTCTCATACTAATATACAACACATACTAATATACATTGCCACATGTTTACTCTCCGTCCCCCTCTTCCCCATATCATACACACTACACCTGACACCACATCACATTATAAATACATATTAATACACAATACATCGCAAAAGCTTACCCACACACTACAGCCGCTGCTACACGTTTAAAGGTTACCCTAATTTTATTAAAAAAAACCTTACCGGACGAATGGATGGCCTCTATAACACAGGATTTTCCTATCATTGGGCCATTATTCATAAATGGAATACTAATGCGCATGCAATGCGACCAGGCGGCAAAAAAATTATGATGTCTCAGTAATCAATGCGGTAAAAACCGGCAGCGATCACCGGATGGTAAGAGGCACATTAATGTCAATCCTAAGCTGTACCGGTCTCGACTGATAAAGTCTGCGCTCCGACCTGCACCAATTCAGATTCAAAGCTCCGTGAGCTTCCAAACCTGAACTTCTGAACCGTTTTGAAATCCTTAGTGATTGCATAGATGTGAACGAGTACAGCAATAGGTTTTCTGGAAAACTGTCCGTTCGGTAGGATCTAAAATCTTTAAAGCCCACGCAGTAAAGGACCAAAAAAAGATCACCAACCAGGCACTCAAACTTATGGACAAAAGGCGCAGGATGGTACTGCAGTCCCCAGCGTAAGCTAATGACTATGGCTGAGACCATTGAGGACCTCAGTGCAATGCACAATGATCTCAAGAGTCATCGACAAGTGGGCCTAAAAATGAATATAGGCAAAACTAAAGTCATGATCAATGTCCATGTTCCACCCACTCCTATTACGGTCAGAGGATCGATTCTTGAATTCATTGATGAATATGTGTACCTAGAACAATCAGTCCGATTAGGTGAGTCCGATATTGGGAAAGAGGTCACTCGTCGAATCCAACTCGGCAGGGCAGCGTTCGGGAAGCTACAACATATCTTCTCGTTCGCACTACCGCTGTGTCTCAAGACCAATGTCTTTGACCAGTGTGTAATTATTTACTTAATAACTTTGCACAAATTATACATGGGTGGGCTTAATGCAAGGCATTTTCTACCAGCTAACCTTTGGGTGATGCAGAGGTAAACGAACACACAGTGTGTGTTGCCAGTGAGGAAATACGGAGTAGAGACGTGGTTGCTAACTATGGGTCTTGTCAGAAGATTCAAAGTTGCACAGAGAGGGATGAACGGGCTATGATAGGCGTCTGTTTGAAAAACGAAAAAATCCGCAGGCCATCCAGCGTAACCGACGTGGCTCGCAGAGTTGCTTCTCTGAACTGGCAATGGGCAGGACACATAGCTCGCAGACCTGACGGCCGGAAGCAGAAAGGTTTTAGAGTGGCGAACATGAACCGGAAGACGCAGCGTGGGCTGACCCCTCACAAGGTAGACTTACGACCCTAAAGAGGTGGCAGGCAACCGATGGATGAACGACGGTGAACGACCCGTCACAGTAGCGAAAATTGGGGGAGGCCTATGCCCAGCAGTAGACGTCTTTTGGCTGGTATAATGATGATGTGCTTGCTGTTAACATAATAATACGTACATGATATTATTAACTGTGCATGACTTATGAAATGACACCTACAATTCCACAATAAACTAAATCTTCTAAAACCTCTGTGTGTTAGGCCTATCTATGTCCCATGTAAGATTTCTAAACGTTTAAATATACTTTTTATATCCATGCATGGAAAATAAATTCAATATAGTTAAAACCTTCGTTGGCAGGCAGCAGATCCATAGCCTATATTTATTTTAATTATGATAATGAAACGACGGTCGCCATTCAATGGCGCATAAAAAGGCTGTACCTATCTATGGCACGTTTGTTCTAGCTGCTACAATGCCGCATCATGTAAACTATCTAGATTTACAGATTCGCATGAAATAAGGGTACTTCTGCTTTTGCAAATCACCAATACACTGCTGGGTAGCCCTAACATCACTCTCAAAGCGTTAACATACTGTACAAACGCGTTGTACGAGTTCGGTGTATAACCGACTGATTCAAAGAAGACACGTGTACAAAGACTGATGCTATTTTGACCTCTTCCGAACAACGTACAAATCTACGGGTCAGTATATTACACCTAAACGATGACGCCCTCCGTTCCCCAAGTCAGCATTGACAGATTAGCGACTATCTAATTTCCCAGGTAATTGAAACGCGTATATCTTAAAAGAGAGACAACTCAGAATAAATTTTATTCATTTTCTTTTCTTTTTGACGTTAGAGATTAGAAGATAATGCATTGTATTTAGGTATCACAAAAGAGAGCATCGAAACTATTTGAAAGTTAATATAAAACTTATTACTAAAGTATACATAACAAAATAGTGTATCTAGTGTTCAGTAACAAACGAACTTAAATTTCTATAATAATAATAAATATATTATTTATTATAGTCTATGTGAAATATCACTTTGAAATGTCGAATGAACGAGAATGTTACACGAGACGCAATATTCGTTGTCATTAACTGGTGCGCAATACAAAAATACTCGATGCGCAGCAGGATCACCGTGAATCCGAAGTCTTCGCGAAATGAGCTCGAAAAGCCTTTCTATGAAAAGTTATAATCTAAAATACGTACTCTCGCCCGAGATATACTTTAGTTTATAAAACTTTTTCAGTTTTTCTGAAGTGTCATTGAGCCAAGCTGGCACATGAAAGACGTCAACAGAGGGGTCTCAGTGTAAAATATTTCGAATAAGCGTAGAATATTTTCACAAAAGTTCTGAAGCTACGTATAATATAAATAAATTGGTAGCATATCGGAGTGGTGGCCGCGTTAGCTATATTTATATCTAATGACTTTGTACATAATTTTAGTTATTTTAAAAGTCATCAGATACACGTAGTAGCTCGTTAGATAATATTAAAGTTTAATTATACTTAATGCTATTGAAAATGCAAAGCGATCGTTTAGCCTTTATTATCGGTGTCGATTACAGTGCTCCGCTGAATATCAATCGTCCTCTCTTTTAAATTTTCCACTATTGAAGTGCATTAATTTGGAATACATTGCTCATTCATCACAAAATTGTTTATATTATAGACATATTGCACTTTCATTCATTTTATGGTACCATGCACCGTTATTCGTAAATATTCTAATTTGGCTAAATCACATTCAATGAAATTTTGCTATTGGCGGAACACGAATGCTAAACAGGTTGTGGCTAGGCCGGAAACAATACTCACCTGGAGGCAATAACGCCATCTACCTGCTGGCACAATGCTCTTAGTGTATTTATTGTATGCTCTGCCGCCAATAAGATTGGCTGCTCTAGACACGTTCTTATTCTGCGTGTAAGAATGCTGCGTCAATGTTAGCATTATTTTACTTAGAAAGCAAGTAATTAAAAATGTGGATTTTGGCATTAAAGGGTATGTAATTGACTCGTACCCAATAAGCCGTAGTCAGAACATGTGATTTTAATATAGGACTTTATGACAGCAATAGACTATGTGAAACGTCGCGGTCGGTTATTGAAACTCCCTAATCGTCAACTCGATACAAGCAACAATAGAGACGTGATCCCGACGTATTGTCGCTACAGAATAGGAAGGATTTTCCAAGGCCCTGAATAAAACAAGCTAGTATCTCGACTCAGCCGAGTAAATGCTTTTGTAATCACATTGCATGAGCGCTTGTGGGCCAAACGCATTGAAACTTTTGAGCCCGTGTTTAGTAATAGCTCCGTACGACTTCATTATAATTTGTTTGCAGTAGTTTATCGCTTT
The DNA here is from genome assembly GCA_963082885.1 of Parascotia fuliginaria. Taxonomy (NCBI): domain Eukaryota; kingdom Metazoa; phylum Arthropoda; class Insecta; order Lepidoptera; family Erebidae; genus Parascotia; species Parascotia fuliginaria. Next base: position 9,521,660 of record OY720170.1, read on the forward strand.
CTGTACTTCACCGTTTTGTATATTATGCCATATATAAAAGTTAGTAATTTGATTGGATTTGTTGGTACATCTTCTGCATTTTTATGTACCTACAATTTAAAAACACTAATTTACATCTAATGAAATGCAAATGAAATAAAACAACTGCACCAAATTATCTACGCCTTGGAGGCTCTGTGCCATTAATTTACAATAACACAGAAAGAAATAAAATTTTATGCATAGATATATTAGAATAGCTACCAAGTTCAATGTGGGTTCAAGATAGGAATGTCCTATCGACTTCCAATTTATTCAGTGAGTTTAATGTATATAATCCACGGCTTTCCGGTTTAAACCACGTCCCAGCCCGGATTCTTGCTGAAGCTATAATGAATTTTATTGCTCTTAAATTTCTAGTTAGTTATCGCACAATTAAATTTTATATTGATGTCTAAATGTGCCCTGAACATAGAAAGAATGTTGACAATGAGATATTTGATGTTATCAAGATCTTTATTAAGCCATATTCATAAGCTGAAATCGTCTTCCATGAAAAATAATCAAGAAAATATTTCCCAGCTTGTATTTTTGTATCGTTTACATTTTGAATAGTCTTTGTTTTATAATACTAAAGTAAACTAAGCCAAGATTTTCATAAATAAATAATTGTATTTGAAATTAGGAACCTTCGTAGATACAGTGCTCCTGATTTTCTTACGATGTCATAAGATAAGAAGCTTTCCCTTTGATACTTTGAACCCCGATAGCGGATTCACATAAATGGTTAGGATTTTACCGTATTTTCTCTTTTGAAGATAATGTGGTCTTTCTGTAACTACTGCGATTAGGAAAATTACTCTCCTATGTGGATATAAAAAATTAAATGAGCCAAGAGAAAATCATCGTTAGAAAGCATTTGGCTTTCATAAGAACATTGCAAAGGTTAAGTTTGAACATTTATATTTTGATAGATATTTATACTACTTCACTATTTGGTTTAAAATTGAAGCTACTACGGGAAATGGTCAAACAGTAGCCAAGTTACAAACATATTACGGTCTAGACTGGTTTAACGGTTCCGTGCCGCCTTTCGCCAAATCTCTAAAAATGCGGCACGCATATATTTTTAAGGTAAGGCAGGCTCATAACATCTACTTGTATAATTTTTTTCGGAGATAAAATTCCAATCGGAATTTTGTCGACAAATTCATAACCTTTTGTTGAATATATCCATAAAATCGTGACCGTGTCCTCAGCCCGTTTATACATAATATTATGTGCATGGAAATATAAAATATTTTTTAACAAAAAGAAAACCGACTTCAACCAGGAAGGAAACTAAAAAGTAAAAAATAAATTTACATAGCACAAAGTATTTCGTATTTTGATTTAATTAATCAGAAATAATTAAATAAGTATTTTATAATTTTGAAGTTGATGCCAAGTAAAACAATAACTAGGTACTTATAGATAGGTAATAATAATAATAATTTGGATTTGGCTCGCGAGGTTGTCGACATGTGGGATGTGGATTCGGATATGAAATGAAATGAAATGAAATGAAATATATGTTTATTCATTTAAGTTAATTAAATTAACACTTATGAACGTCAAAGTTTACAAAATATCAGCAAATTAACCTACAGCCAGTTCGCTGACGAAGTAGAGCCATGAGAAGAACTGGCAAGAAACTCAGGCCACTCTTTTTAATCGCCAGGTTATTACAATTTTTGTAAGTTACAGTTTCAAGTAGCATGCAAAGTGACGCAGGCAATACACTTAACTCTATAGATACTTAATTACTTACAGCTTTCTATGTTGTAAAGAAAATTAAAAAGTAAAATGTGTGCTTTACAGGCTGCCTCAATTTGCATATTGCTACAAAAGGTAAAGGCAACATGTGAACTGTGATAAATGTTTCTATGTAGATATTATATAAACTGTTAATTTTTGGTATAAGTATAAAGTAAGATGAACTTAATTTACCACAGGAGTTCACAATGTACCTCTATTTCACAAATCACAATGTAAAAAAAAATTAACAATACTAAGTATACAATTTTAACAAAACTATACAAAATGTGTACTTAACTGTTCAAATATGGCTCGGGCATCATGTCATTTAAAATTAATACAAAAAAAAAAAAAAACATTTTATAAATTATGTCAAAATGTATCAATAAATTAATGTCAAAAAATTATTTGTTAAACCATGTCATTCATAATAATCATAAAAAATGTCATTCATACAATAATTAACAAAAATATGTCCTTTAAAGTATAATGTCATTAAAATTAAGAGTAAAATTAATTTACTCCTTCGTCAAGCGAGCATCCCATGACTTTTATCGTTCAGATACTCATTAACAGTGTAGTAACCCTTAAGTATTAAATGTTTTTTGACAATTTGTTTAAATTTGTCTAAGGGTTTATCCATTATGTCGATAGGTAATTTATTAAATAAACGTACACCAAGTCCCGTAAACGAATTATGGACTTTATGTAAGCGATAGTGTGAGCCAACCAGTTTATGCTTACCCCTGGTGTTAATCTCATGCACATCGCAATTCCTAGTATATAGACTAATGTTATGAGATGCAACTGTCAATATACCTATCTCTTTGAATCGCTCTCTCAGGGAGTCTCGTGAACCTAGGTTGTAGATAGAACGTATAGCTCGTTTTTGAATAATAAAAACGGTTTCAATGTCAGCAGTCCTACCCCACAACAATATGCCGTAAGACATAACGCTGTGAAAATAACTAAAGTAGACTAGTCTGGCGGTTGCCACATCAGTGGGTTGCCTAACTTTCCTGATAGCAAAAGCCGCTGAGCTGAGTTTACCTGCGAGACACGAAATATGGGCTTCCCACTGAAGTTTGCAATCTAAAGTTAAGCCCAAGAAAACTGTGGACTCTACGATTGAAACTGACTCATTATTTAAAACCAGGTTTATACCTGCACTTTTGACATTTGGCATAGAAAATTTTATACATTTTGTCTTCTTGGAATTAAGTAGAAGATTGTTTACCGTGAACCAGTTCAGGACTTGCGCGAGCGAACCATTTACAACGTCGAAATTAGGGTTTTTACGGTTAACTTTAAAAATAAGAGACGTATCGTCTGCAAATAGCACTATATCGCAGAAATCCTGTACAAAGTACGGATAATTACGTTTGTTGTATGGGAGCCACCTTATATTTATTTTATTTTGTTTTTTAGTATTTGTCGTTATAGCGGCAACAGAAATACATTATCTGTGAAAAATTTAACTGTCTAACTACCACGGTTTATGAGATACAGTTTGGTGACAGACGGACAGCGGAGCCTAAGCAATAGGCCTCCGTTTTACCCGTTGGGTACGGAACCCAAAAAATATGGTCATACCTATAAATAACAATATATTAAAGACAATCCTTGAGGGCAAAACGCTACAGGCGTTGGAGCTGTCCTTCAATCACAGTCCTGAGTTACGTCTACAAGCTGTTCTCGAGAGTCATAACTAATCGTCTCGCAAATAGGTTTGACAACTTACAGCCTTCCAAACAAGCTGGTGTCTGGCAAATTATAATAGTAAGACCACATACACACGCTGAGGCAGGTTATACATGTCCGCAGAGTATAACCGGCCCCTATGCTTATCGCTTGTGGACTATGAGAAAGCCTTTGATTCGATCGAGACCTGGGCCGTGCTACAGTCTCTCCAACGGTGCCATATTGACTATCGATACATACAAGTGCTGAAGTGTTTGTATGAAAACGCTACTTATCCAGTTACAGCAAGAAGTATGACGGTGAGATGTTAAATCACCGAAACTGTTTACCGCTGCACTGGAGGACGTATTCAAGCTTCTGACCTGGAATGGACTTGGCATCAACAAAACTAAGGTCCATGTTACACCCACTTCTATTACAGCGGCTCGATGCTCAGATGCTCGAATTCATTGACGAGTACATATGCCTGAGAAAAATAGTCCGATTAGGTAGGTCCGATTTCGAGAAAGAGGTCACTCGTAGAATTCAACTCGGCTGGGCAGCGTTCGGGAAGCTACCACATATACTTTTTCTCGTCCGCTCTACCACAGTGTCTCATGATCAAGGTCTTTAACCAGTGTATGTTGACAGTGATAACATACGAAGCAGAGACGTGGTTGCTAACTATGAGTCTTATCAGATAACGCAAAGTCGCTCAGAGGGCGATGGAGCGGGCTATGTTAGGCGTCTCCCTGCGCGATCGTTTAAGAAACATAGAAATACGCAGGCGAAGTAAGATAACATGAGATGAGACATGTGGCTCACAGAGTTGCTGAAGTGCCAGTGGGCAGGACACATAGCTCGCAGAACTGACGACCGTTGGGGCAGAAAGGTTTTAGAGTGGCGACCACAAACCCGAAGACGCAGCGTGGGCAGACCACCGACCTTATAAGGGTGGTGAGCAAACGATGGATGAGGGCGGCTCGCGACTGGTCAAGGTGGCGAAAATTTGGGTAGACCTATGTCCAGAAATAGACGTCTTTCGGCTGATATGATGATGATGAAAGACAACCAATGCAACATAATTATGGCTCTAAAATCTTTTAAAATATCTTTCTTTGAGAATATCTCTTCATTAGAGGGTTTAAACTTAAACAGTAAGTGCAACATAACAGTATAACTGTAAAGTTCGCACCGCCCGTAGAAGCTCTCAGCGTGTAATTGAGTAATTACTGATACACTAGACAAGTAACTTTATTAACAAGTAGGCCTGCTACACACATTATAGTTTTCTCATTAACTTAACAGCCTTGTTGAAAATAAATATGGGTACTTTTGTTCATTATACTCACGCAATATAGACCTCTTTATTCCGTTTATAGAATTTGGTTTGGTTGCAACTGACTATCATAGCGCGGTTGTCACAGTTACCAAAATGCACATACGAGAAAATTTGTTACATATATATTTTTTGGTTTAAATGGTTATAATTCACTAATATAAACACTAGTCACTCTTAGTGCACTCTTGTCTCGGTTTATAATAATTGTACAAAAGTTGAGTCAGACACGCGTCTGACTTACACACACACATTAAGAAACCGAGACCTATAACTTCAACATGCTCTCTAAGGCATAAAAGGATTTTAATATGATTATAGAAAACGATGGACGACTTGTTCATGCATTGATTTCGACAAATGCACTTACCACCTACGTAGTAAGATACGTGCCTCTCTAATTGTAATAAGCATATAATTACACGTGTATGTTATTTTAATTGATAGCCAAACATCAATTAATATACCGGAAATTCAAAACATGTTCTTATAAAATTATTGACAAACATTAAAAAAAGCCTTGCTGTTATTTTAGCGTAATAGATAAAGTTCGGAAAAGGGTAGGTTGAGCATTGCCCTTCATTGCCCGGAGGGCCTAAACAATGTCGTGTTATACTAATACAATAAAAATAACCCCAAACCCTATAATATTGGGAAACGTCTTTTAGGTTCAAACTATCCATATAAGTGTGTATATGTACATACATGTTTATCGCAAACATTCAAAATATTTGTTTAAGGAAAAGTGAGCGATACTCGATATATACTTATGTAGGAATGTATATGGGTTTTTATTATTGGCATACTTCTACTTTGGATTTCGCTGTTATAATATCTAATAATACCAGCCTGTTTATTGTTCCAAGGGCAAAGGACTCTTCTCGTATAGAGAAGGCATGTGCATTAGTCACCTCACTTGCTCAAGACGAATTGGCAATTTCAGACTTTGTCCAGGTTTCCTCACCATGTTTTCCTTCTCCGTCAGTCAGAAATGTCCAAGATAAACTTAGTGATTTTTCAAATCATATGTACCTTACATATGATTTGAAAAATCACATTAAGCCATAAACCTTTGCTGAAATACTTACAAAAAAATAGTTGTAATATGATGAAGCAGCAATCGTGGCACCTGAAGTGCGGGAACAAAGCCGCAGAAACAAAGATCACAATTTGTCCTTCCATTTTTTTTACAAATAATGCACAAACACATTTAAAGATCACAATTCGATTCTTTCCCAACTTGAGTTAACTTTATCGGCGTTGAGTAAGTTTAACTAAAGGCAGTAAGATCGACAGCAAGACGTTTCACCCTAAGTCACGAACCATGAGCAATTGACTTCTTGGCCAGTGCCGGAGCCCCCATTCATCTCTCACAATATAAGAAAAGAAGTAATCATGTCTACAGAGGAATCACGTCGAACGAGCGACAACGCCGGAATTCCGTCTGTCCCGACATCCCTCCCACTGCTCGCCGTAGATAATTTTCTTTACAAAAAGAAAGGGATTTCTTGCTTACGGTTTTTCTAAAATTGACTGGCCTGTTGGTCTAGTGGTTAGTGACCCTGACTGCTAAGCCGGAGGTCGTGGGTTCGATTCCCACCCAGGACAAACCTTTGTGTGATGAGCATGATTGTTTGTTCTGTGTCTGGGTGTAATTTATCTATAATATGTATGTATTTACAAAAAAAAAATTGTATATAAGTAGTATATCAGTTGTTTAGTACCCATAACACAAGCAAATATAATTGCTTAATTTGGGGCTATATGGCGCTGTGTGAATGTGGTAGAATATTATATTATATATTATATTATATATTAAAATTAGGGACGGCGCAATTTATCACTTTTCAATTGGTCTCTTTATAGAAACTATTGGGCAGATTTTAAGGATTTTATTTTATACTTATACTAAAGGCAACTATTGCGAGGCATATTTGTATTGAACTTTTCTTAAAGTACTGTCTTGAGATTGGACCCAATGAAAATGAGGCTGTTATAATCAAATTTCGTGTAACCTGCCGGGTTCCATGTAATTATTATTTGTTCTAAGGTGCTAATTTTAAAACGCTTTTGAAACTCGGATTGTTTGAAACGCTTACGTCTTATAGATATGAGAGAATAAAAAGCATACTCTCATCATTAGTTATTCAAATTATCAAAACCTTTGAAAATATTACTTGTAATTATTGCCATAAAACTTTGATTCCAGTCATAGCTTCCGAAACGTTTCTTACAACTTACAAGAATGCATTCCACCCAATATCAAAGTAGCAATGTTAACACCGCATGCTTTCGTTTTATTACATAAGGCATTTTGAATAAGAGAGAGCATTTGCAGTACGACTTTAATTCTTCAAAATAAAACTAATATTTTGTTTAAATAAATTTTATGCAGCTTTAAATTAGATTTGCAACAGAATTACCGCAGAACTATAATTAATTAAGTACTTATGCGGTTATTAACACTAATAAACATACTAGACATGAAAGCATTTTAATTCAATAGCGGTACAATATAATTATATAAATGCATTATTAGCCTTCATTATTTACAACATAGATTGCAATTCATTGAACATCTGACAAGTTGTAACTACGTCGATCCAGAAACTTAAACTAGATACTGATGGATAAGCTGGACTTTAAAAGAAAAAGAAAATCTTTTAGATTTGAATTCGGCAGATACTGCAAAAAGACGTTTGAGAAGTTAGTGCAGCTTGGGATGAAGGCAAATGCCCCTTCCAGAGTGACTCCAAACAACTAAAACTTTACATAGCTCTCAATGATCAGGCTCTCAAATAAAGAGCAGTTTGTTTACACAGTTTTATTATTCGTTTACGCTTTTGTGTTCAGAGGAAAACTTACAATTAAAGGAGCTTGTGATTTTTGATTTGTAGAAGCGCTAGCTAGCCTGGTCTATTGTACTAAAATAACTCCTTTGCACGACTTATACCCAAAAAGTATAACGTCCAACAATACGAATGTCCGAAGATATTAATAGTAGTAAGTAGTAATTGGGGAAAATCTTTGTCCGATAGTGGACTTCTTCCAACTGCACACTACAAAAAATTAATAACTTTTAAAATTGACAACATTTTTAATCGAATTAGAAATAATTTACAATAACTGTTAATGTAAAAGTACATTCGAATCTCAAGTGATTCTCTAATACAAATTCACATCAAAGAGTCACACTAAGTATAGCCATATTGCCTTGTATCCGAACTACCGCGAGCAACGTAAAGGGGAGTTGAGATTCCATTGATGACATCATTACGTATTCAGGTGCAGACATTGCGTGTCTAATTAGTATTGCTGAGCTGACAAACGAAACGAGAGAAATTTTCAAGGTGTTAAATAGAATAGGAACATAATGACGCGGTATGAAATTGCAATGAGGCCTCTAGCGGAGTGTTGGCGAGTCTCGACAAATCCTACGATAACGCCTTCATTACCCGCACGTCAACCCTCTTCTCGTTGCGTCTTCGTCACCGCTTCAATCTTTTCGCGGATATTACCCTTAAGTTATGACAAAAGCGCCAGATCGGTAGCTGCATAATGAATCCCGGCTAGTGATGAATGGTGTATTTCATCTTCCATTGACACTTTGATCGAAATATTCATCTAGATGCCGGATGTATGTTCTAATTTTTATTTTGCTTTAGTTTAGTCTTTGTTTGATTATTAGTATTTGATAATGTTCCAATCTCTAATCTTTAAAAGAGATCAATGATTCAGTTGCAGATAGTTGACTTACATAGCGTTATAACATAAGCCGCTCACTGTTGTTCTTTCATCCCAGATCAAAATGGAAACTAAACTATCAACACTTTACAAGATGGAAAGCCACTTTAATTTAAATATCAATTCACTGGTAATGTTTACTTTTATAGCATATACGCACATAGCATTTACCCGGCGGCGCGCGACAGAAATATAAGTCATGTTTTTACCTACATGTATGTACTCGTAATGTATGTCCATATTATTGCTGCTTCTTGCAGTTTAGCTAGTATGATAAATTTAATTTAATAAGATTCGTATCAACCTTGGTAGTATTAAAGTATAGATGAAATATTATCGCTTTAAAATTACAAACTAATTAACAACATACATTGCATCGCATGCCTAGTTATCAAATGAAACCTAAGTTTATGATTAAATTGCTAATAGGTTAACATAAAAATAAGGAAGGCAGTTTGTACAAAAGTAGAATATAAATATATATATATATACACACGTAGATATATAAGGCACAAATTCGAACAACTCTAAAATACAGCTCAATCCAATTTTCTTAGTCCGAAAAGCGAGCTGTCCAAATCGTTGATGATCCCTATCTCAAGCTGAGGTCGTTACAGCGGCGGGTGGTGAGATTTTGACTCTTTATGCGTCCTACTGTTTGTTCCCCGACCAACGCTTTATGGAACTGTATCTTACTCTATAGTACTATGCCGTAGTAGAGTTTAACAAATTGTATTAAAAACTAGCTTTTCAGGGCGCGGTTTCACCCGCGTCTTTGCTTACTGCTCTGCTCCTGTCACCAATAGCGTGATGAATGTATGTAGTATGATAGTGATGTAATTTATGTGAGTTTGGTAGATAAGCTTAGGAGATGAATGTATGTTGACTATCCTGTTCCAAAGGTTGCTTCGAATACTAGTCTGTTACGCTCCAGCAAAAGTGCCCTATACTTGCTCTTAAATAATTCAAAGTTTAAAGTTTTAGTTGTTTTTATACTTTTGAACCTATGACCCGAAACACAAATTTTATGCAAAACATGCCAGTAATTCTGTAATGGAAGAAGACAAGACATTACTTAAAGTAGATATTTGTTCTAATATTTGACAAGGCTATAAAATTTTTGGTGCGTACTATAACAAGGGTTATAACCTCAATAAAATATTGCCGCGTTCATTTAATGTCCGAAGCAAAACGTGCCTCTGGAGCCACATATTTAACGATTTCTTTGAACATTTTTATTTTCCTATTTTAAATTTATCCTAATTTGACATAAAATTACTACGCATGTGGTTCAGCGGTAAAGATGGTCTTTTTGCCACTAGCTTTAAACACATTTAACCATAAAGCATACAATATCATTACCTGAGTATAATTAGTTTCCCAATAAAATTGATAATACTTCTTATGTAACTGTACGCGCCATGCAGAGTCCAATTTGCAGATAAAAATCTTAATTATATTAGTAGAACGACGCTTTATGTACGAATTCCACAATAAAAATTGTCCTTAATTGCCTCAACAAATTTGTAGGTTTGCTGCGCCTACAGCAGTTGTACCAGAGCTTGCAGCCGGGCAATGCAACATTTCGAATTACACACGTGAAGCGGGTCGGCAACGGGACTGAGGTAGTGGAGTACCTCCGCGCTATCGAGCGACTGGACCGCTGGAGCAACAAATACGTAGTTCTCGATTCTACTACTCAACTGGCTAAACGCGCGCTAATTTTGCACGTACGTGATGTGCAACTTGGCCGGAGGAACTACCATTACTTCTTAAGCGGACTGGTAAGTAATCTCTCGCCTATTTGTTAGAAAGCTAATTGCGGGCCTTCAAGAGCCTAACTTTGCAAATTTATGTTACAATATGCGGCGTGTCAATGTCATTAACAGTACTTTTTGCTTATTTCAAGGTTCTCTCTGTTTACAGTCTGGCAATTTCTTTTATAATTGTTTTATAATTTTCGTTGAGAAATGAATTTATTTGCATGTTGTTGTGTATAAGAAATTTTTACTTTAACGTAGCGATTAACATGCATAATATGAATAAAAATCTTCAGAATGTGTATCTTTTCTACCCACATATAGCAATAACTGCATTTCAATTCAGAATGGCCTCAATTTGCATAGTTCAGTGCAAACCTGGCGCCTTGTTTTTGTTGGTTATATAAATTTCTCTTATGTTATGTCGACCGCATTCAAATAAATAATGAATTCAAACGTGTTTAGACAGTGAAAACGTTTGTGTTGATCCAGGTGATGGACGATCGCTGGGAGAAAGACGTCTTGGAGTTCGGTGCTATTAACATAACTGGATTTGGAGTTCTGGATTTTTCCCGTAAAGTAGTTCGTGACTTTATTGACATCTGGAAAAGAGATACTCTTTCGGTGAGTTATGATAACATTGAATATAATTTACAGCGTATACGTAGACACAACATACATTGCACACACAACGCCATCTAGCCCCAAATTAAGCAATTATATAAAATATTTGCTTGTGTTATGGGTACTTAACAACTGATATACTACATATATACATTTTTTTTTGTAAATACATATTATAAATTACACCCAGACACAGAACAAACAATCATGCTTATCACACAAAGATTTGTCATATATATGGTAATATAAATACCATATTATTGTTTTAAACTCCTAAATCGTTTAAATACTGCATAATCAGCATTCATCAACCTTGTAAGATCATACAAACGATTCTGTGGAAAATATCGCGTTACGCGATGAAAATATTTCATATGAATTTTCTACTTTAGCAGTCACTAAGAATCTATGTAAAATTGTAAATTCAGTCAGAAAATTTGTTAAAATTCACTTTGTTATTAAAAACATTATCTTCAGAAATGGAAAGATGTAATGGCGGCTTTATTCAATTCGGGGAAGTTTCGAAAAGGGTGAATCGATTTCACTAAAATGAATTATTTTACACTTAGTTTCTTATGTTGTATATTATTGAGTTGGGATTCATCTACACCCAAGTAAATAACATGTGTATGTAATACGATTCTAAAGAAGGTGATGTAATGTATACGGTAAACACATGTTGTCATTTTTATATTTTATGGATAACTTAGGAGTTAAAAATTAAAATAGTCGAAATGGTCCAGTGGATAAGGCACTCGCTTCGTAAACACGAGGTAGTGGGTTCAAATCCGGGCAAGTACCAATGTGATTTTTCAAATCATATGTATTTTCTAAGTTTATCTTGGACATTTCTGACTGACGGTGAAGGAAAACATCGTGAGGAAACCTGGACTTAAAAAAACACCTGAAATTGCCAATCCGCCTTGAGCAAGCGTGGTGATTAGTGCTCATTCCTTCTCTATATGAGAAGAGGCCTTTGCCCTGCAGTGGGACAGAAAAACAGGCTGGTATTATTATTATTATTATTATTAGGAGTTGGACTCTTGTCGGTGAAACTGATGCAATTTCCGTCACTTCTCCCTATCTAGAGCCATCTCCTTAATCTCCCTATACGACGTGGCATCAGAACTTTTCTTTATTTGACTCATATAACTTATCCGTGGTCTTCCTTTACCTCGTCTTCTTTCTATCTTCACTTAAATAGTGTTCTATATACAGCTGTCATGTCGTATAATACGGCCCATAATTTTTCCTTTTTTACTATCTATTGTCTTGAGCAAGGTTCGCTATCCTCTCTGTCCAACTTTTTTTCCATCCTTCTCCAGCACCACATTTCATTTGCCTCTAACATCTCTTTTTAATTGTGTCATTGTTTACATTTCACAGCCATACAGTGTGAAACGTGTATCTCTAAACATAAGTTTTTATAAATTTGCATATTAGCATGAATTAATTATCACCATAATTCAAAAAGATTTAAATATTATGTAGTCATCGGGTGCTTGCAGGAGCATATATATTTTTTAATTGTTCTCGTGGTATACAAAAACTTTCACATCGATTTGATATCCGTAAAAATTACATAATCAATGAATTCTATTTACTTTGAGTAAGTATCTCTACTATTAATATAAATATTTGTCACAATGAAATCTTACACAGGCTCGAGCTGCCCTCATGTACGACTCAGTTCATGTACTCGTCGACTCCATTGTCCGACTTCTTCGCAAGAAGCCAGATCTTTTCCGCGCTCCTCAGACCAGGCGCAATGCTAATCAAAATGCTAGCAAACCGATGGACTGCAATCCTAAAGGCAAAATTATGCCCTACGAACACGGCGACAAGATATCCAGGATGATTAAAAGGGTATGTTTATTTTATCTCTAACGTAAAAAGTAGGATGGACGCCAACATTTTACGAGTATTTTTTGATCTAATATTTTTTTTTTTAAATTATTTAATCTCTTAATGCAGATTAAGATTAACTTGAAAATAATAATTTTAAATGATGGTCTCCGCCCTCCTTTTCATTATATATGCGTCATTAAATTGTTATTGTGGTTATATCAAATATCTATTCTCAGGACTTCTGTAAAATTCCCTGTAGCCCGCGCGAATGATTGATACCAGTTCATACATTCATAGCAAGCGAATGTTTCTTTGTTCATACTTTGGGCCCGCGGATGGGTAACTGTTTATCATACATCTACACATAAAGTTTTAGATTACATATTGGGTAAATGCAGATATTATTCACGACATCCCTTATGAATTTATCCAGGTGACCATCTATCTAACAACGCACATGCGGATGTTGTTAGATTGCCACATCGAGTCAAGTGAAAATAATTCTAGTACATACATAATTAAAGTCAGTTTTACTTTTTGGTGTGTTGAAGTCAAGTTACGTTATAACAACAGTGTACTTTCCTCACATCAAATACGCTGACTGCTCGTGACGTTTCATCTTTTACATTTTATGTTATCTCTAATGAATATGAGTTCCATTGTGCTAGGTCGAGCACGTAATAATGTTGGCACCAAATTTAAATTGAGCGGGATTACAAGAACACAGGTGCTGAATACGAGTCCCGTCTTTTATATCGGGTGTACGCAGTGAGCGGGCGACGATTCGGAGACTGACGATTAATTAGGTTTCGTTGGGTAGCGCCTAATTAACCCTCACATTTGCTAACTTGGTCGATTCGCACGTGACAAATATTAAAATCTTTCTACATTTTTTTCGGTTCGTCACCAAATAAGTGCCGTGCGAATTATTCCATATCATAAATTCGATATTAAATTAAAACACAAGAGTCATGTCGTTGCTTCAGGCGGAGATAAACGGCTTAACGGGCCTGATCAGGTTTGATGAGCAAGGACATCGCAAGAACTTCACTTTGCAAGTCATGGAGCTAACCGTCGATGGAGATATATCTAAGGTAAAAATCTAAATATAGTAATATTTATATAAAATATCAACCTTAACAAGGAATTTAATAGACTAGGTACAAACTGTTATTATGAAACTTTCTAGGATCCGATAAAAAACAGTTTTCATAACTTTGTTGGTTGGTTGGTTGGATATGGCTTATTTAACTTATATTGTTACCGAAAGTCATAAATAAGTTGTTGGTCTAAGTTGCCTTATAACGTTAAGATTTCGTTTAAATTTCCCAAAGCATAAAATTATTTTTGTCGAATTTGTTTTTGTTAAAAATAGAGATAAATAAGCGATTTAATCAACACTTTCCAAAGAACTTGATAACTATTCAAATTCAAATTTAATTTAATTGCGAAAATGTGGTACAAAAGGTTTTACATATACATAAAGAGAACAGAAGAGAACATCGCCAATAATGATGGCATGCAAATATTTCAAAATTATTCAATTATAACTGTTATGTCAATATTTCATAAAATATTACAATTAATTATTTTAAAATTGTGGCACTATAAGATGTCAGGAATTTTGGGTCATATAATAACGTGAATGTCAAAAATATTAGTTAAATATCAATTGAATGTAAGATTATAAATTTAAAAATATGAAAATAATATAATTTCCACTTTTATTATATTAGACATTTATCGTTTAAGTATTCAGTTACGTTATAATAGCATTTCTTGAGTAGGTGTTGTTTTAGGTGTTTTCTAAATAGGTTTGGTCTCAGTGCCTTTATTTCCTTTGGTATTCTATTATATATTACAGGGGCTATATGATAGATGCTTTTATGCATCAGAGCAGTTTTGCATTTAGTTAAACAGATCTCTCTGTGATCTGGTGGTGGTTTCAGAAGCCAGCCTGTAAAGTTTAATATTTTGTCTGACAAATACTGCAGCCTCATAGATGTATATACAGGGAAAAGTTAGAATATTATATTTTTGAAACAGAGGTCTACAAGAGTCTTATACTTGTAGCCCAAACATGGCTCGTATGCAGCGCTTTTGCATTTTAAACGCTAGGTCTCTGTCTGTTGAATTTTTCCAAAAAATCACACCATACCTTAAAATTAAAACAACAAGTCCATGGTATGCAGTAAGTACTGTATCAATGTTTGTAATTTGTGACAATTCGTGGAGCGGATGTACTAACTTTTTAACATTATCTAAATATTTTTAAGCTATTGCATAGCATTTATTGGCTTTATTTGGCTTTGAGCGCGGCGACCGAATCAAGAAATTTCGTAACGAAAATAAAACCTAACACCCCCCCACTCCGCTTACCATGTAGCTCGGCCGAGCGTTTGCTTCTCAGGGTAAACACTAGTGGCGCTAATTTTTACCACACATAAACCAAATATTTTGTCACGTTTGCGATAAATTTTATCTGGTAGAACTATAGAAATGAAACTAAGATTTTAATAACGTGTAATAATGCATCAATGTAATGTATTGTCCCAGTTTCATTCTTTTTCGGAGTAAAAATACTTAGTAGGATGATAAAAATTCCTGAATAACTTATTTAAATGTATTGTAAGATAATAAAAATATTTTAAACGATATTAACTTTACATATTCAATAAAAGAAAAAAAAATGTTTTCTTATCGGTCACCACGCTCAAAAAGTGTAACTTGAATTAATATCAAAGAAAAAAATACTGCAATAAAACATAAATAAATAATTATAATTGCATAAGTTGATAAAAATGCTATGCAATAGCTTTACCGCGGCAGTCCCCGAGTGCCACAGGTTTTTTTTTATAACATTCAATTCCTTTTGGAAAATAAATAAAGTTTTATCAAACAAGAGTCTATTTTAGACTGTCGTAACAAACAGGTGGGGACATGGTATGACAACAGGGGGCTCGTCCCGCGGATCCCAAAACTGACTCCTCACAACGCTCCGAGTGTATACGACCGCAATAAGACCTACATTGTGACCACCATTGAGGAGCCTCCATACATAATGCGAAACACTCCTGACGGCTCGGAATTCAGGTCTAACGAACCATACAAGGGCTTTTGTGAAGAACTCACGAAACTGATATCTGATAAGTTGGAAATCAAATGTAAGTGAAAAAGTACAATTTATATTGCATGAACTCGCGGATACCTATTGGAAGATATTACAGATACGCAGTAAGTACGTGCAACGTCTCGATAGCAAATATGCCAGCTCCTCTGAACAACAAGCAATATTATGCTTGTTTTTTTATTCAGTGAACGTGTATATCATTATTAAATCAATAACGGCCTATATTTTCTTAATGTGTTTAAAGGAGTCTGAATTATTCAACATATATTATACTTAACTGAATGTAAAATTATGACGAGACTACTCTTCTAATGGCATATCTTTTGAATAACTGTACTAGAATATTAATTGTAAATCTCCTTATGAAGTGATCGATATGACTTGAATACTCTCAGATGTATGTTTAAGTTGTGACACTTCAAATTAAGTAAACTTTTTATAGGCATAAGATTATACACGCATATTACATACAAAAATTAAATATCTACTAAACATAGTAAGTGGTTGCCGAACCAAATGGCATGAACGGCTCTTCGTACTCGTATAAGTACTAAATAAATATTTTATTGGTTGAACTAATGAACTCTTTAAACAATGCTGAGTTACCAGTCTTCGAAATTGTTCATATTCAACGCAAACTGTTTGTATAAAGAATAAACTTCCAGATCGAACTCTGTAAGATTTTTAAAGATTTACATAATTTCAAAAATAATTTTTTGCATGTTGCTTAAGGCGACTCCAAACTTAATCAAAGTCTGAGCCCTAGTTTTGTGCTCAAGCTGTTTTAAAATAATATTTAAATGTTATTTTTTTAATTATTTGGCAGATGAATTAAAGATTGTCAAAGATGGAAAATATGGCAATGAGAATCCGAAATACATTGGCGGTTGGGACGGCATGGTTGGCGAACTAATTAGAAAGGTAATGTACCTATACAAATATTCAGAAAAACAATTGGAAAAATTACGTGTTTATTTTATTCATTTAATATACCGTTAATTTATATAATAATATACATACATGTATATTATTTTTCTTTTCTTTCCTTTCTATTATGGTATCGCAAGGGACGATTATATAATGTAGGTTATATATACCTACTTAATACATATCGGGGTTATTCCCTGAGTACCCCGATCCCCGAGGCCCCCGTTCCGGAGGACCTCGATTAATTTTTATCTTGGTAAAAATCAGTTTAACTCAAAATCACCGTCAGCAGATATGTTATATGTTAAATAAAAACTATTACTAACTAAAATTATAGGTAATACTTAACTTAAAGGATCAGAAATAATTATAACGTTTTGCTCGGTTAAGGTAAATATTATAATACAGTTATAGTAAGTAACACGTTAATTGCCTTGGAGTTCGTACTCACACCTTAGAACCTCTTAGGTCCCATACAGTGAGGTTTCAGAGAAACTTTCTTCCTCGTACAATAAGGTTATGGAATGAACTCCCCGTCGAGGTTTTCCCGAGAGACTACAACATGGAGTTCTTCAAGAAAGGAGTTAAAAGGTTTTTAACAGTGTCGGCCACGCGCTAGTGATGTTCTTGGTGTTGTAAGTTTCCATAGGCTACGGTAACTGCTTACCATCAGGCGGGCCGTATGTTTATTTGTCACCTTAGTCTTATAAAAAAAACATAAAAGGTTACATGATAACTGAGAACGATAAGCAGACACATGATCATACTTACGAAGATTAAAACCGAATTGAATGCAGTTAATAAGAAGACGATCTAGTTTATTGAGAAAATCTGCATTCAGGAGTTAACCGTTACTAAGAAAATCTTCACTGTGACCACTTGCATGACATTTTGCAGTCAAAACTACAAGTTGTATTCAATTATGCGAATAATCCGTGTCTTTAATAAGCAAACGACAGTTCGAAAGCCACTGAAATAATTCACTTTAAAGTTGGCACACAGCTGTCATGACAGTCAACAAGGATTAACTATGATTACCGCTGGATTAAAAGCTGCCCCAGGCGGACGATCCACGTTATTATCTATACAAAAGTTATGAACCCCGCGGGTCACCGATAAAAAGTTAGGATTTCATCAGTTGGGTAATATTTATGGATAGACTTCTACATATTATGGATAGCTATTATAGATTGATGACACTTCAAAATAAAAGCAGTTACCATGTCATCATTTTTTTACTGCAAGGAATATAGAGAATGCATCAATATTGATCACTTGCTTAAGGCAGATTAAGTCCAGGAGTTTTCACTATGTTATTTTTACCATAAGTCCACTATGCTTAAGTGCATAATGACTTCAATAAGTTATATTAGTAAATCTTCAAGGCCACGATTAATCGATTCAATCATGGTTCATTACGACTTACACCTAGACTGATGGTAAATAAACTCTTATATAATGCTTAAGTCAAAAACTGTACTATCTTCGACTGATAAAGTTATCTGAAGCTCAATAAAATTTAACCTCCCGCCTGGAATATCTTTTTATCGCAACTAGCTCTCTGAACTATGTAACCAGCTCATTGCTCGTTCAACTTACTAATTCATTAAATCGATGAGTTTGCTTCTTCCATAGAATTCTTAATTTTAGATTTTGTCTCAGTAGAAAAACTTTAAACAGAGATTTTTATACAGACTGTTGAATAACTTAGAGCTTCTTTATACTTACGAGTATAATTACGAAGCTCTGCTGTGTAAATCATCATCATCATCATATGGCCCCGTTACTATCCCACAGTAGGGAAAGGCCAATAAGTTATTAAATAAAATCACTTACAATTATTATTCTTTAAACTTTGTTCTTATTTATTTTTTTAGATGTTCCAAAAATATTATAAGTATTCTTAAAATTCACTACCAATTTAACCAATAAGGCGTTTAACTCAAATTAGAGTAAAATATTTTTAATAAACTTTTTGTACTTTAAAATTGTGCCTGCATCAATATTTGTCACTACAATTTCTTTTGAGCAAGAAATTAATTTTAAAAAGTGCAAAAGACGTCAAAGAATATTACAACAAATGTAAATGTTGCCGAATTCGTAGTTGTTAGTGCTTGTTGTTTTAAATTATGACGTTCATACCAAACGCACTAAAATGGCGGACGTTTAAAGCTCATAATTTTTAGTAATTTTTTTGTAATCATATTTTTTTTATTCTAAGACTTTTGTATCTTTTCCTGCCTATCTTAGTACTAAATGAGGTTGACGCTGAATAGTTTTTACTTCCATTTTGTTATATTAGTCAGAAACTTTCTTACATGTCATCATTCCCGCAATAGATCTGACTTTTCTTTGGTTTACCTTTCTCTTTATCTCTCTAACTTCTGCCAATCATTCACTTGGTAAGAATATTAATTATTTAATTTATACTGATAAAAAAATCATGAAACAATAATATTATGTATTAAGTAGACAATTTTAAATTCTTATTAGGTATCAGGATATTATATAAATTATACTTAACTTTCCTAAATTTTGTAACAAAAAGTTTTTAATCGACATACTCTAACCGAGAAATTTCTATGCAATTATCCATTGGGTGCACATGTTTTCTATTAAGTATTTTGTTTATAGGAATTTACATGTGACCTTTTTGTTGTAAACATTGTAAAATCAACGTCTTCAATAGTATGTTGTAAAAGATGATTTATATAAAGCTGCAAGTTAAATTAAAATTTGACCAATGATCCTTCAATTAAAATAAAACTTTTAATTATAAATATCTCTATATAAATAGGATTACGTCATTCCACAAACTCGATCAAACTTCCTACCCGCTTACGATATCACGTTGAAAATTCAAGTTTAGATAAACTTTTATGATTGCGCTGTGTATTTGAGCTGTCCGTCCGGCGGTCTTTACTAATACCTGTATCGTATGATATTATTATACATTGTTGATACGTTAGAATAATTAAAATCTTTAAACATACAATATTGGAATGGATACATTTCAATACTGTATGTGGGTGCTTATGAATTGAGCAGATACTACCACTCAATACTAATATTATTTCGTACAGCATTAGATTTGATATGTTGTTTAAATAAGTAGCTGTTTATACAAATGCGGTTGCTAACAAGCCGAGAATAAACAGCTACGTCAGCTTGTTCACTGCTTGAGTTAGTTAAATACCTCAAAAACGTTAATTAAGCGTACACCGTTAAAAAGGTAAGGGTCATACTTTTAACTTAATACAAAGTTCCTCGTGAGGACAATGCAGCAAAAATAAAAAACCATTGCACATTTACATGTTGTAACTAAACATTAGATTAATAAGTTATTAATTTATAAGCACGTACGCTTCTATGACCTCCAATTTAGATTATTTCGTTTCATATTACTAATAATGTACTTGTACAAACTCCGTTTAATAACTGTAATACGTCCGTGGAAAACTATGTTATCCGTAAGCATCGATGGTTCCAGAAACCAATCTATGTTTATCGTTTGAAATTTCGTGCAGCGTGTGCGTATTTAAGCGGTCCACAATTATCACTCGCAACTTGTAACGAGAAAAGATTAAGTATGTAATCGTGTGTATAAAATTATTGTTAGTAGATACTTAATAACACGTTAGCATATTCGTCAATAAGGTTTAAAAAAGGTATGTATGTACATGTTTCATTGCTATACAACTTATAAGTAAATAGAAATTTGTATGTAATGGGCTATTTTTTACAAATTTAGGAAAAATGTTTAATATTATTTTTTATGTCATACGTAATAATTACACTACAATAATACTTTCGAAATATTTACCTACTTTTTAATAATATAAAAACCATGTTGAAGTTTGAATTTACTAAAATGCACCAAAAACACTGTTTCTGTAGTACCTGTACGTACCCGTACTTAAACAGACTCAATGTACCTAAACATTAGGTTTATCAGCAGTTAAAGTGTATGTTATTTGCGTGTGACGTCACCGGATTTGCAAACATTATGAGACCGTTCACGTACTTACCAAATGATATTTTAAAAATTATACAAAAAAAAATGTTTTACATCATAATAATATAATTTTTTACATCAAAATAAATTGTAATATATTATTTACGCTATTTTCTTTGAGGATAACTATAATTAAGTAGTATTATATTTAAGATGTCGTTAAATAACCTAATACCAATTTATTCTTGCAAAATTATCTCTTCATTAAATATGACTAGATAGACTTCTTTACAGTTTTATTCAATTACTAAACCGGCATTGAGCTCTTTATGAGAAGAGGCTTTTCCCTGCAGTGGTATAAAAACAGGCCGATATGATAATGATGAAGAATGGAAAAACGACTCGACGTACCTAGCTATCTTGTATCATAAGCATATTATTGCAAAGGTTTTATTAACTTTGTATATCAGTAATAATATCTGTAAAGGTGTTCTCCAAAAAATCAAGGGCTGCTTTCAATAGAACCTCTTTATATTGTTACCCCTTTTCACATAAAGTCTTGACGTATAAATCTAAAACGCCGTTTCCTTATCACCGTATTTAAGCAGTACCTATTCATGAAAAAATATCACAAAAGTATATTTTATTTACTGGAGATGGGTTCGTATTTTATATAGCGGCTAGGTGGCAACGGACATATGGCCAGACAAGTAATTAATTATTTTTAAATATTTTTACTACAATTTATGTTAAAGTTTTTTTAGTTAGTTTTTTTCACAGTATATATTGAATAAGTAAATTTACTGTTTAGAATTTATTACAAATTACGTCTTCACTCACAGCTTTGCTTGCGTGTCAGGTGCAAGTTTCTGAAACGCTGAGTAAGATCGTGAGACCTATTTGTAACAATCTTCAGTAGTAGGTAGTTAAAATGTAAAATACTATATTAGAAGTCACCGATATTTTATAGTATATCAATTACATTAAAAAAATGAGTTCGAATTTATTGAAAATTATCTAGATAACCCTATTAATCATAGCAATGATTAATGATTAATAAACATATTAATCATAGCAATGATTATTTATCTACTGAAAAACACAAACTAAAAAGATGCTATGGAAAAAAATTATAGGTACCTATGTATATTGTCTTAGTATAAATATTACATTTACTTATATGTCGCATATAAAACAGAATAGCTAAAGAATTTATTGATTTTGCAGGAAGCCGATATGGCCGTCGCTCCAATGACTGTAACATTGGAAAGGGAGACCGTAATTGATTTTAGTAAACCTTTCCTCTCCTTCGACATTAAACCTACCAAGACTTCGGCTAACGATACCAACGCGATTTTCAGTTTCCTTCATCCTTTGTCCAAAGAGATCTGGGTAAGTACAATTCCACTTATACAAACATACCACTGTACCTTTCTTCTATTAAATACTTTCTTATAATTACAAGAAAGTATACTTTGGCATAGCAGATATTTAATATACAACAGAACAGCGAAAAGGAACTAATCCATTTAACTTCATTTACCTGCTACGTTAAACGATAGGCTATTACGAACTAAGGCAGCTAAGCCAGTTCCAAGGAGTTCCTCTCCGTATCTTTGATGACATTGGGATCCTCGGCGTTCAAATATCCAGCAAGATCCAATTTGGGAGTCATTTGGAAGACAAAGCCAAACTGGCGAGCAAAAAGCTGGGCGTCCTGAACAGAGCCAGACGGTACTTTACGTCATCTCAACGGCTTGTGCTATACAAAGCACAAGTCCGACCGCACGTGGAGTTCTGTTCTCACCTGTGGGCAGGAGCCCCCAAATACCAGCTCGACCCACTTGACTCCCTTCAACGGCGAGCTGTTCGAATCGTCGACGATCCCAATCTCACAGACAAATTGGAGTCACTGGAGCAGCGGAGGGACTTTGGCTCTCTATGTTTAACGGGGAGTTCTCTGAGGAACTGTTTGACTTGGTGCCATCGTCTCCTTTCTATCATCGCACCACTCGACATCGCAGCAAAGTTCATCTACCTGGACACGATCTCGTCTAGCACGGTTCGTTTTCAGCGTTCATTTCTCCCACGTACGTGCAGGCTCTGGAACGAACTACCAGCTGCGGTGTTTCCCGAGCGCTATGACATGTCCTTCTTCAAACGAGGTTTAAAGAGAGCATTAATATCACGGTAGGCAGCGGCTTCGCAGAGCCCCTGGCATTGCAGAAGTCTATGAGTGACAGTTAAGTACCACTTACCATCAGGTGGGCTGTTGGCTCGTCTGCCACTTTAAGCAATAAAAAAAAAAAAATAATGCAAGTCACAATAAATATGTATATATGTTGAATGAGCCGTCGTAATAAGTATTAATTGTGCTCGTCTAAAGATGAAGTATTCTACTTCGCTACTAAAAGTATACTAAGGTACGCTACAGTTACTTGTATGCTTTTTTCTAAGGCTAATAATCGCTTCATACTACGATATAACGAGTAAAATCCGACTTGGTACATAAACAAAACAAGAGCTCCTATTTTTAAAAACTGCATTACCATGCTAAAACTGCACTACTGCGTAGCTGCCATTATGCAGACGCAATGGCTTTTTGTAACTCCGTAATGCAAGGCCGTATTTAGGACCGAAAGGGCACTTGTTTTCTGCCGAAAATCCGTCTTCTGATAAGTTAATGTTGTTTACAAATTAAAGCCGCTAGCAGTCCGTAAAATATAATGCTTTTGTAGATATTAGCTTAATTGTTTACAACGAAGAATATTAGCCTACAA
This sequence comes from Parascotia fuliginaria, assembly GCA_963082885.1. Taxonomy (NCBI): domain Eukaryota; kingdom Metazoa; phylum Arthropoda; class Insecta; order Lepidoptera; family Erebidae; genus Parascotia; species Parascotia fuliginaria. The sequence goes on from OY720170.1 coordinate 9,545,223, forward strand.
CACACTGAATTAATACACTACTAAGAATTTTACGAAGTGTTAAGGTTCTGCATAGATTACATTGTGACATAATTATTGTAAATTGTTTTCATATAAAATGTATTATAATCTGTGTCATTGTTTACGATTGTCACCCAATTAATCCCTGATTAAGTAATTATGTTACACTGTCTTGCGTGATATAAGCAGAACAAAATCTGTCACGCGTTGTTTCTGTCACATTACGGTTATTAACAATGATGACGTCAATCCCAAAATATCATTACTACTATCGCTATCAGTATTTCTAATATATACCCTACGAATATATTATTAAGTGCATATGGTGTTGTTTCATATAACCATTATATACATACATATCAGTTAAAAGAAAAATAAAAAAAATCATAACAAACCTAATGGTGAGAAAAGTAGTTCTAAAAATAATTTATATCGTGCTCAGACATCATTGAAAACAAAATAAAACAACCGCGTGTTCGCACATTGAAATGGAAAATTCAATTTCCAGCTCTGCATCATATGCAGTTTATTTGCTGTCAGTGTGGTTTTATTCTTGGTGTCAAGATTCTCGCCTTATGAGTGGCGATTGGTTTCTTTCACGGATAGTCAGTCTTCTGATCACTCTGAAGTCGCAACTACCAAGGTAACAACTAACTTACTTATGTACATACTTATTTATAATCTACTTTTGTAAATATATTATGAGCGTAATTTAAATAAAATTACACATTTCAGACCACAGTAATCAACGAGTTTAGTTTTTGGAATTCTATGTGGTTTTCGCTGGGTTCTATTATGCAGCAGGGCAGTGACATTACACCGAGGTCAGTGAATTGTAACATATTTTGATAGGTAATTTAACTTATTACGTCGTTACTTTCTGAGCACTATTCAAGTGCCATATTGTATCGATGTGTCATATATAATTTTACGTATATTTTAGGTCTGTATCTGGGAGGATTGTCGGCTCCGTCTGGTGGTTCTTCACTTTAATTGTGATATCGTCTTACACGGCTAATCTGGCTTCGTATCTAACTTTGGCTCGCATATCCGAACCCAGCCAGTCGTACGGCAAACTGGCTACGTGCCCGGAGGTAATTTTATTACTGTTTCAAATAAATAAACATCAAGCTACTCATACCGAATTGCGTTAAAACTAGAATTCCAGTGTGAGTAATGTATTAATAATTGATATTTAAATTCACAAGTATATAGAATCACATCTCAATGTTAAAGTTTGTTTTTAATTATTTAGGATACCATTGACGTACCAAGGACTATTGCATTCCCTCAAGATTCTGCTGTTGATGAACATGGTTGGCTCGGTTTCCTCGTTGATCGTTCCGCTACTACTCCGGATAAACCTTGTGAAATGTTGGTAACCATTACTAGTAGCGGAGTAAAGGACTTTGCTGTCGGATTTCCAAAGGGATCTAAGCTGCGGTAGGTAGCTTTCATCACTTAACCTAGGCACTTGCGAAAAATGCTTAGCGCAATATCTAAATTAATGTAATTGCGATGCCTAGCGAATTTATAATGCCCAAATGCTTCTTAGATGTCTTCAAAGTAAAATTATAAAAGTGAGTGTTTTATAGGGATGGTGTCAACCTCGCTTTGATAGCGCTGAAGAATGAAGGCGAATTGGCTAAGCTTGTGCGCAAGTGGTTCACCAAAACTGAGTGCGATGTGATTGAACCAGTAAGTGACATATTAACATTTTGCACTTATGTGTTATCGTCATAAATTTTAAACAAGGCATCTAGTACAAAATTGCGCTGGAGGCAACTAGAACAGATTCGATTTCAAATCAACTTGTGTGGCTCATAAGCGACTTAATAAACCGCGCAATCATCGTTGCGGCTCACACAGCTAAGGCTTAAGTAATGTATTTTAAATACTATTTACTTATCTATGTTGTTAGCACTAGAAGTAAAAATGCCTAGTCTTATTGTATAGTTTTGGTCACGTCTTGGGGGTATTTTGTATGTCACGTCTATGTGAAATGTAGCTACAGTATATCTTACAATAACTACTGGTAGGAATCGACGACAAGCAGTCTAAGATTTCATCACAAAAATGAACGCTAAAACTACGCCTCTCATAAACCATCAATGAGTTGACATACAAAGGTACTCACGAGTATTGAGAACTCGATGTTGCCAGTCTGTTAATTATGTTACAGTGATAGATGTGTAAAATTGTGCCTTTATATTTAAACTTCATAACGTTATAGGTATATTTACCCAGATATATAGACCCATAGCACAAGCTAATATTATATGCTTACTTTGGGTCTAGATAGCGTTATGTAGTTGTTGTGATATAATTATTATTTATACTGTTTAAATAATAATTTTAATTTTAATTTCTAAGTTTTAATAACGTTTTATTTTCGTAGGAAATCCAAGGTTCGGAGTTGACTCTGAGTCAGGTAGCTGGCCTATTCTACGTTCTGGTTGGAGGACTTATTCTCGCGCTCGGTGTCGCTCTGATAGAATTTTGCCGTCACGGACGTGCTGAGGCTGCTCGGGCTAATGTACCGCTTCGCGCCGCATTGACGGCTAAAGCTCGCCTTGCATCTAATGCTGAGAGGAAGACCCCGCCGCAACGTAACCCACAACGTGAACACGACCGCCTTGGATGGAATGGAGGAGCTTTTGCAGGCGTAAGTTTTTGTTATATCTATTGTTTACTTACTTTACGATAAGTACAATTTCGCAGATTAGTTTATTACAGGTTCAGTTAAGTTTTAAAGTAGGTATTTTATTTTTGTATAGATTTCGTATAACCATGCTATCAGCAAGCAATGATATTTTTTTGAAGATACTTGTGCATACGCACTAAAAAATTAAATCATACATTGGTGATATTTATTATGATATCTACAATCATCAAATTAAATCAAATCATTTAATCAGTTTAAATAAAAGTACAATTTTTAGTGGCCTAATATTAATACAAAACAGTCATGAAGACAGAAAACAAACATATATCAATATGATATTAAAATATTTCACACTTAACACAATTTAATATTGAAATAAGTGACATCTATATAAATATCGGCGTGACTATAAAGCACATACATTGAATATGGTTGTAGCAATGATAATAATATAAACTGCGGTTATACTGCAGTCTACGCGGCTACGCTTCTTGCTACGAATGCTACGACGCCCACCGCCCGCCCCTACAAAGCTCGTGTAAGGCCGACTACACCATAGATACAATTTTCGAGAATGTTTGATTGTTTTAGACATAGAGCATAAGAATTTAAGTATTTTCAGAAAGATCTGATATTACGGCCTTAAATACTATTCTCTGTTGTAGTCTGGAATAAAACCGCGGTAAGCTAGGTATTATTTAAAAATTTTCTTCACTTAAGTACGAGTATATTGAGATCACTACGGTATATTACATACCAACTGCACCGTTGGTCTAGTGGTTAGTGTAACTGACTACTACGCCGGGTTTTGTGGGTTGATTTCCGCAGAAGGCAAATAATTTCTGTAATGAACATTTGTGCTTGCCTTCAGTCTGGGTAAAGTACGTATCTATTATATTTCAGTTATCCAGTACCCATAACACAAGCTTTGCTTAGCGTGGGTCTAGATGGCAGTGTGTGATAGTATTCCCATATATCTATTTATATATTTATGAATGACTAAAGTGATGATTGTAATCGGGAAATGCATCAATGGGAAAAACCGATTTATCACATATTAACAAGTCAATGCGGTCAGTTAAATTTTGTTTCGAAACGCTTAGAAGAAGAACAAGTCAAATTAATTTTAATTCTTAATATTTTTAATGTCATGATTACGAAGCCGATATAGAAATATCAATTTGGGTTCATATTTGAGTCAAGCTATGAAAAAAAGGGTTTTTCGCCTACACTACTAACGTACTAAGATCAACTCGAAAAGTGAACTACCTATTCGAATCATCTGTATACATATGTGAAGAAAAATCTCACACACTCGAGTCCTTTGAAATATGGAGAAGCTCTTTCCTTCTTTGTGTGTACAAGAATATAAAGGTAATATATTGTTTTTTATCACCTTTCCAAGGAGCGTCATAGAACTATTCAGCATGATTCACTCATACCGATGAAACGTACGTAGAAACGTAAACTATAGATTGCTGTGAGCGCATTTTTCCACATTTAAGTAGGTTCTAAAATGCACTTGTTTTCATTCTTCAGTCAGGCTTTTAATAGGTTTTTATTCACGTTAGGCAGAAACCAGCAACAATAATATATTGTATATAAATATATCACTAATGTTTTGAAGAGCCGAGGTATATTTAACTTAAAATGCTACGTCGCTCTTGAAGTTGAGATTTCATCTAACATTTAAATGGAGCAACCGATTGAGAACGACCTCAAAGGCTTTTTATTGTTAGCAATTCACTTAAGCGCTTTCTTACAATCTTCGAACAAGAATGTCACAATATAATATTTTAAAGGTGTTTCACATGAAAGAGATACATAAATGTAATCATAGCTAGAGATCGAATGGCACTCGTGCTTTGTATGAAAGTAAAGTGTCACTAGCCGTCAACACGGGCCGGCGGCAGTCGGCGGCAGCCGTTGACGCATTGACGGTGGCCGTAGATATTCCACAGTGGTGCACGCAGGCGAAATAATCCAAATTCGTGGCCAAAAATAAAACTGGTGACTTTGTTTACAATTTACTCTAACTGTTTTTAATTTCACTTAATTACAATAATATCAACGTATTGGAAAACAAAATGATTGATTAAAATGAAAGCACTATTATTTAATATCTTTTATTAATAACAAAAACTTATACAATAATGGTTCTTTTATGAACATTGATGGTACTTATGGTAAAGGCAAAACATTTCTTTTTTTTTGTTTTCGATAAAATAGGGTCAAATATATCTATGGAAGACAGGTACCTGGTAATATCGAAACACTTCATCATTTTACGTAATCTCGTTTTTTGTGAAATTTCATAAGTTGTTTGTGACAATATTTTATTTTAATTCTGTTCATTTTGGCTAAGAATCTTGACTTTTTCGCCTGTTATGCGTCGTTTTTCTCCAGTCGGCGGCTACTGCCGACTGCCGTCGACGCCTGCCACTGACCCTTGGTGACGGCTGCCGTTGGTAACATAGCGCTTGTGTGTTTGAAGCCAAGAAGACAGCAGTTACGTATGATACCTAGACAATAAATAAGCTCTAATGTTTTATTGGGACATATACAAGACAGCAAAAGGGTAATTATGTACAACATTTTTTTAAAACATAACCACTAAAACTTAATATGGAAAAACTGGACATAAACCAAATATGTTGGACAAATACAAATCAAAGTCCACCCGATTAGTAGGGTCATAAAATTCTACTGCATCATTACCTAATAGGAGCGCGCAAAACAGACTAACAGCGTTCCGCATTACCGCATTAAAAATATTTTTAAGCGCAAGCGAGATGCGAGGAACGTAAAAGCTGCGCTATGATTGGTTTTCATTGGTTATGATTAGTTAAAGCACCCGAATGCACAAAGATGCACCAATCGTAGTGTCCGTTGTGAGTTCTTAAGCTAGCGAATGCCGGTATGAGTTGTGCGTGTCTATTGCTTTTTATGCGTAATCCATGAGAATGCATCTCGTTTGTGATATAGTCGCATCGAAGTTTGTACAACTGTGAAGTAAGCCTTACACAGCTCGTGATATAAATACCACTACAATCAGTGGCACCGTCTTCCATATTACTTTTAGTTTGCACACACCGACAAAGGGTTAATACAATTTGCCCGCGTATTTAAGTTGCAACTATATAAAGTTTTTTTTTTACATATATACTCCACTCCGCCTGATGGTAAGCAGTCAGTGGAATCCAGAAGTGATGGCCACCATACCAAAAGCTATTGTCTTAAACTGCTGGTATGGTGGCCTCCACTATGGCGGCTGGGAATGGGGTTAGGGGAAGGGAATGAGGGAGGTGAGGAAAGAGGAAAGGGGGGAAATTGGGCCTCCGGCGCTCTAACTCACCGAACGAAACGCAGTAGTAAGGATACTACTACTCTTAAGTTGATCTTCTATGAGAGGGTAGTACTTTCCCAGACGATCCGGCCCATTCATGCTGAAACCAACGTGGATCTACTACCGTCAAAAAGTTATATAAAAGTGAAAATGAAAAAACGACTTTTGTGCTGATCACCTGTTAAATCTCATGGTACCTAAAAAAGGTGCTAAAAGCTTTTTAATTTATGCTTTAGCAACCCAATTGGTACTTCACATGAGATTTAACAGGTGATTAGTAAATTTTTCGTTGATCAGCCTATCAGAAACTGGGTGTATGTTTAGCAGTGGACGTCTTTTGGCTATTAAGATGATGATGATAATACATAGATAATGTTTGTTTACGTATACTATCTAGCTTTTTTATTCGCGTGAGAAAGAAGAAGATTAAAAAGGTCTTTCAGGTGAGATCAATCTACAACAATAAAGTAGTCGGTAACTCTAGTTGCCTATGTATGATAGACGGATAAAATAAAATAAATATTCCACAGGACACGGTGTTGGTCACTTCTTGGCATTCCTTTTATCGTCTCAACACCCAAAAGAATAGATGGAATCAGTCTATATATTCTAGACTTACGACTTATTTTTATAATTTTATTAGATGGTTTAATTAGTATATTAGTTCTCAGTTATTGTTATTATTAATATAACAATAACTGAGAACTAATATACTAATTAATAACTAATAGTCTTTGTTAATACAAAGACTACAAACGTTTTTTATCAGATACGATACAGAACAGACCAATCTAGAGACGTCAGTCAATCCGATAAGACTTTAATATGTGGTTTCCTAAAAAGAGCATATAACTACTACGTTTAATTTTCTACACGAAAATTAAAATTAATTTTCTTATCGTAGGTACCTTATGTATAGATAGTAAACAATTTTGTTAATCATACACGAATTTAACAAGATAAATATTATTTATGATATTACTGCTAGCAGTGCTAGCTTAAATCGAATATATATATAGCCCGTGTTATGCCCAGTCAAAAATATATTAAGTTTTAAGTAAAAATATTTTATTTTGTCACTAGTACTACTCGCCTGCCAACCAGATCGGCCAGGAGGAGACCGCGTTGCATGCCAGCTTCACGCAGGTGTGATGTTCCGCCCGGGAAGGCGCTACTCTTCGGCGGCCGTCCCACTCCAGACAGATGTCCAGCAACATGGAACTATACCAGTTGTAAGCTCCAACGCTGTCTCCTCAACCACCGGACTAGACGATGGACAATGTCACCAACATTTTTCTGCAAATGTGGTCAACATGAAGAAGAGTATGGATTAAATTACACGGGTTATGGGTAAGACTACAGATGTAAATATTTAGGCGAAACTTTCAAAGTAACATATGATATGTGTCAACTTCAACTTTTGTTTGAAACACTCAAAACATTGCTGTTCTCATTTCAATATCTTCTTGAAGCATATGAATTGCTGTTGGTTTAAATAGAAAATATGATAGTAAATAATTTAAAAAAAGGCAAAATGTAAGTCCGTTAAAAAACTTGCTACATAACTCAATGTAACTTATGTAACGGTGAAATAAATTTATCTATAACAACATAGAGCAGAATAACTGTAACCAATTTTAACCTTAGAGACAAAACTTTGTTTTTTATCATTTAAAACATTAATTTTTGATTTTCCAAGAAGCCTGGCGTATTTAACTTAGTAGATGAATATCAGGGTCTTATAATTACGTGTTTAGTAAGTAAAACTTTTTTAATTAGGTGACATAATTTAAAATTCTCTAATTCTAAAAGTTATACCTGGTAGTTAGATAAACGTTAATAATTATGGCTAAGTTACCGCTCTCGAGACACGACGGTGGCCCTACCCGTTGTAATTAACGAAACCATTTGACTGCAGAACTTACTAAATATATCCCATTATAACATAATTTTTATCCTGACCTCATGTAACAGAATAGGGTCACTATAGCCGCCGTGTTTATTATTCGGAGCGGAACACCAATGATTGAGTCGAAAACTTAGAAATTCTTGCTTACTTACACCATGAACGTTTTGTTACAACAAGAGTAAGCATGGTGTTAATAAAGAAATGACAGATAGGTAGCAAGAGACGATGGACTGATAATACTATCTTATGTAATTCTATAAAATTTTTAAAAACATTAGACTGTCTCACCATTGAAACTATAGGTCAGGTCAATTTTGATGAAATAGATGTTAATAAAGCATCAAGGATGGTGCAGCATTCCGCGTTGAACGGCAGCTATCAGGCTGTATTAGGACGATGATGCGCTTGCGTATGTGGATGACACTTCGCCTACAAATAGTATTGAATCTTATGCCTCTTTGTTTAATAATAAGTTTCACACTTGCAGAGCTCGTACCGGTCGTTCATATAGCACTCTCGCTACAACCAATAGTAAAGTAGTACGGACTAACGGACTGCGGGACATCACGTACGTGCGACATCTGACCTATATGTGCTAAATAATGTTTATCTCTGGCAATCTTACATAAATAGTATACGTCATTATCATCATTAGCAGTTACTTATTTAGGTACATTAATTACTCGATGATACGAAACATCTATTACAAATACGCGTTTGGACACATTGCGAAGCAAGCTACTGCCCAATATGCGTGAGTTACGCAAACTAACGATTATATTCTGAGAATAATGTACCTTCATTTTTATAAATTAGTGTTAAATTAAGCGCAATATACACACATAAAAAAATGATGATTCAGATCACACCAAAAAAAGTATTTAAAATATCTACGTCTATATCACATTCAAATCTAAGATAATCGTATAATTTTAAAATGGCAAACATAGTTTAAGTTACTGTGTGATAATGTTACCATTTAATTAGGTAGGCGACATAGATGAGTCAATGTGAACTCTTCAGCTAACACTGCGAATTAATGTAGTATTAATAAAAATCATAGTCCGACTCTATTCCAATGGGTTTAAGTTGAAATTTTTTACGTCTTAACGATTAGATTAAGTATAAGTACATAAATACCTATAGTTTGTTTATACGATCCCCTATTACGTTTTATATAAAGTATTAAATGTTGTTAGTTGTAAATTAGGGTAATTAACGCCAAAGGCAGTATAAGAAATCATATCAAACATATTAAAGGACAATTGAAGGTTTTGCACCCTGACTGTCTGCGGTTCTTCATAATATTTTCTAGTTACGACACTCATAGTTTTATTTTGTAGCTTCTTAAATTAATTACGCTTCCGTCCTAAAGCTATTATAATAATTTAGAAATACCGTTAGTTGATAACTTAGCGCGCAGACCTAATAGTTTTTGTCGAGACTACCATAAAAACAAAGTTATTCTTATATGCCGCACGGGCACAGAATACTTTTTAAATGTAATCAAAATAATCTTCGCTATTAATTGCCAACCAAATTAAATAAAATGTGCGGTTACATCCGTCCGTCTGTGAAAGGCTGAACTTTACTCCCAACTCAGTGTAAAACGCTTTTAATTAAAAATAAATTGTAAAAGATTCACCATTTTCAGCTAACGGCGGTCGGTTTTCATCATAATACATAGTTCAACTATTGCTTAAATCGGTTTTAACCAAACCATAAAAAGCTACCTACACACGCATCTTATGTTCTTTACATAAATTAAGCTAAATTATACATTTTTGCATGTTAATGACTAACATTCTATTTCTAATTAAATTGATTATAGATATACGTATTTGTATGTATATGTATATCGTGTATATAGGGTGTTTATGTATTGATGGCAATTCTCCGACTGTGTTTTCGATATAATCAGCATACTATGATATTAATTCATAAAGGGCGATTAAATCTGCTGCAAAATTCCAATTGTATAAATCAGCTGCCCAAAAATAACAAAAAAAATGTAAAAAATAGTATTCATTATGTCCCAATTTTCCTAAATATTAACATAATACACCTTTTATGTACGTTTACATATTATATGTGTATGTATATGTAGTTCTTCAAACGACTGATTTACATAATCTTTCATTGAACGTAGTTTAGCTATAAGACATATTTTAATATGTTAATCGTTAATGTAATCAAATGTCTAAATCTAAATGTAACATCTGACAAGTTGTCTTGCAGATGGTAGTATATAAGATCTAAATTACGTATTGTAACTGAAGTATGATGTTATAGGCTACTAGAAAAGTGATTAATTATTTATTATGTGGATTTTCTTTCACACAATTTATAAGAGAATTGTATTCAATACTTAATATCAAATCATCAATATACACTCTACTATAAATCAAATCATTCTATCATTACGTAAGGAGGTTAATTTCTCTACGACGTCATACTCCAGCCAGCCTTTTGGAACCTATGAATTTAGGTAATTATTACTACATATTATTTACATAGTGTTGTCGTAACATAAATATTCGTATGTGAAGACTATCTAAAATAAATGTTTGTTATAATAAACGATAATAAAGTACTTGAAAATATCTCTGTTTTATTTTTATTCATAAAATAAAACCTACCACTATTACTCTTACAGAAAGTTCGCAATAAAAAGACAGTAGGTAAATCGTAAGATTAATTTACGCCGTATGAAAATAGTCATAAGATGGAAACAAACTATAGAAATAAAATGATTATAACTTAGCGACAACAATTTCATTAGGGTGGCGGGCAACCGATGTATGGGGCCGGCTCTCAACCGGCCAATTTGGTGAAACTTGTGAGAGGTCAGGATTTCATTTCACTAAAATCATAGAAATAAATTCTAAGATAAACATTTTATCAGGTTGTTCCTGTATTCATCTTTCACATCTCTCATTTCTTCACTCATCCCAAACTAATATTCTTAACTCATCCTATTACCTAATATTATTATAATTTTCTATTTCAATTTGTTCTGTACGGTTTAAGCTGTGCGTTGTCAGTCAGTCAGTCAGCCAGTACAAAAAAGTATGGATAGCAAATTAACGCTTATAATTGTTTTCAGTAAACAAATACTTTCCTATTATTTAATATTATATATTTTTAGGTGGTGTTACAATATGTTGAGCTAGAAATAGAGTAAGGAATTTAAAATTAAATTATTGTTTTGGGTTGAGTAAAGAACATAAATATATAAATATATAATAATAATATAACGTTATAGGATAAATAAAGAACAACCCATTTTATCGTATTCTATTTTTATTCCGAAAGGCTAGTCTGATTTTAAATAATAAGGTGGGCTGCAATTCTTAGAATAATTATTGAGGACTCCTATGATGTTCATTATTAGGAAACACAGAATCTAGATACCCAGAATACGTAAGTACAAACAAACACCTATACCTGTACGTTATAATAGTAGTCGCTTTGTAATTCAATTGTAATTCAAACGATTTTAGAAATCGTTTGGACGTTATTGAAGTTCTTTCATCATAATAATTCCTTGTTCCTAATATGAATAGAAACATTTTCTCCATGAAATTTAACTGTTCCGAATCTCACAATTCATATTTATTTTTCCTCAATTATTAATAGTTATTTATATAAATTTGTGTCAGTATAACTATAAAGGAACGTAGCTAAGTAAGAATCACGTGGGTTTATTTGTTACTTGTTGGTGGGCTTGTTGTCCGCATTTAGACCTCTTGGTCCTTTTTGCGTCCGGTTCGGTAAGATTATTTCATCGAGACCGAATCACGTGGCTGTGAGCGGTTATTATCTCTAATGTTGGCCAATTCCTAAATACTCTTTTCTAATACACTTTGATACTTAGAAAGCGCTTTGTCCGTCCATAGCTATATTTATATTTAGTAACATAATCGTCAGGAGCCTAATATTAAGATTTTTGAAGCAACCGATAGTCAAGGGTCATCCTTAATTATCGATGTTGCCATACGCCGTAGGTTTTGAAGTCGGGTATCAACTTCTCAATGTATAATACTGATAAAAAGTTTGCAACGCGAAAGTGTAAAAGTAAATACTGATATTCATTTACCTTTTTATAGTCAATTTTTGCACTAGAGAGCAGCTTAATGATTAACTGCAATTTTTTTACGTTTAAACTATCGAAAAGTTTTGAAGTTATAGTACCTATTTATTTTATGAACAAATTAAGAAGACGGTAGAACCTTTTCTCTATATTAAAAGCAATATAAATAGCTTATAATATGATAAAGACCAAATTTTAAATACACTACTATAATATTGGCATTTGTAATACTGAATCTATACATATAATAAAAATGTAACCGATCGCTGTCTGTACATGGAAGATATAATTATGAGATAAAAATTATTGGGGCCTTTATCAACGCAAATAGAACCCAAAACAATGATTGTTACAATTTTTGTCTGTTTGTCTGTTTGTCCGTGCCTTTGTTCACGCTAATCTCAGAAACGGCTTATCCGATTTCGATATGGTTTTCACTAATACATTGTGGTAAGCTTCACTTAACATTTAGTGTTTGTTTCATGTCAATCGGTTCATAAATAAAAAAGTTATTTTCTGATAGAAACAGACTTTAACAAGTTACGGAATAGCTGATAGCGTTTTTATTTTTCGGATTCCTCTCATTCTAAACAATCTTCCGTTTAGTTTTAAATGAGTCCAGTTTCCAGTGAGCCTCTGTTTCGCGATGACAATTAATAAAGCCCAAGGTCAGACACAACTAAAAGTTGTGGGTGTGGATCTAAGTATTAGCTGTGTTTCGCACGGTCAGCTTTATGTGGCTCTATCACGTGTTAGCATTCATAGCAGCCTGTATGCTTTGATCCTCGATGGCTATACGTCTAATCCATACATCCATACATCCATACATATTATATAAGGCTTTGTTCTGACTGACTGACTGACTAACAGACAACGCACAGCCTAAACTGCTGGACGTAGTGACTTGAAATTTGGAGGGTGTGTTTGTCTAAATGTCTAGAGGTTGTACTAAAAAAAGGGTTTATTAAAATTAAATTCCTGAGTGTGTGAAAAGGAATGAAATCGATTGTATGAATCTTCTTCATTTTTTAACTTACAGTTTTGTAATTTTGTTTGGAATACTTCTATTTAAATATAAAATATCCTTATAATTTTATTTTAACAGGGGTGGATTTAGAGGGGTAAAATTAGGGATGAAATATTCTATAGAAAGATCTTTAGCTTTTGAAGCTAGCGACTTGAAATTTACAGGAAGGGGGAGGCAGGGAAAGGAGGGAAAAAAGGAGGGAGGATAAGGAGGAATTTAGGAGAAGGAGGAAGGGAGGGGAAAGTGATAGGGAAGTGATGGGGGAGTGAGAGGAAAGAGATGGGGAAGTGAGGGGGAAGTGAGGGGGAAGTGAAGAGGAAGTGTGGGGGAAATGCGGAAGAAGTGAGGGGAAAGTCAGGAAGAAGTCAGAGGGAAGTCAGGGGAAAGCCCGGAAGAAGTGAGGGAGAAGTGAGGGGAAAGTGAGGGGAAAGTGAGGGGAATGTTAGAGGAAAGTAAGAGGAAAGTGACGGGGAAGTGAAGTGGGTGAGAGGGCAGTGAGGGGGAAGTGAGAGGGAAGTGAGGGGGGAGTGAAGGGAAGTGAGGGGGAGTGAGGGTTAAGTGAGGGATGAATGAGGGGAAAATGAGAGGAAAGTGAGGGGGAAGTGAGGGAGACAGTAGAGGAAGGGAGGGGGAATGGAGGGAGAAGGGAAGGGAAGGAACGCGGACAAAAGAAGTTCTCAAATGGTGGAGAAGGGATAGGAAGCGATAGGAAGGGAGAGGAAAGGAGGAAACGAAAGGAGAAGGAAGGGAGAAGAGAGGGGAAAACGAGGAGGCAAGGTAGAGGGAAGTGGAGGAAAGGGCAAGAGATGCTGGAGGAGGGGCAAGGATTGCTGAAGGAGGTGAAGAGGATAAGAGGAGGATGGAGAAAAAGTGCAATAGGGAAGAAGGGGAAGGGGAAAGTTATTGTAGTGAAAATTTGCCTTTGTGTATTGTATATTGTTTTTACGAGGGATATCTTTAGGTAGATGAAAGAGGATTTGTATGAATGGGAGATTAAAAATAGTATGAAAACAGTATTTAAACAATATAAAAATGCTATCTATATACATAAAAGTAAAAGGTCACTCACTCACTTATCACGAAATCTCAGAAACAACAAGTGCTAGGAATCTCAAACTTTGCATTGTCGTTCCTATTAAGATATAGGTGACTCTTTTTTTATTATTCAGCAACCCCCCTTATTAAATGGGAAAATAAGAGTCGCAAGTTTGTGTGAAAGTGAGTTTTAGCGGTAGCGGGTTTAAACTGGATTCGCCATAGAGACGGATAATACTGATACAATGTACGATTGCCATAAAATCAGGCACGCAATATTCTCATAGAGGCACCCATCTGAATTTTCACGCGAACGAAGTCGCGGGCAACAGCTAGTATTAAATAAAAAAGAAATTTTTAAACTGAAACAGATATAACATTTGTTTTGCATTCTTCTAACATTAGAGAAAAACAACATATTATTAAATTAGATTCTAAAGTAAAGATAACAAAAACTTCATGACGATAATCAATAACACGTTAAGTACAAACTAAATCTTCGGTGTAATTTAACTTGGCACACAACAACGTCGAGTGACCATACTGTTGTCATCTGCCGCTCAGTGAAGCATCATTGTCCGATAACTGTATTAATACCTAGTAGTTCGGCATTGATAAAACATCGTCTATATTCTATAATTACTGATTTAATAGAAAGGCTACGAGAATGCCATAGAGGTGGGATAATTTGTACTACTTTATTAAACCTTTATCCTCTTTGTTGATCAACTATTTTGTCAGACAAAATTTAATTTTAAAGACAAACTATAAATTGTTGATTCACTTAGACATAGACTTTGTAAAATACTAAGCTTAGAGGTCAAAACAAACACTGTTCAATTTGCTGACTATAAATACAACCGCAATGATATGTAATGCATGGTAGCGTTTTAAATCAATAGTTGAATATTACTGAATATACTTAGCTTAGTTTGAATGCCTGAGTTAAAATTCTGAGATTCTGATTTTAATTTTTTTGTATAATTTATATCGACGCCCTAACCGTTACTAGTTAGAATGTAAAATTATAATGAAAACAAATGATTATACCTCTTTTTACGATTCATTTTCATTAATATATCATTCAAAAGACATCCACAGCTAGACATAGGTCTTCTTCAATTTTTATCATCATTTTCGGTCGTGAGCCGCCCTCATCCATTGGTTGCCCACCTTACTTATTACTCATATACAGTCATGATCTGCTCAAGATTAGTGTAAAGCTATTATTGTACATATATATACATATACCTATAGTGGACTATATTTGGTATTCTCAAAGCTATTTTAATTTCATTCTAATTTGAACCGCTCCATTTCATGGATATATTGAATTATATAAAAAAAATATAAAATAAATTATACTATTCTTATTGTTCTATTGAATTTTAGTACACAATGATGTGGTTTTAAAATTCTTCTTAAACTACTCAGGTACGACAATTCATAGGTGGGTACCAGGGCAACATCGTTTAGCGAAATGCATGAACTTCTTGTAAAATATTAGTTCTTGAAAGTCCTGCCTATGTAGTTTAATAACTTTTGTGAAACGCTATTTAACTTTTAAAAGGTTTAATCTATCATAATACGAGTATATTGTATCAGCTCTAATTCCATTAAATGTTTTGGTAGCTATAGTTCAGTATAGAGACATAAATTATCTGTTAGAGAATGGAAACATTTTGATGTCTGAATCCTTGTAGCTATTACCTTTACAGAACCATATTTTTAAAGTTCGCCGCGTTTAGTGCTATCGCAACACAAAATGATATAGGTAAAAGTATCGAAAATTTACGCAGCGGATTTTTTTTTACACACTGTGTCAAGAGCGCTGTGTTTAATCTTCCTTGAGCGTAGACAAATTAATAAATAATAATAACGCAAGCATACAATAAACATGTATATCTTTGTTTTTCCACTACACCTCTTTTGATACAAAGATCGTTAGAAGGCTTGTTCTTTATTCCGACAAAATATTTATATTATGACGTCGTTAGCGCCATGCGCTATAACATCGCTGGTAAACGTCATAAAATTATATATAGATAACCAAGAAATTGCGTGAACTAAAGAGTTCATTGTAATTTATACCGCAATACCAGTTGGTAGGCACACATATCATTGTGTAATGAGGAGGTATTGCACACTGCATGTTTAAAGCTTTCATTAACGGAAATAAATCATCAGTGCAGTTGATTAAAAATCTAAATGGTCGACACGTTGCGCTGTGTAATTTGGTTCCACCTCGCCGTATTATATTAATTAAAAAATAATATAAAAGGTAATAATTATTATAATTCTGTTGTATAAATTATAATCATATATAAATATAATTTTAGTAGTAAAAATGGTGAATAAATAAATATACATCTCAATCAGATTTGGCTTATAATAGGGATTAGACACTGGTAAAAATAATAGATTATCTAAGAATAATATATATGACAGTAATAACTAGTCAACAGGTGGCTATGTCATCGTTAGTGTCATTATTTCAGCAGTAAGAATTTAAATGAAAAATATATTCACACCTTCACGACTTTACGTGGCTTGCGTCAAACACAATATAAGCAGTAAATAATGATATCGTTTTATATAAAATTTGGTAATAAATACGCTTATTATTTTTTGTATTAAGACAACAATAAAATAATGAAATCAATATAAAACGCAATACACTGTAGCAGCTTGGAGAAACAAATAAAAGTATAAATATTTCTAGATTAAATAGCCACCTAGTTATATAAAAAGTATACCTACTCATAAAATGAGTGAGCACTTGTCAACTTGGCTAACTTCAGAGAAAATGTGCTAAAATATTTTTTCGTCAGTTGTAGGAACGCAAGAAGCGAACCAAGGGAGCTAGAGAGCGTTTTTTCCCCAAGATGTCATAAATCAGAAGGCGGCAGATGGTGTTGACCTACACCATTATTGCCATGTTTCTACCTAAGAATTATTATCGCCCTTACTTTGGGGACGACGTTTTCAAATAGTTATACTTTAGAACCTCGGAAATACAATTGTTTGAGAGTTTCTAACAGTTGTATAAGAAATTGTTAAAATTTATTAGGAGTTTAAACAATAGACCTAATAATTTAGATTTGTAGTATGATTCTAGAATTTAAAACAAGTGTATTTGCTTAATGCGGAGAAACAGGAAAATATTAAGGAATAAGATTGCGTGATCTCTGCACCATTCCAGTGCACAGGCACTATTGGTTAATATTTCTACATTTTTCTACTCCGCAGCTTCTCCCTGCTTTTATGGACAATAATTTACAGTGGATCTTTGCTATCCGAATCGACAAGGGGGGTATTTCTTAAATATCTATCCTCTTAAAAAGTATCAAAATGGACTTTATTAAATGGAAATTGTATTGTAAAGCTAATTCGAAACTATTTTTAATCTTATCTCAAGCTGCGATTAGCGTGTGTCATGTCAGGTTTACTTAATTTTCTAACGCATAATAAACACACGTAACAAATCAACCTATTATATTATAAGCCAAAACAGGCAGACTAAGCTTCAGTTTTCAAACACAGTTTCATTAGAACTTTTATGTCAAAGTTCAATCGTTTCGAGGTGGTGAATAACCAAAATTAAAGCACTACATTCCAATGTCTTTGTTGTTCAGTCGCGATAGCAAAATTGATAAACATAGTTGCAACGAAAACTAAAAAAAATATAATTAAGGTTAAAAGAGTGCAGGTCAGCGGTAATAAACAAAGTCATAACAACTAAGCAATATTGCATTACATCCCTTGCTTTGTATTCTAGATATTCTCTCTGAATACAATATATTTTCCGTGAAATATTATATCTTAATTTAAACTAAATTATTTAACGTACTTTAATATTTTTATTCTGCCACAAATATAGATTATACCTTACTTATAATACAAAAGAAGTGCCTGAATAATGCAGACATAAATTAATGAGCGGTACTTTTAGAACTTCGTTTCACTTACTAAAGTACTCATCAACTGCTAAGATCTAAGATTTTTAATAAGCTTAATAGAACTTATATTGATATTGCGCTACTCTGTAAGAAATTTTTTTAAATACTTATATATTTTTGTATAGATAATGCATGAGCATTAATCGCCACGCGATTTCAGTTTTTTTTTATATCTCCAGATTGCCCTACGATGTTTTTCTTTACCATCAAGATTACGAGTAAGTAAACCTATATAAAATACGTAACTTATTAAGTTTGATCTGTTCCTACTACAAGTACTTTGATTTTAGAGATCCTTGTCTTATTTTATATAGCGCTCCAGATTTTTATTTTGGCAATGTTCTTTTTATGTTTTTTTTGTTACACGAAAGTTTCAATTACTTATCAATTTCAATTTAAGCAAAGTTTTCTAATAAAGAAGTATATATTTATATAGTTATGGTTATAACTTAACTAGAGAAGTCCGACTAAAAGAGAAGATGCAGTCATAGCTACAGAATACTCTGGTATATTATGGTGTTCCTGCAGCTGAGTAGCGACTGCAGTACTCTTAGAGAACATTATTGGCAGCAGCATAGTACATAATACTTTTGTATCCTAAGCTACAAAATATTAGAAACACTTAAAATTTCTTTTTATACATAAAAAGTAAAACTATGCCACTTACTATGTGTCATGGGAATGGGTGTTTCATTACTTGCGACTCCTTCAAGGTATATTATTATTAATATTGCATAAAAATATTATACCACGCCAAGATTTTAAACAAATATTGAATTGTTTATACTCGTTTTCAATTAATGTATCATGTAAGCAACATTATCAATTATCCGCTATTCATAACGTTTTAATCCACAAAAACCACCTTTTTCTCGTTTATTTACTCTGTGTTAGGAAGGGATAGGGTTATTTTTATTCTTTAGTACTTTCAATTCTGTCCTACATGCGTTTAGTAGTAATAATTTAAAGCAATTGATGTTTTCTCGTGTAATAAATATTTATACTGCACTATTATAGGGTATGTGAATCGAATTCTATTGTGAGTAGCCAGATTTTTTTATTACAAATTCTAGTTAATACAATATTTTCAGTGTATCAATTATGTTCGAAGTTATTACAAGATACAAAGACAAGAAACATGAACATTAATGCACTGTGCGTGTATATAATGAACACTTACACTTCACTTACTACGACTATTATAAATACAAGCTCTAAAAAATGTACATTCATTTGTGACAAATTTCACGTGTACAAAGGTAGTTTATTCCATCCAGTCCCACCATTAGTTTGATAGTCGAACTTGAAGTAATTTCCACGTAGCTTCCAGCTTACGATTTGATTTCCGTGAATAAACAGTCGCATGAATAGAAAGAAAATAAAAGGACTATCGAAAGCCGGGTTGTGTTATTTCCACTTGGAGACAAAATAAATGTAAGTTTTAATAATGCTACGATAGTGGGAAACCTGTACAAACAAAAAACTGAGTATTCTCAGTCACCCAAATGTTTATCCTCATGCACGATTCCTTCAGTGTCACACAATGTAGTTATAAATAAGATGTTAATCAGAAAAGAGGTCGTTTGGTCCTATGGTCAATAACAATACGAAGATGTGTACTTATGCCGCTAAGCCAATCACAAGATCCTTTCGCATGCTTAAACAGGACTGTCAAGAAAAGATTCCATTAGTTATTTGAAATAACAAAATAAAACTGAAATGTTATAAAATTTTTTCCTACGTGTACATTTTTATACTTTCGTATTTCAACTATTAAGAAGATGATTAAAAACCTGTAAAGAAAAAATTCTGATCCCGCAATGTCTTGCACGCAGAGTCGAACGCAATCAATCTCCATTTTCTTACAACTTTTACTCATGTTTAAAATCTTCTCATACTCTAAGCCGACTGTATGAAATCCAAAAATCTTCATGGAAATGAAAACTTAATGTATAGGTCATTTTCATGTTTCTCGCAATCTTTTGAAATTACAGGTACGCGTACAAAGGAGACTTAAGGACAATCTCTTTTTATACTTTTCTTTATCTACTTTTACACTTTCGGAGGTAAGTATGAATAATTTTCTAACATGCATGTTCGTTGAACATACGATGGTTGCTGCCATGCATTGTTGTTAGTCACGTTAAAAGAGGCCACCATACTATGTGGGGAATTCGGCACTATAACGTATCTAAATGTACAAATGTACGGTAGTAGTTCGACGTTGGTTTCAGCATGAATGGGCCAGATCGACCAGGGCAGTACTAACAGGGAGTAATAATATTGGTACTATTGCGTTTAGTTCTTACCGAACATTTACCATGAGAGCGCCGGAGACCTAATTTCCTCCCTTTCCTCATGCCTCACCTCCTTCATTCCCTTCACCTACCCCATTCCTAGCCGTCTTAGTGGCGGCCACTATACCAGCTCTTTGAGACGATAGGTTAATATATAATAAAAAAAAGAATCGTTTCCTTAATTCCTTCCGACCCAAGAAAAGATGGGAAACCCAAGAAAAGATAGCCAAGGATTGAGGTAGTGCAAGGTTTTTGAGGACGATATCGGCAATAGAGCGAAGTGGCAGAGAAAGATAAGTAAGGTTGACCCTACTACCATGTGGGGTACATAGCCGGTAAGAAAGATAGAGTGAGATCTGTCCGTGATCTAAAGTCCGTTCAACAATAGTTCCATTATAATTAAATTCGTATTTTGAATTACCAAATATTTTTATATCAGGCAAGTTTTTAGTGGTGATGGTTATTACAGACACTTACATTTCATACAGCGATCGTTGGGTTCGAATTTGTTTAAGTACCAATATGACTTTGTACTATTGTGTACCAATATGACATGAACTGAAAAGTCTGAAATTGCCAATCCATATTGAGAAAACATCTCAAGAATACCTAAGCTTAGCGTTAGCTTACACCATACATTAATTAATTTATTTTATGCTATCAGCGTTTATGCTACTTGTCTAGGCCTCAAGCTGATAAACAAACATTATAACATAGTTTCGTGTCATATATCATTATCATCGTATCATATTCTTAGCGACATGATACCGACTTATTTCGTAGTAAAAACAGGTATAAATAAAACTGCGTATATTATTCCTTTCATAGCTATCAACACATACACACACACATTTTACAGTTCAGGTGTATGTATGAATACAAAACAAATATATCTCAGCATAAATAAAAGCAAATAAAAGCCCGTCATTACCTGATTACGAACAAAGTAATACCTAACAAAAGTATTTTCTACTGTAAACAATTTCCATAGTATACCCCTAATCTAATTTTACTTTGCTATAATTTTAACGTCTCGAAGTAAGCCCTTTAAAGGCTTAAAAGCGAGATTCTTAATCACTATTACTTAAGATGAATTAAAACAACGAAACGAAAAAAAGAATTCCAAAAGGTTAGATTACTTAATTTTAATATTTAAGTGATTTCTTTGTAAAAGCGAAATAATAAATTAATTTCAGTATTTTACGAATCTCTATTTAATTTTTTTTATTTTACAAATGGCCAGTTAAACAAATTCTTGTCAGTTTTGTAGAAAGATACCTAACATCAACTGCTGCAGGCAAGCTAAAAAGCCAATAGGATTGCGGGCATTTTTGCAATAATCCATTTTCAGACTTTTAGAGAGGCTTTTAATATCTAGTGCTATTGCCTACAAGCTGAACTAAAAGTTTGCTAAAAAGAAAGTTCTAAACTTCAACCAGTTTCGTAACGGTCGGTAGTATACTTGTGTGTATCTACTTACAATCACGAGGCCTCTGGATTCGTTAGAATAGACACAATTTGAGTTGCAAAATTGGATTGTTAGATCGATATCATGTTAAGCTTTAGCCGTTGTTCTTATTTAGTTATGTTTGTGCTTCTTTAACATCCAACTGTTTGTTTATAGATATATGCATAAGAAAATCTGCATTTTAATAAGTCTCAAGGTTTACCGTCAATAATCAATAATCATTTCGAATACTAGAGATCGTACTCATATGGATCACCAAACGTCTATAAAATGAAGGTCTTTCGGCAACCGAGCTCCTCTAGTTGAGCAATAAATTTACGTGTCTTATCTCTCTCGACGTCCTAAATATGCTGTTACAGTTACTGCAAAGGATGTTGTTTAGCAGTTTCGTGGATGTCACTTTCGTAAAAGAACACTAAACAAATAGATACAACTAGAAAATAATTATGAACCGCAATAGACGGAAAATAAATCTGTAAAAATAAAATATATTTTAATTTTTTACTTGACCCCAAGCACACCCAAGCTGATCACTTGTACTAAATTGATGATTCCATTTGATAGTAGTACGGAAACCGACGACAATAAACCAATAATGCTATAGCGTATATTGGCGTCTATACCCCAGTGCCCATTACTCGAGGCTGCGGTCACATTCCATTTCACTTTGTGCCTAAGGCTGGCTTTATAAGCACACTCATGAAATAAACTATATCAGCATATATTTATAGAACTAGCTTTCCGCGGCGCGGTTTTACCTTTGCTTACTGCTCTACTCCCGTCGCCAGTAGCGTGATGTTACGTAACTTATAACCTTCCTTAAGAAGTGGGAAAAGTGGAATACGCAAAAAGATTTTTCTAATGGGACTGGTAGTTCCAGAGATTAGCGCGCTCAAGCAAACAAACAAGCAAACAAAGAAACAAACAAACTTTTCCCCTTTATATAATAGTACAGATTCAAAATAGTTTTACAAAACAGTTTTGTTTAGCTCAAAGTCATCCTCTACCAAAGTATTGTTGGTTAAACCCTCAAAACAAAGATCAAGAGTTAAACCTGATCAAAATATCCTACTGATATTATAAATGCGATAGTTGGTGTATGTGTGTGTTTGTTATCACTCAGCGAAACTAACTAAATGGCTTCATGCGATGAAAATTGGTTTTGAGAATATATAATTTGGGAATATGTTCTTTAAATATGCCTTTTATATCTACTTATCACGCTTTCATGAGGTCTATGAATTAAATAAGGTGTCATCATGGTCTTTCTCCTAAATTTTGAATATTATTTGTTTAAAACATAATATGCTTATGATATTGATACCGATAAACTTCCTGTTATAAACTGTATAAAACTAAGCGGGCAAAGTGCATAATTGATACAATACATTACTGCCCATAGAGCGAAGCGATCAGTTATTGAGAGTGCATTAAACTTGTACGAGTTTACAAACTTGTTTATAAACTCATGTAGGACATGTAGGTAAAATCTAGTTTAGTGACGTAAGTGCCGTCGTTTTACTTAGTGCCGTGACCATGAGGAATATTTTTCAACACAACGGCCGTTGCATACGTGACGGGTTATTATACGAACGGAACGGGACGGAAATATCGTTTTATACAAAATGTATGTGAAAGAGCATAATATTTATGTCACAGAGTCACGAACGGGAGGACTCAAATTCAAACTTAAAGCATTTATTTCATTTTGATCATAAATTATGATGCTTATGAAAAGTCAAAATTACATGAATGATAGGAACGTGGCACTCACGGGGTCGAGCGAACCAGGTGACGTGTGAAAGTGACTTTTCCGTCCTGTTCAAGTCCCATCCGAAGTATTGTCTTGTTTCGTATGCAGAAAAGAAAACATTAAAATATACTTTTTCTTCACTTTAGAGATTTTTTAACATTTATTGCTATGGTTCTATGCAAACTTAGGTACATAACTATAGTAATAAATCGGTAATTTGGCAGTAGTCCTTTGAAAAATACTACATATAACGTTCCTCTATCAACTTGTAGATTTCAGTAAACGTATTATGTACGTTGACAGAAATCTCAATTAGTAGCGGACGAATTTATTATCGTATAAAGAGTCCGGCACTAAACTAATTTATCGACAACAAAAGCCCAATATCATTCGAACTGATCGATCTCTGGAACTCAACAAAACAATATAATATGGTCAACCAGTGTACTAGGGTGTACTCACGACTTTAATTTGAAGAAACTTTTATATAAAATCTATTGGCTTAACATTGTAGTATATATATATTATATACATAGAATCTCTAAATACTAAAGTCGCTGTTTTGTACTTCTGTCTGTTTCTCCACTAACTTCTTCTCCACGTAACCAATTTTGATACAGATTTCATTAACATGCGAGAATTTTTTTTCCAAAGTTTTAGACCTATGTATATTATACCTACTTAAACATGCATAATATAGTGGGTAAAAGTCGAGAATTTCATATATTTTGTAATTATTTCGTAAAAAATATACTACTCTTAACCGAAGTCCGAATGGAATGCTAGTGTTGGTATAACAAAGAATATATAAGTACGTATGTGTTGACGTAGAGTATATCTCTAGGACAACACATACTAATTTTTACTATAAACCTTCCGTAACTAAATCTAAGTTTTAACACTCAGTAGTTATGAAAAGCGACTAACAAGAAATTAACTTAATCGTTGATGCATGAAGAGGCTTTCTAAACAAAGCATTCATTGACTAAAAGGACTATCAACGGATTAAGCAATATTGATTGAGGATTATTCAGGGATAATATAAACATGCTACAGTCTGTAAATTGTAT
The DNA here is from genome assembly GCA_963082885.1 of Parascotia fuliginaria. Taxonomy (NCBI): domain Eukaryota; kingdom Metazoa; phylum Arthropoda; class Insecta; order Lepidoptera; family Erebidae; genus Parascotia; species Parascotia fuliginaria. The sequence continues at coordinate 9,569,845 of OY720170.1, forward strand.
TGAATTGAATGATAACAGGCTTAACATGTTCAAATATACTGCTTTAATGTCAATATAATTACTAGATGGAGGCACGGAAATTAACGTACCATTATTTTAAAACAAACAGTAATAACTTCAAATACCCTTATTGTAACTCCTTTTACTTAACAAACTCACCTATTACATCATATACCTACCTAAGGATAATAACTATGCCATGTAAATAACATTAGGAATAGAACGATATAAATACACTGTAAGAAGAAACTAGTCTACCTACACGTTCTAAAACTAGTACAAATACGACGTAATTCAAATGGAGATATTAAGATGTATGAAAAATAACGTTTTGGTAGGAAGAAATAAAGTCATAACAAAGAACATGGCAAAGTAAGAAGTTCACTTCGGGTAGCGACCCATATTTTTAATTTCATAATATGTTTTAAATCAGTACGCTGCAGCATGCAGGCTATATCTAATAATTTATAAGATTAAAACTAAAAATTTTAAATGGAAAATGTATTATACTTATGACGTAAAGAAACTTAATCACGCAATGCGAAAAAATGTAAATGAATTTTCATACTAGTGTTAAGAAATTAAATATATTAGTATAACATAGAAAAAAGTAGGTATCTATTATATACCCGAATTCATTAAGAGCAATAATGGAAGTGATTCACACGAATCGGTAACTACGAATCCCCCAAGATAAGGTCAGAGATACCAAGTCATTTGTAGGACTGATTTATACTACTAAGGAGCTCCATGTTACGATTTAGGCAGTTCTTTTCACGTACGACCAACCATAAAGGTTCAAAAAGCCAAATCCATTATTAATCTAAGCCACCTTTTGAAAGCTCTTTTTTATTAAGCGCTGTGAAACATTTCAGTTACCCTTAGTATTTCGGTAATATATATCTTAATAGAATACAAGTTTTTATATTTGATACAATCATCACTTTCATTATTTACGTCGTGTAGTTAAAAACGTTGAAAATTTTGTAAAATAACAATGCATTATTTTGCAAACTCTTTTTTAACATCAAAAACTTACAATCGTTATGCATATAATTATATAATATGGGTTGGAGTGAAAATTTTATAATACCTAAAACTAGAAGTTCGCTTAGCATCAGTATCAAAAGTTTCATTCGGTCTTACAACAAACGCCTACGGCAATTATTATAGCAATAATGACGTATTGCATCATTCAGATTTACAAAGATGCTTAAAATATTGAAATTTTGAAAATGACTGAAAAATGAAATATATGTTTAACATATATTTCATATGTTATGACGGGTACAGATAATAAGACTACAAATAAGACGGGTAATAAAGGCTATGTTACACGTCTTATTTGTAGCTTGCTAATGGTGAAAGAATTTTATAGATCTTGATTTAAATCGGAACAAACAAACAAACATACAAAAAATCAATTCTTTTATCTTTATAATAATATTAGTTTAGATAACTAAACTAATAACATACGAAAGAACATATGTTGAAGTTACTACACAGATTATACAGTTCATGTACAATAATTGATATGACTTTAATTCACAAAAACAATAAAACGACATATCGTATAAAATCTATTCTGCTCGTACTTTTGGATAGACTTATCTACTAATAATTGCAACGTGACTAAAATAAAATGTAGGTACTATCATACTAGTACCTACGGCTTTAGAATTACTTCAGTTCTGGAGTGGAAACCACAAGTCGAAAGACGCAGCGTAGGTAGATGCCTCACATGGCGGACCGGTGGTGGACAACCGATTGATTTGGTCGTTAGGAGAAGTCATTGTAGTACGAATCGTGTTCATCTACTTGCACTAAGCGTGATTTAAATGACACCGAAGTGTGCATTAGAATTTTTGGTTCAAACTTTCTAGACAAGGAAAATTGAAACAGAAGAAGAAGACCGTTCGATAAGGGCGACTCAAGTGGCGATAGTTAGTCGACGTGTTTTGGCTGAAATGCTAATTGTAAATTACATGACAAATTAGTGTTGCATAAGCTAGCTGAGGTCATAATATTATTTAATTTTTGTTTATTGAGACACGTATAAGCTATAAGTATGTTAGCACGAAAAGAAGGCTTAGTTCATAGCGCCCTAGATTCATCTAACATGATCTGTCCATGTCAGCGTATCCTGACCTTTATGCATACACAAACAATTAACTGAAAAATGCGAAGGTAAGTACAGCAATGTGTTCTTACTGAAGATCAAATGAAAACGAAATGAGCTAAGTATAAAATCTTATTTCTTAATATTGCAGTATAAAGCAAAGGAGTACTATAATAATGATATTAAATTCAATAAAATCTTAGATAAATCAATATTCGTAGTAGAAGGGATAGACGAGATTGCGATCGTTCAATAATCTTTTTATTCATTTCCTATGATTCTCTGATCCTATTTCCTTTTGCCGTCGGTGGTTGACAAGCTAACAGCCCACCTGATCGTAAGTGGTAAATATCAATATCGCTCATGGACTTCTTCAATACTAGGGATTCTGCGAAGTTGCTACCTACCGTGAAGGAAGTGGGGTAGTCGGAAACGCAATAGTATGGATAGGTACTTACTACTCTTACGTCATCATTGTTATTAACTAGATCATATTTACTTCAGTGAGTAGTTCACAATTTATCGGTATCTAATAGCGCACCAAATAGATTGTTTTTGTTGTTGAATTATTTGCTCTTATAACTCGGTACAGATCGTACTGTTGTACACTAAAGAAAATATATTTGTTTTTTAAATCGTAATTCAATTTGCAGCGCCTAGTAAACTACTTAGTTGGAAAATAATAGTTTAAAACTATAAAAAATATTTATGTACCTCATCTCTATAGACCCAGGCAAACGGTTGAAGGTTGCAAATTCTGTTTCTTGTGCATCTGTAGCGCGTTGGTGTAAATTGAAATACCCTTTGCCTCTCCACTTAGAGCATTAAACCCTCTCCATTGCAAATCAAACAGTGTATTCCGAATTCCAATCCTCTGATGAATGTAGCTGAGTAAGGATTTATATTTTTAACCGACTTCAAAAAGGAGGAGTTTATCAATTCGGGTCGTATGTTTTTTTTTTTTTGTATGTTTGTTACCTCATATCTCGGTCATTTATGAACCGATTTGAAAGGAGGATCATAATGACCTTCATAAAAATAACCTACCTACTAGCAAAAAAACCTTCTGGATTAATCTATTAATATATGAATGAATAATATAGATTTAATACAAGAAATCGAACGGAATCAGATAAGTGCGCCTCAAATTTTTATGTATATCTGAACACAACTATCAATGACGTCTGCCTTCACGAGTATGACTGCGTTCGGGTAGTGCATCAGGCATATCCCCCGCGAGTGCCATTACCGCCCCGTGCATTTCAAAAGTTTGTTGCAAAGGCAGAATTAAAGATCCTTCTTGGCTGGCACCGACTCCAAAATAACTAATTAAAAACTATAAATAGTAAAGTATTATACGTATCAAGGATTGCGTTGAGTCCCCTTTATTGTTCTTTGCTATGAAGTAATTAAAATATTATTTTCTACTTTTTAGTTAAGGATTGAACATGTAACATTGTTTGAAGTCGGTTTTCATTTTTTTCTAAAAATTATTTTATTAAACTTATAGGCTGTCATTTCATATTTGTAAATTACATTTATGACGTTTGAAATAGAGGTGTTCCGTTTTCACACAAATATCGGTGTGGTATAACAATATAAAGAGTGTTAGTTTGAGTTTTACTGGATCTCTTTAATGTAAAAACTATATTATAGGGCCTATGTGTTGCAGTCACTTGCGTTCGCAACATTATATTCGCTGCATTTATTCACAACATATCCTGCAGGCATTGCTATCAAACTAGAACACGTAAGCTGACAACGCCAATTTTTATAGTAAAATGTGGAATAGCATTTTTGTAGGTAGTAGGTTAATATTAAAATAAAATTGATATGAAAACGTAAAGAGGAAATCAGATATGCCGTTAGTTGTTTAACATAATATTTTTGGGCAGGGTGTCTACCACTCTTAGATTCCAATGACGGTCTTAAGTTACCTTTCGAAGCCTTTACGGATTACTGAATTTCTTTCTTAATTCATTATCATAATATAAGCCGAAAAACGTCCTGTGCTGCACATAGGCGTCCTCCAAGTTTTGCCACCTTAACCGGTCGTAAGCCGCCCTCATCTCTCGGTTGCCTGAGACCCTTAGGGCTACCGCCACGTCGGTCCACCTTATGGGTGGTGGTTCTCTGATTCTTGGTGCTACACTATGGCAGCTTCGAGGCACACTAGGCACTCTTTTTACTTACTATTTCGAAATACGATTCATTACAATTCGTACTTTCTGCGTCACTGAGCTTTACTCTGTGCTCTTGTAAAATCATAAAGTCACATGTAGTCGTAAAATCGATCTCTTTGAGAGAATGAATTATGAGTTGCAAGAACGCGTTACCTACGTATTTAAAAGTTTTAAGATTTTCTGGATACACGTGTGTTCACTTAATTGTTGCTTAGCGCGGTAAACTGTATACGTTTGATGAAGGCGTTTTAAAAGAGAAAAAGATTTAAAAACGCATTGTGCATAAATTCTCAAATACAGTTCTTACCTTTTTTTCTAAATTTTAAGAGATTGCGGCAAGCAATTATTAAAGAAGATTTCATTACGGATTTTGCTATGATATAAATAGACGCAGGTACCTAGTTATTGTTATTGCAGGTTTTTCTATTTATCACTTAACAATTTTTATAGAACGTTTATGTGTAGTAAAAGAACTACCTACTATTACTTATAAAAAATACCATCAAGCTAGCGTGTGAAACGTGCAATAAAGGTGTTTAAAATGTTTATGCTAGTGATTATTATATTGAGTAGTAACTGCACATAAAAGCGTTCATAAACGATTAAATAAGCAATCAACAGGTAAATGACTACGACAGAATAAAATTTATTAGGCACATCACAGACTTCAGAATTTCTTTTATAAAACATCCGCCTAATATTTTTCTTAAGCTCATTGTTATTAATTAAAACTTTAAATAAAAGTTTATCTACACTAATATTATAAAGAGAATAAAAAATGTACTTTGTGTTTTTGTAGAATGCTACATTATGACTCAGTAATTTATACAAGAACATATTTTTATCGATATTTATGGGATTGGGTAGGGTAGGTATTGACCTGTGTGTAGTTGCACCCGTGCGATGCCCGAGCGAGTCGCTAGTACTAGCTCATAGTTAAAACTACCTTATAGATTTTAACATAAGCTGCACATCATACATGTTATGCAGGTGAATTTAACTGTCATGTTCATATTAAACACTCGGGGGTTCATTCGCACTAATGGCTTTATTATGAATCAGCTACAATCATAGAAAATTGGCGCAACTAGACGGCTGGACACAATTGAATATGCAACTAAAATTGTTTGTCAGTAATCTCTTCTGTTACTGACGTATAAATAATGTTATGGTATTATTACTCATTAAATCTATGATTAACCTATAATTTCAACACTGTTTCATATATGCCTTCTCTTTGTGTGGAAACATAATCTATTTAACACCAATACCTTCTAATTTATAATTATAGAGCGGGTTGATAAAATGCACATAATTTTCATTCTCGAAAAGCGTAAGATAAAAAAATAACTCGACAATTTTAGCAATATAATTTTAGATACGCATTTTGTGTAATATGAGTACTCTTTGTAACTAAGACGTTACAATTAACGGAAATAATGTATGAAAAATAATTATTTCTAAACATTGTTTTGATTACCTATTTGTGCGATAAATCATAAAAAAAACTATATCTAAAAAATCGGACTTAAATAAATTTAATATATTTAAATTTATACTCTAATATTTCGTCTTTTATTATAATTCAAAAAATGAAACACTATTAGTGGCACCTAGGTCTTGACGAAATACTTAGAAGTTACTTTAATGTAAGATATTATATTTGAACTTTTACATATTTAAGGAGCGGCGGAACACTCACTGATCAAATTTTATACTTAAGTGTATTAATATTAAGAGGTATTTGACTTCAAGGAGACCGATAAATCAACCTACATCGATGGAGTTATTACAGTAATTTGAGCCGATAAATCAACGGCCTTTCATACATGATAACGATAGTATTGCAAATTCAGACAATTCTCGAATTACCTAAGGGTATCTCTAGGTGCCTGGCAAACATTTTTCTACAACCTGAAAAGCACTTTTTTTACGTATCATTACCTACCTATACGCTTTTTATCTTGGTCTTCCAAAAGGTATATAACACCCACATCTCGCCAGCTATGTTAGGTCTCAAACTTTGAGCTAATACTAAAAATTTCTAGACAGACAAACTATATCCTGACCCAGAGAAGTAAGAAGGAAGTAAGTCTGGTCATTCTCTACCAGTCAACCTCACAGGTTGATGCAGAGATAAAATAAAGTAGGTGCATTTGAAGAAGGAATCTAACTAAAAATATTATTATATGATACATATAAGAATGAGATATACATAATATATAAATAAAGTATATCAATACATAATCATAACATACCTAGAATAAATAAATATAAATCAATTTATACATACATGAATAAATACTTACTAAGCTATTGTGATGATTCTGCCAATTTTTTTGCAAGGAGCTGTCTTATCTCGTATTCGGTTTGTGGACAACCTGATCTCGGCAGGGAGCAAATTCCATAGAAGAACAGATTGAACACGGATGGAGGAACCAACAAAAAATAATAACAACATTAATTTTGACCGAGAAGCCCTCATTTAAATTAAAATGATTGCCGTGCTGTATTGCCATAAGCCACACCAAATAATTATGAGTACAATAACTTTTCTTCTTTTGTAAATTTAAAGTGAAATTTTGTCAAGAAGTGCGTTACATACATATATCTATTTTTAACCGACTTCAAAAAGGAGGAGGTTATCAATTGCGAATGTCATCTGCCCCCTCCAATAATACGACATGACGACCGCGACCGCTCTGCCAAGAGCGTAACGACGAGGAAGAAGACCAATTCAGGTCGTATTTATTCTTTTTGTATGTTTGTTATCTCATAACTCGGTCATTTATGAACTGATTTGACAAATTATATTTGAAGTTATACTTCTTTTGGCGCGATTGGGAAAAATGATGAGAGTGAATTTTTACGATGCGCGCGCTCACCCACAGAAAAAAGCAACACCCTGAAGTTAGTTGCGAACCTTTTACACCCTGAAGTTAGTTGCGAATCTTTGTGTGTCGTATCAGTACAAATAATCAGTGTGAATAAATAAAAAATATATTGGCGTTTATATCAATTCAAATATTTATGTATGTATGCGTTGTGTTATTATTTGGTATTTTTGGATTGTTACGCCAAAGAAGTATAACTTTTTACGTGCGTACATGAGTGCACACACTCTTTTTATTTGATAGGATAAAACTCTAAAATCGGGTTTTTAATAAAAAATGGTTCAAAATGGTTCAGTAGTTTGGCTTTAATTTTATATGTTTTATTTTCCTATGCGAGGAGTGAAGCAACGCGTCGATGTAATATATATATTTATAGTTTTGTTAGAAACAACGTGGCCGTGGATGAGTGAATGCTTTAGGAGCAGTAGACTTTGAGAAATTCCAATCAACAAACAGCACAGGCCCGAGAAGGCGTCGTACGTGTTCCACGGACGCCTCTCGATGGAGGAAGGGGGGCTAGGCTCCCCAAATCAGACGAGGCCCGCTCACGTTGAGCGGGCCGTGGCCCGTCGGGATCGCGGATGAATGCGCGAGCGTCTCCTGTGACCCCGACACTCTGGCCGTCTGGAGGAACACCGTGGGTTTTAGTCGGTATGCCGGCCGCTGTCTTATTGTGGCCGGAGAGTCCGACATAACGCCCGCCTCGCCCAGGCAGGTGCATACGCGTAATGCGTTTCCCACAAAAAAAAAAAAAATAAGCGATGTTATTATTCCTTTCTATTTTTCTAAAGCGTGTAGTGGAAAATGTGCACAGAATAAAAGTTTTAGAGAATTTTAAAGCTTTCATTCGGTAAAACAAATTTTTTCTCTAACACTCACCGTTTTTGAAATATTAGCGAAAAACCAAAAACTGGGTACTTTAAATCCCCCTCCCCTCATCCTCCCCTCTCCAGCTCACCACCTTAGAGAAAGGACTCTTAGTATATTTACTTTCTGATCACCCTAAACACGTTTCTAAAGAAATTGCTAAGTTACTCGGTCACGCACTCTATAATTCTATACTGGAGTATTTCTAAATTTTTAATATTATAAGTTACAGTAATATTTTTTTTAACAAATTTATATTTATATAATTACAAAATGCGAAAGTAACTCTTTTTATTAGCAGTAATGAAAAACACATTTAAATACACCATTAATTAGCTTAGTCTAATGTGATAAAATATGCTTCAAGAGAAATATAAACTTTAACAGAAATCTAATACATAGCTCATTTATTAAATTTTAATAACTCTATAACTACCATGAAGATACTTATTTGTCAGTAAGTAAGTATTTCGAGTTTATTCGTCTCAAGTTTGATCTTCAAAGGAGAAACTTTGAATCGGCGTGAAACGCTCAACACCACAGAGGCGTGGTTTATTTATTGCACAGAAATATTGTTACGGAATTCGCCTAATAATTTGTTCACCGCATACCAAAAAATCATGACGTAGAAAAATGTGTGATCTTGTACATGACAAGTAAAAGCTTAAGTGTCGCATTATACTGACATACTATACACATAATTTTCCAAGGTCTTGGACTTCAATACTCTTAAATAGACATTACTATGATCAAGCAGCTGTATGAGTACCCTGAAGTGTCCTAGTAGGATAACTTCTTTACAATACATATATTTAGTTTAAAAAATTATTATTATTAAGTCATTCTTACGAATGTTAGTATTCTCTTCTTTCTTTACAAATTCAGCTTGGCAACTTTCTTATAAAGTACATAATAATATAATATTATATATTAACAAAATTAATATATTATTAAAAAGTTATTATCTCATTATGTTGAATTTAGACATACCTATTTCCTTACATTATTCAAATACCAGATTTTTGCAAAGCACTGTTATATATATATATATATATATATAATTCTAAATCAGTATAATATAATGCTCTATTTAGTTATTGTAGGCATAAGTTACGAAAATACAGAACACATTCTGCAGCTGCGTCTATACTCGTAGATTATAAAATCATTTTATCCGAGCTATGTTTCGATACCATACTGCACAGATGACAGCAATGCAACAAAAGAGCATAAAAATAAGTATAAGTAAAGAATTTTAGGTAGGTACTGCATAAAATGGATCATGTACAAAGTGTAAAATGCAAGTGAACACAAAAATTCCTACTAAATGTACAAAAAAATTTAAAATAATACTGATATATTTACGACATTAACTTGCTTTTCCAGACTCAAGAGGAGTAAAGTGAAACGCCTAAGGATATTATCAACATCACAAATAAATTCTTGCACTGGGTATTTTATTTCAACTCTAGCGGCTTTACCAGGCTTAGCCGGCCAACTTTATTGAACTGAGTAATGAAATATGTTATGTAAATAGGGCTTTATGCTGTGCCTACCTACAGTAACTTGTCACTTTCCATCACTTTCGTTATTGACGATAATTGACAAAATTTGAAAATGAATTTTGGTTTGACCAATTTGCGTTGAAACTTTAAATTGGTTTTGTTGGTTGAGTGCAAGTCACGGGTGTCATTACGTCTCATAGCAAAAGTTACGGCTAATATAATTTATGCCTATATAAGAAGATTTTATTCATTAAGACAATATGGATATAGGTATATGGATATATACGAACAACGTCTAAGCTTCAAATTTCGCTTAGGGAATTTGTTAATGTACCTACATCAGTCTAGATTAGTGTAGATCACTATTTAATAATATTGTTAGTTATTTCTAAATGATTTTTAACGTTTTAAATTCATTATTTAGGCCGTTTTATCTCAAGGAATAGATGACAAGTTGGGTGGTGGATTCATGCACTAGACAAATATACCTACTATAAACATTTCGAAACGTTGTACTTATAATTTATGTCCAAGACTTCAATAAATATGTAGATACAATATTTTTTGTTTGTGAAGTTTCATTAGAAATACATTAATTAAAAAAAATAAATCAATGCATTTTTATTTTTAACAGAAGCTATGACCAGACTAGATAGATACTTAAAAATAAAATGATTGCGTTGGACAAAATTTATTTATGAGTGAATGAAGTGTATATTTCTATGTCATGATCATGAATTATCTTTATAACCAATATAACGGGTGGCGCAAAAGTAAAGACCCTATTTGGTTCAGCTATAACATTTTTTCTAAATTAGAAAACTAGATTTAGATTTTTTTAAATGTATATTTGTGCCATTAAATTTCGTACCATTAGGATTTAAAGATGATGTCTTTTAAATGGTGACCTCCAGAGTTGATACACATTTGAGCCCTATGAAGAGGATGATTTTCCTTCAAAATTGGTTATGAGTGACGAAGCGCATTTCCATCTCTCAGGGCATGTCAATAAGCAGAATACTCGGTTCTGGGGCACTGATAATCCGCGCATTATTCAAGAAACACCTCTACACCCACTAAAAGTTACTGTATGGTGTGGCATCTGTGTTGACAGAGTGATCGGACCCTATTTTTTCGAAGACGCTGGAGGCAATGCGATTACTGTCACTGGAGAACGCTACAGAACCATGTTACGTGAGTTTTTGATACCCAGTTTGGACGAATTGGGGCTGGAGCACATCTGGTTTCAACAAGACGGCGCTACGGCACACACAGCGCGCGACACTATGGACTTAGTGAGGGACGCTTTTCCAGGCCGAGTTATCTCTCGTTTTGGCGATTTGCCTTGGCCTGCAAGATCACCCGATCTGACCAGTCCAGACTTCTTTCTTTGGGGTTTTTTGAAATCTCGGGTGTATGTGAACAAGCCACAGACTCTCGCAGCTCTAAAAGAAAACATTCGTCAAGAAATAACGAACATATCGCAGGAAGTGTTACGGCAAGTTATGCAAAATGTCATAAATAGGGCTCAAATGTGTATCAACTCTGGAGGTCACCATTTAAAAGACATCATCTTTAAATCCTAATGGTACGAAATTTAATGGCACAAATATACATTTAAAAAAATCTAAATCTAGTTTTCTAATTTAGAAAAAATGTTATAGCTGAACCAAATAGGGTCTTTACTTTTGCGCCACCCAGTATAAATATTGGTACTACGCTATTTGATTTCAAAAGAAGCCTCTCCATAGGTAACCATCTATCGGTCATGCTCACATATCACAAATTTAGAAGTTTTACAGTTTTATATTTTAGAAAGCTTTTGCCGCAAGCTAGCTCTGCACAAATGAAAATGGCTGCTTTATAGTGCCCTGTAAAATAAACACGCCCGCCATGGAAGTAATTCGATTTATTCGGGGCCAAAAATTGCGACAACGGTAATCCAATTCTGCCAGAAGATATTACAATGCGTTTAAAATTTACTTTCATGCTTTGTTATTAATACTTACCAACAAAAAATTCGAAGCTAAATTGTGAATATAAAAACCTTTGAAGAAACTAGCAACATATATATAACGATAGATTTCTTCAGTTTACATCTAAAATAGGGTCTTACTGTTGCATTGCCACGACACGACACAAGCAATCTAATGAGGCATCTTTTTATAGTTACAAACAATGCTTTTCTTTGCCCTCGTTTATCTAAAAAAATGAATTATTTTATTTTTTATTTTCTTTCAAAAACGTTGATTGAAATATACATTTTTGTTCTAATTAGCTCTTTGAAGGCTAACAAAGTTTTATACAGTTTACCACGCTGTAGTCATCTCTGAAATCGTAATTATTATAGTATGATATACAGTAATATTAGTATATTTAGGGTTCATTTTTTTATTTATCATCATTTCAGCCTACTAGGATTTGGATTCTCCAAACTACTACAGTCTACAAGTTTCCAATCAAGGTATTTACCACAACTACAACTATTATCTATAGTCGGCCCATCTGTTAAGAAGCCAGCACCACCTAAGTCACTTAAAAACTTCCTTGGTCCGTTTACCATCTTTTTGTTGTAATAATATGCCAACAGCGTTACAAAGGCCATCTGGTATTGCGGTTTTGCGAATCTGGTGTTTTGCATCTAAGCCACTGATACATGTGGATATCTCTCTACACCGGCGTCGGAACAAGCAACATTAGCAAGGACCTTAATGTTCTGAATGTCCAAGAAAGTGACATTACCATTCCTCAGCTTCCCCTTGCTATCCAAAGATTCTGACACACCATCTATAACCTAATGGAAACCATAGTTACTAACACTGGATATACACAATCTTAGTATTTACATAAAAATTATTGTCCAAAGATCAACGAAACATTTAAATTATAAAAAATATTATACTGTACAATTGCGGCAAAAATAAAAACGTAATAATAGGAACATTTTCACGGTGCGTTGAAATTGTGAGTCCCAAAGGCAGACCATGGCAACTGAATAAAGTGTCTTGATTATACTTTTGCGGCTATTTAATTATGAATCTCGACGTAATGCCCTCATTAATCATAACAGAGACTGTCACGAAGTGTTCGCAATAAAAAGAGCTAAAATTACAAAAACGTATGCAATAATAATTTCAGAACTTGTTTTATTATCTCAAATGTATAATTATTTTTGTAAAAATGTCGATTAAATGTTTTCGGTTTTATTTTTTAAATGAAAACCAGCCGTAAGTTAATTATATCCTCATAAATGAGGTAAATTTTATTATACTAAGATTTTTCTTCCTTTTTGTTTTGAAAAGACTAAAAAAATAAGTAAATGAATATTGCGCAAACAGAAATGGAAACGTTTTAAAAGAAACAGTTTGACTTTATTTGCTTTGCTCTTTGAAACTAAGCTGAAGATCTAAAAGTTATACGTGTGTACCAACTTCAATTCAAATGTATTTGAAGGACAACTATAGTCGAAATATATTTATTTCTGTCCCTAAATTCAAATCATTTACAGATTAATTAAACATTCCTATATATTTGTTATTGTAGTTTTTACACTTTCTTTTTTATTATTATCAATGGCAAGTACCGAGATAAATAATGTTTTTAGGCAGAAAACTCACTTAAATACATAACTTGTACTTACAATATTAATGCAACGCCGAAATTCATAAAACTATAGCAAAAAAGATAACTAAAACTATTGGAAATGCACTTGTTGCAGGTCTCATTAAGTCCAATTTTCGATAATACATAATAAAATTAGACATTTTTAACCGACTTCAAAAAAGAGGAGGCAAGAAGGATCATAATGACTATAATAAATATAACCTAACTACTAGCAAAAATAACCTACTTGATTAATATATTAATGTAAAATATAGTTTTAATACAAGAAATCGAACGGAATCTGATAAGTGCGTGTCAAATTTTGTATGTATCTAAACACAACTATCAATGACGTCTGCCTTCACGCGTATGACCGCGTTCGGGTAGTCCACTCAGGCATAGCCCCCGCGCGTGCCATTACCGCCCCGTGCATTTCGAAAGTTTGTTGCAAAGGCAGAATTAAAGATCCTTCTTGGCTGGCACCGACTCCAAAATAACTGATTATAAATTGTACATAGTAAAGTATTATAGGTATCAATGATTGCGTTGATTTCCCTTTAATGTTCTTAGCTATGAAGTAATTAAAATATTATTTTATACTTTTTAGTTAAGGATAGAACACGTAGGTACTGATTTGAAGTCGGTTTTCGTTTTTTTTCTAAAAATAATGTTATTAAATTCTAAAATTACCGCACATCAAAATGCTTACAATCGATACCTATGTGTTGTGTTGTTTTTGTAATATTGACATTGGTCATAACTTGAAAGCATGACATAAGTTGTTGCTAAAATAATTTTGTGAAGGACAGATTATGGTTATACTAAGTGTGACTATCGAGTTAAAGTTGAAAATTTACGAGGTCGCGGGCGTGCAATCAGGATGAAAGCATCGTCACAGATGACGACCCTTTGCCCACACCCTACCCACAAAATAATCATTGTATGTTAACAACTCAGCGCTTTAAGCGCTGAATATTATACACTTGTCAACTAAAATGTTTCGATTTAAACAATGCTTTTGCTTACATTTGACATGTTGGATATTTACTTTAGATACATTCATGAATGTTTTATAATGAAATTAAGTATTTGTTTAACATCGCGTAACGTTGATAGATTCTTCTTCAACATAATTAACAAGCGATCAGAGATTTAACTAGCGACCCGCTCCTGCTTCGCATGTAGGTACTACTTATGCTTTTGCGACATGGTTACAAATGCCAGCTCTTCTCTACTTTCAACATCATGATGGTACAGGCTTCTTCTCATATAGAGAAGATTGATCACTTTGCTTGCAATAGTTTTAGTTATCTTTTTTGCTTGCTCAATGCGAATTGTCGTTTTTATACATCTCTACTCTATTATATATTGTATTATACTAATAAACCTTACAGTGGACATGCTCATAAAAACTGTATCAAAATCTGTTATATGGTTTAGAAGAAGTTAACGTAGAAACAGAAGCATTTCTTAAATATTCTAAGATTCTATTTTAATTTTTTTTTTTTTTTTTATATATATATTTATTTGTTTAGTATGACAAAATTTTTAACGTATAGGTATCATAGATACTCTTTGTTCACTATCGTTATTGTGCCATACAATAGGGGTTGAAGTCCTTGTTCTGAGAGGTTGAATCTGTTCCCCCCAAACGGGGTTCTCGCCTTGTCGCGGCGGGGGATCTTAGTAACCGTGGTTACCCACAACCACGGTGAACCAAGAGGAACCCCAAGGAGGCGCCACTCCTCTGGGCTTTGGTGGTAAGCCCACGATGGAGCGGCTCAGGAGGGTTGCGGTACTGTAAGGGCGGCACCGCAACTGGGTCGGGCTGCGGTGTTGCTTCGGCGACACTGCGGCTGAGGAGTGGCGGGACCGCGGCGGGAGAGGAGTGCCGGTAATACGGTGCGCCGTCCTCCCTACCTGCCGCGGCCTCGGCGGGGCCGCAACCGCCAGATTGCGGACGCGGTGGGGCCGCAGGGGAAGAGGAGTGTCGGTATTGCGACGCGCCGTTCTCCCTATCCTCTGTGGCCGACTTAGAAGGTGGCCCCGACACTGGAGGAACACCGTGAGTTTTAGTCGGTATGCCGGCCGTGCTTTGAGTGCGATCGAAATTCCCATGAAAAAAAAAAGGGGGTTGAATCTGTTGCCAGATGGCAATACTTTTTATCAACAGGTAAATCGACCAAACAATTTTAAAGTATGAACCGTGGTAAGAACTCAACACAGCATGCATCAAGATGATACCTTTTATTATTAGCACTAGGTTTAAGATCAGATTTGTTATTGATTTTAAAATGAATAATATCATAAACTTTTAAAACTTGTAAAACATAAATAATAATTTGAGACCCAATAAATTTTTTGATCGCAAATAAACTTCTACCGTGCAATTCAAAGTTACTAAATAATTAAGTATTAAGTAAATACTACTTCACTATATCAATATATTAGAAACCAAAAAGAAGAGCGTACGATGGCTGAATAAAGTTGTAATAAAACAGAAAGTTATAGTGCAGTTAGAGAGGCATTTACATAAAATAAATCTTTGTTCACTAAAAGACCAAATAATCAGATATTGTGTATTAAATTTATCTATAGATAATGCAATTCGATAACTGTGGAGAGAAATTAACTGTTTGTTCTAAAGCAAGTAGGTAGCAAACTTAGAACAGTGCAACCTTATATTCAGTTTCTATCAGTCATTTAAACTATGATTGGCAATCTATATCTATACTATTATATAAAGCAGAAGAGTTTGTTTATTTGTTTGTTTGAATGCGCTAATCTCTGGAACCACCAGTCGAATTTGAAAATTCTTATTGTGTATAATATTAGCCCAGTTCTCGAGGAAAGTTATAGGCTATGTAACATCACGCTACTGGCGACGGAAGCAGAGCAGTAAGCAAAGACGATGGTAAAACCGCGCCACGGAAAGATAGTAGTTTGTTAAGAGAGAAGTTATAAATGAATAACTGATATAAAACAAAATACGTATTTTTTCGTATATATTAAGCTTGTTTGTTGCAACATAAGTCAGTAGAGGTACCTACAAGAGGCCAGTCGCAGATTGCTGAAATTTCTAATTAATTACCCAATCTCGTACACACGCCGCCGACTTGCTCAGATGAACATGTAGTATTTTCTTCAGATATATATTTTAGTTCACATCTGTGTTTTATTGCACCCGGTCAGCTGGTGTTATATTTTCTGTTACATTGAAGTCGCCAAACTGTTCATATACGACGATATTGCATCGATTTTGTGTTTGCTCTTATACGATCTTGATACTCCAATAATAAAACTAAAAGTTATTTTTTCCTTATTTTCATTTACGAGACCATTATCGTCTAATTAAAAATATATTTCTTTATTTTTTTTAACCAATTTTATAATACAAAGCAGTTGTGAGTGCTAGAGAAACTAGAGTTAAACACATATTCAAAACTGTTTCAAAACTTCTAATCTTCTGGCAAGTTCTAAGATTTGCATACATATTTTTATTTTATTTATATGCATAGTTTGGCATTTTGGTGTGGCTCTTTCTAAAGCAAAGGCTTCAGCGAATCTTTAGTTTGAACTTCTGAGCGTCAGTCAGGGACTAGATTTGAACACCGTAGGGGACAATGGGCAGTATAGGTATACATGTCGACGAATTGCCGCTTTAGTTAAAATGTTATGTAGATTATTCATTAAAGTTTTACACAGAGTAAAACGATTGACCAAAGCTTCAAGATATGTATGATATGTGTAAATATGATTTTGACGCAGTGTGTACGAGTGTACAAGGTGTAAGAAAACTAAAATATTGTTATTATCCACAGTTGTAGACGTTCTGCCGCGAATTGTTCTTTACAAAACTCGAATTGAAAAGCCTTCCAGCCTCAATTTGAATGCAGGAAAACTTTGCAATAGCTTTTATTCCATGTCGGAAAGCAAATGAATTTACGACTTACGATGAATCGAGTGTTTTTTTTACTTTCAATGCGGTGTAGGTACGTACTCCGAAAATTAAGAACTTTTTTAACTTCGCTAACAGTTGTGTAATGTTCAAAAACTTAATAAACACCTTGGTAATGTTGATTTATGTTAACATTAACCTTATTTTGCATAAATACGTTTGAGGCTATGGTGTAGGTAGGTATGTGTAAGCATTGACAGAGATTGATTATGAAAACATTTGGACTATATCATCCAAACTGATTGGCTGCGTGACGGCCACAGTCGCTCGTTGATTTTGCTCTAAAATGCAAATGAATTTATCAAGTGCTGGAAACCGAGGCACGTGCTTGATGCATTAGTTATTCATTGAAGCTGTCCACATCATCACTCGACCTTTGGACGTATTTAGAATGGTATTGGCCAATATTGAATACATCTTTGGCTACTAGCGTGATGTTTTATAGTCTATCAACTCCCTTAAGAACGCAAAACTAATCAAATTCGACTCGTATTTCTAGAGATTAGCGTGTTTAAACAAACAAACAAATAAACTCTTTCGCTTTTTATAATATTTAGTATGGATTTTTTTTACTATGGCAAAAACCCTCAAATAGAACGGTACCATAAAAAATGGCTCCAGTCTCGGTCTTCCGCTATTCCTGATTACGGTAGCGGCTATGGTAATGACGGGGTAGGGTGTGCGAAAATTCCCTGGGTGTGGCCAGGCTTTCCAAAATGACGATCTTTGGCCCTGGCAATATATAACGTGCGCACACTGCGGAATGACAAGAAGATTGTTGAAGTGGAGGAAGAATTGAGCACGCAACGGTGGGACAAAGTGGTTTTATCTAAAGTCAGAAGACAGGGGCAGGACACATTAACCTTGAAGTCCGATAACTTGCTCAATTTTCGGGAGGGCCACCAACTGACCAAGGGTGGAATCGGGTTTATCGTCCACAACTACTTCAAAAACAGTGTTATGAAAATCGAGATTGTGTCGACTAGGATATCATACCATATACTCAGAATCACTAAACGTTATTCGCTGAAGGTCATACAGGTTATGCTCCCACTTTGACATAGCCCGACGATGTGGTCGAGGCTATGTATGAGGACATTGCCAGAGTTATACATGCCTCTAGGACCCAATACACCGTTGTCATAAGGAACTTTAACGCGAAGCTGGGTAGACAAAGCGGTAACAAGTTGAGAGTGGAGCAGTTTGGATTTGGTACAAGGAATCCCCAAATCCAAATGCTGGCTGATTTTATGGAGAAGGAAGATCTTTAGGTTGAACTCCTCTTTCACGAAACTACACTGCGGTAGTGCGGGTGAGAAGATATGTACAACATATCTTTTCATCCGCACTACCGCAGTGTCTCAATATCAAGATCTTTGACCAGAGATGACAAACGGAGCAGAGGCGGCAACCGATGGATGAGGGCTGCGAACGAACGGCCACGATTCGACAATTGGTTGAGGCATATGTCCAGTAGCGGACGTCTTTTGGTTGATATTATATGATGATAGATTAATTAACATGACCAAATATGATCAAATGGCATTGATAATTGATTTTAGATTAGAACTGTATTATGACAAAAAATTAAATTTCTCATTCACATACTCTAAATGCAATTCAAATTATTTTTAGTTAATCCATTTCTTAATGCGCTATTTTAGTTAGATTAATATAGAGTTACGATTTGCAGTGCAATTTCAATAAATTTGTTTCTATATTTATGAATGACTGCATCTTATTATGCTGCCTACTAACCCTTATCATAGCTGAGTACGTATATGCAACTTGCTGGCACTTATTACGACGGAACGCACCGCATCGCATCGCGAAACGAAAATGCTCCTACATCCCTTTCGGTCATTTTATATGAAGTACCGCACACTACATGCGGACGCATCGCAACGCACTATTTGACGCAATATTGCAATGCGTAGGGGTGTGGCTATAGTATGCTGTCCTTTAGTAATATACTTTGTAGGTACGTATTATAATATATATAATCCTACCGGACGAAATTCTTTGAATGACAGTATGTATAGAAGAATTTAGCGGAGAATAGATTGCAGAAATCAGTGACAAAAAACACATAATAAATGAAATTAAAATATGAACATCGCAATTATACCTATTAATAAAATAATTTTGACTCAATGAAAATCAGACGAACTTATATAAAAAGTGCAATATGAAACGCAATCATGTTTTATTATAAACAACGTCTTATTGAGGAATGCGCACGGACAAGACCTATTGTATGTAGTATGAAAAAAACCTTTCAGCAAACCTATCTATGATAATACCTACATGTAAAATACAGTTCAAAGTTACTACAGTTTATTCTGTAATAGGATACTGTTGTTGAACGCTCGAACTCCTATCAACTTTGACAAAATTGTTTAGCTATTTTATAAGCATTTAATTAATGGATACATACAAAATTGTTTTTATTTATACAAATCTGCGGGAGCATACAGTAGCACGGTTGTGCCATCCTTGTCTCGAAACAGTTCATTTTTGACTATCTATAACTTCGTTGTGGATATAACTAGAAGCCTGAATTTTCAGTAACCAAGCAGGCATTGTATAAACGCGGTATATTTCAAAGTTCATTCAATTTGAACCAGTAATGTAAGAATTTATGTTAAATTCTAAACTAGTCAAAGTTTCTTGACTTTGTTATTCAAAAATTTTGTTACTAATTACTGACCGATCATCAAAACTCTAGGGCACTTCTAGCAGATATAGAAGCTTAAAATTTAGAATAAAATTAGTGTTTAGTGTATAAATCAAGATTAATAAGAAGAAGAGAAAATATTTTGGAATTTTAGTTCAGTTTTCTAGATACACCTACTGCATAAATAACTTGGTAATCCTTCATAATTTTTTTACATGTGTTTTGTTAAAATTTAAGTATTTTTAAACGACTTCAAAAAAGGTTTCTTTATTAGAATAATTATACATACATATATTTATTTAAATTCGAAATGGTCCAGTGGATAAAGCACCCGCTTCGTAAACACGAGGTAGTGGGTTCTAATCCGGGCAAGTATCAATGTGATTTTTCAAATCATATGTACTTTCTAAGTTTATCTTGGACATTTCTGACTGGCGGTGAAGGAAAACATTGTGAGGAAACCTGGACTTAAAAGTCTGAAATTGCCAATCCGCCTTGAGCAAGCGTGGTGATTTATGCTCATACCTTCTCTATATACAAAGATTCCTTTGCCCTGCAGTGGGACAGTGAACAAGCTGGTATTATTATATATATATATATATCTTATATTATATAATATATAACTTATATTATATATATATATATATATATATATATATATATATATATATATATATATATAATATAAGTGTATTCGCGGTGTACTTCGTCGTTTATGAACCGATTTTGATGATTCTTTATTTATTACACTTTTGTTGGAAAGGAGACATCCCAATGGTGGTACCATGATAAGGAAACCGAATACTGATGATGGCATCCCAGAGAAATCGACTGGAACCTTTGAAAATCGTACTGTCGTCAAGTTAACTTTTATTTTATTTAAAAGGCAAAAGGTCTCATAAGTATACTGTATAAATATACTGACTTGGTATAGCATGGATCTCACAACTTTTTACGGTAAAAGAACTCAGTTGCGAGACTTGGTATTTTTTACAAGTTGTTTTTGATGGCATTTTATATGACGTGATAAAATGAAATATGTAATAAACATAAAAAAGATCTATTTGGATGCAAACCATTCAGCACTTTATCACCTACAATATAATGCGTAGACCATTAGAACAGACAATACATAGAACCTGAACAAAGCGACATAGAACTATTCAATGACAAAAACATAATATAAATTTAAATCATATGCATTTAATGCATATATTTAAAAAGAAGCATTTAATGTGAACAATTAGCGTTCAGCGTAGCGTCACGATAATAATGCTTGGGTAGTGCAGTGAGAAGAGATAGGTACACGTGATTTCTGAGCAAGAGGTTGTGGTATTGACACCGTACTTGAAAAACTTTTGTGTAATCCATCGTGACAAAGAGTGTTTTCTTAAAAATAAAATACTGCTAATAGATACTTTGCTTGCAATCTGTCATAAAGACATAATGTAAGCTTAATAAATTTCTAAAATAAGGCAAACTCTTGATTACAAAAAACGTTTTATCATATCCGAGATTACAAAAGCAGAACAAAATCGCATAACAGCACTGAGGAGTGCAGCTCCGAACGGAGGCCTTCAGTTCCAGTCAATTACCTTCCGAGTACCTTTGGTAGACCTGTGATCAATTCATGTCGTGACCTGCATCTACAAACCTGAATAAACTTTGCGAATTTTATCTCTTCTTTTATCTTATTTTCTTACGTAACTTGTACAGAAAATAAAGAGAAATTTGAAGCGACACGTAGTAAAAATATCCAGAGGCTGTTAAAAGGTAAATTTAAAGAACGTGGCCGAAATTATAACCTTCTTTCTTTCGCTAGTAACTTATTTGCATATCGCTTTAGGGGAACTGGGCTCTTCGTCGCTACGTGTATTCTGAGATTTTTCTATTTATCTAACACACTCAGTTGAAATAAATATTGCTGCTAGTTTTCAGGCTGACGTTTTTATTAGTGTCTAATAAACACCTTGACGATAGATTAAATCTACGCACTTTATACAATTTTTTTTATACGCATGCCATATGTATGACGAAGTCATTTAATTTATTTTAAATACGCTTATCATCTCTTATACACACAGAATATAGTATAAGTATTAGTTTTAGATACATTTTGAACGTGACTGCACTGACTGTTGTACCTGTACCATGCATTACGTTTATATTCAAGATACAAGCTTCGCTAAAATGTTAATAACATTTCTAGTTTTGTAAAAAAAAGCTTAAAACGATTATGTACAGCAACATTTGTTATAGTAAACAAGTAAAATATTTTTCGCAAATTACCATCACAAAAGTAGTACAGTCATTTGGTAGTTTACCTGAAAAATTTTTCGAGAGTTTTGAAAACTAAGGGGCTAGACAAGTGGCATAGATTTCTATTTTATTTATATAATAGATTATAAGATGTATGGGATTGACATAAGCTAACGACAATGTTTACGTTATATTTTTTAGTCTATTAATTTATATATTTTTATATACTCTTGCCGAATTTCGACTTTGCCACCTCGCAACTTTACCGCTCGCAGCGCATTATTGACATTGTTTTTGTAAAATCTACAGTTTTGGCGTACGACCGCAAAGTGAAAAAGTGAAAAAAAGTGCTCTTTCTTTCTTTAGCTCTAGCTCTTTCTCTTATCTACTTCATATTTCTTTTCGTAGAGATTTTTTTTTCTTTTTTGAATTTGAATAATTAATTTTAATCAACTTCTATTCTAAACAAAATATTGCATTACTTTCATTAGCACGTTTACACCTATTCTTTTCTTACCGGACTGTGAGCCAAAGTAATTTTCAAACCAAGTCGTTACGCAATATTGTTAATACACTCCGGGCTTAGCACTTGACCCTGTGAATATTAGATAATGAACTTTTAGTGTCCTAGTGCTAATCTAGTAATCAATACGTGCGTGCTTCTCTCGTGATTATACTCGCACCAGAATATCAATTGGCCGAAGTTTAAAAAAACATGTACCAAATTAGGATAGATTATATACCTCTTATGACCGGATATTAAATATTTACTTCCATATAATAATAATATTTATATTGCAAGAAATTAAGATGCAGAACATTATCTTCTAAGAAACCAATACTAGGAACATTTACTGTTATTAACTGTCGTGCAAGAGACAGAGAGGAACACTGTTCAATTACTCGTATTTAGACAGTTCGGTGCATCTACTATATACGAAGATGGTTAACAAACCCTTTAACACTACACAAACACAACAAAATTGTATAGCATTTCAAGTCTTCTCTATATTTATGGAGACAAAGGTGAACCGCAGCGCGTATTCTTAACAATAAAATAGTTAACCTTAAACCTATATAAAAAGAATAAAACAATTTATAAAAATATAGCCTTGCAAAGGTAAAAGATCTAAAATGGTGATATTGACACTATGAGTACAATACTATATATCATCTCATTGAGTTCTGTATGACTAACAATAAATTGTGTCAAGCTATAACTTGGCCATTAGTATGTTTTAAGAAGCTTGTAATATTGTTAACTTAAACAGCGACAGTGGTAAAGATTGCAAAATAACACACCATAACATGTCTAATTGTCACCGATATGTGATCACGATACCAACTTAGTTCACTTTCCAATAACTTCAAGATATACAAGTGCCTAAAATTCATTTCCTTCCATTTAATTAAACCCGTTTCGGCCAATATTTGCATATTCTTTATTCAAAAGACTTAATTTTTAATTAGATAGAAGTTGTTTCATAAAATTTATTAGCTAACTAGCTTTTGCCCGCGACTTCGCTCGCGTGAATATCGTTTTTTTCAATAGACATTTTTTATATTTTTTTATACTGTGTATATGTTTTCCATACAATTTTTAATCTACCATTCATACAAACCCTCTTTCACCTACCTAAAGATATCCCTCGTAAAATAAATATACAGCACAAAAAAGCAAATTTTCACTACAATAGCTTTTTCCTTCCCCCTCCCTCTTCTTCTCCACTCCTCCCTTATCGCTTTCCCCCTTCCCTCCCCTTTCTCCAATCCACCTCCTTCAGCATCCTTTGTCCCCTCCTCCACTTTCCCCACGCCTTCCCCTCCTCCACTCCATCTTCCCGTGCCCTCCCTTTTCCCTCCTTTCCGTCTCTCTTCTCTCTTCTTACCCGACCCTTCCCCTTCCCGTTCCCTACCTTCTCCCTCACTTCCCACTCACTTACCCTCACTTCCCCCACCCTTCTCCTCCTTTCCCCTCCTTTCCCCCTCCTTTTCCCTCCCTTTCCCCTCCATTCCCTCTCCCTTCTCTCTACCTTCCCCGTCCCTCTTTCTTTCTTTTTCCCGTTCCTTTCCCTGCCATCTCTCTCACTTCCCCTTCACTTCTCTCTCATTTCCCCCTCGCTTACACCTCACTTCTCCTCTCTTCCACCTCACTTTCCCCTCAGCTACCACTCAGCTCCCCCTCAGCTCCCCCTCCCCTCCCCTCACCTACTTCTCACCTTCCCCATCCCTCCTCTCACTTCCTTCGCACTTCCCTCTTCCTCCCCCTCAAACTAAAAAAACAAAGAAGTTGCATACAATCGTTTTCATCCTTTTTCACTCACTTAGGGGTAGAATTTTAGAAACCCTTTCTTAGTAGATGCACCTCTAGACATTAAGACAAACACACCCTCCAAATTTCAAGTCGCTACGACCTGACACTTAGGCTGTACGTTGTCTGTTAGTCAGTCAGTAGGTCAAGACAAAGCCTTTTATACTGTGTATGGATTAGACGTATAGCCATCGGGGATCAAAGCATACAGGTTGCTAGGAATGCTAACACGTGGCAGAGCCACATAAAGCTGACCGTGCGAAAAACAGCTAATACTTAGATCCACACTCACATTCGCAACTTTTAGTTTCTGACCTTGGGCTTTATTAGTTGTCATCGCGAAACATAGGCTCACTGTATTCCGCAAGCCTTTAAAATCTCTGCTTCTATCAAGTTTTGTTGTAAATTAACCAATGTTGGACGTGATTTTTTAAATCGCCACAACTTTTTTATTTATGAACCGATTGACATAAAAATAAACACTAAATGTTAAGTGAAGCTTACCACTATGTATCAGTGAAAACCATATCTAAATCGGATAAGCCGTTTCTGAGATTAGCGTGAACAAACGCACAGACAAATAGACAAAAATTTTAACAATCACAGTTTTGGGTTCTATTTGCCTAGGTAAAGGTCGCAATAATATTTTTTCTCATATATCTGCCATGTACAGGCAGCGACCGACTACATTTTTATTATATGTATAGAAGAAGATATAGATTATTACCTTTTTTTTAAATATATAAGTTTTATTTTTAAGCACTAGATAATCACGTCTGCGGTTTTTTTAAGATTATTTCAATAAGATACTTAAGTATCTCTGCAACTTTTATGGTAAGTAACTTTCTTGCATCTAATTAAGATTAATTCACTGGGCATACTAACGTGCTTTTAGATGTGGCATCAATCATTATTATGAATAAAGATTTATTATATACTAGTTAGTATACATTAATTGTAACTGGTATCTAATAAGTAGATATAATTATACTATTTATTTATAAAATACACATAAAAAATCACAGAAGTAGGTATGTTAAATAGGTACTTACCGATTTACATAGGTACTGACCGTCTGTTGTGTTATTATCGCTAAACTTCTCTTGACGGAAACACTTCGTTCGGAATACAACTGCGCCAATGAGCCTTTCGAAAGATAATTAAGTATAATGAATATTGTTGAATGAAACTAAAGAAAAACTCCAACTTTTATCATCATTTTACTTCCCTGGCACAAATTTGTTATTATTGTTATCAAATATTTACAAAGATTCCAAATTTTACAAATTATATAATTGTACAAAGTTACAAATCGATAATACAGTTAGAAGAAGAATCTAAAGTACAAGAAACTCTTAGCTAAGATTTTATTTATTGCCAAATTTTAAATAGTCGCCGGTGAAGAAACCACGAAACCTCTCCAACACTGGAAGTGTTGTAAAAGGAGACTATGGGAACACAAGATAACGAAGTGCATCGTTACCTGCGTACCTACTAAAAATCACTGATATGCGATCACCAACACACCAGCCAGGAGTCTTTATTATAGTAAACAACTCCCTTTGGAAGAGGCCTATGTGGGCGTTACATAAATTCATAAAACTTATCCTAACGAAGGAAGAAACGTCATCAATAGTTGTCAACCAATTTGCTTACGACTAATTCACTGAGAAGAGTAGAATTAAAACAGTACCTGTCTATTGTTGTACTTTGTATTTCTATCACTAAAGCATTAAATCCTTTTACAAACTAGTACCTATCTTCATTTGTATACTTCTTAACATTAAATAGATTTAATCTGCTTAACCCACAGAACACAGAAATACTCTTCCTTCGACTAAACTTATCTATTCCATTTATTTAAATTATACTGTTTATTGTAGCTTTAAGCGTATAAGCTAAAACAAATCGGTTCGTCCGAATCTTTCTCATCATGAGTGCATATAGGAAGATATTGTCATCTCTTATTTTCATTATGTTTTAAGTATTCGTCATTGCAGCCGAAAGACGTCTACTGCTGAAAATATGCCTTTCCCAAATATCGCCACTTTGGCTGTTCTCATCGGCTTATCCACCTAGTGAGGGATCTGCTCACTTTGAAGCTTAATTTAAGTTGTAATTAAGTAGACTTTAGTTGCTTCATGTGATGCTACTAAAGTGCATAATAATAATTTAAATATGGTATTGTGCTCTTGTAAATCTTGTTCTAATTTGTAATTAAATATTCAATGACACGAATCGGTAATAGTACTTTAGCATATACATTTACATATAGCTATATGGTTTTTAACCGACTTCAAAAAGGAGGAGATTGTCAATTCGGGTCGTATGTTTGTTTTTGTATGTTTGTTACCTCATATCTCGGTCATTTATGAACCGATTTGAAAAATATGATCATTTATCAATCAAAATATGAAAAATATGATGAAAATATGATATCATCATTTATGAACCAATTTGGAAAATTATTTCTTTATTTGAAAGGGTATACTCTAAAATCGGATGCCATATATTTTTTATAAAAAATGGTTCAGTAGTTTGGCTTTAATTTTATATTTTTTTATTTTCGTATGCAAGGAGTGAAGACGTGTAAAGCAACGCGTCGATATAATATACATATAAATATATATAGTTTTGTTAGAAACAACGTGGCCGTAAATGAGTGACCATTTGTGTAACTTCATTTTAAGCGTCTCCATGCTTTAGAAGCAGTGGACTCTGGTTATCACTATAATTTGGTAGTCTTTAAGCCAAGTCGGAGGCCTTATGGTCGTAAGAAATTCCAACAGCAGCGGGCGACCATAAACCTGATTTTACAGCACCACTGTTTATTTTTTATTATATATCTGTTACGCGATTGCTCCCTCAGTTAAATTATGATTTTTGATGATTCTTTATTGTTCGTAGGTCATCACTTTTTTGTTTTGGTTTGTGCTTTCCGGGATTCAGGATTCAGCGATCAGCAAAAGTGTTGATGATGACTTTATATCTCTATATTTACAATCTTACCAATCGTTAATATTTTTTCGAAACGGCGCTGTCTTATTTGCGCAGCACGTTTAGTAAGCCTAACCATGTCAAATATATTAACAATACACAATTACTACCCACTAAAAGTTTTAAAATAAAATTATTTTTAGAAAAAAAACAAAAATTGACTTCAAAACACGTGTTCAATCCTTAACTAAAAAGTAAAAAATAATATTTTATTCATAGCTAAGAACATTAAAGGGGAATCAACGCTATCATTGATACCTATAATACTTTACTATTTACAATTTATAATCAGTGATTTTGGAGTCGGTGCCAGCCAAAAAGGATCATAATGACCTTAATAAATATAACCTACCTACTAGCAAAAATAACCTACTTGATTAATCTATTAATATATTAATGTAAAATATAGATTAAATACTAGAAATTGAACTGAATCTGATAAGTGCGTGTCAAATTTTGTATGTATCTAAACACAACTATCAATGACGTCTGCCTTCACGCGTATGACCGCGTGCGGGTAGTCCACTCAGGCATAACCCCCGCGCGTGCCATTACCGCCCCGTGCATTTCGAAAGTTTGTTGCAAAGGCAGAATTAAAGATCCTTCTTGGCTGGCACCGACTCCAAATTAACTGATTATAAATTGTAAATAGTAAAGGGTCATAGGTACCAATGATTGCGTTGATTCCACCTTTACCCCCAGTTTCTGAAAGGCTGATCAACGAAAAATTAACTAATCACTTGTTAAATCTCATGTGAAGTACCAATTGGGTTGCTAAAAGCATCAATATTTAGTTTAATTTGATTTACTTAGAAACTAGTTAGACCAAATTAAACTAATTATCTATGCTTTTAGGTACTTCACATGCGATTTAACAGATGATTAGTTAATTTTTTGTTGATCAGCCTTTCAGAAACTGGGAGTTAATATTCTTAGCTATGAAGTAATTAAAATATTATTTTCTACTTTTCAGTTAAGGATTGAACACGTAGGTACTGTTTTGAAGTGGGTTTTCGTTTTTTTTTTCTAAAAATAATTTTATAAACAACTCCACTGCAACTGAGTGCAAACATGATACTAAGTTTATTTTAAAATAATCCAGACAAATTAATTAACTAGAGTGAGATTAAATAATAGTATAAAGTTATAAACTGTGAAGTGAATCAGTTCAGTAGAATGTATATAGAACGAGTAAAGATTACTATATCTTTAGTGGACTCAGCTTGGCTTACCAGTAAAAATAAACTAATCGAAGGGAAACTTATTCCACAAAAAATGTAAGAACAAAAGGCAACGTTAATTATTGAGTTTCACGATTAACTGATTTCTGAAAAGAACAAATCAATTTCATTTGGACTTCTTCAGAAGTTCTAATTGCGAGAAACGCCATAATGTAGTCATTAGTCAATAGATGGAACTTTATCGATTGACTGCCAGCCATGCGTGGCCGAGATTTGGCAAATCGTTTACACAATTTAACGACACTACCTACTGCTAATATTTTTGTTATTATCCTAATAATATTATAAATGTGAAAGTTTGTGTGTATGTGTGTGTGTCTGTTACCACTCAGCGCCTAAACGGCTAAACCGATTTCATCGAAAATTGGTATGTATAGATTAGGTTCTGGAGACAGACATAGGCTACTTCTTATCACGATTAACTGATTTCTGAAAAGAACAAATCAATTTCATTTGGACTTCTTCAGAAGTTCTAATTGCGAGAAACGCCATAATGTAGTCATTAGTCAATAGATGGAACTTTATCGATTGACTGCCAGCCATGCGTGGCCGAGATTTGGCAAATCGTTTACACAATTTAACGACACTACCTACTGCTAATATTTTTGTTATTATCCTAATAATATTATAAATGTGAAAGTTTGTGTGTATGTGTGTGTGTCTGTTACCACTCAGCGCCTAAACGGCTAAACCGATTTCATCGAAAATTGGTATGTATAGATTAGGTTCTGGAGACAGACATAGGCTACTTCTTATCCCGAAAATCGGTATGGTTCTTGAGGAAGACGAACCTCATTTTACGAGCGAGTGAAGCCGTGGAGCACAGCTACTCGTATTATTGAAATAAAAAAAAAACAAAAAAAGATTGACGAAATGTCGACTTATTGAAGGCCATCTACGGTGGCAGTTGCAATGGTGGCTGAATCGACTGCTTACCATCAGACAGAGCGTAAAGCTAATATAAAAAAAAGAAATATGATACAATCTTTTCAAAGGTACCCTTTGCCTAGCTCCATTAAAAAATGCAATAGTTGCATCCACTACCAATGTGACACTTATACCATCTAAACCTGGTCAAAAAACTATTGGTATTCATAAGGTAGACTTATTCTTTAAATTAAACGACAATTTAAAGGTTTAAGTAGTAGACTTTATAATATCGTGCAAAAAAAGCTTAATATCTACGCCTTGACTAAATGTGAGATAAAACATAAGCTGAACTCTTGGCTACAGACATTGAATTATAGTAAAACCGAGAAGCTTCTCACTACTATATAGTAAAGTGTATACAAACCCTGAAACAAACACACACACACAAACACACACACACACAAACACACACACACACACACACACACACACACACACACAGAGAGAGAGAGAGAGAGAGAGAGAGAGAGAGAGAGAGAGAGAGAGAGAGAGACACACACAGACACACACGTACACAGACACACAGACACACACACACACACACAGACACAGACACACACGACACCACAACAAATTACACCCACACACACCTATTTTCTTTTTTCTTCTATTACATCCTATAAGTACTTTGTTCGCCCGCTGCACGTACCTTGTAACCATATAATATGACTCAGTAAACTGGATTACTTTTTCTTAAGATACAGACAGGTTTCCTGCCTAGTTTGGGAAGGAAGATCCTAGACCTAGTTTCATTATGTTGTACTTGGTTTTTGTTTTAACATCTTAGAATTTAAGTCAACTCTGTATGCTATGTACAAATTACTTATTATTGAATAAATTATTATTATTATTATTATTCTTCCTCATCTACATTTAAAGTTATATGGTCAGCTTATTAGACATCTGACAGTGTTAGAAATGAAGTATTAAGTTTTTTTATTATTGATTGGAAGTTGTTGATGTCTTTGGAGGATACTATGGTTAAAATATCATCAAAATTATCAAATATAAAGCAAGTACCTAACTATATTTTATAGCAAAATAGTCAGCGTTTAAGAAAAAGTAACTTAAAAGTTAATCAGCAAAAAATTCTAATCTCCTCTACTTAAGTCATGTAAAATAATAAATGGAAATATTCTTATCAGAAACTATTAACTCATATTTGGAAAGTAAAAAATGCTAAACAGATCTTAATATAAAAACCTTGTAAAAAGAATAATTGTTTTAAAAATCGTAATATTCACAATGCTGTTCAGAAGAAATACTTCTAAAGCGTCTATCTCATGCTGTCTTCGAAACAAATTTCATAAGGATATGACTTGATAAAAAAAATATTATAAGGATATTTTTATAAAAATCTAAAACTAAAACTATAAACAAAAACTTCATTTGGAAGTTTTTGTTTATAGTTTTAGTTTTAGTTTACCAAAAAATAACATCCAAATGAAGAAAAATGCTTATGTAGTTACTCGAAACTTCTTCTATCCCAAAATCACCAGTAACACGTCATTGAAGAGGCTGAAAATTAGGTGCTGCCCGTACTGGCGACGGTAAGGAAAAACTTCCAAAACGCCAAAAATATGCTCCGATCGCTACGAAAGTTATGCCATGCCAGTCGACGCAGAAAAAAAAATCCTATCCAACGATAATTTAATAAAAATAATATATGTAACTCATTTTGGCCAAAATGGCGCTTTAGAAGCTATTCCTTTCCACCGTCGATATACAGTTTCATAGTGGAAACCACATATCTATGTGCAAACAGTGAGACATGCCATTGCAAGATAGGGACGAGGATTTGCAACGGCCACCACATACTAGATGCAAACAACTGAAAATCCGGAAAGATACCTAGCGTGCTTTAGGAGAGGCCTATATTCAACAAAGCACCGATGCTGACTGATTATGTAGGTGTAAACAGCCTGTCTGGCAGATCTGAGAGCCTAGACAAGCTTATGTCAATCCCATACATTTTTTAATCTATTCTATGAATAGAATAGAAATATATGCCACTTGTCTAGGTTCTCTGGATTTCTTTTACTGTTAAAACATTTTAAAGTAAATACTTAATTAACTTATAATTGCTTATTCTATGAAGTGCATATAAAAAACGTAGAAATTTTTCTACGCTTTATAGAATCTAACTTTACTTATTTATAATTCGCTCTAGTTATAGTACTCTAACAGCAACTACTTCTAACAAGGTTATTCGATTGGGTCTCATTTCTATCTTAAGTATACTTCATAACTTAAAAGTTTTATATTTACACAGGGTATCAGGGTGTGGTAACACTAACAACAGATGTTTCATTATATTAATATCACAAAATTAGCACAAATACACAAATATCATAATCACTGACACCCGTCACTTTTAAGAATCCTCTGGTTCAGAATTTCATCAAAATTTCTTCTATTTTTTATTATCATTGTATTATACCATTGAAATCATCAACCAGAAAATTATTTTACACTTGACGTTGGCAGAAATAGTCGACACAATCGTCGGCTCAGCTTCCATCTAAAGAGAAGAAGAAGAAGAAGACTGGTTCAAACACGATATCACGGTTGCTTGTCATTTTACAAAGTAATCGGCCTACCTACAGGAATCCCGTCTATAATGCGTCTTCGGTTAAATCGACATTTAAAGAATATGGATTTGTAATCATATACACTCTATATACTATATTCCATACATTTCAGGATTAATAAGAATGACATGCTTTATCAAATAATTTTTTGACATTAATTTATTGATATATTTTGACATATTAGATAAAATGTTTTTTTTTCTGTATTAATTTTAATTGACATGATGCCCGAATCGTCTTTGTGCCCGAGCCATATTTGAACAGTTAAGTACACATTTTGTATTGTTTTGTTAAAATTATATACTTAGTATTGTTAAAATTATACATTGTGTTTTGTGAAATAGAGGTACATTGTGAACTGTGGTAAATTAAGTTCATCGTACTTTATACTTATACCAAAAATTAACAGTTTATATAATACCTACATAGAAACATTTATCACAGTTCACATGTTGCCTTTACCTTTTTGTAACAATATGCAAATTGAGGCAGCCTGTAAAGCACACATTTTACTTTTTAATTTTTCTTTACAACATATAAAGCTGTAAGTAATTAAGTATCTATAGAGTTAAGTGTATTGCCTGCGTCACTTTGCATGCTACTTGAAACTGTAACTTACAAAAATTGTAATAACCTGGCGATTAAAAAGAGTGGCCTGAGTTTCTTGCCAGTTCTTCTCATGGCTCTACTTCGTCAGCGAACTGGCTGTAGGTTAATTTGCTGACATTTTGTAAACTTTGACGTTCATAAGTGTTTTCATTTCATTTCATTTCATTTCACTTCACACAGTCTTAGAACTGCATTACATCAAAACCAATTTTACTTTGATGTATCTATACGAGTTATTTCGTCGATATTTTTGTATCTCAGCGCATAATATTGTTTTTTTTTATATTAACACATTAATAATGTATTGAAAGTATTGTTACTGAAACTTATAAAAAGAAAGTGATAATGTTTTACTTTTCTTTTCTATGCGCAATACTGACATTAAATTTACATAGCGATTTCATTAACTTATAGCTTTTTATATATACTTTTACGTGGATCGCTTTCAAGAAAACCGAACAGAGCTTATCAACCTAGTCGAGATTTATTGAGTCAGTGAAGTTTATTCATGTTTGCATCCGCAATAAAGCGGAGTCTTTCAAAAGGCGAAAGCCAACAACAGCGATTACAAAGATACGATAATTAAATTGCTTACTACTTTGTTTTAGTACAACATCGTAATATTATTGTTGTAATATTTTCCCTTAAAGTTTAAGGCGAATACCTTCCGTAGTTCGCAATCAAAAACAAATAATACTTTGACACTTTCGATTTGTAAGTTGGATAAAATTGATTAACTAATGTCAGCACAATTTTGTTAAGTAGATAATAATTAAGGTCTGGCTAGAGAAAGTATACCGCGGTGCCGGCATTCATAACAGACGTCAGTTTGGGCTATAGATAGATCTCATATTCATATATGGAGTCATATACGTAAGGCACTCATCTTAATTGCAGTTCCAACTTTGATATTTTATGCTTCACACTGACAACAATTCGTGTAGCAATAGGCAAGGATTTAAGGCTTTTATGCTCGCTCCGCGACAGGATTAGGCGGCCTTTTGGAGTAATTTTCTCGTAGCTCGAATTTTACAAAAATACCTAAGGTTTTCCCTTCTCAGTATTATTTCTACTTCGTTCGAATACAGAATTATTTGATACTACATGTTTACGACTGGTTTATTTTATATTAAAGTTTTGCCGCCGCTCCACACCGAACATAACAAAGTTTATTTCTTTAAGTGTGGGCGTTTTTACAATGTACTGTTCAGATAAATACGTAGTACCGAGTAGCATACTGCTTAGTAAGAGATTTACTTGTTGAACCATAACTTTATGGTCTCTCTTTGTACAGCTAAATGCGTACAGTTTTCTCAATTATTATAATACAATATTTTCAAACGTTTTATACTTTTTTTAAATCTTTACTTTGGAAAAGACTTGTCAATTAATCATTTAAGAATTTAAAGTGACAAATTAAGAATTTATACAAAAATATTAATGATATAAGCAACGGGCGATGCAACGCAGTTGGGGTGAGTTTGAATAAAATCGAACAGACAACGTGTTCTGGTGCAATTTGCTTCGTACGTCATTCGAAGGTGGTATGAGCGGTACGAGCCCCACGTCGCCGTCACAACTGCCATTGAATAATTTTATCCAAAACGAATGCATTTCCGCTTAGCACCTATCTCTGGACTTCA
Organism: Parascotia fuliginaria; assembly: GCA_963082885.1. Lineage (NCBI taxonomy): Eukaryota > Metazoa > Arthropoda > Insecta > Lepidoptera > Erebidae > Parascotia > Parascotia fuliginaria. The sequence goes on from OY720170.1 coordinate 9,604,232, forward strand.
CAAATGTTAATACCCTTTTTGTTCCCAAGTTAATGCTACGTCCACGGGATTTGAATACCTTAAAATTTCAGTTTGTATTCAAATTAAAATAATTAAGCTTCACTCTTATACGTCTTAAGATAAAGTTGTATTTAATCTCTTTAAGTCTTCAGACTGACCTTACTTTTCACTCTAATTCTGGGTGCCCAGTGCGAGATTTTTTACGATAACGCAATCGAAACGTTTACTGTGTTTGGCTCTCCGATTAGTTAAAAATTTGGAGCAGGCCAATCGGAGCACCAAACGTATAAAACGTGTCAAACTTGCGCTAGGCCCTCTGAATTTTGACAAATTAACACCTTGTACACAGTAAATAGATAATACTTATTACTAATATAAGTAAATATTAAAAATCAGGTACGGAAACATATTTCAGAAATACCTTTGAGTTCTAGCTACAAAGATCTCGGATGTGTGCCTCTAATATCACACACAACATAATCAAAAATATTGCTGTACGCTTACCGGTACTAATACTAAGTTTCATAAAAAGAACAGTATGCAACAGAAAAGGTTGTACACAATTGTTGCCAACGGTTGTTGGCAACAATTGTGTTTTCTTTTTCAGATTGGTTAGCCAAAACCTTATCAAACTATATTTCTTGTGTTTCTAACGTCCAAGGTCCAATGGTCAACACTTACCAGGGGGTGCTTTTCTGCGACCACATTATAAAGCTATTATTTTAAATTAAGAAGGTGTTAAATTGACCTAAAAAGTGTATTTGAAGTATTAATTTTAAACACCATAATGTTGTATTTGCAACGTTGAAGACATATTTTCTCTGGGGCATTTGAACACAGAAGAAGCGCAACAGTCTGAGGTGTTATTATTATTAATTAACTAGCTTCCCGCAGCGCGGTTTCACCAGCGTTTGGTTATTGCTTTGCGCCCGTGATGTTACATAGCCTACAACCTCCCTCGAAAACTGGGCTATCATACGCAAAAAGAATTTTTCAAATCCGACTGGTAGTTCCAGAGATTAGCGTGTTGAAACAAACAAACAAACTCTTCCGCTTTATATAATAGTATAGATTCATGATGCAGTTTGAAGTAGCTCTAACTCCACATTTTGTTCGAGTAACAAAATAATAATAATGTCATTATGAACACTGGGCATATCCGCATCTATAGCTCTAAAGAACTCAGACACTGCTGGGTTCTTCAATATGGGATGGTATCATCATATCACCAGTAGAACTTTTAGTAAGTATTACAGAATGGACTAATCTCCCTCTTCTTTCGAACGAGCTTAAAGAGCAATCCTAAAAGTTATGCGATTATTCCACCGCTCTACTGTAAACCGAATCAAAAGTCCTTGCAGAGCGCCAGCTCTTAATTATTCGTTGCCATTTTATATTTACCCTATGAAGAATATCCTGCTTAATCGTCATAGCCTGCCTATTTGTGATTCTGTTACAAGTATTCTTCATTTTTTACTATAATGTGCATGTCTTATACTTATAAACCTTACAACAGAAATTTTGTAAACGATAGTGAAAAGACTTTATTCTTTTTTTAAGATACAGCACAGAAAATATCTTAGCAAAAATAAATAATATTTATCTCCTCTTTATGTTATATAAGTTGTATCAAGCTACGGCTATTGTATTTGTAGGATGTAATCAGTAAAACTTAGATCCCTACGAAACAGAGAATTTCTTTACTTACTTTAGGGATCGCAACTCAATCCTAATGTTGAAGGAACATTGTTTTTCAACTTTTAGATATTTATTGCCATCCGTGTTTATAATATTATAATATTATATCGCGCTGTTGTAATGTACAAAACAAAATTAATTCTATTCTTTGTCAAATCAATTTTTATTTTTATTTATCTTTTTAATACAAATAATATCACAAATATTTATATATATTTTTTAGAAATTCTCTAAACGATAGTAAAAACTAATATCAACATCCGTCATCATCTCTACATAAATAAAATTCTGTCTTATTGCCATTAATTAATAATCTTGATATCATGTTGAAAATGATGTCAACCTTTCTGTTACACGCAAACACAACTTCATCCAAAATTGCACAGACCAAACGGTTTCTGCAAACAAATCATCGTAACGTAGCCAAAACACATATGTTGGTTATTGAATCTACTTCAGGCCTATTCAAGGCTCGGTAACCAACAAATACTATGATAATGATAAATGCATTCTATGTTTATTCAATGTTTATGTAAAATTTTAAATAGATTGGACTAAGGAATTACGTCGTCCCATACAATCTTTGCTCCTCGTTTTCACCCCTTAGAATAAATAGTTAGTAGGTAGAATTTCGTAAAATTCTTTCTTATCGAATGCCTACATCATACAAAGAACAGACCCTCCAGTTTAAAGTCTTTACGATCAGTGGTTTAGGCTGTGCGTTGATTCGTCAGTCAGTCATTCAGGACAAAGCATTTTATATTTAAAGAAGATAGATAGAAGATAATAATTTATGAAATATGTATTCTTTTTCTGAGAATTTTTAATTCATAGGCACTGCTTGGGGAATTTACCTAAAATACACCTCGGTTTTTCACGAGAACAAATTAAAAATCACGAGAACGCCACGATTCGCGTGCACAACAAATATTTTTCTATTCGAGTGTCACTTCGAGGTGCCGCGGGCGCTATGTGACTCAGAATGACTGCGCTCCGTCGTTTGCAGTTAGAATTCGCGATTCACGGTATTTTTGCATCGTGAGCATGCTTCAATTGTATTTAAACGTTTTGAAACTATCGCCCACACAGATAAAGAAGATAATAGCAAATATTTAAGACGGTACCTGTTGAACCTTGGCACTGTATGTACCTAGGCCACTTGGCTCGCTTAAAATATTTTTGCGCAAGTAAATTCTATTGTCTGTTGTTTTTCGGTATATCACTGCTGAAAAAAGTCTAAAACACATGTAAATTGACATTCCGGCTACCAGTCAAGAGAACAAAACGCCAGTTTTGAAAAAAAATAACATTAAGAATGCAATTAACGATACTCATTTATTGTAATACTTCAAATCTTCATCGTATTATTTAAACTATTAAGTGACCTTGTTTGTTTATAATGTTATCATTATTTTGGGAATACATCTAAAAGTAATTAAAAATGTGCCATAGAATTTTAGGTTAGGATGGTATGTTGTTAATTTGTAATACTGGAAGAGATTAAAGAAAAATAAATAAATAAAACGATTTATTACCTAAAGATCTAAACACTATAAAACTGTTACAAAGATAATAACTCTATTAGTTTCTAAGGAAAAGTGTAAGCAAATGTCAAAAGATGTAAATATAATTTGAAATACTATATTTAAATACTAAATTATCTGCACTCTAAGTGAAATCGCGGTTCTGGAGGTTTTTTTTTTGATAGGCATTTTGATAACGTTTCCGGTTTTTTGTTATGTTTGATTGTTTATTATTAAAGTTTATTAATTTGTCAATCATTTATTGTATTTAAGTATTATTGGACCATTCTGTTTCTCTTTAAAATTATTTTCAAAATCAAACTAGTATTCCAAATATTCTGCAGTTCCTCTACTTATTGAACTTCTATATACTAGGTTTACTGTATTATATACAAGGTTTCGTCATGTTGTTTGCTTAATAATGTAAGTGGTCGTTGTTATTAGCAGAACAAATTAATCACACAAGATAATAAAGAAACTGTAGTAAAAACCTTTAACACGTAGCCCGTGGTTTTATTGGCTTAAAACACTATCTCAATCATAATTATTTACTTACAACTATGTTCCAAAATAAAAATTTACCTAACTGTTACTTTATTTTAACAAGATTTAGGATAAAAAACATAAAGATTTGTGATAGTTATAACTACATAATATAATTTGTATAAAAAGGCAGTCATACACTTATATTAGTTAAGAATGTCTTATTTCAACTATGTGATGTTTTTTCAAAGAAGCATAATATGTACATTCGAAGCGGAAAGTTACTAACCTATTTGATTGATCGATTACCAAACATTGGTAAGTAATTCTCATATACAAATATCTTCGAAATAACTCTGTATCTCCATAACAATAGTGTACCTACTTAGGCAGAATTTAATAACGAATATATGCGAATATGTAAAGCATAAACGCGAGTAATTCGGCCAAGTGACTTGTTTTTGAGTGAATAGGTAATTTAGTTGAAAACGCCACCTGCGCTCCAAAGCATTGAGAAAAGGTCTCATGCTTTATGATAGGACCGTTACCCAAAGAAAAACTTAATACAGATAAAATTCGTTGCGTTCGTTGTTTCTATGATGACGGTTAGGTGCCTATTTTCTCATATTTGCTACTACCTGACTGTCTAAAAAAGATGCAGCCTAGCTACCTGCATCTTCTTCTTTAGACAGTCAGGTTTTGGGGATATTGTACCTCTTTGTTAAATTATTAATTTATTACACAATAATTGTGAGTGAGAATATTATTTAACCCAGAATCTCATCCCTCCCTTTATTCATCTTCTCAGATTCTCTTTTCTCAGAATCACAGTAGTCCAACTCAACTCGCATCCTGGGATGAGCAAAATGTATTTTAAAATTTTTGACATTTCATAAAGCCTAAACTAAAAATGAGGATAATAATTTAGACAAATAAAATAGATTTCGAATACGATACATCTAAAATCATTTACAATAAAAACTGGCTGTCAATAATGAAACACCGCAGAATTTAATTAAATTAAAAAAGCATACAAGCATTCTAACGTATGTTTATGAAAATGGTATTTAGAGAAATGTAAATGGTAGTTCATATTATAAATCATTGGCAAATATTAGTATACTTTGTGAAGTAAGTGCTTAAGTTTTTAAAGTTTAGTTTTCTTCATTTCCTTTTTATTTGTGTACAAAGCTCAACTTTGTACGAGGGGTTATCAAAAAGTAATGAGAATGGGTATATTATAAAATAATTTTAACAAAAAGAACTTCTACCAGGAAGGAAACTAAAAAGTAAAAAATAAATTTACATAGCACATAGTAATTCGTATTTTGATTCTAATAATCAAAAATATTTAAATAAGTATTTTATAATTTTGAAGGAACAGAATTTTGTTATTACTAGAAATATCCGTTTATCATTTTTTGATCACCCCTCGTACTTTTACTTGTAATTTTAGTATTTTTTTGATTTTATTTTTGTAGAGTTATTATAAGACAAAGTTGTATAAAGCCAATATTATTTTTTTTTACTTAGGAGTAGGTAACTAAACCTATTTAAGAAAATTTTGGAACATTGTCACAATCTACAGAGTGGGCTCTGAAAATGTAGTGTAACTCGTTGATCGGATAATATAAGCGATATCTATTATCTGTGTCAGATTTGTTTTTCGTTTCCGAATTATACAAAACTATTTCACACACTTAATTCCAGAATTGAAAATAGTGATGTAACTACTTACTTTAATAGGTGATATAACTTATTACTGAATTACGAATTTAATTAAAGCTTTCTGCAATATTCACTTATTTTGCTAAGGGTATTAAAGAATAACTTGATAAGTAGGTACTTATATAATAAAATATTAACCAAAAGGCTATGTTTTACAAAAGATAAAACTGCAAGCGTGCGTGCCCAAAAGCGATAGAATAATCTATAGAGAAATAAAACAAGTTTGAAATAAACTATTTTTATCGACACTAACGTAAGTACCTGTTTTCACCTAGATGACAAAATTAAGTGACATCAAATATCCGCGTGTGAAAACATGTTCTCTCTCTAAATAGAGCAATATTTTTATTTCACGTTGCATTTAATTTTTCCATGTACTTTCGTCTACAAATTCGCTAGAATATTTTTAGCTGCGCAGTGGAATGTAGCGATTTTATATCAATAAACAAACAAAATATTTAGTTTTTACTAATATTATAAAGAAAAGAATATCATAGACCCAATCATGAAAGATATATTATGTACTGTACCGTATTTACTTAAACTTGACGCACAGAACTTTCTATGAATATAGAATCTGGGTTAGTAGATTTTTGCACTCTTTATGGCTTCACACTTTGTTAAATGTAAAGCTAACTTTAGAAAAAAAATGATGTTAGATAACACTCCATATTTAGAAGACTTTTTTGCTTGTAGCAATCAAACCCAATACGCAGAGAAAAATTTCGTTGTTTAGAGAGTTAAATTAATCAAATAGTTATAGTTGACTACAGAAAAATAAATGTCGAGCTCACATGTGGAATGGAATACGTACATCGCCTACATCGCTTCACCAGTCAGCGTGTGAACACGACCAGTGTAATCGTGTAGTTAGCAACCTCAAACAAAACCGTATTTAAATAGCTATTATTAATGTCCTTTTCCTCTGTACTTATTATGCATAAAATTTTGTTGTTCATATTCAAGCTGTGAGTTGCATGCAACCTACTATCTCTGAATCTTCAGTTAATCCGTTTGTCTAAAAACTAAAATAGAAATCGTCTCTTTGTAGAATCAAACAGCGTCTGTGCTAAAGAAATTGAAAGCAGCATTAAATTAATTTTGCATTCAAAAGCTATTTCATAAAGAGGAAATCATGAAAGGCAATTAAAATATCTATCGTCATATTTTCGGAGTCACAGACTTTTCAGAAGTAAACAATAGTATGATACGTTGGTAGCAGCAGATACGAACTGAGCTTTCTGTGATTTGCCGACGATTTTTTCGTCATATCCATCCACAGTTTAGAATGAACTTCATCTAGCTGAAACCGCAGAGCGATCTAGTGGCGTCAATCGTGAGTAATTGATGGCCATACAGGTCGTCTAGTTCCCAGTATGCCGATACAAGATACATCTGTATACAGTACCCTATACCTCGATTCGCATACAAGTTTGCTTCTGTTGATACTATATACGTGCAAAGCGATCGTCTCCGTGTAGTGCTGTACGAATGAACGTTTCCATCTCCGGAAATATATACAGTGAAAATATTTTCTCAGTACTTTCAAGTTCTAGACAAGGTTTTCCAATATTCCCAATATTGTATACTTAAAATTAACGCCATGAGTTTGTATTTATTTATGTTTGCACGATTTTATCTGCATAAGTTGAATCTTAGCTCTCTGAGTTACAATTACCTAAATCCGCTCATACGCAGTCCCGCACCACGTTATGGCGCGAGAATGTACCTTTGTTAGTTGTCTGTCAGAAATAATAATCATTTCAGACATCCATAAATCAAAGCAGAAATAATATAACATCTAAAAGATATGCACATATGGATAAGGACACTTGTTGAAAGCTATTGACTATTAGTAGACTCTGTTTCAAAAGCTGGAGTGATTTGTTCATCAGTACATAACTTCACAGTCTTTGTATTTGTCTCATCTGATGCGTAGCTATTAAGTTACAGAGTTGTAGTATCAGAGTATATTCACAGCCTATCTTATCATCAATTAACTGACAAATTTATTCCTAAAAATTATTGTACTACTTTTTTTATATTTATTGTAGCTATTCTACTAATTACAATATTTAATATATTATAAAGCAAGACATGTATCTAAATTATGAAATATCTATACAATAAATAAGTAAAATTAATATACTAAAAGACCCTTTCTGTTGTCTGTTTATTTTATATTAGACTGAAGCTCACATCCGCGTGGAATAATGTTGTCCCTTGTAGCATGGCTCCACAGTGTTTCCCGGCCGTATTTAATCAGTTGCAGCTGTATCATCGGCGACGGTAGCCCGAAGACTCGCGTCCCTTGGGCCTGTACATAGAGACACCGCCTCTGTTAAAGATTTCACTTTCTTTTTATTGTCTACAATGGCCGATCTGACCGCAGCTCATGGACTTCTATAATACCGGAGGTTCAAAACTCGTTTGAAAAGACATGTAACAGGTTTTTGGTAACACTGCAGCATGTATATCATTACAAAACTTATATGTATTTATGAGAAATAGCCATTGGAACAGAATAATATTCTAAAGAGCTCTTCAAATCGATGCCAACTTCATGTTACCTAGAACAACACTTGCAAACAAATTGCCAGCATTTCACTTCTAACAATAAAGTTCTTGAACCTAATGTTACAGTATGTCATACATTGTGGTTTTAGTTATACAATTTAATCTCGATTACAATTTTGGTTTTGAATATTTTAATAGGACGTATAAAAGTCGTGAGTACAAGATGCTTTTGCCTTTTACTTTATCAGTCAACTCAGTACAATGTAATTCTAGTCTAGGTTTTAAAGGTTAAAATAGAATTACCTATGTTTAAGACAAATATCACATTTTAATCCAAATGTTCAGTGCATTTTTAACCGACTTCCAAAACGAGGGTCTTAATTTGGGTCGTATGTTTTATTTTGTATGTTTGTTACCACTTAAGGAATTCGGTCATTTATGAACCGATTTGAAATATTCTTTTTTTATTTGAAGCCAAACTACTGAACCAAAACCTAATTTCAGAGTTACCCTGACTCTGAAATTAGGTCTTGGTTCAGTAGTTTGGCTTTAGTTTTATAATTTGTAATTTATTAATTTTATTAAGAAAATAAAAATGTAAACAAGGAGTGCAGAGGTGTAAAGCAACGCGTCGTTGTCTTTCGTGGTGAATTTTCTGACATGGACATGTCCAGGCTACAAATGTGAAACGATTTTTAAAACTCTTTTTGTGTTAGAAACAACGTGTCGGTGGATGTGTGACCATTTGTGGCAATTCATTTTTAAGCATCTTCGTGCTTTAAAAGTAGTGGGCATAGGTTATCACTAAATTGTGTTAGTCGCTAAGCGAAGTTGGAGGCCTTATGGTTTTGAGAATTCCTAACAACGGGCCTGCCTTTACAGCAACACTGTTTATTTTTTTGTATGTTTGTTACGCGATTACTTCGTCGGTTAAATTATGATTTTTGATGATTCTCTTATTTGTTAGCAGGTCATCACTTTTTTGTTTTGGTTACCGAGATTCAAGGTTCAGCGATCAGCAAAAGTTTTATTATGGACTTTATTTAATTTCTAATTACAATCTTCCCTTCCGTTACTATTTTCTTCCAAACGACGCTGTATCATTTGCGCAGTACATCTAGTAGGCCTACCTATATTTATTATTAATATATTAACAATACTCAATTACTTCCCACTAGAAACTTAAAATGAAGTTATTAAAAAAAATCAAATACTACTACTACTCGTACTATATCAATGTAAGAAAAAGATTTAATAAAAGAAATCAAACGGAAGCTGATAGGTGCTCATCAATTTTTTTATATATTTGGACACAACTATCAATGACATCTGCCTTCACGCGTCTGACCGCGTTCGGGTAGAGCACTCGTACTCAGGCACATACCCAGTGTCCCGTCCCGCGCTACCCCGCTATCGCAACGCATCGTCGCCGCCGTGCATTTTGAAAGTTTGGTGCAAGGGCAGAATTGAAATTCTTCTTAGCTGGCACTAAACAAACAATCTGATTAAAAATTGAAAATAGTAAAGTATTATATTATTATCAGTATCAATGATTTCGTTCATTCCTCTTTAATGTTATTTGCTTTCAACTAATTAAAATATTATTTTTTTACTTTTTAGTTATGGATTGAACATAATAGGTATCGTTTTGAAGTCGGTTTTCGTGTATTTTCCAAATAAATTCTAAATGAATGTCACATTTTATGCGAATTCACCACAAAACATACTTGTCACATGTGACTTGTTATACAACGTTCAAAATAGTAACGTTGAATAACATTGAAAATTCACAAAAACAATATCGTAAATAATTACCCCATCAAAAATTAACCCTGCGTTACAATCGTTCTCCACGAACATAAAAACTTTTCTCATTTATTTAAATGATTTCATGTACATCTTCTATTTGCTTCTATGTTACAAAGCTGTAGGTAACTACATTATCACACCTTTGCCAACTAAAACCGAAATAGATAGTAATGCCCGTCAGTAATTCCATTTGAATTAAATTATGTAAAAGCAGGTCCAAAAGCAAACTGAATGTAATCTAATGACATTTTGCATAAGTCCATTGCATAATAACAAATTCGACAGAAGTACAACCACAATAAAAACAGTCACGCTATGAAATAATTATTACGTCAGTAGATAGTTTCTGATTTAAGCATGCGTGAGCAGAAAGCTTTATTTTCCCTACAAAATATCGCTAAAAAGCAGCATTATTTACCATTCCTTTTCTACTTCTTCTGTCAAAATCTTTTCTACCTTTGTCAACGAATTCATTGTTGCAGATTAGGATTCGTCTAAACATTTTCAATGCTTGGGGCACACTTCAATGCACTGCAAATTTCTGTAATCATAATTAGTAATTGACTTTAAATATTTCGAGAAACAGTAGACATAGCATGACATGACCCTTATTTACCATTCCTTTTCTACTTCTTCTGTCAAAATCTTTTCTACCTTTATCAACGAATTCGTTGTTGCAGATTAGGATTCGTCTAAACATTTTCAATGCTTGGGGCACACTTCAATGCACTGCAAATTTCTGTAATCATAATTAATAATAATAATAATAATAATAATAATAATATTCTACCACATTCACACAACGCCATCTAGACCCAAATTAAGCAATTATATTTGCTTGTGTTATGGGTACTAAACAACTGATATACTACTTATATACATTTTTTTTTTTTGTAAATACATACATATTATAGATAAATTACACCCAGACACAGAACAAACAATCATGCTCATCACACAAAGATTTGTCCTGGGTGGGAATCGAACCCACGACCTCCGGCTTAGCAGTCAGGGTCACTAACCACTAGACCAACAGGCCAGTCAATTAGTAATTGACTTTAAATATTTCGAGAAACAGTAGACATAGCATGACATGGCCCTACAATGTTATTTATTGCCATTCCTCGGTAAGTTTCAGTAAATAGTAACATTAGCCATTAACCCTTGAACCTACATAAAATGTCGTGTATAAACTTTCTCCAGTAAAAATGTCACAGCGGTATTTCACCATAAATCTTTGGCTACAATAGTTCTCACAATATATGGTAATGACAAATTCTTGTAAGTCAATGACCTATATAGTTTATTGTAAATATTCTGAAGATTCAACTTCAATGTACCCTTCATAGACCGGACAACAATAGTGCTTTATGCAGGTAACTTTTTGTGAATACACTAAAGCAGTCTTGAACTTCAGAGCAGTATAAAAAAATTTTTGTTCTGTTTTGTATATTGCAGTCAGAGTCAGACAGACTGACAACCAACGTAGAAATTATTATTCGTTTCGCTAGTGTGACTAAAACATGCATAGAAAATTCTTTGCCTACTTATGTTTTCACAAGTAGCTAACACCTTGCATTCGTATATTTAAATATTAAGTTATTATATTTGACTCTATGTGGTAATCTACTCGTAACTACGTGGTTTGACCATGGCTTTCTTGTTTTAAATTCAAATGTATCTATTTTATTTGTTCAAAATGTAGTTAGGGAGAGGGTAGAAAGTACTCTACTGCTCAAGTCTAGGCAAGTTAGTGACAAAGGGAGTACCTATCCCCGGTTAAACATGTCTACTCCTGCTCAAACCAACAAGAATCTACTAACTTAATAGCTCCTTAGCGATATTGGCAATTGCATGAGACAATCCTATTTTAAAGTACGGGAAATAAGATCATCAGATCAGATAAAAACTTATAAAAAATAATTCAGATTTAGCTGACGACTAAACTAGATGTTACTTTATAAGAAACATGCTTTATACACGGACTAAGTATTCTAAGTAGATCACAACATAATTTGACAAAATTGCTTTTTTTAATTCTAATACATATTATTTAGTAGCACATAATTATGTAACAAATCTGTATGAAATATGGATAATAAAGGTACCACAAAGTACATGAAAAATATACAAATATAGACATAAAATATCAAGAACGCAAGCACGGCATCAAGGACTCAGTAAGCATTAACTTTGACATTGAGCTCCATTACTGAGGAATAATTTTCGTATCATAGCATAGGCTACATAAAAACGCAATACTTTTATTAAGCCTCCTATTGATCATCTATACACATCGGTGTTACCAAAAGGTTATAAGCGTACCGTAGTACTGTATATATGTACCTGCGCGCTACATTTTAGATCCAGTGACCATTAAGTTAATTGGATTTCTTTCGAACCTGCTACGTTCACGCCGCAAATGCGATCAATATTCGCGACAAAATGTTCATTGTTCCATTGCTTTTTTATATGCACTCATGTTTAAATAATCCTCAACGTCCAGCTGACAATAGCTAACGGTTTTACAACCTGCCGCAGAAAATTAAAGCTGTTAGTTGCTATATTTATATTAGCCTACCAAAGTGACTCCACTCTGCCTGATGGTAAGCAGTAAGTGGAATCCAGAAGCGGCGGACACCATTCCAAAAGCCAAACTACTGGTATGGTGGTCTCCACTATGGCGGTTTAGTGAGATGCTTTTTCACGCCCCGCTTATCCCAGGATCAAAATTAGATGGGAACACATGCGCTGGCAAAGAGTTCCAGGCTTTAATTGAGTGACTAAAGTATGAAGTGCTGAACCGTTTGGTTCGAGACCCTTTGGATTTCACTGTGAAAGGGTGCACTTTAGTCCCGCACGTGTCGTTCTGGATAAAAAGGGCGAGGGTGGGATTAATTCAAAGAGCACTTCAGAACACTCTCCATGGTAAAGGCGATAGAAGACGGCCATTGAGGCGATGTCTCTTCGCAGCTGTAAAGGCTCAAGGGTCTTAGTAGCCTCCGGGCTTCTGATGATACGGACTGCTCGCCGCTGCAACCTATCGAGTGTAAGTAAGTAAGTACTGTGCGGAGCCATCCCAAAAATGAGAGCAGTACTCCACGCAGGAACGAACCTGTGTCTTATAAAGAAGACAGAGCTGCTCGGGCGTGAAGTACCGCCTCACCCTGTTCAGGACACGGAGTTTACAGGAGGCGGTTTTAATAACGCACTCGATGTAGTTTTTGGAGTTGAGATCTTGGCTGATGGCCATACCCAGGATACTTAGGCTATCCTGTAGTGGTGACGCTGTGTTCTGAAGAGAGGGAAGGGGAAGGAACGGAGATTTTTTTGCAGAGAACGCGCACACCTGTGTTTTCTTGGCATTGAACTCGACCAAATTCTTACAACCCCATTTAGAAATGCGGTATAATATTTGGTCGAGCTCAGCGACAAGTTCTAGGCGTTTTGCCTCGATGTCAGTCTGTTTAGCCGCAGGATGTCCGAGATATCGCCCATGCACTGTACTATCATCTGCATAGCAATGAATGTTGCCAAGGGACAACATGTCATTGACGTGTAGAAGATACAGGGTGGGCGACAGGACGGACCCCTGAGGCACCCCAGCGTGTACCTGCAAATAATTGGAGGCCGATCCGTCACAAAGGACTCTAATGCGGCGCTCACGCAGGAATGCGGCAATCTAGTTGCACTGCTGGGTTGGCAGAACATATCCTGAAAGCTTGGACAGAAGCGAACGGTGCCAGATCCTATCGAAGGCTTTGGTTATGCCAAGGCTGATGGCCAAGGACTCTCCATGCCTGTCCATAGCTTCACCCCATTGGTGCGTGATATACGCTAGAAGGTCACCCGTAGACCGTTTTGACCTGAAGCCATATTGTCGGTCACTAATTAACGAGTGACCCTCTAGGTAGCGGACTAGTTGGGAGTGTGTTATCCGCACAAGCACGCTCAAGACCAAACAGTGGTCGGAATTACCCAGTGGGGCGTGGACCGAAACACTGTATTGGTCTGGGTGACTCGTCAGCAGTAGGTCTAGCAAAGAGGGCACTTGACCTGGAATATCTGGTATCCTGGTGGGATGGATTACCAGTTGCGTCAGGTCATGCGTAAGAGCGAATGCATGGGCGGCTCGCCCTGCATGGTCTGTCCTGGGAGAACCCAACCAGTCTCATGGTGGGCGTTAAAGTCTCCCAGAAACACCAGTTCCGCGTTCGGAAACCGCTTCTGCGCTAAGTCTGCCGCCTGACTCAGATTGTCAAAGAGTCGAGTTGTCTCCAAATCTCCGGAGTGGGAACGGTAAAGGCACGCGTAGACCCGGCTCAGAGAACCAAGATCAACGTGAAGCCAAAGGATGGGGTAGGATGGGTCCTCTAGGCAGCGCAGACGGCGAACGCAAACATCCGCCCTGACGAATGCGCATACGTCGGCCTTAGCGCGAAAGCGCTCCTCGAGTGCGTACCCGGGGTAGTGCAGGTATGCCGTGTCGTCAGGCCGGCGTATTTGTGTCTTCGTTAGGAAAAGCAAAGCCGGACAAGCCGTCTCGAGGTGTTGGTGGACGGCATCGAGGTTTGAATGGAGTCAACGGATGTTAGTGAACTCCACCTCAAATAGCGGGTTGGTGGGGGAGAAAGATGCCGCTGTTTGACCTGCTGCTTTATTGCGTGCTGCCATGTTGGAGGGTGAAGGGAGGGGCGTGGAAAAGATGACTGCCCTCGCAGCAAGGCTAGACAAGGTGCCGAGTATTGCTTCGTCATTTAACTGTGTGACATGGTGGTAGCCAATCAGCCGGACGGAATGGCCCCCCGTACCCTCTCGGAAATGGTTGTCGGGTGCCACCATCCGGTCACCAATCGGCACGACGAACCACTCCCGTATTATGCGCGACCTGAGGCCCGAGACAAGTGTCAAAGATTTCTATTCTATATATAGAATAGATAAAAAAATGTATGAGATTGACATAAGCGTTGGCGTTAGCTTATGTCAATCCAATACATTTTGTAATCTATTCTATGAATAGAATAGAAATCTTTGACACTTGTCTCGGGCCTCTGGTGGGGCAGCCTCCTAGGGTGGTTAGGCCTAGTTGGGCTCCTGTACTATGCCGCGGGCGGCCAGCGACACCACCGTTTCTACGGGTCTCCCTGGCCGGCGGGTCGACCCACACCACCCACACAATGACTCCGCGGATACTCAGCTGGTCCCACACATGCTGCGAGGATTGCCATCTTTGCATCAGTTGGGCCTCCGGCACTCTTACTCACCGAGCAAAACGCAATAGTACGAATACCATTACTCTTACGTCGATCTTCTGTGAGAAGGTAGTACTTCCCCGGTCGATCCGACCCATTTATGCTGAAACCGGCGTGGATCTACTACTACTATATGTAATTATGTTGAAAATAAACGACTTATTATTATTAAATCTTACAAACTTTCCAACTGTTTACGATGCAGCTCCTTTAAAAATTGCCTTTGTCATTGTTTACTCTTTTGTAGAGCTTTATTTTTTCGCTGATATCGACGTAGTTACATAAAATAATTTTGCAACCAAAGAGGTGTTTTTATTCGAACGGCTTTACACAACATAGCAGTCGACATATAACATTTAACTACAACGTATGGATAAGACTGCACGAAATGTTTTAATCCAAAATTTTAAATGAACATTTTGCTGAAAAGCTTCACTTGTACAAACGGATACATAAAAAAACTGACTCGTCCGTCCTTTCTACCGTATTCATAATTATGCTGAAAAGAGTATGCTCGCGCTTAATTTCACTCGTTGCACTTTTAAAAATAAATAATAATTTGTTACCTGTCCTACTATTGACTGATATGGCTTGCTTAAAATATGCCTGCCTGCCAATTAATAGAAGATAAAAAAGGAAAATGCTAATATATCATAATTCATCATATCATCATTCTAGTGTTACCACACTAGAATGATGATCCATGCGATAAACGAGTACCTTTAACCTACCGCGGCACTCGTTTATCGCCAGGCGTTAATAATCTTATTTATCTCTTCTTTAGGACAAATTTTGCATTAGAGAATAAGCCTTGTATTGTGGCAGACTGCACATTCCTTATCACTATCACCGGATGGTGATAGTGATAAGATAAACAAGATAGACAATCTGATCAGCAATGAGTGGGCTGTGGATACAGCCCACTCATTGCTGATCAGATTGTAATGAACAGATCTTCGTAATTATTATGTTACAATGCGTCAAGATACTAATTATGAATTATATTTGGTTAAACTTAAAATGCAAAAGCATATTACGAAATTAACATACTTTGTCAACTTTCCGAGTAGAACGACGCGCCTTCTTAGTAGAGATCGCATTTAGCCATTAAGGGTTTGTTATTCGACGCACGAGCCCTCGCTCGATAATCTGTTATTTTATTTGACACTGGCGACGTGACAAGTCGATGCGATGCAACATTTTACCTCAAACATTCAACGAACACAGATTACAACTACAAGTACAAGCAAGGAAGATTAACGCGGTACATTCCACAGAACTTAATATGAACAAATCAGAAACAGTGGTGGAATAAAAATTACGTAAATTACTCTTTTTATTTTAGTCGCACGTTGTGAAAACATGTCAGACACCAAAACAAGGATATTTGCTTCAAGTTCTTGAATAATAGTTATATCGGTGCTTAACCTTAAGCAACGTAAAAGGTATGTTTTAATAAGTTAAGGTTAACTATAACTATTTGTATATCCTAATCATCAAACATCAGACTGGCTTACGGGTAATGAATGTATGATCATGATGACGAAGAAAAGATAGAATTAGCTTGAATGTATTTTAAACACTACATTTTTCAGTGCAACCATACTTACTTAAAAATAATTAATTGATTATGAATTCTTAAAACACAACCTATAACTAATTCTGAATGTTAATTCTATCACATTGCCATAATTTTCATATGAGTATAAATTAAGAATTGAAACAAAGGTAAGTAAAAACAACATAAAAAGCAACATAAAATAATGTCACTAAAATTACTCCAAATAACTCCAAATGTAATTTGTATATTCACCCGTCGAGCATAAAACACAATCCTTTTAAGAAATTCGCTACAATGAAACATGAAGAAAAGGTGTTGAGCCTTTTTGTATATATGCTGTATATAAATGAGGGGCCACGTAGGTAACTTACTGCCGTCCCATATAACTCCCTAACTAAGACAAATTTAACGAAAGGTCTAAAGATGGACCTTTCCCTCAATTAAGCAATTCGGGATGGGTAACTCTTTAAATTCAATAAACGTTTAGTAAATTCAAATGGTTTTGTAAAATAATTGTACAATGGAAAATTAGTTACGCAAAAGGATAGATTACAATAATAAAATTAGCCTTGATTTTTTATTTATTTATTTAAACTTAAGAGCCATTGAACGATTTTATGCGAAATTTTTAGTTATTAAGCTCCGAATTTACCATATTCGATAATCTATTGTAACTGTTAATATATTATGTAAATGAAAATCTAATTACCTATTCGTATTGTCATTTAATACAACATATTTACAAAATCTCATTTACTTGCTTTGTGGTGATATCTCCCACACCTAGTTTGCAGAAAAATCCTTGGAGCCAATTTCGGAGTCCTAAATCTAATATTAATATTTATATATATATGCCATACAAAGGTGGTGCCAAGAAACAAAGTAGAATTAAGAAGTTACACAATTTTTTACTTATGTTCGCCTTATTTAGTCTTTTTTATTTCGCCTTTTCAAGATCTTGAGAGTGCCGATAATAACCAGTGCTAAAGTTAATAGATACTTACCTGTAAACTTGTTAGTAGCTCTTACCTAGGTACGAGCTAAAAACAAGTTTGCATTATAAACGAAAACATAGCAAACAAATATTACAAAGATGAATGGCACACTAAAACGAATTGCAACCAAGAAGGCAATTATGTAAAATACAGTTCAGAACGATTAATTACTATATTCTTTCAGAATTGCGAACAGACATCAACAAAATTACTTTTACGATTATTGATTATTGTTATCTTTAACAAATTACTGATAATTATCTTTAACATTTGATATTAAATCTCTAAATAGTAAAAGCAAAGTTGTTGTTTTCGTTTGTCTTTTTCGCAGCTAATTTGTTCTAAACATAGATCTACTAAGAACAATAAACTTTATCTATGGTTGTAAACCATAGAACAGATTTTCATCTAGTTTGACTATCATTCCGAGAATTTCATTAAGAAGGTTTTTAATATGTAGGTATAATTCGTGAATAGGTAAAAGTAAAATAGAGAATTTCAAAGATTTGTGATTATATCGTAAAACGATATACACTCGTGTGAAGCCGAGGCGGTACGATATATTACACGTACCTATGTCATTCACATTGATGGTTTGACTTTATATTGAACTGTCAAAACACACATCGCTCTTTGACCTGGCGTGTCAACGGGAGGACGATTTTTGACAACGGGTAACTAATGACAATTAATGCTAAAACAAATGAACGACTTTCATTGTTCTGTCATCGTACTTAGATAGATTATAATATATACATTTTACTTTACTCCGTCTACGTTTGTTATGGTTCGGTTAGATTGAGTTACATTTCCTAAATAATGAACAGGGGATTAACATAATTGAAGGTTAATGTTGAAAGTCTGATGATAAAAAATAAATTATCAATTTTAACATGGCATATATTCCCACCGAAGAGTGAATTTATGCTTAGTGTTCTTTTACTGTCTTTTAAATGTTGAGACTACTAAATCATTCTATATTTCGAAATCATACATTTACTTTGAGACTCAATGGGAACTAAATATATCGCTTTTATTTTGTACATAAAAACGGGAAAATTGTGAGATATGAAGTAGGAAACTTCAGAAGTCATCCAACGATTTTCTAAAGCACCTACCAACGCATGCATTAAACATGAATTCCCAAAGTTATTTTAGGAAAACTTTTTATACACTGATCGTTATTATTTTTGTGTTTTATACTTCTTTTACCATTTTAAAATAACTAACAATTTAATAATAATATATAATAATAATAATTTATTCAATAATAAGTAATTTGTAATTTGTTTAATGGGTTGACTACGATATTCTAGATTATTGGGGTGTGATCTAAGCACACTTTCAGAAATGAGAGTACTCGACTAAATATAGGAGATATCATTATTTTTAGAAAGTTTAATAACAGAGATTAATCTCTCAAATTGGAGCAGTTTGATGTGGAAACGATACATCTATAAGTAGAAGGGTATACTGCACAGATACACTGATGCATGGGACTGCAACAAATAGCAATAATACCTTGGTAGTCTTGTGTTCTTGCTAGTAAGTAATGACATATTATAGATAGGTACCACGGTAATCTCCCAGACAGAACTTAGTAAGCTGTCAGTGCCGAATTTACCGAGAACTTTCATTTGGCCGATTTGTTGAAAATCCTTCTAGGTTTTTATACATTTTGCGCTGATGTTAGCAATTATTATACTGTACACAATATATAATAACTACCAACATCTAGATTATTCCTGATGATTACATGCATCGTCCATGGCGATAGCCCAGTTTGTTTGTTTTTTTTTTCTCGCCTCACGCTACAGACAAATTGTTAGACAAAGCCCCGTCTTGCAAACAAGTTCACGTTAGTTTGTACACTTGTCTTATTGTAGTATACTTATTCACGTATAAGCGGGTTTACATCGTAATTGTACGTGACGTTATCTATTTTATTGCTAAATTAAATTATGTGTGGAAGTATAATTAATAAATTATATTTAGGTAAGTATTAGCGTACGATTGTAATGGATAAATCTGTACCTAATAAAGTAAATCTACAACTATTATTTTATATCTTATATCTCTTACAGTACCTACTGCAACCGTTAGGTCACTTATAAAAGTTAGCATTTAAAAGTTACCAATAGACACCTATCTAGAGGTTTAATTATTAAAATACCCCTTTTTCCAAAGCTCTCGTAAAATTTTCAGCGACAACACCTTAGTTTTACTATTAATATATAGAAATCGAGTTCTATTTGGCAAAGTTTAGGTACCTCAGTTAAATTGAAAGAACTCGCCGGAGAGTCAGGGATCTCGCTTATCAGTATAATTAAGAGTTACCTACCCTTTTCATTGGCTTCCCTTCAGACTTTAGAACGAAGGAAAATTGAAAAGTTCATCCAATAACGTCGACTTGCTAAGTAACTATGTAATAAGTATTCATAGCTTTGTTTTTCAAAAGTAATTAGCGCGCGCCGTACACTTTAAAAATTAGTTATATCTATACAAATAAATATAAATAATATACCTAGTACTGAAGTGACAAATATTTTTTTTTTTAGTTCATATAAAACATATATTGATAAAAAGCTACATGCGCCGAAGTAGGTAATCACCTTACCACTATCAAAGTGTCAAACATACATAAAATTAAAAGCCGTGATGTTTATTAGAATTGTACCTACGATGTTTAATATACAATTTTATAGTCAATCGAAAATAGGCCCAAATCACTGACTTTCCCTACCTTTATTAACACGGAGCTGGTGTACCTACTGATGTAGTTAATATGTCAGGCGAGATATATTACATCCAGTAACAGCCATATAAAAGTGCGCACCGTAATCAAGCTGAATATTTTTATACATCCCGTAAATTTGTCTGTCCTTTAGGGTCAGCGTATTAAAATCCTCCTTGCAAGTAATGTGTGAAAAGGCTACACACGTACATACGTGCAATTGGCCGAGGATAAGCTTGCTTGCAATATTCAAAGCTTGTGTGTTTTGTTGATAGGCATACCAAATCTTTGTTATACTTAAACTGAACCCGTTTGAAATTCTTGTGTTCTCACTTGATCAGTTTAATGTGGGACTACCAAGTTATGACGTAACGCACTATAAATAAAATTTATTATTATATATACTTATAATTAAATTATATTTTGTGTATATTAACGAGTTATCTATATATTTTTTCGTTCCTCGTTTTGTAGTTTCCTCTGATCACGATAAACACAATGACCAGTTGTGAAAGCAAAGGAAAACAGGACACAAAGTTTTGATTTGATTAAAATGGAGCCGACACAAGTTGATATGAACGTAGAGAGAACTACATTATTGATGTCCGAGTTTTAAACACCATATGGAACGGCACCGTACATTTATTTACCGAGTGGTATAAAGTATTACAAATGGTTTTCCTACTTTGTTATTTATCAAAAGAAACATGAGCACGCTTTATATTAGACAAGATTACACTTTTTTGTACAAAATCGATTCTTTTCTGCAGGGATGATAAAATGTAACAACGCGACACATCGATTAGCTTTCACTGAGTCAACAGAAGTGGTAATAATATTACAGACATTGTGACCAATAACGACGCCTCGCCTTCGAGGCCCTAACGCAAAAGCAATTCTCTTTTATTGGTATAATCTAACCTATTATACAAAATTGTGGCGAACGCCAATCCTTTATATTTTATATGTCTCGATTAACTACGTTTTAGATTACAGGTTCAAAATAATATCTACTAAAAGTTTGTGATGTTTAATTCAAATAAATTTGCTATCAATACCTATCAAATGATTTAAAACTAAGAATTTTGTTTACAAACTATTTAAAATCTGTCATAAAATAAAATATAACTCTATATTAGGTACGTAGGTAAAATTTCTGCAATGATGCTAGAGAGTCATGCGAGCTTAGTTTTATTAACTTCTATATTTGTCGAATTATTGTTATAAATATAAAAACTATTATATATATATTCACAAAAACATGATCAATATTATCTCGGCTGTCCCAAAAGTAAACACAGTAAAGGACAAAATCATTTTTTTCAGTAGAACGAAAACCAATTTTCGGCATGCCGTTTAAAATTTCGTGATATTGCACCAAAGTAATTACATATTGTGTTTCATAGATAAGATGATTACCTATGTGTAGGTCATTTTAATATCTTTGTGCATTTTTAATGCGACTTACTAACTTTGAAATGGTTATTTATAACCTGTCTAACACTTAACTACCAAAATATAACACAGTATGATACCTTACTGGGTTTTTGAATTATATATTTATTATAGTATGAAAAGCTAATGTGAAACATAGTCTAAGAACTATTAAATTTTACTAAAGTGGTAACTTAATCTATGACAATTAAAAGCTAGAAGGATGGTACACCTAGTTTTAAAGCAGTAAAACCACGAAATAACAATCACTATCTGTTTTAATCTTCCACAACAACATACAAATATGTGTTCAATACGCGGTAAGAAAAAGAGGGAGGTCAGCTGTCAAAACTAAGTGACAACAGACCTCTCCCTGCACAGTATTGTCAGTACAAATATTATAAACGCATTCAATCTTAGAGTATTATTATGTCAACTTTAGTTTACTTATGTATTCTCCAAACATTCAATTAAATATATATGTTTTATTATTATTGATTATTTATACAATACTAAATAGAAGTTTTTACAGGTATACAAATAAAGAAATTATACGTGCCTTACAGATAATGTTGCCAGATAAATAATATGTATTAATCTAATCTAACATTCGGCCATTCTGATCAAATAGTTTGTCCTCAAACTTATTCATTAATAAATAATCATATCAAGAAAATTTGTGACTGCATCGAAGACTTCACCCTACAAGTAGGGCCACCTTCGCCTTCCAGTCTATATCAACATAGATACATCTGCAGTTGGCCCCTCACCGCAAAGTCAAGAGCTCATTTTAACCACAGGACTCTACGGCCGTGACAACCTTCCAGATTCATCAAAATCAACATCTGCATTTGACCCCTCACCGCAAAGTCAAGAGCTTGCTAAACTACAAGACTTCACGATCGTGTCAACCTTCCAGATTCATTAAACTATGACTGCATCGTGGCCTTCACTCCACAAGTGGAGCCATCCACGCCTTCCAGTCACCATGAATAAATTGTCACTAATGTACTTATTTTAATTCTTACAGAACTTATTATAATAATAATAATAATACCACAACAACCACACCATCTAGACCCAAAGTAAGCATATATTAATAGCCTGTGATATGGGTTCTAGAATGCGGATAAACATATGTATATACCTTTTTTTTTTTTTTGTATACATACATCATTATACATAGAAACACCTAGACCAATGCACACAAATATTTGCACTGAGCGGGAATCAAACCCGCGACCTTTGTGTGGCAGTCCATACAAAGTACCACCGAATTACAGAGGTTGACCATACAATATTCCTATCCTCACAATAAATCAATACTATTGTTTAGGCACAGCTCCTTTAAATAATTAGCAATGATATCATTCAATACCAATGAGTTTAATCACCAAATTACATGAATTTACGCAACAAATCAATCGCATGTTAAACCCTCATCTGTATCTTCATCAGATGTTTCGCTGTCTTTATCACCTACAGCGATCCACGGTTGAATGCGGTCTACCGACCATACATTTGAGTATTTACCCTTAGATATGTTTGACCCTGGGATGCTAGACACCTCATAACGATCATTTGGCAATATTTTGCTAATTCTAAATGGTCCAGTATATTTTGGAAGTAATTTACGACTCTTGCCGTCATTTGAAGGTAATGTTTTGAGTATTTTTACTAAATCTCCTATAGAGTAATTACTAGCTTTCTTTCTAGATTTGTCGAACCTGGCTCGTTGTTTTAATTGATCAATTTCAATGTGCTCATTAATTTCATTTCTAATAATATCGGGTTGTTTGTCATTCTGTCTAGTCTCTAAAACAGTCTCACCTAACATTCCTTCTCCACAATTGAGAGGGCGCCTACAAAACAGAGCCTCAGCTGGAGTTTTACCTATTCCCTTGTTAAGGGTGTTATTGAGACCCCATTGAATTTTCCCGAGAACTTGGTCCCATTTATTTTCTCCTAAACGATCAGAGTAGACTCGCAAGCCATCTAATACCGTCCGGTTATACCGTTCTACCTGCCCGTTCGCTCTGGGAGATGATACCGCATTTAATATGTGTTGGACTTCTGACTCGGTACAGAAACGCTTAAAATCCCCAGAAGTGAAACAGGATCCTCTATCAGTAATTAGTCGCATCGGATGTCCAAAAGTGTAGAAAATATCTTTTAGGGCTCTAATAGTAGGTTGTGACTTAGTGTTACGTAAAGCTTTAATAATACAAAATTTAGTAAACCCATCTACCACTAACAAAAGGTACTGATTTCCGTGTGTACTCTTAACAAATGGTCCCAAGTGGTCCGCGTGTATACTATGAAAGGGAATGTCTGTCTTAGGTATACTATGTAGGAACCCCTCTTTAGGACCTGCAGGTTCCTTTCCAAATGCGCAATGTAAACATGACTTGACGTATTTGGTAATGAACTTCTTCATTTTGGGAAACCAAAAATCTCGTCTAATCTTTTCGAGGGTTTTTTCTACAGAAAAATGACCAATATCGTCGTGATTACGTTGACATATTTGCCATCTAGCGTTCTTGGGAACTACCCATTTTAAATCGTCTCCAACCTTTCTATATAAACGATTATTTTTTATGATAAAATTCTGTTTTATATCTACGACTTCTTTATACTTGGGGTCCTCTAAAGCGGATCGAATGTGTTGAATTTTTGGATCTGTCAATTGCAAGCTAAGTAACCAATCCTCCTGTGAGATATGCATAACACGAGAGAAATGTTCAAACTTATCGCTATCATCAATACAGGGAAGAGGGTTTCGGCTAAGAGCATCTACATGCTGCATTGAGTGTCCAGGTCTGTATTCAATCGTACAATCGTACTCCTGTAAAGCTATCCACCAACGAGCAACTCTTGGTATTATGTCTCTTTTTGTAAAAGTGGATCGAAGAGCACTACAATCAGTCACAATAGTAAATTGTTTTCCCAGCAAGTACACTCTGAACCGGTTCAAAGAAGCTACTACAGCAAGAGTCTCCAATTCATAAGCATGAAGTTTTTCTTCATCTATAGTGGTTTTGCGACTGAAGTACGCAACTGGTTTTAGCTTTAAAGAAGATGCTTCTTTTTGAAATAGAATGCCACCTAAACCACTCTTGGAAGCATCACAGTGTAATTCTGTAATATATTGCGGATTGTACAATGTCAAAATCGGGCGCTGTATTAATTTATCTTTTAAGCTTTGGAATGACTCTTTCTGTCGCTGCCCCCAATGCCAGGAGATATTTTGACGAGTGAGGTCCGTTAATGGTCTAGCTATTATCGCAAAATTTTGAATAAATTTTCTGAAGTAACTTGCTAGTCCAACAAACTGACGAACCTCATGAGCATTTCTTGGTTCGGGAAATGATCTTACGGCCTCAATTTTATTACTACCTGGTCTTATTCCATCAGATGATATCTCGAATCCCAAATAGTTAATTACAGTATCAAAGAAATGACATTTCTTTAAGTTTAATGTTAGCCCAGCCTCTTTTAAAAGAATAAAAGTTTGTTCTAATTTATTAAGACACTCATTAAAATTAGTCCCAAATATCAGTAGGTCATCCATGTAAGCAATGGCGCATTTCTCTTTTGATCTACCTAACATTTTATTGACTGTCCGTTGGAAAACAGCTGGACAATTAGCTAAACCGAATGGAGCTCTTTTAAACTGATAAAGTCCATCAGGTGTAATAAACGCTGTCAAGTGTTTGCAGCTATCCTTAATTGGGATTTGATAATACCCACTGGACATATCTAAACTCACAAAAAAAGTATTACCACTTAAAAGGTCAATTTGATCATCTATTCTCGGTAAGGGGTATAGGTCTTTCACAGTTTTCCTATTAAGGGCTCTGTAGTCAACACAGAGTCGATAACCTCCAGTCTTCTTAGAGACTAATAAGATGGGACTAGCGTATGCTGAATCAGACTCCTCTATTATGTCGTTATCTTCTAGCTCTTTGACCATTTCGCGCACGATATTCTTTTCAACATGACTTAAGCGATAGGGACGATACACCACAGGCGTATCGTCAGTTAATTTTATCTCTAACTCGCTTATGTTTGTGCGTCCTAACTCAGACAAATTATTCGCGAAACACTCTCTGTATTTATTTATCAAATTATACACGGATTGTTTTTGTTCGGTAGTCAAATCATTGTTTATGTTAATTTCTTCTTCTTTTATTGATCCTAACAAGCATGTTTTGAGGCACTTGAAATTATTTTGAGTGGTTGAGGGAGTCAGACTATTATCAACATAAACTGGATATCCCCGGGTTATAATTAAATCTTTTATGAAATATAGAGGCTGACAAGTAATATTCATGACTACTAATTGGCATTTCCCACTTTTCAATCTATAGACCCCTTCTTGTATACAATATTCGTTACCCTCAATGCATCGATAACTTCCTTTAATATATATGTCAGAGTCTTTTATGTCATAATTGTAACAAACCAATAAACTAATACCATTTATTTCTGTATCAGATAGTACACGTAGTTGAAACTTTCTACTCTCTAAATTATCCGGTTCTATATTCAGAAGTTCATGGTTAACTATATTAGAAAAAATATTTAAGTAATTTGCAGTTTTTGTAATTATAATTTCAGGTAATTCTGTGAAATTTTGGCCTATTAATAGGGGTATGTGTAGATGTTCATTATCAATAACATATGCCACAATCTCAGTTTCTACTGTATCTATCCGTATTTGAAATGATGTTTTACCTAATAATGGTATATTAATATTGGCAACACCACATATCGAGGGTAAACAGTCACTGCTTGTATTCAATCCAAATTTTTTTACTGTGTCTAGTGTAATAAGTGAGCAATCACTTCCAAACTCAATGAAACATTTAATTTCATGTTCCTTGTTAATAAAGGCCTGTTTATAGTATTTTAGGTTATTTTGAGCTAGACTATCTATTAGTAAGACCCGTTTATCACTATTTTTATTAATAACTTTTTTTTTGATAACAGTCACTTGATGTGTGTCCTAACCGTCTACATTCTTCACACTTTACAACAGGTTTAGGACACTGTTGTAATCTATGCCCTTTTTCTTTACAATTAAAACATGTAACAGAAACAGAATTCTGAATAATCTGAGAATTAGGTGCACGACACTGGGCTGCCCTGTGTCCACTTTCATTACACCTGTTACAAATCAAATTACCCTTTTGTTTAATACTATTCGGGTTTGAAGTTCTTAAAATGTCTTTTTGTTCCTTACATACATCTTTTAAAAATTTAAATAAGTCTTCGGGTTCTGTAAAGCGTGCGGACGATGCACCTGCTCGAATTGTACGATCATCAATCCCATGAATTAAACAATCAACTGCTCTTTTTCCAGAAATATTGCATGCATTTAACAACATAACCTTCTCATAGTAATATTCGTCCAAGCTTTCACCGAATTTAAGCCGCCGTTCTAGCATTTCTGTCAATAAAACAGCATAATTTGTCTCAGTGGGGAACGCTTTACGTAAAAGTACCTGCCATTGTTCCCAGCTATGTAATATAGAGGTTTGACCTTGATACCACTTTTTCGCATTGCCTACCAGCTTAGGAAGTGCATAGTGCATAATCTGTATTTCATCCCAACGATATATTTGTGCACATTCACTAACCTTTGCTATCCAAGAGTCGATACGATGATTCTTTATTGACGGGTCAAACTCCGGAATCATATTAAAATTGGAATTACTGGGTTTAACAAGAGATCGTAGTAAATGCGAAAAATCACTAAATTTTACTACTAAATTGGGAGTCGATTCACTAATATTTTGCGTACCTGACGTGCCTGGTTGCGACGCATTGTTACATGTTGGTGAAAGAGGCACTTGTGCGCTCGCTGGTTGCGCTTGCGACGCATTGTTACAATATGTCGGTGGAAGAGGCACCTGTGCGCCCGCTGAAGACCACGAACTCGCGGCTGCATAGGCTGACGGACCACGCATCTCACCGGCTAAACACTCTTCTCGCAAACCGGGTTGTACGGTGCGCGACTCCGTCGATAAGCAGTAATCGCGTATATCTCGTCCGGTCGCAGACTTTCTTGCACTTTCTGTACGTCTTCTACCGCTACCAGTACAACCTCGTCCGGTCGCCGAATTAATCTCCGCCAGCTCCGGGGTGTAACATCGCCGATCTCGTTCACGACTACGTGAGTGATGTCGTTTCGCTGCCTTCGAGCGCCTTCGGCTTCTCCTTGGACTACTTGTGCTTGAGTTATCACTAAGTGATTCCTCCGTAGAATTTTTGTTTCGTCTCCGTTTATGTATGTGGCGTGAGTGTTTTGAACGTTTTCGACCCATTGAGATTAGGATATTGTGTATATCCCGCTTCTGGTAAAAGCTAGAAGGATCGTACACCTAGTTTTAAAGCAGTAAAACCACGAAATAACAATCACTATCTGTTTTAATCTTCCACAACACTTAACACTGAAAAATCTAATTATATCTGCTTCTCATTAAAAAATTCCTCGCAACCTAGTTCAGCATTTCAAATCAAAATTCATGAATGTGGTGACACAGATACAACTTGTAATTGTCCTATCTTAAGTAAAGTTACCTCAATAAAGTATCTAGGTATTAGCATCGACCAAAGACTCTCATGGCACTCTCATTTAGAACTGCTAAGTAGTAGAATAAGAAAACTCATATGGATTTTTAAAACTCTCAGACATGTAACCACCCTGGACCTTATCAATAAAATATATACTGCCTTAGCTCAATCCATACTGGTGTATTGTATACCAGTATGGGGTGGAGCCACTAAAATAAAATTTCTGGAGCTTGAGAGGGCTCAAAGGTCACTTTTAAAGGTAATGAACTTTAAGCCACTACGCTTTCCTACAAGAGAATTATATACTTCTACCGACTTACTGTCTGTTAGGAGATTATATGTTTTACTTACCATCTTAAAATTACACGGTACAATAACTTTTAACAAAAACTTACTAAAAAAAAGAAAATGTAATGTGGTCGCACCTTACCGTAAAGTTAAAAGTTCATTTGCTCGCCGGCAGTATGCTACACAATCCTCTTTTCTGTATAATAAAGTGAATAAGCTATTACATATCTACCAAATGAATAAACATGACTGCAAGATAGCATTAACGAAGTGGCTAAAACAACTAGATTATGATCAAATTGAATCTCTCATGTTTGTAATAGTCTAACCGCACTTATACATATCCTTACGCAAACATACGTGAGCGCGCGCGCACACACACACACACACACACACTCACTCACACTCCCACACACACACACACACACACACACGCGCACACGCACTAGCACACACAAACACGCACACGAACGCACATGCACGCACACCGATCACACACACATCGTACACACACACACACATACATCACACACAGCACACATACACACTATTATAGAATTATTGTTAAGCATGTAATATTAATTGAGTCGTATACATTACCTTAATCTTAAACTACACGAGAAACCTGTGGAAGAGCGGAGCCTCCTAACACAGGCAATATTATGTCTAAAAGGAGTGCTTCAATCGACGAATTGTAAATGATAGTTTAAGTTTTGAGTAAATAAACGATTATTAAACGATTATTATATCGACAACAACATACAAATATGTGTTCAATACGCGGTAAGAAAAAGAGGGAGGTCAGCTGTCAAAACTAAGTGACAACAGACCTCTCCCTGCACAGTATTGTCAGTACAAATATTATAAACGCATTCAATCTTAGAGTATTATTATGTCAACTTTAGTTTACTTATGTATTCTCCAAACATTCAATTAAATATATATGTTTTATTATTATTGATTATTTATACAATACTAAATAGAAGTTTTTACAGGTATACAAATAAAGAAATTATACGTGCCTTACAGATAATGTTGCCAGATAAATAATATGTATTAATCTAATCTAACACAATGAAACTTTTTATATAAAATTATAACAAAATCTGATATTAGGTACTTCATCATCATATATCAGCCAAAAGTCTTTTATATTATTCGCCTCTTTTAATCAAATTTTATTTAAAACCAAGTAAAATAGTTTCAAGGACGAAACGATATTTATTACGAATTTTAATACACTGAATCTGAAGATTTGTCATTTATAGGTAGGGTCTGCCAAATGTGTTTTCTGGATTCGGGCATCAGATGTACAAGCTTAGTTAGATTATCTTCTTTCACTTCTCTTTTCTTTTGTAACGAGTTCACCCCGCTTCAAAGCCCTTCATAATTGTTAAGTATCCTAATTTGATTCCCATCGACGTATTTTGGTAGAGTGAAAAATCGTGATATCTTTCTGGAGCAAACTTCTAAATCTTGCATGATCTTGCTCCTATTACCGTGTTTACTTTAATACATTGCGTCAAAAATGCGCGCCTAGATTTAAGTTTCAGGTCCCAATATTTACTTCGGATGTCATGGCGTTCCTGATAAATGGATTTCTGACATTCTCGAGTACATTTGCATATTTTCGTTAACATTGGTTTCAGTTTCTGATGATGTGATGTTATAAAGCTTTTAACCTTCCTCAATAAATAGGCTATGAAGAGCAAAAATATTTTTTGTAACCGGATCGGTAGATAGTGAGATAAGCGCGTTCAAACAAACAAACTCTTTTACAGATATATTATACACATAACACGTCTTAACGCGTTCCGCCGTCGATGTGATGAACGGCAGACAATGGCTAATTGGCTACCTCGTTTCCCAACGTCACCATAACCTTCTCTATAAAATCACACAGTCTCTGGGTTGCCCGCGAAATTTAAGGTACTAAAATTTAAGGACATGTTGAAACTTTGACGCACATGTGTTATATTGTAAATTATATAATTATAATGGTACGTTGTAAACTGTAATCCCCGAATGAAAAACCTAGCAAGTCTCAATTAACAACAAGAAACACATTAAGTACATGCTACTTGCTGTGTTTTATATTTATAACTGTTACTTGCTGTGTTTTTCTTTTGGGGCAGTCGATCTGTGAACAGCGCAAGGTTCGATTTATGAGAGGATCAAATCTGCAATACGATGTAAAGTGGTAAATGACGAGGTATCCACATAAATCACAAGTCTATTTGAGCCAACATTTTCAAAAATATTTTGTGACCTATCGTCAAAATTTCAGAAAACGTTTAATAGTTAACTATCTTTTAGCCTGAAGACATCCATTACTGCACATAAGTCTCTTCTAAAGGAAAAGAGTTTGCCATAGTCCGCGCTTGACAGGCGGGTGACCGTAGTACGATGACATTTAGATACATATTCTACTATATTAGTCGTCCCTTATTACATCCACTGGAAAAGATAGGGAGGTTCTAGAACTTTCAAATACTGTTATTAATTTTCGGTACATCTTTCGTATATATTATTTGATAGAACCTCGTGAGAGTTACAGTACAGTCTCCACCTCCGAGCCCGGCATCGCGGCAGTCCTCGTGACGTGAATTCACCGTCTCAGTGCTCCCTAGTCAACTGCTACGGAAAATTAGAATTGTGGCCTGAATGCATGAACGGTTAAATTCGTTTCTGTATTTTAGACTTTCTCTTTTATAATAGTGAATAGCTTTTCAAAGCGTCTAAAAGCGTGATGGTGCATACTCGCGTGCCTTGTAACACGAAAATATAATATAAATATATATATAAATATATTTTTTATGACACAGTAACGAGGTAAGAGTCATTAGACGGTAGAGTAGGGAAGATTGAGTGTCACACGCAAAGAACCCACTTTTGGACCACATCTCATTAATGCTTAATAGCTTCACGTTCGGAAAATGACATGACACGTAGGCACGCCACGCCAGTATCGCTGAAAAAAATATGTTACATTGCTTGTTACGAGTATATTTTATGTAGTTAGCTATCACAATCACGAAATATTTTCTCTACACCTGGTTTGTCAATTATATTTATGTTTTTGAAAATAAACTAAAAGTATGTATATATTTTTATACGCTGAAATAAAAGAAATAAAGATAGAATAAAAACCCAACATAAATTTAAATCTTTGAAATTCCATTAATGTAGCTAATTGAGATGATGTTTGCATCATCTGACCAATCGATGACGCATACCAGATAAATACCTACCTACCTTCGTTTTTTATTTTATTTATTAAATGATACAATGTCTGACTTAAGACTAAGTCCCACAAAACAGTTTAACTATGAGATCAAAAATTTTACTATAAAATAAACCTTAATTTAATAATAGGTACGTACAGTATTTTTAGTGTAATCGCTCCCGTTTCGGCAATTTCGTTACCTATAGTTTGATTTCATTGGATAAATAGACTCACAAATGAAAAGATCATTCTGAATACAACTGAAGCCTGAATCCAATTGCTACTTGTGATAAAAAATTGATCCTGTATGACATGCATGACAATTGAAAACATCTGGCGCATTAGCTTGAAACGAAGGATGCAGCTCGACGATGATCCAACATAAATTAAAGTCAAATAAGCTCTCTGTGTGCTATTTATTATGTCTATTAATTTACTTAAGTTGACATTATTTATTACAGTTTTTAAGACAAGGCACAATAATTTCTGCAAAGGCGTTTCTGGTGAATTCCAGTGATGATGAATAAACTTGCAGTCTTATTGCAATTCCACTAATGAAATGTGATTATAGTTACATACAAATTTACAAACCGAATTGCAATGATTGATCATATGACCATTAAGCAATAAAGTTATTAAGATGGCCTAGTGGTGAGTGAAGGCACCCGCTTCGTAAACACGAGTTGGGATATTCAAATCCAAGCAAGTACCTAACAATGTGACTTTTCAAATCGTACGTACCGACTTTCTAAGTTTATCTAGACATTACTGACTGACGGTGAAGGAAAACATCTTGAATATACCTGGACTAATAAAAAAGTCTGTAATCGCCAATCCGCATTGAGTAAGCATGGCGAACCATGCTTATGCCTTCTCTGTGAAGAGGACTTCCCCTGCAGTGGGATATTAACGGGCCAATAGGAGATAGAAATGACATCCGAAAATCAAATATCCAGGTTTAAGAAATAAATAGACACAATTTTGATCGTTTTAGTGGGTGTAAGTAATTATAATCTCTTAAATGTAAGATACGAGTGTCCCATGAACAGCTTTACACGTGAAGAAGTAGAAGTTTAATTTGTCACGTCGGCACTAACAATGCATCACAGTAGCGACTAAGATCCCTGCATGGAACAAGACTTTATGTGACCCACATCTACTTATTTTCGGGTCTGAGAATTTGTTTTGTTGAAATTCTGATTTGCTTTCTTTTAAAGCTTTTGTAGTATGTACATAGATACAATTATTATTCAAAACTTTTTTATTCGCATTCTTTTAATAGGTACCTACTTACTCTGTAGGTAGCATACCTACCTACTTAAAAAGTATTGGCATGAGGTATTTTACCCGAAAAGGTAGAATTGACACCCACATTTTCCGAACCATGTTAGCTCATTTATTAACAGTAATCTTATTATATTCTAGACAAATGCTAAACTCTAGAATAATTATTGTAATAATAGCTTAATGCTTTTTTGACAGAAATACGTGAACCTCGGACAGTTATCATCATACGTAGGTAGGTACCTACTGCCTCTTTGTTACAATTTAATATACAAATTTTACGTTCACATTGATACCTACTGGAACTGTTTGACACTTGTGAAACATAAGATTGTATAAATTGTTATCTAATGTATCACCATTCCTACTTACGTGTAACTTGAGCACTTACATCTAATACACCTATTGTTTTATCTTTGTACCGCCTAAGGTTAATTAGTAGAGAGTGATACCCCAGGAATTAAGTTCGCTTGTTACCTTTCCGTGAAATGAATAATATTGTTTAAATATTCATAACATATTTATATAGAATGTCGACTACTTAATCTAAGTCAAAGTCAAAGTCAAAGTCAAAGCATTTATTTCATTTTGATCATAAAGTATGACGCTTATGAAAAGTCAACATTAAATTTTGTCAGCCAATTGACCTACAGCCAGTTCGCTGACGAGGTAGAGCTGTGAGAAGAACTGGCAAGAAACTCACGCCACTCTTTTCAATCGCCAGATAATTACAGTTATTTGAATGAGTTACAATTTAAAACACTCAACGCAACCAAAGAACCATACAAAGTAATTATTACAAATTAACCAATTAATATAATACTAAGATTAAAGAAAGAAAAGAGAGGATTTCAATTATTTAGTTTCATCTAGTATGGTAATTTGACTACGTATTTTAATTAAACTGGTAAATGCACCTCCTGGT
Source organism: Parascotia fuliginaria (assembly GCA_963082885.1). Classification (NCBI taxonomy): domain Eukaryota; kingdom Metazoa; phylum Arthropoda; class Insecta; order Lepidoptera; family Erebidae; genus Parascotia; species Parascotia fuliginaria. The sequence continues at coordinate 9,638,268 of OY720170.1, forward strand.
CACATTGCACGACAAGGTAATACTGGATTGAATATTAAAAGTATGCCATGCCAAGATTGACCAGTCATCCCAAGTAGCACCCGTTCACGAGCATGACGCACGGGCCAGCCATCATCACCCTCGCCATATTAGAGGGAAGGTGATGACCCGGCCAATACGACACCACAAGCAATGACATTTTAGTGAGCATGAGAATGCAAAGCATGGGTGGTAAAAGAACCCTAATAAAATGTATTATGCCTTACGAACTCATAATGATCATGATATGCATCCACTTCACATTAAACTTTTACTACAATAGTCAACATAATTACAATAATAGTCAATATAATTACTATAATAATAGTCTATTCTAATTACTATAATAATAATCAATATACTGAATGATAATAATAGTCAATATATCGATACCTCTGGGTTCAATTGGCGTATAAACCAAAACCCGACTTTTCAGGAGAGCGAAAAAACGATTTCAATTTTAGAAAAAAATTCATATCTTTTTTGGTTTAAAAGTTACATAAAAATAATTAAGAAGAAAGATTCTTAAAATTTGAAAATGAAGAAGGCTACATCATCAAATCATATCTATCTTCTTTAGTTTAGAAGTTAGCATGGATATAAGCCTTAGAAAATACCTATTTCTGGTTTATACGCCCCATGAAAATTGAGTAAAAATTTACAGCATACACCTTATATCCTTTTTTGGTAAAATCAAGATCACATTTATCGATGTAAAAACTTGTAGCTGTAGATTTTTTTGCTATAAAAACCATTTACTTTGGAATTTTGGCTAATAAAAACAAACCCAATGCTGTTACAATGTGTAAAAACTCCATTAATATCAGTATAATTACCGAATTATGGTTGGAAATGAAACTATTAGAAATGAAATCAACTTTGTTTTATTAAATAAAACAGGTATTATGTTAACAATTATGGCACAACATTATCAGTCATGAAAATTGCAAGTAATTATCAGTCTTTTCTTGACAAAATCTGAATGTTCCATTACAGTAATATTATAGGGCCTAGGATTTTTTCTTGCTGCCTCAATGTATGATGGCCATTGTGTCGGAGTCGCAATAAAATAAAATATTTTTTATTCCTCTATCATCTACAGATTTTAAATAGGAATACAGACACGTGGAGATTTCATTAGCTCCTCGCTTTGCATCGCACTCTCCCCACAAATAGCAAAATACATCTTGTGTGACGCTTTCGTATAGAGTAAAATTAAAGACTGGATACTTTCTAGAGTAATACAATACAACACTGTCTCCATAAGGAGTAGGTATTTAAAACTTTCTGTAAGTCAAACGTGCATACTATGGTATCATTTTTCGTAATAGGCAACCTTTGGTGCTGTTCGAACCTTTTGTAAGTAGCCAGTTTTTCTTTTAAATGTTCTTGTAGATAATTTTTGTCACTTTCATTAAGATCTTTGTTATTTTCGACTTTGACACATACAATACATTTATCTTTTTTGGGAATGTGGAAGGATATATTATTATAATCATTTTGAAATATAGTTCTGAACATAGATTCACTAACAAATTCAATATTTGAGCGTTGACATTCTTTTAAATACAGTCTATAAAGATTAGATACATTTTTTAACTCTTGGGGAAGATAAACTTTGTTTGTTTTCTTTCTATTATAATGAGACGGTACGGCAGGCAATTTTTCAATAAAATTTTTAACCTCCGCCTTCGCAAATTCGGAATACTTGTTGGGAATGTTGCGTTGACGCTGATCTGTTTGAGACACATCGTCTACAGATTTACTTAAAGTATATAATAAAATTTTTTGAGATATATCTAATGTACTGAGTAAAAACTTTTGACATACTTTTTGGTGGTCCTCACCATTGTTCACATAATAATCATAAGTGATATTTCTTCTATTTAAAAGTGTGTCAGTCCTTTTTCTTGCACAAGGTATAGCACGTGAACTCCGAATCAACCAATCTTTTCGACGTAGCAAATCTAAATTCCAAAAAAACTCAAATAGAGAAGCTCGTCTCTCTTCTGTGATGTTATAACAGCCTCTTTTACAGTGATTGGGGCAACAAGGATTACTTTTCATCTTCCTGTCGAGCACAACCTTCCCTTTTTTAGTTTCGTATTCTTTACCCTCTTCCCTATTCTTTTTTCCTATTTTTCTTTTATTGACTTTTATATTTTTTTGTTTAAGTAGATCACCTTCTTGGTTCCTTCTGTTTTTAAATCTTTTATTCACTTTTGCAACCTTAATATTTTCCTCTTCACTAGATTCACTTTCATTTCTTTGTGTCCAGTTATCTGAACTACCTGCAGAATATTCACCGGTGTCATCATCGGATAAAAAGTCTAAAAATTTCTTTTTACAGCTCTTACAGAACGTTTCATAGCTTTTTTTTTAGATTCTGTAACCAGGTGCGAGTAGCCAAACTCGAACTGGTAGCATCAGCATTATTCATTAACGTATTAGTGTCCACCGAAGTAATGTCCACCTTACTATGAATACCATTAAGAGCGGATAAAGCTAAATCAGTAGCAATGGCGTTGTTCATTGAAGGAATCGTGATTTCAGCGTAACTAGTAACTCCTACTGAAGCAGATAAGCCTGTGTTTTGGGTGCTGGAATTGTGAGCCGCAGTATTTAAGTCAGTATCAATATCAAGCGTATGTGATAAGCCTGGCCTTGCAGCGTCAGCATTGTTAAATGGAGGGATCGTAGTAATGAGAATCTAAATCAATTAGAGTATTATGTGGCCCTGCAGTTGTGGCTTTGTGTGTCAAAGGTGTTACAATATAATGGTCAATATCTACATTTTCTGGAACTGGTGTGGCTGGTTGTCCTGCAATGTAGTTAATGAAAGTCGAAGGTGGTACAGCATCATAGTTAGTATCAACATCTACTGGAGTTACTTTCGCGTCGCCCGTAAATTTTCATTCAAATCATTATTTTGAATGAGTGAGTTATGGGATGAACGCAAGAACTCATCTGTTTGGTTTTTTGTACTTGGTTTTTTAATAACTATGTTTGAAATTATGTTAATTTTTTTATTTGTGTTACTGTTTATAGAAGGATTAATCGGTAAATCAATGTGGCTAATAATCGAATTAGGTAGCGAAGACGAAATAATTGAAGCACTAGTATTAACGTCACTGTTACTAGTAGATGAATTCAAAATTATTATTTTTTTAAGAAATAAGAAGAAATAAGAACATTTATTTGCTCAGAGTACAGGTGAAACCAGGTGGCTTAATGGTAATAAAAGTACATACCGTAATCTGCCTAGAAAAGGCATGCAAATGTTACAATAGGTGAGTATTGATCTAAATTATAATTACCATCAATCTAAAATAATATTACATCATTCATCATCAATATTATTATCAATACGTACATCATTATTATTATTACATTATTGCCAACACATCATTTATATCATTTGAATATTATTACATTATATTAATACACTGTCACTACAATTATTAAATTATTATTATTACATTATTATGTTTCCTATTTATTCACATTTATTCACGTATTCATATATTCTTGTACAGAGTAAAACGAATTAGCCATTAACCATTTACGCAATTTAATTTTAAAATATTTAAAAGGAAGCTCCCTTATTTCCTTTGGAATTTTATTAAAAATTGTAATACACATGTGATAAGTGTTTTTTTTATGGAGTGTTGTTCGACAGTATGGTATTATTAACTTTGTAGGATCTCTAGGTTTATATTTATTGTCGCAATGATCGTTTTTCGATTTAAATAAATCATAATTTTTCTTCACAAAATTTGCTATCTCTAATATATATATTGAGGGTAATGTCAATAAATTTAATTTTTTAAATAAAGGTCTGCATGATTCTAGTGGCCCTGCACCACAAATTGCCCTAACACATTTTTTCTGTACAATAAAGGCTTTATTTATATTGGTAGAATTTCCCCAGATGATTACATTATATCTAAGGATAGATTCAACATATCCGCTGTATGCTGTACGTGCTGTTTTTTCGTCAGTTACTGTACGAAGTTTTTTTATTGCGTATACAAAGCTATTAAGTTTACTACAAATGTTACTAATATGTTCTTTCCAATTACAATTTTTATCTAGTGTTATGCCTAAAAATTTAATGTTATCAGTTTCTTCTATGTTTTGATTTTCTAATTTGATATTTATATTGTATTGTTTTGATTTATATGTCTGAAATTTTATGTATTTAGTTTTAGATATGTTAGGGGAAAGATTGTTTGATTGCATCCATTTTAATACTGACTGTACAGCTTCATTTACTTGTAACTCGTGTGATATATGCTTGTGTTTGTATGGTATAATTATTGATATATCATCAGCAAACAAGATAGTTTGGTATTTAATCTTGTCGGGTAGGTCATTAATATAGATTAAAAAGAGGAGCGGACCTAGCACGCTTCCTTGCGGTACCCCATATTTATTAACGAATTGAAGACCTATAAGATGTGGATTCTAACTTATCATTTACTCTTGTTATTTCTACACTTTGTTTCCGATCACTTAAATACGTTTTTATCCAGTTCAGTGCAACACCCCGTATACCATATTTCTCACATTTGTTGAGTAACACATTTTTATCCACACAATCAAATGCCTTACTCATATCAAAAAACACAGTGACTACTGGAATTCTTATTATTGATTTCTTAGAACGTTTTGCAGGTTGTTCAGAATCACTGTCTTCTATAACGTCACTACTCTCCGAAAAAGTAATATTCTTTTCGTCTGCCAGTTGCTGTGTCGAACTGAAAATAACAAACAGACATATATTGTTAGGTTTGACCATCAATACAATTCATGCTATAATAATTATTAAAACTATTTCGACCCGAGAATAGCACAGGTTGCGAGGCGGACGGATCTTTATTCGATTCGTCTGCCTCGCAACCGGAGCTATGACATCGCTGCCTCAGTCGATCTGTGACCATGGCTGGTGCAACCTAGCCGAAACGTCAAGTAAAAAAATATGCCTATACGTGTTTATTCCCGTATAGTAATAGTTGACTGCCTCGGTGGCTCATTGGTACAGTGTAGAGATTGCCACGCAGAGGTCTCGGGTTCGATTCCCGGGTCGGGTAATGTGATATTGGGTTTTTCTGACAAGAAATTCTCAGTGTTTACCCGTAGTCTGGAATTTTGCTCGGTACATGGCAACAGGCTCGCCACCTGTTACATGGGACCTAATATAGCTGGCGAAACGTGGGTGTTAAACACTTCTGCCTACCCCGTTTGGGATAAAAAGGCGTGAAGCTATGTATAAAGCTATGTTAAACTTTAGAATTAATGAATTATTATTTTTATAATAATTATTACCATACAATATAGCACCTTATTTTGTAGTAGTACGCGTTGTTTTATTGTGTGCTCGCGCTACTATTTAATTTGTAACTATGGTGTAAAAACCATATCTTATAAAGATTGTGCTATCAATATTGAGCCGTAAATGCAGGTATAGTCCCCGTGGCGTGCAAACTAAGGAATTAAAACAAAAATATTTTAAATACAAGGGTGTAGAACAATTTCTGACAAATATCTATTATTTTACATCAATGAATGAGTCGTATAACCTAGTTATTTATGGATGGAAATTCAAATCGCAGAGGTAAATTAATAATAGTGTGATTAATATAAGCGTATAAACTATTTAATAAGGTCAAATTGTTATGAGAACTAAAAAAATATTTAAAAAATAGACGATTAAGAATTAATTACACCTACATATTTCCTTTTTATAATATTAGTAATAAAAGTTCTTGTAATTAAAAACCATAAATTGTTTAGGTAGGTACTCACGTATTCACAGATTTCAATCGTTGTCTTTCGTAAAGAGCACCAAGCACTTCCCTCTTTCGCAGTAAAGCGTTCAAAGTCACTTTTTCTTAGCTGTTAATTAGTCACTTCTATAAGTCAATTGATATTTAATAACCATTAAACTATTTAAAACTTGTAAACAAAACACTCACTTCGCGCACTCGCATCGTAATAACGTCACGACAAGTCAAAACACGCAACATTATCTGTGCATCCCACTCTTCTGTTCAAGCTCACAATATGAGAAAAAGAGACAGCTATTGATCGCTGTCTTCGTTTAAGAATATCTCGATCGTGCATTTGCTCAACCGCTGATTTTTGCATCGTCGCGTGTGTATGTGTGCAGGGTAAAACACTTTTTGCAATGAATATGGTTTATACGTCCATATGCTATTTAAATGATTGGATTTACGACCTCAATTTTAAATTATATTTATGAAATACATTTTATTCGTCATAGCGTAAAAGCCATTTACAATCAACGCAGATCTTACACCCCAAACTGATAAAAATCTTGGTCATTACATCTAACTAAAACTTTAAAAAAGAAACGTTCGGCCCTTACATTAATATTTTATCCTTTTTTGGGCATGATGGTCTTATTTTTTTGGGTCGTATAAACTCTTTTTTTGCGAATTTGAACGTTTTAAATATACAGATCGATAGAGAAAAAAAATCTGAATAAAATGGTATATTTAACTCATTTTGGCCAAAATGGTTTATACGCCAATTGAACCCAGAGGTATCGATATGTACAATAATAAAAATATCAATATACTTAATGATAATAATAGTCAATATAGCTACAATAATAACAATCAATATAGCATTAATCTTGCATTAAACGAGCAACAATCTACAACAATATTTGATTTTAAAGCATATTTACAAATTTTTCCAGTTGATCTTGAAATCAGGAAATTAGTGCTGATTTTAAAGGTCTCCGTTTTAACAAGTGACGCTGACGTGACACTATTCACGAACAAATATCTAACATTAAACGAGGTGTCAAATACATCCTAACACATATTTTCTTTTCTAATACCTGCGACTAACTGGTAAACTTCTACCTATAATATCAAGGAATATCTAAGCACATTAAAGCCGATTTCCCTGGATTTCAAGTGTAAACGTTTATTATTAAGATTTTCATAAAACTCTACGAGTTTAAGTACCTATGTGAAATTTAATATAATAATATGCAGTTTATTTTGAGATTAAAGAAAGATAAAACCACAGATAAATCGATTGTTATTGCCTTGTGTGTGCTTATTCATAAGTTAGGGGAGGTTAGCCCAAAACGGGCAAGCTAAAATACACCCCCCCCAACGGGGTTCTCGCCTTGTCGCGGCGGGGGGGCTTAGTAGCCGTGGTTACCTAGGACCACGGTGAACCAAGAGGAACCCCAAGGAGGCGCCGCTCCTCTGGGCTTTGCCGGTAAGCCCACGATGGAGCGGCTCTGGTGGGTTGCGGTGCTGTTTGGGCGGCACCGCAACTGGGTCGGGCTGCAGTGTTGCTTCGGCGACACTGCGGCTGAGGAGTGGCGGGGCCGCGGCGGGAGAGGAGTGCCGGTATAACGGTGCGCCGCTCTCCCTACCTTCCGCGGCCTCGGCGGGGCCGCAACCGCCAGATTGCGGACGCGGTGGGGCCGCAGGGGAAGAGGAGTGTCGGTATTGCGATGCGCCGTTCTCCCTATCCTCTGCGGCCGAGTTGGCCTGCGGGCGGCGATCGGGCAGTCGCCGCCCGAACAGCACGGGCCCGAGACGGCAGTGCGCGTGTTCCGCACGCGCCTCTCGAAGGAGGGGGGGCTAGGCCCCTAAATCGGACGGGGCCCGCTCGCGGTGAGCGGGCCATGGCCGTCGGGGTCACGGATGAATGCGCAAGCGACTCCCGTGACCCCGACACTCTGGCCGTCTGGAGGAACACCGTGGGTTTTAGTCGGTATGCTGGCCGCGCTTTGAGTGCGGTCGGAGAATCCGACATAACCCCCGCCTTGCCCGGGCGGGTGCGTATGCGTAATGCATTTCCCACGTAAAAAAAAAAAAAGCTAAAATACACAATTTTAAAAAACATTTTAAAATCAAATCAAGTATTTACCACTTAAACAATCTGTTACACATTAAAGTTTATAAAATAAGTGAAAACATAATAAACTATCTTAATTTTTCCCGTCACCAGTAGCGTGATGGTGCATAGCCTGTAACCTTCCTCAAGAAAGCTATTACACGCAAAAAGTATTATTCAAAACCGACTGGTAGTTCCAGAGATTAGCACCCTCAAACAAACAAACTTTTCCGCTTTATATAATAAATAGTATAGATTAATAATCATTAAATACTTAGCACTATCTAATTACCCGTTTTGTCCGTAGGTGTGGCCTACTATCAGCTTCAGTTTGAATACGATAAAATAATTTTTAACAAAAACAAAACCTACTTCAACCAGGAAGGTAACTAAAAAGAAAAAATAAAATAAAAAATAAAATAAAATAAATAAAATTTACATAGCACATAGTAATTCGTATTTTGATTCAATTAATCAAAAATAATTAAATAAGTATTTTATAATTTTGAAGTTGGTGCCAAGTGCCTTTTTGTTGAAATTATTTTATTTTACAATTTTTAGTGATGGGTAGACCTAAATCTTACTTAGGTATTATTTTTGTAAACACTAAACATTTTGGCATATTGAACCGTATGAAGTAAGCCCGACATGACTGCTGTTGAGGAATTCCCTCGACTGTCTATGGTCACCTGTAATGGCACTTATAACCCATATGGGAGCAAAGTTCTCATCATTAGAAATGAATTAAGTCCAAACACCAAGTAATTGCTTTAAATCGTTGATTCGAGATGAAGATGATGATGGAGATGATGATGAGATTCGAAATGATCGATCGACTTCAAACCTTCACATTTTTAGTGCCTTAAAATACATAATGAAAAACATAACAAATGCACTAGCCACACAAACAAAATATAGCCGAGAAATTACCAGCAATGACATTAGAATCTTTCCTGACCCAAATAAAATTAAGTCATAAATCTGGTAAGAAAGACGCACCAACCTGCAACTATATAATAGAATTGCCAGCTTATATAAGAAAAGTTCTAATTACTCAAACTAGGCTTTTTATAAATTGGACATCGTGTGCTGTGCGGGACTTTACATTAGTCACCAGATGTTACAACTGCCACCAGTATGGACACGCGGCGAAATCATGTCGAGAAGCTACGCCTACCTGTGCTCACTGTGGAGAAATAGGACACTCCGTACAAGACTGCACAAACAAAGATAACTCGCCAAAATGCGCAACATGCTCAAGATTTAAGAAGTCCAATAACCATAAGACGGGCGATAATGAGTGCCCAGCTAAGAAATTTGCCGAGCTCAAATATATCAACACTGTTGATTATGATGATTTACAATAATTGGATTAAATCTTTTTATTATTTTAGATAGAATTAAATACAACACACTTGTTCATGTTTTTTCATAGCATCTGTCATGTCATCATTTTATTAGTACATAAGCATATTACTTGTCCCCAATAAATTAGCCTCGAACGTTTACGTAAAATTACCTAAACTAACACATATTTTGTATTTTTGTTATTAAATTAGTTATAACAAAGTAGGTTAAGTATTTCATGTTTCATTGTAGAAGTCTTTTATTTAAAATCTAGAGAATCATAGATGTTTATACATATATATAATAAAATTCTAGCGCTATTTTCGTCTGTGATACAGGAACTATATCCTAGTACAGGCATCTAAATTGTAATACGTATAGTTACACAACTGTCTTATTTTAATTTGTATCTAAGTAAGTTATGAATAAATGATTTGATTTGATTTTGATTTGACTAGGCGTCAGTACGATTTTCGAAAGTTCCCTTGATTTCTCTGGGATGCCATCATCAGATCCTGGTTTCCTTATCATGGTACCACCCTTGGGATATCTCCTTTCTAACAAAAAAAGAATCATCAAAATCGATTCATAAATGACGAAGTTATCCGCGAACACACATAAAAAAAAATATATATATACGAATTGAGAAACCTCCTCCTTTTTTGAAGTCGGTTAAAAAAGGATTTAGTCTCTTCGTAATGTTTACGTGTCTATACAATTAAATTTTTTTATTTATTTAAATTTAATCACGCTCTCGTCCCAAAATGCATTGGATGTTTTCCTTTTGCACTTTTTAACCATCAACTAAAAAAAGTCTGATTAATGAACAGTTCACATTATTCCAGTCCGTGCTAGCATGCGTGCGTGCGTGCGTGCGTGCGTGCGTGTGGGTGTGTGTGTGTGTGTGTGTGTGTGTGAAAATTGGTATGTATATAGATTTGGTACCGGAGACAGACATAGGTTACTTTTTATCCTGGAAATCAGTCTGGTTCTCGAGGGATACAAGAAAACATATTTTACGCGCGAACAAAGCCGTGGGGCGCAACTAGTAATATCATAAAAGTAATAATGACTGGCCTGTTGGTCTAGTGGTTAGTGACCCTGACTGCTAAGCCAGAGGTCGTGGGTTCGATTCCCACCCAGGACAAACCTTTGTGTGATGAGCATGATTGTTTGTTCTGTGTCTGGGTGTAATTTATCTATGCATATAATAAAAATGTAACCGATCGCTGTCTGTACATGGAAGATATATGAGAAAAAATACTATTGGGACCTATATCAACGCAAATAGAACCCAAAACAATGATTTTTAAAAATTTTGTCTGTTTGTCTGTTTGTCTGTTTGTCTGTTTGTCTGTGCGTTTGTGCACGCTAATCTCAGAAACGGCTTATCCGATTTAAATATGGTTTTCACTAATATATTGTGGTAAGCTTCACTTAACATTTAGTGTTTATTTCATGTCAATCGGTTCATAAATAAAAAAGTTATGCCAATTTAAAGAATCACATCGAACATTCGTTAATTTACTACGAAATCTTATAGAAGCAGATATTTTAACAGGTTGCGGAATAGCTGATAGTTTTTTTATTCCTCGGATTCCTGTCATTCTAAACAGTCTTTCATTTAGTTGTAAACGAGTCCAGTTTCCAGTGAGCCTATGTTTTGCGATGACTAATTAAAGTAATTAATTACTTAAGTAATTAAAGTAAAGGTAAGACACTAAAAGTTGTGGGTGTGGATCTAAGTATTAGCTGTTTTTCGGTCAGCTTTATGTGGCTCTATCACGTGTTAGCATTACTAGCAGCCTGTATGCTTTGATCCCTGATGGCTATACGTCTAATCCATACATCCATACATATTATAAAAGGCTTTGTCCTGACTGACTGACTGACTGACAGACAATGTAAAGCTTAAACCGCTGGTCGTAGCGACTTGAAATTTGGAGGGTGTGTTTGTCTTAATGTCTAGAAGTGTACAAAGAAAGGGTTATTAAAAATTCAACCCATAAGTGTATACAAAGGGATGAAATCGATTGTATGAAACGTCTTCATTTTTTAAGTTACAGCTTTGAAATTTTGTTTTGGAATACTTTTATTTAAATAAAAAATACGCTCATAATTTTTTTTTTACTGGGTTGGATTTATAGGAGTGAAATTAAGGTATGAAATATTGTATGGAAAGATCTTTGCTTTTGAAGTTGGCGACTTGAAGTTTGGAGGGAGGGGGAAGGGAGGGAGAGGAAGAGGAAAGGAAGGGAGAAGTGAGGGGAAAGTTCGGGGGTAGTGAGGGAGAAGTCAGGGGAAAGGGAGGGGAAAGTCAGGGGGAAATCGACTGCCTCTGTATTTCGGTGGTACTGTGTATGGACTGTGAGGTCGCGGGTTCGATTCCCGCTCAGTGCAAATATTTGTAGCATGAACATGTCTATTTGCATTGATCGCCGGAGAGCGCCGGAGCCCCAATTTCCCACCTTTCCTCTTTCCTCATGTCCCTCATTTCCTTCCCCTAACCCCATTCCCAGCCGCCATAGTGGAGGCCACCATACCAGCAGTTTAAAACGTGGCTTTTGGTATAGTGGCCGCCACTTCTGGATTCCACTGACTGCTTACCATCAGGCGGGGTGGAGTCACTTTGGTAGGCTATACTATAAAAAAAAAAAAAAAAAAAAAAATCTGGGTGTTTATATGTATAATATGTATCTATTTACAAAAATTAAAGTATTTAAGTATGTTTATCCGTATTCTAGAACCCATAATACAAGCATGTAGTATGCTTACTTTGGGTCTAGATGGCGTTGTGTAAAAATAAAAAAGGAAGAGGGAACTTAGGGGGTGTGAGGAGGCAGTGAAGGGCAAGTGAGGGGCAAGTGAAGGGCAAGTTTAGGGGACGTAAGGGAAAGTGAGGGAAGTGAGGGAAAGTGAGGAGTCAGAAGTGGTGGTGAGTGAGTGGGAAGTGACGGAAAGTGAGGGAGATGGGAGGGAGACGGGAGGGGAAGGAAGGGGAGGGGAGGGGAAGGGGAAAGTTATTGTAGTGAAAATTTGCCTTTGTGTATTGTATGTTGTTTTACGGGGGATATCTTTAGGTAGGTGAAAGAGGGTTTGTACGAATGGTGATGATGATGAGATTAGAAATAGTATGCAAAACAGTATTTAAACAATATAAAAATGTCTATTGAAAAACGATATTCATGCGAGCGAAGCCGCGGGCAAAAGCTATACATATATAAAAACGAAAGGTCACTCACTCACTCACTCATCTCATCACGAAATCTCAAAAACTACAAGTACTAGGAGTTTCAAATTTTTGAAATAGGTGCTCTCTAAGACGGGATTTTGCGAAATTTATTTCCCTGGAGTATAAAGGGGAACAAAATTTGTATGGAGCTTCTATAGTTCTTTAAAATAGGAGTGCCAAGTTTCGTTAAATATCGCAAAATTTCGTCTGTTTTAGGGGTAGCGGGTGAATAGATTTAAATCGGATTCGCCTTAGAGACGAATTATACTGATATTTTATTACTAATATACAATGTACGATTGTCGTAAGATTAGGTAAGAAATATTCTCATACAGGCACACATCTGAATTTTCACGCGAACGAAGTCGCGGGCAACAGCTATATACTCGTATAATAAAACTGTAACCGGTCGCTGTCTGTACATGGAAGATATATGAGAAAAATATTATTGGGACCTTTATCAACGCAAACAGAACCCAAAACAATGATTGTTACAATTTTTGTCTGTTTGTCTGTTTGTCTGTGCGTTTGTTCACGCTAATCTCAAAAACGGCTTATCAGATTTAAATATGGTTTTCGCTGATACATTGTGGTCAGCATCACTTAACATTAAGTGTTTGTTTCATGTCAATATTATATCGGTTTATAAATAAAAAAGTTATGCTAATTTAAATAATCACGTCATAAATGTGGTGTGTATTTAGCTTAGCTTAGTTTGTTTTTAAGTTAGGTTAACACGTCTTATTTCTTTAATAAAATGTAAATACTTTATTAGTTAAAATGTAAATACAAGTTAGATTTATCTTTTTTGGATTTATTTTATTTTTTATTTTTTGTGATAAAAACATGTTTGTTAACACGTTTCATTACGGAATAGGTGGAATTGAAGTGAATTACGAAATAGTAGTAGTCGATTTACGCTGGTTTCAACATGAATGGGTCGGATCGACCAGGGATGTACTACCCTCTCATAGTTTTCGACGTAAGAGTAATAGTATCCATATTATTGCGTTTCGTTCGGTAAGCGCGAGAGCCGGAAGCCCAACTGATGCAGAGATGACAAGCCTCGCAGCATGTGTGGGACCAGCTGAGTATCCGCGGAGTCATTGTGTGGGTGGTGTGGGTCAACCCGCCGGCCAGAGAGACCCGTACAAACGGTGGTGCCGCTGGCCGCCCGCGGCATTGTACAAGGGCCCAATTAGACCTAACCAAAAAAAAAAGAGACTGCCCCACCAGGTTGCGCATAATCTCGGAGTGGTTCGTCGTGCAGGTTGGTGACCGGATAGTGGGACCCGGCGACCATTTTGGAGACGGTACGGGGGCCTTTTGCGAGCAGTCCGTATCATGGAAGCCCGGAGGCCTAAGACCCTTGAGCCTTTACAGCTGCAAAGAGACATCGCCTCCTCAACGGCCGTCTTCTATCGCCTTTACCACGGAGATTCTTCTCAACAGCTCTTTAAATTAATTCTACCCTCTCCCTTTTTATCCAGAACGACACGTGCGGGACTGAAGTGCTACCCTTTCACAGTGCAATCTAAAGGGTCTCGAACCAAACGGTTCAGCACTTTATACTTTTGTCGCTCAATTAAAGCCTGGAACTCTTTACCAGCGCATGTGTTCCCACCTATCTTTCATCCTGGGACTTTTAAGCGAGGCGTGAAGAAGCATCTCACTAAGCCGCCATAGTGGAGGCCACCATACCAGTAGTTTGGCTTTTGGAATGGTGTCCACTACTTCTGAATTCCACTAACTGCTTACCATCAGCCAGAGTAGAGGCACTTTGGCAGGCTAATATAAAAAAAAAAAAACTTATAGCGTTTTTATTCCTCGGATTCCTTTCATTCCAAACAATTTCCCGTTTAGTTTTAAACGAGTTCAGTTTCCAGTGAGCCTATGTTTCGCGATGACAAGTAATGAGTGTGGATCTAAATATTAACTGTTTTTCGCATGGTCAGCTTTATGTGGATTTGCCACGTGTAAGTAATCCTAGCAGCCTGTATGGGTTTGATCCGCGATGGCTATACGTCTAATATCGTAGATAGAGAAGCATTTACTGTAAAGATTTTTCTTATTCACCTAAACGAAGATGTTTATAATTCAAAACAAACCAAAAGATATATCCAAAAAATGCTGCCCAAAATCACTATTCCACGCGGACGAAGTCGCGGGCACAGCTAGTCTATAATATGTATGTATTTACAAAAAAAAATGTATATAAGTAGTATATCAGTTGTTTAGTACCCATAACACAAGCAAATATAATTGCTTAATTTGGGGCTAGATGGCGCTGTGTGAAAAAAAAAATACCTTGCCATATTCTTAAACATATTTATATCTAATCAAATCAGCAAAAACCTGTGTTTTCATCTTACTTTCAAACCGCGTGCGACCAGAGCACGAGGCGACTACTTGCGATTGGAGGGTGGCGGGGGTGGCGTCAAGCTGCATTCACACCACACATTTTTACTAGCACAAATGACGCGGAATTTAAAAGGGTTAGGTAGTACCCGTTTTAGGTAGGCTACCCGAGTTTAGGCTTACAACCCCTAGGTAATAAGTAGGTATGAAGGTACATACCTATGTTTAAAAAAGTACAGTTCCATTGTAAGTACCTATTGATATGCACGTTCAGATTAGGCAGGTGAAATAAATGCTTACGTAGTAAACTTGATAATTGCATACTTGCATACCAAATGTCTATCCAGTAGCAGGCACGGCTTCCGCGCATTATTTTTCTGTATTTTCGCGCGTTACCTTATACCAATTCTCGTAGTGCGCGTTAATCTCTCCACAGTTTATTTAACATATTAGTTCTTAATACCAATATACTGCAGGTGACAGTCTGTGATTTAATAACGTCTATGAAGATCACGTCACGTCCAAAACACTTAATAAAGACAGCCACAAAGTTTAACGTAAACGAAGTTACACCAAGCTACTAAAAGCAGTACCTAGGTGGATTATACCTGCTCTAAATTAACGAAATGAAAATCATTGCGTTCTGTCAAAGCTTAAATGACATTGCGTGTGACAAATTAAAATTTAACCCCGATTTTATCAGGAAAGCGCTAGGTTATAAACCGGATTTAATTACATGTTGGTTGACGTTCAAATTATGTTTTAAGTGCAAGTGTCGTAAACAATTTGTAGCTGTTATCTACATCAATAGTTGGAATTGGCGTTTAATTTAAGTGTATGAGAAGCTGACACTATTGTCATCAGTTTGTAATTCAGTAAGTATGTATAATTATTATACTATGGTTGTGACCCAAAAATCGAACTTCATCCTGCACGTGTCTCTAAATCTACGATTACGCCTTAGGTACTCTTAATCTGTAACCAGCTGTTTGACCCACTCAGCCTTGGAAGATTTATAGGTAATTAGCACTTAAATCTACTAATATTACAAATATCAGATTATCAGTTGTCTACCTAATTAACAGACTTCAAAATCTCCTTTCAAAATCACTCAATGTCATTAATTTAACAATATCGGATTCCTATTTAGATAAATTTACATCTGAATGGGTAGGTATATTGCATGGAAGGCATTAACTAGTTAACAACAAGGAGGAAGGAAAGGAACAAATCTAGAATAGGTTTCCAGTGCTAAATAATATAGTCTTTTTTTGTGTCTGTTTTTACGCTAACATCTTCTAAACCACGCAACGTATTTTGATACGGTTTTCACTATCGTTTAGGTACATACAGCATTTCTCCCAGAAGTTTTATAAATAGGTATACCTACCTAATACATGTCTATAATAGTAAAGAATTATTCTTTACTTCTACATCTTCTTTCTCTTTGTTAATAGGCGAGAATTTCAACGATTTGTATTCTTGCCGTTAAAACATAAAAAGCATCGAAGCATGGGAGTGTCGCTAGTATGTAAGTAGAATTAAACGATATTGTTTCGGATGTCACGAATATTTTAATGTATCATGATAATATAATTCTTAATGCTAGAAGGGGCACCGCAGTCCACTTCCGAATAATCCTGCATACATTATGATTAAATTCATTACGAGTCTTTGTAGCCAACGAGGTATTGTGGATGTGCGGAGACCGTGAGCAACGAGGGGGTCAAAAAAAAACCACCATTCACCAGTACTTTGTTTGTAGTTGGATATATCACATCACACAATAAAGAAGACTAAGAACGGGCGGAAATAAGCAGAACTGTATTTTATTACAGTTTTATACTACTTTAATTTCACAGCTTACAAAACTGCACTTTCCTAATGCATATTTACGTAACCGTAGGTCCCAATAGATTACGAACGGTCGGTATAACCTTACTGGAGAAATAACTGCACACAGACTAGGTAGTATTTTGCGAATGCTGGTGAATATGCATTTGTGACTATCACAGGTCAATGCCTGGTTCTTAAAGGCGCACCACCATAAGATATGTGTGACGTTTTAGCATAGAGTAATATTTAAAATAGGCATCCCACAGGCATTAATTGGCAAGTATGATGACAGCAATATTTTTTATTCAAAGTTCAAATAAATGCTTACAATACCTACAGCCTAGGCGAGTCGATAGTGTACATATTCGCCAAAAAACGAATACCGTCAAATAAATAATAATGCTTACTTATTTATATATTTTTTTGTGGAAACAGATAACTCCTCTGAACCTCACCGTTTTTGGGCAAATAAAGCCGACACGTAAAGTGTGTTGCGGCTAAAGTACGTACCTACCTATTTTCCTTTTTTTCAAAGCTTCTGTACTAAAAGCGTGTTTCTGATATAGGTAGGTATCGATCTCTAACGCATTATAAGTAGGTAGGCAGTAGTTGGATGTTCAATGAACTAATCATGTATAGTTTTAAGTATCTTGACCTTCTTTGTTGATCACAAACAGCTACAAAGGTCAAAATCAAAATTAGTAATATTTATTAGGTATAATATCATTAATATTGTTTTGCCTAGATTTTCCGACAGTTAATATTACAGAGACTAGGTACCTAAGTACTCATTTGTTCATTTAGATTTTGTTATTGACAGTTATTTAGGTAGGTACTTTTGAATGTCAAGATTATCAAAATACAATGACAAATATTAGGTATCTCTCTTTGGCCAAGTCGCTGACAATGGCACAGCCACAGAACAAGTACATACATAGAAGGAGTGTTAATCGCCCTCATATACTTGTCCTATTTTTCCAAATAAGCCGGATACATTGAAAAGAAAGAGACAAATAATTTTGCTAAGGACGCCCGGTGTACACTGTAGAAACGTCAATTTGGTTACCTTTGGTTACCTTTGGATGCCGAATTAAAAAGTGAACTAATGTCAAATGTTCCAACTTGTCAAGGCCTCTAGACAATTTAGTCGGATTAAACCGCCGCTCGTAATTTTCATTGTTATTTATCTGTTTTGTGAAATAATATATGTTATTTAATTATTACATAGTGCTATTGTGAAGTAAAATTAAGCCCATTGGATAAGCAATTTCCTGCGTTATTGTAGGTTGTAAATTACATTCTTTTCGCAAAGAAAATCAAGTTTAAATCGTCAACTTCCATCGGTGAGTAGATAACAAACCAATAATATATTCTAAAAACCTATATAAACGTGCAAAATACCTAAGTGATTTATACTTTACTATACTGCAATCATATTATAATCGTCTGTTTGCCATTCGATTCAGTAATTTTTAAGTATTTTACATTTTTACCAATTTGTGTAGTCATCTTCAATAGTGTTGTGACTTGTGCTGCATATTTTATCGATGACAAAAATATTACTATATTTGTGTTAACGATTTTGTGGTAACTATCTTTGAACCTTTCATAGTGTTTCATACATTGTGTTCTTTTGCAGGTTTCCGAAAGATCAGACCGGAAGATCCATGAAGCAAATTAAGAGAGAATTATGTTATATACTAGCTGTGCCCGCGACTTCGTCCGCGTGGAATAGTGATTTTGGGCAGCATTTTTTGGATATATCTTTTGGTTTGTTTTGAATTATAAACATCTTCGTTTAGGTGAATAAGAAAAATCTTTACAGTAAATGCTTCTCTATCTACGATATTAGACGTATAGCCATCGCGGATCAAACCCATACAGGCTGCTAGGATTACTTACACGTGGCAAATCCACATAAAGCTGACCATGCGAAAAACAGTTAATATTTAGATCCACACTCATTACTTGTCATCGCGAAACATAGGCTCACTGGAAACTGAACTCGTTTAAAACTAAACGGGAAATTGTTTGGAATGAAAGGAATCCGAGGAATAAAAACGCTATAAGTTTTTTTTTTTTTATATTAGCCTGCCAAAGTGCCTCTACTCTGGCTGATGGTAAGCAGTTAGTGGAATTCAGAAGTAGTGGACACCATTCCAAAAGCCAAACTACTGGTATGGTGGCCTCCACTATGGCGGCTTAGTGAGATGCTTCTTCACGCCTCGCTTAAAAGTCCCAGGATGAAAGATAGGTGGGAACACATGCGCTGGTAAAGAGTTCCAGGCTTTAATTGAGCGACAAAAGTATAAAGTGCTGAACCGTTTGGTTCGAGACCCTTTAGATTGCACTGTGAAAGGGTAGCACTTCAGTCCCGCACGTGTCGTTCTGGATAAAAAGGGAGAGGGTAGAATTAATTTAAAGAGCTGTTGAGAAGAATCTCCGTGGTAAAGGCGATAGAAGACGGCCGTTGAGGAGGCGATGTCTCTTTGCAGCTGTAAAGGCTCAAGGGTCTTAGGCCTCCGGGCTTCCATGATACGGACTGCTCGCAAAAGGCCCCCGTACCGTCTCCAAAATGGTCGCCGGGTCCCACTATCCGGTCACCAACCTGCACGACGAACCACTCCGAGATTATGCGCAACCTGGTGGGGCAGTCTCTTTTTTTTTTGGTTAGGTCTAATTGGGCCCTTGTACAATGCCGCGGGCGGCCAGCGGCACCACCGTTTGTACGGGTCTCTCTGGCCGGTGGGTTGACCCACACCACCCACACAATGACTCCGCGGATACTCAGCTGGTCCCACACATGCTGCGAGGCTTGTCATCTCTGCATCAGTTGGGCTTCCGGCTCTCGCGCTTACCGAACGAAACGCAATAATATGGATACTATTACTCTTACGTCGAAAACTATGAGAGGGTAGTACATCCCTGGTCGATCCGACCCATTCATGTTGAAACCAGCGTAAATCGACTACTACTATTTCGTAATTCACTTCAATTCCACCTATTCCGTAATGAAACGTGTTAACAAACATGTTTTTATCACAAAAAATAAAAAATAAAATAAATCCAAAAAAGATAAATCTAACTTGTATTTACATTTTAACTAATAAAGTATTTACATTTTATTAAAGAAATAAGACGTGTTAACCTAACTTAAAAACAAACTAAGCTAAGCTAAATACACACCACATTTATGACGTGATTATTTAAATTAGCATAACTTTTTTATTTATAAACCGATATAATATTGACATGAAACAAACACTTAATGTTAAGTGATGCTGACCACAATGTATCAGCGAAAACCATATTTAAATCTGATAAGCCGTTTTTGAGATTAGCGTGAACAAACGCACAGACAAACAGACAAACAGACAAAAATTGTAACAATCATTGTTTTGGGTTCTGTTTGCGTTGATAAAGGTCCCAATAATATTTTTCTCATATATCTTCCATGTACAGACAGCGACCGGTTACAGTTTTATTATATATAGCTGTTGCCCGCGACTTCGTTCGCGTGAAAATTCAGATGTGTGCCTGTATGAGAATATTTCTTACCTAATCTTACGACAATCGTACATTGTATATTAGTAATAAAATATCAGTATAATTCGTCTCTAAGGCGAATCCGATTTAAATCTATTCACCCGCTACCCCTAAAACAGACGAAATTTTGCGATATTTAACGAAACTTGGCACTCCTATTTTAAAGAACTATAGAAGCTCCATACAAATTTTGTTCCCCTTTATACTCCAGGGAAATAAATTTCGCAAAATCCCGTCTTAGAGAGCACCTATTTCAAAAATTTGAAACTCCTAGTACTTGTAGTTTTTGAGATTTCGTGATGAGATGAGTGAGTGAGTGAGTGACCTTTCGTTTTTATATATGTATAGCTTTTGCCCGCGGCTTCGCTCGCATGAATATCGTTTTTCAATAGACATTTTTATATTGTTTAAATACTGTTTTGCATACTATTTCTAATCTCATCATCATCACCATTCGTACAAACCCTCTTTCACCTACCTAAAGATATCCCCCGTAAAACAACATACAATACACAAAGGCAAATTTTCACTACAATAACTTTCCCCTTCCCCTCCCCTCCCCTTCCTTCCCCTCCCGTCTCCCTCCCATCTCCCTCACTTTCCGTCACTTCCACTCACTCACCACCACTTCTGACTCCTCACTTTCCCTCACTTCCCTCACTTTCCCTTACGTCCCCTAAACTTGCCCTTCACTTGCCCCTCACTTGCCCTTCACTGCCTCCTCACACCCCCTAAGTTCCCTCTTCCTTTTTTATTTTTACACAACGCCATCTAGACCCAAAGTAAGCATACTACATGCTTGTATTATGGGTTCTAGAATACGGATAAACATACTTAAATACTTTTATTTTTGTAAATAGATACATATTATACATATAAACACCCAGATTTTTTTTTTTTTTTTTTTTTTTTATAGTATAGCCTACCAAAGTGACTCCACCCCGCCTGATGGTAAGCAGTCAGTGGAATCCAGAAGTGGCGGCCACTATACCAAAAGCCACGTTTTAAACTGCTGGTATGGTGGCCTCCACTATGGCGGCTGGGAATGGGGTTAGGGGAAGGAAATGAGGGACATGAGGAAAGAGGAAAGGTGGGAAATTGGGGCTCCGGCGCTCTCCGGCGATCAATGCAAATAGACATGTTCATGCTACAAATATTTGCACTGAGCGGGAATCGAACCCGCGACCTCACAGTCCATACACAGTACCACCGAAATACAGAGGCAGTCGATTTCCCCCTGACTTTCCCCTCCCTTTCCCCTGACTTCTCCCTCACTACCCCCGAACTTTCCCCTCACTTCTCCCTTCCTTTCCTCTTCCTCTCCCTCCCTTCCCCCTCCCTCCAAACTTCAAGTCGCCAACTTCAAAAGCAAAGATCTTTCCATACAATATTTCATACCTTAATTTCACTCCTATAAATCCAACATTCTACAATCCAATAAAAAAATTATGAGCGTATTTTTTATTTAAATAAAAGTATTCCAAAACAAAATTTCAAAGCTGTAACTTAAAAAATGAAGACGTTTCATACAATCGATTTCATCCCTTTGTATACACTTATGGGTTGAATTTTTAATAACCCTTTCTTTGTACACTTCTAGACATTAAGACAAACACACCCTCCAAATTTCAAGTCGCTACGACCAGCGGTTTAAGCTTTACATTGTCTGTCAGTCAGTCAGTCAGTCAGGACAAAGCCTTTTATAATATGTATGGATGTATGGATTAGACGTATAGCCATCAGGGATCAAAGCATACAGGCTGCTAGTAATGCTAACACGTGATAGAGCCACATAAAGCTGACCGAAAAACAGCTAATACTTAGATCCACACCCACAACTTTTAGTGTCTTACCTTTACTTTAATTACTTAAGTAATTAATTACTTTAATTAGTCATCGCAAAACATAGGCTCACTGGAAACTGGACTCGTTTACAACTAAATGAAAGACTGTTTAGAATGACAGGAATCCGAGGAATAAAAAAACTATCAGCTATTCCGCAACCTGTTAAAATATCTGCTTCTATAAGATTTCGTAGTAAATTAACGAATGTTCGATGTGATTCTTTAAATTGGCATAACTTTTTTATTTATGAACCGATTGACATGAAATAAACACTAAATGTTAAGTGAAGCTTACCACAATATATTAGTGAAAACCATATTTAAATCGGATAAGCCGTTTCTGAGATTAGCGTGCACAAACGCACAGACAAACAGACAAACAGACAAACAGACAAACAGACAAAATTTTTAAAAATCATTGTTTTGGGTTCTATTTGCGTTGATATAGGTCCCAATAGTATTTTTTCTCATATATCTTCCATGTACAGACAGCGATCGGTTACATTTTTATTATATGTATAGATTATATTGTTACACGTTTAACATATAATAATAATAATAATAATTTATTCAGAAACCATAGATACATATTAAAATAACTAATGCAGAGTCTTAAATTAACGTTCCAGCGGTGAGGACGAATCTACTCAAATTTGCTCCATTGTCACGCGCCATACGACTTAATAATATTATTTCTATAGAAATTAATATTTTCAATGTACCCTGTCAAAATTCAAAGATGTTGCACAAAAATGTATAGTATTGGATAAATGGGTATATTTATTTAGTAATTTTTTTAGGTTTTTTTATGATATCGTATTGGATTTTTTATCTGTAATGATATTGTATTCAATAAATAAATAAATAAATGTTCTAGATGACTACAGAAATTTATTGATAAAATTGATCGGGAAAAATTTCTAATAGTACCAATTCATAACATAACAAAAAATATTTTAGCTTATGCACAAATAATCAGGACATTCCTAAACAAAACTGTAATTTTAAGGGACAGTAATAATGTGTTTCAATATTATTGGAAATATAATCATACATTTGTGACACCGATACAATACAATACAATAATAATAATACAATACACAATACCGATACCGGTATTTTGGCGATCCACACACTGCCCCGCACTACGCTGCGGGAGCGTGGCGACGCGGTGACGGTGCCACGCGTGCAGATGCGAGAGTGCTGGTCTGCATCATCAATCACGCACGTTACTGCAGAACACGGTGTCCATACCGTCTGGCCTCGAACCCACGCGCGTGAGTACGTGTTTCTCTGCATGTAAGCGTGTGATCAGTAACACAGCGCTTAAATGCGTTTTCAGTGTTGCACCACGCGTGATTTCTATACAAAGAGAGATACTTACAAACAATACAAGAACACGCACGCTCGCACTACGATCCGTGATGCGAGGCAGTGTGTGGATCGATCATGTATATTTCAATTTTCAATTTATTTAATTTATTCATATACAGTTTACATTGTGTTTGAACTTACAGCATGAAACATGAATAAAAACTTCAAAATTATTTCACATTGAAAGTGCTCCTGGCGCTGCTGCCGGCCTATGCCATTCCGGTGAGGTGTAAAACGGCCGTTTGTTTCTTGTAGTTCGTTTACGAGAGCTTTTATAGAACCAGACCTCATTTTATTAGCATGTCTGTTAATTTACCATAGCCCATAGACAAATTTCATCTATCGATATCGATAAACTGTCAGAAGGTATCGTAGCACTATTAAACTTCTATTTGTCTCTGAGTGTGTACGCTTTATTCTCCTAATAGTCCTTCTATGCTTTAGTACTTGTTCTGTGGGCACAGCCGTGAGAAGAACTGGTAATCACCAAAATTTTCAATCGCCAGTTATATACCTAGGAAGGTAAGTAATAAATAAACACATCAAATAATATTATATGTATATAAAAGCTGATAAAATCCTCCGTTTGGCTTCCCCGTAGGCGGGAAGATAAATAGGTAGGTATTGTAACAACAAAACCCTTTTTTTTTTTGCTTGATAGTAGGTAGCTATAAGGCCAGCCTTTAAATATTGTCGGTACCTACCACAATAATAACCAGGTAGGTACCGATATATAATTACCTATCAAATAAAAAACCAGCAAGCGTTTCTACCTACACTAGACATACTTAGTAGATGTACAGAACAATATTTTGTTATGCTCTGTCTGTGGCTCTGTCTCTACGACTGTGGACATCTAGTGGTGTTTTGCAGTGCTAAAATACGACTGTTTAATAACAACATAACTTTTAAATGTCAACATCTTTGCAAATGATGTTTAATATGTAACAAGCCTTGCAAATTGTGATCCTGTTCATCACGAGATGTTGTCAACTCTATCTAGTGACAATTTATAGAACTACATCAGTTGGAGACGGTCCCACTGCACTTTTACCCTAATCCTAGTAGCACATACATGTATGTTGAGTTGGTATTTACCTAAGAAGTAGATGGTACCATTATGATAACAGAGATGTCATGACAAAATTAATACTTTGTTAAAATATGATTTAGCTTAGTATAAAACGGACTGTGGGACCATCCGTTTTATACTTACCTACTTCTATTATCACAACTTTCTTGAATAGCCAATTATTTAAAAGTAAATATAGACTACCGCATACTACGGCCACATTGGAATATTATGTCAAAGAACATAATATATCTATACATATAATAAAAATGTAACCGATCGCTGTCTGTACATGGAAAATGTATGAGAAAAATTATTTTAAGACCTATATCAACGCAAATAGAACCCAAAACAATGATTGTTACAATTTTTGTCTGTTTGTCTGTGCGTTTGTTCAAGCTAATCTCAGAAACGGCTTATCCGATTTAAATATGGTTTTCACTATTATATTGTGGTAAGCTTCACTTAACATTTAGTGTTTGTTTCATGTCAATCGGTTCATAAATAAAAAAGTTATGCCAATTTAAGGAATCACATCGAACATTCGTTAATTTACTACGAAATCTTATAGAAGCAGAGATTTTAACAGGTTGCGGAATAGCTGATAGTGTTTTTATTCCTCGGATTCCTGTCATTCTAAACAATCTTTCGTTTAGTTTTAAACGAGTCCAGTTTCCAGTGAGCCTATGTTTTGCGATGACTAATTAATAAAGCCCAAGGTAAGACACTAAATTTATGGGTGTGGATCTAAGTATTAGCTGTTTTTCGCGCGGTCAGCTTTATGTGGCTCTATCACGTGTTAGCATTCCTAGCACCTGTATGCTTTGATCCCTGATGGTTATACGTCTAATCCATACATCCATACATATTATAAAAGGCTTTGTCCTGACTGACTGACTGACAGACAACGTACAGCCTAAACCGCTGGTCTGGTGGCTTGAAATTTGGAGGGTGTGTTTGTCTTAATGTCTAGAAGTGTACTAAGAAAGGGTTTTTAAAAATTCAACCCTTATGTGTATGAAAAGGGATGAAAACGATTGTATGAAACGTCTTCATTTTTTAACTTACAGCTTTGAAATTTTGTTCTGGAATACTTTTATTTAAATAAAAAATATCCTCTTAAAGATCTTTGCTTTTGAAGTTGGCGACTTGAAATTTGGAGGGAGGGGGAAGAGAGGGGAAAGGGAGGGAGAAGGGAGGGGGAGGAAGAGAAAAGGAAGGAAGAAGTGAGGGGAAAGTGCGGGAGTAGTGAGGGGGAAGTCAGTGGAAAGGGAGGGGAAAGTCAGGGGGAAATCGACTGCCTCTGTATTTCGGTGGTACTGTGTATGGACTGCCACGCAGAGGTCGCGGGTTCGATTCTCGCTCAATGCAAATATTTGTAGCATGAACATGTCTATTTGCATTGGTCTGGGTGTTTCTATGTATAATATGTATTTACAAAAATAAAAGTATTTAAGTATGTTTATCCTTTTCTAGAACCTATAATACAAGCATTTATTATGCTTACTTTGGGTCTAGATAGCGTTGTGTAAAAAAAAAAGAAAAAGGGATTTTAGGGGGATGTGAGGAGGCAGTGAAGGGTAAGTGAGCGGCAAGTGAGGGGGACGTAAGGGAAAGTGAGGGAAGTGAGGAATCAGTGAGTGGTAAGTGAGGGGCGAGTGAGTGTAAAGTGAGGGAAAGTGAGGGAAAGTGAAGGGGAAGTGTAGGGAAAGTGAGGGAGATGGGAGGGAGACGGGAGGGGGAAGGGAGGGGAAAGGAAAAAGGGGGAGAGGAAATGCGGGAAAGGGGAAAGTTATTGTAGTGAAATTTTGCCTTTGTGTATTGTATAGATATTGTTTTACGGAGGATATCTTTCGGTAGGTGAAAGAGGGTTTGTACGAATGGTGATGATGATGAGATTAGAAATAGTATGCAAAACAGTATTTAAACAATATAAAAATGTCTATTGGAAAAACGATATTCATGCGAGCGAAGCCGTGGGCAGAAGCTATAGGTACATATATAAAAACAAAAGGTCACTCACTCACTCACTCATCACGAAATCTCAGAAACTACAAGTGCTAGGAGTTTCAAATTTTGGAAATAGGTGCTCTCTAAGACGGGATTTTGCGAAATTCATTTCCCTGGAGTATAAAGGGGAACAAAATTTGTATGAAGCTTCTATAGTTTTTAAACGGGAGTTTTGATAATACGATTACCAAACTAGGAACTATTCTTATTAAGTGGGAAAAAGTGGCAAGTTTCGTTGAATACCTCAAAATTTCGTCTGTTTTAGGGGTAGCGGGTGAATAGATTTAAATCGGATTCGCCTTAGAGACGGATTATACTGATATTTATTACTAATACAATGCACAAATGCCGTAAGATTAGGTAAGAAATATTCTCATACAGGCACACATCAGAATTTTCACGCGAACGAAGTCGCGGGCAACAGCTAGTATTATATATAATTATACATTCTAAGTAGGATTACGATCGGTTTAGAAATTATTGTCGATTAAATACATTGATATAATTAAATATATTATAGATTAAATATATAATTATTGTCGATAAAGATATTTTAATTTTGTGCTCAGTCTTATTTCTGAGGAACTTACTGAAAAACACAACTCAATCAACGTAGAAGAAAAACTGATTTTGTCAAGATAAGTTTTATACTCTAAAATATTGTAAATCGTCTTCAATTTGTTTGATAAGTTGACTGGCCTGGAGTGACATTTTTTTTTTCAAAAATGCGCATTTGCAGCCTCGTTAAGAATGTTTTCCACAAAAATCTATACATTTACATAGATAACCAGTCGTGTAGCCGCAGCCGGCTTCGTACAGGCACCGCATGTGCTGTCTGCATCCGCAGCCTGACGCCAAAGTTGGAATAGCACCAGATATAAAAATCGGTTCTGACAATATGTCAAAGGCAGACTGAATCACGCTGACGCCTTGAAAATGATAAAGGAAAATGTTTACGACAACACTCGTCTGGTCCTCCTAGGTAGTTTGCTAATTAATGGTGGACTACATAAGCTGATTGTAGGGTAGTAGTTTTACAGAATCATCTATGAAAAATACAACATAAAGTAGGTACACATTTATTTCTTTCTAACATGCAATCAATCTGGATTTTTAGAATCAATTAAGTATAATAACATGTAACACCGACTTAATAACCTACTGTAGGTATACACTTAAAATTGCGATGAAGCGAAAAACTTGTTAATTTATAAATATTGGTACATAACAATTGTAGAAGTTTTGAGACACACGTACTTACTTTTATTTATCATAAATTAATATTATAAGCATTGAAATTCGCAAGTATTATTAGCAACGCCCCCGGGAAATAAACCGGTGATCGTGATCGCAAGAACAAAAATTTTACAGAAAAATGTTTTTTTTACGGGTACATAATTTTTTTAAAAGACAACATATAATTTTAACAACATATTATGTCGAGAAAGCTAATTTTATCTCAAATGTATATAAGTTGAATGTTACTATTAAATATAAACAGAATTAGTTATTCACCAAAATACATAATACCAAAAATGGTATCATAACATTTTTTGGGTATTATTATTTTATTAGTAAGTCTGGAGTCGTAAGATATTAATATCTTACAAATCCAGACTTACTAATATAATTCCAGTAATATTAACTTACCGAATTATTCTTGTAAATCTCTTGAAAATCATTACCGTAAAACGGGGGAAATAGGAACTGCGGCGTAAAAAGAAATAAATCTGAATTTCTAAACCGCTCTGCTATTGGCAGTGTATTAAAGAGAGGTCAAGGAGGAGAAGGTTTTTTTTATTATTTTTGAACGGACTTGTATTTTTTGCTATTGGCTAATCAGCCAATTACAGTGTCACATAAAAAGCACGTCAAAAGAGGTGAGATCGAAGAGGACTCGTGATTAATATTCCTACTAAATTTGAGTTTTTTATGTCGCATTGAGTAAAAGTGCCAAAATTGCTGTTATTTTTATTGTAATTAAGTAGCCAAACCAGGTTCGAATCATTATAAAAATATGACGACGTAATAATAAAACAAGCCCTTGACGAAAGAGAGTCAACTAGAAGTAGTTTAAGTACAATTGTGAAATAGTATATTAGAGTCAAATCGGTTTCATGGCGCCATAAAAAACCGAGATAAGAAACCGCACGGTACGCCAACAGCACTAACGAAAAAAGAACATATATTGTAGACAAATTAAATGTCTGCGGAGATTGGGGCTACCCTTTAGATACTAATGATTTTAGAGATATCATAAGAATGTACCTAGATGCGATGAATATTATTATAAATAACTTGCCTAGACTACGTTAATAGGTTTCTAAAGAGGCATGTCAATAGATTGTCTTAAAGAATATGCCAGAACATTAGGAGAACCAGGGCGGCAGTGTCTCCCGACACACTAAAAGCATATTTCAGCAAACTGGGTACCTAAGTCTTTAGAGAATGTTCCAACACAAAATATTATTAATTATGATGAGACAACACTGACGATCCCTGATGCAAGAAGTTGATAGTAAGACGAGGATGCAAGTACTCGGAACGTATAGTTAATCACTCTAAGGGTCAATATCTTTGATGGTGTTAGCCATAGCTGATGGTCATTTCCTGCCTCCTAATGTCGTTTACAAAGCAGCTAATTTGTACGACTCGTGGACAAAGAGAAGACCGCATAACTAGCTAACTAGCTAGTTACAATAGGTCATCATCTGGCTAGTTCCATGGCCCCCTAATTTTGAGGACTAGGTAAAGATAATAGTAATATCGTTTCTTTCATACTGGGATAACTTACCGTCACATTTGCCAATAGAAGTAATATAATTATGCCAGGAAAAAGATATCCATCCACGTTATTTTTCTGTCCGCGAATTTAACTCCTCTTACCCAGCCCTTAGACGTGGCAGTGTTTAGACCCATGAAGATGCTTTGGTGTCAATTATTGAAAAAAACAAATGGAAGAAAACTGACGATGACAAAACACAATCATGTGTTACAAAAGGATGCTTCCCAATGCTTTTAAAATTGATAATGGATAAGTTAGTGGTGAATGGTGAAAATATCAAAGCTGGGTTAAAAATGCGAAATTGTTTATTAAGATCCGAATCAAGGCTTCCACAGCAAAAAAAGCATGTAGAAGAACAAATGTTAGCCGTAAATTATAGTTCTTTAAATTATTACAGGGAATGCGCGATGGCTCTATATATGTCAGAAAACCTAAAAAGAAAGGGGAGCTAGAGTTAGTGACAGAAAAAATGTTAGGGCTGAGAAAGTAGAAAATGAAGATTAGAAACCTGTGACAAAAATTGAAAATACACCAAAACAAATTTGTCAACTCCAAAACTTGTCTATAGATTGGACCAATTTACCCTATTTTACGGTAATGAAAATCCACTTGAAATGGATTCCGTATAGTGTAGTACCGTATATTAACCTTATTTAGGAATATGTCAAAAAAATATTTTCCAATAAATTGTTTTTGTTTTTATAGCTTATGATAATACAGGTAAAAATAGATTTTGAAATTGTCAAACAAGTTGTTCGCTAAACAATAAATGCATTTAAATATAATTATACCATCAGATCTAAATACTACAATTATGCAATACTTTAAATTTAATAATACATATAAAGTCAAACGAATGCTTTAGCATCCACAATAAATTAAATACATATAATAAACACATAAGCTCTTAGCTTTTGTGCGAAAGATTCATTCAATTTATTATTACCTCGAAATGTTTTAAAACAAACTAATAGGTATTACCAAATTGGTATTGGTATTATGGAATTAAATCAGCCTAGACAAGTACCTATGATGTATTGTTTTTGAACGCCTTTTTGGTAGGATGTGACTAATGTACTTACTAAAATTGATTATTATATTAAGAATACTGTTAATCCCATATTCGCAAAGATTGGTTTGATTTCATTGAGAAAATAAGACTAAACAGTAACAAGTAATAAACAAATCGTAGTTATTTTAAACACTGAATAATTTTACTTAATAATCAATACTTTTACGGTTACCTACTAGGTACAATTATTTATAATACTTATCATAAAGATATTAATAAATATATTATGTAAACAAAAGACTATACAATGAGAATATAATCAATAAATAATTATTATTTAAAACATTTTATGTCTGTATCTTATATTTGTGCTTCTACACCTTATAGTATAACACCAATCAAACATGATAATACATTTAGTATCATTAAATCTTAATTTATTTTAAGAAATTAATAAGCAATATACTTATACCACTCAAAACAAAATAAGGGCCATCAAGTTTTTTTGATAAAGCACAAAAACAGATAAGGATAGGTTGTTAATCTTAGTTAATTAAACATTATGTTATTGCTTACAGTTTATGATAACAATTGTTTTCAAGTAAGATCGTCAATTGTTTTAGACCATATTTAAATGGAAAATACGACCAAAAGAGAAATACTTTGTTCTCCTCTTTAACGTATGCACTCTTGAAGCCTTGTGCATACTCTGCACCAAATTCTTCACGCTTTTATCTGAAATCTCATCCCAGGCAAGTTTTAATGCGTTAATCAGCTGCCGCTGGTTGTAGACCCCTCGTTTAGTCTTCTTAAACCTTCGCTTCAGTGTTGTAACTTACGGGCCGTCACTGTACGGTCCCGACGAGTACCTAATTAGACGTACCGATCCTCCGTTGTTATGCGAACTCAACCCGAGCCAGATCTTCTGGTGACTTTACTGGTCTGTTGGAAGCGGTTCCATGCATTTTGCATAGCCCTACGAGAAAACTCCAACTGCACACCTACATCACGCTGTGAACGTCCTCTTTAATCTTCAATTGGTGCAGAGTATGCATACAAGGAGGACATACCCGTTATTAATTTAAAAAAAGATAATTTACCGATTTGGTCGTATTTGCCATTCAAAATAGCCTAATCCGTTTTAACTTTAAAAAACAATTGACGATCTTAACTGAAAACAGTTGTTAGTATAAACTGTAAACAATAACATTATATTTAATTACCTAAGTAAGATAAACAATCTAACCTTAACAGTTTTTTCAAAAAAACTATATGATCCTTATTTTGTTTTGAGTAGTATACATATAACAAATTATAGAGTTTGGGCACGGCTATTAAATATAATGATGTTACGTATAAAGTTAAAAGGCCGTAATTGAGATACATTACAAGAATTAGAAGGAGCCAATAAAGGCAGGAATTACGCCCAAAAAATATGGCTGGCACTGGCAAATGTGGCAAATTATATTTAAAATATACATTATAGGCAGACACTGAACGTGATATAAATTTGGCACAATACATATAATAGACAAGAGAGCTGGGTTTATGTCAATCAAGATCAGTTTTGTCACAAAAGCAAAGAAGATACCATTAAAATCCTTGCAATTCAAGGTACAACCTTATTCACTTAATAGTTAATTCAACAACAAAAACATTGTAAAGGGTAAACACACTACTAAACTAAAGGAGGAATGTATAAATACGAGGAATTAAAATATGGAATAATGTGATATTCAAATACACAGTTCCGACAAAGGCACAAGACTTGCTGTGCAAAACTTGCACTGTGTAAATTAATATAGGTATACTAGATAGAAATAACTGACCGTAGCTCTCACCCTAAAAGTAGTATACAATCAGTCTTGGAGGTTAGGGAATGATAGAAATGGGTATTTTTAAACTCAAATAAAGCTATAATGCTTATAAACATATAAAACAAACATTTACAACAGAAATATTGCAAAAATAGAAATGTAATCCTAAATTAAATTAAGATATTCTCTGATAAAAATAAGGTACTTTCAAATGAGATTCTAGTTCTAGAAATAAATTAAGTATTTGTCACAATCATTGTACTTGTAAACATGTAAAGGGGCGGGTTTTTAAATTACCATAAAGGTCTTACATACGGCATCTTACAAGGGCTTATGAACTGTATCACACACTACTGACATTTAATTACACTGATACAATATTTACGTAATATATATCTGTTTCCTACATTTGGACTCGAAAATGCCCAATAACATTGTTCTAAAAGGTATGTAAATATGTCAGAAGAACTACATCAATTCATGGGTGTCATTGGTATGTGCACAAACACTTGGATATAATAGTCAGCTTACCAACCGATACAGTTCAATCTTCCGAATTAAATTATTGTTACTGACTTTCAGTGACAGTGGTTTCACTGTATCTTAAATTACGTATACATTGTGATGTCATGTAAAGCAATGTGATACTTTTAAGCTATTGCATAGCTTTTATCGCGGGCTTTGAG
This sequence comes from Parascotia fuliginaria, assembly GCA_963082885.1. Taxonomy (NCBI): domain Eukaryota; kingdom Metazoa; phylum Arthropoda; class Insecta; order Lepidoptera; family Erebidae; genus Parascotia; species Parascotia fuliginaria. The sequence goes on from OY720170.1 coordinate 9,671,095, forward strand.
CGCGGCAACCGAATCAAGAAATTCCGTAACGAAAATAAAACCTAACACCTTCCACTCCGCCTACCACAAAATTTATTTCTCAGGATAAACACTAGTGGGTTTATGTGTGGTAATTTTTACCACACATAAACCAAATATTAAATAATTTTATATAATAATTAAATAATTTTGTCACATTGCGATAATTTTTATCTGGTAGAACTATAGAAATGAAACTAAGATTTTAATAACGTGTAATAATGCATCAATGTAATGTAATGTCCCAGTTTTTATTCTATCTCGGAGTAAAAATACTTAGTAGGATGATAAAAATTTCTGAATAACCTATAAGTATTGTAAGATAATAAGAATATTTTAAACTATATTAACTTCTCATTTATTCAATAAAAGAAAAAAATCTTTTCTTATCGGTCACCACGCTCAAAGTGTAACATGAATTAATATCAAAGAAAAATTTTGAATTAATATCAAAGAAAAAAAAACTGTAATAAATGAAAAATAAATAAATAATTACAATTGCATAAGTTGATAAAAAATGCTATGCAATAGCTTTACCGCGGCAGTCCCCGAGTGCCACAGGTTTTTTTTTTATTTACTCAATCTTTTATCATTTGTTCAACTTATTTATGAACAGATAGGAACGCAGGTGAAAACAGTAAATTTTTTGTACTGTATTATAATATTGGTATTATAGTTCCTTTAAATCATTCGTGTTAATACATGAGACATGTGCAAGAATTATGCTTAGAATTTAGAACTTTCCATTACGTATAAATGAATTATTTTAAAGCTAATATTCATATTCAACACTGAATATTCTTGCAATTAGTAATCCGAGAAAACGTATTTTTAAGTCTCAGTGCATTGGCCTATAGAGAAATTACTTTGTAAATGTTTCTGGCAAGCAAAATCGTATTTGCATGATGTTATTCACAAGCTATCATAGAGAAAATTCAATTTTGGCAACATGTCGACAGCAAAGTATATCTGTTACTTTACTATGAATAGTGTAGATTGAACACATCGGTATAGAGTAGCTGACAGTAATCACTGCACGTTTAAGGCAGATTGGCCAACAAAACCAGCGTACTCGGCTCCACACGTATTTTATTCAGCTCCGTAAATTTAAGCGATCGCCGAGGAAAGTCGATCTTGTCGCAGAACACCTGAAATAGTAAAATAATAAATAAATAAATAATAATACCATTAATAAATAACTCCTTTTACTATATGAAAGAATAGGTAAGTACCTATCACAAACCACATATTATGAGCTTTATTTAACTTGGCTTGTTCATATAGATACATCTTACAATTGAATTTTAAAACAGTCATCGCGCTGTGCGGCGCGGTCTAGTATTTAAGCAACACCCACCGAGGTATAATTTTAAATAACTAGTTAATTGCAGAATAGGGTTATGTCACACCGACAATGTCTTTTATATTTCGAGCGGTGACATTTTGAAACCACCTACCTAAACGTCCTTTTGTTGCTGAGTGCCTAAAACGCAATCTGCCAATTTTGCATTATGTCTAGACCTAACGAGAAATAGGCATTTTGATTTTTAGACCTATTAGCGAAAAGGAAAATTGACATTTAGTTTATAATCGAGACAGGGGAATTGACCTTTAGTTCTGAGCAATAATATTAGGTAAGTATCTGTATTTCGCTTACAGAGCAATTCGTTTTTGGACATCTAAAAACTTGTTCCTGGTGGTGCAGACAAAAAATAATTGTTTGTAGCGTAAACAATTATTTTTTGTCTTAAAAAGAGGCAGCCTCGTTGTCTTTATGTAATAATAAAATAAAATAAAAATATTTTATTTAGTAACTTAAAGTTAACAGTTTTATATTAGGATGGAAGTATCCTTTAAAGTATAGAAATACCTATGTATGAAACTATCTGATTCATGTAATAACACATTTAGAATAATCTTTAGTAGACCAAAATGTTTAGCAAACCGCCTGTATAAATTTGTCAAAAAGTAAACATAATGCGACATAGTCATCTCGCTAAATGTCCATTATGAGAAATGGGTTTATTGCGACATAGAAGTTTCGCTCAATGGGCACTAAGAGAAAATTAAAAGTCTATTGTAACATAACCAAAAACATATTTAGTCCTAACGCATATTTCAATTGACATTTTGGCAAAACGCGAAATTGGAAGACTGCGCTTTAGGTACTCAGCGATTAAATGATTAATATTACAACAAGAGGCGGTGCGTACAGTCGCGTCCCTGGAATATCTATTCCAGGGACGCGACTGTACGCACCGTATCTATGGTCCGCGAGAGAAAGCGACAAACTCAATAAATAACATTAATTATTAAGCCCTTTTGTTTCGCAGAATATAAAACGATTGGCTAAAATAAGTCTAAATGTCTCAGTGGATAGGCGCCTTATCCACTGGGCCATTTCGACTTATTTTTTCGGCTTCGTAAACACGAGGTAGTGGGTTCGTATCCGGGCAAGTACCAATGTGGTTCTCCAAATCAATATACTTTCTAAGTTTATCTTGGACATTTCTGAATGACGGCGAAGGCAAACTTCGTGAGGAAACCTGGACTTATACGTCTGTAATTGCGCAAGCGTGGTGATTAATGCTCATGACTTCTCTATATGAGAGGAGTCCTTTGCCCTGCAGTGGGACAGAAAACAGGCTGGTATTACTATTATTATTCCCTATAATATAAAGTTGTAAATAAAACATCATACCGATATTGCCAATCCATAGATACTAATATTATAAATGCAAAAGTAACTCCGTCCACCTGTCTGTCTATTACGCTTTCACGCCTAAACCACTAAGATTCTTAATTCACCAGATCCGCTACTCGCCAGATTCTCCAAACCGATTATGATGAAATTTGGTATACAGATAGATTAGACCTCGAAACAACATAGGCTATCTTTTATCGCGAAAAAATGGCTTAAAGGGATTGAAATAGAGATGAAAGTTTGTATGAAAAATCGACAATGTATAAACAGAGATATAACCGACATTCACGCAGGCGGAGCTGCGGGCAACAGCTAGTAGAAAATAAATTTAGATTTTCGCCACAACCCACTGCACTCCATTATTTCTTAACCAAAAAACTCAATATAAATTTATCGTCCGAAAAGTAGCACGAATCAGTGCACTTACGAGAGCTCGAAAATGTTTAAAATAGAACGAAATATTTATTGAACTATAAACGATGAAAGGAAGGAAATTTGCTGGCGCTATACAGTTTTAATAACAAGGTTAAACGTGACTGTAGTGCAAACAATAGCCCGTGTGCTGTATAATAATCCATGCGTTTATTACGTTTCAGAAACCTACTTATATTTAGTAGCTCCATAGATGATTAGTTGCTTTTAGACAAATATGTAGGTCCAAATTAATTATGTGACACTATACAATTTAGATGCGTTTATTACTTTATATGATTATACTTTTAAATGACTGAACTATTTTTGATATTAGACCAAATTACATTTGTAATAGTATTTTCTCTGCTATAGACGTTTCTCAGTTCTTGTTTGCAAATAACTAAAACTGCGCAAATCAAGTACCAGTTATTACCCAAAAACACAAAATTATAATTTAAGATCTCTTGCGTTCTTTAATCTGTTTAAACTTAGGCTAACAAATTTTTTTAAATTTCTGCAGAAATAGTTAGATGCATCACTAGTGCCACTTCGGTTAAAACGACATAGAATGCCCTACCCTTGTCAGTAACTTCTGTGTACTTTAAATAATAATTTTATTGTCAATAAATAACTTCACAAACCTTGAAGCAGTTGTCTCCAATATCTTCAATGCCCTTATGCAACAACGTATTATTGACGTAAACGCAGTTCGATGCTTCAATTGACGGGATAGTTAGAGTTTGGTACGTAAAGCTGGCTTCTCGTTCAATCTTACGGATTAGCTCTTGGCCAGTTCCGTTATCACAGACGGTAAGAACATCATTGCCACATACAGTGATATATCTCTTTAAAGCGCAGGACCGGTACGGCATCTGCAAAATAAATATTCAAATCTTAGTGTTAGGCAATGTCGATTTTGATTAAAGAAGTGCACCCTGTATAGCAGCCACCATAATACTTTGTACAAACTGCTAGTAAGTAGGTAGTGGATCCAATGATCTACGTACCTACGTGTACCTCTCACATCTCCAAGTATAGTTTTCGTTGCTGCTTTGCATGGAATAGTGGAACCGTCGACTAATTTGATGATAACTGGAGAAAAATGCGTTCGATGTAATTAAAATATTAAACTTACTTTTATCGGAGTGCAGGGAAATTCCGGAAACGCTTCCGCAATCATATTAGCTCCTGCCTCGTTGGTCAATTCAGACATCCCAACAAAGAATTCGCGACCTGGAAAATACAATAATTAGGGAGGTACTCGTTAAAAAAGGTAAATGCTATTATAAAAAAATAAAGTGAAAAAAAGGGTAACCTCGCAATTTAAACTTTTGTGAATAATAATATCCTCATACCTGTAAACAATACGTCTGACGCGTATAGTTTTGCAGGATTATAATGGTCTTGCATAATGACATTTAAGCCACATTCGGTTAAAGTTTGATTCAAAATTTTAGCCTGGAACAAAATAAATATTTTTATCATTTATAATCTAATTTATTACTGCGAGCGCGCGTGGTCCAACGACTAAGATGTTGTCTTCACCAGTAAACGCCACGGCCTCAATATCCGGCAGAGACCAACATACTCGTATGTGTGACTGAAAAAAATTACTGCCCCTGTCGTGTAGGTGGTACTGTGTACGAACTACTACTTACATTATTTTTATTAATTATATCGGCTCATTACTATTTCACTGCAGGGAAATGCCTTTTCTCATACAGAGAAGGTATGAGCATTGATCGCCACGCTTGCTTAAGGCGGATTGGCAATTTCAGGTTGCCTCAGAAATCCAGGTTTTCTTACGATGTTTTCTTTCACCGTCAATCAGTAATGTCCTATATATATAATGCAGATAAACTTAGTACATACGATTTGAAAAAAACCTCCAACCTCGTGTTAACGAAGAGGGTGCCTTCACCATTGGGCCATTACGAACTTTTTGATATTAATTACTCTGTGCTAAAACGCACAAGTCTTGGGTTCGATCCCCGGAGTGGGTAAAGACATATGTAGTTTTTTAGCCTGGAGTCTGCAATTGTAAAAGGCAACGGTTTTGTCGCTGCGCTGCTACATTTTGATCCAACATTAATGCCACCTCTGCCTACGTCTTCGAGGCAAAAGGCGTTAAAAAAAATCATTAGGATTATCATCGAAGATGTCTAAAATTTAAGAAACTCAGACATATTACGAGCGATTCGGAATTTTCCTTATGAAGTATCAACATTACTTATTACATTATTAAGAAGTAGATGCATATTATACCTACTCATTAATAACTAGTAAGGCTTATTACAGCATTTTATTAAGGTTCTTTTAACACCCATGCCCTGCATTGTCATGCTCACAAAAATGTCATTGTTTGTGGTGTCGTATTGCCCAGGTCACCTTATGTCTAACATAGCGAAGGTGATGATGGTTAGTCCGTGCGTCCTGATCGTGAACTGGTGCTACTTGGGATGACTGGTCAATCTTGGCATGACATACATGTAATACCTACTAAATCCAGAATTACCTTGTCATTCAATATGGCCAGGAGGTGCATTTACCATCTTAATTAAAATACGTAGTCAAATTACCATACTAGATGAAATTAAATAATTGAAGCCTCTCTTCATATCTTTTTTTAATTTTGGTAATTATTTTATATTAGTTGGTTAATTTGTATAATACTTTCTATGGTTCTTTAATTGCGTTAAGTGTTAACATTGTAACATATACAAAAAAAAAATCTGGCGATTGAAAAGAGTGGCCAAAGTTTCTTGCCAGTTCTTCTCACGGCTCTACCTCGTCAGGAAACTGGCTGTGGGTTAATTGTGTGACTTCATGTAGTTTTGACGTTTATAGGCATCATACTTTATGATCGAAATGAATCAAACGCTTTGAGTATCATTAATGTAAAAACAACATCTGTGTGTATACGTTTCTTATTGATTTATTCAAAATAAGATATATCAAAGTCGATATTAAACCACATTCAAATAAATAAATGATTTTTGATTATTATTCATTGCTAGATTGACAAAATTAATTGGGACCACCTGTAAATCTGACCTAGTTATCAATCAAACAATTAAAATAAGGTATAATTTTGAAAGGTGTTTAATTTGCTGTACTGTGTAAAAACTGTTTAAACAAAAAAAAACAAAAAAATACTAAAACACTCTTTTACTTACAGCAAAAGGCGGTCTAATACTCTATTAAACATCTGATATAACTAACAGCATTCTTAGCGAATGAAAGTAACATGTGAAAATGAATTGATCCGTATAGTTCTACCGTTCAGTTCTACTAGTAGGACTAAACGGAGAAAAATTCGTTAATTTCTACTTGTAGGACAGAACGGAAAAGAAAACCGTTCTGACCTACTAATAGAAGTTAAAGGAGAAATAAAAATAAGAAGTTCGTGTAGTTCTACGACGAGTTCTACTGATAGGACTGAATGGACTGCAAAAAAAATGTATATTCCTTTTTGTTCTAAGATAGCATACTGTTCATTTTATTAACTCTTCATGATCAATAAATTATTATAAGAAAATATGAATTATGCTAAGTTAAGTTAAGAAGAGTTAGCAATTTAATTTTTAGTTTATTTCTCATTTAGTCCTAATAAATATTCGTACTCTGCACTTGACTTTTTGTCCGTCTAGTTCTAATAGTAAGTATTGTCCATATGGTCCTACTAATATTATCTGTTTAGTCCTATTGAATTATGTTTTGAAATTAGTAGTACTAAAAGAACATTTTGTCCGTTTAGTCAAATTAAAATTCATACAGTACAAAGTAGGACTAAAAGGATTTTTTTCTCCGTTTAGTCCTACTAATAGAACTGAACGGTAGAACTATAAGGACCAATTCGTGAAAATCATTTTACATCAGTAATTTTTTCAAAGTTCGTCTTACATCTCTTTCATCATCATATCACCCAAAAACGTCCACTGCTGGAAGTAGGCCGCTCCCAATTGTCACCACCGTGGCCGATCGTTCGTTGTACATCTCTTTTTTAATACGTAATTTATACTAAAATATTTCAAGTACAGCATTTTAAATGTCTGGAAATATACGAAACCTATCTCCATAAAAGTCACTAAACTACTTACTACGTTCTTCAGGTCTTTAAAATGAAAAGTAAATTGCTGTAAGTAGTGAATAGTCAACGGCTAATAACTTTAACATAAATATTTTTATTGCTGTTCATGAGCATTATTTTAACAAAACGGTGTTCCAAAAATCATCATCTTATAATTCAAAAGATATGAATTTTTACAGCTTTTTTAAAGTTTTTGGCTCTGGTGCGTCTAAATTGAGATAAAGTACTCCTCGATTAAAAAAAACATCAGCTTTATTGATATAAATCGATAGTATGCCACAGGCTGCAAACCAATCGAGTGGATAGCTATTAAAAATACAAACTACAAGGCCAACATATCACTGATCAAACTAATGCAAAGTTATTGCTTTATATTTACTAACAGTGCTTGGGGATAATATAAATCTATCAAAATACAACCTGTTATATAGGTGACCTAGTACCCGTTAAAATGTGTAGTGCAAAAAGCCTGTCAGATCAATAAAGAAATTACGTCCGGCACCACCAACGCTGTGCGTTTTTATAGAAATCTCTCAAAATATAATAACCATAGCGTTATGCGTTTGCCGTACTGGATACCTATGTTAGAATTTTATCTTTTCTCCATGAAATTGTATTCGATAATATTACGATACAATTCATTACAATTGACTATCAAGCTTTAGAATCCACTAAAGTTCAATAAGACGGGCCCCCAATATTCTAGCTAGTAGAACTGATGACCGTTGTGGCAGAAAAGTCCGAAGTGGCGTCCATGCGCCCGAAGAAACGTGGGCAGACAACTTACAAGATGGGCTACCGACATTGGGTGAGGTCTATGTCCAGCAGTGGACGTCCGAAATTGATTAGCTCTTAAAAATATAAACCACAAAATATACAATCAATATATCGGTCATAAATTACTTCTCGATATTTTCGAGCTATGCCCGGGGCTTCTGTACATTCAATTTACAATCTATAAACTAGGTGACCCAGTATTTGAAATTTAAAGCGCAGCCAGCCTGTCAGATCAATAATGCAACTGCGCCCGGCGCCGTTTCCAAGGAGACCTCTCAAACTATATTATAGCCACTTCTCTATGCGTGTGTCTCGCTTGCCTCATTTTATATAGGAATAGTAATAATAGTCAACTATATTGTGTAGGTAATGCGTATGTTGATTACGCTTGTATTTGTAATTTCATTTAAAACGAGAATGTCCCGTAATATTTTGTTTAATGTTTATGATCCTCAAAAAACCTAAATCGCTGTGTTTCGGTCTATATTCACAAGTTTGTAATATATTTCGCATGTCTAAGATCCCATGATCGCTCGCTCTTTGAATTGCAAGAGAAGGTAGTCATGGGGCGTATAGATATTATTCTGCAAAGTAAGTTCAGTTAGAAGCAGCCAAAGGAAAATATTTAAGAAAGGCACTATATTATAATGGGTGGGCTATGTCAGTTTTTCGGACCAAATAGTTATGATAGCTTCTAAACTATGGTATGCCTGAATAGGCGGCGATATTAGAGCCGTATCCGAAGTAATTTCGTACGAAATTTAAAATAAGTCATAAAATATGTTCTATTATAAATTACGAAACCACCATTAAGACTATTACGAGAGCTGCTATTTATATATCCCGAATAAAATAAAATAACTATCATTGATTAAATATGGTTTTATGGCTTTTCAAAATATTCGCCGTGATGATCGATGCACATTTTGATAAGCATTTTTTTCTAATCAGAAGGCGGTATCTCCACAACATGATTTTTGAATGTCTCAACGGCTTCTTCTCGGGTTGAAAATCGTTGACTACGTAAGTTATTCTTCACGGTTGGGAACAAAAAGAAGTCGTTGGGATCCAAATCAGGGCTATATGGGGCATGACCCGTTAATTCAAAAGAAAAAAAAAATTTAAATGCACTGTGTTAATCACACGCAATTTTTTAAAACGCGCCACACATTGGTGCCAATTGGTGTGCGTTACGATTGCTCCGCCAAGTTATCCAACCAGAAAAAAACTTTGACCATAATTTTGTTGTTTGAAGTAGAAATAAAGAAGTTATAAGGGTTTTAAGTTGGCCGCGCCAACGTAACATGTACGATTGCGCGGCCATGGAGATCTCAGCAACTGTTTGGGTTAGAGATCTAATTCTTTTTGTCAATTGAAGACTGAATTTGTCGAAAATTGTCGAAAAAAGAATTAGAAATCCTTGGTTAATATATTACGAAATATTTATGACTGAATGTTATGGCCGCGCAATCGTAACGTTGTTGATTCTTTATTGTTGATTATTTCTGTAAAACTCAAGATTTATACATTAAAACTATTACAAGAAGAAAGGTCTTAATTTGTCGAAACTAATAAAAGCAATAAATACTATGTCAGTTTAGTGAAACTGACGAAATCAGTCCAAAACAGAAAGTACGTGGCCGCGCAGTTGAAACGCTATTTTGCACGCTGATTATCTCATTATCTGTAATTGCTAGGATTTCGGCGTGAACATCAAATTGTTCGACATATTAATCTCAGGAGAATGAAATATCGTTTTATCCTCAGAATAGTTTACATTGCGTGTTATCTCAAAAATTATATTATCTCATACAATGTTCGAGTAGGGTAACCATACTTTCGATTTGATTTGACAATACCTGTAACTGGAGATTAAACAACATTTAGCTTAATCTGCAGAAATGATATTGAATATTGCAGTAAAAGTTTGATGTGAAGTGAATGCATATCATGATCATTATGAACTCGTAAGACATAACATTTTATTATAGTTCTTTTTACCACCCATGCCTTGCATTGTCATACTCACTAAAATGTCATGACTTGTGGTGTCGTATTGGCCGGGGCATCACCTGCCCTCTAATATGGCGAAGATGATGATGGCTAGTCTGTGCGTCATGCTCGTGAACGGGTGCTACCTGGGATAACTGGTCAATCTTGGCATGCATACATTTAATACTTAATTCAGTATTACCTTGTAGTTCAATATGACTGGGAAATGCATTTACTTTTTTGTAATTTTAATTAAATACGTAGTCAAATTACCATACTAGATGAAACTAAATAAATGAAATCCTCTATTTTCGTTTCTTTTTTTTAAATGTTATTAAATTAATTGGTTGTTTTTTAATCATTACTTTGTATGGTTCTTTGGTTGCGTTGATGTGTTAAAATTGTTAAATCATACAAAAAAAATTAATTATGTGGCTAAGCCAAACAGTTGCTGATATCTCCATGGCCGCGCAATCGTACATGTTACGGCGCGGCCAACTTAAAACCCTCATAACTTCTTTATTTCTACTTCGACAAATTTTTTGTTTGTGCACTTCGATTTCGACAAATTCCGACAAAATTGTAGTCAAAGTTTTTTTCTGGTTGGATAACTTGGCGGAGCAATCGTAACGCACACGCCAATTGACAGTCGGATGATATAACTAACTGCATTCTACAACCTAAGAATTCCATTTTCAAATGTAATTATGTTCTGGCCAGTTTCCGATTCTTAAATAGCAGCAGCCTATGTACTACATTGATTTATTACTCTTGAAGTTCTTAGTTAAAGTAATGAATAACAGTTAAAAATATTAAGGTTACCATGGTAACAGTAATGAGATAGAAAATTTAATAGGCTAACATGTAAATAGTACAAAAGAATATCCTATGCTACCAAAAGGACCTAATTATAATAATTGCAACTTAGGTACAGAGGCATTAGATGACACAATCATTCCATTAAATCCTCTAATGAAAAGAGAGACCCCAATGTCAATTCACAAAGTATAGAGAGGTCATATTAATTCAGGACTATACAATGACTATTTACTAGTATAAGTAGACCTTATTACAATATGGCATAATATAAAACACACAGCTACACACACACACACTACACATTGGTTTACTTATACTGGGTGGCGCAAAAGTACTGGCACTAAAGAAAATACTTTTTTTTTTTATATATGACATTTTCTGTCATTCTGTTGTTGAAAATTGTGTAGAGAACAAATGTAAAATACACTGAAAATAAACATGGACCGTTTTACTCCCCAAGAACGTGGAATAATTGTGTCAATGTTCTTACGGAATAATTCATCAGTGATAAGAACACAACGTGAATTTCGTCGACGATTTCCCCACCGTCCGGCACCGATTGGTCGCACAATTCGACGCTTTGCCACACGCCTTGAAGCAACTGGCTCAACATTGGATAGACCTAAGTCTGGGAGACCAAGAACAGGCCGTTCAGCTGAAAATATCGATGCTGTGCGCGAAGATGTGGAAGAGTGTCCAGAAACATCAACGAGGCGACGTGCCACGCAATTGGGCATTTCCAGACGGACCCTGCAGCGTATTTTGGTGAAAGACTTAAAGATGTTCCCGTATAAAACTCAAATGACTCATCAGCTGCTGCCTGCTGACCACCGAGCTCGTCTAGATTACTGCCAGCGCGTCATAAACCTCAACCTTGAAGAGGATGATTTTCCTTCAAAATTGGTTATGAGTGACGAAGCGCATTTCCATCTCTCAGGGCATGTCAATAAGCAGAATACTCGGTTCTGGGGCACTGATAATCCGCGCATTATTCAAGAAACACCTCTACACCCACTAAAAGTTACTGTATGGTGTGGCATCTGTGTTGACAGAGTGATCGGACCCTATTTTTTCGAAGACGCTGGAGGCAATGCGATTACTGTCACTGGAGAACGCTACAGAACCATGTTACGTGAGTTTTTGATACCCAGTTTGGACGAATTGGGGCTGGAGCACATCTGGTTTCAACAAGACGGCGCTACGGCACACACAGCGCGCGACACTATGGACTTAGTGAGGGACGCTTTTCCAGGCCGAGTTATCTCTCGTTTTGGCGATTTGCCTTGGCCTGCAAGATCACCCGATCTGACCAGTCCAGACTTCTTTCTTTGGGGTTTTTTGAAATCTCGGGTGTATGTGAACAGCCACAGACTCTCGCAGCTCTAAAAGAAAACATTCGTCAAGAAATAACGAACATATCGCAGGAAGTGTTACGGCAAGTTATGCAAAATGTCATAAATAGGGCTCAAATGTGTATCAACTCTGGAGGTCACCATTTAAAAGACATCATCTTTAAATCCTAATGGTACGAAATTTAATGGCACAAATATACATTTAAAAAAATCTAAATCTAGTTTTCTAATTTAGAAAAAATGTTATAGCTGAACCAAATAGGGTCTTTACTTTTGCGCCACCCAGTACTTAAACTTAACAAATCTTATTTCAAATAATTTTTTTCATACAGCTTCACTTGCATTGTAAGAATATAGTTTTACATTAACTGATGATTACATTAAACTGTAAAACTAGAATCTTATTATGAACTTGTAAATAGTGCAGCTTTGAATACAGATATAAATTTGAAGAGTTCTCCTATTGACTTATTTAACTCATAATAATGTAGGTATGTAAATATATACAAATCAGTTAGCTTCTAATAGAATAATAACATTACTTTCAAGGTAAAATACTATTATTTTTGAAAATATTTTGTAATATTTGCCAATATGCACAGAGACAATGGACTATTATGCATATTATGGAAGAAAAACATTGTACTGTTTTAACAACTTCCAAAAAGGAAGTGGATGTATTCATAGACAACTTAGTTGTTTAAGAACCGATTTTGAAGTTTATTTTTTGTTGGAAAGAAGATATCCCAAGGATGGTACCATGATGAGGAAACCAGGATCTGATGATGGCATCCCAGATATTGCATTTATATGGATTATAAGTGCCATTACAGGTCTGATAATGGAGACCATATACAGTAGAGATAATTTTTAATTCCCTTAGTTTAGTTAGTGGTTTTTTTTGTTAAAATTATTTTAAGCATATTGTGTAGGATGTGGCATAGTCACAGTTTAAAAATAATTTAATTTTGACCACTTTTTTATCAAAGTTATGAATAAATCTATAGACAGTTAAACCTATTATGTCTGATGGTTCAGAAACTCATTTAAACTATTTTGATCTCTAAGCGATGATTATTGTATATTAATGCAGCAGATACAAAATAGAATATGTTTATAATAGGCAACACAGTACTGTAGTCCAGCTAACAAAATAATAACCACTGGTCATTGTGCAGTACCAAAGATTAAGGTTCAATTTTATTGCTATCTATTGTATTAAGAACATGTATTAAGAACTATAGGCACTTAAATTGAACCATGCTGTAGCACATTATTACTTAAATTAGACTTTTCAGACAAAACCCAAAGAAGTCATTCAATTTACCAACCTGACTGACGAAAGTAAAGCATAGAATATACTTGAGAGAAACAAAACAAGTAAAAAGATTATTTAGCCAAACCACATAAAATTGCAACAGAAGACAACAAAGGGTATTGATGTTGATTTATAAGTGTTTCTATAGGTTCTATGATGATACATCCTTACAGAATGGTGATGACAAACAGCCCTATGCTCATAATATGCTTAATGCGCATATCATATGAGAAGAATGGGCCTTATAAGGCTCCAATATTCTGAACCAGATGACTACAGGCATACACCTTAAGTGCAACAATGAATAATTGCAGGACCTCTCTAAAGCAGATATATGAGTAAATGTGTAGGCGTTCTAGGGATGAGTAGATGAGGAAGTACAAGCAAAAAAGACAACCTTAATGATAAAATATATAATGAGCAACATCGTAATGTTCAAAGATTTTTGCAAATAGTTAAATATGTGGTTGAGCCTATAGTTGACCAGGCACGGGTTAAATAATATTTAAGTTAAATAATAAGGTTGCGCCAATATTCGTAATTCTTATGTTAGCCATTGGCCATATGCAATACAACTAAAACGTATCAACCAATCAGATTACCACTATAAAGAGACCAAGAGACCAACAGTGTTGACTACAGATTCATTAGAATTGTGCCTGTCGCTGTCACTTGCCAATCGGCCGCCATTATATTTAGAAAGGTGTTCCGACAGATAAGTTTACTTTAATAGAATTTGTAATGTTTTTGTATTAATGTCGTTATAAAGAATTGATTTTCGTTATGAAATTATGTCTATTTTGGGTATTTTAATATTATTTCAAGTGTAACCAGTATATTTCTTAATGTTTTTGCAGAGATTAACTAAAGGTACATGATTTGTCTAGGTGTCCTATAGTTGACTAGTTGGTCAACAATAGGCTCACTGATTCACTTTCAACAATTTTAGATAAAGAAAATAAAATTTGGTATAAATATAATAAACAGAGAAAATAAATGCCGCTGTGTCATTAAATAATAAAGGCTCACATAAAGAAGCAGAGATGGCAAAATATCTTCATTGGATCTGATTGCCTACATTTTAGTAAAAATTTTAGTAAGAATAAGCCTTATTAAAAAGATACTATTTTATACTTTTCTTATTTATAACATAACATTTTGTATATTAATGTTTCAACCAAAAATTGAATTTCTTAAAAAAAAAAAGATTATAATTGTATGTGATGTGTCAATGTGCTATTTTAGAGAGAGTTCTATTTCATTTTCTATTGTGATTGTTATACAAAATTTAATCTCAATTAGCTCCAAGAATACCTTAACTTTTAATAAAGTTGATGATAAAATAACTGTCTCCTTTTGTTTTTATATTGTAGTATTACCGTTTTTATATTGTAGTATTACCATTGGTCAACCTTTGGTACCATTCCTGTTATCTACATTCCAGATTTTGGAATTCTATGTGATATAAGAAAAAATCTATAAGTAATTCAGTGATTCTGTTCTCAATAATAGCTTATATTTAGATAATGTACAATTTAAAGAACAAAGTAGCAGTAAAGGTTGAAACTATTTCATATAAGAACATTTTAAAGTAAAAATGTATCCTTCACTGGTTTGAGACTGGTACATCCACCCTTTTTGGTACAACTCATTATCCCATGCTCTTCAACTTTAATGAAAAAAGATTTCACACATCTTCTTATTTTTCTGTCTGCCTTGCCTCTACTCTAGGGCTTGTGGGAGTGTGTGGTCAGATGACAAACTAAACACACCGTTTTCTTTTATGTCATTGGTCCATGTTTTCTTTCTTATCTCTTTGCCCCTCCCCTGTACACTTATAAGTATGTACCCATGTCTCTCTTGTTTACTCATTTGATCTATTGCAATACATTTTAATATTCATCTAAGGTGCCAGGCACGCATATGGCCTACTAGACTGAACTTGGTATTTTTAATATATGTAATACATAAATTCAGTTAAAATACATAGCTACAGTAACTCTGACTGCAGGTTAACGCATGTTTTCTGGGACTGGAAATATTATGTTATAATATCAAAATCGCTAAGCGTGCATGTGTAGGCAGAATTATATTAAACGCAGAATAAAAAAATCAAGATCGCAAGCAATCAGGTTGTGATTTCTATAAATCTAAATATAAATTTTTATTATACTTACATTAAATGTTCCCGGGGTCGAATGAGGTTGTCTAGGTATCACAGCGGTGCCCTGGCAGACCACTGCCAATTCCTCTATTGCCAATTTTTCGTGAATATTACCTCTGCTAACGATTTCAACGATCTGTATATTTAGTTCTCTTAGAACTCTCTTATATCCATCCACTTCGGTTCGAAGAGCTTCAAAATTTACTTCTTCAAAGTCGTCTTCCAAGTTTTCTCCAGGGTATGCATCGGTTATTCCCATAATAGCATGAGAGTAATTATGCATTTTCAAGCTTGTTCGGGAACTACAAACAGTTATTCAAGTTACAACTATTTTACTACAACACTAAAATATATACAATAAAAATAAATTATCCCGTGGTTTGCAATATCCTGTGTACCGATTACGATCGAACTACCGAATGAAATACTATTATCGAACGACGAACCGGTCGTCGTCCGTCAACAAGTCAATATGCTGTGCACAGACTAAGTAGAGAACAAGTTGATGCTGTGGCCACAGACTAAATAGAGAAGAGAATAAGTTGCTGTGGCTGACTGACGCTAGGGATGCCATTAGAGATATACGATTAGGAAACTATTTACTAAAACGAACCAATTTAAATCGTTTTTCAGCTATAAATTAACGTTGAAAACCAATTCATACCTGATTTTTTTTTTCTCTTTAATTAGTCGATAAATATCTTAATTTATTATTAGCTATTCTGTAAAAAGTCGTAAATATTTTTATTATAACTAAAAGTCATTAAGACGTAATAAATGATTGAAAAATATTTTTTATCGATTAGATTCGTACATACTTTGCAAATTAGAGATCAGTGAGTCCTTTTACTCGAAGTTGTTTACTGTGTGTAAATGTGTTGCTTTACTTTAATTGAGATACATTTGAATATTTTATCTATCATTTGGCATTAAAATATTTTATATAATAAATATTTTAATGTTAGTTGTAAATCGATGAAACTTTCAAAGCTTAAATCTCAGTTCAAGGAAATGTGCAGCTAACATACTTTACCAGTAAGCAGACGATATTTAGACTGTTGCCAGCAAATAAAAAAATTAGTTCCGTTTCTAGATTTTTTTAACTAGCTGTACGTATATCCCACGCCCACCATAACCAATAGTCAATTATTTATTTTATTACTTTGAACAGTAAACATCTTACTTGCGGAGGCAATAACGAATGTTTTGCAATGATGAGTAATTCCGTTGCGTTGTTGGCGAACAATGTTGTCGTAAGCTATTATTGGTGGTCCCGTTGTTGTTTTTTGTTAAATCACGTGAATGTATTCTCTATTGGAATAAAACATAAGTTCGTAAAACAAGAAGTGTAATTTGTGGAACAAAGGCATAATAAAAAAGGATTAACAAATATTAACTTTATTATATATAATAGCCTACCAAAGTGACTTCACCCCGCCTGATGGTAAGCAGTCAGTGGAATCCAGAAGTGGTGGCCACCATACCAAAGGCTATCGTCTGGTATGGTAACTGCTGGTATGGTGGCCTCCACTATGGCGGCTGGGAATGGGGTTAGGGGAAGGGAATGAGAGAGGTGACGAAAGAGGAAAGGGTGGAAATTGGGCCTCCGGTACTCTCACTCACCGAACGAAACGCAGTAGTAAGGATACTACTACTCTTAAGTCGATCTTCTATAGGAGGGTAGTACTTCCTTGGACGATCCAGCCCATTCATGCTGAAACCAGCGTGGATCTACTACCGTCCAAATCCGACTCTAATAATCATGTGACTCAAATGGATACTCACGCGTCGTGCATTCGCATGTAGCGTGATTTAACTTACTGCTCATGTGTGCCTATTGCTATTGCATGCGATGCAACCTCTTCAGTTGGTCACTTGTTTATGGGCTCGTTGTCCGTATCTAAACCCCTTTGTCTTTTTTTTACGTCCGCTTTGGTTGGATTATTTCATCTAACCCAGCTTCACCCAGAAGCTCTTTAGTTGGTATGGTTATACTTCTACATCGCCGTTGCCGTTGTCGGAATAACAGTAGCGACAACAGTATAATTTTATTTAATATGTTTTTTCGCAAGGCTTCTAGCAACAACAACCATTTCTACAACTTACGGGTGAAATGATGATTATTGTCATCAGGTATAATATAGTGTTTTAATCTTAGTAGTTTGTTGATATAATATATTATTATTATATATAGGTATTTGTTTAATTTAACTGTAGACTCAGTGCATCTTACACTTAATTTTAATCCCAATTAGAACTTGAACTTTTTAGTAAGTAATAGAGGTCAGTACCCAATCTACTAACAATTCAACACTCTGACAGGCGCAAAGACCAAATTGATTGACATCATCACATCACTACTGTAGTTTAAATGATTGGGACACGTCAATATATTCCATTCAATTTCAAGGTTTATGATCTATGATTTCAAGTTTCAACAAATGTGACGAAATCTTCTACAAAATCATAATAACTTTGTATGTCTTTCATGTTTTATAACTCTAGGGTTTGAACAAGAAAACAATAATTGTAAAACTGGTAAGTTAAACCTACTGATTAATAACTTTTTTCCTCATTAAAATTCAATTTTTCTTGAAGAACCAAAATAACTTTCATATAATAAATACCAAACTAAAGAAAATTGTTAATAATTAAAGTAAATTTTAAAAAACCCATTATTTTTATCTTTCTATTTCTCTGGAAATCTTTATTTTAAAAACATTTTTATGCCTAGAAAAATCATGTCTTTCTTTGTCTTGTAGATGTAATTTTTTAATTAAGATGATTGATGATACGATTTACATCACATTTTATGTAAGCAATCACTTATTAATAAATTGATAATTTAGTTTAATTGAATAAATTGAAGTTTTATGTTTAGACACTAGTTTTACTCAAGTAAATAAGTACCTATCTTTGGTAACAAAATTCATAGTGGGGATAGTAATTCCTACTATCAGTCTGATACAAAGACACCACAGAAAGTGCAATAGGAAAACTTGAAATTTTACTGGTATTTATATATTTTCAAATCAATATTTTTATCTACCTTTTCTATTTTATGTGCAATAAACAACATTTTTTTTTTGCTTTAGGTTAAAAGCCTGATATTATTATTAGAAAGTATAAGGATTGATTGCTTCTTGTAAAGTAGATTGACCTTTTCAAGCTTTTTTTATGAATCCAATTGTCCTTACACAGTTTTCTTTACTTTAGTCAGGTAAATTTACAAAGCAGATGAATTTTAAAATGTCACATTGACGCTTTATTCTCTAGCCACCACTACACATCTAGCTTACATTAAGTCTAATAGATAATTAACTATGTGACATCTTTAATTCAGTTTTAAATCTAACTTTAGATTATAACTGACCTCTTCACAAGTGTTAATTTTCTTCTCAGCTAATTTGTCAAGCTATTGAATGTTCAAAAAAACTTTCCACTTATAAAAAAAATAGGTAGTCTACTGGTGATGGTACTGTGTACCTATTGGCCAGCTTAAAATTAAATAAGTATCTTATGTAGGGAAACAAATCTTAATACTTAACTTTGTCTTGCATTTGCAATACTAAAATGTATGGAATACAAATGTAAAGCCATACCATAGAGTGGCTTATGCTATTTTCTTTTTACTGTGAAAGAAGACACTTGTTAGGTAGTGCAATATTTTACGCCATTGTGGATTATCTCTTTTTAAATTGTCTTGTGAAATGTTACTAAGGAGTAGGTACAAATTCATCAAGTTTCATTTTGCTTCAGATACAATGAAGTTTATGTCAAGCATTTTATTTATTCTGGTTATACTGCATTGCTCATATGCACCTCCAGTCACACCAGACAAATCAAATGAGCAAGATAGTGAAGTCAAGGAAGATTTGGTAACTATGATCAAATTTTATTACATACAAACTCATTTATTAATTTATTTCATCCTTAAAAGCAATTGAACATTAAAAGCAAAGTGTTGTGTTCCATCAAATTCACTAACAAAGATGAGAAATGGCAAGAAACTCATCCCACTATTTTTTATTTTAATAATAATAATATAATAATATATTTATTAACCAAAAATACATAGTTACATAGTAGCAAGTGTTTACATTGTAGAATTTTACATACATAATAGCAATATTAGTGGTACAGGTATGTATCTATGCACACTAGAATTAAACTCTGACTCTTAGACTAGGTGAGACCTGTATCCTAAGAGACAGTGTTCGGCCGTATCAATTAGAAATATTTTACGAGCGTGTGTGCGAGTGTGTATGTTCGCGTGAATGTGTGTGTGTATGAGTGTGTATATGTATGTGCTTGGGAGTTTTGTGTGTATGAGTGCATAACCCCACAGTATGTGAGAGAATGTGTGTGCTAAAGAAATTATGCAATATATCTAAGAATTGTCTCGGTACTTGTGTAGTCTTGATGTAAAAGCCATTCAGTAACTTTAATTTTAATTTTGTGTTTATTTAAATCTAATATATTAAGAGCTTTATGAACTTTCTTGTAAATGTATGGTCCTAAAACGTAAAAATGATGTTTTGCAAAAGTGGTTTTATGTTGCGTGCCGGAAGGTAAGTTTGTTCTTTTATTTGGGTTAGAGGGGGGAAGAGTACTATGTTTTCTTAAGACTGCCTGAAGCACAAAAAGTTGGCGAACAGTAAGAACTTTACAGTCTGAATAGAGTTGGGATGTCGGATATCTATACGGTTTCTTTGTCATAACCTTAAGCACAGCTCTTTGGGCTCTCTCTATAATCAGAAGCAGTGTTTTGTTAGCTCCACCCCAAGCTGTGATACAATATCCTATGATAGATTGGCATAAGGCAAAATATACTGTCTTTAAGATTTCGGGACTAGCTGACTCACGAAGTGATTTGAAGGTACAAATAAGGCGCATAGTTCGTTTTGATTTTGTACTCCATTTTGCTTGTGTTTTGTGTACTACACATTGTAACCCTGATGCCAAATTGCAATAACAATATTTGTGATTAAACACAGTAGTTTTATGCCAATTGTTCCATAGGCATTAGTTAATATCATCTTAAAAGATAACTATGTATAAAGTGAGTAAGCAAAAAAAGTAATAAGTAAGTTGTGTACTTATAGGTGTTGTTGTTATTCAAGTATGAGTCATACTTTTAGCCTTAATAGTAAAGCATTTAGTAATAAAAAATGTTACTTCCTTGTGGAATTTGCCTGTTACAATTAATTTACATCACATAAGGAAAATAATTATTTATGTGCATAAATTATTAGAATGCTACCCTTATGATACCCATTGAATTCTCCTGCTTCTCATAGACTGAATGGTATCTGTACTAATTATTTTTAACAAAAACGAGAGCATGATTATTGTTTTTTTTATACCTTCTTACAAAGTCTTTTAATTTTATTAAACAATAGTGAGCATTGTTGACGTCCTAAACTCATAAAAAGCATTTGAATAATGCCAAAATATCTCTTGTTACTTGTTTGAGCCTAGTATATAGAAATAATTGACTTCAAATTTAAAAATTTTTTGCATCTTTAATTACATACTCATATATAATTATCTGTCTAATAATGGTAGTTTAACACTCAAAAGGAATTAATTTTGACACATTAAGCTATTACTGCCCTACTTATCATGCTGAGCATTTTTTGTATTTTTTTTTGTTTATCTTTCATGTTTTATCTGCATTGTTTGCTCTTGGGCAATTATTACTCGCATTGCTTTCACTGTAATCATTGTAAACAATTTTTAGAAGAGAAACACTGCTTATCATAAAAACTGTTAAGAGATTATTAAATTTATTTTTCATTACTTACTAAAGTTTTATTTTACTGTATAAGCATTCATGGTACATTTGTACACAAATAATAGTAAAACATACTTTTCTATTATGCATTTAGTGTAATTGTTTTGGGTGTCAGCCCTGTTACTGTCTTTTGAGTACCTACCTACACCTTTACCAGATTTTATTTTCATTATTTTAATATTTTACAAGTAGGTTTAAAAAATAATATATCTCTAAATTAATATCTACATTTATTATATTGACTGGCCTGTTGGCCTAGTGGTTAGTAACTCTGCCTGCTACGCCGGAGGTCGTGGGTTCGATTCCCACCCAAGGCAAATCTTTGGGTGATGAGCATAATAATAATTTTTTGTTCTGTGTCTGGGTGTAATTTATCTATAATATGTATGTATTTACAAAAAAAAAATATTATATAAGTAGTATATCAGTTGTTTAGTACCCATAACACAAGCAAATATAATTACTTAATTTAGGACTAGATGGCGCTGGTGTGAATGTGGTAGAATATTATTATTATTATTTGTATGTGCTCTATGACTTTATGCATTATACAATATTGTATAATGCATAAAGTATGTATAATTTCATGGCAAAAGAATTTATACCTATTCAAAAGTATAAACCATGCGTATGTTACACCTATACGTGCTGTACGTGTTTTAATATGAATTTGCGAATGTTGCATTCCGATAAGGAAAGCCATAACATGCCTGAGGCCCTAGACAAGTGTCAAAGATTTCTATTCTATTCATAGAATAGATACAAAAATGTATGAGATTGACATAAGCGTTGGCCGTTAGCATGTCAATCCAATACATTTTTTAATCTGTTCTATGAATAGAATAGAAATCTTTGACACTTGTCTAGGGCCTCTGGGCAGATTTAAATATGCGATTGATAATCTGAGAGACGGAAGATGGTTGTCATTTAATTTCATCCACATTTTTGCTATTTAATCATTGTATTATACCATTAATATCATCAACAAGAATAATATTCTAAACTTGACGCTGGCAGAAATAGCTGACACAATCGTCGGCTCTGTTGCCAAAAAAAAAAGGAGAAGAAGAAGAAGAAGAAGATAATCTGAGAATAATGCATTGCGATTTTTATCATAGCACTTACTGAGCTGATGTAACTATTCAAATAATGATTTATAGTACATAAATTTATTGTAAATGGTTTCTTTTTTTAGGAAGAATACATGGAATACCATAGATATTTAAAGGAGGTGGTTCAAACGTTGGAAAGTGATCCAGATTTTAGAGAGCGTTTGGAAAAGGCTGACGAAGAAGATGTTAGGGTAAGCTGTGCATTCGTTAAATGGGACAACTCCAGTCAATTCTGCAAATGGAGATAAATATAATATCTTCAAATGTAAAAATAAAAAATAAGATCAGATTCCTTAGATAGTATTACTTTAAGCATTAAACTAGAGAGATGTTTTCTAATATTTGACGCGTAGAAATTTATTTTACCGATTTTGGTCGAGCGGGAGGTTAATAAATAATAGAAATATAAAATAAATACGGCGTACGTGTGTAAAGTGTGTATGATGCAATGCGATGCGATAAAAAATAAAAAGAAATAAAATGGTTGTCATTTATTTTAGCGATAAAAGAATACACCCGAAGGCGTGGTTGAATGCTCTATCTATGCAATATTAACATGTCATTATTTTCATGTACCTACTTAGATCATCTAAGGTACATGTTTACCATTTCTTAAAATTATTGATTGTCGTTTTAAATTATTTATACTAAAATATGTTTACAGTCGGGTAAAATAGCGGAACAATTGGACTTTGTTAATCACAATGTGAGGACAAAACTGGATGAAATCAAACGTCGCGAATTAGATAGATTACGTCATTTGGCTACTAAGGTAAGATACATTAAAGTCATTTATTTATATATAATATGTATGTGTCATGATTATAAGAATATAGTTTTCAACAGAATGAACTGACCAAACTTTTAACCCGTACTAAGATTATTACTTAATTTTTAGTATTAAAATCATCACAGTGCATGTAATAAAATAAAATAAATTATAGGCTACCTAAATTTACGAAAAACACAAAGATTTGTATGCTGCATTACATTTACATGCTGATTTAAATTTATATTGTCTTGAAAATTGCAATTTGATTTGATTGTTTGTTTTGATGTCATTTTTCAATTGATTTTGTTGCCAGCAATTTGAATTGACAAATAATCTGGAGCATACAGGAAAAGTCGCCACAAATGAGCATTTGGATCATGCAAATCCTCACACCTTTGAAATAGAAGATTTGAAGAAACTCATTAAAAAGACAACTGCTGATTTAGAAGCTGCTGACAAAAAGAGGAAAGAAGAATTTAAGGTTTGTTGTAATATTAAAATATAATTATATGCCATTAAGTAAGTACCTATCTACAGTTAAATTTTTCGTTCATTTAGCATTTTATTGTAAAATGGAATGTGGATAGGAAGGTAATATAAAGTGTATTTATGTGTAGTCTAATGGTTTGTTTTGAATAGAAAAGTTAAAACAAACCTTCTAAATCTATACATATAATAAAAATGTAACCGATCGCTGTCTGTACATGGAAGATATATGAGAAAAAATACTATTAGGACCTATATCAACGCAAATAGAACCCAAAACAATGATTGTTACAATTTTTGTCTGTTTGTCTGTTTGTCTGTTAGTCTGTTTGTCTGTTTGTCTGTTTGTCTGTGCATTTGTTCACGCTAATCTCAGAAACGGCTTATCCGATTTAGATATGGTTTTCACTAATATATTGTGGTAAGCTTCACTTAACATTTAGTGTTTGTTTCATGTCAATCGGTTCATAAATAAAAAAGTTATGCTAATTTAAAGAATCACATCGAACATTCGTTAATTTACTACGAAATCTTATAGAAGCAGAGATTTTAACAGGTTGCGGAATAGCTGATAGTGTTTTTATTCCTCGGATTCCTGTCACTCTAAACAATCTTTCGTTTAGTTTTAAACGAGTCCAGTTTCCAGTGAGCCTATGTTTTGCGATGACTAATTAATAAAGCCCAAGGTAAGACACTAAAAGTTGTGGGTGTGGATCTAAGTATTAGCTGTTTTTCGGTCAGCTTTATGTGGCTCTATCACGTGTTAGCATTCCTAGCAGCCTGTATGCTTTGTTCCCTGATGGCTATACCTACGTCTAATCCATACATCCATACATATTATAAAAGGCTTTGTCCTGACTGGCTGACTGACTGACAGACAACGTAAAGCCTAAACCGCTGGTCGTAGCGACTTGAAATTTGGAGGGTGTGTTTGTCTTAATGTCTAGAAGTGTACTAAGAAAGGGTTATTAAAAATTCAACCCTTAAGTGTATGAAAAGGGATGGAAACGATTGTATGAAACGTCTTCATTTTTTAACTTACAGCTTTGAAATTTTGTTTTGGAATACTTTTATTTAAATAAAAAATACGCCCATAATTTTTATTAACTGGGGTGGATTTATAGGGGTGAAATAAGGGATGAAATATTGTATGGAAAGATCTTTGCTTTTGAAGTTGGCAACTTGAAATTTGGAGGGAGAGGAAAGGGAGGGGGAGGAAGAGGAAAGGAAGGGAAAAGTGAGGGGAAAGTGCGGGGGTAGTGAGGGGGAAGTCAGGGGAAAGGGAGGGGAAAGTCAGGGGGAAATCGACTGCCTCTGTATTTCGGTGGTACTGTGTATGGACTGTGAGGTCGCGGGTTCGATTCCCGCTCAGTGCAAATATTTGTAGCATGAACATGTCTATTTGCATTGGTCTGGGTGTTTCTATGTATAATATGTATCTATTTACAAAAATAAAAGTATTTAAGTATGTTTACCTATCCGTTTTCTAGAACCCATAATACAAGCATATAATATGCTTACTTTGGGTCTAGATGGCGTTGTGTAAAAAAAAAGGAAGAGGGAACTTAGGGGTTGTGAGGAGGCAGTGAAGGGCAAGTGAGGGGCAAGTGAAGGGCAAGTGAGGGGGACGTAAGGGAAAGTGAGGGAAGTGAGGGAAAGTGAGGAGTCAGTGAGTGGTGGTGAGTGAGTGGGAAGTGAGGGAAAGTGAGGGAAAGTGTGGGGAAAGTGAGGGAGGTGGGAGGGCGACGGGAGGGGAAGGGGAAAAAGGGGAAGAGGAAATGAGGGAAAGGGGAAAGTTATTGTAGTGAAAATTTGCCTTTGTGTATTGTATGTTGTTTTACGGGGGATATCTTTAGGTAGGTGAAAGAGGGTTTGTACGAATGGTGATGATGATGAGATTAGAAATAGTATGCAAAACAGTATTTAAACAATATAAAAATGTCTATTGAAAAACGATATTCATGCGAGCGAAGCCACGGGCAGAAGCTATACATATATAAAAACGAAAGGTCACTCACTCACTCACTCATCACGAAATCTCAAAAACTACAAGTGCTAGGAGTTTCAAATTTCGGAAATAGGTGCTCTCTAAGACAAGATTTTGCGAAATTCATTTCCCTGGAGTATAAAGGGGAAAAAAATTTGTATGAAGCTTCTATAGTTTTTGAAAATAGGAGTGCCAAGTTTCGTTAAATATCGCAAAATTTCGTCTGTTTTAGGGGTAGCGGGTGAATAGATTTAAATCGGATTCGCCTTAGAGACGGATTATACTGATATTTATTACTAATACAATGTACGATTGCCGTAAGATTAGGTAAGAAATATTCTCATATAGGCACACATCTGAATTTTCACGCGAACGAAGTCGCGGGCAACAGCTAGTGTTTAATAAATCTAGAAAGCTACAGAATGTCATAAATAAATAGTGAAACTGTAGATTATTACAGTTAATGAAATATCTTAATTTTGTGCTTCAGGAATATGAAATGCAAAAGAAATTTGATGAACATCAAAAAGTCGAAAGTATGGACGAAACTAATAAAAAGGAATATTTAGAGAATGTCAAAAAGGAGGAAGAAGCTATCAAACATCACCAGCCGGTATGATTTCCTGTTTTTGTACCAACTCTGCTTTATTATTGTATTGAAATTCTTAACCAAATGTGTTTTAATAACAATTTTCATATAGCAGAACAGTCTACGCAGTTTCAAACGTTATTCAATGAAACTCAAAACATGGTTCGCTATAATTATGCATACCTATGCTGCGATAAGAAAACGCAAGCACGATTTTATTAAATTAATTATGTTTAACTTTGACATGTGTTTCATAGTTTTCCATCATTTAATTCATTGTAAATAGATCTGAAGATTAGTTTATTCATTTACATTCATACATTGTGGCCTTAATACGTGCAGCTTCACCATCCTGGTTCTAAACAACAACTGGAGGAAGTATGGGAGAAACAAGATCATATGGAACAACAACAATTTGATCCCAAAGTATTCTTCATGATGCATGGTGAGTTCTCGCTTATAGCAGTACTTATTAATTGTAAATTATTTGTAACAGCTACATCATCCTGGTACAAAGGAACAATTGTTAGACATATGGAAAACCGGTGACAATATGGATACAAAAGATTTCAACCCAAAGGTGTTTTTCATGATGCATGGTAAGGTCCATAGCGTGCTGTGTAGTTTAGAACATTTTAGTAAATAGGTATAGGCAAGCCACCCGCTCAATGAAAATATACAAATTTAAATGAACGTTTGGCACGGCCATTTGGATTTTACATGTATTGTATAATCTAAATTGTCGAGTCCATTATACTTTAAAAATAAAACCAAGCGCGTATGATGGACAAACTATACCTGCATGTTAAGTAAATTGCATTATTTTAAATCTTGTGTTGCATGTCCACTTCAGTTAATTTTGTTGTGCCCTATGTAAAGTAACCGGTAATACGTATAAAGTATTGAACGCGATAATGTTGCGATTTAGTAATCACTGGTATAATGACGTGGCCCTGCGATTTCAAAGCGTGTAGGCCAGTGAAACGTGCGCTATTACGTATTTTGTGCATATTACCTTGATTATTTTGATTGAACGATTTTAGCATGCTGACATCGAAATTGATTTTGATTTGCGTATGATATTTTCTATATTTTGTTTTATTTTGGTTTTGTTTTGTAATTTGGTTCAGCATCTTCTTGAGTTTTATATCCGTAATAGAGTATGCATACTCGTTTGTGTATCAGTCAATTTAAAATACTTCCTAAATTACGCACAAGTTGCTTTAAATTTACTTAAGTAGTCATAAAACGACATAATTATGATATTGTTTTCATTGATATGATTGATTATGCTATATTAATAAAGGAAATTATTAATAGAAAATAAACTAATGTGTAACAGATAATAAAATTATGCAAAATATTACACTTAAAGTGTATATTGCAATTAAGAAAATAATACTTACATAAACTAATATGCATATTCTAATAAAGTTCTTAAAATAAATTATTATTCATAATAATGAAAGACGTCTTTCGCTTTTCAGATGTGGACGGCAATGGCGTTTGGGACGCGGATGAAGTTAAAGCTTTGTTTATAAAGGAATTGGACAAATTGTACGGGCCTGGCGGACCGAACAAAGACTTGCATGAAAGAGCCGAAGAAATGGAACGGATGCGAGAACACGTTTTCAAGGAGAACGACCGTAACCGAGATGGGTTGATTGACTTCAATGAATTCATGATGGAAACTCAAAAAGCTGAGTTTAACAGAGACGAAGGTGGGTTTTGTTCGTTTTACAGTCCGCTTTGAAATGTATTTAAGTACTTGTGAATAATAATGGGTTTACGGATGTCACACAAATTTAAAAAACCTTTACATAATATTTTGATTGTTATATAATATATCAGTCTGGATAATTAAAACTATAGGTAGAAATAAAATAAATTTATTTTGCTATGACAATGTGACCTATTACTTGGTCTGGTTAGTTAGTCGAAACATAACCCAGCAACGTCAGATGCTTACACTCCGTGCGTCACTATATACATAGTACAATAACTAGCAGCCCGCAGCACGGTTTCTCCCGCGTTAAGTTATATTTCAGTCCTCCGCTCTCGTAAATCACAGCGTGATGTTACATAGCCTTTAGGCTTACTCAAGAATCATTAAATGTAAAAAGTATTTTTCATATATGTATAAGTTCAAGCAAAAAAAAAATTTCAGTTTTATATATTAACATAGAAATATATTTGTCATAGCAAGATTTGCAATACTAGTAGGTATGTTTTACTATTTTTAATACATACATTTTACGTTATTGTCAAAAATTTAATATGACTCCAAATCATACCCATGAATAATATCCTCATAAATAGACAACATCTTTGTTTTCAGGTTGGAAAACTCTTGAAGACAATCAAATCTATACTCAAAACGAATATGAAGAATACGAAAAAAGGAAGATGGACGAAATAAGATATTTGCAGCAGCGTGGCTTGGTTATTTAATTTAATTTTATTATTTTTACATTTTTCATCTCATTTCTTTTTGTTTCATCTCATTTCACTTTGTTTCTTACTTTCATTACATTTCTTTTTCAAGTACTTATTACACTTAGGTACAAATTATTTAAAGACAAGTAAATTCAAGTTCCAATATTATCGGATGATAAGGAATAGGTACACTAAGCAACAGATCGCCAGAGTCTTAAGAATCTAATCAAGTTGCGAATAATCTAATTAATTACATGCGAAAAGGATATCTTTTTGGAAGAAAATTTACCATTCACGACTCTGTTATCACTAACTCTAAAGAAAAGTCTCGCTTGTCATTACATAATTATATCAATCATCTCATTTTATTGATCATAATTTCATGCATTCACTTTGTCTATGTATGTCGCTTAAGTATATTGGAACAGATAAAAATATATACCTATATATGTCTCGCTTTGTAAGTCCAGTGGACTGCTAAAAATGGTTAGAGGCCACCAGTCTCATGATATTTTGATCGTTTGACCAATATGCAGTTTTAACGAGTGTGTCGTAAATTGTGTAAAAATAATAATTGCCATAGATTTACAAATTTATATTATTGATACATTAATAGGAATTGAATTATTATTAGATTTTTTTCATATAGGCGTTATATTTTTTATTATTTAATCCTAGGTTGACGCGCATGGCCAGCCACTGCCAGGCGCCGGCCATCAAATCCACCAAGCGTTACAGCAATATCACCACTATTTACAACAACAGGCTTATCATCACATGCAACAACAACAAATTCAGGGTCAACAACAGTATTATCCTCCTGGTCAAATGCCACAGGGTCAAGTACCTCAAGGTCAAGTTCCACAGTACCAACAACAGCAATATCAAGTGCCACATCCATCACCTCCGCAATATCAACAAGGTCAAGGTCAATTCCAAGCGCCGCCTTCTCCACAAGGACAATACCAGGGACAACAACAGTACCAGCAAGCACAACCGTCTCAAGGTCAACAGCAATATCAACAAGCGCCACAACCTCCTCAAGGACAAATGCCTCCAGCCCAACAACAATATCAAGGTCAACCACCCCAAGGGCAACAGCAATATCAAGGACAACCGCCTCAGGCACAACAACAATTTCAAGGACAACCGCCTCAAGGCCAGCAGCAATTCCAAGGTCAGCTGCCTCAAGCCCAGCAACAATTGCAAGGGCAGCCGCCTCAGGGCCAACAACAATACCAAGGACAAACCGTCCAAAACCAACCCCAAGCGCAAGTTCCAGTACAGAATAATTTGAATCAGGGACAAGTACCTGTTCAGCAGGCGCTACCAGTTCAAAACCAAGGGTCACCTGTTCAAGCCCAAGGTCAAGGTCAAGTTTTACAAGCCCAAGGTCAAGCTCAACCACCACCTGTACCTGCACAAAATCAAGCTGCGCCGTCAAACGTAGGACCTAAATAAATTTTAGAATTAGTTTTGAAAAACATTGACTTGTAAGATTATATCTGTATCATTATTGATGACTATTTATTTATTATTTTTTACTATCGACAACAGAGTGCCAAATTCGTCTCACGCTTTTTTAATTTTTATTTCCTGAAATGCTCGATTTTTGTATTTTGTTTTTAGGCATTCTGATATAGACAGAATGGTGTAATATAGAAAATTAAAGTAGTTGAATAAAAAAAATACATCTGAATGTTTGTGTTATTGGATAATCCAGATAATACTGTGTAATGGTTGTGTAATGCTAGTTAAATGGAAGTACGAGAAAGAATCTATTACCTACCATCTAGGTATGTTACTTAGAATGTGTTTAAAACAATTAAAAACTCTTTCAAATTATATTTTTACTTGCACTTATTTAAATTTACCCTGAAAAAAGACTATAACATTTAATATTCTATTATATTATTAAATTTAACATTTGCTAGTTGTCTATCTACATGATGTATAAAAGCGAAAGATCACTCACTCATCAAGAAATTTCAGAAACTACAAGGGCTAGGAGTCTCAAATTTTGCATGGGGGACTATACTAAGACTAATTAATTATATTTACAAGGCATTTTTCGAAATTCATCCTCTAAAGGGGGTGAAAAAAAACTAGAAAAGAGAGTATGAAACTTCTAGTTTTGATAGTAGGGTTTCCAAATTTTGAGAAAGATGGCAGCCAAGCTGTCCTCATACTATACCTACCTACTACAAACCATTGTTTTCACAATCCCTCTACTACACTGTACAGGTGTATTACACAGGACGAACTGTTTGCCGTCCCGGTATTTCAAACCGGTTACTCAAGTACCACCTTGTAGTAATCCTCTTCTTTCTCTTTGCTATCGCATTATCTCTACCCTACACGTTCGACAAGGACTTGGTTGCGTTGCCTTAGTGTTATTTCTATAATACTTAAAGAACAACTTTGCCTATAGGTTACCATTTTCCACCAGGTAGGGAAGCAAACTTAGGTTTGCCACAGAAGTTGTTCACGGTAGCTTCACTTAGTCTCCGGAAGGTATTGCAGAAGTTCAAGAGAAAATACCACTTGCTGTTAATCAGGTAGTCTTTACGGAAGTAAATCCGCCTGCATCTACTAAACCCATAGTAAAGATCCATTGATGGATCTTTTTGCACTCTCATGTCCACATTAATCCCTGAACCAGGCTTTATTGCAGAGTGAATTTTTTATACTTATTTTTCTCATTTGCAGAGGAATGAAGGAAATAACAATAACTATTAGGGTAACTTACCTAAACCCTTTGAAAAACGTCGTTTGCTTATTAACAAAAAAAATGTCTATTTTTGCTTGCAAAAAAATAGTACCTAAGCAACTATGATGAATGAGTTTATTTTGTTTAAGCAATCTTTAGGAGTCATTGGGAATAAAACTAAAATAAATAGGTTTTCCCTTATCCTTAAACATTTAACAACTAAGCGGAGTGTATAGGTAGGTACTAATATACATGTTGAAATGTCTATCGATTCAATTTTTAATTTATCAAAACGTTATT
This sequence comes from Parascotia fuliginaria, assembly GCA_963082885.1. NCBI lineage: Eukaryota > Metazoa > Arthropoda > Insecta > Lepidoptera > Erebidae > Parascotia > Parascotia fuliginaria. Next base: position 9,702,932 of record OY720170.1, read on the forward strand.
TTGGCGGCAATAGAACCCAACACGAGAGTGTTGTGCAAATCAGTGAACGACCCGCTGACGTCCTACACTTATACGTAGTTTCCGGATAAAGCGCAGCTCTCTGAAGATGTGTGTAAGGCTTGACTATAGGGACATACCTACTGAAGTAAAACAAACGGTCTTGGTTCAATGCTTGAGGTGTTCTGCTTAGGCCATTAGGTGTTGAGGCTTGAAGAGTCTTCTAGGGTTCATCACGGTGGTAGGTAAGTATACATAATTGTCTTGCTACTTGATGCAATGTTAAAATATCGCTCGGGTACCTATAGGTTAGTACCTGCTTACCTATTATTATTAAAACACTAAGTGTAGCTAATAAGTACTTAGTAAGTACTTACAATACGATGCAATTCGTAAGACGTTTACTCATTCGAAAGTCGGTGTACGTAGCTATAGGTCGTACCTACGAATCTTTACAAATTTAATAAGGCCATAATAACAACAAAGAAGTTTACTCATGCAAGAGTTTGCTGTAAGTACCTAGTCACTATGTAGTATTTTGATAACAATGCATGTAGACGTACTTATTATGAAGTATTTACGATAAGTAGGTAGGTACCTTATACCTAGATAGATTCCTATGTATAAATTTTACCAGCAAGGCTATAGCTATGTAGGTAAGGTAAAGTGTGAACAAAATCTAAGTAAATTACTTATGCCATAACCTATGATACCTACTTACTTATATTAATATTAGTGTAGGTACCATAAACTTATGTTACTTATTTACATACGAGCATTCCGGCGCGGTTTCACTCTCGTCTTTGCTTACTGCTCTGCTCCCGTTGCCAGTAGCGTGATGTTATATAGCCTATAACCTTCCTTGAGAACTGGGCTATGATACGCAGAATTTTCAAATCCGACTGGTAGTTCCAGAGAGTAGCGCGTTCAAACAAACAAATAAACTCTTCCGCTCTATAACACTTAGTATATATACCTAATTGAAGTACAAATGAACTGATTTCCTATTAGGAGACAGCCGCCTCATCTAGGTCTGCACATGTCTAATTTTTGTATGTAGGTAGGTAACAAGATGATGAAAGAAAATACACAATATGCACATTGTGTATTTTCTTTCGTAGCCAATGTTTGACGTTCTTCAATAATTTGCTGTAAAGTGTAGGTAGTAGGTATGAGTATGACCTAACTTAAGCTTAACCGCGCCGTAATAATCTGTAACAACAGAACTGTTCAAACAGATCTATCTTTATTACTCACTTCTACCTAAGTAACCTTTACTTACTTAGGTACTTAGTACCTAAGTAAGTACTTATCATTACACTCTGCATACGTAGGTAGGTACTTAAGTATACATATATATATACATATATATATATATCAACTAGCTGTTATAATATCCTACTTATGAGTATCTTCATAACAAATTTCCTTTAAATCGGTACAGTGCTTTGTAGAGACAGATATACGGATAGATAGATTTTTTTGGCTCGTACCTATCTACTTATATTCGTGCGGATGTTTGTGCTCTTTAGTTACTTAAATAAAGACCTTTAATAATTTATTGTTATCTTTCATTGTCATTTTAACCAAAAGATTTCCGCTGTTGCATGTAGGACTCCCCCAGTTTCACCACTTCGACGTAAACCGTGCTCATCATGTCACCTTATCATGGCGACACCTATAATATTGCATTTTCGTATTATGAAGGAACGTAAAAAGTAATTCCCGGCACAAGATTTCTTAACATTTCAAGGTTGCATGATCCTAAGAGGAAAATGAACTCATATATTAGGTACTCATTATTCAAGGCTAAGAAAAGTAAATATGTAAATATCTACTTAAGTGTAACAAATATAATTAGTTATGTAGATATCAATCTATCAATATATTTATTAAAAGAAATACTAAACTACTTAAATATTTTTTACTTGCCAATTCCGAGAACAAAAAAAGTTGTCGAATGCTTGTCCAATTAGTATCGAGCTGTGTAAGTAGGTACGTATTGCTATTATCGTAACATGATCATCTGTAGTGTACCTACTTCAAAATTAAGCTGACTTATTCGTCAACTCGCCATCTCGAATTATTTTAATTTATATTTCTTTCGTCAACTCGGCACACAATGTAAGTTAGTAGTATTTTTGTACAGTCGCGTAAAAAAATATTATTCATAGAACAAAAATTCTATGTATTTTCGAAATTTATTTAACTTATAAAATGTATTAAACATTTTGTTATCGACTGCACTTCTATGCCAGTGCCGAGTTGACGAATGAAAAATAAATTAAAATAGTTCGAGACAACTCGCCACCGAGTGGTGAGTTTTCAAGTGGCGAGTTGACGAATAAATCATTAAGCTAGTGTATTGTATTAAAGATTTTCAAATATTGAAGCTTAGAAATGCCTTTCTGAAGAGAAAATATAGTTAGGACCGCCTACTTAATCGTAGTAAAACTCTCGGGTCCTGCATGAGATAGGTACCACTAATGCCACTTGATGGTTCATTCCTCATTAATCTGGATGAGTCTACAAAATTGTCTTTAAAAATTCATAATGCCGATGTTTGGTTTAGTAGAAGAGAGGTGACTCAACTATGAGGCATGTTAATGTTATTATCAGGATATTTTTCATATGATAATTATAGGACGGATCAATGATATTCTAATATCATTGGGACGGATGCATTTCTACTGCGTAGGTCGGTACTTAAGCTGGCAATGCACGCGCAAGAAACAGCGACAAACGTGCTCGTGAGATACACAAGCTAATATTCATTCGCGTGGTGGAAACTAAGATGCGACCTCACAACTAACTTAAAAACTTTATATTTTAATATGTATATAAGTATGAAGGGTGTCACTGGTCATATTTTACAGAAGCTACTTTGAACGAAGATTCTATGGAGTTTACAGGAACGAGGAAATGTTTTACAATTTTCAAGATTCTAAATTACTGACAGGGTGCCAGTATAGATACGTGCAGAAATGGGTCTGCAACCAAAGCAGCTGGATGCATCCGTTTACGACTCACTTGTATTTGTTTGTAATTTATCTACTGCTAGGAACTGCACCGATCAAAACTACAACCGAAAATCGTGCAAAGCAGCTATGGCTAGTATAAAAAGGTCTGATAAGGCTAACAAAGAAAATTCCAACAAAAGAAAAGTCACAACAAAGGAAGGACTTTAGTGTCATTATATCACACTGTAGACCGCTTCTCATACAAAGAGGTCATGAGTGTTACACCATGGCTACTCAAGGCGGCTGGCAATTTCCAAATTTTTTATAAGTGGGTGTTGTACTTTTTTTATTTTTTTTCCCACGATGTTTCCTGTATCATACTTAAGCCAGCAATGTTCAATCCGAGGTAAACTTAACACACATGAATTTGCAATTTGAAGTTGAATTTCATGAATTTGAAGTTGGTTTCGAATCTACAATTTACTCATTTCGGTCGTGTTGTTTTAATATTTTACCGCATGGACGTGCTATAAATTATATAGTTTATGGTCTCAAACGGAACTAATGACAGGCAGGCATCGATAAACGAGGATGCAAGAAGTTTGGGCACTTTGCGCCTGAGAATATCGTTCTATACCGGCATTCAATTAGTCAATGAACATGTACAGCAAACTCCTGCCTTTTTTTGTGGGAAACGCATTACGTGTACATACCCGCGCGGGCAACCAGCGGGTGGTTATGTCAGATTCTCCAGTCGCAGATAAAAAGTGACCTGGATACCAACTAAAATCCACGGTGTTCCTTCAGACGGCCATAATGTCGTGCCGGGGTCCAGTAATTGCTCGCGTATTCAACCGCGATCCCGACGGGTCATGGTCCGCCACATCCTTAGGTTTTGACCCTGTACAGTCAAGCGACTACTGCTTGCCACCCACAGGCCAGCACCTAACGGCAAAAAGGCTTTCTTTCTCGCGGCCCTCTCCCTGAGGGAGGCGGCCCTCGTTCCCGACGTGCGTCGGGTTTACGAGTTGAAGGGTCTAGCAGTAAGCCAGACCCTCCACGTAATTTTTTATAGAGGTTATTTCCTTGTAGCTTCACATAAAGAGGTGGCAGCCCTCGTCCCCGACTCTCCTAGGTAAGTTAGGCTTACGAGTTCGCAGGGCAGTGTCAGGAGGACTGACTAAGTCAGGCTCCGACACAGCCCCGCCCCACACGGACTCTCTATGCCCTTTGCTGTTCAGAGGAACATCTAGGGGGAGACCGACTGGGGTCATCTTGGTTGACCGTGGAAAAACGTTCCACAGTTACCACACACCCACACCACGGCGAGGCGGGAAGCCCTCGTGGGGGAGAAACCTCATGGCTTATTTATGTAAACATAACAAACTTTGGTTTATTCAATCCAGTCCTACCAGTACTTCAATACTCGAACTGTTCGGAATTGTTTTACCCAAATTGTTATACCGGCGGTTCCAGACTGTCGGATCGAATATTTTGGAAACGCGGATTTTATCGTTTATTCCACCCAGTCCTACCATTAGTCGAACTATTTGGAATTATTTTTCCAAATTGTTAGACTGGCTGTTACTTGTTAGACTGTTAGATTGTTAAAAGTAAGTAACCATAATGCTTACAGTTCTATTTATATGCAAATATTACATTAGAAACTTCCATTGAGTTATTATCGTAGTAAAATAACTGTAAGCATGGTTACTTACTTTTTATACAGCTTTCACGTAATTCTAAAAATGTTCTGAAAACATTTTTGAAATATAGTTCTAATTAAATGCTATAAATTGAAAACCACGAAAATATGACACTAAATTGCGACATTGCCACACCTTTGGGTGAACGCTCTTAAGGACAATTATTATTATCTACCATTAAATTTGTGTCGTAAATATTGATGAGTACAAAAAATATCTTATTTAACAATCTAGACATAATTGGTAATCTTGGTGACGTAACTTTTTGGGTGTAGATATCCGAACTCGAAACTTGCTTTACTTGGTAACACACTGTACCTACCTACATACCTACTGTGTAAAAACGTTTCTAGTATTTAGATCATTTAAACGGGCTGTGTTTTAAAAACCGGTCGGTGTATAAGATTCGAAGTTAAGCATTCGTATTCTTTTTATGTTTTTTTTATTTGAGTACAGATCATTCTTACAACAGAGAGCTTCCTATTCTTGAGGTACAGTTTCCTTCCAACGTACTTAATTTGGATGCCTATAATCTATAACTAGTTGTATCTACTACTCAACTTGTCTACTTATAGGTATTTAGTCTACTTTTATTTGTTGCTGTGAACAAAGAGTACTTAGTAACACTGATTGTAGACGCACAATAACATTATCTTTAAAACGTGTAGACCTCATGACCTGTGGTTTGTAAACAAAGTAAGTATTATTATGACAAAATATTTCTACGGAAAGCTTTCTCACTGATACTTTGCAGAGATATTATTTCATTTTTGAGCAGAAACTTTAAAGTTGAAGAATTTTTAAAATAACGTTTTTAAACTAAAGATGATGATTTTGCATGCAAAATGTTGGGCACGGTGAGATCTCTAGAGAGGAGAGTGTCTTGATCTAGATTAATATTTAGATGCTTCTAACCGTTTTGAAGTAGTCAGTTAGCCGTGGTCGAGCCCCTAAAGACAATGTAGCGAGTAAAAGTTCGACGCTTGTGTCTCTGTTGGTTTGAGAACAGGGTTCATAAAGTACAAATTTGACAACTACCTAATTACAAAAATGATGTAACCAATAGCAGTATGAGGTACAAATGGAAACTACCAGTCCTGAAACTTTAGCACAAAAAATGACTTCCTAGATCAGTGCTAATTACGCTAAAACACCTGAACAGAGCTCTGATTCTGACACACAAAAGATAACTTAAACAATTGTAATTCAGCTCTAATTTTAAGTACAGTAGTTTTATCATTAATGATTTTTTCTAAAATAAACAGCGCTTCTAGTATTTACTTTGAAAACTTCATTTCGACGTTGTCACCATATGAAAGACGAAAGATGTCGTATGACATGTTTCTTTCTTATGCCGCCTCTACACGTTAGCCAACATTGTGGCTAATGCTTATTGTTAATACATATGGCTATCGTGTAGAGCGGAGGCTTGGTAAGCATTGGAGTGATGGCCCACAAGCTAGCGAGAGAAATGAGAGGTGACGGTTTTTCAAAAAAAAAAAAAAAAGGATAAAAAGATCAACGGGTTGTGATTGAGTTATGGTCATCGCATGCACACGTTGGCTCCGAACTCAGTTTTAAAGGAGCTTCCGAAGCGAACGCACGCCTCAAAGATTTAAATACGCGCTTTGTAAATTCGTAATTGCATTGCAACAAATAGTTGTAAATATAGTTTCAAACAATAATGTTACTGCCTCATATCCATATTTACGTCTGCTCATTGGCCCGAATCGAAGCAAACTGAACGACCTTCCAACGTGTGGACGCTATTACAAACTGTTAGCCTATATCTTTACCACACTATTCGCAACAATGGTGGCTAACGTGTGGAAGATGCATTACGGACGTAAACATACGGTTTTTGTATAAAAATAGTATTTAATAAAGCTTTGTCAAAACACGTTGCTAAAAATATTTTGTACGTATATTTGTAAAATAATTTGTTAAATACATAATAATTATACAAAACAAGTTTCGGTAATGTTATGTCTGCGTGGGAGGTAGTAAGTAGGTAAATATACTAGCTTAGAAACATGATTTTGTAATAGATAATCTCTCAACTAAAAACACAGACAGAAACAACCTTCGGATATGGTATTGATTTATCAAAGCAGATCACGAGGTTAGTTTCTTTATATAGGTACTTTTTTTTTTTTTATCTTTATTGATAAAACATAAGGGTGTGGTCACACAGTGATCATGCCACCCCTGTAGGTATAACCTAAAATTAAGTAATAGTTCTTCTTACCATCTAGTTATTGAACAAAACAAACTACAATCACTTTCTAAGCTTAAGTCCTAGATATACAATTTTATAAAGTGATTCGGCTTCCTCCGACAAGGATAGGTACTTTTAATTGTAGTTACTCGGCACAGAGCAATATCGTTGATAAGAAAATTTTATAATTAAATAAATATTATGTACCGTAACTGTTGACCCAAATAAATATTTACATAAGGTAGGTACTACAATGCGTTGTAGGGTATTTTTACTGGTCGTTTACTCGGTCTTTAGCCTGTATTCAGGGGCTCGCCGCATGCGACCTAACGATCAATGAAATTTATCTGTCGTTAATTTGGTTGGTATCAAGCATGCGGGGACTCTGGATGTCTGCTTATGTCATTCTCTCGAAGCTAACTGCCAATGAGATCAGGCAAACGACCTTCAGGCGTCCAGAGAGCAGACCTACAGAATCCCCGCATGCTTGATACCTACCGAGTTAACGACCGATGAATTTCATTTGTCGTTAGCCCGCATGCGGGGAGACCCCGCATAGTAAACGACCAATGTTAATGCGCCATAAGGAAACACGTATTACGTAAATAATCAACATTGATAATCACAAAAATATTGGAAGCAGAAACTGTTTTTTCACGTTCTAGGTACTAAATATTCCCTAGTGATGCAACGTTAATTTCGTCAAGATCAGATAGCACATAAAGGGAGGAAAATGGAGATAAAAATTTCTCTGCATCTTACTATCGAATAGTTTGAAACTCGTTTCAGAAAAGTTATTATACATTGTTGTATGTACTTAACTTATTCTTCTTCTTCTTACTCATGACAAATTACGTAATGGCTGCCCGATTTAATGTGTAGGTAATCTTTTAAAAGCACATCATCAGATCTGTGCCGGCTATTAACCAGTTTTCATCTATATCTCAAAAATGAAGTGCTACGTTTCTATAGGTTTCTTAGGTACCTACATTTTTAACATTTTGATAAGTAGTCTATATAGTTTTATGGATTTAAATAAACAAATTAAGCTGTAACCGGTTTTAGTGGTGTGTTACAAAATTAAAACTGAACCGTTGGACTTTCGAAAGTATCTTTATTTATATATCATTAAACCAACATGGTGGCTTTGAACTGTCATTAGTTTAAAATACTTCCAAACACGTATAAAAAAATTTAAGAAGAAGAATAAAAATATTAATAAATAACCAAATTATATAGTAGCGTTCTTAAAAGAAACAGAAAAATTTAATCTATCTCCAGTCTGATATTGGAAAATGGAATTACGAGTAACTTATACAACTTTATTTCAGTTTTGCTTTGTTATATTATAATTCTCTATTTACTGAAGTTGATACATGTCGAAATTGTTATGAGTACCCGCTTGTAAACTGATTAGTTCATGACAAACCATTGTGTAATATTTACCTACCTAATATTTAAAAAATAAGTAACGAACTCCTGCTGGAATATTTTAGTAGAACAATAGGCATCTTTTTGGTCATTTATGAACTAGATTAAACGACTGTTTGAGCAATGAGTAGGCTTGCATTTGTTATGTCGCGCACGGTTGTATGATTTTTCCTACCGCTGCGAATGAGATCATCGATTTCGTGCGATCACAGATTAAACGAACACATTGTACCTACGAATCAAACTGTAGCGAATAGGTAAAACACTCCTTAAAAATAATATAACAATATAAGCGCAACAAACATTTACGTTATAATATAAAGCAGTTAATAAGTAAGAACTTTAAATAAATTTTATTTTTATTATAAGTACATATCAACCACTGTCATTATTTTCAAATACATTTCTGTGATTTTATTCTTTAAGAAAAGAAAAGAAATTCATGTTTCAGAAATTGTGCTGTGATTTATGCTGTCAGCATAAATTGTTAATTGACTACAGATGACTACAGGGTTTGGTTTACATCATCCTCATTTCAGACTACGTTGTCACGTCCACTGCTGGACATAGATATATATAGTTTCTGAAAGGCTGATCAACGAAAAATTAACTAATCACCTGTTAATTCTCATGTAAAATACCTAAAAGCATGGATTGTTAGCTCTACATGGGATTATTATGCATATCTCAATTTAACCTTTTTTTAGTTTTGGGCTTAGCTATGTAATAGTATTTAAGGCCTTATTTAGCGTTTATTAATAATGTAAGCTTATTAAATTATGGTAGAAAACTAAGAAGTCGAAATTTGTTTATTTTCCTTAATCTTCGAGGTTAAAACTAATAACATCAGATAAGATTCGGAGAAACCAGTCGATGCGGTCATCGTTAGTCTTTGACCTTTTAGCATCTCGTAAGCCTGGTTGTGTTTAACTCAGAATTCTGTCATTCGCCACATACGCGTCGTGGTGATCAGTCATTAGTATAGTTTATTTAATAGACATGAAGTTCTTGATAATTTTTGCCGGGTTTTTGGCCTGCGCGGCTGCAAGCGTCACCTCAGCCAGCAAAGTCCTCTGTTACTACGACAGCAGGAGCTATGTCAGGGAATGTAAGTATTATTTATGCTTGCTAAGCGTTGTAAAGGCGAATTTTTGGAGTAGTTTTAATATCTTTTTAACTTTTGCCATTTAAATAAATGTGCGATCCTAAATTCATTGTTATGTTTTGTATGGCTATTGTTTCAATAGTTTAAAGGGGTCAAAGCAATTGCTGATGTTTAATTTTAGCTTGTAGATAATAGATAATCCAAATCCATACCTGGAAAAGCCGAATAGTTATGTATGTCATTAAGGTAAATCGTGTAGGTATGCAATGAATATTATTTATTTAATATATATAAATAAGTGAAAGTCACTTTTATTCACCTGTAAAACAATGATATAACTTGGGCTGGTGTTCTTAGGAACACTTTCCTGCAGTAAGAATTAAGAGTATATATGCGAAATATTAAGATTGCACACTTGAGTGCCTACCAGGCTTTAAATTATACATATTTATTCATCAAAGTCTTTATCTTTATCTCATGCTTATTATTTTAGTTTGAAACGTTCTACGAGAAAACATCTCTTTAAAATACTTACCTATTTCTGAGAATTGATTTCATTATCGTTTATACTACCTACACGCCGTTAATTGGCCGTATCAGAAACTATCGTTACTCGATATGGGCACTGTTAACAATGGTTATAATTTTACTGATTTCTTCTGTGCCTAAAGAACACACAAAAGAAACAATTTGCCCGTATTTTTTGCACTGTTACGAGTCATCGCAAAAACAACGTGATAATATCAGGATGTTTTTTTATTAAATTGACAGCGGATGTAATTATGCGAATAAAGGATGATTTAAACATCTAGCCAGTAGCGCGAGCGCAATCAAGACGTGACCCGATTTGTGATTGGTAGATGTCTACCTTACTACTGTAAAACAGTCGAATAAACACGAACCTTCCTTACATATTAAATTTAAGTACTTACTTCACATAACCCTGTAGTAAATCGGGGTGACATGCTATATTACTATTATTATTACTCTACTTATTTTATAGTTAGTTAGCTATTTTATATAGCGTTGATCTTGATACTATAGTTTTTTAGTATACTTAAGTGCATAGTTATGTAATGTCATAAAAGGAACTTGTTTTGTTATTTTAAGCAAGATTTATTATTGAATGAAATACTGGTTTTAAAAGTTAGCGAGAGTTGCGTAAAACTTTGACATTTTACAAAGTAGGGATCAGAAAAAAAAACTTCAATTTTGTGTGGTAATGTATAATTTTTATATAGGTAATCATATTCGAACACAATAAAGAAATCCGGTAACTTGCAGTGAAATAAAACATTAGGCAACGACAATGTAATTTAATATCTTACTGTAAAAGATTTGAAGTTCGGAGACAGATCATTGTAAACTGCGAAAAAAAAATCGTTCGCCATTTTAATTTCGTATAGACTCTTTAAGGTAGTCGGAACTCAAAAGCAATGTTAAGTTCAAAATTGAATTCTAATGGTTAGCAACATTACGTCGTATACACGTTGACCCTAACGAAATGATTTTGTGCAAGTCGCACTTGACAAAGACCTTGTACGATTTTGTTTCAAGGAAGGATACTTTTTAACCTGATCGCTATTATAGACTGTATAAATCATCGATATAGTAGCGCTATGATACGGTCCATTGAAAATTGTCGATTTGTTGGTTGTTACGACTTTGATTATTGATTCTATAGGTAGATACTTTAAAAGGTAACGAACATTCGAATTCTTAAAGTTCGGTGGGTCAGGGATTTTGCATATGTGCTTAGTTTAAGAATATGGAAATCTGTTCGTATATTTTTGTTTTTTTTATGCCTTTTCACGTCACTGCGGTGGGAAGTCGACCAACAGTATGAATAACAAACAAAACAAAAAAACAATAAAATAACAGGACCTAATAAATGTGGCCAGAAGACGCTTGACAAAAGGTGCTTCCAGACATTTTTAATAATCTTTAAAAATCGATGTGAGAGATCTAAATTCAACACTGGAAGTCTTACAGCTAAGATGATGACGACGATGATGAAATGTTTGTTAGGTATGTAGGTATTTTAAGCGACTGATCTAATTGTTCTCAAATTTAGGTAGGCAGAATTAAAAGCTATTTAGGTAGTAGGCACATAGAAATATACATAGAAAACCACATAAACACCGAGTGAATGGATTCGATGCTATCTCATTATTAGTTACTATGTCTTTTTTTATTTCAATGAATTAACTTTTGCCAATGGCGACTTCAACATTATATTTCACAAACTCGAGTTAAAAAGTAGGTAAATTATTGTATCCAAACCTTCGTCTACTTATTTGTGTGGCACATTTTATCTAAATGGATTTATCAGTTTAACAAGTTATTGGCAAAGGATAACACCCGCATAAATAATAAATTTTCAGTTAATAAATGCCAAATAAAATAATGCAATCCCTAATTAATTTAACTATAGACTTTCTACGGCAAATTATATGCGGGTTTTGTCCTTGTCATATTAGGGTAACCTATAAACCATTGTGTGCTTTTTTGTAAGTTTCAATACCCTCATTTCCTATATTAAATCAATCTGTAATTGAATTAGCCATATATTTTTAAACTGACACAGTGTTATGTAACGTTTTGTAGTCAGTAATACTACAAAATATTTCATAGATGCTGTTTACCAATGAAATAATTTTCTTCTTTTTTTACGCAGCACTTTTCTTGATCTGGCTCACACTTGATCCGTGGTCTTCTTCTACCTCGACTTCATTTTACTATCTTCGTTTTTAATTAAGCTGTCATATTATATTATGTGGCCAATCGGTTTTCCTTTTCTACTTACTATTGTCTTGAGTAAGGTACGTTTTTTTTAAAAGCGTTTAGAAATATGGTTTTAATATTTAAAAATATAAAAGATAGTTTTTGGTTGTCCGCCGGTAACCAGCACTACAGATCTGGACCTATTATTATAAGAGGCTATTGTGTTAATCGATGCCTATGACTATTACCTATATAAATACTAGCTATCGTCCGCAGCGCCGTCCGCATGAATGTCGGTAATATCGCATTATCCATACAAACTTTCATCCCCTTTTCCAACCCCTTGAAACCATTTTTCCAAGACCATGTTGTTCTCCAAGATCTATTCTATCCCTATACTACATTTCAATAAAATAGGTTCTATGGTTTTGACGTGAAAGCGTAACAGAGAGACACACTGACAGATAGAGTTACTTTCGCATTTATGATATTAGTATGGGATTTACAGTGCCAACAGTACAATGACTACTGAATCATACATGTCGACAATCTGATGGGCTTAGTCAAGCAAGATATTTGTTTATCTTGCTTAGTCATGCTTTGCCACATGACATGCTTTGTCTTATTTTAATACTATTATTATTATAATTAACATTATTATCCATTTGCACGTGTCCCGTACACGATGTCTTCAATATTATCAATAAATTTGTACAAGGCTTATCAGAACACTATTATGACTTATTATTAAGACAGGTTTACAAGTAAAGGCCGTTTGTTTAATATTGGGCAGGTTTGGTTTTGAATATACCTACTCGTATATTATCATAGTGTTTCTTTGAATGTTGGTTTATTATTAAAATTCTTTTCGTGCATTTACGTACCTAAGCTTAATTATTTTATTGAATGCTCTGCAATACCCTACAGTCATTAGTCAAAAATAACTCAAACATTAAGTCAACTTTATCAACTTTGCCTTCAGGAACTTTTAAATAGATGCTAAAATGTATCACACGAACCTACTTAAGCTTTAGCACTAATCTATGTCTTATATCCTATTATTACTTTTTCATGTTATTCAAAGCATGTTTATTAAAATAATTTTCGCATGCTAGTATATTCACAAGAAAGTAATTTAGATGGTTTTAAATTGCACTCATAGTTAATTTTTACGCAATTATTGGAACACTCACAATTTAATTTAAATTTATGTTCACACTTATCAGTTCGCATAATTGAGTAGGTAGATATAACTTAAATAAGTTTGTATACTATTATTTATTATATAAATTTATACTTTATGTAATATTTTGGTTCTACTATGATGTCAATGCAAGTGCATTATTATAAGAATACATAGCGGTTATATTATTATGACTTATTATTAAGACAGGTTTACAAGTAAAGGCCGTTTGTTTAATATTGGGCAGGTTTGGTTTTGAATATACCTACTCGTATATTATCATAGTGTTTCTTTGAATGTTGGTTTATTATTAAAAGTCTTTTCGTGCATTTACGTACCTAAGCTTAATTATTTTATTGAATGCTCTGCAATACCCTACAGTCATTAGTCAAAAATAACTCAAACATTAAGTCAACTTTATCAACTTTGCCTTCAGGAACTTTAAAATAGATGCTAAAATGTATCACACGAACCTACTTAAGCTTTAGCACTAATCTATGTCTTAAATCCTATTATTACTTTTTCATGTTATTCAAAGCATGTTTATTAAAATAATTTTCGCATGCTAGTATATTCACAAGAAAGTAATTTAGATGGTTTTAAATTGCACTCATAGTTAATTTTTACGCAATTATTGGAACACTCACAATTTAATTTAAATTTATGTTCACACTTATCAGTTCGCATAATTGAGTAGGTAGATATAACTTAAATAAGTTTGTATACTATTATTTATTATATAAATTTATACTTTATGTAATATTTTGGTTCTACTATGATGTCAATGCAAGTGCATTATTATAAGAATACATAGCGGTTATTATTATTTCTATACTTGCCGAGAAATCATCAATTTTAATTTTAATAACAAAACTTGTATTTTATTTTTATTGTTATTCATTTTATTTTATCTTTGTTATTATCTTTACTAGTGTCTTGATATAAAAATCCGAAATATTATAGTATATTTGAAAGTCTGAAGAATCCGCACTAAGCTTAAGTTGACTATAAACAAATACCATTATTTATCTATGTCGGCAATTGTTAGCCTTCATAGGTACTAGTGTAGTGTTTACTGGTGTTCATAGTTCATTTTCAAGAGATAGGTACCTATCTACTCATAACATTGTCATCGTGACAGATGATTGATGTTATGACTACGCTTTTAAGATTTTCTTGAGATATAGGATAGTGTATGGTTATTTTACATGTACAAACACACTTTCTGATTGCAGTATACATTGTTGTTACGAAATAAAACTAAATCTACATAAATGCAGAAGAACTCAAATACACACGTTTTTGTGTTTGATGAAGAGAAATACTTTCTGTCCTAGAATCCTAATTGCGCGAATTCAAGGGACACATTCTAAAAAGGAACTCCGTGTATTTCCTCATAAATAACTTAACTGTTGTATTGTTTCTGTTTTGCCTGTTTATTTAGTGTTAGTACTCGTACTCGTGGGTAATTTAAATATTCCAGTAAGGTCGCTACAAGGCTTTTTCTTAGATTAAATTAATTCTCGGTGTCGATAAACCTTGATTATTGTTTTGTTAGCAACCAAAAAGCCCATTTATTTACGTTCGATTACGTAAGCGTAAGCAATGTTATATTTAATTTAATCATAACTTTATAGTACCTAGAGTCTAATTACAATAACTTTTGTTCTAGATTGTGCAAAATTTGATACTCACGTCATTAATAAAATAACTACAAAAGAAAGATAACTTTTATCTAACTCCCAATACATTTCGTAACAATCGTTGGTAACAATTTTATAAAACTTTTGATAACTTACGTAACTTTGAACAGTTGATGAAGATAAGACCTAATTATTACAACTACCCACCATCCACTGTGACCCCGTATATCAGCTCAAGGGGCAAGTGATAACCACTTACACAAACATTGTTATTCTAGGAATACTCGTAATCATATTGACAAACATTTTCTTTAGCAGTGGGTTACGATAATGTGACATAGTGGCAAACGTTCTTTCGTATAATAGGTACATCCACGCATTGAATCTCATAGGACCCAACGGTTTTTCGTACAATTCCTTGATCCTTCGACGCGAGCTTAATGTATGGCATTTGAAATTTATATAAAAGAGATATTGATGGTGTTAGAAAGTTCAGTGACTGATATGAAATTCTCTATGAATGTCTCCACTGTTCTCAATACAAGTTCGTAAGCAACTGCATCAATTTTGAACTATGCAGTCTTAACTGTCAACTAAGTCGATTTCACTTTCTCAGCTAAAAGCCAATTTGCTAACTTTCATATTTAGGGGGTAGGTCAGGTAGGGTAGTTTTCATTGTTGTATCAGGAGTTCACGACAAATTGATATTTAAGCCTTTTGGTTGCACAGTTAAGTCATTAGTTATAATCCTATAACGATTGTCTGTAATGTACAAATGAGTAAATATATGTAGATATTGACGAATAATGCAAAAGTATATTGTTTAAAATGGGGACGTCTTATTAGTCGCTTTTTGCCTGATTGCCAAAGTCAAGGAGAGTAATGTTTCTCGAGCGTATGTATGTGAGTATGCATGTCTATTTCTTTGGCACGCTCTGAAGCCTAAGTGTCTTAATGGATTTTAACATAGAAGGTGTCATTAGATTCGTATTAATTGCGGGAGTGTCATAGGGTACATAATATTTTAAAGTAGCTTCAACACGACAAAAAAAATGTGGCTTCTTTCTTTTCACTTTGTTTTAGGTAGGCCGGCTTTTTGTTTTTTAATAATTTGTTAATAATATATTTTGCTTTTTAGTTTACATAAGCAGTTTACAGAATGATATATCACGTTCTCAATTTTTTGTACCTACTATGTTTTTACCTATTGTTAAAACTATATTGTGCCATTTGTTAACTCTGATGAAAATCTGAATAAATTTATACGGATTGTTTTGCTTTAATTAAATCGTCCTTCTCGTTAATTAAATAGGTACAAATAGTATAAACAAACGCTTTAAATTGTGTATTCTTTGATCAATGATCCATAAAAGCCGCGTGCAAACACGTTTTGTGTTAACGACAACCAGATTCGGTATGTCACGAAGCGATGCTAAGCTCGGCACAATGTTGACTCGTCCCATATTAGAGTATCGGCTACCATTTTAACCTCAAGTTGCTAAGCTAATATGTTTGAGTACAGCCTTGTGCTAAATATTTTATGGAAACTTACAAAGATTTTTGCATAAATATTTCAGTCAGCAAAATAAATGTAAGGTAGGTACTTACTTACTTATGTAAGTATGGAAGGTAGTCTTTTGACGTAAGCTGGTGTTAGTATTACTTATACCTGATATAATACAGCAGTATCATTAACTGTGGTAATGCGCAAGTACTTAGCTACACTCGAAAGCACGGCTGACGAAAAAAACGAAAAAAGGTCGGTTCTGAGAAACGCCAAGTGATTAATTATTAGTTACATAATATATTACAGTTAAAAATCAAAATAAATGGATTACAACACGTTTTAAATTGCTTAATAACAAATAAGTAACAATAAGTTGGAAATCCTCGAAAACACGACAATTAGACTATTTTCGCATTTGCATTTGTAAAAACACCAAGTATGCAACTTGGTGTTTTTTACTTATAACGTAATAATAATTGTTTTTAAAGAAAAATAATAAAATACGTAATACATAAAGGAGTTAATTCGATTAACTCTATTAATTTATTTCGATTTAACAGGCCTTTAGTCGCTGAGTACCTAAAACGCAGTCTGACCATTTCGCGTTATGCCTAGACCTAACGAGAACTAGGAATATTGAAATTTAGACCTATTGCGTATTAGTTCATGAGCGAAGAAGGAAAATTGAGACTTAGTTTTAGTGCGTATTAATTCAAGTGCGTAACGAACAAATTGAGATTTAGTTTTTAAGCGAGATAGATGAATTGGGTCGCTGACGTTTCGGACACAATATGTTCGGACACAGTGGCCGAATTGACACTTTTAAATTTTATTTTATTTTCTCTGTCGTTTCGGACACTGCTTATTCATAGTAGCTGTTTAGTACAGCCAGAAAAAAAGGTTTAAATAAAATGTGCATAAAAATCTTTTTACATTATTTTTACATTTTTTACCTGTATAAAATATGTCGCATGCTTTAAAATATATTAGGCGGAAAAAAGGATTTCAACATTAAGGTATTGCTGGATGTTTTTGTCTAACCGTACAAAACAAAATATTTTATTAGTGTCCGAAACGTCAGTAAAACATTAAAAAAAAAAAAATGTCGTTTGGGTCAAAGTGTCCGAACATTTTGTGTCCGAAACGTCACGCACTCGATGAATTGACCTTTAGTTATAGGTATGCAATAATATTAGGCATCTGTATATCGCTTACAGAACATTTTTTTTTCATTAAGATTAATTAAATTTACACTTATGAACGTTAAAAATTACAAAATGTCAGCCAATTAACCTACACCCAGTTCGCTGACGTGAGGGTAGGGTCATGAGAAGAACTAGCAAGAAACTTAGGCCACTCTTTTTTTGTTAGTTTTTTGGACTTGAACAAATTGACGACCTCTGGTTCGGTGGTACTGGGTGTAGACTGCCACGCAGAGGTCTATTTAAATTGGTCTGGGTGTTTCTATGTATAATACAAATGTATTTACAAAAAAAAAGTATTTGAGTATGTATATCCGTATCTAGAACCTATAACACAAGCTACATAATATAATAATAATAATAATGATGAAGTTATCATGACGAACAACTACCGGAAGTATATCTTGAGGGATGGCACTACTGACATAATTATGTCGGGCATGTCATCGCTCTGGTGAATCGCTCAGGCATATTGTTTCCGGCTGTTCGCGTCTTGCTAACGGAGAGTACTTGCACAGGCACAACCAAGTAGCCAGGATCATCCACCAGCAAATTGCTCTGCGATACAATCTTCTAGATGTCGAGGTACCGTATTACAGATACAACCCAGAGCCGGTTCTCGAAAATGGTCGCGCGACATTGTATTGGGATCGCTCCATCATCACAGACAGGACTATTATAGCTAACAAGCCTGATATCGTGGTGGTGGATCGATCCGAACGCCTTGCAATGATAGTTGATATTACCGTCCCTCATGAAGGCTGAGAAAGATAAGCAAATTAAATATCTTGATTTAACCCATGAGATTGTTGACATGTGGGATGTGGATTCTGCTGTCATTGTGCCGATAGTCGTTACCGTAAATGGTTTAATAGCAAAGAGCCTCGACCAACACCTAAGGAGGCTCGCATTAGGTGGATGGGTCAAGGGCCAGATCCAGAAGGCAGTGCTGCTCGACACGGCACGTATTGTTAGGAGGTTCCTCTCTCTGGAGCCCTAACCGCCGGTAGCTTGGACTTTGTTTCGTTGCCAGTGGTAATCTATTTTTTATATTTTTAAATGTGTATTTTTGGTTTTTATAAGTATATATATATTTGTAAATGTAATAAATATGAAAAAATATGAATAAAGGAAATAATAATAATAATAATCACCACATTCATACAGCGCCATCTAGCCCCAAATTAAGCAATTATATTTGCTTGTGTTATGGGTACTAAACAACTGTTATACTACTTATATACTTTTTTTTTGTAAATACATAGGTACATAATTATTATAGATAAATTACACCCAGACACAGAACAAACAATCATGCTCATCACACAAAGGTTTGTCCTGGGTGGGAATCGAACCCACGACCTCCGACTTAGCAGTCAGGGTCACTAACCACTAGACCAACAGGCCAGTCGTATATATGCTTACTTTGGGTCTAGATGGCGTTATATGTAGTTGTTGTGATATTACTATTATTATTCTCCTTTATTTAAATAATTTCCAAAAAATTATATTTTTAAATATAAGTATATATAAAAAACATACATTTAAAAATACTAATATTATTATTATTATTAAATTTGATTCTGTTAAATTTAAATTTTTATCTTAAAAAGAGCAGTCTCGTTTTATGTCTTCATATATAAAAGTATCCAATTCCTTCAATATCACATTCTCAATCATCTTTAATACTGACCCAAATATTTGGCACGTCGACTGCTTATATTTGTCAAAAAGTAGACCTAACGCAACATAGTCATATCGCTAAATGCCCATTATGAGAAATAGTTTTATTGCGACATTGTTGAATCGCTAAATGGACTGAAAGAGAAATAGGTGTATTGGGAAATAGACAAAAACCTATTTAGTCCTAACGCGTAAATGACATTTTGGCAAAACACGAAATTGCAGACTGCGTTTTAAGTAATCAGCAACTAAAGGATAACAGATACCTTTTGACAACAAGACAAACAAGACTTGACCAAAATCAAAAGCTAACAGCAGACTCGAGTCAATAGTGTTTATTTTTGAAAATATAAACATTTAATATTACGTATAAAGGTTATTGGGTATAACTCGCGTTTGTGCTTTTGAATATGAAAAAGTAGGGAAAGTGTCAGTTTGTATAATAATTCTTGGAACAGACTGCGAGGCAACATTACAAAGAGGGCTGTTCGCTTTGATTTGAAAAATGAACACAATATATTCATGTTAGATGTCTGAAGATATCTAGTTATTTTGTATTTTTTTTATTTTGTATAGTTTTGTAGGAATAATTATACAAAACTAGAAACTCGTGCCTCGACGTCAATTTAAACATTTCTGTATCATTATAAATAGGTAAGTATATTATGTCTATTCTGAAGAAAACATGATTTAATCAAAAACATCTTGTAAAAAAAACCAAGTCTCGCAACTTATTTCTTCTACCGTAAAAAGTTGTGAGATCCATTTAATACTAAGTCCGTTCATTTATTTAGCCCTTATTTAAGGGACCTCCTGTCTTAAGTCTTTACCTACTTAATTAGCTAACGTAACAACATCTTATAGTGACAATTATCTATTTTAAAAATCTTTTATGTTTTTATAAATAGATTGACTTGGCATTCGCACTGAACAATCTAATTTAATATAATGTGTATTACTAAACTTGTGAGATACATTGTGTTTTCATGCAATGGCCATGTTATTTATGCAGGTAGTGTATCTAGAAAACTGGACCGAAATTGCAGAATGTTTCAGTCTTTCCTAGATTTATACACTAAAAACTAAATATATTCTCAATTTGAAGCTTCTACGTTTGCCAGAAGCGCCTTAGAGTTTTGATGATCGGTCAGTCAGTGAGTGACACAATTACGAAACTTTGACTTGTTATAATTAAACTACTGGCTTAAACTGAATGAAATTTTAAATATACAGTGTTTATACATTGTATACTTGCTACAATACTTCAATAGCTAAATATCAAAATTAATATTAATACTTTCTTAATATATTTCGGTCGTTGAGTCTGATAACCCTAATAGTTGGTCCGTTGACCACGTCATTTAGTAGGTACAAGACGTTAAGTGGTTAATGTAACGGAAACAATGGAGTTCTTAGTTTATAAGACAGACATGAACATCTCACACCCACGTGGGAACGAACTAGCGCACATACTTACCTATTAGGACTATACCACAAGGATAATAAACAAATAGGTACATAAAGATATTACATAAAGTTATGTAAGCAATAGCTATTAGTATATTATATACCTACCTACTGGGTGCATTTGAGGACAAACAGGTAAATGACAGTATAATAAATAAGAATAGGCACACCTACGTTCCAGCTATTGTAAATAGTCTTTAGATATCTACGAAACATTATAAAATACTATGTACTTATTCTAAAATACAGCAAATAATAAAAACCTCAAGGCAATTACAGGTGCAATATTTATAAGGTACCTATTTCTTAGGAATATCTTCTAAAGGCGGTCCCATAAGATCATGGACAGGCAGTTATTGAGGGCAGACTTGGGATAGCAGTGACAATTGCAAGCTAATGGTTATGTTATGAATGATACGATGAAGACTCAAATTATTTGAGATATTTTTTTAAAAAATAAGTGAAACGTTAGGTGTTGGTATTTTTTGCGTTAAATATATCTTTAGTGATGCGTTACTTTGCTCATTAACATAATTTTTACATTACGAATAATAATAGGCCTTAGTAAACATGCATTGTATTCGCTAGTATAAGTTTGCAAAATTTGTTGGGTTGGATGAATATTATTCTACCCTACATAAGTATTCATTATTTAATTAGTGAAGTATTAAACATAATTAAGTTTACAAACTATTTATCTACTGCTTACTGTTATTTTTGTATTCATTTTTATTTTATCATCTGATAACTTAAAAGGAGATGGGCAACAATATCATGTTGTAAACTCTGAAGTGGCGTGAAGTCAAATAAATGTTGTTGCCCATTCTTGCTTATTATCGTAAGTACCTAACACTAATCGGCTTATTAACATGTTATTATATAAGTTACATTTTCTCTGTAAGTGATATGTAATGTATCTTTTTTGAGAAAAATAAACATCTTTAACCATTATATAAATGCTGTTGAGAATAAGTATACAATATTTTTGAATAGGTAAATTACGAGAGGGAACATCTCAGCCTTATTTGATAGCAACGCTGGTAATTTTGCTTTCTAACCTATGACAATATCTAAAGCTATGGAACCGCCATGGAAGTACCATTGCGATAAAGTGATATAAGTATTTATTTTTAGATTTATAACCTTTAACTGCATGCATACGAACCATTGGTTTATCGTACACTAAGCTATGGCTAATGGTTATAAAATTTTATATTTTAATTCAAATTCACATTTATTTTTTGATTTGAATATCTTATTAACTTATTCTTCTTATGTGTTTGCATGGGTTAGGCAGCCGGCCCTGAAAAGCCACTGTAGTTTATATTCGTAATTACACGTAATAGCCGATGTATTGCGTTGATAATAGTATAATCGCTCTTTGCTAACCGCTAAAGACCTTTTATATTCTATTCATTGAACGTAGAACTTTAATAAAGCGTTACGAATCTTCTAGACGACATTCTAGACTTGACTCATTCGATTAACAACAATAGTCTCCATGACTATTTTGGTTTATGACAAACCATTTCAATTGGCAGTGCGCCGACACTATAATGTACTCGTAATAAAAAAGTATATTTGTAGTAGGTATATCAGTTGTTTAGTACCCATAACACAAGCAAATATAATTGCTTAATTTGGGGCTAAATGGGGCTGTGTGCATGTGGTAGAATATTATTATTGTTATTATTATTATAATAAATTTGTTGTTAATATTACCACCTGAATATCCAAGAACAATTATTTTACTTATCGTTTCGCGTTATTATCGAACTATCCTGAGATGATTTTACTGCCTCATGCAATAGAAATTATGTTTAAGACTGATGAATGTCTTTACCGGCTTCCTATGGGGTTATTCTTATCGTATTATCAATAGTTATGGTTGTTCGAAATAGGTTAGGTCTTCGGGATATTTATTTGTTGTGTGTTATATCTATAAGCCTTATTCTTGTCCAATAGGGCCTCTCTCTACTTTAGAGATAGTTGTATATTTTTCCATTTCTTTTTCAAAATTTCTCTTGAGTCATCGGAAGTCCCGGAAAGTCATTCTCGCGCAGTGTAGGGTACCTATACCCTACACTGCGCGAGAATGACTTTCCGGGTTTTCCTTCACAGTATGTCAATAACGTACATGAAACTTAACGAAATTAGCAAGTAAGAACGCAAGAATATTAATAGTACCTATTAGTATGACTTTAAAATGCGTTTTCGGACGAAAAATTTCGAACAGCCCATGGCTTTTTTTTCATAATACATAGGTACTGGCTATTGAGAACTTGCTTAAAATACATAATCACAACAAATGTATATTTATTTTAACATACCTACATAAATAATTTGCATTGGTCTGGGTGTTTCTATGTATAATATGTATATATTTACAAAAAAAAAAAGTATTTAAGTATGTATATCCGCATACTAGAACCCATAACACAAGCATATAATATGCTTACTTTGGGTCTAGATGGCGTTGTGTGTAGTTGTTGAAATATTATTATTATTATTATTATTATAATTATGAAAGAAAACACATCATACCTATAAATATTCGTTTTTATGTCCGTTAGTGGAATATCATACGCTATATAATAAATATCGAGAATTAGTTTTAAAGAATTCCTACAATCTAATAAAGTTGAGGGATGCATTTATCCAGCTCAAGCCCGCATGTTGCCGTTGGACTTGGACCCGGCACTATCGTTCTGCACCCACTTGGTCTATGGCTACGCTGGAGTTCAGCCCGACACCTATAAAATGGTGCCGCTGAACGAAAACTTGGATGTGGACAGGTCCCATGCTAACTACAGAACAATCACAAACTTTAAGGCCAAGTATCCTCCGCTTAAGGTTCTGCTTTCCGTTGGTGGTGATGCAGACATTGAAGATCCTCAAAAGTACAATCTCTTGGTGAGTTAAAATGTTTTATTAAAATTATACTTAACGTTTTACGTATGTGAACAGTAATTTTCGGAAGTATTGTACCTATTTACAAAAATCTTCACTATTTGATAGGTAGGTTATTCCCTTATGCTGTACATACTTAAAATTGAGGCAAACCACAGTTGATTGTATACGTATGTGGTTTGCCATTTTATGGGCGATAACCGCATAATATAGACGTGTGGGCGCACGTGGTTATGGTGATAACGCTGTGGGGATTTCTCATTGGAGCGTCTTAGTTTAGTATTGAAAAATATTAACCAGGACCTAAATATATAAACTGTTTAATGCTTATTCGATTTTCTATACCTGTTATTAGCTGGAATCTCCACAAGCTCGTACTACATTCGTGAACTCAGCAGTACTTTTGGCCGAACAGCACGGTTTTGACGGCATCGACTTGTCCTGGCAGTTCGCTAAGTACAAGCCCAAGAAGATTCGCTCCACTTGGGGTAAGCTGCCTTGATTTCAAACTTTTAAGAGCTGGCAATTTTGAACTGTACTTAGGTCCGGTTTCCATCAAAGCGAATAAGCGTATTCATACGTAGCATACGCTACGCATGCCCATTCACCATTAGTGAAAATAACACAAGTCCTCTCCGCTTTGGTGGAAACTGGGCCTAGCATTAATTGCGGTGCGGTTTATAGCAGTAGATTAAACTCGATTGCTCTAGCACTACGCCAAGTCCAGGGTCGCGAGTTCGATTCAAGGCAAATATTTATTTGCATGACGTGACTATTTGCATTGGTCAGTGTGTTTATACAATAATATATAGTTATTTATTTAAAAAAAAGATATTAGCTATTTTTATCCGCATTCTAGAACCTATAATTATTACAAGCTATATTATATATATATTGCATGTGCTTACTTTAGGTTTAGTTATCGCTGTTTATAGTTTTAATATAATAATATAACTATACGATTTAATAAACTGATCTGTGTTGGACTTGTAAATTGCATTCAACTTACACGGTAAACGAAAAAGAATGCATTAAAAGCCGTAGTTAAATGCTGGTGAAGATAAAAGCTTTTTTTATCATATTGATAAGTACTTATTGTTCAAATAATAACTTTATAGTTATTCGTAGTGTTATTTACAGTAAAAAAACAATATCTTCATTAAAACGTCGAGACGTTTTAAAATTCTACAGCATCATTGGAATCTGATTTAATTGATGCCATTTTATAAAATTGCAGGGCAGGCTTAGGTAATCATCAATTTTATAAACGAGTTATATTTATATCTATTATTTATTTTTCATAGGATCTATCTGGCATGGAATCAAGAAAACTTTCGGCACCACACCTGTCGATGAGAAAGAAACTGAGCACCGTGAAGGTTTCACTGCCCTGGTTCGTGAAATGAAACAGGCTCTGAGTCTCAAGCCTAACATGCAACTGGCCATCACCGTCCTCCCCAATGTCAATGCCACCAGTAAGTAAATAAATTAGAACTTAAAGAAAATACTTACAAAAATATGTGACTGTATGAGTTACCTATCAGTTAATGTGGTCGCCTCGCCTCTTATACCTACAACATAATTCTATTTCCACGCAAGACAAACATGATTCGCTGATATTTCAATTGCGGTACAAACCAAATCCGCGATGTCTATATCTTACAAAAAGCAGATAAAGCACAACTACATCAAAATTATACCTAAAACACAAAACAAACAAAAGGTTTAAATGTTGGCATGCATGTTGTACATTACAGTACAAATAAAAATGAAGGCCGCATTGTAATTTGTCTATATGTTTGAGCTTAACGATGCTGCGGATAAATCCAAACTTTTAACAATTCTCTTTTACATCGCTTCGGGGATACGACAAACAAATATTACAATTTATTTAATGTAGTTTTTGATAAAACGAATAAAACAGTAATATTGCAAAAAAAAATTCTATGTGCCTACATTATATTAACCGAAATAAATAATGCAGAGGTTATGAGTTTAGAATTAACAAATAAAAACCTAAAAGTAATTTTGGAAGCTATAAAACTTAATTATTAGAAGAACTTAAACATTTATTTTATCACGACGTACCAACTTCATTATTTTTTTTTAACGCAATGTTAGGTATGTTGTTTTTAACTTGTATTTAGCGATGCGACCTTATAACTATTCATTTTGATAGAGAAGTCTGAAGGTAATTGACCAAAAACATATTGTATCTTATCTTGCATTTTAACAGATATAATTTATTACAATTATTTTAAAATTCTGCAGTTAATATTATTATACCTATAGAAAGAAATATTTCATCTATTTTCAAGCCATAATAAATATTTATTTATAAACAAATGTTAAACAATGTGTCATTGTTTGGAGGTCGTTATCATCTTGACAATAATGTATTTTTCCTCATTGACTCATTTGAATGTGAGGTCATCGTTATAAACAAAATAACTCTTTATAGTCTACTTCGACGTTCCTGCCATCATCAACTTGGTTGACATCGTGAACATTGGCGGATATGACTTCAGCACACCTGAACGCAACCCCAAGGAGGGTGACTACGCCACCCCTCTGTACACTCCTCAAAATCGCAATCCTCTACTCAATGCTGATGCTGTTATCTCCTACTGGTTGGTATATTTTCTTTCTTATATTATCTGTTATTTATTTCTATAGAAGCTTATTCCTAATTACTCGTAGTAGCCACAAAGTCTAAAAGTAGTTTGTAAAATCTAAATTTATTTAATTACTTTTCATTCTGTCTGTGACTCTTAAGGGCGTTCCGTCACATATGACCTTGAGCGTTTCGCTTCCTCACCACCCCGCGCCTCACCCGAAAAAAACATTGCGTGCGAGTCCGCCCTCTAGCGTCAAGTAGCAGTAGCACAACTATAAGACAATGACCTTACTTGTCCGAAACCGCAGAGCTAAAATCTGATAGACGCGAAAATAATGAATTATTTTTTTAGTATCTTTTATTATTTCGTTTAGTAAGTATGTATATTTTTTAGTATATATTATTTATATATTTATTATTTATATAGTAGCGAAAGCAAAGATGAGTGTTTAGAATCATGACGTTTGTTAAATATGTAGTAGAAATAAAAATAACTACTGTGGGTTAAACCAATAAACTCAAAATCCAGCTCTACCGTGGTATAACTAAAATGCCGTTAACTGCCAAAGTCGAGTTTTGAGTAAACACTCAAAAAACGCGGCAAAAATTGAAACCGTTGTCACTTACAAATGACAACAATTATTTGAGATTTAAAGGTACCAAGATATAGATCAAATGAAATACTTTCAATTTATTCTCCTGTCAGTTTGTAAATATAATTAAATTTTATAATAAAACGTTTTTTTGCGTTTTAGTATACCATTGGTGTTACAAAAATCTAATAGATCAGCGGCTAAAATGCCACTACGCTTAGCGTAACGGCATTTTAGTGTCTCTATTTCATAAAAAATATTGTTTGTTAAAAACCTAAAAAACAAAAGAACTTAATTGTAACTAAAATGTCGGTATAGCACATAATGTCAATTTAGCTTATCATTAATACTTGTGGAACTACCTCATGTTAAACGTGGTTAACGTCCGTTCACTGCTTTTAAGTCTGGTAGTCTATAAATGTGTTTAAATAAGAGTACAAAACTTGATTCATTGTTACGCTTAAACGCGGTTAAACTTAAAACCTTATAGTTTAACGGCATTTTAACGCAACAGAATTATAAAGTATTAGATCATTATCGATCAAACTGAAGTTAAAAGTTATTAAAATACACTCATTTTTTAAACTTACAACTAACACAAAACTTCCCTTAAAACAAGATTATAGGTATCGCATCAATTATTATAAATTTAAAACATGGTTTTTATAAAATTTAAATTGACTTACAAACCACTTTATAATAAAAACAAATGTAGATACTAATAATAAAAATCACAAGTAAGTTTAACTTACACTTTAAACTAATAAGCATAAAAAAACAATTGGACCTACTTATGCAAAAAGGAACCAATCCACACATATGCCAAAATTGAGATAATTAAACAAAAAGCATAAAATGCACCTTATAACTATAATATAATAATAATATTCTACCACATTCACACAGAGCCATCTTAGCCCCAAATTAAGCAATTATATTTGCTTGTGTTATGGGTACTAAACAACTGATATACTACTTATATACTTTTTTTTTTTGTAAATACATACATATTATAGACTAGCTGTTGCCCGCGACTTCGTTCGCGTGAAAATTCAGATGGGTGCCAGATTTTACGGCAACCGTACATTGTATCAGTAATAAATATCAGTATTATCCATCTCTATGGCGAATCTCATTTAAACCCGCTACCGCTAAAACTGATGAACCACTTTCACACAAACTTCGACTCTTATTTGCTCACTTAATAAGGGTAGTTTCTGAATATTAAAAAAAGAGTATTTTCTAGTAATTTGGTAATCCTACTATAAAAACTATAGAAGTTTCATACAAACTTTGTCACCCCTTTATACACCCATAGAGGATGGATTTTGCAAAATCCCGTCTAAGTGAGCACCTATATCCTAATAGGAACGATCATGCAAAGTCTGAGATTCCTAGCACTTGTTGTTTCTGAGATTTCGTGATGAGTGAGTGAGTGACCTTTTGCTTTTATGTATATAGATAGCTTTTGCCCGCGGCTTCGCTCGCGTGAATATTGATTTTTCCAATAGACATTTTTATATTGTTTAAATACTGTTTTCCATAGTATTTTTAATCTCCCATTCATACAAACCCTCTTTCACCTACCTAAAGATATCCCTCGTAAAAAAAAAATACAATACACAAAGGCAAATATTCACTACAATAACTTTTCCCTTCCCCTCATTCCCTATCGCCCTTTTTCTCCACTCTCCACAGTTTCCGCTTCTCTCCTCACCTCCCTCTTCTCCTCTTCACCTCCTTCAGCATCCCTTGCCTCTCCTCGAGCATCTCTTGCCCTTTCCTCCACTTCTCTCTACCTTGCCTCCTCGCTTTCTCCTCTCTTCTCTAGCACTTCCCCATTTCTTCTCCTTCGTTCCCCTCATTTTCTTCTCCCTTCTTATCACTTCTTATCCCTTTCCCTGCATTCGAGAGCTCCTGCCTTGTCCCTTCCCCCTCCCTTTCTCTCCCATCTCCCTTACTTCCCCTTCACTTTCCTCTCACTTCCTCCTCATTTACTCCTCACTTTTCCCTCACTCCTCACTTCCTCCTCACTTCCCCCTCACTTTCCCCTCACTTCCACTCACTTCCCCTCACTTCCACTCACTTCCCCTCACTTCCACTAACTTCCCCTCACTTCTAACTTCCCCTAACTTCCCCCTCACTTCTCCCGCACTTCCACCTCACTTCTCCCTCACTTCCCCTAACTTCCCCGTCACTTTCCTCACTTTCCTCTCACTTTCCTCTCACTTTCCTCTCACATTCCCCTCACTTTCTCTTCACTTCTCCCTTGCTTCTCCCTGGCTTTCCCTTGACTCCTCTTGACTTCTCCCTGACTTTTCGTACTTTTGTAGCAATATGCAAATTGAGGCAGCCTGTAAAGCACGCATTTTACTTTTTATTTTTTCTTTGCAACATAGAAAGCTGTAAGTATTTAATTACCTATAGAGTTAAGTGTATTGCCTGTGTCACTTTGCATGCTACTTGAAACTGTAACTTACAAAAATTGTAATAACTTGGCGATTAAAATGAGTGGCTTGAGTTTCTTGCCAGTTCTTCTCATGGCTCTACTTTGTCAGCGAACTGGTTGTTGGTTAATTTGCTGACATTTTGTAAACTTTGACGTTCATAAGTGTTAATTTAATTAACCTATATGAATTAACATATTTTCATTTTCCTTATTTATTTTCGGTTCAACTGGATATCACAAATATAACTTCAGTAAATCGTTCTGTATATTGTATAGCTAGCAAAAATTTTACGGAAGTAGATCTTTTAGAATAAGCGGGACGGTTTGGCTGGAGATGTACATAACGACGTAAAGTGTAAGTTTTGTCTGAAAGTCAGTGGTCCGAAGGCATAGTTACCTCCTCGGTCCTCTTTATTTCCTTTTTCTCCCACAGTATCTTTACTCTGTATGGCCACCACTGCACTGAATTTGAAACAGCACCATTCACCAGCAAAACTGAATTCAAATGACGGAGCTGATAAGGATTTTCAGTTACACATGCTTTAAACAAAGCGTCATCATTCCTATGTGTATATCATTATTTCTATAGAAATTGATATTTTTCAATGTACCCTATCAAAATTCAAGGATGTTGCACAAAAATGTATAGTATTGGATAACTAGATATATTTATTTAGTAATTAGTGTTTTTAATTTTAGGTTTTTTATGATATCGTATTGGGTTTTTATCTGTAATGATATTGTAAATACTTTTTCAATAAATAAATAAATGTTGATTATCTTCTAGTAAGTGCCCGTACGTAAGGTACACAATATCATGTACCCTTAGCAAAATAAGTAACACGAACAATTGCCAAAGTAGACGCATTGTACCCACTGTTTGAGTGATTTGGATGTACCGTGAAAATTACCTCGCTAGAGATTCATTATAAGTATAGATTACTTCAATATGTACATACAAATATATTTGTACATACATATATTTGTATGTACGTACATATTCTAGTATTGTAAATGTATAATATAATGCAAAATCGGTAAAGTAGAACTAATGTAGGTAATATTATCGCTAAGTAACGGATCCATGCGGATGACGTCACGGGGTAGTTTTACAGTACATACACTTATAATATAATATAATAAAGATACATACATACATACATACATAGAGTGCTAAAACATAATTCTTTTGCCTTTACCTAGTTAGGTAAAGACTGTACAAAAAAGAGTAGAATTCTTTATACTGTGCCACCGTGCCGGGTCTATTACTTTCTACATACACCTATCACTCGAAAAATACGGTATTAGTTTTGTTATGTCCAGTAGGCACTCAACAGTATATTATTTAATTTTAGGATTAAAAATTCATATAGTACGATAATAAAGGAACAGAGAGTAGGATTTTTAATTTACCTAATTGTGATAATTTCACAGTCTTCAAATATTTTAGTTTGGTTAGAGACTAAGACGTTTTGTAAAGCCTTTTTTCTTCCTTTCTTGCAATCAAATAAATAAATCAAAATAAGATGCATTGAAAGTAGAAGGGTATGTATTTACTTTAGCCTAGTATCTTATCACTGATTTTATCAGCTCATGAAAAAAAATCTAACAAGGTAAATAAGTACTTGAATATTTTATCGGTATTACTTACCGATAGAATATTCAAGTACACACCGTATGTATATATAGAATGTATAGGTATTTATGCTCGTGCAAGATAACGTAGATAGTTAGGTAGCTAACAGCAGCGTGTATGGTTGTTTTGTGTAGGTACCTAACTAGGTCGCAAACCGACGCATGTCACGTATAATCATTGTAATTTGAGTTCTATGCTAGTTGTACGACCGACGCCGACGTTCGTGTTCCGACCGAAGCACCTCGTACCTACGCCGGCGTCGCCGTCGTCGCGTCGCGTCGGTCGGAATCGGAAAGCGCCCTTGCCACATGAGTAAATATCCAAGTTAGATATTTTACTCATGTGCCCACCTACCTCACACCTAGTTCGAAATGATAGTAGACATAGAAAATATTGTAGCAAGCTCATATTCATACCCCTAGGGTATATAACAGCAGGAATTTACTGATTCTTGAGGCCTGGTATTGCCTTGATCTTATCACGAGCGACAATAGGCTCACCACCTGTTACCTAGTTTACGTGGAACTAAACATAATTAAAGGATATCCTAGGTAAGTATCTCAAAGAAGGTATTTTACTAAAAATATGAAGGTAGGTATATACCTACTTACAGGATATTCTATTATTGAATCCTTTGCATTTGTATTTGTTTCAGTCGTGAAATTTTAGTCATTTTGATGAAAAATAATAATAAATGTAGGTAAATACCTACGTATTTAATACACTAAAAAAATCTAAATAACTAATCTAATTTATTTGCAACACTAAATCTATCCACACAATATTTTTTTTGATATTATTTATTTGCAATTATTGAATTACGTAAATAATTTTTAAAAAAACCGCATACGTCCGTCCGTCAGAAGGGCTTGCGCCGCTCTGCCGTTCTGCCTCCCGTCGCCCGCGCAGAGCCCCTGCGACGCTGATTCAGCCAAATTATCAATAACTATTGAAACATTATCCTAATAAATGAAATAAACCTACAGAGTTGACATTTGGTTTATTCCGGTTGATTCAATATAACTTTTATATTTATAACTATAGTAATTACAAAGTAATATTTCGAAATAAGTGAAATCACGTTGTTTTAATATCGTTGGTATAAGTTATATAATCAATTATTGTAAATAATTCTTCTACTATTCTAAAGTTCATGAATCAAAGTATATTGTTGGCAAAAAAAAAAAGAATAAATAGCATTAGAATCTACTCAATTATCGAGGTGAAAGTAGCGGATTTCGTCGAAATTTCGTCGGAACCACCTTAAGAAATCAACCTTTGCCCCGAGAAAAAACTTATGGCATTATTAAGTTGTTTCTTCGTTTTGGGCATAATATGCTGCTACAATGATTTTCAGTAGTTATTTTTCTTGATTTTATTGCATAGGTATAGCTTACATCGACTCGTATTACGGATTTGCTTAAAGATAAATGTTAATTTTCAAGCCGTAAAGCTTTCAAGTTGTAATCAAATTAAAACCAAGTTAATCATGTTATTATCCTAAGTACATACGTGTGCTTCCATTTAGAATATTGCGAAGCGCGAATGACGCCTCATCTAAGTAACACACCTGAGTCTGCACTCAGTATGAGAACTTTCAAGATTTAATTTTATAACAATTAGTCTCCACGTATGTATCAAATACATATAATATCTCCATACTTCGTGTACAATTTTAGCGAATATTTTGAGGTTTACGTACCTACATACCTACGTCTTTCACTCTTTCTCGAGAGATCAATAAATACCCTTTACTAATATCTGCGTCTGACAGATGTATATTTCCGAGCTATTTAACTAGGTAGCTATACGAGTAGGTACGTAGGTACTTCACAAAAACCTGAGCAAACATTTATTATATGTGGGCTTCATTCAAAGTCAATATTAACTGATCTGTATTGACTGAAGACTGATTTATCTTATATTTAACCTAATAATGTAAGTAATTTTAAAATTATGCCTAGTTAAGTTGACATTATAATAAAAGAAAATCAACTAGCATAGTAGTCATTCAACTAGTCTTCAGTTTCGGTCTGTTGTGAAATCTGAAGCTTCCCAACTCGTAGCAATTTCAACATCGTAGTAGTTTATTAGACTTCGTCAGTTGCCTTTAGGAATATAATAATTAGGTTAATCAGATTGCATTTCGTGTTTTCATATTTTAAATTTAAATGTAAATAAGAGCGCCACTTTTTCATTTAAAGTCAATGTCGTGTAATTACATGAACCCGAAATCACGCTATTTTAAATTAACTCCGCCGCACTGTTGTGTGCACCATCGGAAGCGGTGTGCTTACTTTGAAATTAGAGTGTATGTACCTATCTACCTAGATATACACTATCAGTGTGTACTGTGTAGAGTACTGGTTAAGTTACAAATATAATAAAAATGAACATATTCTGTCTATTACTTTGGAAGAGAACGTAAAAGTAATAGACAGAATAAATGTAATAGACCTAACATGATTGTCAACATTTTTAATTCTCGAAACAAACGAAGGTGTTCGTTCTTCACGTCCTTTATCTTTTTAAATAAGTATTCAAGGAATTGTTCTATACTCAGATCAGACAGAAATATTGACAGAGTAACATAATTTCTACAGGCAATGAACGACTGTACTGCAGTAGGCCAAAGACGTTCAGAGTTGTAAATTATGGCCACAAAATAAGAATAAGTAAAAGATAAACGTCTAATGTCATATCTATAAATAGGTACATGATATTTTTACCTAGGTACAGGAAAGTTGAAATTATTTTCATTATTGACTATTAATAATAGCAAGGAATTACATGGACGCTTTTATCAGGCCTTGAACGAACCCAATGTCGATTCATTAACATCTCTATCCTAGCTACGTTTCGGTGATCTCTTTGGAGAAACTGAAGGTTTTGTCTATGCAATTAAGGACGAGGTTCTAATGACGAACAACTACTGGCAGTTTATCTTGAAGGATGGGATGGTTGACATTTGTCGGGCATGTCACTACCCCGGAGAATCCATAAGACATAATTATTGTCTCTTGTTGTTCTCCTCTGCGAACGGCGAGTATTTGCATAGACATAACCAAGTAGCTAGGATTGTCCACAAGCTACTTGCCCTGAAGTTCAAGCTTGTAGTCTCTGAGGTACCGTACTACAGATATGTGCCCGACCCAGTTCTCGCAAATGGTCGTGACACGATTTACTGGGATCGATCTATCATCACTGATATGACTATTGTTGCCAATAAACTTGATATAGTGGTGATCGATCGATTAGAGCGCCTTGCAATAATCATTGATATCACCATTCCACATGATGACAATCTTGTCAAAGCAGAAAGAGACAAACAGATAAAGTAATAGGATTTGGCTCGCGAGGTTGTCGACATGTGGGATGTGGATTCGGCGATCATTGTTGCGATAGTCATATCAGTTAATGGACTGATTACTAAAAGCCTCCATCAACATCTCGCGAGGCTTGCGTTAGGTAGCTGGATCGTGGGCCTAATGCAGAAGGCCCGCATTGTGAGGCGGTTTCTATCTCTGGAGCTCTAACCACGGTAGCTTGGTCCATGTACCCGATATCGGTGGGTCTCCATATTTTTATATTTTTAAACTAGCGGACCTGACAGACGTTGTCCTGTCTTAATTATTATCTAATTTTTCGCAGAACCTTCTCCTGACAATAACAAACACAACAAAAAAAGAATTAACGGAATCGGTCCAGTCGTTCACGCGTGATGCCGTGACCAAGGGAAATAGGAATATTTTTATATAAATAGACTAGGTGCGCCCTGCGGCTTCGTCCGCGCGAAAATTGCTATGTGTTTTATTAATGTAACTCGAGAAACAGGGCGATTTTCGGGATAAAAAGTAGCGTATGTCCCGAAACCAAATCTATCTACATACCAATTTTCATCGAAATCGGTTTAGCAGTTTTCTTAGTTTTTCTTTCAGAAGAACCTTCTTCTGACAAAAACAAACAACAAAAAAAGAATTAGCAAAATTGATTTAGCCGTTCACGCGTGATGCCATGACCAAGGGAAATAGGGATTCATTTTTATATAGATAAGATATTTCTAATCTCCCATTCTACAAACCCCCTTTCACCTACCTACAGATATCCCCCGTAAACTTTTCACTACTTTCCCTTATTACCCTCTCCCTTCTTCCCCACTCCTACCATCCTCCTTCTTCCCCACTCCTCCTATTCCGCTTCTGCCCTCTCCTTTTCCCGTCATTTCACTCTCCCTTTCCCTGGCTCCTCCCTCATTTCCACCTCGCTTTCCCCTTCCTCCCCTGCCTTCCCAACCCTTCCCCTTCCCGTTCTCTCCCTTCCCTCTCACTTCCCCTTTCTTCCCCCTCACTTGTCTCTCGTCCCCCTCCCTTCCCCCTCTCTTCAATTTTCAAGTCGCTAACTTCAAAAGCAAAGATCTTTCCATATAATATTTTATCCCTAATTTTATCCCTCTAATTCCAACCCAATTAAAAAGAATTATGAGGTTTTTTTATTTTAATAGAAGTATTCCAAAACAAAATTTCAAAACTATGAAGAAGTTTCATACTGATGTTTATGAAATAAAATAATAAATTATAATTGAACATTAGTCTTTTATTTTAATAGAGCTGACAGGGTACTAGAAAACAAATTGAACAACGAATAGATATAGACATAGACAGACATAAACATAGACAATACATACAAGGAGTTTAACTTTAATATATTCGACCTTTAAATATAATAAACATTGCTATATTAACAACACCCCTTCTCAATGTTTATATATTAACAAATTAATTCTAAAATAATATAAACAACTGAACACATTATTGGCAAAATGTTTCTACTTCTTAGTTTATAATTTTACATTGCACTGTATTAGAAACTTAATTAACAAATCCTTACTCAATGACTTTGTTAGCATGTCTGCCAGTTGTTCAGAAGTATTTATGTTTTCTATATCTATTTTATTATCTTTAATCAAATCTTTAATAAAATGATATCTAATATCAACATGTTTGAGACGTTTAACTGACTCAGTACTAGCATTAAAAATTGCTGACTGATTGTCACAATATAACTTAACTGGGCTAACATTTTGGAAATCAAAATCATATAACAAATTAATGAGCCAGCATGCTTCACTTGCTGCCATACTCATAGAAACATACTCGGCTTCAGTAGAAGACAAACTTACAGAAGATTGTCTTTTTGAACACCACACAATCAAACAATTTGCAAAAATAAACAAGTATCCAGATGTGGACTTTCTGTCCCTCTGATCACCTCCCCAATCAGCATCACAGTAACCTTGCAACATATTATCGTTACATTTATAAGCTATCTTATAATCTAAAGTATGCTTGACATAACGCAAAACTCTCTTCAGTGCACTTAGCAACACCCTATTCGCACATTTCTGATATCTACTTAATAATGATACTGCAAAACACAGGTCAGGTCTAGTACCAGAGACAGCATACATAAGACAGCCAATAATTTGCCAACAGATTCCTTCAATGTCTTTATAACAATCAGTATCAGAATCAAATGTCTTAGTATTAACATTTATGTCCAAGGGAGTCAACATAGGTTTGCAATTATCCATATTAAATCTTTAAAAACTATTTCTTTGTTATAATCTGTAATTAATTTTAAACCTTTCTTATATTAAAGCAAATATTTTATCTGTATTGTTATACTTTATACAAGCATGAATCAATAGCAACAAGTCTATCTAGCCTTACACTGTTTGACATTATTTTAATTTTTAATTTTCCTTTTTTTTTTTTTTTTGCATTTACAGGTAAATCACAAAAATTCCATGTGTTATTGTCTTTTAGAGTCTCATGTTCCCTATTAATAGCTGCACTCCACTTACCGGCTTTGCTTCTGCTCATGGCATCACCATATGTAACAGGCTCACACTCACTTACATCCAGCTGCACATTATTGCACTTAAAGAAAACTGTTTGTTTACGATCACGCTTACTCCTTTCCTCTCTAGGTGAACTACTTCCTCCTAATAGATGTTCTTCATCACTACATGGAAAGTAGTCACTGTCATTTTCTGAGTTATCTTCTAGGATACTACTTGTATGGGTTGTCTCTTCGGGTTCAAGGATAGCTATCTCATCAATATCTGTCTCGGGACTACTCTCTTTCACTGTCTGCTCTTCAAGGTTTAATGACACTACAGTCTGACCTTCACCTCCATTCTCTTTAGGTTTTTCCTTCTCTTCTTCCTGTAGGAATACAATGTCCCTTTTTGTCTCTACAGTGTTCTTCTGAGCGTAGTAAATACGGTATCCTTTCACATCCTCCTCATAACCGACCATCAAGCCCTTCTCTCCTTTCTTATCCCACTTCTTCCTTCTTTCCTTTGGAATATGTACATATACTTCTGTACCAAATGCTCTCAACCCATGAATATCATATGTTTTTCCAGTCCATACCTCAAATGGAGATCTTCCCTCTTCATGGCTCTTCCCAGTTCTGTTCAACACAAACACTGCTGTGTTTATAGCCTCAGCCCATAGTTTCTTTGGTAAATTTCTCTCATGAATCATAGTCCTTGCCGCTTCCACCAATGTCCTATTTTCCCTTTCAGCCTTCCCATTCTGTTCGGGGGTGTATGGTACTGTAGTTTGGTGTATTATTCCACGTCTTGTAAACAATTCCTTCACATCCTTGTTCACAAACTCTAGGCCATTATCACTTCTGAATATCTTCACTTTGTTACCAGTAATATTCTCAGCCTTACTTATGAACTCATCAATGATATGTTTGATCTTATCTTTCGTTTTCACAAATTTCACAGTTCTGAAGTTCGAATAGTTATCTTTCAGCACAACAAAATACCTTGACCCACCAACTGACGGTTCTTCCATGGGACCACAGGTATCAACATGAATTAGCTCACATGTCTTAGTGCTCTTGTATTCACTTCTACTGAACGGCAATCTATGTATTTTTCCAACCAAACAACTCTCACACACTGGCTTGGATGTTTGTTTAACCTCAACGTTGTTTTTCCGTAGGATATCTTTAACATAGGTGAAATTCTGATGCACCAATCTTCTGTGCCACTCATTCAGGTCGTTCGGCACAAATTTTGCAGTACTCGCAATCTCACAATTACTATTATAGCGTAAATCCAAATAATACGAGCTTCCAATTCTTTCCGCCACCGCACAAACTTTGTTTGACTTGTAGAACTTGCAAGAACTGTCATCTGTCATCATGACGTATCCTCTATCTGTGGCTTGATTGACCGAAAACAAGTTTGTTTTTAGTTCAGGAACGTACAAAACATTGTCTATCACTGTGTCAATCCATTCGTTTCCGTTCGATACTTGAACTACTATCTGTCCGGAACCAAGCGCATTAATCACTGCGCCATTACCGACAATTACAGGTTTCGGCGAAGTATTTGTGAACGATGTAAATAATGCACGATCCCGGCACATGTGTTCACTAGCGCCCGAGTCCACTAACCATTTGGATTTTTGCATTTTAATCGACGAAGACACCACAAAAGCGTTGCTATTTGTTTTATTTTCAGTTCTTGACTCTTTTTGTTTTCGAAAACGACAATGAGACTTGAAGTGTCCAAACTTCCCACAATAGAAACAGTTATTATTATTATTACTCATGTTTCCTTCACTGTTATTTTTATTACTTTTACATTCAGTTTGATAATGTCCACTCTTACCACACTTAAAACATTTAATATGCATCTTATTTTTCATTATGAACGCAGAAGATGAAGTTTGCTGCGCATCTTCGATCTTTCCTTTTACTCTTTCTTCTTCAATTAGTAGTCTAGCCACCAAATTATCAAACGTTTGCTTGTCGTCAGGTGCAGATTCCCAAGCCGAAACGAAATGCTTATATTCGTCTGGCAATGACATTAATACTTTAGTGATTACAAATTTATTCGAAACTTCTTCACCCATCTGTTTTAATTGGTTTTGCATTTCTTGTATCTTGGATAAGAAAACGGACATGTCTGTACCTTTTTCGTACTTATATTGGAAGAATCTCTGTTGTATTATATGCACGCTAGTCTCAGTTTTCTGTTCATATACACTCTGAAGTTTCCGCCACATCTCGGCAGAACTTGTACATGTGATGATATGTAACATGACCTCTTTTGACATCCGCGTAACCAGTAACGTTTGCGCCTTGGCATCTTTAGCTTCCCATGCAGGTATTTCACCGGCAACTTCGGGCTTCACCTGTCTTCCCTCTACAATGTTCAACCAGCCATTGCTCCTCAACAGCACTGTTGTTTGGAATTTCCAAATATTCCAATTTCTGGCGCCTTCTAACTTTATCACATGACTGTTGCTCTCCATTCCGACCTTGTCCTCTCCCAGCTTAGAACAAGTACTCCTCGACGATATTCTGCAGTGCTCTAACACCACGCCGCAAACTGTAACCTTTGTTTTTCCTTCTCGCCGATTTTATTGCCGTACCTAACTAACATCAATTTACAACAGGTTTAAGGTGTCTGGGCCCATAACCTGATGTTTATGAAATAAAATAATAAATTATAATTGAACATTAGTCTTTTATTTTAATAGAGCTGACAGGGTACTAGAAAACAAATTGAACAACGAATAGATATAGACATAGACAGACATAAACATAGACAATACATACAAGGAGTTTAACTTTAATATATTCGACCTTTAAATATAATAAACATTGCTATATTAACAACACATACAATCTTTTTCATCCCTTTTCAGACCACCCTTAACATTTATGGGGATGAAAAATAGATGTTGTCCGATTCTCAACCCTAGCCGATATGGATACAAAATTTCACGAAAATCGGTTTCGGAGGAGCTCAATAACGTACACCGTGACACGAGAATTTTATATATTAGATGTATATTCTATTATTTTTTATAAATATTTAAAAATGTAATTTAGTGTGTATATAATTAAATAAAGAGAATAATAATAATAATACCAGCCTGTTTACTGTCCCACTGCAGGGCAAAGGCCTCTTCTCATATAGAGAAGGCATGAGCATTATTCACCACGCTCAAGGTGGATTCATTATTACTACTAAGTAATTTATCCTATACCTTTCTACCAACAGGCTTCAGAATAACGCTCCCGCTCAGAAGCTTATCTTGGGTTCCCCTACATTCGGCCGTACTTGGAAGTTAGATAGCGACAGCGAGATCTCTGGTGTTCCCCCACTGCACGCTGATGGACCTGGTGAAGCTGGTAAGACACAAATACAGTACATTATAAATATAGTAGGTATTTACCTGTATAATAGTAGTTTCTGGTACTTAATTGCGGAACTAAAGAAGCTGAAGTTTATATTGTTCAATGAGACGTGAATAGCA
Source organism: Parascotia fuliginaria (assembly GCA_963082885.1). Lineage (NCBI taxonomy): Eukaryota > Metazoa > Arthropoda > Insecta > Lepidoptera > Erebidae > Parascotia > Parascotia fuliginaria. The sequence continues at coordinate 9,743,316 of OY720170.1, forward strand.
TACTGACGTAGTTATACTTACCTGTTTGTTGAAGTTAATGTTAAGGTTATACAGCTGGTAGTACATTATGTTATGCACGTGTTAAGCGTTATATTCTGTAAATAGGTTGATTTGTTGTTAGCCTTGTTGGTTATAAGATTATTAGTAGTGCCTACATAATAAATAGGTAAGTATATTATATATCTTGGCTATGTTGTCTTTAACCTAGAATACAGGACTCATCATGATTTATTCTCGTGGCATCAGCGTTATTTTAAAAATCATTTTCCACCATCTTTATTAAATTATAACTGTGATGGTATGTAAGTATGGCAAAGAAATCGCTTTGGGATAGGGATAGGCTTATGTCCGGCAGTAGACGTTGCTAGACGTGACGACTAGATGATAATTATCGAAACCTCAAACAGTACTCTTAAATTTTAGGCTGAATTAAAAAAACAAACAGCCAAAAAGTTTAGAAAGGATTATTCTAATCAAAAAAATATCTTATAATGTAACTTACGAGTATATGCAAACATCGCTGAATAGATAATCTAGATCTTCTAAATATTCATTCAAGCTATGAATAATGTATTACTTCCAGAGTAGCTAACCACATCTTTGCGTTAATTTGAAACCGTATTCATTGCATTTAGTTATAAAGTCGTTTTACCTAGGCCAAAACTTTAACAAATAAACATTATTTACATTATGAAAGTCATTTTAAATTTAAATAAATACATATATGTGTTGCTTTGACGCGACTGTGAGTCAACTATTGAGCTATGTTTATAGGTAAAGAGACACAATTTCGACCAAATTTAAAATTCAATTAGTCTCGTGTGTTCTTTCTTTTAGAACATTAAGGAACTTTATTTAACTAATCTGAGGGTCTACTCTGAATACTTGATCCAATGTCCTCTAATAATAATTATTATTTCAGGCTGATAAAAATTTGACAATTTTAAACATAAAATTAAATTAATAAAACCAACGACACAGGGTGCTGAGCATGTGTGTGTTACTATTCTGTAAATACTTACGTGGCTGGTTTGACTGTCATCAACTCATCATTAGGTTGATTAAATTACACTAGTGACTATGAGTGAATGATAAATACGACCTTCAAGTTTAGTAGATGTTAGATTAAACTATTGTTTCTGGTGTCTAAATACGAGTAGTAGACGGACTGCAAAGTATTGGATTAAAATTAGAGAATTGAATATAAGGTAATAAAAGTAAGTAGCTACCTTACCTTCATTACCTTTTCAGGTCCTTACACTAAAGTCGAAGGTCTGTTGAGTTACCCCGAGGTCTGCGCCAAGCTGATCAACCCTAACCATCAGAAGGGTATGCGTCCTCATCTTAGGAAGGTGACTGACCCCAGCAAACGTTTCGGTGAGTAAAATACAACAAAATATTATCTAATTAAGGATAAAGGTATAATTTCGTATTAGTTATGTTCATGATTAATTTTGTTCATAAAAATCACCTACTATTCCTATTGTTCTAATCAGCAGATTCTGTCTTAATGAAAAAGTATATTTAAGTAAATTTAATTGAGTTCAAAAGCGATAAGAATGAGCTCGATAATTTAACTTTTCAGAGAAAGGCTTAACGAAGGATCAAGACATTAGCCCTATGTTTGGTTGGTACCTATTAATAGGCTTTTTGGCTTTGTTATAACACAGTAATAATAATTGTGGCTGTGGTATTGTTATATCATAATACCTAATTACTTGACTTCTTAAAGCTTATACGGACGGTCTGTATCTCGACGGTAAACTTGAGTGCTAAGTTGCGACCATTTTAATGCAACTAGTTTAAAGCGGCGGTTAAAACTAGGTCACGATACTATTATTGTAGTGAAAACTGATGCTAATTTTAGAGCATTTGAATAGTAAATTATACAAAATTAGGACCAATCCAAGCTTAACAGGAAAATTTCTGATATATTTACTACAGAATCAACAATAAATTGCATTTCTAATTTTTATTTTACTATAATCGAATAGCAAATCAGTCGAAGAATTAATGCTGCAGTTACGCTTATAGCTTGAGAAACATTCTATCCGTACGTGCTCTAATTTTTCTACTTAACAATATAAGTCCCGTTTAGTCATTGTCCATTGGTCACCCATAAAGATAGGAAAAAAATCTGGGTTGGTGAAGTATTTTAGCTATATTGTATTGCGTGCTGCTGTTTGGAAGTGTAGTCAAAGATCATGGTCAAAATGTGGCTCTTTCTGCAGGAAGTGCTTATAGGATCTGTTAACTGCGCCTTATACAGGAACTTTCAGAAATTTTATACAGGTTATCAACAAGAGACTAATGATCTACAATCTACACTACTGCTTTTGATGGATCATGTGTTGTCACGTTGTGGTTTAAAAATATGTTTTGTGAATGCATGTTATTCTGTCTACTGTTTTATATTGCACACTCTTTTGTTGTCGTCTTCACACATCAACTCTGTTCGGATCCTTCATCGATTCACATTTGGGCCGCGCTGCAGTGGCGAAGCGTCCATATAACACGATTCCTGCCGGCTTCCCTTTTAAAATATGCCCTGACCTCCTTATACCTATCACTGCTTGAGTGTCTACTCAAAATCTAACTGGCCTTCCGAAACTCAAAGTATTTTAGCTCCACCGGCTTCCCTCCTCGGAAAAGTGACTCTTCGCTACTGCCGCGCTGTGAATCGCACAAGGACCCTTTTTAAATTAATCAAATTAAACTGTTAAGGAAAGTCACCTTGGTACTAACCAAGGTGACTCTTCATAACAGTTTAATTTGATTTAAATAACTGATATTTTATGACGTCTGACACTTTTCGCAGATAATAATTAACTTAATAATATTTCACAGGAACATATGCCTTCCGCCTGCCCGACGACAGCGGTGAGGGTGGTCTTTGGGTTACCTATGAAGATCCCGATACTGCTGGTCAAAGAGCAGCTTATGTCAAGTAAGTAGCTTTATTGTTTTCATATTTTACATGAATATAAATACATAAGGTTTCATAGAAAAGGACGATGCCAAATATTGGCAGTAACGAAGTCAATTAAGTTTACTTATGACGTCAACAGTTAGGACCTGTGTAAGGTTTTTAGCTTTTTTATTAATATTAATTTAAAACCGATATTTTGTTTCAGGTCAAAGAACCTTGGAGGTATTGCGATCCACGATCTCTCTTTGGATGACTTCCGTGGCCTTTGCACTGGTGACAAGTACCCCATCCTTAGGGCTGCTAAATACCGCCTGTAAAGTATACTTTTAATCTGAAGTCGATGCGAAATGTTACATAAAATATTATATCAAAATAAATGTAGGTGCCTAATATTAAATAAGACACATTTATTGGATGAATCTGTACATACACACTTTTCAATAATTTACGTTGGCACACTGTGAAAACGTTGAAATAATAATTACATTTTCATAGCTACAATTTCTTTAAATTGATGTTTTTCTTATTTAACATTTTAATTTGAATTTTGTTAATGAATAATAATTAATATTATTAAGCTTCAGTTATATACCAACTATATAAATTTAAACATGCTTGATAGTATATGCCACAATGGTTTAGCTTTTTTATATAAATATAATAACAAAGCAAACTATTAGAACTTATAACGTATTTATTAATGCCTGTTATATGTAATAATAAATGATTTTAATTATAAATTCTTATTTTATCGATAAAGCCGTGTGTGTTGCGATGAGTTTTGTGGCTACCACATTTATCTACAATCTATTTATGTTTTAAAAGAACAATATAATAAGTACATAGTTTACAGTAAATATAATTTGTGTTTCATTTACGTTCCTCATGTAGATCGAAATGTTGAATCTAAATGGGCTCTTGGTCGAGACTATCGTGCGATAGTAGAATTATAGAGATTACAACTGCATAATGAGATGTGGTAATTTTTAGAGTTAATTTGTGGTAATTTTTGATGATAATTGTGATCTCACATATACACATAGTGGTAGCATGCACAATAACTATTATGATATCTGTGTATGACCATGCTACCTACCAATCTATCTATCTTCTATTTAACTATACATATAGTAAAATTGGAGTGTCTGTTTGTAATATTGAAATAACGGTTTTTTACTACATGTATATAAATTAAGATATGAATATATATAAGGTACATACACCAAAATAACATTTTTTACAATTTTTGTCGGTCTGTCTGTTTGTTCCGGCTAATCTCTGAAATGGCTGGACCGATTTTGACGGGACTTTTATTGGCAGGTAGCTGATGTAATAAGGAGTAACTTATGCTACGTTTATGATAGAAAAAATCGTTTACTTTAGAAAAATAAAGTAACGTTGATCGACTGTTAGGCGGAACGAAGTTCGCCGGGTCAGCTAGTATAGTATAAAATGCTTTGACCTGAATGACTGACTGACGGATCAACGCATTCGTATTTTGATTTAGTTAATCAGAAATTAATAAATATGTATTTTGTAAATTTGATGATGCCAAGATAAACAATAACTAGGTATACCTAGGTATTATCAATCTTTCTCTCAACTCAAGCTAGTGTAGTGTAGGTATACACATTATGACTGAGTGACACAATTTACTAGAACAATAAGTATGGTGGTATCTTTATTTTAGGTAAAATATATTAACGTAGATTTTGTTTTATGTTACTACTCTGACGGAGTAGGAATTCTCCAAAATGTTAGTTAAGTCGGTACTCAAGAAAAAGATTGGACTGTGAATTGGCAGTTCGAAGACTAAAATGATGATTGAGACAGAGTAAGCATCTTAGCCCTAGCATAATGACCGATAATGAGCCAAGTATCTCTTTTGAATACATGCTGAGCAACCAAGGAAAGCCGGACAAAGGAGACAGATGACCAAATTACCAATAAGAGTAAACTCGCGAGAATCTTGCAAAATAGGTCTTCGCCATATTTATCTATGGTAAACCATAGATAAAGCTAAAGCATCATGGACTATTCAAGATGTAGTGTTGGAGTCGTATATAACTTATACCATAAAAAGCTGTAGTAACCAACATGTCGTTACTGGTACGACTGGAAATTAAAACGAGGCAACAGAGGCCAGTATGTCTCTGTTGCCTCGTTTACACACGAATACCTACTCATTATGATGCACACAATAAATAATTTGCCTGCATGCATACTCCTAGTTATTATTACATTGTTATATATTTATAATGTGTGAGCATTAAAAATGTATGCCAACCTTACTATTAATTTTAAATATGCCTAGTTTTAACGCAGAAAATCTAATTGTGTGTATCCATATTGTGTCATCATTCAGATGAACCAAAATAAAAAGGTAAATTTTAATAGGTACTTGTTACTGTCCCACTACAGACATGAGTTTTTTTGAGGTTCTAAAGGTTTGTATTCACATAACGTGAGTTATTTGACCGTAATAAACCCAAAACTTCATCAGTGACTAACTGAATTTTGTATGGTGAATAATATGACTGGCCATTTTTTAAAAAGAATAGGTATAAAGGATTGACGACAATGTAAGTGCCGGTTTAAAAAAGTTAGCATCAATAGAATGTCAAACCATAATGTCAAGTGAATTTTATTTAGGTTAAATACAAAAATTACTATGATTATACGACAAATAAATAAATTAGGTAATTATCAGCCAATAGCATTTAAGATCATTGTAGCTCACTCAGCTTCCAAACCAGTTATACCGATTTGTCCTGGATCTGGCAAACGAGTAACTTGTCCCGAACCGGTCCGTAAAAGACCGGTCTGTCCTTCACGCAAGGATACTGGTGGCAGCAAGGGAGGAGGAGATGGTGGCGCATCATTAGGACTCGTACGAGCCGAGCGAAGTGGAAAATGTCGTTTAGGATTTATTCCTGAAGAATGGTTTCTTTTCTTTAGTAATCATACTGGTGTGTCAGGACCATATTTCCTTATGTTAGGCCTTGTAAATTATGCCGTTAGTAAAGAAATTTATATCATGGAACATGAATATTATTCCGGTTTGTCAGTTGCTTTAGTATTGTACTTAGTAGTTACTAGACTTGGGCCCCAAGTTGCTGCTGCCCTAGATAAAGAAGTAGATGCAGTACATCATAGTTTTCAAAAAGACAGAGACCAAGAGAAAGCTTTTCATGAAAACGCGATAAAGCAATGTGAAATGGCAATGAAGAGAGCCCAGGGTCAAAAGGAACTAATGGCTGCTAAAAAGGAAAACATAGCGATACAGCTTGAAACTGTATATCGAGAGAGAGTTATGAGGGTGTACAATGCAGTAAAAGGCCGGATGATTTATCATATTAGGAAAAATAGAATAGTAACACGCATTCATCAAAGGTGGATGATCGAGTGGGTTTTAAAAAATGTACGTAAATCTATTACACCAGAATTTCAGAAGGAGGCGTTGAAAAGTGCTATAAATGATATAACAGCAATGGCAAATCGAGCAAAGCCAAAGTAGCGCTTTAATGTAACTTTATCATGTTATTGTTGACTTGTTCAATTTAAATTTGATGTGTCGAAACAATTTTTTGTAATAAAATGCATTTACGATGTAAATGTAGTTTATTTAAATGTTACTAGTATAAACAGTAGAATTGACTTATTAAACAGTATGTTAGGACAACTACAAATAATTTTAGTATTATTTTACATTTCAAGTGCTGTGTTTGTGGTAAGCAAGGCGGAAACAAACCTGACTAACAGCTTGTCTACAAATGTGTCTACAAATATCAGAGGTCCTACACATAGACAATTTAATTGGCTAAGTAAACAGCAGTACCTACACTTAATAATTTAGTTGTAGTAAAACTATGAATACCTACTGATCTCATATTAATTATTTATTCCGTTTATTATTCATTTAGTTTTGATGGTTGAAATACCTAAAGACATACCTTAGTTATAGGGGACTACTGGACAAAGGGAAAGCGACAGGTATTTTTCACGACTCATTTCGTACTCAGATAGCCGTACACTAGCGATTAAACAAAGCGACAACCTTTTGTGTGTAAAAAGGGTGGCTATTATGCGTGCAGCGATGGCAAAAACTCAATTACCCCTATGTTAAGCAAAAAAAGAATAAAGATCAAATTAATGTGTTTGGAGGCTTCTAGAGAGGTCCTACTGAATTGTGTCTCCATCATTAATTTAACCTAATGTTTTTAATGATCCCTCCCACATTAGTAGTAAAGTACGAGTATATTCAGACTTCGAACAAGCATCTGTACTGTAGATCGCACAGAGTTTTGTCCCATGTGGGGATCGAACCAACAACTTCGTGCGCAACAAAAAAGATGATGATGTTGAAACAGAATATTTTTTTAATTTAAATTAGTAAAATATAAGACAATGACAAAAAAGGCATTACAATTTACATTTATTGTCGGTACAGACAGGGTCTTATAAATAAGTAGTCCATACACAACCATTTTTGATGGTAATTAAGTACTTAACCTATTAGCGTTGGTCTGGAATCATCGCTGCTCCCGACCCCTTGCGTTGGCCCTGCATGTACTATGTACATGCATGTTAGTACATAAATTATCTCAATGTCCCATAGCTATATTTCTCTTTATAAAAGTTTACTTAGAAATCTGAAAGAACAAACGTACCATCTTTATTATATTGTGTTTATAACTAGTACCCTAGTATCTACCTATCTAACTACTTTAAAAAAATTTCAACATCTTTGATAGGAGGTAGAAGACAGGTCAAGGGGACAAAACATAGGTATGTCCAGCAGTGGACGTTTTACGCCTGTCGATAAAAGCTATAGTTCAATTCAATTTATTTTAAGAGGAGATGTAAAAAACCATATAAAACCCATAGTGTTTCAGATGTCTCGTTTAATCGGATTATTTGATGTTTCATACTAACCTTTGCAGAGGATATAAGAGAGATAGGTTACGACGTAATATGCAAGTTGCAACCGAATAGATTCGACTGTTCGACATGGAAGAATAAAACCAGTCTACCCAGGTATATACAAGCCTTTAGTTGATTTGATGCATCAAGCTCAAGATGTATTAACATTTCTACTAATTAAAACATTCAGTTACTTTCAGTTATTTACGTTTGTATGGTATTGTCAATGCTAAGAATAATACAAGAATTAATCTCCTAAAATCTTATGGCATAGTTACATACACTTTTAGAAGTCCAGTTAATATTAAAATTAGTAGGATTTATTTATTCATAAAATTCAAGTGTATCATTTCCAAAGGATATGTGATTTCAATAGACAATCACATACACATTCATATTGACGAGTACCTATAGGGTATATTTACTTGAATATTGGTTATTCACAAAAGAAAAATTACGTATAAAATTTAACAAACAAGTTCTTCGTCTATAATATAATATAATATTTTTGTAGATATTACTACGATATACAAATGCAGACGTGTTTAACATTTAAATATTACGAATGTGAATTGAGTTTAAATAACTTTTTGTCATTATTTGAATGCAATGAGCATTGTCGAGGTAAGTTAATACATAGTATACTAATATTGTAGTTCTAATTAATAGATATTAACATATTTTAAGGCTATTTAACTTATAGGAAATATTACTTGTTGGATCTTTATCATATTTTTCTTATGTTAGCTTGGTTGTAAGCAATCACTAGAGTCCATAACTGGTAAAGGATTATTCATTATTATTAGTTCTGTGATAACTGGCGATCACTATGCCAGTTGCAAGTCTGGATTTGTGTTCATGGGATTTGTTATCGCCTAATTAGACATTTTAGAAATTAAGCAATTTGTTTTAATCTTTCAACGAGTGACTTAAATTTTATAGTTGGGAGTTAATGATTTTCATCTAAATCTCATCTTAAGATTTAGATCTTAAGATTAAAACTTATCATAGTAATTAAATTGTATTATTTGTAGCAGCTGGGCCTCAACCGATAGCTGTTAGCAGCGTTAACGTATTTTGTCGCCTTCAACCTGATTTCGGAAACTGTCATAATTATCATCCTATGTAAGTAACAGCGCTTGTATAATAATAATAATAATACCGGCCTGTTTACTGTCCCACTGCAGGGCAAAGGCCTCTTCTCTAGAGAAGGTATGAGCAATAATCACCACTCTTGCTCAAGGCGGATTGGCAATTTCAGACTTTTTAAGTCCAGGTTTCCTCACGATGTTTTCCTTCACCGTCAGTCAGAAATGTCCAAGATACAAAGTACATATGATAAGATCGAAAGTACATATGATTTGAAAAATCACATTGGTACTTGCCCGGATTTGAACCCACTACCTCGTGTTTACGAAGCGGGTGCCTTATTCACTGGACCATTTCGACCTGATAATGCAGCGCTTGTGTTCTCATCTAATTATGATCCTGTGTCTTTTAAGCGAGGCGTGAAAAAGCAGCTCATATAGTCTTAGTGGAGGCTACCATGTCAGCAGTTTGAGACGATGGCTTTTGGAATGTTGACCACCACTTATGGATGCTACTGACTGCTTACCATCAGGCATGGTTGAGTCACTTTCGTAGGCTATTATAAAAAATTAAATCATGTGTATTTTTTTTTGGATTATACGAATTATACACATGATTTAAGATGAGAGTCATAAATTGACAAAATGTCAATAATTGTCCCTACACAAATGATCTAAGCGTAGTTTCTATAATTATTTTAATTACTTATTTGTGAAACACAGACATCACAGCTATTAGCTATAGCTATATATAGCAGCATACAGCTATTAGCTATATTACTAAGTTATAAAATACTCCTTGCAAATGTAAAAGGATTTTATTTATATTAACAGGTATTACTTCGACATAACATCACGAACATGTGTAGGGTTCGCCTACGGTGGTTGTGGCGGTAACAAGAATAGATTTGAAAACCAACAAAAATGCGTCGCTGTCTGCAGTTCTGCCGTTGGTGCTATGGATTAGTTTAAAAATATATTCTTAATTGCGTTTTAATTGTGGTTAAATTTCTATGTGGCATAATTTGTCAGTGCAAAATAAGTTAATATCTCGTCATTTTATTTAAATATCTTTGATCTTTTTTTTAAATAAAATTTTTAGGAATCTTTGGTAACTATACTTTTTATCAATACATCTACCCCAAAAGCAAGAGTTAATTTAGAATAAGGAGAAATGTTGACAACTGCAAAAACCTTGTAGGTATTTGTAATGCGAATATTCTTAGCCATCCTCAATCGTAGATATTCTATGATTACGAAACGGTTTAAATTATTTTTGTTTAATCTGAATAAGACTCGAGTTTCAGCTGTAATCCCTTAATGTAATCAGACTCAAATTCTTCGAATTCTTAAACTTAAAAGCAGACAGCGAGGATTGTTGACGATCTCAATTTTACATTCAAGCCGGCTGATTGGTTGTTTATAATTAAGTGGTTTTCAAACCATACTTTCTGTCCATCTTTTCTCTTCACCTTTATCTTCTCGTCGTGTGTCCATATCTACATAATATAAGATTTGTAAAACAAGCTTTGTAATGATTTATTCCATAACACTCATCTTGGTAACAGGTGTAACGATGAATGGTGAAAATAAGTTAAAACCATCGCAAGCAATATCGTGACTTTAATTAATATTTCACTCTGAGTAACCACAACTCTTTGTTGTTGAATATTGATTTTGGCTACACCAGAGGGCCTAGACAAGAGGCATAAATGCTGATAGAATAGATAAAAAAATGTATGGAATTGTCATATGCTAACGACAATGTTCTATATTCTATTAGCATTAATTCCACTTGTTTAGGACTTCTGGCGCTTCAACTTTACAAAATTCAATTAAAATAGCTTGATTGCTGTTAAATTTCCTAAAACCACTTCGTTCTTGTTAATTTGACCGCAGAAAACATACCTATACTTCATTTCATATAACTGTATTTGCCTATTGCGAAACACACCAATATCGCAAGAGACTGTAATTTTTTTACGGCGTAACGCAAGTTATGTGTTTGAGATTTCAATATTAAAAGAATTGGTTAAAATAAACAAATCATGTATTATCGGAGTCAGTTGCCAGTAATTTTAGTTTTAGTTATTATTTGTTTTCAAATAGCTATTGCGCAAGACGCGGAACTAGATTTAGCGGTTGAGGCAGAGGCTGAGTTAGATGCGGAGGCGGTTGCTGCGGAGGAGGCAGAGGCACAGGCCGCGGAGGATGATGGGGTTGAGAATAAAAAGAAGTCTATAGGTAACACACGAATGATATGTTGCCAACGGTTGAGGCAACCTCAGCCGTTGACATTCGAACTTCGAAGATCAGCGACAGCCATCGTCAGTTCTCCAGTTGGCTGTTGCTGATGTCAGTGTCGACGGTTGTCATCGATGTGTGGCGAGGGCTGCAGTTACCTCTGACGTTGACATCGTGCCGTTCGTTTGTTAGAGTTCTAACTTGTAATATATATATAACAAATATGTTTATCTTTTAGGTATTGTTATATCTCATCCTCAGTTCCACACATTCATTTCATTTACATGCCTTCTCTAGGGCAAGAACATTTTCAATTAAGGGTGGCTTTACATCATCATATCAGCCAAAAGACGTCCACTGCTGGACATAGGCCTCCCCCAATTTTCGCCATCGCTAATGGGGCGCTCAAAACACATATACAGTTTACAGGTGCTCAAAGATTCAGTATCAGCGCCAACATCTTACGATTACTGCCGAGTATGAGAAATGAACAGCGCTTCTGTTATTTTCAAATCTGGATAATACTTTTTCAGTATAATATTTTATGTTGTCAGGGTGAGATAAAAATATGATAACTCACGCTGAAACTACTGCAATATTACGTAAATGATCATGACCGAGCAGATTTATAAAGCACAGAGGTAATTTATTTAATGCAAATACAAGTACTACTAGGCCTGTTAGTGAGTAAGCTATAAAACCTATGGTCTAAACAAAATGAAAATAATATATTTCTTTACACAGATTTTGCAACGATAGTGACAACTGAAGACAAAATATGTAAGACATACACGTTTAATTTACATTTAAACTTTTTCTTTTTACAATCAAGTGTGATAGCTCATGTTGGAAAATGGCTTAAAATAATTATTATGTACATGTGATGTATTCGCAAAAAAAATACTTCCGGACTTTTATTAAAATATAATCAATATTTAACGGCAATCTTGGTGTCTTCGGATTACTGCGTGTACCATAGCTGAAGCCTGCCACCATGATTGATTCAAGCTCATCATTCACACGTTAACCTGATCTCTGATCAGTGTGATTGTACGGTAAACGAACGACCGTATATACGTAGGTATGTACTACGAGAATATATCTACGTATCAGGTATCTACTCTGAGTATCTACTGTGAGTGTGTCTGATTTCCGTAACCTATTTTTGTTTTTTTTAATTATGTTTATTATAGTAGGTACCTACTAGGTAAATTTATTTTCTTTCTTTACTAGTTTATTAAAGTCGATGTCTCGTCTAAATTAGTAAATAGAAAAGATTTGTTTATGATGGATAAACTCAAAAACTACTAACCTGATTTTTAAATTCTTTTACATATAAAAAGCTACATTATTGGCAAATAACATGGCCTATTTTCATCCCAATATCTCTGTCGTTTCTGGATCTATACGAGTGAGTGTAATTACCCATGTACAGCCTGAGTGATTTTATTCAATATACTTTATACAAAGTAAATGTTCCGCAGTGAAATGTAGGTAGGCGTAGGTAAGTGTAGATGAATAGACAATCGATATTGTATTGTATTGAAAGCTTAGAAATGTTTGAAACTGGTTGAAATATTTCCGATATGAAAATAAAACTGGAAATGGAGCTTAAAAACTAAACTTACCTACCTGTTTCATTTCTATTTACCTAGTTCTTATTTATGATTTCACAAGAACTTTATAATTTTAGCAATAAAACGAAATTCATAGATTTGAATAAAGTAATGTAATTTAGAAAAATGTATGGGATTGACATAAGCTAACGCTAACATTGTTTTTAACTAATGTCAATCCCATACATTTTTAATCTATTCTATAAATAGAATAGAACTCTATGCCGCTAGGGCCTTATACAGCCAAACATATACGAGTATATCTACAAGTCTAAACTTCACAAAAAATTAAATATGTCGCTAGGCCGATTCGTTACTACAAGAGCTATTGTATAACACTTTCAGAATAAATTCTATCCCTTACGCGCATGTGATGGTAGCGAAACGGCCATGCCAGCGTTTGCCAGTTTTTATCTGTACCGTGATGTAATGTTACATTTCTCTCTTTTTATTTAGTAAATACAATAAAACATACTTTCTCAATAACAGTAAATAGATCTTGCAATTTAATAAGTTATAATATACTCAAAGATATTTACAGATTTATCTTTCAGGTTTTTGGAACTGTACTCTAAAAGGAAACGCAACAGCTGCAACAAAGACAACAGGTTTTTAATTTATTTAATATTTTGTAACATAGTAAGCATAATAACTTACGTTACCCACTATCCCACTACAGGGCAATCGGCTCTTCTCATAGAGAGTATGGTGATTGTACGCCCCGCTTGCTTCGAAACGCATTGGCAAATTTATATTAATTTTCAAGGTTTCCTCATGATTCTGCTAATAAGCATAACTTTTAAATATAAAACATGAATGCTAATGAAGTGCCAGCTAATGTTCCTTATTCTGACTTGAAAAAGACCGGTCATTACCGGTCTTTTTGTCTTTGTTGTCTTTTTATTGTTTCTGTGCTCATTAATTAAACGAGTATGTATCTTAAATTTTTTTGTTTAGGTTTCACACCTATCACGACGACAAGCTATCCATGTAAGTAAATAAATTTATTCCTAATTACTTTTCAAAATTTCCAAATAATTATAAAATCTTTTATTGCATATATCTTTCTGTGTGTAATAAAAAAATTAAAAAGTGTATAGTGTGAAAAAAAAAGTATAAAAATGTATAAAAAGTAATGTAATGTATATGTATAAAAAGTGTGTGTATATGTTGTAGGCTGTTGTTTCCTTTTTTATTATAAGTACGACTAAGGTGTCAAACAAGCATACAGCTCGCCTGTTCGTAAGCAGATATCGTAGCCTATGGACGCTTGCAACACTAGGAGCATCACTAGCGTGTTGCCGACCCTGTTAAAAACCTTTTAACGTTGGACGTCCACTAACTGTTATCAGCTATCTGACACATCGCAATGCACTATAAATAAATAAATAATAAGGGCGTGCCATTTTATCGTAGATGAGTTGGAACATTTAGCACGAAATGATCTGAAGTGCAAGTTTCAGCCATACAGTTATAAGTGTGGGGAATTCGCGCCGGAACGCAGGTATAATAAGCCTTTTAATATTGTATTAGAAAAATGTGCTTATGTGTGTGTTCATAATTGACAGCATGTGAAATCATACAACCAACTACCATACAACTTTAACGCTTAAGAATCTGTCTCTTATACCCGTTACCGTCTTGTAATCTAAGTTTATAAGAAACTTATTAGTCATGGCAAAAGATGACATTTTTTTACACTATTATGTTGTTTCGGTCGGCATGTGACAGTCTGAACAATAGGTGCAATGCTCTAAAATATCATTTTCGTATATTGCTGCGCATTCACTTCAAAAATTAATGTAATCGGCTGCTATTTACAGTAATACATTTAATGTTATTTTAGTTATTCTTACGATATACAACAACAAAAATGTGTCCAAACGGCGTATGGGCATTGTAAATATGCTTACAATAACTTCAAAACTATGGACGAATGCAAATCGACGTGTAGAGGTAAGTGAGTTTGGTGCCTCTACATTGAGTCGCGTTAGTCGACGTAAAGCGACTCTGCGTAGAGGAACCAAACCGTAAGTGTCAGTTAGTTTACTTATATAGATCTATAATACCCTAAACTAATAATGTAAAATGGAAAGATTAGATTTTTTGTATGTTAGTTTGTCTGCAAGGATTTAACAAAAAATCTACGTTACTGATTTGAAAATTCTTTTACCTTCAGAAATCAATAAATTCAGCGGATATTATAGGCTATATTTTATTATTTTTAACTTTAAGTCATTTTTAGAATTGCAATATTTTAAGCGGCTTTGTAAATATGAATGATGCAATACGACACTATTGCAAATATATTTTCCGTAGGCGTTTCTTGTGAAACTGAATGAAACTTTTAATAGCGAAGCGAAGCGTGGGCGGACTTCATTTAATTATATAATTTAATTCGTTAATTTCAACTTATTTTATTATTTGTAGATGTAGCTCATCATCCGCAGCCTCAAAACG
Organism: Parascotia fuliginaria; assembly: GCA_963082885.1. NCBI lineage: Eukaryota > Metazoa > Arthropoda > Insecta > Lepidoptera > Erebidae > Parascotia > Parascotia fuliginaria. The sequence continues at coordinate 9,758,576 of OY720170.1, forward strand.
TACCGGCCAAGGTCTTTTGCCGGTTTCAACCTCAATTTGGAAATTGTAACGCGTATCATCCTTCGTAAGTAATTATTGCATCGTGGGTAGGGTAAGAGTTATTTCAGCGACCGAAAAGCGTAAGATTATTGTCTGATCGTAACGTTAACTAAATGAAGGCCTAGCTATGTAAATTGGTTTAAGAACAGAGCCAATGAAATTCAACTAGCTACTCACCTAATACAAACCATACTGTATGTAATTAGTCACCAGAAATTGGTTTAAATTACATCATTTCGCATACTCACTCTGTTCCCGGATATGTGTCCCACATGGTGATATGGCCAGCCTTTGCTATACTTTTCTCCCAATTCGCTCTGTTGCCGATATCTTTCTCGGAAACCTTGCTCTCCCTCATATCCTTGGCAACTACACTTTCCCATCTTGTTTTGGGTAGGCCTCAGGATCTTCGACTAGGGAGGGAGAGTTGTAGTGCCAAATTCCCCACGTAGTCACATAGTAGTCGTATAGGTATATTAAAAAATTAATAAATTTTCAATGTTTACAAGTAAAAAAGAAATCTCCAATTTCTAATATCCCCTTACATTAATTTTACAAAGTAACTTAACATATCGTGTGTCATTGAAAAATCATATTCATTTTTCAATGTCACACGATATGCGTATATATGTCGTGAACTTTTTCACGGGTCGCTTTTTTACCATATCCATTTGATAAACCCAAATGGCATACAGTAATGGGTAAAAGCTTTTCTAGTCCTCTCCTGATATTAAGAATTTATGAGCGTAACACTCATTTTGAGAGAAAAGGAGTGTTTTTGGTAGTTTTGTAAAGGTGTGTATAAAACTTTTATGTCGACAACTTAATAGCAAAATTGTCCACTTCCAATGCAATGCCTTGTTTTGGCGGTTTAATAATTTCGATAATAGGTAGGTACCAATGAGGTTCTCATTTTATGCATGCTAGCAATTTATAGGAATCTGGTACATAGTAAGTAATAAAGGTGCATATTCCATGGTCTTACTAAAATGCCAGTGTACCAATTGATAGTAATCATTTGTGGAGGCAGTTTTAATAAAAATGACAGCAATGAATACAAAAAGATACCTAGCAAGTAAATCTGTTGTATAACAATAATAACTGTTCTTTGTTTCAGTTTCTATTTTGATATTAACTACGGTACATGCATAGGATTTTCATTCAGTGGATGTGGTGGTAACTACAATAGATTTACAAATATTGCCGCATGTAATCTTAAATGTGAACCAATTATTACGCATATTGAACAGAAGTAGTAATTTAAATAAAATAAATTGTTATTTAATTTTTATTTTATTTACCTTTGTATACATATCAATTAAAATCTATACCATTGCAGATTTTGGAAAATAAATAATAATTTAAATTGCATTACGGTAAGCTTAATTTGCACGTACACATTTTTATTATTATGAGAATTTATGACCATTATAAAACTCTCTTTGATAGTTATAGTTTCCAACACCAACAGTGATGCTATTCGTGTGTTTTGTATACAAATTAATAAACAATATTACTATCGAATCATTATTAATTCAAAACACGTTATCGTTTGTATCGCGCAAATTAATGTCATCACGTGTGTGCACTGACTTGGAAGCGGCACAAATATAATTAATTTACTTCGATTTCATGTGACAGCCATTACCCTTGGGAGATACAATCAAATTACGATAGAGTTAAAGTTGTGTTTATGATATTAGAATAAGTTTGATCAAGGGACACGTGTCGACAGAATAACGTTGCCTATCTGTATATTTGAACTTAACGATCACATTATGTTATACGAAACTAAATCGAATAGCTTGGTTGGTGTACCAGTTAAGTCAAAATTACCAGTGTTTGGCATGTGGGCTAGAAACTCACATGGGACAAAACTTTGCTTATGGGCTATATATAATTGGTTGTTAGTCTGTGTACATTTACGAGATTTCAATGTTTGCTAGGCTGTCGTCTGTAATACAGCCTACTTAATTATAAATTATTAAAAAGTGCGCCAGTCTTTTTTATAAAAAAGATTAGGTGGGTATTAAAATTTCTGGATTAATCATATTATTTAACCGACCGAAAAAACTAGTTTACTATTGAAACATCAAATTCGAAATCGAAAATCTAATTTTATATTAGACTATGGATGGGCCGGATCGACCGGAGAAGTACAACCCTAAACACTTACGGTTACCTGTTACCATCAATTGTTTGCCACAAAAGTTGTATAAAAAAAGACTTCAGCTAGTTTTATAATTCTTCTCTATTGTATCAATTATTCTCATCATTAATAGATTAATTTGTCACTTTGATGATGATAAGCTAGGTATATATCTAGCATATTGCTCAGGTAGAGATAGCAGCAATTCTCTTGCAAACTCGAATGATAATTAACGCAGGCTATATATTTGATGTGGGCGAACTAAAATAGGCACGCTGGGTATCTCAACGTCAGTGGATACTAATACATGTATAATCAGTGATTTTAAATAATATCATTGTTATAGCATTCAATAGTTGATTTATAAAACTGCTAACAACACTGTTTAATCAGACCAGCCCCTGTACTTAAACTACCAATAAAATATATTTCTATGTCAAAAATTATGTCACTGGATTTATTATTTTACGCTCCCAAATTAATTTAATAACTTTTGTACTGTATCATAAAAAGATTTTAATTCGTAAATGAAGATATGAATTAGAGTGATTCTCGACCATTCAAAGTAAACCACTTTTGTATTTTTCTATTCTCTCTATCAGATAGAACATGTGTACTGCTGGATATAAGATTCACTCATAAGGAGGACTATAGAAAGGAGTGGGTGCGCTGGTATAAGCAATTATACAGGTAACGGCGGCTCTAAGTACCTACCTATTACTGGATAGCAATAAACTCTATATTCTACATCATGAATCTCATCTCATCTTTTATCACTTAATGACAATAAAGTAAAATGAATAATAATAAAATCTATGTAGAAACGAAGTCAAGAGTTCTTTGAACTCATAAAAGAACGTTTAGTGACTACAGTCTATGAGAGTGTATGTCAGCATTATCTGCGTGAAATCTTACGAAGCCAGGAAATCCGCAATTTGTGACTGACATAGTCTTTGTAATCAGCAAGTCTCACTTTGATAAATGGTGCTCGGTGAATGTTAGTGGGTTAAAAAGGGACAAAAAATTGACTAGATAATAAAACATTGGCATGCGATGTTACTTCAGTATTTAATCAGACAACCTAACATTATTTAAAGAGTGTAGTGCGACAGTAGCGAGATAAAAAACACAACATCTTCTAATTTTTACTGATACAGGTTAATTTCCTACTTCGTCATATGCTGCTCAAGTTTAGTTGATTTTCAGAAATTTATTCTAAAGGGTATATGATATGTATATTATAGTAAAGAAAAACCGAGAACGCACGAGAATGTTAAAGATTTTTATTTATGTTGAATGAAAACATATTAATTTCCTCACGAGCGCAGCCAGTTCTTACTTATGCTTGTTCAACCCTATGTCAGCTAGCAATACCAATCACAGACAAAGCATCGACCTATCTCCTAGCGACGAATTGGTACTTCTGCCGATGTCTCTAACATCTGACTATTAGTTGCGAATAGGATTCGCACGAAGCGAGCCTGTAGTGATATAAGCTGGTTTATTTCGGCCCAATCAAGGCGATATTAAGCCTCACTGCGTATAGTAGGTGTATTTATTTATTTTTTTGAAATGTTTATGCATTTTTCTTGATCTCTCCAGGGCTTTTGACACGGTCTCTATCCCCATTGTCCTGACTAAGCTGTACAAACTGGGTATACGGGGAACTCACACAAAATGTTTAAGTTACCTTACAAATAGGAAACAACGTGTTAAAATAGCAGACTACTTAAGTGATGAGAACACAGTTTCTTATGTCGTCCCACAGGGGAGCGTGCTCGGCCCTACCCTCTTCCAGCTCTACATAAACGATCTCTGCCAAATTTCTCTTCCACATACAACCATCTATACGTACGCGGATGACACACCAATTTTCGTATCATGACCAGACTGGAAATCAGTCAAAGAAAGAGCTGAATACTCGCTTCGTAAGGTGATGAATTGGCTGACAACCTATTAACATTGGCTGATAACCTATTAACATTAAACGTCAACAATACGCAATATGTGACCTTCTCTATAAAAAGAGTAGCCTCCCACCACCTGACTTCTCTATTAAGGCTCACACTTGCTCCGATGAAAAACAAGTCTACTCATGCCAGTTAGTTTCTTGGGCGGAGTGTGTCAAATACTTAGGCGTCCATATGGACGATGGACTGAGGTAGGATAAGCAGATTGAAACTACTACCACTAGAGTAAGAAGATTAATACACTTTTTTAAAACACTTCAAGACTCGGCCCCGTACGATAAACTCAAATAAGTTTACTTGGCTCTATGCCAGTCTATCATCCAGTACTGCATACCTGCCTGGGGTGGTGCCGCCAAAACGCTACTTCTTGGATCGGAGAGAGCACAAAGAGCTGTACTGAAAGTGATGACCAAAAAACCGTATAGGTATCCCACATTAAAATTATACTCGGAATGTAAAGTCTTAACTGTAAGACAGCTCTTTGTGCACAAAGCGACCATACAGAAGCACCGAACTGTTCCTCCTCCTGACCCAAGTAGACGCAGCGGCAAGTCCGTGTGCCGAGTGCTTCCTTGTAGAACATCTTTTGCAAGGAGACAAAATAACGCTATAAGTTGTAAACTATACAACCACACACACACACACACACACACACACACACACACACACACACACACACACACACACACACACACACACACACACACACACACACACACACACCCACATAATACATATAAAACATGTTTTAATAATGATAAAAATACCCTTTTGTTTATATTCTGCATAGTGTAAGATAGTGGCAACAGCATACTACGATTAATAATTTGTGTACCAATTTTTTTACGACTGAACACTGCTACCCAAAACACAAGCATTGCTTAGTTTGGGAAGCAGTATCAGTACCGTCTGTGTAACACATTTACATTATCACATTTTCTCTGTCATATACTGTTGTACTTTTTTGTGTCAATAAAGATTTATTTATTTTGCCGCAGGCATAATCTTGAAACAACCGCAAAAGTTACAACTCGACGATTATTTGAATATGTGCAACTCAATCAACGCTATCGGGTTATTGATGACTTTTCTTGATAGTCTTTGCTCATATGGTGCTCAGTTTACCGCTGCTATATCCATTTAAATATTATTATATAAGACAACAAAGCATTAATTCAGAATGATATGAAAGTGGCGAAGGATAACAGGCGCCTATCATAGACACCCCCGGTGTAATGAGCAGACTAGGGACACTTTGGAATGTGCGATTCTTTACTATCGATCCTCACCCTAAGAATTTAGGCCGTTTCTGCCTCGAATGCCAAGGCGTAAACCTAGAGATAGTGAGTAGTCTTGATTCTCACCAAAGATTTAAACAATAGCAAAATCTTGAATATGGACTACGTGAAATAATGGTAAACATGAGTGATCATAACATCCTTAAATCTTACTGATTCAATCTATTCCTGGCTAATAGGAAAACCGCAGGACTGGATAGATCGTACAATTTTCGGCTGAGTTAGCTACATCTATACATATAATAAAATTGGAGTGACTGTTTGTAATATTGAAATAACGGTTTTTTACTACATGTATATGAATATTTATACGGTACATACACCAAAATAAAATTTTTTACAATTTTTGTCTGTTTGTCTGTCTGTCTGTTTATTCCGGCTAATCTCTGAAATGGCTAGACCGATTTTGACGCGACTTTAATTGGCAGGTAGCTGATGTAATAAGGAGTAACTTAGGTTACGTTAATTTTAGAAAATTCTTTAATTTTAGAAAATTAAAGTAATGTTGATCGACTGTTAAGCGGAACGAAGTTTGCCGGGTCAGCTAGTATTTCATATATTTGATAGACCTCTTATTTTGCTACAATGGATTTCCAGCTGTAGGTAAGATTTATTATTGATAAGTAAGAAAGTTAATTGATATTTTTAGTGAATGTATGTGAATGAATTTCGACCAAGTCACTTCGAAGACTACAGAACTTTTTAATTATAAATTTCTTAAACTTCAAATTGAACGATACTGACGGTAACAGTCGATTGCTCTTTGATACTTTTGATTCAAGGCCCATCGTGTGTATTTTAGTTTTAAGTTGTCACTATTTTGCATTAAAGGGAAAGAATTTTGTAATGCATAATATTCCATTGAATACTAATAATAATTTAACCGACGTGATGTTTTAAAGGTCATCGGTTACATTTGATCAATATCTATACAAAAACTGTAAGCATTATGGTTACTTATTTTTTATACAAGTTTCACGCAATTGTAAAAATTGTACAAATTTTTTTTAAATATAGCTCCGTTTAAATGGTAAAAATTTAAAACCACGAAAATATGATACTAAATTACAACTTCGCTTAGATTGTCAACTGATTAAATAGTCAGTGTTTTGATGATAAAAGATTAGTGCGTCCTATATTTCGGAGTGGTCGGTAGTTTCTTATTTCAGGTCTCCCTTAACCATAGCATGAAACATACTATATTTTATCTGGCGTATTTGTATGTTTATTATAAAATGATTTTTAATTAAGTATGAAGTGGTTTTTAAAAGCTTTTTGAGGTGACGCAAATCTGTTCACAACATGCATATGCAGCGAATGCTTTTAGTGATCACCTATATCCATAAAGACTCAGGCTGCTGTGGTTAAACCATTAGCACTAATAACCACGATGCTTGTATGAGGTTTTTGGAAAAACTTTGCGTCCTCTTCGAGAGGCAACGTCTTGTCGCGTGATAATTTTATTTGCTAATGAAATCGTCATATAAGTAGTGGAACAGTTGAGGTTCAGTAAATCAAAATCACGCAGTAAAACAATGCCTGTATGCCTTTGCAATGTTACCTAATTTGGTAGTATGGGCAAAAAGGTGCAGAAAGAATCAGTTAGTTTAAGGGGCTCTTTTATTCTGGCGAGGTAATTAGGCACCACAATAGGAGGGGGCTGTAAAAATGTATTGAATGTACCTTTAACACTTTAACGAGTGGTATCAACGTAAATAAAAATAAATCGTCAAAACTGTTTTCAATTTATTTTCCATTACGAAATTAAAACTTTAAATTATGACACTTACACGCATAGTGGGATGTTACAACGTTCTGAGCGCTGAGTACGCAGAGAACTCAGCTACTTATTTCAAGACAATTTTAAATCCTTCTAAAAGCATAAAGTATCAGAAGTCAACATCGTAAAAGTATTTTTACTGGGTTTTCAGAGAGGATATTTTACGTTACAAATCAAGGGATCACTGGCAAAATAACTTTTTGTATTTGCTCTTAAAATAAAGCTTACTTTCTTATTTCATCTATATTCAGCTGTCGACGCTGTTTATGATAATGTAGGCCACCTATACTTGCTTTCTATATCACCCGACTTAAATAAAGGTAGCTCGAGGTTGTTTTACTTTAGAGGTTATTTTTTATTTATTTGTGTTTAGTGAAAATACATATAGGTGTGTATTAAACCTAAATGTATTTCATATCGAATTTTGTTTTACACGAAAACTTTTTTGATGTCTGAATATGTATGAAATATTATATTGATATTATTGTTTCATTATTAATATGTTCCTTTTTATGGTACTGCCGACTGATCTTACAATCTTGAAGAATTTTTTGAAGGCATTATTTGTTATCTCATAATCTGTCTCAGACAGTAGAAATTACAACGAAATTTTTGATACCGTCCAATGTTATAAGAAATATAATTGTTAATAGGTAAGTAAATAAAGAAAGAAATATATATAGTATAACTAAATAAGCTGCTAGTAAAGCAAAACTTTTAAAAAACTCCTTGACTTGATAGAATATTATATAAAAATCAGCCGAAACGAAAGTCATATAAACCTGTTGCGGCATCTCAATGATGTGGAAAAATCTGGAAAATCCGCCATATAGGTATGTAAAAAAATCGTGTTGATGGAATGTTTTCGGCAACTGGCTGGATCATTCTGTTATATTCTTATTTCTGTACATTCTTCTCTAAATTGGTGTAAATAACCTATATTTTTGTATCAGTTTTGTAATAACGTTTGAACTTTTAATTTGTTGCAAAAGCATGTTCTATTCTAAAATAATCTTATATGTCTTTCGCGCAGTTATTGTTATTCGTCGTTCATTGTTCCATAGCCCATATCCATTAAATCAATCCTTTTATGGAACGCGTTATCATAATACTGGCCGCATCATGTTACGTAATGTATAGATATCTAATGTCGGTCTAATAAATTGGCTAACCTTTTTCTCGATCGCCTAATCCGCAGTATCACGGTGAGGGTCGATCTTACTTATATTGTTTTTGTGAAAGTTGCAAGCCGTTTATTGATCATGTGATAAAGATACTAGGTTTGGTTTAGATGATGGCAGAAAGCAGAAAGCAGCTGTTTTTCGTATAGGTAATTAAATCCTTTAGATAGGAATGTAGTCACAATAGACATTTTATTATCAATGACCTTATGGAATTTACTGTCCGGCAAAGGTTTAATCATTCAGATCATTTCTGACAAACAAAAGGTTAAGTTTTCTGTTCAACCCACTCATTTTAAAACGGTTGTAACAGTCGCAAAGCATACGGTCCACCTTCCACTACGTTGCACCAGATAAGTAGTTACTTTAGTGTATGAAGCAGGCTGTGTACTTCATATATAGCAAGAACAATAACCCTCTATCGATGATAAAGGAGAAGAGACTAAGGTAGAAAAAAATATAGGACTGAACGGATATTTGGACCTGCAAAGCTTTAACTTCTCAAATAGTATGGACCCGTTTGGATTCATACTATGGCGTCGAATTAACGTCGATATTCTATGAGCGGGAAAATACTTTCCCGGTCAATTCAGCCCATTGATGCTGAAATCAGTATCGACCTACATTTGTTTCCTCCTCGCTGGAAGATGATTACGGCCAATTATATTTATTTTTATTCTGTTCATTTTCTAAACATACGTCTTTCTAATGGTAAGCAATATGTGCTACCGTTTATAGACGTTACCTATGTCACATTGCATGTATGGGATCATTTTTATTGTAAAATTTATACACAAAGAAAGATAAACTTATAATAACAATCTTCAGAAAATAATAGCAAGAAGCCAGCGATGCCAGATCACGAATAAACTTAACTTTTTATTTATATAAAACTAAATTTTGTTGAATGTTTGCTACATTCAACAAAATTTATTATTTTATACAACAGTAATTAGTACATGTAGTAAATTGTGTGTACGTATTATTTACCTATTGTGTATTAAGTACACTTTGTGTCTACTGAGAAGGCATGTTATATATATGTATATTTTTAGCTAGAGATTGATAGATAGAATGATAAATCAAATTATGTTTTTTAACATACTCGTAGTAAAGAACGCAGGTTAACTATTCGAGATAACCTTTTTTTTTAATTCAGACTGCAGCAGCAAAAATATCGATTTTATCAAAATGTGTGGTTTATGCTTTCACAAACCGCTCGAGAGTTCGTGGTTTCAGATGAAAAAGACCTATATATATATTATTGGTCCAATGCATTTTATGCAATATTATTAAATTGATATGAATGTGAATAACGATTGAAACGTAATTCACTGCTGCGAGGGAACAGTTTAAGAGGTAATGAAATGAAAAATTCTATAGTACAGTTTTAAAGTATATGATTTATTAGGAACCAAAGATGAAGAAGAAATGGGATAGACTAGAAGCTAAATCAATTAAGGGGATAGTCAAATCTGCCTGGTCCGCTGACCACTATTATGCTAAACTAAAGTTGAAATTTCAAAGCCACATTGATTGAATTGATCCAAAGAATAGACTTCGCTATAAATTGAATGCAATTGCAGAAAGTTTATGATTGGCTGTGGACTCTAATTAGCTAAAACTAGTTAGATATAAAAGAAATAAAGAAAAGTGACAATAATGTCAACCTCTTGTAATTATTTTCTGATGACGCACTAATATTGGATAATTATTGAAAATTTATCCTATTTGTATGAAATGAAAACAAAGACACTATTCGGTTTACGGTTTCTGACGTCAACTCCTTTGAAATGTATTGAGCGCTTTTGTCAGCGATTAAACAATCCAGAGGCCCTAGACAAGTGTCAAAGATTTCTATTCTATTCATAGAATAGATTAAAAAATGTATGAGATTGACATTAGCTAACGCCAAAGCTTATGTCAATCCAATACATTTTTTTATCTATTCTATGAATAGAATAGAAATCTTTGCCACTTGTCTAGGGCCTCTGTTCTGGAACAATTATTAATGTTTAGTCGCAATTTGAAGTTTAATGTCTATTTCAGAGATCCGTCATGATAGAGGACTTGAGTCTGTCAAGAAGTTCTGTTTGATTAGCCACTTAAAAAGTTTAAAATTACAAGACGTTTGCCATTCAATTTTGTTTAAATATATACTGACGGACTCATAAACTGCATCTAAGTAATAGACGACTTTGAAATAATTATTTTAACCAAGTATGCAAACTTTCTATACAGATTAAAATTGAAACCTCTAGATTGGTTCGTGAACTTTAAAACAGCGTAGGGTCATATCCTTAAGTTAAAATTTGTGTACTGGAAAGGACCTTAAGACTTTTTTGAAGAAAAAACAGAAATTTAAGGAAAATTGGTTTCATAAAAAAATGGTTTTAACAATAGACACAATCCATATGCAAGGGTTTATTTATGTTTTAATAAGGTGTATTACCTCCACGTGCCCTTATTACGGATTCTAATCGGTTCCGCATAGATTTTATTAAAATATCTTGCGGAATATTGTCCCAATCTTCTGAAAGTGCTGTTCTTAGTGCTGCCACTGTCGTGGACACAGGATTTCTCGCATATACAGCTTTTTTTAAATTGTCCCAAACATGCTCAATGGGATTAAGATCCGGGCTGCGTGCTGGCCAATGCATTGTACGTATCCCGACCTCTTCGCAATATTGTCGAACTTGTGCAGCAGCGTGGGGCCGGGCATTATCCTGCATTAAAGTAAAATTTTCGCCTATGAATCTCATGTAAGGCACCACGTGATCTTCTAAGATCTCTGTTATGTAGCGATGTGCAGTCAAACCCCCTCTATTACCGTTTTGACGGAACATGTCTATGAACACAAGTTCTGTTCGCCCGTTCATCGATATGCCACCCCAGACCATACACGAACCACCTCCAAAAGGAACACGCTCCTCAATGCAACTGTGAGCATATCGCTCCCCACGTCGACGATAGACTCTTCTGCGACCATCTGCACCATATAAACATGTCCTACACTCGTCCGTGAACAATACGTAGGCCCATTGCTCTTCTGTCCAATTTAGGTGATCACGCGCAAATCTTAAGCGAGTTTGTCTGTGAGCTACAGACAACTTTGGACCATTTGCTGGTCTAAAAGAGGTGATATCCGCTTCCTTTAACCTTCTTCTTATTGTTCGTGCACTCACATTTACTCCACGCACTTCATTAAGCTCTTTTTTGATGTTAACTGACGTGAAGTTGTAACAATAAATCGGTCATCACGATCGGTGGTTGCTCGAGTCCAGCCTGTACCACGTCTCCTTCAGTAAGAACCTGTCTCCACAAACCTTCTGTATATTCTAGAAACCGTAGACTGGTTTAAATTTAAATTTTAACCAATCGTTCGTTGATCCAAGCCCTCCCGCATCAGTGCTACAATTTGAGCCGCTTGTTCGGACGAAGTATCCATGTTATGGTTCAAAAACTCTTGATGAGTTAAAAAACTAATGCGAATCAATTTAAAACTTTGCTTTAAATAACACGCAAATGTGATACTACGAGTAAATTTTCTTTTCCCGGCTATATTCATTTGTTTTACTGCAGTTCTATTTTTAAATTTTGCTTTTTTTTAAGATTAGGAGCCAGTCTCTCCATATATTTATATAATTTAATCTAAAAAGTTTGCATACTTATTAAAAAAATCATTTCAAAGTAATCCTGAACTTTGATGCAGTTTATGAGACCGTCAGGATATTTATTATTATTTATACTTTAATACAAATTTTTAAGAATTTAGAAAGTTTCTAGAGTGGCTACCATGTACCGGAAAACACAGCGTGGGCAGGCCCTTCACAAGGTGGACCGACGACCTTATACGGGTGGCGGGCAACCGATGGAAGAGGGTGGCGAACAACCGGCCACGGTGGCGAAAATTGGGGGAGGCCTATGTCCAGCAGTGGACGTCTTTTGGCTGATATGATGATGATGGTGAACATAAATTTAATATAAATATTATTCACTGACGACTCCCTATATTTCGTACGTGAGTACTTAGTTATGAGTACTTACTCAGTAAATCGTTGAAATTCTTAGGTTTTAATACTTTAATATCCACTTATTATACTTCTAAACCTCACAGAAGAAATGCTCTAAACTCTAAACAATAGTAGGGAACTGTATTAAAACCCGTTGATTGGTTTAAAATACGTAGCTGAGAAACAGAGTGGAAAGAACGAAGCTAGTGGTGATGACTGGGAGTAACCCAAAAAACAGACGACCGCGACTTCCCTATAGTCAATTAAAATATGGTATAGTTATGTTCAATGTTACTTTGTTAGTTATTGTACGTACTTGATAAGTTAAACTAACACATAAATAAATAATTAGTACCTACATAAATAAATCATTCAGGATATACCTCTCAAGCATAATTGTTATACTTTACTTGTGACGGAAGCAGAGCAGTAAGCAAAAACGCGTGTAAAACCGCACCGTGGAAAGCTAGATAAAGCCCGAAATCATTGTTATACTTAGAGCATTGGTTTAATGCTCTAAGTTGTTATAGGTCTATACTAATATTATGACAATTTATTTCCAGTCTATTTCCTTACCTTCACATCAACACTTTGCATATCCAAATGGTGAGCGTATTTTCTAAACGGGGTCACCACAATCAACGAATTTGATATAGATAGTGGTTTAATTGTGAAACATTATTGTTTTCGTATAAAGACAAAGACTCAAACGTTCTAAGTAATATTAATTAGATAGTGTAAATATTTTCTTACTCTTATTAAACAATTATATCTATAACCTAAATAGCGGTTAGTCAAGAAGCGGGGAGACGCATAAAAGCTTAATTAGCAGTATCTTATCTTTAAGGCGGGGTTGTCCCAACAGAAGTTAGGGCAGAGCCCTTTGAGCCATTGGGTACAGACAATAATAATATTTAAGTGATCATAAATTTTTTTTTTTTTCTCTTTATTTAAGGATTTTTGTTAAAAAACATGTCAGTCCTATAGTATCAAAAACATAACTATCTTCAAAACATAACTATAATTCTAATAAAAATAAACATAGAAGATTTTATAAAATAGTATATGAAACGTAGTTCACGCTTCACACGACCATTTCATAAACTCTTCTTGCTGCGTCAGAACTACGTTCAGCTAATATACTATTAACTGATCCCAAGTTCGCCTTAACAATATTCAAATCCAAAAACAGTTTAATTAATAATTTTAAATAATCTCTGTGATCATAATTCGTTGGTCTTATTGGAGAAGTGACTTTTCCGGTTTAAGGCCAATGGCGACTGTCATAGACGTGGTGAAATCGTTCTGGACAAGATATTGAGCACTGTTTTATCATTCCATATCCAGGTAGTGCTGCCGACTTTTCAAAGAGTGCCGTTATGGACATCTGATGACCATTAATTTATACGGTTAATCAAATCACTCTTAAAGAAAAATGAAGCCAAACCTGCATCGCGATGCTATTGGTAGGTAAGCTTTAAAAATTTGGTCATTATAAAGTCAAATCCACATACACTAGTTTCAAAACCTATAATTATTTCGTTCATCAACAAATATTAAAATTTCAAGTGACACCATTATTTGGATTTTAATTTTGATTTATGTACTACAAAGTGTTAATTTTCTGCCGACATTCGAGGCTTTACATAAAACCTCGCGTAAAATATTGATAGAGATTGTCGCCAATGTTATCGAGTATTATTCGTAGAATTATTCTGCCCAATACAACACCCTTTCACGTCAATTTCAGCACTCTAATAAAAGTTTTTGATTTCAAATAAATCCTTTGCTGTTCTAGTTTAGTTAGTGTCAGTTAGATGATTAAGTTTTTATAAAATAAAAAAAGAATTTAGGTTAATTGCGTTCATATTTTCAGAAGCTTTTAAACGTTTTTTAGTGAAACTGTACGTAAACAATTACGGAGATGAATTATACCTGTTTGTTATACTCGTATTCATATCAGCACGAACATATCATCATCATATCGGCCTTTATTATCCCACTGCAGGAAAAGGCTACTTCTCATACAGAGAAGTTATGAGCATTGATCAAAACGCTTGCTCAAGGATTGGCGATTTCACACTTCCTCAGAAGTCCAGGTTTTCTCACGATGTTTTCCTTCACCGTCAGTCAGTAATGTCCAGATAAACTTCGAAAGCACATATTATTATGATTTGGAAAATCACATTGGTACTTGCTCGTATTCAAACCCCCGACCTCGTGTTTACGAAGCGGGTGCCTTCACAACTGGGCTATTACGAAACGAACACGATGCTAAAGTATTAATGTACCTAGTTACCTTTATTCATTCCTAGGTAATTTATTTAGTCAGTCACCTTCATCTATTACTAGATACTATTGAATCTCATGTATACTCAGCTGTTATTTTCACTTTTAATTGGTCTGTCCATTTTTGATTACTAGTCCATTGACTGATGTGCTTTTAATATTGAATGATCTGTCAGCATCGTACTACCACTTAAAACTGGAGAGTGATTCAGATATAATTGACAATTATTTGCCGTTCATGAAATCAATCAGGCTCGCATAACTGATTATTTTCTTTTTAAAAAAAATATTTTAAAGATAGATAGAAGTATCTATTGTGGATAAATATTTTGTTTGTTATTATTTATTGACATTAACTCCATTAAGATTTATGAAATAATCATTTCAATGTTAATGATTTATTTAAACTTTTATATTTGTAAACCAGCAATGGTCAAACATGTTGATACAATTTACTATATTCTACCTATATGCATGCTATCAGTGTTTTATTATGTACTACATGTGTCTTAGCAAATAAAAATCTCTTTATCTTTATAGACATTTTTGATATTTTATTTTTTTATTTAGAATTTCATACAATGAAGATGTATTGGCGGACTTAATGTCTTAGGCATTCTCTGCCAGTCTACCATAGGGTGATGCAGAGATGTAAAATCTATACTATTAAATAAAGCGGAATAGTTTGTTTGTTTGCTTGTTTGAACGCACTAATCTCTGTAACTACCAGTCGGATTTAAAAATTCGTTTTGCGTGTGTTACCCCAGTTTTCGAGAAAGGTTAAAGCCTTTATAACATCACACTACTTTCGACGGGAGAAAAGCAGGTAAGCAAAGACGCAGGTGAAACCGCGCGGCGGAAAGCTAGCATAATATAAAAATACATACATAAATTAAAATTTTATTATTTGACACGTGTTTGGAGTTGGGTTGACTTTCATGAAAGGAAGAGAGTTTCTAAGTTGTCAAAGGAGGCCGGCCGTGTGGACATCGGTTTTAGAATATGAAATCGTGCCATCTATACCCGTGGTAATATTTTCAGGTAACGAGCAGCAGCTTTACCTGCCTGTGTACTAGTGATGAAGAAACAACTTACTGCGGCCACTAACCCGCGTACCAAACGTTGACGACGACTTTTGCAAACTTTTTTCTAGGGACCTTGTGGCTCGTGTATTGCACTTGAGTACCTTATTAGTCGTACTTAGTAGGTACCTACTATTAAAACTACTGTTCTTTATGACAGTAAAAATCTGTTACAAAAATATAATTTTCAAGTGTAAGAACTCGTACTTCTTTTAAAATTATAAGGCAAAGTCACAAGGTGAGACGTGTACTATTTATTCGTAAGGGATTAGTTACCCAAATTTGGACAAAACGCTCGAGCCACGTTAATATTTCACTAAGTGAACACACATACAAATCTTGGCGTGTACAGATGACGAAATAATAAGTGCTACTAATTTCGAATTTCACCAACTGGACACACGCATATCCAGTCTCTAGTGTCGAGTTGGTGAATAACCCAATATTTCAGCACAAACGTTCATTACCTTTAAATACGACACGTTTGTCTCTGTTTAAGTATATAAAATAGTTTGTTTTAATAAAGGTTTCCTTTTAATGTTATTAATAATACTAGATAGTAAGCAATTACTTACTGTAGATTTTCTGGTTCAATGCCAATATTTAAATTCATTCATTCATATTTTAATAACATGTACAACTCAAAGGGTTGAAAATGTCCGTACATACAATCCTTTTGGTATATTTATACTTTTGAATACCTGTATCACATAATCCCGACAACAATGAACACGTCGTTCGTCCATCTAATGCGGGTCGTTCCGCGTTTCGTCTTCCGGTTTCCATTCCTGACATCACAACTGAGGCAACACTTCGTTTTGTGTTGTTATTTTAACAAGGAATAATTTCAACGATAAAATATTATTTTATTGCGTGGTTTGCATTGACGTCATCACAAATAACAGTTAATACATGCGGTAGAAGGTAGAGTAGTTTCAGTCTTAGCTACAATCATTAACACCCCTTTATGCTGACTCCAGCACGAATGGATCGGATCGACCAGAAAAATAGGTGCTATTCTATCTACTCATGGAATATGGTGCAAAGTATTAGCTTCCATACTAATGCATTTTGTACATTGAGTGGGAGTGTCAGATGCCCAATTACCAACCTCTCCTTTTTCTCTCCTTATTCACTTCTACCTCTACTGTCAACGGCTTGGTTGTGTTTTCTTGGCATTTATTTCTGCATTGATCAAAGGACATAACAATGTCTGCTAATTACGGCTACCGTTTATCATCAGCGCGGGACCGTTGTAGTTGTAAGTATAAATAAACTTAACTCAAGATATACAAATAGATGTTTTAGAAAGTAGATACTTACCTTTAGGGACACAACTAGCTATACTTATACGAAAGAGAAAAGCCTTAAATTTCGAAGATACCGACATTAATCAAGTTAAAGTTTGGACTCGGTACACGAGTTTGAGGCTAATGGGTTTGTCTATTAGTTTTTGGGAGGTCTTAGCAGGTGGTTTGGTGGCCCTAGAACAATGTATCGTATACTATGTGGTGCGAATCATAATAGGAAGCTCTTCTAGTATTAGATTTTCTGTCTGTTATAGTATATTGCTAGTGAAAATGACAAGAGGCTATATAGGTATGTAGCCGATGTAGTATAGCACTGTGTCTACAGTTGCCTATGCCATAGATGTCTGCACCTGTCGCTGACACACTTATCAAAAAAGTTAACTCTTTACTTGCAACTCAAGAGACGAACTTTACTAACAAAAAAACCCTAAAAGAGAGATATACTTAGTGTAAATAGGGCATAATTAATTTAAATTAATGAAATTTATTCACACATAAATTTATTTTGCAACTACCTACATTTTCTAACCCGTTGCATTCTGTGGTGTAGAGCACGTTAACACGTGTATAAATCCATAGCAATTGTTGCTTCACCCGACCGTAAATTAGCGTAATCTTGACTAGTTAAGTTAGTTCAGCTGTAAACGCTTTAACATATACCTAATTATAAAGGTTGAAGGAAGATTTCATTGCATTTTAACAATTTATAGTAACTGTATTTATACTAACTTTGAAACATAACAGTGAAGTTATAGACGTAAAAGCACATGTCATTCCAACATTCCATATGTCCATTCTATAAATCCATGAACATGAAAATCATAATATTTTCTCGCCATATAAATTTAGTCAAAAACAAATACCGATTCATCTTAATCTTACAACAAAGCAAGAATACTCGAAGTAAAGTTAAAGTAGGAATTATACAAGAAAACTCATTTAGTTAATTTCCAAACAAGAGAAATGATAGACCATGCGTCATAATCCCCAAAGTTTTAATTCCGCATTCAAAGATTACATCAAAAGTAATTGTAGCCTGATAAAGTATGGGCCACGGGACGAATTCCTTCTCAAGGTAATTTTTCGTTATAAAACTTTACAAACGATCATACAAATGAAAAAATTACGCAGCATTTGTCCTTTAAAAGTGTAGATTTGAAATATAAGATACCGACACCGCGTGGGTGCAGGGCAGGTATAACACAATAAAATAGCAATTTAGAAAGAAATGAGATAAAAGATTTTTAAATAACTAAATTATTTCAGGAAAGGAGAGAATAGGTACTATTTTTTAGTTTTCAATAGAATTCTATATACGGAATACTTATATATTACGAACAACAATTTTTCCAACTTAATAAATTATCAATCAACAACACATTCGTTTCGTTTGGCTTCAAAAAACTTTCAAAATTCATCTATACTTCAATTCAATTCAATTCAATTAATCTATACTTCCACTGAAGTATAGATAGCAATAAAACATAGTTCAATATTGAAAGTATTCAATTAAATAAATATGAACGTTGATTGAAAACGTCGTAGAGAAAATTCAAATATCCATAGCTAATATTGATAAATTTTGATAGGAATGAGAAATGGAATATTCGCCCTCTTTATTTAAGTGTTATCTATTATTGTTCAGAGTTGAATATCGTCAAAAGTAATTTTATAGCTTCTGTAGGTATATCAATGTAACTTTTTGGTTCCTGAAATGTCTGGTTTTACAATAAGTAGATACCTATAATTCATTAATGAAAATAACTGTTTAAACTTCTATTAGTGTCTATGTAGCGATTGTTGTTAATTGCAGTAAAAAAATATAAAAAGATAATCAATTAATCAATTAGCAACTATTGCGATTGTTAAAAAGTTCCTGTATATGTAACTTTCGATTGCATGTAAGACGATCGTTTCCTACCTATCCATTGTTAAGTACCTTGACTGATCTCTAGTGACCGGACGCTGCAATCCTTTTCACTAACACCGTGTTCTTTAAAAGGTACCTATAAACAATCGGTGGGCTTAACGGTCCACTTTAGTCAGTACGGTCTATACGCATGCTAAATTTTAAGCGATCTTAAAAATATCTAACCCCCATTAGGCTTAGGTAGCCATGGCCTAATAAAAAGTAATAGCAATTGAATACGTTCTGTTTACCTTTTATAGAAAAGGCGTTAGTAAAAAGGGCTTCAGCGTCCGGTCACGGGAGATCAAAGTGTATAATATATCTACGAAGTCTGGTTTTTCCTGTTGTCATTGTTTGTTGAAAATCGTACTAACGTGATGTTTGTTTTGACAAAAAATACTATTAACCTATGTTTGTCCAAATATACACCGGTTATAAATTTAAAGTTAATGTTTCAAAAGATTTAAGTGCGCCTGAAAAAATATTAACAGCAAGATGGAGATATGTCTTTGTATTTATACGTACGCTCTGCTCAGGCGTAAGTGTTATACTCACTACGACTATTTTATAGGTTAAGTACCTAGTTAATTTAAATTTAAGTTACTTAACGTGTTGTATATTGTAAGTATAGGTATTGTAGTAAATTGGAATTTTATACTTCTATTAAGTCAAAGTTAATGTTATAGATGTGCTACAACTAGTCCCAGCTCATGAGTAATTTTATACTTTGACTTGCCATCCGCGGAGTAGATTTAACCGCGTTAAGTTAAATCTTTGGTTACTGTTCTGCTCCCGTCTCCAGTAGCGTAATATTACATAGCCTAACCCCTTCCTCAAGAACTCGACAAGAAATCCGGTAGTTCCAGAGATTAGCGCATTCAAACAAACAAACTAAAGAACAAACTGTTCCGCTTTATATATTAGTATAGAGTGAGAAAAACCGAAAATTAGAGAACAGCTTCCGAATGAAGTGTTCTAAATAGTTTTCTAAAGAATTTTCGATTCGACTATTCCGTATTCAAATTAGTTGTGTAGTTTAGAAGAAGATAGAGGAGAAACAGGGCAAACAGCGATAAGTTAGTTAATTTAATGAATAACCATAAGGTGTAGGTGCCTAACAATCAAAAGATTTCTATGATAACTATTTTCTTCTACTGAATTTAAGTCGCAAGTGAAAAGACAGAATTTTTGATGTAATACCTGCTAATAATGGTACGTTGCCACGGTGTATGACTCTTAATATTTATTACTTACTAGCTGCGCCCTGCGGCTTCGTCCGCGCGAAAATTGCTATGTGTTTAATTAATGTAACTCGGGAATCAGAGCAATTTTCGGGATAAAAAGTAGCCTATGTCTCAAAACCAAATCTATCTACATAGGTACCAATTTTCATAGATCGGTTTAGCGGTTTAAATTTATTATGGTGGTTAAGTATTCTTAAACTTTCTAAATCACCGCGCAATTTTCTTAGTTGTTCTTTTATAAGAACCTTCTCCTGACAATAACAAACACAACAAACAAAGAATTAACGAAATTGATCTAGCCGTTCACGCGTGATGCCATGACCAAGGGAAAAAATAGGGATTCATTTTTATGTATATAGATACAACCCGTTATATCCCACTGCAGAGAAAAATCACTTCTCATACAGAAAAGGCATGAGCATTGATTACCACGTGTTCAAGGCTTGCTGTAATAACTAACGTTTAATGCCGCCATGCGTCGCAACGCCACGTAATTTAAAAAAAAAAAAACAGTGCTACAGTGAACCGTCTCGGACAGAGAACACCCTCGTAAAGTTTCATCACAATCTAATCAGTGATTTCAGCACGCATTGAGGACAAACATACAACAAACATTGATTTTTATATATAAGATTGTGTGAGCGCATCACTCAATCATTGTCCTCCTAAGATTTCTATTGGGTCATAAGTCTTTCGTAAGTATTTAAGCAAATTATTTTTATTTTTAGTAAGTCGATATTAAGATGTCATTGCATCGTGAACTTACATATTAAGTAGGGATAGATAATATGAGCCGGCTTCAAATATTCTTACGAACATGACCATGACCGAAGGATAAGACACTTTGGAGTGCGGCCAAAACATCACTTTGTGGGAAGGTCACGGATCCTGCAACAGGAAATATACACGAGAGTAAGGAAGGAACAAATATCTACAAATTTTGTTACTATTACGCTTTGCTTACGATTACGTATTCGGTGTTAGCTAGATAAAAAGCTTAGTTTTTTTTTAATAACCACCTACTTTTAATTTCATAAATATGTAGGTTACGAATTGTTATCACAAAACTTTCAAAAGGACGTAATTTATTTGTATTCCTAGTTTGTTGTTTTAAAGAATGAATAAATCACAACTTACATCTTCTTGTGAGTACAAGTTTAAACTAATACAGTAGATACCCACGCAAGTTGAGGCATTTGTATGAGTTAAGTGTAACTCGAGACAAGGGACTAACTTATACAATATATTAGATCGTGAAAAGTGAAAAGTTGCCTTGTATTTTATATAATATTTGAAGAACCTTTTTAACAACTTTAATTCATCATCATCATCATATCAGCCAAAAGACGTCCACTGCTGGACATAGGCCTCCCCCAATTTTCGCCACCGTGGCCGGTCATTCGCCGCCCTCATCCATCGGTTGCCCGCCACCCTTATAAGGTCGTCGGTCCACCTTGTGGGGGGTCTGCCCACGCTGCGTCTTCCGGTTCGTGGTCGCCACTCTAGAACCTTTCTGCCCCAGCGGCCGTCAGTTCTGCGAGCTATGTGTCCTGCCCATTGCCACTTCAGAGAAGCAACTCTGCGAGCCACGTCAGTTACTTTGGTTCGTCTGCGGATTTCTTCGTTTCTCAAACGATCGCGCAGGGAGACGCCTAACATAGCCCGCTCCATCGCCCTCTGAGCGACTTTGAGCCTTCGGATAAGACCCATAGTTAGCGACCACGTCTCTGCTCCGTATGTCATCACTGGCAACACACACTGGTCAAAGACCTTGGTCTTGAGACACTGCGGTAGTGCGGACGAGAAGATATGTTGTAGCTTCCCGAACGCTGCCCAGCCGAGTTGGATACGACGAGTGACCTCTTTCTCGAAATCGGACTTACCTAATCGGACTGTTTGTCCCAGGTATATGTACTCGTCAACGAATTCGAGCATCGAGCCTCCGACCGTAATAGGAGTGGGTGTAACATGGACATTGGTCATGACTTTAGTCTTGTCCATGTTCATTTTTAGGCCCACTTGTCGAGAGACTCTACTGAGGTCATCGAGCATTGCACTGAGCTCCTCCACGGTCTCAGCCATGACCACGATATCGTCCGCGAATCGAAGGTGAGTGATGTACTCGCCGTTTATGTTGATGCCAAGTCCATTCCAGGTCAGAAGCTTGAACACGTCCTCCAGTGCAGCGGTGAACAGTTTCGGAGATATAACATCTCCCTGTCGTACTCCTCGCTGCAACTGGATAGGCCTTGAGCTCTGACCATTAATTCGTACTGACATAGTGGCGTTTTCATACAAACACTTCAGCACTTCGATATATCGATAGTCAATATGGCACCGTTGGAGAGACTGCAGCACAGCCCAGGTCTCGATCGAATCAAAGGCTTTCTCATAGTCCACAAACGCTAAGCACAGGGGCCGGTTATACTCTGTGGACTTATGTATAACCTGCCGCAGCGTATGTATGTGGTCTATGGTACTAAAACCTTTTCGGAAACCGGCTTGTTCGGGAGGCTGGAAGTCGTCGAACCTGTTTGCGAGACGATTAGTAATGACCCTCGAGAACAGCTTGTAGACGTGACTCAGGAGTGTGATAGGTCTGTAATTCTTCAGAAGGGTTTTATCGCCCTTCTTGAAGAACAGCTCCACCACACCCCTGTGCCACGTCTGTGGCGTTTTGCCCTCGAAGAGGACGGCACTAAAGAGCCTCTGAAGGGCCTTCAGGACAGGATTTCCGCCTGCCTTCAGTAGCTCGGCTGTGATTCCATCCTCACCCGGCGCCTTGTTGTTCTTGAGCTGTCTGAGAGCCGTACCAATCTCGCACAAGCTGACGTCCGGGATGTCTTC
This sequence comes from Parascotia fuliginaria, assembly GCA_963082885.1. Classification (NCBI taxonomy): domain Eukaryota; kingdom Metazoa; phylum Arthropoda; class Insecta; order Lepidoptera; family Erebidae; genus Parascotia; species Parascotia fuliginaria. The sequence continues at coordinate 9,781,687 of OY720170.1, forward strand.
GGTGTAATGTCGAGTTAACCTAGCTCTTGGATCTGATGCTAGGCAGCTAACAGGTGCATGTTGTGTCGTGTATAACTGTCCGTAGAACCTCTCGACCTCCTCTAAAACCTCTGGCTTAGACGAGATGAGCCTGCCGTCCCCAGTCTTCAGCTTGACAAGTCGGCTCTGCCCGACAGACCGACCTCGTGCGAACACTTTCAAGCCTTTGTTGCGCTCTATAGCCTCTTTAACACGTTGTGTGTTAAATTGGCGAAGGTCGCGAGTCAAAGACTTGGAGATCCGTCTGTTGAGCCGCCGATAGTCACTAGCTTCCTCTGGGGACCGCAGTACCATCCTGCGCCTTTCGTCCATAAGTTTGAGGGTCTGGTCGGTGATCTTTTTCGGTCCTTTACTGTGGTGGGCTTTAAAGATGTTCGACCCTACCGAACGGACAGTTTCCACGAACCTGTTGCTGTATTCGTCCACGTCTACGCAATCGCCGAGGCTTTCGAAGCGGTTATGAAGTTCGAGTTGGAAACTCTCGGAGCTATGAATTTGAATCGGTGCAGGTCGGAGCGCAGACTTCATCAGTCGAGACCGGTCCAGCCTAGGGTTGATATTTAATGTGCCTCTTACCATCCGGTGATCGCTTCCGGTTTTCACCGCATTGATCACTGAGACATCATTAAATATTTGCCGCCTGGTCGACAAGATGAAGTCAATCTCATTTTTTGTGACACCGTCAGGACTAATCCAGGTCCATTTGCGGCTATCGCGCTTCTTGAAGAAGGAGTTCATCATAAAGAGGCCCTCCTTCTCCATGAAGTCAGCCAGCATTTGGCCCCGGGGATTCCTGGATCCAAATCCAAACTGCCCCACTCTCAACTCGTTACCGCCTCGTCTACCCAGCTTCGCGTTGAAGTCCCCCATGACAACAGTGTATTGGGTCCTAGAGGAATGTATAACTCTGGAAATGTCCTCATACATAGCCTCGACCTCATCGTCGGGGTATGTCGAAGTGGGAGCATAAACCTGTATGACCTTCAGCGAATACCGTTTGGTGATTCTGAGTATAAGGTATGCTACCCTCGTCGACACACTCTCGATTTTCACCACGTTGTTCACGAGGGACTTGTGGACGATAAACCCGACTCCACCTTGGGACAGTTGGTCGCCCTCCCGGAAATAGAGCAGGTTACCGGACTTAAGGGTTATCGTGTCCTCCCCCTGTCTTCGGACTTCTGACAGTCCCACTATGTCCCATCGTAGCCTGCTCAATTCTTCCTCCAGTTCAACAATCTTCTCGTCATTCCGCAGTGTGCGCACGTTGTATGTTGCCAGGGCCAAAGGTCGTCGGTTTGGGTAGCCTGGCCGCACCCGGGGATTCTTCGCACCCCCTACCCCGCCGTTACCATGGCCGCTACCGTAGCCAGGAATAGCGGGATGACCGGGGACTGGGGGCCATTTCTTCTGGTGTAGCTCCATTTAGGGGGATGTTGCCATAATCGCCACGCTTGGCAGGCGGGTTGGCGATCGCAGTGGTGGTAGCTTTATCACAGGACGCTGCTGCCCGTCCTGTGTTGTGCTGATTTTTCTACCACCCGTTTTCGTAACGGTTTAACCGCCGTTATTCGGTAGACTGATGGACTGACATCATTTTGTCCTTAGTCGCCTTGTACGACACCCACGGACAGAGAGGGTTGGGGCTATTCTTTCCCGGCCACCACGCGGGGGCGGCCACAACTTTAATTACATTTACTTTATAGAGTAAATAACCCAACAAGAGTGGTCAAGTTTACTTTATAGAGTAAACAACCGAACAAGGGTGGTCAAGTTTAACAATGAAAATCATTATAATGGGGCACCATTAAGTTTGCTAATCTTCGGGACTACGGCGATAAACACGCAAACGTTTGGGTCTTTGTGTTGTTGCATCAAATTTAGCCCTATCTAATGAATACTACCTATAGGACATATCGGTATGGTACCTATCGGACGACAACTGCACAGCAAATACAAGGACTTTATGATTATAAAAATAAATTTATAAACCTGATTATAGTGAAGTACAAACTTTTGCAAAACGTAATAGAATACATGTCGGATGAAACGTTCTGCTATTTTATGAAGAGACAATTGTGCCAATAATTAAACCACAAAACGAGAAAAGAACCGTGGAATAGCGATTGCGATCCCTTACCCGACTTAAATGTCCGATTTGATCTGTCTCTGGTTAAATGCGACAACGACATTAGGATTGTAAAGGATTAGACGCATGTACTATGTTCGATGTCGCAACCCTCTTAATTTCCATATAGCCCGAGACAACACTTGTTGGATACAGCTCAGGATTAACAAAGCTAACATGTTTCATTTAAGCTTGTAATATTTTTATAGCGGTTAATAAATACATAGGTAATTATATAAATTTTTAATTAATTAATTTTTAATTATTACTCAAAATACTACATATCTTCCCAGCAAGATGATAAGACTTGGAGAATTAATTGGTGAGCTTAATACGAGTTAAAGACAAGACAGCTATTAAATTGAAACCTATTATCAGTTTAATTCTGATAGGATTGTAAATTCAGATGAAAATCCAGTCTAACTTCGATAACCGATGGTTAGCATAAGTAAAAGCTTAAATGAAAAGACAACGTGACTCATTTCCTTTCATATAATTAAGTTAGTGTGTAACTTTAAAAACTTGAATAGTTAAAGAGCATTTAACCTATTTGTTACGAACTTTCAAAGAACCAATCCTCCAATCAATGAGTGGATAAAATATCTGCGAAAGGAAAGTTAAAAGGAAGGACCACATTAATGAATAGTGTTGCTAAATAAATAATAGTCTTCCTGCTAGAGAGAATGGTGTAGAGCGCTTGTTTATTTCTTTGGCTATGAGGATATCGTTTTAAACTTTTTAATGTGGCAACGTGCAATCAAATAATATTAAATTTAATGTATTTAAAAAAAATAGCCGTGACATCTTTACTGACAGTAGAACAGAATATTTTATTATTTTTGTGACAAATAATAAACACGTAACGTTGAATCTGTAATAATTATTATATATTAAGCGAACAATCTCAGTGAAATAAAGACGGAGATATTGTGTAAATCATCGTAAGGTTAACTATTGCATAATGTTATTTCCCATCATGTAACCCTTTATGAGACCGGGTTCGATAATAAAAAATTTATCCAAATATGCCTTACAGAATATTGGATGCTGCATTTGCGTAACCCAGGTTTTGTATCGATATTTTCGTATAGTCCAGGTCAGCGTTCACATTTTTAATTACGAAAGAAAACAAACATCTGCATGCGACGTATTTTTATAAGTTTTTGCGTTTTTTTCAGTAAAACTACATATCCATATTTTCTTGTAAATTCAGCAGGCCAACTGTGTATGGCTTCACCTTACTGAAGAAGTCACATAATTTAAGACTATCCGGATAGTATTGTGCCTGCAGGCGTGTCCAGTATCCAAGGCAAGACGTGTTTAAAGATTTATCTTATCTATACATATAATAAAAATGTAACCGATCGCTGTCTGTACATGGAAAATATATGAGAAAAAAAATTATTGGGGCCTTTATCAACGCAAATAGAACCCAAAACAATGATTGTTACAATTTTTGTCTGTTTGTCTGTTTGTCTGTTTGTCTGTTTGTCTGTTAGTCTGTTTGTCTGTTTGTCTGTGCGTTTGTTGACGCTAATCTCAGAAATGGCTTATCCGATTTAGATATGGTTTTCACTAATACATTGTGGTAAGCTTCACTTAACATTTAGTGTTTGTTTTATGTCAATCGGTTCATAAATAAAAAAGTTATGCCAATTTAAAGAATCACGTCGAACATTTTCTAATAGAAACAGAGACTAACAGGTTACGGAATAGCTGATAGCGTTTTTATTTTTCGGATTCCTCTCATTCTAAACAATCTTCCGTTTAGTTTTAAATCAGTCCAGTTTTCAGTGAGCCTATGTTTCGCGATGACAATAATAAAGCCCATGGTCAGACACAACTAAAAGTTGTGGGCGTGGATCTAAGTATTAGCTGTTTTTCGCACGGTCAGCTTTATGTAGCTCTATCACGTGTTAGCATTCCTAGCAGCCTGTATGCTTTGATCCCCGATGGCTATACGTCTAATCCATACATCCATACACCCATACATATTATATAAGGCTTTGTACTGACTGACTGACTGACTAACAGACAACGCACAGCCTAAACTGCTGGTCGTAGTGACTTGAAATTTGGAGGGTGTGTTTGTCTAAATGTCTAGAGGTTGTACTAAAAAAGGGTTTTTAAAATTTAATTCCTAAGTGTGTGAAAAGGGATGAAATCGATTGTATGAATCTTCTTCATTTTTTAACTTGCAGTTTTGAAATTTTGTTTTGGAATACTTCTATTTAAATAAAAAATATACTTATAATTTTATTTTAACAGGGGTGGATTTAGAGGGGTGAAATTAGGGATGAAATATTCTATACAAAGATCTTTAGCTTTTGAAATTTACAGGGAGGGGGAGGGAGGGAAAGGAGGGAGGAAAAGGAGGGAGGAAAAGGAGGGAGGAAAAGGAGGAATTGAGGAGAAGGAAGAAGGGAGGGGAAAGTGAGAGGGAAGTGATTGGGGAGTGAGAGAAAAGTGATGGGGGAGTGAGAGGAAAGTGATGGGGAAGTGAGGGGGAAGTGAAGAGGAAGTGTGGCGGAAATGCGGGAGAAGTGAGGGAAAAGTCAGGAAGAAGTCAGAGGGAAGTCGGGGGAAAGCCAGGGAGAAGTGAGGGGAATGTTAGAGGAAAGTAAGAGGAAAATGAGGAGAAGTGAGGGGAAAGTGACGGAGAAGAAACGGGGAAGTGAGGGGGAAGTGAGTTGGGTGAGGGGGCAGTGAGGGGGAAGTGAGGGGGAGTGTGGGGGAGTGAGGGGAAGTGAGGGGGAGTGACGGTTAAGTGAGGGGTGAATGAGGGGAAAATGAGAGGAAAGTGAATGTGAAGTGAGGGAGACAGTAGATGAAAGGAGGGGGAAGGAACGCGGAAACAAAAGGAGTTCTCGAATGGTGGAAAAAGGGAAGGGAAACGATAGTTAGCGATAGGAAGGGAGAGTACAGGAGGAAAAGAAAGGAGAAGGAAGGGAGAAGAGAGGGGAAAACGAGGAGGCAAGGTAGAGGGAAGTGGAGGAAAGGGCAAGAAATGTTGGAGGAGGGGCAAGGGATGCTGAAGGAGGTGAAGAGGAGAAGGAGGAGGGGAATAGAGGAAGGAGTAAACTGTGGAGAGTGGAAAAAAAGTGCATTAGGGAAGAAGGGGAAGGGGAAAGTTATTGTAATGAAAATTTGCCTTTGTGTATTGTATATTGTTTTTACGAGAGATATCTTTAGGTAGGTGAAAGAGGATTTGTATGAATGGGAGATTAAAAATAGTATGAAAAACAGTATTTAAACAATATAAAAATGCTATCTACCTATATACATAAAAGCAAAAGGTCACTCACTCACTTATCACGAAATCTGAGAAACAACAAGTGCTAGGAATCTCAAACTTTGCATTGTCTTTCCTATTAGGATCGCCTACTTACCTATTCGCTCACTTAGACGGAATTTTGCGAAATCCACCCCCTAAGGGGGTATAAAGGGGTGGCAAAGTTTGTATGAAATTTCTATAGTTTTTATAGTAGGAATATCAAATTTCTAGAAAATACTCTTTTTTTATTATTCAGCAACCCCCCTTATTAAATGGGCAAATAAGAGTCGCAAGTTTGTGTGAAAGTGGTTTGTCAGTTTTAGCGGTAGCGGGTTTAAACTGGATTCGCCATAGAGACGGATAATACTGATACAATGTACGATTGCCATAAAATCAGGCACGCAATATTCTCATAGAGGCACCCATCTGAATTTTCACGCGAACGAAGTCGCGGGCAACAGCTATTACTAATACAATGTACGATTGCCGTAAGATTAGGTAAGAAATATTCTCATACAGGCACACATCTGAATTTTCACGCGAACGAAGTCGCGGGCAACAGCTAGTATAGCTATAATTTTAGAAAGTATAATGCTTTGAGTACCTAACACTTGCACCAGTAGCGAAGAGTCACTATTCCGAGGAGGGAAGTCGGTGGGATTAAATTAGTTTCGGAAGGCTAGTTACCTAGTCTTTGAGTAGACTAGTGATAGGTATAAGGAGGTCAGGACATGATTTAAAAGGGAAGCCGGCAGGAATCGTGTTATATGGACGCTTCGCCACTGACTTGCACCTATTTTAGTTTTTAATTTTACTATTTTATTATAACGGGTGGCGCAAAAGTAAAGACCCTATTTGGTTCAGCTATAACATTTTTTCTAAATTAGAAAACTAGATTTAGATTTTTTTAAATGTATATTTGTGCCATTAAATTTCGTACCATTAGGATTTAAAGATGATATCTTTTAAATGGTGACCTCCAGAGTTGATACACATTTGAGCCCTATTTATGACATTTTGCATAACTTGCCGTAACACTTCCTGCGATATGTTCGTTATTTCTTGACGAATGTTTTCTTTTAGAGCTGCGAGAGTCTGTGGCTTGTTCACATACACCCGAGATTTCAAAAAACCCCAAAGAAAGAAGTCTGGACTGGTCAGATCGGGTGATCTTGCAGGCCAAGGCAAATCGCCAAAACGAGAGATAACTCGGCCTGGAAAAGCGTCCCTCACTAAGTCCATAGTGTCGCGCGCTGTGTGTGCCGTAGCGCCGTCTTGTTGAAACCAGATGTGCTCCAGCCCCAATTCGTCCAAACTGGGTATCAAAAACTCACGTAACATGGTTCTGTAGCGTTCTCCAGTGACAGTAATCGCATTGCCTCCAGCGTCTTCGAAAAAATAGGGTCCGATCACTCTGTCAACACAGATGCCACACCATACAGTAACTTTTAGTGGGTGTAGAGGTGTTTCTTGAATAATGCGCGGATTATCAGTGCCCCAGAACCGAGTATTCTGCTTATTGACATGCCCTGAGAGATGGAAATGGAAACGCAGGAAGTGTTACGGCAAGTTATGCAAAATGTCATAAATAGGGCTCAAATGTGTATCAACTCTGGAGGTCACCATTTAAAAGACATCATCTTTAAATCCTAATGGTACGAAATTTAATGGCACAAATATACATTTAAAAAAATCTAAATCTAGTTTTCTAATTTAGAAAAAATGTTATAGCTGAACCAAATAGGGTCTTTACTTTTGCGCCACCCAGTATAAAGCGAAAGAGTTGGTTTGTTTGTTTGAACGCAGTAATCTCTGAAACTACCAATCGGATTTAAAAATTATTTTTGCGTATGATAGCCCAAATCTCCACGAAGGATATAGGATGTTAAATCACGCTACTGGCGACGGGAGCCGAGCTGTAAGCCACGACGGGGGTGAAACCGCGCCACGGAAAGCTAGTAAAATTTAATAAAAGTCGAACATCAAGACTTTTATTCTGTAGACTACTGCCCTAACAGGATTTAAGCTTGTTCCCTAATCCAACGGTCTTCCTTTATTTCTGGAAATTTTCTGGGTTCAAAATAAATACTTTCATATTTGGAAACCTTTTTTGCAATGTCGCATTATGCTCGGAATACCGATTGCCTCTAGAATAGGAAAACTGCGCGTGTAATATTTGAAGGTACGTAAACAAACAATGGAGAAAAATTTGACGATTCTTCCTCGCCGAAGAAGCCTTGATTACGTCTTATTTTGTGACTACGGTGTAACCTGCAGTAAACTTTAAGCAATAAAAAGGTTAATGTCATAATAATTAAGATGCTTTAACCTGTTTCGGAGAATTTCCTTTTCTAAATTGCAAAGTTAATTTGAAGCCAACGAACGTAAAGTACTTTTGGCAATAATACTAAGACTTTTGCAACTCATCAGTCCATCTCTCTTGAGGGACCTGTGTGCCTGTCATCTGTTTTCCTCCTCGCACCTTTCAGTAAAGTCCTCTTAGTCCACTTTGGTGTACGTGCTAAGTAAGTAGCCCGTTTCCATTTAAATTGACAATGGAGTGTTGTAATGCTTATTCTTATTTTCCAGCGAGTAGTACGGTTCTTCTGTTTGTGTTTTTCTCATCTACAAGGAGAGCTTCAACAAAATATACATCTTATCTAATTATTTATCGAAAAATTGACTAACAAAGCATATCACTTAAAATTTTGTCTACATTAATCCACGGAATAGGGTTCGTATTATTTATGTTCACTTGGAATAGACAATTGAAAATAATTACTACTCGAGGGATAATTAATGTCAATTCATTTAGGCAAAATTTACGCAGCATAAACTACGAAATGTTAATATATAGTATAATATATAAATTTGAATGCCTAATATTGTAGTCTGTCTGTAGCTTAATCGCGCTGCGTATTTCCAATGTATATATCACCTTAAAATTGTAAATACCGTTAGATTATAATCTATCTCGCGAGATTGTGAACAGTCCAAAAATTGTGAACTGTAACATACTTATTTTTCGGCAGATTATAATCTATCGTTAGATTATATCTAACGATATTTACAATTTTAGGGAGTCATATACAAGGCCAAAACACAGTCATAGAAAAGTGCTCGTGTATACTTTGTATTGCAATTTTAAAGACCCTGTCCCGAAAATGTTTGAAAAAAAAAAGCATGCAGTTGTAACAACTTTTCGTTAGTAATTTTATGAAATTGTCTACCAAAAATATATTATTATGTATATTATTCTACAGCAGTCCATACGCAAAATACACTCATAGTCGTGGAGTTGTGGAAAATAGCCTGTTCATATCAATATTACACAGTACATGAGACGGGGGCTGGTTAAGCCAGAATTTTTCTATAAATATTTATAACCCTATTAATAATATAAATGCAAAAGTTTGTGTGTATGTATGTATGTATGTGTGAGTGAGTGTGTGCGTGTGTTTATTTACTACTCCGCGCCTAAACGGTTAAACCGATATTGATGAAAATTCGTATGTAGATAGATTCGGTGCCGGAGACGGACATAGGCTGTTTTTATCCCAATAATCGCTCTAGTTCCTGAGTTATATCAATTTCCGAGCCGGCGAAGCTAGTGAGAAATAACACCACAAATTGGACTCCAAATCAATCAAGTGAAACAATTTCATTCCTTTGTTATAAATGAGGTACCTATATAAAATTTATGTGTTTTATTTTTTCCAAATAAAACAGTCTAGGAGATGATTGTCTTCTTTTTTAAAAAAACTATTTTTTTCCATTATGTAAGTACTTTTATTATAAAACATGTCAGTCCTATAGTATCATAAACATAATCTTCAAAATATAACTATAATACAAATAAAAATAAAAATAAAAGATAAGTTTATGAAATAGCATACGAAACGTATTTCACGCTTCATACCACCATTTCATGAACACTTCTTGTAGCGTCAGAACTAGGTTCAGCTAATATACTATTAATGGAACCTAAGTTTGCCTTAACAGTATTAAAATTCAAAAACAGTTTGTCTCTGGCTCTGCGATTTCGATCGTACTCCAACAAGAGATGGTGGACATCGTCGATTGTACCACAAGATAAACAATTGGGCGAGATTTGATGAATTTAGAATATTAGAATATTAGAATTGGGCGAGACAAACTTCTTCATTATATATGTCCAAATTATTTGTAATCAATCGACACCTTTGATAAAAGACTGCGTCCATAGAAACCCTCGCGGTCGCTCTATAAATCAGTGCGAGGCGAACGCTCATGCTAAACGGTATCTCTGTTGCGCTGTGCAAGCCCAGAACCTAGCTTCTGATAAATTACGATTTGTCCGTATGCATACTAGAGCTGTGAATTTTGTATTAATCTTGATGATTAGATTACTATGAAATATACGAGAGTACCTACTTGCGTACTACTGTAGTGTATATTGTAAAACTTTGGTAAAAAAGTGAAATATTTCCAATCTATACGCGATTCGTTTTACACCCTTGCGTTCTAGCCTTGTATAAAATGGAAAGACGCAACGGCCATACTGCGTTGCGTTTCGCTTGCCGGAACGGTAAATTTAATTTTTAAAGTAAATACTAAATAATACAAGTTATCTCGTGATAGAATTATGTATTCCCAACAAAGTAATTTGTAAGACATGAATTTGCCAGTTTCAATTGTACTCATGGGAGTGCATTACCACTTTTGAGCTTTCTACTTTTTTTTCAATATTTGCTATATTTGAAAGGAAAGGGCAAGATATAGATTCAATAATTGAACTTTAGATACCGTAATTTTCTATATCGGCATGCAAGCACTTTTGTGTATTTAGATAACATCTTACTTTTCAAGAAATAATATAAGCCGAAATAAGTAGAATATTGAAATATGTATCACGCTGAAAGTATAGACAATTTCAAATTTAATATAATTTATAACAGTGGCTTGGGTAATGCTATATTTGTTTCTGAGGCACTTCGACAGATACGACCCTAAATATTCATGCTTGAAACTTTTTCAAGTATAAGATGAACTTTTTCAAATCACATACTTTTTATTCGTAACCAAGAAGGGTCGAGAGAGTAAGAGCGAAAGCGTGTACACTTCAGTCGATTTCACTTCAGTTGAAATTTAAGCTCGGTTGGGATCAGCGGTTTTTGAGATTGTGGTCGCTCTTTGTTATATGCGTATAATATAAAACAGGTAGGTACGAAAAAGGGATCTAAAAAAAGTTCACTGTTATTTACTGCGACGAATGGCAAGCCGTCTTCACAATACAACTGTTGAAAGCCGAGGACGTGATTTGTACCTACATTTTGGTACCTTACCGTCAGCGCGCCTGAATTTTATGTTTAAAGGTCTTCATAACTCAAAAGCAGTTATTAATGGGTACACAATAATATAAATAAAGGTAAATTACAAAACTTTAGGAAACGGTAGTAGCAGCAATCTAGGGCTTAGGTCAATGAAGCAAAAAAAGGATATTTCGATGTCTCTAATCTTAAATACTACTACTTTAGTGGGTGCAAGGTTAGGTCTTATACAAAGGGATGGATGTGAATGTATTAATAGGAGGTACCAGCTACTTCTCACAATTTTCGTTGCAATATTCAAATATTTGTGTGGACTTTATTATGACAAAAGTTTTCTTTCAGTGGTTGAATGCCGACCGTTTTGTCCCAATTACTTACATACTGTGCTAGCTAAGATTGAAATTGATGATATTGCCGAGCGGTAAATGTCTTATACTCGTAACTATCACTTACATAGAGTGTGAATTGCTACTTTTACTAATTCCTACTTCGTTTGAAACTACTGGAATCGTAAATTTTACAATTTTCCTAAGCCGTTTTTCCATTGTATTACAACTGTATTGTAATATATAGGTACTGAATTAGTTTCACTCACTTTCATTGATAGAAATATCTTTCTTCTCTATCTATATTTTTCTTCGTTTTAGTTCTGTTTTAATAGTATTGTAGCCATGTAGAAACTGGCAAACGAAGAAAAGTATTAATCACTACATAGTATAAAACAAAGTCACTTCCCGCTGTCTGTCCCTTTGTATGCTTTGATCTTTAAAACTACGCAACGGATTTTGATGCGGGTTTTTTTAATAGATAGAGTGATTTAATAGAAAGGTTATTATGTATATAACATGCATAATATAGTAGAGAAACACTGATAAATTTAGATCTTTTTAAAGTGTAGTCGTAAGTAAACAATTTTTTTGCGCTCACCTACAAAATAGATCAAAATAATGTACTACAGTATTATACACCTTAAAAAGATCTACAAAAAAGTCTGCAATAGTATATCTCTATCTCTAAGAGATAACCCACAATAACCATTTTTTATCCTTTACTTTTTATGAGAAATAATGGCTTATTTGCGAAGCGATTTTAAGCAATACAGCATTAATCCTCATCAAATTAAGTACCTTAAATACATTGTGCATTTAATATAAATCAATAATTCACTTTGCAGCATGTAATTTAAATAAATATTTTCAAAGATATTACAGATTAAAAATGCAGGGAGGGATATTCTGTAGTAAAATTAAATATACTACAGAATGTGTAAATACAACGTTCACAGCATTTGTATTTCTTCGCCCAGGCAATGCTGATACTAAATATAGTAGCAGCATTGCACCCGTGCGAAGCCGGGGCGGGTCGCTAGTATTTTATACATAATACTATAATTTTTTTTTGTAATATGTAAAAATATAATTCTCCTGATTCATTTAAATAATTACGTATGGACGTCTAAATCATAATTACGTCATTGTTGAAGTGACTGAGGCTTAGATTTCTTCTATTTCCAGACATCAATTACTAAAGTCAAAGTCATCAAAATATTAATAGGACAGTCGCTATAGTACAACAATACAATAACACACTAAAATTTACAATAATATTTGTTTCTAGAGCTAGACTCAATAGCAATAAAGCAAGTTATTCAATTAAGTTACAGTTATTTAATACAAATAATAGCATTGTAGAAACTGTTATCGATTAACTGTAACAAATACAATTTGATAGTATTTATCATTCCAGTCACCTTTCGATTTCTGTAATATGTTGATATCATGAAGATTTTGACTTATCTCTCCTTGTGATGCTAATATTTGCTTATTACAACTAACATAAATTTATAGAAAAGACAGGCCATTACTGTCCCACTGTAAAGAAACTCTTATTAAACAAAGAAGACACGAGCATTGATCACTAGGCTTGAAGGAACACAATTGAATGAGCGCACGAGGCGACGATGATATATAAGAAAGAGAGTTAGATCATAATAGAAGTGACGGAGATAAATAAATAGATAATAAAATTGTTATTGAAGATTTTGATTAAGAACCGCAACTGCAAAGTAAGAGAAAATGTTTCATAGAAAATACTCTTAGAGTTGAGTCCAGTTTTACAAGTGCAAAAGTTCAAAAATAATGGTGTGATTGATGACTTGATCGGTATTAAGTAGATATTTTAAGGCGAGCTATTTCCACAAATGCTCATAAACTCGTTCTTACTTTTGCGTTTTATTCCTAAACGAGATGGAATTATTCATTATTTAATCTATAAATTTCGGTAATTCAATACGTAATGTCTGCAATTTGGTTTAATCGATTTTAGTCTGAAAGATAAGTCTAAACTAATTTTCAAAGCCATTTCATTTAGTGTATATTAGTTTTTGTGTAATTAAACTTATATCAAATGAATTGTTGTTTAAAATGTAGCTTTTTTCGGTAAACAAAAAGTAAAATTTTGAACGTCTTCTCCTCCGTTTCCTTATATAATTTTTCATTCTTACTGAGGCGTCCGCGCTGCTCGTTCAGTCCCGCTGGGACAGCGTCAGAGGTAGAGGCTAGGAATAAGCGCGTAATTAAAATAAATTATAGCTTTACAAATTAAGGCTAAACAAATAATAGTAATAGAAAAGGTAAATAAGTATATTTTGACATTATGTTTCTGTTATGAATTCATTTTTATTATAAAATGTAATTTTATTTACAAAATGTATTGTATTTTGGGTAAACTGACGTTTCATAGGTGTCAAAATATAGTTAATTACATGTAATTATGACGTCACGTTTGGACTTTGTATTACAAGTGGGCACGAGTACAATCACTGTCAATAAAATCCTAAATCTGTACTATTATATAAAGCGAAAGAATTTGTTTGTATGTTTGTTTGAACGCGCTAATGTCTGGATTTTTTTTTTGCGTATATTAGCCCAGTTCTCAAGAAAGGTTACAGACTATGTAACATCACGCTACTGGCGACGGGAGCGGAGCAGTAAGCTAAAACACGGGTGAAACCGCGCCGCGGAAAGCTGAAAGACAAGAGTGAAAATGGTATGCTTGTTTGCCATAAAAATCTCAAATTTTGCATGAGGGTTCCTTTTAAGATATCTAGGTGCTCACTAAGACGGGATTTTGGAAAGTTTGACTCCTAAAGAGGTTTATAGGGCTGACAAAGTTTGTATGAAACTTCTATAGTTTTTATAGTTATTTCCAAATTACTAGGAAATACTTATTTTTAAGCTAAGCTACTCTAAGCTAAAAGGGTAAATAGGAGTCATAAGATTATGTGACATTTCGTCAATTTTAGTAATAGCGGTTGAATATATTTTAATGGGATTCGCCTTAGAGACGGATTATACTGATAATAACTGATACCTACATGAACACTTGCCGTAAGATCAGGCAGACAAGATTCTCATACAGTCACACATCAGAATTTTCACGCGAACGAAGTCGCGGGTAATACCTAGTGAGTACGCATACGTGCGTATGCATACCTACCTACATTTTAGTTCCCTAATACTAGATCAATAAAACCATTTAATATTTAGGTGTTTCTACAATATTGTCAATTTGCTACATACTCATACACGTTCTGAGGCCCTAGACAAGTGGCATAGATTTCTATTCTATTCCACTTGTCTAGGCTCTCTGATAGAAATCTTTGTCTACAACTAAAATATTATGAACTATCGAAAATTATAAATATTGAATATCTTGTATTTTAGTAGAAGGATATTCTGTTCATTGTTGTATAAGTATTGCGTTCTAGGTCCATGAATCATCGTACTAGCACGATTCGATAGAATGTTGAGTTGGAATTCTTTATTTCTGTATCCTCGTTGATGGCCTGCAAGTTTATGGTGATATTAAATGCCAAGAAGTGATGTTCAAAGACAGTACTTCTTTCAAGATCATCAGGTATACCTACTGAAATAAACATGTCTTCCTGTATATTACACTAATAATCGACATTTAAGGTAAAGTATATTCGATTATATAATAAACCATTAATAAGCTTGCTTTATTATAACTTAATCCTTTAGTTAGATTTGGGTTTTGTAATTTGACATCACAGCACCGCTAACCCAAAATAATAATGGCATAATTTAAATAACGGTATTAGCTATAGAGTTTGAGGAATCCATGAGCATTTCTTTCAAATTATTTCACAGCAAATGATTCTGAAAATAATTTCGCAAGTAGCGATTTCTTTTGCTTTTGTTCTCTAGGGACCAGAGCCGATGGCTTCTAATATTGAATAAATGATATGAGCCGTATCGGATAAATACAATTATTATATCTCTGTTGGTAAAGATAAAGTAAATTGTTTCTGACGCAGAGCAATCGCAATCCATGCACTAACTTTACTTTACCTTTGTTATCTATTTTAACGAAAGTTTAATATTGGTTAATAGATAATAATTAAATAAAAATACTAATAAAAAAATCAATTATTATTATTAAATGCATATTTTATTATTCTTCTATATCTACAGTTGTAGGTAAATTATATGGGAGAACAATGTCATTTTCTAAATATCCGCATATCATTAATAAGATTTGCGGTATATTATAATAATAGTGGTGTGTCACAATAGGAGATGTTTCGGCTATTTGATTTGTCATTTGTCACCTGTTGATTTGTTAGATTAGTTAGGCAATTGTGAACAGTGCATGCATACCGACGCGTGAGTCACCGGAACTTTAGTGAATGCATTCGTGAATATGGTAGCGCTTTTTGACCTCAGTAATGGTCATACCACTTAACTATGCATTTTTTTAACGTTTGTAATATTTGAAAGGTAATCAAGGCAAATGGTCTATTAAAATGTCAAACCTTTTTTGATAATCAACCCTTATACTTATTTCCTTTATACCTACTTCCCACCTGAATGAAAAATCACTAAATAATTGGTAAAAAAATGTCACATGTGCGGTAATAACGTCAGATTTTTAAACTTTTGGAGAAGCTTTATAGAACGCGATGTAAGTTTAGCACCTGCTCCCGTTACGGAACTGGGATGCCTACCTATATAAAAATTCTTATGCCTTCGGGAGCAGTGAGATAACAAATGATGAAACAATGACGCCATCATGTTAGGTGGGCCATGGAGGCATTATACCCCCCGCGCGCGGGGTAGGTGCGCAACGTTGCCGCTCCGCTCCCGCCTTCAACCCGCGCGACTTGCAGCGCTCGCTGGCTCGACAGACGACTCATACCGCGTGGTACCTTCCACCGAGCGTCCGTGTGCGAGCACTGCTCGCGCTCCGCGTCGCATTCTCAAACAAACTTACAAACTCACTTTCCGCCGCCGGAAACCTGTTTCGTCTACAAAAAACTCCTATTACAACATAACCACTACATACCATTCACTCCCGATACCTTGGATACATCTCTCTTACTTGTAAAGTGAACTTTAACGCATAAGTGCGGAACTTTGAAAACTTTATAAAGTTTGTTTTTAAGCTGGCAATTGGCTGCGGTGTGCATGTGGTAGCTGTTAAACTCATGGCTGGACGTAGTTCATACTAAACCGGTAAGTAAAACGAACTTTACTGGAAACATGTTTGAATTTGAACGCATATAGCCTGTATGATCTCGACGATGCGTTCCTGTAATGAATATCATTTATTGAAAAAATTAATGTTGAATGAAAGTCAATCGATATATATATATAGTACACGTCGAAGGGTTTGTTTTATTGTGGGCGTGTTGTCAAGCTGCATTCCCGACGTTTCGGCTTCCTCAAAGACTCACTGACAAACTGTTTAACAAAAGTCTTCTTTCCATTATCAACCTTTAATTTCTACGAAGTGTTTATAATCTGCGAGGAGTTATTGTCTGCAATGTCATTTTCTGAGTATTGCGTTGCGTATGGAACATCTTGTAAAATGAGCCAAAGAAAACGTACAGTTAATTAAAAGTAATCTTCATCGTTGGTCGCTTTGTTTATTTGTTGTTTTAATTTGATCCATCTGGCATAATGTCGACAATTCATCAATTAGTTACAAGTTGTAATACATTATTAAATGACAAGATGGTTTTGAATCTAAGAAATTACAGGACAACGAAGTTACTGCTATACTTACAAAATATTTTCCGTCAACGAATTCCAAATATCGTGAGTTCATTAGTTAGAATTATTATAAGAAGATGAGATATCTAGGAGATAGCTGTAGTTTTATGGTATCTATCTCAAAATTACATTTTACCATACGAAGTATCTTACAATATATTCTGAGTCTATACTGGACCCATAATGCTATATACCTATATGACGAGCACAGTATTCGCGTTATGAGTGTGTCAACTAGGGTGAATGTCCGTACGCTTAAGGGTTTCTACTACCATACATATTATTGATATCAAAATATAGTCCACGTAGATCCCATAATATTGTTTTGTTCGAGATGCCGTCTGTTTAATGGGTCATAATCAAATAGGAACATATTATTTTTGTCACGAGCTTTGTAACAGAGGGATGAAAGAAATCTTTTATTTCCAACTTCTTTTCTTTACATTAGATTAAATTCTTATTCTAACTCGGTCTTACAGGTTTCGGAATTACAAATTCCAAAAAGTAGAATTTTTTGAAAAATTCTAAAGTGACTACCTGATTTGATGATACTGTGCACGGATTAAGACGCAGAGGTCTCGGGTTCAATGCTCGGATCGGGTAAAGTGATATTGGATTTTTCTGTCGAGAAATTCTCAGTATTAGCCCGTAGTCTAAAATTGTGCCCGGTAAATGGCAACAGACTCGGTTCCTGTTACATGGCACCCAAAACAAAATATCGAAACGTGGGTGGTTAAAACACCTCTGCCTACCCCTTCGTGGATAAAAGTTGTGAAGCTAACTAAGTACAAATTTACCTACCTACTTAATTATTACTTACTGGAAGTTGAAAGAAAATCAATAAATTTAAAATAATTTTATCAAGTTTCATAAAACTTTTATTCAATTACCTATAGAAAGGTGGTGAATTAATAAATTTGACAATTAACAACACCTGGTCGGCTTATCCTTAAAATTAAATTTTCTTATGAACTGGTAATATTATTTACGAATATAAATTATAAATTTATGACTTCTCCTCACTTACAATAATACCTATTATTTTTGATAATCTAGTAGGTACTGTATAAATAAATATGGGATTAGAGAGAAAATGATTAAATACTTCAAGTATAAATATTATTATAGATAACTATTACCTACTCGATCTCAAAAACAAAGTTCTCTGCCATGCTTAGGTTACAATTGATCGAAGACGATAATAGACCTCAATATGATGAAAGCCTATTGCTGTTTAATCAATTATAATAATATTTTGACAATATTTTATCGAAGTCTTATTGCTTACACATGCGTTCTTTTCACAAGTTTTGATTAATTATATCAAGTATGCAAAATATTATCTATAATCATAAATAATATAATTTATTCTGGTTTATTTTTTTTCCTTCTTCTCCATCATTCCATTTATCTTCAAGGTCTACTACGGTTTGGTTGTGACTTCGTAGTATTATTTCGCCGATATTTAGTAGAAGTGCAATAATTTACCTACGTGAGTTTATATATTTATACATGTAAAAAGATCTTACTTCTTCAATTCATATGTGTGGAAATACCTGGCTTTGTATGATGAGGTGGTAATGGTAGCAACGGTCTGCTTTGAAAGGTAGCCTGAACTGATGATGTTTTGTAGTTTTAATTAATAAAGATCCGTATACATTTTGGGGAATAAGGTAAAAATAAAAATATAATGTGGAACATTAGTTAGTTGATAATATTGCTTTAAGTCCAATGACTGATGCCCTTATATGGTGGCTGGACTTTAATATTAATTTTAAATAATTATTCTCAAATTATAATAATTGATAGTAAATATGTAGAAACTGTATGATTGCTCGAATCGGGATATTTTTTCGTGTAAACTATTAATGGGCATTTTAATTGACATAAGTGGTATATTTCATGGTGATTGAAAAATGCTTAAATAATTTAAAAGCCCTTAATATTATTTTGCATACATTATCAATCGGATTTCAAGCTAATGAGGATTATTTGTACACATAATATTTATTGGACGCATTGACTACATAATTACCTATTTCAAATCTTGCGAACGATATTTTCGCGTTTTTAGGATTATTATGGGAGAAAATTATTTTTGTCTATTGTTTGAAGCAAATGAAGTTATCGTAAAAATTTACTACATCTCCGACCTCTGTTTAAACCGCCTAGCCTGTATTTTATGCCAAGTCATTTTCTTTATTTGCACATGTAAATTCTGACTGTTATGGTTTTATTATCATTAATTCTTAGTAAATTATTTATTTATTAAGTATTACTTTGCTGGCGGTCTTATCAATAATACCTAAAATTATAATCTGGTGTTTAATAGAATTAGTACCTAGTTTTTTTTACTGATTTTCACCCTTATTCATCTTATCTTATCCCTTGTCAGCGATTTGACCTTTATAAATTCTTCTTTCTTTGTTACATGCTCATACGTAAATTTTTATAAACCAAAAAAGAACTGTATAACTGTATAACTAAGTTTGACTACAATTTTAGATAGTTTCACAAAATGCGACAGTAACGTTTTCTTTGTTTTCATGTTATTTTTGAAGGGTCAATAATATGTTTGTAGAATCACTGATCTAAATAATGCAAAGGTATGTAGGTAATGTAAATAAATAGGCTTGTACTCTGTTGACCGGTTCAATTGACATAAATAGCTTAAGATACATCGAAATACCAAGATCACTCAAGTATTTTTGTCAATCAAATAAAATTATTGGTCATATTGGACAATAGAAATAAATGAGTATGTATGTATTGTATGTACACCTAGGCATCCATGTTTATTTATGAGAATGGAAATTCTTAATGGCTCCATAAATACAAGCAAAAAATCCAGAATCTTTCAAAGTGAATGTCTCGCTTTAAGCACTAAATAAATAATAAATTATAAGTTGAGATTACGTCATGACGTTTGTTTGTTTTTATTATCGGCAAAAGTTGAACATATGCATTTTCAATTAAGCATAATCACTCTTTTTATTAATCACTAATCTAGAATATCGCTTTGCTTGAAAGATTTTATTTTAAGATTAAAAAGTGCTGGTAATTTGATGCACATTATTTTTGGCTCTATTTCAGACAAATTTTTCCGAGATTGTTTTTAGGGTAAAAAGATTTCCTGTATTTTTAACTTCATTAATTCCTGGCCAGTAGGACAAAATACATGCACATTAAGGCAAGTGAAGCATATAAATTTTTTTATTGCTTTTTCTAACAATTATTATCAATTTCAAATCTCTGATGTAAAAAATTCTAATGTTAATTCGGTATTAAACATCTTCTAGTTGAGGTTGAACAATCATGATAATATCTTTTTACGCCTCAAACTATTCAAACAGAGAATAAAGGGGTTGTTCTATTCGAGTTATTCCGGTCTTGATTCCCTTTTATAGTCAACTCCCACATAAACGTCGAACAGTCCAATATGAGACAGCAACTTAATTAAGGACATGGCACGCCAATGAGAGATTTATTAGCATAGGGTCAAAATTTGAACGGAATAGGCACAATTACTCTCATCACGACCGCAATGACTACATAACTGAGTTTGTTTCCGACCGTGAATTTTGGATAATGTAATAGAACGGTCTTTAATTTGTAAGACTATGAGTAATATTTTCTATTATTTGCTTGGAGTATGAATGAGCATAATTGTTGTTTGTCTTACTAGCCCAGTACATCACACAACAGAGCAAAAGCCTCTTCTAATACAGGAAAGGCATTGATTACCACGCTTGCTCAAAGTGGATTGGTAAATCGCCAATCTTATGTAATTTATGATTATTGAGGTGTCTGGCGATCGACAAAATTGCACGACCTTATTTTACTCTAATTTATGAAAAAGATGAAGTCGTTCTTCAAAGTTTAGTAGGCACTAAACTATAGCACCTGGCTCTCATTTTCTTTGACAGCTTATATTATATAAGATATCGAAATGTTCAATAAATAACTTGACTATCGGCTTGACATAAGGCTGTCAATTTACGTTTAAGTGCGGCGAAATACCCAACCATAACCTAATAATTATATTCTCAATAAATCTATACTATTACAAGTATATAAAGTGAAAGAGTTGGTTTGTTTGATTGTATGTTTGTTTGAACGCGCTAATCTTTTTTAATTTTGGATATAATTGCCCAATTCTTGAGGAAGGTTATAAGCTATGTAGCATCACGCTACTGGCGACGAGAGCAGAGCAGTAACAAAAGACGCAGGTGAAACTGCGCTACGGGAAGCTAGTTCAAGAATAAGAAACTAGTAAGGATGTTTTAATAAAGTGCTGATACGTGTAGAATTAATGAATTAAGTTTATGTACCTACATACATAGATGACACGAGCCCGAAAAATACAACTAACTGAAAATATAAATAGTTTTATACATTTAGGTACTGTCATCCTAAAGATATAGGTACGCTCCCTTCCTTTACTTGAAGTGTGACAGTCTATAAGTTTCAGTTCAATATTTGTTGCTGTTGGAGGTTTAAGTTTATGACTGAACGTCTTTCGGATAAAAACGCTGATCATGTTGATATTTATAATGTTGATAGAACACAAAGAAAATAATATTCTCTAATGAACGAACGAAGGATATGCGAATGCTTATATCGCTAGATAGATGACATAATAAACGCTCATAAAATAGACTTGCGGATAAAATAATATAAAGCTATGGACCTTCAAGTTATATGCCGACTAGTTGTTTATTGCATAACACTACCTGGAATTCTTGCATCTGTAATGAAATAATGCAAACATTTATTTTAAGGACAATGATGTAACTTTTAATGCACCTGTGCATTTATTTAATTTAATTTACTCTAACATTAACAAAGTTGCTGTAACATAAGTTTTTTCTGTAATTTGGTAAATATAAGTTTGAGAAGTTTCAACGATTTTCCGCTGCGGCATTTTTCTTGGGATCCATCGCATACAGATAACTATATCTATACGAATATAATTGTACTCATATTACGAGTAGGTAAACCTCTTGCTGAACTTTAGTAAGTAATATAATTATGAGCGATATGAAAGTCGCAGCGAACTTTTGTGTGTCCCTATAATATCAGTGTCCTCAATTGACGTGGGGATATACATTAATGTGTATATAATACTTATTTTATACTAGCCCACAGAATCAGTCGGCTGTACAAAATCGGCCGGCCGGAATCTTTGCTTTGTAGCTCATCCGACATGCAGCACACCATGATAATATTTATCTGCCGCTTTGCTAAAAAAAATCAGATATATGTTAGTATAGTAAAGTGTTTGTGCGAATGAAATCCAAAATTTCAAAATAACTGCTTCGTATACCACTATATTGGTAGCGTAAAGAAACTTTTACGATCGTTTATTGCAGTAATTTGAATTAAATTCGTTAGTAATGTTTGGTGACTGCAGTTTAGAAATGGTGGCCACTCAATATTTTACTGAGAACTTAATAATATGAGGGGTTCCTTGCATAGAGTAATAACATGGAAAATATGTAGTACAGTATAATAGTTGCATAGCTTGAAATGACTATTGCTCAAAGAGTTTAAAGTTTCTACTTTACATGAAATTTGTTTCAAAATTGTAAGCTGCTAAAAGCAGTTGCAACCAATACGCTCGATTTATGTTTCATTTTGCTTTACACTGTGCGTACAGAGTTGCTGCTTAGAAATCTTTTAGTATTTTGTTATCAAAACTTACTTTAAATCAGGTTTTCAAGCTTACAATATTAAGCTGCTGTTCTTAGAAATATGAAGTAAATTTATTATAACTCGTAGGTATTTCATTTCTGGTTACAGCAATTAAAATAATATCTAAGAACAATATGCTCTTTACCATGATATAACATGCATTTTTCATGCATGACGGCAACGTCAAAAATAGTAGTTATAGAAAATATTTAGTTCTCGTAGAAACTACTGGAGGCGCTGTTCATTTTTACATACAAATATTTATCTTTTGCACGACTTATGTCTAAAAAGAAAAACGTCCAACACTGCAATATAGTCTAAACAGTAATTTGGCTAGCTATAAAAATGTCCAACTAGAGAAACAACCGACCACATACATGACCAGCTATAATAACGTCCAGACATAAAAATGTCATCTTCATACGCACGAGATACGGAAAGCTATGAAGCTCTACTCGTATTATAGTTAATGTCAATATGGAGTATTATGAGTTAATGTCAATATTAACAAACTTAAAAGCCTGGAGCTAGCCTCAATTTTTCTGACTTCTGAAACTTAGACTTACGTGTAAGGTTGATCTTATCCTTTCATAATTTCGATAAAGACATTAGAGCAATAACAAAAGGAGAACTATCTGTTAATACTGATCTTTCAAGAATGTCAGACCCCTTCTAAGATGATAAATTATTCAACCTTATAAATAATATTTCCCAAAATGTACACGTTATGTTAACGTGGATGAAGTTTACTTTGGTGATTTGGAATTTAGGGATCGCTGTCATCCCTCGTCATAAGATGTGAAGTTCATTATGAGACGTTACTGCGGCTATACGAATAGTTATGAAAGCAATTAACGAGTATCCGTATCGTGATCATTTTATGGAACTTACAATATATAAGGTACAGAAAAAGTACTGAATATTGTATAAGTATATCGCCATCATTTACCTAAAACAAATGCTGAAAGCAGGCCACTTCTAACTACAGTAGGACCGGTTCTGACCTGCTCTCATCCGCATATTTCTTCTTTCATTTATATAATAGTGGACGTCCTTCAGACTTTCATTTCGTAATTCGGAATCTCCCTTCCGATACAGGATAATACATGCATGAACGTAGTGTCTTCTTTTACAGTGAAGTGTACAGGGTCTCGAGCTAAAGGATTAGGTTATACTATTATCGGACAACTCAAACTTGAAATTCCTCATAGCTTTTGATTCTGGGAGTGAAAAGCATCGCACAAAGTCGTCACATTAACAATTATAAACAATGGTAAGTTTTAATCCTGAAGGCTAAATGAAGTAAACTTTGTCCGCAAACTTAGAAAAAAAGAAATACATACAAGTTAAAGCTACTTTAGAATGCATTCAAGAACTTATTTATTATGTATAGATAATTACTTACGTTTATAATTTAAAAGAAATTGCAAATGAAACATCATCACAATCACATCAAAGGCTCTACGTATAATGAGGTGTGTTGTTTGTTAGTGCCTTTAATTGGTACTGTTGTTGTTTGTTTAACTTATTCTGTAAAGACGGTCAATTGTTTAAAAATATAAGTTTGCTTTTCTTTGTTATTATTAAAGGATTCTGGTACTGCTACTTATGTAAAGGAGTAAGTTTTAAGATGAAAGTAAAATCTTTTCACTATAAACATTAACGCCATAACAAATTTATTTTGTTCAGATTGATTACTGCAACAACTGTTAGTAATACTCATGCACTGTAACTTAACACTACAAAAATCGATCGCCAATTTGCTATTCTACTACAATAGATAAAGGAACTTCAGTTTTAATAATCCATTTGTGTCATTTTATGAATGTACAAGATAATGATATAGCCTTGAGAAACTGTTGTCCACTAACGCTTTTGGTATACACAATATCTAGTACGAAAGATAACAGGCAAACAATGGGTGCGCAATTGTATCGCTTCCGCAAAATACTCGACATAAATTGCATCGCGTTGATAACAGGACACAGTTCGAAACTAGCCATTGACCACAACATTGTAAAGATACATAGCACAATTCAAATCCGTTGTCATTCACACACACACAATTCCAGACTTTACGCTAAAACTGAGAATTTCAGACAAAAAATGCCAACTTTACTGGCCTACTACATGGCAGTGTGTAGGCACCAAGGCAGTTAAGATGATTCAAGATGTTAAAATTAAAATAGATATTTGAACAGATACCGTACATTTCTAAATAAAATTGCATTCTCATATGTACTTTCGCGGCACAGTTAATACGATGACCCACTGTCATGTGCTTGCTAAATTTACACTTTTACCTCTCGATCAGAAAGCCTGAAGATGTTGTTAGGGTTGGCAACCAAATGTTCATACGTATAAGAACAAGCGGCAATATTAGTAATTTGCATAAACTTACGGAAGGCATTATGTTAACTGATAAATTTGCAATTTCAGTGGTCGTTCATTTTTCTCTTAAAATTAAGTAAGGGCATTACGTTGGTTCCAAGAACATGTGCTACATAAACGCGTGCTCTCTTAAATGTAAAATCGGATAGCGTTCAGTTCTGCTGAAGTGGCTCGTAAGAAATTTTCATGGATAAAATCTGCTTAGTCTTGTGACCCACAAATCGATTATACGTTGGCATCGCTATTGAACACATTTCATACTATACTTTGTTATATTTCACCATATTTCTATCACCATTATTATCAATTGTATCACTATTTTTCCATCAATTTCATTTGTTATATCTTTTTACTATACTTTACTGCAAAAGGAAGAAGAAGCTCTCTTTAGAGAGTCTAAAAATTGATCAAAAACATCTTCGAAGAATTAATATCAATCGTTTTTTAACCGACTTCAAAAAAAGGAGGTTTCTCAATTCGACCGTATATATAAATATATATATTTTTTTATGTGTGTTCGCGGATAACTCCGTCGTTTATGAACCGATTTTGATGATTCTTTTCTTGTTTGAAAGGAGATATCCCAAGAGTGGTACCATAATAAGGAAACCAGGATCTGATGATGGTATCTCGGAGAAATCGAGGGAAACTTTCGAACAGCAACAACAGTCATGTCGGGCTTACTTCATATGGTTCAATATGCCGAAATGTTTAGTGTGTACAAAAATAATACCTAAGGAAGATTTAGGTATACCCATCACAAAAAATTGTAAAGAAAATGTTTTTAACTAAAGAAAACCGACTTCTCTTCTCTATAATTTTGTAGTTGGTGCCAAGAAAATACTCATTAACGAAATACTTTAAGAACCTTACTACAATCGCAAATTAAGATTAATAATACCTATAGGTACCTAGTCATTGTTTTAATTACTATATGAACCTTACTACAATAGCAAATGAAGATTAATAATACCTATAAGTACCCAGTTATTGTTTTACTTGGCACCAACTTCAAAATTATAAAATACTTATTTAATTATTTCTGATTAACTAAATCAAAATAAGAATTACTTTGTGCTATGTAATTTTTTTTTTTTTACTAATAGCAGTACTTTTTAATCGATGTTAGGCATCCCTGAGTTCACGTCTGTCTACCTGCAGTTCCCTCGTCGTATGCATTTTTACGTGTGGGTAGTGAATACACAATAAGCGGACGAATACCGTTATCGTCACGAAAAGGCAAATGAACTTGAAAGGCGTTTAAAAAATGTGTTTTATGAATGACATTAATTTGATCAATCTCTATATATTTTATATGAAAACGAAAGAAATAAATACGTAATCACAGGCACTTTATGACCTAGTAGCATTCAGACCTCAGTTTCATTTTTGCCAAATGGTCTAATTTAGGAGTTTACCTGAGCGCAACTGAAGAAGAGCTTTCGGTATGTTTAATAGTCGTAAAATGTATTACCAATTTTAAAAGATAGTACACAGAGATAATTAGAAGACAGCTAGTTGAATTTTCTCAGGAAACGAGTCATAATATTTTTTGAGAGCAGTTAAGCGCCTACCCGGTATCGTGGATATTATCATAATATTTGCCTAAAAACGATATTGTATCGATCCTTGGTGAGGCCTGCGTTCAATGTAAAACGACTGGGCTTTTACCGTAAATGGTTCTTTTTACCTTTTGTATTTCTACACAAATAATTATTTAAAGAGAAAAATTGATTTTTGTATGATGTTCCGATTTAACTCAAAGATCTACATAATCGTTTAAAAAAAAATCTTTCATCTTTAGAAATATTTATCAGTCATTTTTAATATTTTAAGCGCATATGTAAATCCGAATGATTTAATATGTCACTATTGCCATGATATTATTTTCCGTGGGCGTGTGTTGTGATACCGAATGAATCTTTAGATACCTACCGAAATGAAGCGTCGTCTAGTATATTAAATATTTGATTGAAAATTTTAACAATTAATAGAAATGTTTCTAAAAGCTACGCCGTTGTAAGCTTTGCACGTCTTTAAAAAATATCAAGATTGCTCTCTACCCCGAAATTTATCTATACGTTATTTCTTAATTAAAAGAACATTAGGTACTTATTTACAAAATTACTTTAAAAGTTCTTTAATTCATCAGGGAAACAAATCAGTCGTTTTATTTATATATAAAAAAGTTTATTGTTTTCTTTGAAGTGTACTAATAACATTGTGAGTAAATGAGCGAATTCTTCAATATTGCTTTTTGGATAAAAAAACAACTGACTGAGCAATGAAATAAAACGAGAATTCCGCCTGAAGGATAATTTCTGTTCAGTTTTATGTTTGAATAAGGAATTAAACAAACGATCTAGAATTCATCCTCTTTTTGTGTTTTGACTCGTTCGTTCGAGACTTTAGATCAAATTGGTAGTGACGAGAATTGAGCTTGTGTACACTTGGCGTCAATACTTTATCTAGCGTCCGACAGTTTACCGACAACTCTGTGAAATTTGTCAATTGTTTGTTAACTAAACAATTAAGTGGATCTAATCGTGTGTGTATCTATCGTGTACAGTGCGTTAAGATGTTTGTTGTGTCATACCGAAATATCTAAGCAAGTTTGAAAGAAGTAAGAACTTTTACAAACGCAAAGTGGGGCTCACTGATACGGTATAAGACAGCCAAAGGATATGATAAACCAGTAAGTAAATTGATATAAATCTTTAAAACTTATCGTTCTAATGAAAAATCCCTCTTTCTAAAATGTGTATAGCACAGGAGATATTATGGACATCTATCAATCTTTCAATGATTTTGCGCACAACATAAAAAAAACTCCTTGTATTAACATGCGTGAACTCATTTTAACGGTGGACTCACCGCAAAAAGGTCGCATAAAGTACGCAGGTAAAGGTTCTTCCTGTCCTCTAGTATTCCCATAGCTCCCTCATACGACACCCATGGGAGATGGTTTCATATTTTAAACCAAAAATCACATGGCTAAATTAATAAGGCATAGATATTTATATTTGAAACTAGGTTAGACACTCTTGTGATGTGAAGGTATTTCACGAGCATTTCGCTTTTCTATAACCGGTTAGCACATAATAAAAATGAATACATTTGATTTTATCGAAGTTCGGCGTGTCTTACATACCTGAGTTTTTTTAAACAACCAGTATATGGAGATAGATACCTTAATAAACTAATATCTCAAACAGTATCTGTTCGGAATTGCCGTGTCAACTTCCTAGTTTACAATGGCTCTAAGGTAAGCGCTTTACTAGCAGAAAATAGATTTATAGAGTATTGAGTTGCAGGTATGTACTGTGAATATTTTTGAGGACGCGTACGGACGTGTTCAATTATTAGATTGGGTGACCGGATGGCTCATCTGTCTGCCTTTAAATATAAAAATAAAGAAATGGTCGATAAAGAGTGTAATATCTAAATATAACAACGGTAATTAAAAAATAGATCATCCGCCAAATTGCACACCATTAAATTAACATAATCTTGGTTTATTTTCTGTAAATTAATATTAACTCTATTGTAGTATAATTTAAATATGGTGTAACCGTTGTAAACCAAATTAGCTTAAATAAACTGAGAAGAGGAAAGAGATCAGTTTGCCAATCCTGTGATTGTAAACCAAATTGTTTGCGTTAGTAATCGGGCAAAGTAAATCTGGGGGAGATTGCGTATTTTCGTCTTTAAAGAACCATTTCGTTATAGATTTGATATTGATTGTAAAGATTTTTGATTTTGTTTACCATTTACTTGCAAAAAGACGATTTGATTAAATATTTGTGATTTTGCGTCCAACCATTTTTAACCATCCACTCAAAAACGACGGGGTGTTAATACTTTGATGTGTCTGTGCATGTGTGTGTCTATATCTGTATCGCATTGTAGCTTCCGAACGGATGAACCGATATTGATTTTGTTTTTTTTGTTAGAAAGGTGAATTAGTCGAAAGCGTTTTTAGCTATGTTTGATGAAAATTGGATTTATTTATTTAAGGATTGCTTACAGTTGTAACATTATTACTTAATCTAAAATATATACTTAAGAATCTAAGGCTAATGTACAACCACATTGAAGCAAACACAACTTGCAAATGAATAAGTACATATAAACTTTTTCACATTAAACACAACTTAAACTAAGAGAAAACCAAGTAATTATTTTTTAAACTACGAATACATAAAACCTAACAATAACTAGAAAATATTAATATTAATATAAGTATTTTTAAAATGAAACAAATTTATTAATTTATTTATTTAGTTAATTATCATTACCTTTTTAAGAGATCGGCGAAAATCAGACATAGAAACGTTAAACATATTTAGTAAGCTGCTGCACTCATTAGCTATCCTAGTCAAACGACAGATCGGAGAATTTGAGCCTAAAACAGTTTTTCTAAATGGCGGGTAGAAAGGAGTAATTGTTGATCGCGGATATCGAGTTGGAACGCGAAGTTTAATTTTACTGAGAAGCATCGGGCAGTCTATTTGATTATTTAAAATATTATAGAAAAATATTAGATCAAGTACTTTCCTACGCTTCTCAAGTGAATCCATTTTAAAACAATTTAGCTTCTCGTGGTATGAAAGTCCTTTGATTAAGTTTTTATTGCTTGATGTATTTACTAAATGCCAAATGAAACGTTTCTGTATACGTTCTATTCGGAGACTGTGAACTGAGAAATGTGGACGCCACACCACACTGCAGTACTCCAAAGAACTCCTAACGAAACTGTTTGTTTGGATTCCACTATGTCCGACGTTTTTTTTAACTTTCAATTTATATGTTTAAGTTATTTAACTAGTTATTTTAGGTAAATAGACGTCGTCATTAAAAGTACAACACATTAATATTGAGTCATATATTTATTTTATATTTTGGCTTTGAATGTGAAAGTATGAAATAATGAAGAATGTTGTTATCATTTAAAAACGTAGGTACCTAAATAAGACAAGCAAAATTATTTTCTATGCTAGGAGAAATCATTCAAACATTGTCTATAATTATAATTTTCTTATTGAATCAAACAACGATGTTCTATTTAATTCTGATTTGAAAACAAAATATCCAATTATTTTTTTGTTATAAAATTTAACATACCTACCTAATATGTGTTATATTTTACGTGTGTATGTATGACAATCGTCGTATTTCTGGGATTTATTATAAAACAATATGCCCAGAAGACTAACAGACGTCGTTTGTCCTCGGCTTTGCATAGGTTACGTGAGCCAAAGGCCAGCGGGCTTAAAGCACCTCAATTGTAAACATAATGAAAACGTAGAATTGTATAATTATAATACGTGGGATTTCTTAGCGTGTATTTTTGTTACTCTCCGTGGAATTCCACAACAATTCAAAATAAGGTTTTAATCTAATTGTATTTTTAGGTTGGGTTTCCAAAAGGTAAGTGCGTAACGTATAGAATCACCTCGTTACGTATCTGTCCGTGTCTGTCAGGAGCCTTTTCTTTGCAAAACATTGAGAGTCAAGCTGAAATTGATACCAAACGCTTAATTTTATGACAAAATTAAATAATAACATTGCACTAGGCGTCCTATTTACCTACCAGATATAAAAATATAATCACACGTTACCAATAGAAGTAGCAAGTATTTACTTATTACAATATACGCATTAGAACTAGGTTTAATCACTGGGCGTTATAATTAATAAATCGAGCATATAAACGCGGTAAGCCACTAGGTTATTATTACATAATAATAGCCCAATACTCCAATAACACATCGTTTGGGATTGGAATTTATTCAATTAAGTCCATTCAAGACCAGAGCAGTATCTAATAAACTAAGTGATGTAATATTATAGATGAAAATTCCCATTGATTTTTCAAAATAAAAAGTGATTAATACTAGAATTTAATATAGTTTCTGTGTTTTTCGATAGTTTTCTAAAGCTTTATATGTTCAATTTGTTTAATAATATTTATAATGCACTTGACAGAGATTTTTTATTATTATTTTATATCTATAATAGGTAAAAATTACTCTATGTACAATTTGCCAATATTTAGATGTCTTAACATTGAATTCTGCTATTCTGTTATTTTATTACTACTTACATATTATAAAAATATTCATTTTGACTTAATTAGATGAGTAATAGCACATCCTCAACATGAGCTTACGAGTATTAACTCCATTTTATAATAATGTAATTATTGTATATTTCATGTTATTAGCTATTTCATATAGACTGCTAAAGTTCAGATGGACCAGATTTTTTAATATGAGATTATATTAAGATTATATAAGATTTTTATTTTATTTGATGTGAATAAGAAATTTCTATCTATATAAATTAGTTTTACAATAGTTAACACATACAGTATACTCGTATTATTTATATAATAGGAAAATATGACTTAGTAATGAATGGCGCTCAAAACAGAAATAGTTAACTGCAATGTTAATTTATAAACTTCCTCCTCAATACAGAATCGCAGTATTATTTAAATGTCTCGCTTATAGAGAATATAAAACGTGACTAGAATAGTGGCCAGAAAAGAAATTTCTCTTTTATTAAATTGTAATTAATCTTAAAGATATGGTCTAGGAAACATCTCCTCGTCTCATTCCATCAGGAAGCCCGCGCG
Organism: Parascotia fuliginaria; assembly: GCA_963082885.1. NCBI lineage: Eukaryota > Metazoa > Arthropoda > Insecta > Lepidoptera > Erebidae > Parascotia > Parascotia fuliginaria. Next base: position 9,813,239 of record OY720170.1, read on the forward strand.
TACCCATTACACAAGCTTATAAATAGAGCTAATTAAAACTATAATTTGTTAGTATGCGAGCGGGTCAGAGAGCTTTCAATGTATCAAGTTCATGGCAAACAAGGTCGACTAGATACTTCGACTTGAGCAATGTAGGCACATACTTGAACGTAGCCCTTTTCTTATAAAAGTTTGTGAACTTCTTGATTAGACTGTTTGTTAATTATAGCAGTTATGTAACAAACTATACTCAAATGATCAAAATTTTAATTATTAATAGGTTTTAGATACTGTTTGTCGATAAGACGTTAACGGCTCTCGCAAAACTTTATTGTTACAAAGACTAAGTGTTTTTCTAAGAAAATCATGACGAAATGCACACACAACAAAATCAAATAACCTTAATCAATTCTGCAAAGATTAAAAAGGATCTTTATAATTAAAACATGTGGCGCTTATTCTTAGGAATAAAATTTGTGCCAGCTGCTTACAACTGTCCTGCGCAGGTAACCGGGAAGGGAGACTGGTTCCTTAACCTCAGCAGGATGTTCTCAACCGTCTTTAAAAAATCTTTACCTAAAAATCATGACCTTTTTGGTCAATGCTAGAACATAATTACTTATGTGTGAACTGCGGAGGCTAGAAAAGATTTTAGGTGGAATCAAACATTATGATAAGCCTAAAACTCAATAGAAATGAGTACTACCTATTTTTACGTTAATTTTGTAGCGGCTAATTTTACTCGAATGCCAGACTTAGATACAGTTTTCATAACTCCATTGTCATCTATTTTAAAACATAGATCGCTTATTTGTTTAATCATTTGATAAATAAAACATATAATAACGAATCACTACGTTTTTTATTCTGAGAAGTAGGCAGATATTTGTAATATCTCGTTTTAACAGGTATGTTTTTAAGTAAGTAAGTATTTAAAGCTACGGGACGATTTGAAGCACCCGACTAATGGATACAAAGCATAATTATCTTGACTGGAAATCTTGACACTTCTTCTGCCCGATCTGGGTTTGAACAGACAATCCTAAAAGTCGCATGTTGCTATTGAGCTAACATTTTTGTCATAACAATATACTGATTATTACAATATACCTACTTACTACTTATACCACCCAAAGGAGAAATGTACAAAGTAAAATATTTTTGTGGAAATAAAAATGTATGATATATTACTAACTTATATTACTTGTACGTCTTAAGAATGATACGTTTCCGTAAAAACGATGCTCCTTTGTTATTAAAAGTTACTAACAGCACTTGATATTATTCAACACGTCCCGGAGTACCTACCATCTTTACATTCAAATTGAATCTTTTGACGAATACGTATATATACTAACAGTTTGTTGAACAATGCGAGAGTTTTCTTTAGAGTATTATTTGTCCTTTGAACACAACTTTGAACAGAACTTTGTCAGAACAGAAAGCTAGATTGAATCATTTTGTTATCACATAAAGCTTATGTTTCTTTATTTAATTTTCAAATAAAATTAGGTTTTTGTAGTCGCCTATGTCTAGTTCCAGTACAATTATACTTTTAGCTTGAATCAGTTTGTATTTATATTTCGTCAGTATGTTTATGCACAGTAATAAAATACTATGAAGATAATAAAAAGTTAAGGTATATAGGTCCTAAAACAGTTTTCGTGTAATTTTAAATGCCGAAATAAGCCGCGTGTAAAGTTTATAGGCTATTTTGGAGCTTGATAAGTTGCGCCAGTAAGCAGCCAGGAACGATATTTTTAGTTTATGTACAATAGTATTCGCATATTATTATGTCGTTTACATTTTACGACGGCTGTTTTGCTTTGATTTGTTTTATAGGTATATACTTTATTAACAGTTAATAATACTTTATACAATAAATAATAAGTTTGGCTTGTCATTAACAAGTAGGTACTTACATTGAAATGAATATCCGTCTAAGTCTCTAAGTGGATAATCCGCAGTCCACTGGCCTCTATTCTACTGTGTGTATACGGTTACAGGATACCATTCGGAGACCATTTCGTCTTAGCTACAAACAGAAAAGGGGCCACATTAATTTAATTTATTTCGGGGTAGTAGCTATGTCAGGGTTTTTCTCACCCCAGATTACCACTAACCCGATTACTTAGCACTCCTGACTCATGAAAACGTATACAATTACGGTCAACTGAGCTTTTATTAACATGCTTGCTGAAGTCTTTATTCATCCTACTTTTAATTTGACTCGGCTATTTAAAAGGACACAATGGTTCTCATGGTAATTGCGTCTTAATCTAAGTTTAATAAAACATTTAGTTTAATTGAAGGTTTTCTTTTCTTTCGTTAACTTTTATTAAGATATAATCGCAATAATTAGAATTATTGAATGGCAGCAAAATATGTTGTGATGCTCCGTTTCTATGTTTCATATGAATACGAGATTTCAATAACATGTTAACTTTGTCTATTAGATTGTACGTATATCAAAACTGTCCTTCGAAATCATATTCTTACCTCCATTTCCTACATCTGCAGCAAATATCAAACCTCTGTGTCAAACTGTCTCAAGCTTAATACACCTGTCACAGGGTACAGACAGTCACAAAATATTATCTTTAAGAATTTTATTTTTTAGGGGAACACTAAAAATGTTTGGTGGTCTCGTTTTAATAGCCGTTATTTCATTAGGTGAGGTAAGCATTGTTGAATTCAGTGGTAGATGTAATAATAAAGGCCTACTTTATACTCTGTTTAAATGATATATTATTCTTGATAGGAACGAAAATTCATATCGCCATTGCAAAACTGTGACATTGTTCCGATTCACAGATAAAGGCAAAAATTATTTAAATTCAATTGGACACCGCATTGTCGCTAACACTCTCTGCTGCGTGTAATATTATAATTACACCAAATTAAATTTCTGAAATTGTGATTACGAAACGTTTATTTGTTGAGGGCGTATATTATCACAACGTTCATTGACGTACATCAAAAATATATACTGGGCTATTAAAAAAATGTAAGTTTACATGACATTTATTTAGGGTTGTGAATTGGAAAATAGCTAAAAGGCTGAGATTGATATAAGCTGAGAGATACACACGGTTGCATTCTATTGGACAGGCATGCTTAGTCATCAGATGCAAGTCCACATACTTATTAGGCCCAAGCGAGGTCTCCTCTCAGGATTCCGACCGCCCTCGCTCGTTTGACCGGTTTCGTGAGTGCACGTGTACGCCTGTAACACTGGTCGTAAGTCATGAGCGGCGGGCGAGACTTCGATGTTGGCTGCGAACTAGTCATTCGATCGTGAGCGTTACTAATTGGGGGCGATGGCCCAGTGTAATTATTGTAGAAGGCATCGGCGCGGCGCAGCCACAGCTAAACGGTCATAGCTTGCAGCGCGACAACGACCTTGTTCAGAAAGCTCCTGCCTCCGCTCAGGACACCCTTCAGTTGCAAACGTAACGGGATTATTTAACGACGGCTTGAAGAGTCAGATGAGAGCGATAAGGATTTAATTTTACTTTAGTGTGGCTGCCTGATGACGATGAAATTTAATTAATATTTGTCTCCTGATTTTAGGTATCTATTAACTTGATTTATGTAAACAATTTGTCATTTTGAGACACATTTTGAGAGAAAACTAAAAAAAAAAAAGAGTAATGAGTAGTGTAAGAAGGTATGCATTGTATTTATAATAATAAAATAAAATATAATTTTATGCGAGTCAAAGAAGTAAATCTTATAGTAATTGTTGTTAGGTATAGATAGGCACATCGTATCTGTTACAAAGATGAAGCAGGTTTAGATAATATTTTCATTGAATCGTGACTGGTCGAGGACCGGCGAGACAATTCGCCGACTCAATCATTGTTGACCGCAATTGATAATTCACTGGCTTTTCGTAGTATTGCCTTCCATTTCCTTTGATTTTGCTCTAAGCATTGGATAAGAGGGAACGATATAACTTTTGTGACAAAATGTACCTTTATTGAATTTGGAAAAGGAAAGAAGTAATAGTGAAAGGTGATATCGTTAAATATTTATTAGCGGAAAATGTATCCGATAGCTGAGTATTTTCTTTTAATAAGATACTATATAATATGTATTAGTAGGTACTATGAGGCATAACATATCAAATAACATATAAAAAACTGATTCATGCTTTTAACGCAAATCATATTTGCTAAATACTCTACGCATACTTAAGCGTCATTATACGGTACGAAGTGCGATTAGATTAAATGTTGCATTAAAATGTATTGTAGCTATAACTAGCGTTTTACTGCCTAAAATCTAAACATTTTGTTCGACTACTAGTCGGTTTGTAGATTAAACCACCCAGATACAGCTCAGCGATAGACAACTCAGGCTAATCATTAGTAATCATACACAATATTATTTGTCAAATTTTCGAACCATTTCCACATTAAGTCGTTGCATCAGGTGAATCAAACACTTTTTGAACAATATTATTGCAGATGTGCGTTAATTATAAATATTGGCTCCGATTATGAAATCAACAATTAAAATCGACTTAAATAGTATTATTATAAACTGCGCCCTGTATTACAATATTATTATGTAAGCATATAACATTGCTAACATTTTTGTTGTGGGTGTTATTGTCGATAATCTCTAGATTATACACATTTTGCTAAAACTCAAATTGATATTAATAATAGTAAATCTTAACTGATTTCTGCTTGAATCAGGCCAGATCAACCCTCATTAAAGATTGTTTTTATAACAAATTATAGCTTACTATTGTTGTATTCTTATGATTATAAACTATTGTTACAAAATTTGATTTTATTCTCTGAGGTGTGAACGCCTTGTGGAACGCCTCTGGTTCATACTTTGAGAACTAAATTTTGTCACTAGATTAAGTTCTCAAAGAATGTACCAGAGGCGCTGTCCACTACTGAACGTCATCTTAAATATAATATTACCCGAAAGACGTCCCTCAATTTTCGTCACCTTGGTCGTTGGACATTATGTAAATAAATTGGTATATAATATGATTTTATTCTGCTTTCTAGATTTTTGATGTTTGGTTTGATTCCAGGCCGGTACCGATGAGACTTTTTGCCAATTTATAAGTATCTATTCATATACTTTCTAGTTTTCTAAGAACATTACTAACAAATATATATATACAGTATAGTTTCACATCATGCAATATAGGCATATATCAAGCTTTATATTCTACGTGACACTATTTCAAACTAATGAAAAATTTTAAGCGGATTTTCCCTCAACATAATAATAATTTAACCTCATTATAAACCTATCTTCAATTACGAACGTGTCGTCTACTACGAGTCAACCATTTATTTTGATGTACTTAGAAGTGATGTTGAGCCATTTCAATCCTGATTTGTACTATTATACAGAACGGGCTTTCAAGCACGGGATTTAAAAGCTTTAAATGTCTTTGTTTGTATTAACGCCACGTAGTTACCAGGAAACTGAAGGAATGCGAAACCCTACACCTTGTGCAGGTGTAAACCAGTAATTTATTAAAGGAAATAATGGTTTTGAGCGGGATCGTATTGCTGCATAAACTATTATGCGCAAAACAATAATCGCACTATAGGCAAACGATTGTAAAATATTACCATAAAATTAACCATTTTGTGGTATTTAGAAATACGCAACTTCATGCTTGTCTAATATTAATAGAGTAATTAGGATAATGAGAACATCACGAGTGACAATTTTTTGTTCGTTAAATATACATCTATATATTATATAAAAATGAATCCATATTTCCCTTGGTCATGGCATACGCGTGAACGGCTAGATCAATTTCGTTAATTATTTTTTTGTTCTGTTTTTATTGTCAGGAGAAGGTTCTTATGAAAGAAAAACTAAGAAAATTGCACGGTGATTTAGAAAGTTTAAGAATACTTAACCACCGTATTAAATTTAACCGCTAAACCGATTTCGATGAAAATTGGTATGTAGATAGATTTGGCTTCGGGACATAAGCTACTTTTTATCCCGAAAATCGCGTTTCCCCAGTTACATTAATTAATTACATAGCAATTTTCGCGCGGGCGAAGCCGCAGGGCTCAGCTAGTATTTTATAATATTGTACTTGTTGATTTAATCTGTCCATAACTGTCTTTATATTATTTATACTTGTTTTTATAATATTAGTTTAGATTAGCTTTCTAACTAGATTTATAAGTTCAGCTAATACTTATACAGAATAAAAAAGCTGAGCTTTGTGGTTTTATCTGGAGTAAAACTGAATTAGTAGTACGTATAGCCCACTGCGCCGTCAATCCATTTACGTTATTGCCATGTGTGCCATTGCAGTGTGATGTTAAAATCCTACTCTCTAACCCAATAAACCTAAAAATACACTTACCTACGATTATTAAAGTAGGTATATCAAAATATGCCATCAAAAGATTAATAGTATGATATTACTAAATTATGAAACGATACTATTCTCCAACGATTTGAGTTATTTGGACTAAACGTTAATTCAAGTCAAATGATTTATTTTTGAGGAAAAAGTACTCTGGGTGTTAGCCAGCAATATCCAGTGCTTACATATCCAGATTTGACTTACAGCACATCAACAGTTCAAATGAAGTTCGAGTTAGAATTAAAAATAGTACTGAAAATTGCGAAAATCCAAGGAGAACATATGCGACATAAAGTTCACAATCATGAAAGCGAAATTGTCAGCTACGAGGTCAACATAACTACTTAGTTTGCAAAAAATGCTGCAAACGTTCTCATACTGAGAAACGATGCTCTAACTAAAATACTATCGAACTATAAATACCTACATTCCTTTAGTTCCCCTCGGTGGTATTGTGTTAGAACTATCATACAAAAGTTTGATCCCCGAGTCGAGTAAAGAGATACCTAGGATTTTTTCGTAGAGATTCTCAGTTTTAGCCTGGAATCTGGTGAAAATGTATTTATTCATATAGGTTAATTAAATTAACACTTATGGATGTTAAACTTTACAAAATGTCAGCCAATTAACCCACAGCCAGTTTGCTGCTCGATTTTTAGGCACAATAAATGACAACAAGCTCGCTGTTGTTACATGGAACCCAATAACTAAACATGGGTTTATACATTTCTGCCTATCCCTCTTGGGAAAAAAGGTTTGAAGAGATAGATAAATATCTACACAAATTGCAAAATGTTGTCATTTTATTACGAGCTTTATGATTGGTATATTTGTGGCATAAATGCAGTCAGGTTTAAACCTCAGTCGTAACTCAAGTGTAATTTATTGACCGCTATCTATCTAATATATTAAATAATTTATTTTAGATTGATCACACTGCAGTATCTTTAAAACATTAACGGTATTATTGCTTTTCTCAGAACGAGTAGATATATATATAAATAAAAATCATACGCTTGTTTCAGATGCAATGTGTGAAATGGTAATTTAAACCTTAGGAAAAATGTGGTAAATTATTTTTTTATGGAAAATATTATATACATATATCAGACATACTTTTAAATATTTATAATTAACATGAAAAAGTCGTAATTAGTGGTCTGTTGTCTTAAAACAGTAGTTGAATAGACACCAACACTAATCAAATAAGGTACATTATTATTGATAACCAAATTTAGAGCTTCTCAAAACTATATCTAATTTTAATATAATTTTATACTTACCAAATACCGCATACAAATGTATAGAACAATACTGAGTTAATGGATCGTGTTATAAATAATTTAAGGCGAACAAAATAATAGAAACGGTAGTCATTAAAGTTGCCCGGTTCAGTGGCAGACTATTGTATTACGAATATCGGGGTATATAGGCAGGGTCCACGTGCCGTATCGCGGTTGTCGTCGCCGGCGGCGGCTCTAAGCACACCCCCACTTACACAATGCTAACATTAACATTGAAGATGTAGGTACCTAGTATCCATACGCGTTATATCACGAGACCAATACTAAGGTTAATGTTTAAATATTCTCTTTATCTTGAAAAAATAACGCCAATTTCACTTGAGATAAAACAGTAGTGTTTATTTTCCAAAGCTTCGTTGTTCGTATGAAAGGTATTTCCTTAACTTTACATTCATTTCCACACTTGAAGATAGAAGGAAATAGAATCTTCACTCAATTACTCGTGTTCCGTACATCTAATAAATTTCAATTTGTAGCCAGGCAATACAAAAAGTGACTTTAATATTCGATAACTGCGTATTCGAATATATTTCACATTTTCTCTGCAGTTTTAAGAGTCTTAAAAAATAAACTTGTATGAAAAACCTTTACTAGCGTTCCAAAAATAATTCCATGTAGTACGTGCTTTGAGACAGCGATGACTTATTTATTGCGTTTTCTTTTTCGGTATGACAAGCTTAATTGACAAGGAAGACGAGGCCCTCATATCTTGACATTTTATATCGCACCTTTGTGAATTTAGTCCCTACATTGCTATACGCATAAAATGGATGATCTACTAATGGGTACTAATATTGCTATACACATTACTTACTCATTTATCAAAGAGGCATATATCTAAAACTTTTCCGAGAGAAATTTACTGTAATCAGGCTAAAATAAAATATTCAGTGAAGCTCTCAACTGTTCTTGTTTTGCTGCTCATTATATTAGGTACATAATTTAACACGCGAAACTCATTAAAAATATTATTTAAAGAATTATGTTATTTTCTAATGTTATGTTCTCGATGATGGGATATTAACGCAAGTAGCTTAACTTGCGTTAAGATCCAAATCAAAACTTTGGATAGTGGTTTTCCAAGTCGGTTGAAAAAGTCGCATGTCAAGAGCAATACCGATACCGCTGTTGACAAATCACCTCGCTAAATAGAACACAGCTTAAATAAGAAAATGGTTGCGAGTATTCTTAAGGGGATGATCCATTAAGGATCATCCCCTTAAGAATACGCACTCGATAACAAGCACGAATATTTACAGCCAGTTTCTTACTTGTGTCAAATATGTAGGTTAAAGTTTTGGAGGCTATATCGTATGTTGCATAATATAAGGTGCGCTTCATTGTAATTTTGATATAAAAAATAACATAATTTTAAAAATAAGCTATCCCAATGTGTTCGCTTATTGTCATCTTTATTTTTCTCTATTATTTATGCGATCAAGTAAACTCATTACATTTAGAAATTAGTGTAACCATCATACGATAAAGTACATATCTCAACGAAATGTTAAAAGCACGTCCATTGACCTATTGATTCATTTCTTCGACAAAATCGGCACTACCGTAGACCAAGACCGACTGCCGCTAATCAGCTTAACTTCCCTTCATCATTTATGAAATCTCCTACCATCTTAAGATGATTTATTATTTCGTTTCCAAGTAAACTGGAACATTGGAGGATGTCGGTTAATAAATCTTTTGAAATTTAAATTAACTTATGCACAAAGTACCAGCTGCCCCAACCTAAGTAGATTGGTATTTCTGCTTTTAAAACGATCCTATTCCTTTAATACTTTAATGAAAAGTTAATGTAAAGAATATAAACTTACAAGACGCAATTAATGTGAGAGGTATAATTTCTCATCCAATTTTATGCGTTCTAAACATTTTATCTAAAGTAGATCAAAGAACAATTGATCAGAGGCCCTAGACAAGTGTCAAAGATTTCTATTCTATTCATAGAATAGATTAAAAAATGTATTGGATTGACATAAGCTAACGCCAACGCTTATGTCAATCTCATACATTTTTGTATCTATTTTATGAATAGAATAGAAATCTTTGACACTTGTCTAGGGCCTCTGGTAATAATAGTATTACGTTGTTGGCCGAACTTAATCAGCATTTACCATTTTGCATCGTGATACGTTTTTATTTAATTTAGTTAGATACTTCTAAATTATAACTGGTAATCATCGGGCAGAAAGGTTCTAGAGTGGCGACCATAAACAGGAAGGCGCAATGTGGGCAGACCCCTCACAAGGTGGATGAATGAGTACGGCTCGCGACAGGCCAAGGTGACGAAAATTAGGGGAGACCTATGTCCAGCAGTGGACGTCTTTCTGCTGATGTAATGATGATGAAACTATTTCTATAGATAAGTTACTATGTACAACCAGTTCTCATGCAGAAATGTAAGACGCACACAATACATAGAGATTATGAATATCTTGGATACGTAATTTAAATATATGTCAAATATTTTTATTTCTGTAGTGTTATAAATGTTATAATATAGTTATACGTTGTCGATTTGTGTCATCGATGCATTCATTTTCCAGTCTCTCTACATAACAAGTTGACGCGCTTTATGCCTGCCAATATTAGAAGTAGAAATAAGGTTGAAGACTTTTGTAACAAAACATTGTTGGTTTCGTTTTTACTAGAAATTAAATTTAATTCGATGCTACAACTAGCTTTGCCGTTATAAGGAAAATGTGAGACATTTCACAATTATTTTAGTAAGTTCTTTGCTTAATCTTTAAAGTTCACAACTCAGCAAGGTAAAGGCTAATTGGGGCACTTACACTAACTATACCAACGTATGCAAAGGCTCTGTTTTGTTTAACATTCATACATTTTAAGTACATATACTTGGATGTAAAGGTATATTTTATCTTCAAGGTTTGATATACGAGACAATAACGTACATGTGTTTTATCAAATTGAAATGAAACGATTCTTTCTGTAGGTAGCTGAAATGACAATTAATGCTATTATTCAAAGTTCATTCCAATAATAATAATAATAATACAAACTATTTATACATTCAATAATATTCACGTATTGAAGCACTTATGTAATAACTTGAATAAACTTCATTAGATAATTGGGTTAATGTGTTAACAAAACAAGGTTCTACACGTATTGTCAAGTCTTTCAAGACCTGTGTGTGTTATAATATGATTGATTTACTCACCGACTACCTACATGATAAACTTGCTTTTTAATCCTTTTTTTTTATATTCAAATAAACTGACATACTTAATGTGTCCGGGATCATTTTTCGTCATCATGCATTTTTATCTGTTATTTTTAGTTGTGTTCATTGCAGAAAGTATTATATGACAACCTTTAGAGTTTACGTATTATATTATTTATCATTCTTATTATTACATAATAATAACACCAGGACATTATTATTTAAAGCTCTATCTCTTTTTAGTTAAAGGCACTGATACATCTGCAATGTTTTTTAAGTGTAGTAGACAAAGACATTTGTTAATTCTTAGAGTAAAAGTGATAAATGTACCATGTAAAACCACGTTCACTTTTCCATTATTACTAGTCTTATTTCTGGTACGAACTTTACTCGTCAATGTCAATATAAAGCACTTTTTAAACTTATTAGTTTCAACAACTTCTTGTTCGATTGAAATATTTTCAAGAAAAACACTTGGAGATAATCGTGTGTGTGACAGATAGATACCAAAGTAATTTTGTAAGTTTATCGTTTTCCTAAGTTGTTTCGGTCCTACAAAGATCCTGGCGCTTATAGTTTGACACAAAGTGAGTTATCTGTTATTGAGGTTCAGCAAATAGAAAATGGAGGGTTAAATCAATATAGATAGTAGATGGATGTAACCATAATACTGCGATGTCATTCATTGAATGATGCAGCCGCACCGCACTTTCATGTTTGACCTTCACAACTGAGGTGAACGAACCTTACACGCTAGACACCTGCCTTGCTTCCTTTTTCAATAAGAAAAGGAAGGATTTTTTACGATAGTCTATTGGATGATGATTTCACGCAAGGATGGTATGTCAATTTATTTTTGAATAATTGTCTTGCTCTCCGTGTACTTGTCTCCATTTCATAGACAAATTTATTATTTCATATTTTTAATAATTAACAAAAAACAACCGCTTTTCTAATATTTATTTATTTATTAAAACCTACAGTTAGTAAACCTAACTACATGTATTAATTCTAGGCATTGTAGTGTAGCACAATGCCCGCTGGGTTCTGATTCGAAGCATGCAGTGGTGGAAGCAGTCATACAATACAAAGCAATAATAATTGCTCATAGAACACGGTGAAAGCTAGCTACTTTGTGTACTTTTGTGGGCGATTCCTTGTTTAGTGCGCTCGCGCTGTCAGGTAGTGCACGTGCACTTAGTGCCTACATAAGTTGCGCAATTTGCGAGCGCCGACACTGACGCATGACGAAGCCCGTTGCATACAACAAAACCAACATTGTTACTAATTGGAACAAACAAAAGCTTGCAGGTTATTGAAGAGAATAAGTACATAATGAGGCTTTCTCGAACGTGTAAGTATACCTGCTTGCTCTAAATAAACAAAAGTGTTAAGTTGAACATTCAAGTTAAATTATTGCTTGAATTTTTTAATGCTATCTGGATAGAAGCAATATAGTGATTATTTTAATAATACTTAGATTTTTTGTGAAAAAAGACATTTTAAAATGCGTGGCATATTAAAGGCGGTTAAGTATGTTTTGATTATAATTAATAAATATATGTATATATATATATATATATATATATATATACTTAGTATAAGCAAGCAGTTATATATACTTAACTGCTTGCTCCCGTCGCCTTACCTTAACCTTACTCAAGAACTGGGCTATCATAAGCGAAAAGAATTTTTAAATCCGACTGGTAGTTCCAGAGATTAGCGCGTCAAACAAACAAACTTTTTCGCTTCTTTATAATAGTATAGATAGATATATTTTTTAATAATTTCATCATTTTAATTGGTTTTACCATTGGTATATGATTCAAATAAGATGTTTGAAAAGTTACCGTAAGCCAGTTCATAAAAGTTTTTAAAATAAGCAAATCCTATTTCGTGGAGCAGTTGTCCTGTTTTATTTATGTTCTTACTTAGGGGATTACGATGTTTGGCAAAAGAGTAAAAGAATAATTTCTTATTTTTTCCTCTTTTACATGAGTATTTAAATAAATATTCATCTGAAGAGAATTCAAAGTTGAAATATGTATTGTATGGTCATGCCATGCGACATCATCGAAGCGATTAAAGATATATAAAGTCGGTAGAGTCGATGTGACGTTACTAGCATCTAAAATAGTCGAGTTGAAGGTCAACATTTGTCGTCAAGCTCGGAAGTCAATTTATATGTGCATACAAAACACCTATCCTCCTATTAGATGACACATTGCCATATTGTTAGATAACATTATATTCATAATCCTTTAAAGGCCCATTGACTAGCTGAATTAACATACAATGTAACATTAAATGAACTGTCTAACAAATTTAATTTATAGAATCTTAAATTTTCTATTTTATTCTATTTTTTTGTACTAAGAAAATATTTTAATTAATTATTGAGATATCTGACTTAGTAGATACGAAACTGCAAGAAGAAAATTTTAAAGAATTTTCATTTAGGTAGGTATTGGTATAAATTACAAACAAACTCTAGATTTTATTATAAAAATGTCAAAGATCGTACCATGATCTATAAAGTCGTATTTCATTTAACTTCATGACTAAGTTATATTCATGATATCTAGAGCTTCTCTTTAAGGCTTTGTCTTATATAAGATAATTGGGACTTGAGTCAATTTAATGTCGGCATTAAAACGAAAAAAAAAATTAATTATCAATAATTAGTTGTTTTAAAAAGGTTCATAATTTTATCGTTTTATTAAAGTAGAACATTCTGAAAATTTGAAGTGCTACGAAGCATGTCATGGAGTGTTTACTGTGTTTTAACTCGATTCTGTTAATACTTATTGTCTGTCGCAAGTTGAAATAGAAAAGCCATTATAATTCTACTACTACTAGGAAATCCTAGGAACTACTTCAAGTGTGTTCTTTCTTATATAAAAGTAAAGGTATGCAAGCGCAATATGAATTAGCAACATTAAACAAATTGTTGAAAGATCGACACATAAAAACAACTACATCCACTTTCGAATTTTACTGAAGTACAAATAAAAGTTATCACTGTAATGACAGTAATTTACAAAAATCGAATACAAATTGGTGCGAGAAAATCCATTATTGTGCTCATTTTTGTTTCACAAGATGTAAAATGTTAAACGTCTTGACAGTTATTATGGCGAGCATAAAGCTTTATTTAATAGATATAAAATACGTTGTTCTAGCTGTAGACGTTATTTTGCTATTAACGCTCTTTCAAAGAAAAGATAAGGCTAAGGTAATTATTCTTTCAGCAATTTGTATGCCTCTTGAATATTGATGGCCGACATAGGCTCAAAAATGTTCCTATTATACGTGCGTCATGAATGGGAGAATCGTTTTTATTAGCCAACCATTGCCGATAATTCCAACGCGGCATTTTTCGCCAATGCCATCGAGAAGTGCTTACGTGATCAGCGTTTTTGTCGTAATGGGCACGATCGAAGTTCTGCTCGAAAACTTTAATACGTCATCTAGCTTAAGTTGTTTCTTAAGCTAGATCTTAGGTCGTACCACGAGCTAGAGTAATGTAGTTTAACTTCGCTCCTAGCTTTGCATGCAAGTGCCCTAACAATTTGAGCCGCGTAGAGCAAGGTGCAAAACTAAACGTGAAAAAATGCATTCGCTACGCGAGGTAAGACTAACTAAATTGTCTCCTTTAATTGTATAACTTGTTAGTTTTCATAAGTTGCGGTTTTAAAACCATGACAAATGATACAAAAGTTTTAAAATCTATCGATGAATTTATGTAGCTACTTGTTATTTTCACAGTATCTATTGTTTGAAAATAGGTGCTCACAAAGTGATCTAAATATGATACCTACATACAATTATGGTCACATTAATAAGCTGAAATTATATCTGTAGTTCAATAAATGTAAGAGTTGACATGAATATAATAATATATTTTAGTTTTGATACACTGCATTGTAAATAAAGGCATTAATTTTGTTTTTACATTGATGCTACGAAAAGTGTTTTGCATTTAAAACATGTTTTTTGACCATAATGTATAGTTTTGAGCATTATGCACATCAAGTTTTGGTATTATCTCTAGTAAAATGACTTATGGTATTTTAATTATGCTAAATTTTGATATACCTACCTATTCATCAGTGAAAAGGTAAAAACACTGAACGCTGTTTTGGCAGAAAAGCTACCCAGATTATTCGATAATTTTATCTTTTTCATGTCTAGGTTCTATCAAGTTTTTGCCATTTTTCAGATTGAAATTATATTATATTATATTATAATTTATATTACCGGGTTTTCAAATTCATTGTTTTACTATTGAAACATCTTGTTAGTGGAGTAATAACATTTTCGAACGTCCATCTCACTTAATAGAATAGTCAGGTGGTTCTATATTGAATTTCTATAAAATAGTTCTGCATAGAAAAAAAATTGTGATTTTTTAAAAACAACTGTCAGACACAAACGAGGTGTGTCAAGTGTGTTTTTGCGACTATGATTTTCAATTATATTATTATCATCATTTCCAAATTAACATTGGTAAAGAAATTATTACCTAAATAATTCTTGCTGATAAATATTATTTAGAACTTTGTCAAGTAGAGTTCTGCTTTCGACAAGATACTATTAGGTTCCTTCAACGTTTAACTATTGGCATCTTTTTTGCATAATTTAATTTTGCTAACCACTCGTTATCCTGTTAGTGCCCTAGATTCACATAAGTGGTGGCTGTCTTGTTAAAACTTTGACCAATTCCACAATAATGAGCCCTTCATCCCTTCGGCTTAAGTCTTGACTAACTTTCTCAATGATTTACATGTCACAATGAGTTACTTCGAAATTTTGTTTATTGTTTTTCATATAAATATTTGTCGTTTCGTTTATAGCTGTATACATGAAAAACAAAACCTCATTATTTGCACTATTTATACACGTGTAAAATTGAATATACATATACCGACGGGGTTCAATAAATAAGGCATATTTTATACACGTAGTAGGTAGGTATATTCAAAAGCAGGTTCCCGTTACGGGAACTAAACATTTTGATCAAAGCAATCGGTACTAGTTAATTAATTCTGGCTATACATGTTTGGGATAGGTCGTATTTGCAAAGGAATTGTAAATATATAGTCGTTCTACCGTCGTGTGTGCACGTCTGGTATTTTGTAACAAATTACTACGTTACGTTTTGTGTCTTGCTTACCATATATGCAATATCTTCATTATCTTCTTTTACTTGTATATGAATATTTACAAGTTTTTTATTATCGAATTTACTGTACTCACTTACTAAACCTCATATTCATAGTTCCAAATTGATGCACCTGATATAAACAGATCATTGTTGACCTGCTATTATGAGCATTATTTCATTCTATTTTGGATTAAAATTCTTAAGAGCTTTTATATGTTAGACCCACGTCTTTACCAAGAACTTCTGAGGGACCGGAAATTTTGCTTAAATACATACCTACAGGAAAAATACCAATGAAAATAAAATACATATTAATACAATTTATTTTAGGTTGAGATCGCGCTATAATAACCGGTTTTAGTGAATACTTTTATGTTCATGAAACATGGATAAAAACGTATAAGAATTTTCATCAGCGCTATTTTATACTTGTAGACATACTTCACATTATACAAGTACCTACTACCTGATACCCAGTGACAGTTCATGCAGATGCAAATTTCTTTAATGCACAGTATTTGTTGCAAGTCTGGATTCTGGAGTTTTCCCTTCCATTGTAGGTATGTTTATAAAAGCCACTACTCCTGATACTACAAGAAGTCTGTACAAGAAATAGATTATATGAAAATATTTAGATTCAATATCTTCTATTTCACACGTCATCATATCGTAATACAGAGTACATTGATTTCGAGATAGGTACTTTTACTAAGCCCCGATTCTAGTGTTAGACGTAAAACATTTATTTAGTTCTTCCTTAAGTCATGAGATCATCAAAATATTGTATTGTATACGTTTGTTTACCTATATGTATATGTTGTATTGTACAGGCACTAGGATTCGCTAAACACATAAGGGGCCTTAGGAAACCGACGAAGTTTTATCACAGGAGGAAGTAAGTCAGGACATTGACCTTTGTTCGCGGTGTAAATGCACTCATAAGCTGACTGGAAGACACTTTAATGAAACTATGTTGATAACTAATCGTATAGCATACAAACTCGTTCTAAGTTAACGTATGAGAACAATGAGAGTAAATGGATAAAACGTTTTTTTTTTTCATACTTGCAACTGCCATGTATTAGGTACCTATCCATTTTAATTTATAACGTATTTTCACCGTATTTTTGCCCCACTGCCGCAGTCAAGGAGAGTATTGTTTTTCGGGCTTATGTATGTATATGTATGTATATATGTAAGGTGTTATTAGACTCGTATTAATTGTGGGAGTGACATAAACATATTTAAGAAGAAAACGCTAATATTCTTCTTCATCGTGACTGACATCGTGATTTTCATATCTAATATATAAAATTCTCGTGTCACGGTGTACGTTACCTATTGAACTCCTCCGAAACGGCTCGACCGATTTTCGTGAAATTTTGTATGCATATCGGCTAGGGTTGAGAATCGGACAACATCTATTTTTCATCCCCCTAAATGTTAAGGGTGGTCTGAAAAGGGATGAAAACGATTGTATGAAACTTCTTCAGAGTTTTGAAATTTTGTTCTGGAATACTTCTATTAAAATAAAAAAACCTCATAATTTTTTTTTTAATTGGGTTGGATTTAGAGGGATGAAATTAGGGATAAAATATTATATGGAAAGATCTTTGCTTTTGAAGTTAGTGACTTGAAAATTAAAGAGAGGGGGAAGGAAGGGGGGCGAGAGAGAAGTGAGGGGGAAGGAAGGGGAAGTGAGAGGGAAGGGAGGGGGAAATGAATGGGAAAGGAAGGGGAAGGAGAGGGGAAGGGAAGGGAAGGGGAGGGGAAGGGAAGGGGAAGTGAGGGGGAAGCGAGGTGGAAATAAGGAAAAGCCAGGGAAAGGTAGAGTGAAATGACGGGAAAAGGAGAGGGGAGGGAGGGAGAGAGGGAGGGAGGGGAGAGGGGAATAGGGAAAAGTAGTGAAAAGTTTACGGGGGCCGGATATCTGTAGGTAGGTGAAAGAGGGTTCGTAGAATGGGAGATTAGAAATATCTATTTATATAAAAATAAATCCTTATTTCCCTTGGTCACGACATCACGCGTGAACGACTAGACCGATTGCGTTAATTCTTTTTTTGTTGTGTTTGTTATTGTCAGGAGAAGGTTCTGCGAAAAATTTGATAATAATTAACACAGGACAACGTCTGTCGGGTCCGCTAGTAATAATATAATAACAATATTCTACCACATTTACAAATCGCCATCTAGTCCCAAATTAAGCAATTATATTTGCTTGTGTTATGGGTACTAAACAACTGATATACTACTTACATACATTTTTTTTTTGTAAATAAATACATATTATAGATAAATTACACCCAGACACAGAACAAACAATCATGCTCATCACACAAAGGTTTGTCCTGGGTGGGAATCGAACCCACGACCACCGGCTTAGCAGTCAGAGTCACTAACCACTAGACCAACAGGCCAGTCTTAGTTCTTATAGACTAATGGAACGCAAACAATGGTCATCGAAGTATCAAATTGATTGTATTCAAGGTAAATCAGTGTTGCGGTATGAAAGCTGGTCAGCTAGATAATTCAGGTAATAAACTGGTCGAACTTGCGTCATACACGTAAATTTTAATGCATTGTAAATTTATTATATTTAATTAAAAGTAGAACGATAGTAGAAAGATCGCACTATAATTATGTCTAGTTACAAGATAGTAACTGATAAATTTACTGCGTTTATAAATTAATGTAGTAATGGACAGGACACATAGCTTGGAGCAGAAAAGTTCTGGAGTGACGACTACGAACCAGCTTAGCCAGGTTCCGTGAATCGGCGCTCTGAGCAAGGTGGCGGCCTGGCGGGCAACTGATAGATAGCGCTTCTACCAGTCAAAGTGGCCTTGCCTGGGAATGGTTTATATTCAGCAGAAGACGTCTACGTCACTATGAGGTGATTATATAAAAACCATCTCCCAATAACAATCTTTTAGAAGGCATGGCAGTGATAAGGGCGAATAAGTCTGATTTCGCTGATGAAGCAATATTTGAAATTCTCCATTAAAACAACTGCTTTCTCTGCTATTAGTCAAACCGTTTATTTTACTTTGCAGTTGCATTCCTGTTTAACTGTGTGGCTTCTATAACAGAAATAGGAAAAGTTTTAGAACACAATATGTACGTTAGATACAATGTTATTTATAAAAGTTACTTCATTAAGGCCACTAAAATGTAGGTATTTAACGTTCATACGCGTATTTAGATGAAGTTAACAGTTTCACAAAACTGGCTTGAATAACTATTAATGAACAATAACTAGGAGGAAGTTCCTAGGATACTTTTTCGCCGGATATATTTTACGAGTACACTTTTGCGAATGAACTACAATAAGATAAATAATAAGGAAATATTTCCTTTCTAATTAATCTTATTATAGTTCAGCTCAGCATTCTTAATACACTAAACTACGAGCACGACAATTAAATAAATTTTAATATTAACAAACAATGAAAAAGAAAAACCTATGATCCGAATTGTGAACTGCCTCCTTTTTTAACTCGTTTAATTAATATTAGGTTAATTTAAGATCAAAAAGCACCTCTATCTAACATAATAACTGACGTTATGTAGATGATTACATTAATTATTGATTGATTAAGTAAAGACTGTATTATAGAAAGCAGCATACAATATTGTTATCACTTGTTTATATTTTTTTCTAAAATTATAATTTATGCCATAAAGTTGTGAAGCCTTTATTAGGTCATCTGTGGTATAATTGACAACCTTAATTTACTTGATTAATATTTAAAATATGAGTTTAAATAAAACTATGTATAAAAATGTACAGTTCTAAATATTTATATAAAAAATTTCATATTAGAGGGTAACAGTGCCAAGAAGTTGCAATTCAAAATGGCGAATGGAAATTAATTTTAACTTGTTATTGCTATACGTGACTTCAGGAGAAAGCAACGTGACTTGTACTAAAGTGATCAGCTTATTTTTCATTTAGCATTACCAGCGTTTTCGTATTTTTCTTCTCTCGCGAAAAATATTGTCAAAAATAATTAAAATAGAATCGTCGCATTTCTCCCTATGAGTATTGTAATACCAGAAAATGATCTCGCTGCGCGGTGGCCCTTTGGAGCTGTCTTAGCAAATCAGAGCCTAGCTTAATAATAGTTATTGCAACACAGCGGGAAATGTTTTTGCAACAAACAGACGTCAAAGAAGTGCAATTAAAGTTTCATTGAGCGGTAATGCTCTGCGAGCTAAGAGACAAATTGTTTTCACTCTGCTCAAACTTTAACTCGTCGTGGTTAATTGGTATTCTATTGAAATAAGCCGGAGTAACTATTTAGAATTTTGCTTTTTGTTTCATTTTTAGAGACGATGACAACAATTGACACATTCATAACAGAAGGTATAACATATTATTGAATGTTAACGGTTTATCGTCATACGGTAAAAATTTTGGAAGCATCAATTTTACATACGAGGGCGTGGATTACGACTTTCGATAAAGCTTACGGAATGTTGGCGATTATACAAACAAAAAGTAGGTACACAGTAAAGCAACTCAGTAACTGTTATCAATTATATTGAGATATATATATTAAGATACCCTTAATATGTTCTGCATATTATTCAGATTACAATAAATGTACACCGTAATCTGAACAGTCTTAATCAAAGCGTAAGCATGACATTATATTGTACTTAGTTTAATATGGTTTATATTTTAATAACTAACCTTTGTTTTTACCTAAACAAAATAAATAAATGGAAAGTCAAACTTAAAGCTGGTCTTGAAGTCGCAACCCTCAGGAAACCGTCACAGCGTTATTAATTTGTGTGAAGTTTTATTCTTTAAAATAAATATTTCGACGGATTTTTGAAACGACTAACCGTAAACATCTCATGAATATCGATCGTCTTCGCAAAACGTAAAATTACGAATACCTATAAAATGTTTGTATCAAAGAAATTGAATTCTTTACCTAATCAAATAAGCAAATACTATTAACTATCTTTGTAAGTACTCCACTAGGACGTCGTGTCTCAATTTGTGAGGAGCAAACCAAAGCAAAACTAATTAATATTCCCCGGCCATGATTAAGAAGCTAGCAGTAACTTTTCAATAGCTCCAGTTAGTTAAATGTTCGACACTTAGTCCCACCGCGACAACTTTACTCTGTTGCCTTTATAATGTTCCTAATGGTAAAATTATATTGAACTCGTTAAGTTAGTCTTAATGATAACATACCATAAAATACCACATATATCACACTTTTATCTACTAAGGGATAGACACACTACATTTTCACGGTAGTAGATCCACGCTGATTTCAGCATGAATGGGCCGGATCGTCCGGGGAAGTACTACCCTCTCATAGAAGATCGACTTAAGAGTAGTAGTATCCGTACTACTGCGTTTCGTTCGGTGAGTGAGATCGCCGGAGGCCCAATTTCCCCCCTTTCCTCTTTTCTCACCTCCCTCATTCCCTTCCCCTAACCCCATTCCCAGCCGCCATAGTGGAGGCCACCATATCAGCAGTTAAGAAGATGACTTTTGGTATAGTGGCCGCCACTTCTGGATTCCACTGACTGCTTACCATCAGGCAGGGTGGAGTCACTTTGGTAGGCTATAATATATAAAAAAAAATAAAAAACTTGGTTCGATCTCCGAACACAATACAAAACTTCGAAATGTTACGGACAAAAAAATCCAATATTGGGTACGGTTCAGTACGGCGGTCAAATTCATTACCATTGGAAGCTGAAGTAGTTAGTTGTAATTAAATAACAGTCTTCGTAACTTGGAAAATAGGTTGAGTACACAAATTTAAATATATAAGTGTTACACGATTTAAAACAAATAAACCTTATTTAATTTGGCGTCGGACTGTGATTGCTGCAGTATATATCTGCCGTATAGATATGGCTCATATACATGTGGTCAGTAGCGCAATCAGTTAACCGAATGATGGTGGTCAACCAACTAAAGTAAATACTCGTAAGTACGCGATAGGAAAATGATTTAAAAACTGCAGGCATCAGCGCCGTGTGATAAGACTACCGACTACGCCAAGCTTGGCCATTACGGAAAATACCCTTAGAAGTAATACTTGGGTGATCGAAGAATTAATCATGCAGCCGCCAATATGGAAAATACCCTTAGAAGTAATACTTGGGAGATCGAGGAATTTATCCTGCAGATGCTATTACGGAAAATACGCTTAGAAGTAATAATTGGGAGATCGAGGAATTTATCTTGCAGTCGCTATTACGAAAATGCGATAAGGTTGCGGAATGAGCACACCAGTTTTTAACAGGGTCGTTAACACGCTAGTGCTGCTCCTGGTGTTGCAAGCGTCCAAAGGCTACAGTAACTGCTTACCATCAGGCGGGTCGTATGCATGTTTGACACCATCATCGTTTAAAAACGAAACAAAATTTCTCATCGTCAGTTAGCATTTATTCATTCACTGCTGTCCCATCCACATCGTTCACCTTAATAGAGATCATTAGACAATCTTATTGTGAAAATACAAAACGGATAGATTAATATAGGTATGTATTATACAATCACGTCTGCAGTCTTGAAGTTATTGACAGTGGCTGGTACATTTTCGCAAGGTTACAAGGTTACTATATGCACGATAATTTAAAATAAACTTTAAAGTAAATAACACTTACAAGTACATAGAACTATAAACTTTAACAGATGAAATTTAATCATATTAGAGAGGTGTTCAGCGCAGAAAGAATTCTGTTATAGAGCTTTCACTCAAGTTTAAACACCTTGAGTTTAAACACTTCACAGAATTTCACAGATAAACTGTAGGTAGAGCCATAATACATGGGTAAATGGTGTCACTGATTAATGTAGAGGCTTCATTATTCCTGCAGGGAGGTACTGTACTAGCAGCAAATCGTATCTGCAAGGCAGTATCAAGCATCATAAAATGATGCACATATTACTCTCTCAAAACTCTTTTTTGAATAATAGAATATTTAAGTGAACTATAATGTATTCGTTTATTGTTTCAGGTGGCGAAACTATAGTTACTGAAATCTTGGGACATAGTTTTGAGGATAATGGCGATTCAGTAGAGCGTCTAAATGTTTAGGAGAGGGTACAAGACTCGTTACTTTCGCGTGGTGCTTAAGGCAAAGTCCTGGAAACGGGTGCCGATGAAGTTACTAAAGTGGGGGAGGAAAATGCCATCAACGAAGCAGTATAATTTGGTGCCGAACGATGAGTACGACACTAGAATCCCCTTACATCCTGACGAGGCGTTTGAATATGGCATCACATTTCAAGCTAAGGTAAGTTAAACTGTCGGTTGTAATCAGCAATTTAGATCGAGAAATGTGTGTGATCTCGAACTTGAGATTGCTTTCGATTGATGTGGTTCTGCGGTCAAGGATAACGACTAAAGATAAAATAGCATTGAAATGTTGTTCCGCAGAATACAACTTGTTCCATGTCTCTTAAGTGTTGAAAGTATATTAAGTGCGGAATTGTATACATTAACAAATAAGAACATACAGGAGTAGTTTTGGTCAACACTTCATATAACTGACACAACAAGCAAACGTAACTTACAATTCAATGCTGAACGCAATGTAGAATACAAATATCGATACCACAGCCAACAAGCTTGTTGAATTAGATGTTATGCGGTCGTTATGCTCCCAACTTGAATGCTACTATTGTGTAAGTTTAAGGAAAATAGAAGCTTAATGGTAGCACTCGGTAAATGTTTTGAATAAAGTTAGTCATGTAGCAAAAGTGCCCAACATTTTTTTTTACCACGGTCTTTTACTATTTTGACTTATTTCACATATTGTTATGATTAATTAGCTATCAACGCAAAAGAAATTAAATTATTCAAAAATAAACTTTTATTATTTCTTTAGCTCAAAAACCACAGAGTACTTTTGAAGATGCCGAATAGCTTTATAACATTCAAAATAGCCTAAAATATTAATTGTTGCTATTCAGCACAAAATTCGAGGTCTAAATAACATAAATTGAATAGTACTTCACAGCCGTTTTAATAATGAAAATCTATGTTTTTAATTACGAGTATAAAACAGGGATATAAAAATAAGTATAGCTGTTGAGTGAATCTATAGGTACTTTAGATTTATAAAAATACATTTTCCAAATGACCTGAAACATAGATTGCATCTTATGAATATTACAGACATTTTGCTGCCATTTAAATATAAATAGGTCGACAATCAGCATCAAATTAAAATACTGGACATACCCATTTAATGCGTTCGCTGAAAACATTTTTACTATCAACATTCAGAAAATGTTTCGATAAAATCGTTTTATTTATGAAAAGCTTATGATACAAATGCAAGAATGATTAAATAAAAATTATAAATCTAGATCACAACAGTATAAATATATTCTCATACTGATACACTCGTTTCAAACAGTATTAATTTTACGAGTAGGTACCTATACCTAATTAAATATACTAAGCTAATACTTTATAAAATACTAGACGTCCGCCCTCGCTTCGTTTTGGTATTAAAAGTTTTATTCGATATCACAACAAACGTCTACGGTAAATATCTGCAATAGTGTTGTATTGCATCACATAATGTAAATGCACTCATGCCTGAGTGCATTTACATCCTTTCGGACAATGAGGTTGAATTCTGTAAAAGTTGTTTTCTAAGCATGTATACCATGAAGTTGAATTCCCAATATGTTGAATTTATTTCAATATATACGTATAAAATCATTGTCAAAGTCACAACTACGTGTACCTAAGTAGCCTGAAAGTCATCCAATTCTGAATAAAGCAATTCCAAATTCATCTTGCCACTCCGCCGAATTGCAAAATTGTTCTATAGTTAGTGTCAAATCGATGGGGAATAAAGGTCATTGCCACAAACTTGAAGTAAAATACATAGGTTCCAATAAATTTTTTTTGAGGAAAAGATTGTTTCAAAATAACATTAATTCTACAATGTTACATAATACTAGAAACATAATTGATTTATGTCTTTGTATCTCTAGGTTATTCTCGACATAGTACTTACTGAATATATAATTATATATCACAATATACACCACAACAACTACACACAACGCCATCTAGACCCAAAGTAAGCATATATTCAGAATATATTATATAGCTTGATTTATGGTTCCTAGAATGTTTTTAATAAAGGAAATCGTGAAAAAGTATTTAATCCTTTGATTTATTTCATTACAGTTAGCGAATTATCTACTTTTATTATTGTTTTATTCCTAATAAATACATTTTAACCATATTCAATAATTTGAGCAATCACAAATTTATTCCTTAAAAATAAACAAAAAATGAAATTAATTCAAAGAACCTGACCTCACCAACGGTCAGCGGTGCGGCACCTTGGGTATGCATTGCTATGCCGTCTAATCATTCATTTGTGTTCGAACAGTGCTTGCGTCGATACGTTACGTTGTCATTATTGTAATATCATTTAGTTGAATTTCAGTTATTGGATCTGTTTATTATTGTTGCTCTTTGTTAATATTTTGTTAAATAGATAGTTATTTATAGTAGTTTTTAGTTAGTTCGGATAGTTCATCTGACAACGAAAGCTTAGTGACAACAAGTAAAGATAGTGAGGGAGATTAATATACATTAAATTATTTTTACTAAATTTGTGTATTTATTTATCCTGAAAGCCTAACACAGAAAAATAAGTTTTATTCTTCTACCCTGTAATTTTATTATGAATACTCGTATTTCTACTATTTCAAAGTGTGAAAAGTATTTACAAACCTTAACAAATCGGTCGAAAGATCAATGTACTTTATTCTCAATATATTTGGCACAAATTATAGTCTTTACAAAATTGTGTAAAGAGGACAATAAATTTTGTATCGGTGGAAAGGTCCTTTGTTATGTACGATGAT
Organism: Parascotia fuliginaria; assembly: GCA_963082885.1. Lineage (NCBI taxonomy): Eukaryota > Metazoa > Arthropoda > Insecta > Lepidoptera > Erebidae > Parascotia > Parascotia fuliginaria. The sequence continues at coordinate 9,839,144 of OY720170.1, forward strand.
TGGTTGATTTTGATTAATTGTACAATTCACCTGAAACCTTCCGTTGTTTATTTGATTTTAAGAAACTGCTGAATATTCTTTCAAAATTTAACTATTATTTTAAATGTATTGCGAAAATTTTAGTGACTTTATACTTACAATTAATTTAGTAGATTATTGTTTAATATTTTATCTTTTATCTGGATATAAAAGGTGAAGCTTGTTAATAGGCACTCTATAATATTTAAAAGCAAAAACTGTGCAAGTAAGTAAAGCCGTTCTTTTTAGTTTTTCGATGTCTATCAATAGAAAGAGAATATTAAAATAAGGTATTACATCGACCAGCCTTATACATCACGTGACCAATGTAACTAGGGAAGCAACCTATCCTCACGGCCGGAGCGGCTTCCTAAGCCAGGATTACCCTGGCTTTATTGAGTTGTTCCTTGCCTCGTTATGTCTTCTTTACACTACAAAAGACTAACGTAGCGGTATCTCGCTTTAGTCACAATATCAAAAATTTTATTAAACAAGTTAACGCGAATATTATCAGCCTGTCTCAAGTTTACCTATGCAGACAATGAAGGCGTATTACGGAGCCTTCATAATCTAAAAATTGGATTTGTGTAACGACCTGTGGAGCTCTGCAGAGACACTTCATTGAAGTGCGGTACACAATATGGCTGTCGCAAAAAGCCTATTCACTCAATTTCGTTTACAACATGTTGGTTGAACATCTGTGAAAGTTAGTGCTACTCTTCTGTTCAGAATATAGAAATTTTAAACAATCTACTTTGTGGATATAAAAACTACTGACAGTGACCATTTCCACGGTGGTGATTGATGGTTCACAATTTTTTTGCATCATGTAATATTTAGTTTAGATATTTGTTGTTATAACTGGCAGAAACACTAAATAAAACCAATTGAGTAACAAGTCTCTGTCCCGTAATATTGAAATGATTATTATTACGATTATTTAATAAAAGGACAAGATTTTGTTATTTACTAGAATTTTAAGTTTCCTGTTGATCACCAATGAATGGATAACATTACCAATATGTAACGGATTTATGTCAAAACTGAATAACCATACGGTTATTTGTTACATCCAATATTAAAATTTTAAACCTTTGGGTAACATTCGTACGCAGCGAATTAGGGTAGATGTTCCTATTGATATATAGGCACAGCAATTTGGGAACAAAGCTTTGAAATTGAAATACGGGTCACACTTAACGCTTTTATCTAATATTTACGTTTAAATTTTTTTATTCTAAAGTTGGAATCTTTTATTTGTAAATAAAGATGCCTGATTAAAATTTTCGGAAACAAATAAGGTATATACCTTAGAGGCTTCAGCTACAAACATTTTTGTTTCCTCAGCGTTGTGGAATCAACTAGATTACTTCCACGGGAAATATAAACATTTTCACCTTTATATCTTTGGATTATCTTGAGAAAATTTTTGAGTAAATTATGCATACTGATTATGTTTAAAGAGGAGCGAATAATTTAAAGAATCGATAGATTCATGAAACTTGAGTGTTCAGTGACAGATTGGGCACTTTTGCCGACAAGATTGACAAGCTCGATCACCAGCGAAGTGTTGATACGGCTGGTACGGCTATGTAAATATAAAACATTATAGGAAAACGATTTCGCACCGTCTCCCGTGCTAGTTAGACGTGACGTAACGTATGTAAACTTGTTTCATTTGTTTGTTGGCGAAAGCTTTGTAGCTGCTGACACGAATTAAATTCCTTTGTAGGTAACGTTAAACTAGCTGTTATTTGTGTTTAGTTTTAGTTGTATTTTGACTCTTAAGATTTGACGATTGTTATACTAAGGTAACGTGAAATTTACATTGATAGTCTAGAGTCTAGATGATCCGTTTTGTTTTTATGAAGTCGAAGGTTTGAATCCGGGCAAGTACCAATGTGATTCCGAAATTATTAATAGGTATATAAAATATGTTCTTTTTTAGAATACCTGGAGATTACGGACTGACGGTGAAAGAAAACATCATGACGACACCTGGACTTCTGAGGAAGCCTGAAACCGCCAATCCGCCTTAAGCAAGCGTGGCGATCAATGCTCATGCCGTACGATAAGAGGCCTTTTTCTGCTGTAGAATAATAACAGACCGAAATGGTGATAGGGAACTAAAACAAAACGAGATAAAGCACATCGACGTCATCGTGAACAAATTTAACTTGATGTTTTATATTCAAAGTGCATTTGGTCCACTGGACATCCATATTTTAATAGTTTTAGCTAAAACCGACATTGTCTTTATGAGAGAATTATAATCGACTTTTAAGTACTTACCTGATAAAATCATAGATATCCGTGGATAAAATCAATATGGTAAACATTTTCGTAAAATTTTAATAATTATATTTACCTTATATAATTTACGAACATAGTATTGCAAATAAGTATCTACATAGGGCAATTAAGGATATAAATCTCTTCCAATTTATTTCATAACAACACCCTATTTTTCGCCGCCCTACAGGTATAATATCTGCAAGAATCTGATTGATTGATGATATTTATCTGCAAAGCCACTCGATCAAAATATCGACAATTTCTTATAAATTAGAAATAAAAAATACTATTTCGTTCCTGAAGTACCTATTATAACAAGTGGGTTGTAAATGGAATTGTTAAGTAATAATATATAGTTTAGCAGAAAAGTTTTTTACTTTTATAATCAATAATTAGATTTTTAAGACCATTTACTTAATTTTGAATTCTATAAAAAATAAAGAGCTTAGGACTTTCAATCGTGTTTTATTATTACAATGAATGTAACTGTAATTGCACGATTCTAAAACGGCCTGTAATTTGTAAAACCTTTATTGCCATGATTTTAGGTACGGGTAACATTTTCAGTGGAAAGGTTTACGAATGACAATGAATATCACGGAGTTTAAGCTATCTCACATGATCATTGTGAAAGAATTTAGAAGATTAGTCACATTGTAATGTTGTTTTGCTTGTCTTAACAATTACAATTGGACCTAATTTTTTAGTTCGTGATATACCTAGTTCTCTAATTAACTGACTTGTAGAACTAAAATTCAAATCGTTTGTGAATCAGAGATAGTTAAAATGACTGGGTACCTCTTTGCTTGGCCACAAAATGTTGACCTCATCATTAGTCGCTGGGCTTCATTGCTTTATAACAAATTAAAAAAAGGGGACTAACTAATTTAGTGGTGAATTTTCATTTACTATCGATAATTATAACAAAGTAAAAAAGGGAATAATTAATTTAGTGGTGAATTTTCATTTACTATCGATAATAATTATCCTGAAACAAAATTGTTAACCGCATTATTGTAATACATTCGCTTCGGTTTTATTTGGTACATTTATTGATAGGTATAAAATACATTTTTTATCAGTAAATCAGACTATACTATTTAATTCTACGTATTCATATCACTGCAATAATGTATGTAGTACATATTATATATTATTATAATATTTGCTTAATTGTATTCCAGTTAAAAGTTTATTAGCGTTTACCAATATTTTAATTAAAGTTATCAGACTTCTGAATATTAAAATATTTTTTATTCACCAATCTTTACATAATCATAATAATTTTTTAAGAGACATGATAGAAAACATAACAGCACAGATAATGAAAAACAAAAGAAAACATGTTTATAAAGATACTATTATGCACATTGGCATACTCGGTACCATAAAAAGAAGGTACCATATAAAGAAACATAAATACATGTTTATATAAATTTTTATTGACTAATTTTTATTGAGTGTTTTTAACCGACTTCAAAATAGAGGAGCTTAATAATTCGGGTCGTATGTTTTTGTCCCCTATTATTCTGAAACCGATCCCAAAATATTTATTTTATAAAGAACTGTTCAGTAGTTTGCATTATTTTTATTTTATTGTAATAACAACGTATGCAAGGAATGAAGACCTGTAAAGCTACGCGTCGATGTCTTTTGTGATGAATTTTTTGACATAAACATGTCCATGCTACAATTGTGAACCGATTTCCAAAATTTCAATTTCTAATTTCAAAACAACACCCACATGTTCAATCCTTAACTAAAGATTAGAAAATAATATTTTAATTACTTCAAAGCATAAAAACTTGATAGAGGAGTCAATGAAATTATTGATACCTTTATAATACTTTTCTGTTTACATTGTTTCATAATAAGTTATTTTGGAGTCAGTGCCAGCCAAAAAGGATCATAATGACCTTAATAAATATAACCTACAAGCAAAAATAACCTAATTGATTAATCTATTAATATATGAATGTAAAATAAAGATTTAATACAAGAAATCGAACGGATGCTGCTATGTGTAATTTTTTTATGTATTTAGACACAACTATCAATGACGTCTGCCTTCACGCGTCAGACCGCGTTCGGGCAATAAACTCAGGCATATCCCTTGCGCCAGCACGCGCATGCCATTGCCGCCTCATATATTTTGAAAATTTGTTGCAAAGGCAGAATTCAAGATCCTTCTTGGCTGACTTGATTTTATTATAGAACCGTATCACCTATCGATCAGGTTCTAACAGCTTAATTTGATCTGTAGGAAAGCGGCAGACAGTATATTTCAGCGAAAATTGAGTGAAGCCTACGTCCGGCATCGCAGTAAACTGCAAAACCGGCTACAGTGCAATATTATATATAAATATATATATATATATATATACACTACAAATCAATTCGGGCCTTTCTTTACTACATGATTAAGTACGAGTAATGTATGTAAAAATGTGTTTGTTACATCTTGAGATTTACGAAGAATCACAAAAGGAAAATAACAAAAGCTCTGACTGTGACTTATTTTTTATATTAATAATTAATACAAGAATAATATCTTATACCTACCTACTACGTTTTAATCGACTTAGTTCATTATTATGTGTATGAAAGTACCTAACTATGACATATAGTCCTCTTTAGAAAGTTTCCAGCTAGGCAGAATTCAAAATTGTACCCAGGGGTTCATTTTCTCGCGTATCGGCTGGCGTCTAATGGGGTTGCTTGAATTCGGCTTTTCATATCGCGTTACTTGCGAGTTCCGATAAATAATGTTTCGATCGCGTTTCATAATATATCATTGACACTTTAAATGGACTCACAGACTTATTTGAAACGTTCAGTCAGTTGGTTTGAGTACAGGGGTAACTTGCAACTTGTTAATTTATAAAACTGTAATGCGTTGGGTTTACATAGCTAGTGTCACTTGTGAAAATAAAAGACCAAGCCTAAAATTACAAATCTTTATAAAACCCGCGATAAGTCAGTTTTGTTCCGATGTCTATTGTAACACAGCTATTGCACAGAAGAAATTGTAATTCAAACATTTAATAATATTGATACTACTTTATTTATTTATTTAAAATTAAGAATCTCCAACAAAGGCTGTACCTACACAATTGTAAATTAGAATAATTAGGGCATAATCATCTTTCGGTGTACTCCTTCAATTATAGAAGACCACAAAATGTAACATAAATATTATTCATAGAAATTGAACGATCATGAGTAAGTAAATAAAATTTATAAAAATAAACATTATAATTAAAATTATTGCATTTTAATATTTAATACGCATATATTAATATATTGCATACTAATATTTAATATGTACTGAATCTTGATGGTGTAAATATACCTATTTGCTACACACGTGAAGGGATAGTTATTAATTAAATTGGTGAACTTCAAAATACTAGAAATAAATTCTGTGTGTATTTAAAAATGCCAATGAACTCTTTTAACAAAATAAGAAGCTTTTTGTCAACGTCAGGGACAAACAAAACCTGGTATACGTACTTAATTAATTACTAAAAATAGGTCACTAGTAGCTAATTGTTAAGTTAACAGTCTTATAAATAACTAAAAGACTTAAGCTTTCTCGTTTATTATAAGGTCACCTGCACTCTCTGGAACAAGACACATAGAAGGTACGTCTCTATTAATACTCACTTAACTTAAATAGAAATAGAAATCTATATATTGAATATGAGACAAGGTTCTATTAATTGCTTCAGTACCCTGGACATTGCAATCGTATTAAATTAATTAAATTGAAATCACAACGAAGTGGACACCAGCGTACCTGCGTACCTATTGGATTAGACAAGGTAACTACAGTTTATAATGATGTTACAAATTAACTAGTAAACTGAAAAATATTACCATTTCTTAAACAATTTAACGTCGTATGTCTACTGATAATGTCACTTGAAGACATACTTTCCACTTACATTTTTTGAGTGAACTATGGCTCAAAGTTTTTCACTTTTTCAAAGCGGAGTGATCTCAGAAATTCCCTTCGCGGTAGTTTTTCACTTAGTCGGGGCCTTTTCCCAAACTTTTATATTAGATGACGAGAAAAGTTTCAACCTACGTTGTTACGCAGCACTATTTCTTTATTCGATTTTGATCGGTGATTTTTTCTACTAAATGTAAAATCGGAAAACAATTTGATTGAGACTCACTGAACTTTTCTTTTTCTTTCTTCCTTGGCAGAATTTGAAATAGTTCTCAAAAAAGTTTTACCGAAGTACCGCGTAATTATTTTTATACTTGTATTTTATATTTAGATTGCCAAGCAATGGAGTTAGATATAAAAACAGTTTTGATTGCACTACAGAGTCGCGAAATTTGACGTGTAGGTCAAAAACTGTATGATTCTCACTACTAAGTGGTACTGATCTATCCATAGATATCTTAAGTTATTTAAATTTAAACATTTATAGGTAAATATATGTAGTAGATTATGTTCCCTAAAGTGTGCGTCAAATTACACAAAATAGTGTAGAAAAGTTTATATAAGAGGACTTGTTAATAGACAAAATCTAAATGATAAAAAACAATTTTGCTTCATGTGTTGAAGTACCACTGCATAAGACCGTACGTATTCACTTACTACTCATTAGATTGAAAAGGTTTGAGAGCACTAAAACGAACCAGTAGTAACTCACAACTATACTGAACTCTGTTATCGAGTTGTACACGCTCTTGTATAAGCGTAGCAGACACGAGTCGTAACGTAAAACGATGGCGTCGTGTCGAGGGCGGATAGCCGATATAGTTCTGGTGGTCGTCCATCCGTTAGGCATTCATTTGTTCCCACTATGGAAACGTTCGAATGTATATACCCTTATCAACGTGTAACACTCCCTATATTTGCAGCTGGGAGTTTTATGATCGTAAACTTGCGTTGAGTACCTATCGCGGTTATCTTATAGCTATACACCATTATTGCAAGTAGGTACATGCGTGATAAATTGTCAGTTTCGCATACCTCAGTTGCCAGTTGCCACTTAAAGGCAATCGCCGCTCGTGTAATTATTTGCGTTAGGGCTACACAGCCAGCACTGTGAACCCACATAAGTTGTAGCCTTAGCGATTTAGCCTGACGCTATTACTATAATAAAATTTATGTTATGATTGCATATCTTTTTATTTTTTTATTCTATTGAGCCTGAAATTTAGTAATATTAACTTCTAAACAATGCCTCTTAAGGTTCAATTGAATTAAAAAATAGCTTTTATTGTAATGAATTGGGTTTTATTCTTGACAGCTCCTTGATCACAATCGACAACAAATCACATATCGACTATATGTGCGCGAAACTAGGCAGTGCATGTTTCGCACTACGTCGTTTAGCAGCCACTGCAGCTAATGATGTGGTCAGAGCTTGCTACTTCGCTACGGTACATTCGGTCCTTTCGTATGGTACCGAGTTGTGGGCTCGGGCTTCAGATAGGTTGCGAGTGTGCGTGACGATCAGTCAACAAGAGGTACTTTTAAAATGCTAAAAATTATGACACTCACTTCGATATATATTATATACCGGGTCGCTGTTTACGTAAGGGAGAATATAAACAACTATGAGACCGTTGGGTCGAAACTTCACCACCAGGCACAAAATAGTCCACAAACTAACTAAATCGAGTCGTACAACTTATTGAGCACGAATTTTATGATTTTGAAGAATTTATGAAACTATCAAAAGTTTAAGACCTTGCCTCTTTTATGTATAATTCTATTGTATTTTTTTTTTAAATCACTAATTAAATTATATTATATTTAATATCTTACCATTACCTACAATTAATGTTAATCAATATTTAGATAATTTAATGGCTTTATGAACATGACATGTGAAAATTGTATATTATTGGACTAAATTGTGTATTGATGACCTGTAACTTATGTTATTAAATAAATGAATATGAATATGAATATGAATCAAAAACTTTTGTACATAGATTTTTAAATATATCAACCCTAATTTGTTTTCTTTTTCATTTAAATACTTAAATATATTTTACCAATATTGGACTTTGTATAAAATAAGTAATAAAATCATATTTAATAATTTAAACAAAATGCAGTTTACGTTCCTTCCTTCCAAGCTATATCTAAAAAGTAACCATATAATTTTATACGTTTCGTATTCTCGTACGGAATTCAGTGTCAACTATTTTCATTTTCAATAACATTGTTGTCAGGCATCCTCCTGAGAGAGGAGGGTTCGCAAACAATTCAGAAATCGTTAGCATCTCTTATTATTTGCATAAATTTTATTCACATTTGAACTGACAGTTCAATCTATTTCGTGACTTTGAGCATAGTCCATGTCCAGGAAATAATTTATACGCCAAATTTTAGTATTTTTAGAAGAAGTTAGCTTTTATAATCTTCGCCTACGCATACCCTTGTTTGTTTTGCAATTTAGATTAAATTGAGAAGATATTTTTGGTATTTTGCATAAAATATTTGAGTCACAAGTAAGTTTTTGCACCTGATGTTGCTTGTAGATTGTTCACGCAATATTATAGTTTACTTTAAATCTAAGCTGTGCTTACAGTTAGTAGTATAATAATTGTGACCATAAGCTGACAAATTCTGTCAAAGCATAATTACGAATAAATAATAATTAGCTGAAAAACTAATAATTAATTTACAAATACCCATATTATTCGTACCAAGTAATTGTACTATACAATCACTTGGTACGAATAATAAGGGTTACCTGGAAATTGGTAATTTTATAGATTTTGATGTGCTCTTGCTAATTCGTATCTCTACCGCTCGCGCTGCCATTTTGGAAAAATGGCGCCTTTATGCAGTTTTTAAACAATATCGCCTTTCCGACTTATTTCATGATAAAAACATGTGCCTACTACATAATAAAACTGGAGAAAATTGCGTACAATTTATGTATTGAAATTGTTTTCGTAAAATCAACAGTTTAGACATAGGATTGAAGGTATTAAGTATTATTTAGATTTAATGTAAACTAGTAACCACTAAAAAAATTTGATAGTTCTATACCACGAGATTTAAATCAAAAATTTACTGGTAACCTGTAGCTCTACCGGGGACAAAGTTCGTTTTGACAATGTAAACAAACAAATATTAGTAGGTAGATTAATATTTTTGTTCACAGAGGAAATCCTAGGGGCGCTGTTCTTACAAATTAATATTTTACGCTGTCTACTACGAGTAATAGTCGCGTTAACATAATGTTAAAATGCAGAGATCTTCTATCTTTATTTTACTCTAAATCACAATGGAAATAACTTTTACTCGGAAATGCTGGCTAAACTCGTTTTTGTCTTGGCAAAAGAACTAGTCAAAAGTTTGTAGTTCATTCAGGTCTTACATATAAAGCAGCCTCGTTTCTATCTTTTAAGGAGCACTTCATTACGCAGACAGTGTAGGTAGTAATAATATACATAATATATATTTTCGTTGAAAATTGGCCGCAAGGCGGTCGTATTAATATTCTCGAAGCAATGTTGTATTTTAAGACAAAATGGGTACCTTCATTTTTTACATAATATAGAGTAGGTACTTTTATTCCGTTTTTTGTATAACGAGCGTCGATGCCATTATTCAGAATTTTGGTGTTACCGAAAGATCATGGCAAAACTTTTAACGCATGAAGAGCTACAGCGTACAATATTAGATGAGGGTAGTTACTCATGTGTAGCAAATCCGCAGAGTCCAATTATTTCCAAGTTTTGTACGTCGCGTCAGTCTAATAGAGGGAAAGGTTCAATGTAAAATGCACATATTAACAACAAATGAATGACAAACATATACCAACATATCCCCTTCCATACATTTTTGTGCCCAAATGTATTAGGATAAAACTTATGTATTCGTATTTTGTATATTAGTTCAATAACTACGATAATCAACGATTGTGAAGATATTATCGCTCTTTAACACCACCAAATATTCGGCACCCATACACACTACAACTTTACTGCTACTTACTTTTGACATTCATATTTTTTAGATGTAATTATAAAAAAATTAAGAATAAAGTGATAGAGCCTGCTGCATTTTAAAATTTGCATTCACTTTACCATTTAGCCGAGTTTACATTCGTCATGATATTTTAGTAACATTCGTTTATCTTGGCAGTAATCTATTTACAAAACATCCAAGCTCAACAGCCTTAATGCCTTTCAGTCTGCACTTAACCTACAGGACGTTCTATTTCCCTATCTATTTAAAAATATTACGTTACCTGTTTAATTTTTTACTTTGCTAACATCGTTGCCGTCGCCCTGGTTTATTACATTTTATATCTCAAATCGTTTAGGAGAATAAATTAAATGTTTATCTTTAGCTTTCATCACATCATTAAGCCCTCTGGGTCCAGGCAACGACCTCTAGTTTAACACTCACTTTAAGTAAGTAAGACAATTCTTCTCATTAACTAAATAACTATTTACAGGCAGAAATCATGCCCCGTTCACATTTTGGGATAATCAAAAAGCTTGTAATGACTTTCAAGTGAACATGCGCGTTTATATTCTTATCTAATGTCATGGATATCAAATTACTCTAAAAAATTTTTATTATTACTACATAACCACTAATATACGAATTTCTTTGCTATTCGTTGTGTTTTTATAGTAAATTATATGAATTTCTTTGCTATTCGTTGTGTTTTATAGTAAATTCTAATAACGGTAACTCTGCGCACAGATGCAGTAGGTCTCTATATACATAATTAGAAAATGATATTAATTTCAATGTAAAAGAAGACATTGTGAAATGTATGTAACATATGTCCGAATCCCTGTAATGGAATCTGGTGCCACATTATAGAACTGACTGACTATTGAATTGAATCAATTTCTAGACTGGAGGTACATATCTGCAACGTGGCGTGATATGTCCAATGGCACTCATCGTCATCTAGGTCAGCTTATAAATAACATACATGGACTGAACATAGTATGTTATACAAGGGTTTGTGGGGTGGTCTCCACAGGGGAAAATGAAGTTTTTCGAAATACCTGTATTATGATATTGTTTGGACCAATTCGAGATAATTACTTATCACTTGATTTATAATACCACCGTCTGATGTTAAATATAAGTTATTAGCAAAAAACTAGACCGTAGCAAAAAAAGCGAGCGATCAGCCTGATTTGACCGTCAATTTCCTTGAGTATCTCGAACCTTAAGGTCAGAGTTCTGCTACCCGTAATTTTGACCGTGATCTCTATCGTAGCTGGGATAGGAAGAACTACCAATATTAGGGGCGCTTTTCGGTTATATACACTTATAGGAGGCTTTTAGCTTACTACAGTCCAATTATAGACTTGTTTCGAGTGTTCCTTCTCTGTTAATGTCTCGACAACCTTGTGATGGACAAAGTCAAATATGCCTCAAACCTCAAAAAATACCTTCAAGTTGGTCGTTATATGAGTAGTTTAAACCTATCTTGTATACTTTTACTTTAAAATAGGTAATCACTATGCGCTAGATTTTATTATTCCTAGGCCTATCTACCGAAAATACAATCCAGCGTCACAGAAATGCCAGTAAGAAGAAATTCGATTTAAGGTTACGTATACCTTGAATTTACCAGAAATTCTATTTCAACACTGATGTACGAATGAAATGCAGAAATTGGACGCATGGCACTTGTAATTTTGTGGATAGGCGTCCAACGACATTGTAAGAGAAGGAGCCGAGTCCTATCTACACGACACAATGTGACGTTAAACCCAGTGCTTACGTTAAAATAGTATCGGTGCACACAGAGTGTATCTAACTATTCGTCGAGCTATTGTCATCTTGAATTGCAGTTATTGTTTGGACTATGTAAGTTTACTACAGGGTCACGTTATCTATATATTTAACACTAGTTGGCCGCGGCGCGGTTTCAGCTGCGCTAAGTAACATCTTTGGTTACTGCTGCTCGTAGTGTTATATTTTAACACAAAAATCATTTATATCTGACTGGTAGTTCCAGAGATTACCGCGTTCAAACAATTAAACAAAGTTTCGCTTGATATAAAAGTATAGAAAAACAACTTTTGCTTAAAACTAAACCCACGATAAAATGTAAAAGACACGCAGGACAGCGGTATGCTTAGGTTTGCCTAGCGATGCATTCGCGCTCCGAAGACATTTCATTATAATAAGTGTACGCAATGACGCATGCAGACTGTCATAAAAAATACTTTTTCCAAAACGTTTAAAAGCTGATATAGCAAGTTTCGTCGCATTTCATGTCACTGTGGGTTTACTGTTACCATCATCCGTCGAATCTTATAGTCGTACCAATAGCTGTACTTGTTAAGATTTGTCACCTTGTCACCATACAAACACTACAGGCATTATGCCTGTAGTGTTTGTATGGTGTCAATGCTTCTATGATAGAAGCATTGACTCGTGTCAATTCGTGTCGATGGTAACCGAATATGACGATAACCGACGACGTTTAGGATACATTTTGTAAATCAATGCAAAGTCAATCAATGTAATAGCACTCATCTCAGCCATCTCTGATGTAGAGGTAAAATGAATTATACCTACGGTAGTGCTTAATAGGGTTACATTTAGGTCAGTGTTCGTCCCAAATTGTTAGACGAATGTGATACATTTTTAATGAAGACCTTTTTGACTCTTCGCCATGATCTATTTTTGACCAACTGCCGAAGTCAAGGAGGGTAAAGGGCTTAATGGATTTTAACATTAAGGTGTCATTAGATTCGTATTAATTGTAGTAGTGACAGGCTATGTACCTGAAATATCAACGTAGCGTCAGCACGAAAAATAATTAGATTTCTTTCTTTTCAGTTTGTTTCAGGCAGACGGGCTTTTTGTTTTTATAATATATTTCGCTTGTTAATTTCTTAATATAATTTACAACATATATTTCGAATGTGTTACCTGCTTGTAAGTGAATGCATATATAACCTTAATAAACATTAATATATATTATATAAAAAATAAAACAGTCACCTGAATAGAAGAAGTTTCGCCACCCTACAAAAAATGCCTCGAAATAACACTATGTTCGTATTAGAGCATTTGACTTAATTGAATCAGTTTTGCCTTTTCACTTATGATAAATCTAATCCTGATTTTGATTCAATTTTAAATAAACATATTTTGATTAGATTTTAAGCTATTGAATAGCTTTTATCGCGGGCTTTGAGCACCTCGACCGAATCAAGAAATTCCGTAACGAAAATAAAACCTAACACCCCCCCACTCCGCCTACATTTAAATCTCGCGGCTGCGCAGTTTTAATATCGTGATATCTTTTAATTATTATATGGCAAGTGTATATAAAAATTATATCATTGGAATCGTCATTTAATATACTTCAAAACAAAACATATATTAGGTCCGTATTATGAGTTTTTATATTGTTAATACTCATTTCAAAAAAGGACGGTACTTTTTGACGGCTAAAGTTATAAAAATCGCTATTATTTGAAAAAAACATTACCCGTAAGTTATGTTTGATATACATTAATATACATTAAACTCTATATATAATAAAAAACAATATACCTACCCTCTTCATACAAAATATCATGTTTTAACCTTGACAAAGCCGGACGCAAGCAAAATCAACAATCGCTTCAAATTTTTATAAATTTTCAAAATACTTACAATTCTGACTTATCCACACTGTAGTATAGTTAGTACACTTATCACAAACACAAGTTGCAGCTCTTCTTACTGCTTTTATTAATATAAATAACACAATTACACCAACCACGATGAATAATTGCATAAGTTGATAAAAAACACTATGCAATAGCTTTACCGCGGCAGTCCCTGAGTACCACAGGTATTTTTTTAATTATTTTTGTCTCTGACTTTGAGCGGCAACTAGCTATTTTCTGAGATCCAAATTTTATGAGTGATGTCCAAACTAAGAACACTACGAGCATTTATTTGAAGTGCCTAGTATCAGACGAGTTTCCTTTAAATTGCGTGCTGTCTGTGTTAGATTGATCCCAGGACCAGACTCATGTTAAAAATAACTTTTAAGTTAAAGCTTTGATTATTATACCAAAATAAAATGGTTGCAAAAATTAAATAAAAACGATAATTATACAATTTGAAATGCCAAATTGAATGAAAGATATCAATATTTAGTATAGTTTCGTAGGTAAGGTTGAATGGTGTTTATATAGGATAGTGCTTTAATCAATACATTCCAGTGGTTGGCTACTAGCCATCGGTAAAGGATCGGCCGCGGCTGAACTGTTTGACCGCAACGCCCACTTTAACCTTTGCCATCACCAACAGAAGAGAACCGTTTTTAGAGCTTAAGCATACATCGCTAATTGCGAATATTTCATTTTATGGGTGGACTTTCTATGTAATTTTGGGTTTGGCGTGGTAAGCAAGATTTATTACCACAAAATTGATAGTATACGAGTATCATTTAGCAAAAATTGAAAAATTTGTGCTAAATGATGCTGAATGATGAATGCTTGTTAGTTATAGAAATACATTGTGTAAAGTCATTTTATCTTACAGAGAGAGAGAGAGAGAGAGAGAGAGAGAAAGAGAGAGAGAGAGAGAGAGAGAGAGAGAGGGAGAGAGAGAGCCGTAGACCTAATTTGCCCCCTTTTGTCCCCGACTTGCTGGCATTGCAGGAGCAATGCTTGGGACTCTGAGTCGTCCATAAGCGACAGTTACCACTTACCTTATCATGTAGGCTGTTTGCTCGTCTGCCACTGTTGGCAATAAAGAAAAACAGAGCATTAGCACCTGAACTATAACAAAATTTCTTTTACTTAAATAGAAGTTGAATATTTATATTTATAATTTGAAGACTCTGACTGGCCTGTTGGTCTAGTGGTTAGTGACCCTGACTGCTAAGCCGGAGGTCGTGGGTTCGATTCCCACCCAGGACAAACCTTTGTGTGATGAGCATTATTGTTTGTTCTGTGTCTGGGTGTAATTTATCTATAATATGTATGTATTTACAAAAAAAAATGTATATAAGTAGTATATCAGTTGTTTAGTACCCATAACACAAGCAAATATAATTGCTTAATTTGGGGCTAAATGGCGCTGTGTGAATGTGGTAGAATATTATTATTATTATTATTATTATTATTACTCCCGAATAGTTATTTTCTTTTAGAATAAAATTTCGCGTAATAATACAGTTACTTTTATACTTAGTAATTTTTCTTATGGTCCTTAGTCGCCAAAAGGTATATTTATTAAATAGGCATTTACCTAATGCTATTAATAGTACCTTGCAATTTTTGCGTACAATCAAAAGCTGTATGATATGTTGACCGTGGTACTGATTTACTTTATATTAGTTTACTAAACAAATCTTATCGCAATTTCTCCGTGCTTAAGATAGAGCAAGACTAGACAGGCGTTCCTAGTTGCCAAACAAATCTGTGAATGTAGTGACAGTAAATTCGAAAAAGGACTTGCTAACAATTGCTGCTGCAGCTGTACATTTAAATTGTGTAAAGAAACTAATTCAACTAATTAATCCAACGTAAGGCTTTTGTTAGAAGTAACTTTGAGCTAATGCCTATACCTTACCTGAGATCACGCTCAGAACACTCACACTTTATAAATGGATAAATATTATATTATCGATTGTTTAAGTGTTCTTAAGGTGTTCTACTAAAATGAAAAAAAAAGGAACCCATATAATGCGAATTTGTTCGTCAGACAGACAGAGGTCTGTTCGATTTCTTGTATTAAATCTATATTTATCATTCATATATTAATAGATTAATCAAAAAGATTCTTTTTTGCTAGTAGGTAGGTTATTTTTATGAAGGTCATTATGATCCTTCTTGGCTGGCACCGACTCCAAAATAACTGATTAAAAACTATAAATAGTAAAGTATTATAGGTATCAAGGATTGCGTTGATTCCCCTTTAATGTTCTTTGCTATGAAGTAATTAAAATATTATTTTCTACTTTTTAGTTAAGGATTGAACATGTAGGTGTTGTTTGAAGTCGGTTTTCATTTTTTTTTCTAAAAATAATTTTATTAACAATAATAATAATTAATGGTCGTGCCACAATATACTGGGATCGATCTATCATCACTGATAGGACTATTGTTGCCAATAAACCTGATATAGTGGTGATCGATCGATTAGAGCGCATTGCAATGATCATCGATATCACCATTCCGCATGATGACAATCTCGTGAAAGCAGAAAAAGATAAACAGATAAAGTATTTGGATTTGGCTCGCGAGGTTGTCGACATGTGGGATGTGGATTCGGCGATCATTGTTCCGATAGTCATATCAGTTAATGGACTGATTCCTAAGAGCCTCCATCAACATCTCGCGAGGCTCGCGTTAGGTGGCTGGATCGTGGGCCTGATGCAAAAGGCTGTGCTCCTTGATACGGCCCGCATTGTGAGGCGGTTCCTATCTCTGGAGCCCTAACCACCGGTAGCTTGGTCCCTGTACCCGATATCGGTGGGTCTCCATATTTTTATATTTTTAAATGTATATTTTTATTATTTTTTATATATAATTATTTAAAAATGTAATTTTATGTGTACATAATTAAATAAAGAGAATAATAATTACAAGAACATTTAGAAGAATGATATTCTTAAGTTTGACACTAAATTAAAGTGAAGTACCATAGTTAAGTAGTTCTATATATGAATCTTGTTAGTATTTTTATTGGCTTTCGAATAACAATTAAGAATGTTAGATTACATATCTTTGACGTTGTTCATAACTTCAAAGTTCGTAAAATAAATGTGGTAAAAACGTCAATTTATAATACTAGATAATGTTACAAAAATGCAGGTATGAACGACGTCGTTGACATCCAGCACTGTTTCCAAAACCATAAATATTTTGAATCAAATTTCTTTATGCTATTTCGAAGTAAATTTTATGGAGTACTTATATTTAAGTACATAATAAAGTTCATTTGAGAAACCAAGACTATAATACAGAACAATTGAAAACATAAAGCATCGGTACGTGAGTCCGACTCGATTCTCGTCTGTTATATTTATTTAGATTGTTTAACTGTTATAAATACTAAAAGACACAGATTTAAATATAACATAATTACAAAATTGAACTAACCAAGAGCAAGGAGCCCATTCTTTTGAGATGTCATAGATAATTTGTTTACTAAAGTTTACTAGCTGAATAACACCTTGAGAATGAACAGACATGCCATGCAAGGAATACAGAGAGTGGAACCAAAAAGCTCCATCACATTACCGGCTCAAAGGTTAAAAAACTTGACGTTATACGACCTTAAAATCGTAAAAGTAAGTTCTGCGTCATAGTTGATTCTGAGAAGCTTTAAACGTAACGCAAATCTTAAGTTATAGGTACGATATTTCAAATATAGATTTATTTTCATTATCTCACTTCACTGAACTACATTTTATTTTTTAAGAACCTGAATTTGAATTTGTTTTCACAGTTTTTTACAAATCAATTAAAACCTTTGAAATTTAGAGACGCTATGCAGCGATGTATATATTTTTATTTTTGTGGAGAACATGAAAAATTTATTATAGTAACATTCATTTGTATTTTAAATAACTAGAATCAGAACTAGTAGAAGTATTAGATTTTACTCATTTGATGTCTGCTACTAAATTTTTTGGTAACAAAGGAAGTTGTAGAATCTAATTTTCAAAAACAGCGTTTATGTGATATAACGAAATGTAGTTTATAACAAAAGGAAAATGCTTCCGACGAATTTGAAACTGGTTAAAAACAAAAAACAATTTTTTTCGACGAGATTACAATGTAACACAGAGACGCTATTCCTTTATTTCTATTATCTGCTATCTAAATTATTATGTATTTGTTACAATGATTCAATAAACATTTGTGATTCATTCAATGCAATATCGTAATCAGCATACCGAAATGCCTTTCCATGTTCAGTCTTGTTAGATTTATAAGAACACCTGTTTCCTCTGCCTTATTCAACAAAAGAAATAGACTTATTTACAACAAATATGTATATTATTAAGTTAATTAAACACCTGCTATATGTGTCAGATTACTATATTCCTAACTTACATGTATGTACAATATGTTTAAGCGACATTTTTATTCGATGACAACTGCACCTTTGTATTAAAATGTGGGAATAAAAATACTACTGTCAGTATTATTGACATTACGCTCAAGTAACTCTAAAGGAAACCTTTTGTTACATTTGCTGATAATCGAATAATCTGCAGTATCGAGTACATTATTAATTTTAGCGGCGTCAACGCAAAACATCCTTTCGATACAGGATTACGTGTGGGCGAGACGAGGCGAGAATACGGAGCATCAAAACGAGCAAAGAGTAAGTTCAGACCGCAGCGCCTCGCTGCTTGCTAGGAAGGACATTGGAATGCCTCGCGATCGTCGTATTTAAATGCTGAACTGTACGTCCTTACGTGCCGCATTACAAATGCTCTTTGGTACACTCAATAGATGTCTATTTCCGATTTGTAGATGCGCGCTTTGTTGTAGTAGTTGATTTTACGTTACGAATTCAATGACATTCTGTTATCTAGAATATGTGGTTGTTTATTTATTGTTTATTTTTTGTTTCGTACGTTCACGGTTCACTAATTCATATCGTAGTTGATCCGAACAATTCAATATTTGAGTTTATTTCACTGTTACCAGATTGGAACATGTCGATACATATAAGAGAGTACACTAAGTTTATTTCCCAATTCAATTAAAGGTTTACCACTAGTTTTTACTAAAGCAAACTACTTTCAACTCCACATTCACACATTTAAAAAGTAAAAGAATCACTTTTGTAAATTGTGTGCAATATAGGTATGTTACGTGAAAGATTAGTGATTTTCACTGTTTTTCGTTTTGCATTTGCATTTGTTATCCCAAAGCCGACTTAAAACCCTGGTTAGGCCTTTAATTATGTACGATTACACAATTTCAGGCTGCTTGTTTTATATGACCGCTACACCAATTTTAAACGAATGTAAAACTGGACCTTTATTTTATATCACTTCACTTCTCAGCACAATAGTGTGTATAATACTCAGTCACTGTACAAGTATTCCTGTAGGTAGGTAGAGAGGTTAATGTTCTAGCTGTCCTAGTAAAAATAGCATCAGCTGATTAATATGCGGACAGTGACACTCTGAAGCCTTACAACTGAAAACTGTTACATCTACAACTTAATAACTAGCCGTATTTTTTTACAAAACTGTTAGAACGTGACTCATGCATTTTAAGTAAACTGACAGTTTAGTGAATCATTATGTCATTATCCACAAATGGTTAAAACATACTGCACATTTCTTTTTATATTCGACTGTGGCACAGCTCGCAAACAGACGTGCAAACAGCCTGCCAGATGATATATGGTAACAGTCACTCATGGAAGACTCAGAGTATCTGTCATTGCTCCTGCTAATGCCAGAGACTCTGAAAAGCCGCTACCGTGAAGGGAGTGGTGGTAGGTAAAGATAAAGGGAGGTGAGGAAAAAGGGAAAGGGAGAAATTGGATATGTCACTCACCAAACTATTACTCTATATAGATACTATTACTCTTACGTCGATCTTCTATGAGAGGGTAGTACTTACCCGGTTGACCCGGCCTATTCAGGCTGAAACCGAAATCTATGGAATGGTTATTGTAATGAAGACAGCTTTTAGTAAATACATTTTTTTATTATTAAATTGAATCTGGTTAGACCTGAATCTCTAGTAGGGACGAGTTTCGATAGTTTCACAAAATGAAATAAAGTTTTGTTTCTTACCCTACATTTTCAACTAGCGCTTGGGGCGTAAACTAGAAAATATAAATTGCGTAGCTGACTCGTAAGAATCAAAATATTATTTTGTTTTGTAACTAAATTATCTAACACATGAAAGATAAAAAAATGGTCTTAAGATTTGTGCGTTTAATAAGACTATTCAAAATTCTATAGGTAGGTACTAAAATTTGGCTTAAATATCCTACTAAGTGAGGTTTAGTCTAGGACCTTAGTTTAAATTTGTTTATTTTAGTGGAGGTTACCTCAATGTTAGGGTAGCCTGGTCACAATTTACGAAGATTAGCATAAATTAATATAATATGATTAACGTTATTAGATTACTCCCAAACGAATTAATGCAAATTTATTACCTCATAGATAATAGTTATTGTGTTAGTTCGTGTACATAGTAATTATGATTTGAACTGGTTGGAGCTGTTTAGGGCTTTACAAAAAAGAATTAACTATATTCTGTTTATTGCAATAGGTTTACACAATTCTAGTATTTCAAGGAATAAAGAAAATGACTACATCAAAATAATTTTTGTATCCAAATATTAAAAATAATTGTTTGATTACAACTCATAACCATAACCTACCTAACCTACAACCTATGTTGTTTCTGTAGTTTTAATTTGCTTTTGTCTCAATTGCTACAAAGTAAATTTTTTTCATAAGAAAAGATCATCTTTATAATTCACATAAATATCGAAAGCTGTTTTTATTAACACGTATTTGCTTTTGCTATTTGTAATTTCAATTTTACTAGGCTCGTTCCGTGAGTGTTTCTGCTAATATTGCTAGGCCACAATAACTGATGAAATTTAGATTGCCTGTGTGTGAAGTAAAAATTAAATTTCGGTAAAGGCTTTTAGATAAAAGCTCCATCACTTTTATGCCGACTCAATAATATCGCATCGGATTTATAGTCCCCCCAATAAATCCGTACGCAGCGTAATTAAATCTGTTCTTTTATGTGAAAATATCGGTCGCGGTTTGGTTTATTGCTGTTTTAAGTAAAATGTTTCCGAATGATAGCTTAGTAGAATGCTAGCTTAGAATATTATAGGTACTGCACTCGCCCAGCTGGAGTGTGCTTTTCCTCATTAGCACAAAGTAAAGAAGCAGTTAATTTATGTCGCTCGTTAAGTGACTTATTTTTGACCACGTGTAATCTTCAATACAAAAAAGTATTTACCTACTTAGTAAATACTTTTTTTTGTAATAATCACTTTATTGCCACGGACTAAAAATTAACAGTAAATAATAATACTAACTACTGCAATTTTAGTACCAATATTGAAGAAATTACCGGTCACATTTCTAAGGCAACCAAAATTTTACCGATAATCAGGTTTCTGTTTCAGAACCCTTGTCCTTTAACCCAGTATCATTACGCTTAAAACATGAGCAGATCTGTTTTTTCCTCCTAGACGCACGTCACGTTCCCTAAATGCCCGGATTCAAATTAAAAACCTCTCAAGATGTTATCCTAGTGCCTGATACGTCCCGTCTCTTCTAAATTATCGAATACTTAGTATTTTTACGGACGAGGATTCAAAAGTCTCTAGTTTTAGATTGCCGTTTTCATTTTTCTAAGTACAGGATAAAGTAAGATAAAATAGTAAAGAAACCTATCAAAATTTGATTGTACTGCTAAACTTTTTTAGTAGGTAGACCATCACATTTCATTTACTTTTCCGTGAAGAGCTATTGATCTCAATAATTTTAGTAATCCTCAATGAAAAATAAACAAGAGGAAAATTTTGGTGAATTACTGCACAATGGAATAAATTAAATACTTTTATTCCTTAAATTAAGTATTCGCAAGTACTCTGTTGACAATATCATCATTTTCATAAAAGATAACAATGGGCTGGGTCTCAAACTCGACGAATAAATTTTTGAACTTGAATTAATTATTGGTTAAATTTAATATTATTTGTCTTTCTTCATTAAAAATAATAATTACATTAAGTACATTAATTGTATTAAGACGAAAAAATACTATTTATATGTTTTACGTTAAAAGCACCTGAACTACTTACTTGTGCGTTTACTTTGTTTGCTGCTTATCTCAAGCTTGTCATCGTAATCTAAAATATTATGAACAAGAGCTTTTGTTCAATTTATATTCAAGTTCCTTTGTTTTACTTAAAGTAAAGTATGATATTAAACAGATTAAGAAACGTGAAATAATGAAATCTTGTTTAAGTATAAGATTTACACTTAATGTAAATTCATTTCAGACAAATTAACTGATTATATTGTACAATCATGATTTATTTTTATTTAAATAAGTAAGTATACGACATAAGTATGTATTATTTAATTTATTTATAATCAAGTAACTACTTCTTTCAGACGTTATATGCTTGCGATACTAAGCATCAAACATTGTCGTTATTTTTCTTTTCAGTATGTCACTTAACCAACTACACAAAAATCTACTACTAGTGCATTGTAATATCCAGCAACACATATTTCTAGTTGTGTATTTATGATACAAGATAACGTTTTGCTGCCCTACAAAGTATTGTGTTATATATAGAATAGTCTGATACTGGACATTGTAGTTCAGTGTTGAATAAAGGTCTCTTCCATTTTGTAGCACAATACCCGATTCTCCGCCTTTCGCACCTATTTTGTCCCATCTATCTTCCCAACTATCTTTCCGTATTGACGTTTAACTTATTTGGAGGCGAAATATAGGTGTATATATACAGATACATAATATATGCTTGGGTAAATAACTTTTACTTAAAATGTAATTAAATGTAATACTTTGTAACTAACCTAACCTAACCTAACATTTCGTGATGGCGACCCAGTACCTCAAAGTACAGCGTGGGAGGTCTCCCATGCGGTGAGATGACGACCTGGCAAAGGCAGCGGTCAACCGATATGGGTGCATGAATGCATAAATTTGAGACGGGCCCATGTGAATACTATAACTATTAAATAATTAATACATTACTAGTATATTATTAAAACCAAAAATGTTCATTGATGAACATAAGCATGTCCACTTTGACTGTTCGCGTCGTGAAACGTAACCTAAAAAATTGTAAATTGATTTTATTAGTCACTATAAATCTTCATTATAAGAAATGATATATTCTAAGAAGTAGTCCAACATCTGCAAGGCTGATATTATCAGATTGTATTCCAATCGTTCAGCTGCAGCTGGCACGTTACTTCATGACAGTACGATGCCTGCCAAGACCCTCAACTAAACTGTAATGATGCCCCAGTCATGGAACATTGCCACTGCTTTACTTCATTATCGTGTGATGACGGTCATCTGACGCCTTGGAGGCTTATGTACCTCTATTTATCTTAATAGGAGAGTTTATATTCATAGAAATGAAGCGATAAAAACTTCGTGCAGTAAAATTAGCAGGTGTTGCAAGTTGCAATGCATATAATAATTCATATATACTGACATAGCAAAATTACATAGGAAAGTCACAACTTTCCTGAACTTTGTAGTACTTAGTAGCGGTATAATAATAGACGTTTTTCTCTTCGGTAAATCGCGACAAGTGGTAATGCCACACAAAATACTATTGTTAGGTGTCAATTTATTGATTTTCATAATAATATTTACTACTGTAAACATTTTCCACGCAGTTTAAAATTTCTGGAATCGTTTTTATTCATCTACCCTTTGTCATTATTTTGTATGAATCAAAGTTTTCTCAGTCTCTTGACCGACAAAACTACTTATAAGAATTAGTTTAGCCTAGTTTAGGTAGCATCGGTTTCCCCTCCTTATAATACCATAATTTCTTGACAAATTCTTTTTCGATAGCGAAGAAATATGTAGTATGGATGTAAGTTTAAATAATGTGCTAGGACTAGGCTAGACCAGTAATGGACTTAAGAATGCACTTGCTCATTTTACAGCACCTTTAAATCATTATTCAGGGAGTGAACGACTGCAGATCACGCGGTGATTATGCAAAGCCACCGGCATCGACTCGCAATTCGTAAGTAGAAATTAGATAAGCCTCAACCTTAAGCTTAGCGAATACATTATACGTTACTTATAAAACGGCTTGAGGCAGTATAATGTCGTATGTTATCACTAGTGTAGGTGAGTTTCATTTTGAAATAAAAAGACAATATCCTCACAATGAAGTGAATTCTGGGACATGTGGTCAGAACTGTAATTGGTAGTGTTAAGGAATAAAAACAAATAAATAATCTACACTACGAAAAAACTCGTAAAAACTAGTTATAGCGATGAAATGACACAATAAATAATTCCATAAATAGACAAACGATTTTGAAGTAATCCATTGTATATGTCCTTGGTGAGTTTTAGATAAAGAATTAGGTACTAGTAGATATATATCCATTGCCAGTATTGGCATAATCGAGGATTTCTAAGTAACGATATTATAAGATAATATTTTTTTGGAATATAAGCGCGTTGGGCATTGACTGAGGGATAAAATTATTCATACTTGCCTCGGGCTAAAAGTATCTATATGTGATAAAAGATGTTTATTTCTCAAAAGATACATTACATATCATTTACAGAGATAATGTACTTAAATAATAACATGTTAATATGCCGATTAGTATTAGGTACTTACGATTCTAAGCAAAAATGGGTAACAACATTTATTTGACTTCACGCCACTTTAGAGTTTACAATATGATATTGTTACCCATCTCCTTCCAAGATATGAGATGAGAAAATAAAAATGAATAATATATTTCATTGTTAGATTATTATCTACAGTAAAAATTCAATAGTTATTGCGACATTGGTAATGTTTATTATATTTCCATTACATCGTGTTTCTTTCTGTAGGTATATTGCTATCCTGCTAGGTGGGTACAATTTGTACACGTTTTGCGTGATCTATGTTGTAATTAATATGCCGACTGACAAAGGCAGAATGTTAGCGTGATTCTGAATGCAGAATTGTAGGTACATCTTCTTTACATTAGCTTTTGTTTAAATAAGTAAAGAAAAATAATAGTCCTTATTTTTTTCCTTAAAAACAAGAGCCAGCAAAGAACGATGAATGTTAATACTGGTATTACGAGTTTCAAAGAATATCATAATCGCTTACCATCAGAAAGGCTGCATGGCTGATTGTCAAATGCATCGGTAAAAGACAAATAAAACCTCTGGTACCTTTGAAAAAAAAACTAAGTTTATATTTTTAATATGCCATTAGAATATGAAGGTAATCGCGTGTTATATATGTATTTATGTAAACTAAAGGTAGCATGGTTCTATAAATTTATTAATAATCAATTTCATTTAAATATGATGAGGTGTCGTTGTTAAATTATACAAAACGTGATGTCACTATACATATTTATATGTAAAATACAATACATAGGCTAGTCTTACGTTGGAAGAAATCTGAGAACACGTAGTGTCATTTTAGTTATTTCTAATCAATCACAACATTAAAAAATTTCAAGGTCTCGCGTGTACCTTTCAGATCTTGCTCTCCGACGACACCGATCGTAGGTATCTACTTTGTTGCCAAATGGTGTCATCAGACAATCTTATAGTTGAAGGCACGTGCTCGCGCCCATTGAAGTTTGTGTGATTTGTGTTCCATTTCTTGCGAAAATGCAGCTCAATGTCATCACCGAAATAATAGATTTAATAATCATCAATCAATCAATCTCATATGAATCTTAAAATCTAAAATAATGATAAACTAATATTTATATATTTTCAATATTTTAAAAGATCTCTTATATCGTACTAGTATTAAGTTTAGGAGTGAGCGAATGTTCTTGTCACAGTATTTTATTTATCAACTTTGAAAAGAGGCTCTACAAAATTGAGTTTGATTGTACCGATACTTTAGCTATATTAATGTACAATGTTTTGTTATTATCTAAAAACTAACGTTTGGTTTAAAACGAGTAGGAGTATGTGACTAAAAACCTGAACAATATTTTGATTCATAAGAATGGGATTTTGCCGATTAAATCCGACCGCCCTACGCCTGATATTTCTTTGGTCTTACCGGATCGCGCCGTCCTATAGAACTATGAGAATAAAATAATACATTGATAATGCACCTATAGGTGCTATAACCCTCGTAGTTTGTTAAGACTCAGTTGAAAATGGCTGAGGATTGAGCTTGGAGCACTATTATTATTATCTATTCATATAATTCCTTGACGAATTACTTATTGAATGAAATAAACATAGTTCTTAATAGTTATTTTCTTAACAACATTCTAAGAAATCATGCATTTTGCAATGTTTCTCAATGTTAAATTATATATTTAACATAGGTAGGTAGGAAAATAATTTAACGTAACTTTGTAGACAATACACATAAGTCGTTCTTTTATAATAATAATAATACCAGCCTGTTTACTGTCCTACACTCCTACTGCAGAGCAAAGGCCTCTTCTCATCTTCTCAATAAGTTTAGTCAAAAATCACCTAAAACTGTACGTGGCAAGTGTGGGTAAGTTTATATTAGAGTACTTACTCTTAAATAAATAATACTATTGTCACTTCAGAAATATAAATAGGTTCAATTTACAAACGCAGAAACACCCACATTCGAAATTACCAACATATACCGGTCACGGCGTGTTCACGATCATGAATATTTTTCACTTGATCAGATTCACTATATCCAGAGTGCTATGTTTATGACGAAGTACACATTTAATCACACGCATATTTAATAACCATTGTAATTGCAATTAAATTGAATAAGTCATACAGTAGGCTACATTGAAACTGTCTTTTAATATACCTAACTATTATGAACAGCGAGTAAGTACTTGGACATCCACAGTTTATTCACTGTGTATTACGAGTGAGTTTCTCTGAATATGTTCATTCAGAAATTGTACTGGTTAGAGACAATTCTATTCACTATGAGCTGAGTGCAACCCTAATGAAATAATTTTGCAACCGTATTCTACTACACTTAATTGAATCAGTTTTTGTACATATTTAAATACATAGCTTTACGCTTTTTATCTCCGAAAGGGTAGGCAGAGGTGTTGGACCACCCACGTTTTCCCATTTTTTTATTTTAGGTCTCATGTAACAAGGGGCTAGCCTGTTGTCATATATTAATTTCTTGACAGAAAACCCAATATCACTTTACCCGACCCGAGGATCGAACCCTTCTCGGGTTCTTTCTCTCGTTCTCTCCGTGGTAATCCGTACACAGTACCACCGAATCACAGAGGCAGTCAACTTTTGGCAATACTTATAGTTTATCAAGGACAGTAAGTACATGAGAGTTAATGAGACTAACTAAGAACTAATTATATAGGCTCTGTCTGTACCTATGAGAAATAAGTAGGCGTAATTTTTACACGACAAATGCACGTTAAAACTTAAAAATCTGTAAATACAATTTTGAAAGTTGCGCGGCTGGCTGCAATAAAACGAGCGTTACTAAACTAAAGCCGTCTTCGTACTATCATTTATCGCAACGTTTTGATTGTAATTTTCTCCACATTTTGTATATTTTAATTAATGCTATAATTTTATTGCTAATATCTAGTATTAGACGAGTTAGCAATACAGCGTCTTACCCAAGTTTAAGTGCCGCTCGTGAACATAGTAAGCTTATAAATGTGCCTCCGCTGCCGGTACCTGCCACTATCTCAAAGCAAGAAGACACTTTTTATATGCTTAATTACTAATTGTTATTAGTAGGTAATAATGTTATAAAGAATATATTATGAAAAAAGAATGAAGGTACCTATAATATAATTGTTGACTATAAACAGTCCTTCATGTCGATGGTTTAGTATATAAAGGTTCAAATAAATCAATGATAACCTCGTAACCATAATAAAAAGTTATTAAATTCACTTTTATCATGTTTATTCCATTTTTCATTCCATAGATCTATAAGTTTAAGAGTTAGACTCTTTTCGGTGGAACTAAAAAAAAATATCCGCTACATACTTTTCTCTGTCTAGAGCCATCTTCTTAACCTCCATGTATGACATAGCATCAGCACCTTTCTACATTTAAAAAATATAGCTTATCTGTGGTTGCCCTTACCTTGCCTTCCTTATATCTTTTCTTCATTCTTATCTATTCTTCATTACATATCTTTTAATTGTTAATTAATAAAATGATTTTCGAAGTCATTAAATTTATTATTAAATTAAAAAACAAAAAGCCCGCCTGCCTAAAACAAAGTGAAAAGAAAGAAAACCATTTTTCTCGTGCTGACGCTACACTGAAATTTTATATACCCTATGTCGACCACACAATCAATACGAATCTAATGACACCTCATAAGTTACAATCTATCAAGCCATTTAGGCTGTAGAGCGTGCCAAAGAAATAGATATACATACCCACATACATACATACATATATACATACGCTCGAAAAACACCCTCCTTGTCTGCGTCAGTCGGGTAAAAAGGTCAAACTTTCAAAAAAACTTTATGCAAAAATGGTCTAAAAGTAGTGAGATTAATCTTTTAAGTAACATTTATTACGTGTATACATTTATTATACTGTTACCTACTTAGTCAAAGTTAATATTCATAAAGGACCTTAGTTTCAAATCAGACAAATCTTTGAATATTTGATTTCAGCATCCGTAATATTTAGGATTACCTTCTGTTAATAAACTTTTTGCTAGTTATGACTCTTAAGATTAATTAAAATTATGAAATAATTTGAAAAGTTTTTGTACATTTTTGGATGTTTGCCACCCAAAACTGTAAAACGAATTTGGATGAAATTGACACGCAAATAACTCAGAATATATTTGATTTTATATGATGCGTGCCTTTGACTTAATAATTAATGTATATAGCAATCATCATATTTTAGCACCTATGTCATTTAAAGTCTTATTTTATGATGGCAACTATTAAAAGTCGCCAGAGACAGTCTTTCCACATGTCAATAAGTGGACAGCCACCACTCTACCACTGTTAACAATGATCGTTGTACTTTCTGTAAGGTGACGGAAAATAAACAGCGCCTACAAAATTTACTTTGAAAGTTACATATTGGCATGCTGCTGAACCTGTATGTTTATTATCATAAATAGGTATCATTTATTTATATTGATTTCTATAGTTATTTGGGATGTTTTGGTCTGCCACCAGTGCCAGCATAAGGTAAAAAAAATATAGGCCATATTTTGTGGTGAATTTGTAATGTAATCGTTAATAACGTATTGTCTAGCTGATTTCATTCGGAAATTGGGATGAATAAATTGAATCCTTTAATATAATAAGGCCACCATGTTTAAACTCATTTAATTGATAGGGGTGAAATCAATTTATTATGCATAACGACAAGGGTCTGATCTAGTACTCATTTGTTAAAACATTTAATATTACATTAAATATTTACAGGAAGGACAATTAGTTTGTTAAAGTGGACAAACAGCACGGAATTAAACTTAGATATTGGATAATGTATTTTACTACTACACGCAATAAATATATACATAAGTATATATTGATCGGAAGAGTTTGTTTGTTTAAACGCACTAATCTTTAGAACTGCCTGTCGGATCTGAATAATTCTTTAATTTTTGCATTTGAGCCCAATTTTTGAGAAAAGTATGCTCTATGATGTAATATCACACTACGAGCGACGTGAGCAGAGCGGTAACCAAAGATCTAACTTAACAAAGATAAAACCTCGCCGCGAAAAGCCCGTATAGTGTGAAAAACAAACAACAGAAAGTCCTTAATATGTTGAAAACTTTTAGAGGTATATCCCCGGAATGTAATTACCGATAAATCAAGTTATGAGAGTTTCTGTGTGAAAAGTACAATTTAATCTTTTAATCCAATAATTAGGAACAAACTATTCCTGTGGGTACTAGAAGGACACAGTTGTAATCTTCTAATTGCTTTGGTCTATTTTCTTTTTCATACGTTTATTTTTAACAATAATAAACAATTACTTTTAAGAAACACTATCACTGTGCAAATACTTTAAAAATATAAAATATACGTTTTTTCATCTCCTGAAATATTCAAAGAACTCAATCCTTTTTCCGCTAGTCAATGTATTTTTACTACACATAGAAAGAACGTCAAATAAAATATCGACACAAAATATTATTTTTCCATTTTCAATTTCAGTTCGGAATGGTCAGCAAAGAGAAAAGATTCAAATCGGTAAAAGATCCACGCTAACTGTAAACCGGTTTCATTCCATTTCGTTGAGGTTTTAGACCCAAAAACAATTCTTTTAAAAGATAATTGTATTGTTTATTCGATCGATTAATTAATTATTAACAGTTAAGTTTAGTAATTTAAACTCTCATGGATCCTTAAAGTTTGATGATCGTAAATATTTGAATTAGGAACTCAAATGAATCCTTATGTAGGTACTAATGAAAGTAAATATTGAAGTTACCCTATGAATATAATTATATGATTTCATATTTTAGTATATTCCTTTTCAGTAAGTACATAAAATACACAAATATATATATTATGACCCTATCAGTTTCACGAAGTAAATATATCCGCGTATAAGGTATCTAACGAATGAAATCATTATCAGTCAGCTTAAAATTTTAATGAGATTCTTCTATGAACTTCAGTATAATTATGTGGACCAGTATTTATAATTGTGTAGAAATTATGTGTGGAGTTATTTCTTTACAGTAATTGACACCTTCACCTTATAAAACGGGTTAATTATAATATTTTATTCACTACATATTAGTAAGTTTATATGTAGTAAGACTCATTCTTGTAGTAAGAGTATGATTGTATGTTCTGTGAGATTTTGTCCAAGTAAGTAAGCCTTTGTTCGCTTATACACCCAGGGGAAATTAACGTCTCTGGTGGCTGCAATTATGCGTGTAAGCACTGTGTTCAAACGAAATTGAATCTCTACTCATACTCAATTTACTATTTCTGTGGTACATCAGTAATTTAAAATTGTTTTCTCATTTCAACAATTACTACATAGTGGGTGGTCCCTACCATGATATGATGGTTTTCAGAGGAAACAAATAACTTTAAACAATTGTAATCTAATGCTTATGTTTTAGGTTAGCCACACCTTTCCATAATGTCACGTCAACTTTGACGTATACTCGTATATTGAAGCATAGCTAAGTAGATTTAGCTTTGCTCACATGGTGGAAAGCCGCTCTGCAGCGGCTCTATTGCGTCAGTTGATTAATCCAATTCCAATCCAATCTATTTATTTAAAACATAAAAGATATTTAATATTTATATGGTCACTTCATGTTGTTGGGTTAACTGATAGCCTACGTAATAACTTAAGACAGAAGGTCCCTTAAGTAAGGACTGAATAAATTAATCGACTTGGTATTACATGGAGCTTAAAACGATTTACAATAGAAGAACAAAGTGGCGAGACTTGGTTTTTTACAAGTTATTTTTGATGACATCCATTATTCCTAGGACCTAGACAAGTCACATATTTCTATTATATTCATAGAATAGATTATAAATGTATGGTATATATAAATAGAAATCTATGCACTTGTCTAGGGCCTCTGTACCTATATTATTACTTCCCTTAGTAAGTATAGCAGACTTACTGAGACAGATATTGTTGTATCTATTTTGTTCTTTGGTGCTTGAGTTATGTAATAAAGCATCTGAAGTACTGCGTATTTCTATTTATTATTATGTAGGTACTATTTTATTGCTAACTTGCTAAATATGATCAATACAAATACCTGGTAAAAATGATGCACAGTTTAGGGACCTAGAACACAATATTCATATACCTAGAACACCATCAGTTCTCATGTATAGCAGCGAGACTTGGGCACTCACGCGAGGGCATGTAATGTAAGTATACCATTCAAGTAGCAGAGATGGAGATGTTGAGATGGATGTGCGGCATTACCAAGATAAGATAGCTAGATAAGATCCGTAGTGAATACATCCTAGGTAGGCTGGGAGTACGCGACATCGCCGATAAGCTCCAAAAAAGCACGTTGTGATGGTATGGGCATGTCAAGAGCCGTCTGATTACTTCAGTAACCAGACAGTTGAATTGTCAATCCCCGGAAAAAAGATCTAGGGAGAGACCAAAAATAACCTGCATGAATGTGTTGCTGAGAGACATGAGGAAATGCAACGTTTCCGACGACGTTGTCATGGATAGAGCAAAGTGGAGGAAGAACAGTAGGAAGGCTGACGCCACCATCATGTGGGATAAGTAGTCAAGCAGAGAGAGAGAGAGATTTAATTGCTAACTTGTGGATATCTATCACCCTCGATAAACTGCCCTCAAAATATTACACTACTCATAAACATATTTATGGTTTGTGTTATCTTTGAAATTTGATAGAATAAAGGGGTCGTAACTGCGTCCGTTTCTGATGTAGCTAAGCTGAACCCTTCCTTCATCATTCTGTCACTCCAATTCAAAATCCAATCCGCCTGCGGACCTGTCTGATGCGAAGATTCATTTATTACTTTCGAATAAACCTTGAGCTCAGCGCTTTTAAGCGGTGGCGCTCTTTAAGTGTCATCTTTGCAATATTAGCTGTAACTATAGCATTGTCACAAGCTTTATGCTAATCAATATTTTCGGAATATAATAAGGTAGCATTTCCTTCAGCAAGTGAGCAACTGGCTACAGTTGCTCACTTGCTGAAGGAAATGCTTAGGTATAACTACGTCGATATTCTGTGAGAGACATGATAATTCTACTTAGAGATTAGAGCTCTGAATCTGGAATATTTCATTCACCTCATGCCTTTTCATATTGGTAGAGGCTCTTGGTAATCTGGCCATTGACAGTTATTAATATCAAAAGTTCAAGTTCGTCTACTACCTTATAGATGCAAGATGCAACAAAAGTATGAGTCAAAATGTACGTGAATATCAAATGTATATTTTTCTTTTTGTGTATTTTGTTTAAAGAAATGTCTGTAATAATTTTTACACTTTTTACTTGCGATCAATTTCTATAATACTAATTCATCAGTTTCATCACTCAGTATCGTAGATATTATTTTATTTAACTATGATAAGTGCTTAGTATTACGCGCAAAAAAATCATTATTCTTTTATTATTATTATTGAAGATATAAATAACTTAATCGGTGTAGTTAAAAAGTAAATAATCATAATCGCTTTATTTGCGTTTTATAATACTTATTTATAAGTATAACAAGTAACGTAAAGCTAGATTATTTACTATATTATCTAGATAGGTACCTATATAAAGGAATGAGGGAGGGAAGACCTTTGGCATTGGGACAGGACGGGCTCTTAATAATAATAATAATAATAGTCACGATAGTAACTTAATTAATTCTAAATTATCTTTAAATGAATATGTCGCTTATTAAAATGACAGGTAATTTAAATTAATATCACAGGTTTGATCGGGATCGTGCGTAATGCGACGTTTCACAAAATGATATTACCCACAATTAAGATGGCATTTCATGGGGCTTTAGAAATAGTACTTGCCTACGCACTGAAAACATACAAATCCGGTACTTTGTAACACCTCCATTAGACAAATGAATTTAACTCAGTTGTATTTAAACCTCAACAGCCCCCGTCGCTATCATTACGAAAATTAATACCAAATTTTAGACAATACAAGCAACCCACTTCTGTTTCGTAAGTTATTTATTTTTGTGATATGATTAAAAATCATTAAATTTCTCGGCTTTCTTTTTAATTCTTTATGACAGTGAAAACTAATTTAAAATCGTTTTATTATCTAGAAGAAGAAACAAACATGGAAAAACAACAACTTTATACTACTTAATTTTAGAGATAAGTAGGTACAAAAGTGGTATAGGAATAAAAAATATAGATACACTCGCTATACTTACTCTTCAAGTTGAATGACCGTTCGCTAAATATTTGCAGTCAATAAATTTTCGAAGTTTTATCTATTCTCAACTTTTTGTGGCACTTTAGGTCTCTTTTAGAAAATATTTAAAAGAAGAAATCGCAAAGAAATAGTAAAGTATATTTCAAATAAATAGATAATAATATATTTCTTTATAAATATTTAGTTCTATCATGAAGAAAAAAGTATTTAGAACTTAGATTGATTAAAATATACGGTTTTTAGTAAATCACAAATCAATTATTACCGACCGTTAGTTGTATTTTAACAA
The DNA here is from genome assembly GCA_963082885.1 of Parascotia fuliginaria. Taxonomy (NCBI): domain Eukaryota; kingdom Metazoa; phylum Arthropoda; class Insecta; order Lepidoptera; family Erebidae; genus Parascotia; species Parascotia fuliginaria. The sequence goes on from OY720170.1 coordinate 9,873,303, forward strand.
AATATCTATAATATAAAAATGAATCGCTAAATGTCTTGCTAAGCACAAATCTCGAGAGCAGCTTAACCGATTTCGCTAATTCTTTTTTTATAATATTCCTTGAAGTACGAGGATGGTTCTTACGGAGAGCAAAAAGTATCTTTCTTTATCCCAAAATGTTTAAAAAAATGTCCACCCGTGCGAAGCCGGGGCGGGCCGCTAGTTATTAATAAAAAAATGAGTGTAGTGTACCTGACCTGTCAAAAATATTATGTAGATAATATATATATATATATATATATATATATATATTTTATAGTATAGCCTACCAAAGTGACTCCACCCCGCCTGATGGTAAGCAGTCAGTGGAATCCAGAAGTGGCGGCCACTATACCAAAAGCCACGTTTTAAACTGCTGGTATGGTGGCCTCCACTATGGCGGCTGGGAATGGGGTTAGGGGAAGGAAATGAGGGACGTGAGGAAAGAGGAAAGGTGGGAAATTGGGCCTCCGGCGCTCTCACTCACCGAACGAAACGCAGTAGTACGGATACTACTACTCTTAAGTCGATCTTCTATGAGGGGGTAGTACTTCCCCGGACGATTCGGCCCATTCATGCTGAAATCAGCGTGGATCTACTACCGTAAATATACCGTAAATATATACTTAGGTACTGCTTAAAATTCTGATTCACAGACCTTCAAGTATTTTACAAGCAATTTTTTTTATTGCTGACGGTAGCAAACGAGCCCCTCCGGATTGCTGGTGCCCAATTTATTGAAATAAATTTAAAAATAGTAATTAGAGAAGCAGCTTTTGATACTTGCGTTGTAATTTGATAATTATTATTTGTTTTCGTAAATATTTTAATTTTGTTCTGTGTAATAAATTTTACTACCTACGCAAAAAATCCTCCTTGACGGTTGAGTTTTATAATTTAAGCTGCTCACGTAAACTTCATAGGTACTAACATTATAATTTTGGAATATTCGAAACGGCATATATTAACATTAGGCCATCACGATACAACCGTTGATATATGTTGGTATGATAATAATTTAAGTACTTATTTTCGATAAGCCATTATTTAATTTGCATCGGCATGTCATTTGCAAAATTTTATATCTTAAAGAAAATTTTCTGTTAGGTGGTTATAATTATGTAGGTAAACGTTTTAGTGCGGCCCGGTCGAGTTAAGCGGTACGATGACAGAACGCCAGCTCTCGGCTTGCTCTGACAGCCATTAGGTTCGCAGTCAACACTTTGATTTTAACAAGGGGTACGCGAACCCTTGTAATCCGTTTACGCGTCGCAAGAGGCCCTTGTGGCTCAAGTGGCGACGTTTTGTCAAACGTCTTACCTACTTAGCTTCCTACTTACCTAAACATTTGTGTTTATAAAATTATAGTACCAATCTACGAATTGACCTTATATCTTTTTGTAAACTTTGACCAGCAACAACTGAAATGAATCACAAATATTCTTTTTTGGTCTCTATTAGTGGCATCCGGATAGGCTATGTTTATTGCAAACACTGTCAAGAGTCGCTCAGGCACGAATAAATTCCAGTCTGATGAGTCAGAAGGCGCTTTGAGCATGCTGGCAAATGAGGCTGCTTTGTGGAAGCTCCCCGCTTTCTGACAAGTGCACCGATTAGCGGCCGCCTCCCTCTCAAACACCAACTGTTAACAAATAGTTACACATAAATAATCCTTCTCTTTGTGACATCTCCTTTGATTTACTCAATGTCAAATCTAATGTTCCTTTTTTAATTCATATTCTCTTTTACAGGTAATTCGAGCTTTGCAGGTTACCACAAGCTTTGGTAATGTAAATAATTGAGCACCCGTTAAGATCATTTATTTAATCTAGAATTCTTAGGATATTGTTAGACTCGAGATAAAATTAACATATAAAATGTGCTGCATTTATGTTGTATATATATATCTAATCTACAACATTATATTTTTTTTTTTTTTTTTTTTATATTTTAGCCTACCAAAGTGACTCCACCCCGCCTGATGATAAGCAGCCAGTGGAATCCAGAAGTGGCGGCCACTATACCAAAAGCCAAACTGTTGGTATGGTGGCCTCCACTATGGCGGCTGGGAATGGAGTTAGGGGAAGGGAATGAGGGAAGTGAGGAAAGAGGAAAGGGGGGAAATTGGGCCACCCGCGCTCTCACTCACCGAATGAAACGCAGTAGTACGGATACTACTACTCTTAAGTCGATCTTCTATGAGAGGGTAGTACTTCCCCGGACGATCCGGCCCATTCATGCTGAAATCAGCGTGGATCTAATACCGTATTATATTAACACAACAAATATTGTGTATAAGTCACAGCGTGCCTCAGGTACATTTTTGGCTCAAAAAATACCTTTAAATCCCAACCAAATCGCCTGGCATTATTATATCTTAAATATTAGACTTTATAATGTTGTAGGATTCCAAGTGCCTTAAGAACATTTTTTGCATAGAAAAAAATGCTCATAGCTCACTAACGCCCCACAACCTCCTAGCCAGGTTGGCCATTACATCATCCACTCATTCACAACTAATCAAAAATAATATTTTTAATGTGACTCAAATATGTACTCACTCAAAAATTACTGCCAGCTCTCCAGCTATTATTAAATTTTCCTCAGCCGGGTTGTTGACGGTGTAGTCCAGACGATATTTCAGTAAATGGAGGCTGGGTTTTATTAGTTCATCCAGTCCATCAGTTGTTCGCGACTCTGTCTTCGGGTATCAGCATCTTTGTACACAATTAAAATTTCAAGTTAATCTATCAGCCTTGGAAAGGTTTATAGAAAAATCAGAATAAAATTTATTTTACTATAGACTACGCTGATTCAATTTTTTTGTTTGGATTAAATAAATTGTAAGGATAAATTGCTTAAAGTCAATAGAGAAAGAAAGAGTAAAAACTGAAATTTTTTTGGATACTTGACGTAGCTTCAATTAAGTGAGCCAAAAGACATCCACTGCTGGATATAGGCCTCCTCCAAGTTTTGTCACCTTGACCGGTCGCGAGCCGTCCTTCTTCCCTCTCTTATTCTCTTCACTCCAACCAGCTCCACGTCTGTGGAAACGTATCCTTATCCATCGGTTACTCACTTCTCTTATCAGGTTGTATCGGTTCAACTACGTCCCTATTACCGACTTCACGCATAGTATTTGCAATAGTAGTAGTAGTATTGAACTAGTTTTGTTCTTTTCAGCATTTCGCTTTGACTATTACATGGTATACGGCTTCGAATTAATCACCTTCACCCGATATTAAGGTAAGCGAATAAAGACTTGTAACGTATATGATTAGAATTACGACTTTGTTCGGAAGTAAATATTATTCGAGATCGATCACTATAATCTCATTGAATAATTTAAAGATTTATTTAACAAGTCTATCAATTTCGTTGTCTGTTCGGAGCCGTCACGTTGAATGTAAATCAAGCATCACATAGTAAAGAACGTTATGTTTTTAAAGTAGCAACCAGATATTCTCTTTGCATAACAATTGGGTATCCTGTAATAGTAATAACATTGTGCTTGGGATGACTCATTTCTTCTATTCATATCGCGTTATCTGCGTGAATGACCCCTGGATCATGTAAGGGTCGTCTTTGTACAATCAGTTAAATTATCCATATATATATTTCCCATTCTCAGTATAACACACTTCCGAGCTCATTATGCATTATTCGGCTCATTAAAATGTTGATACAATTTAATAAAATATGCTGTGAGTTGATGCAAAAGAGTATTGATTTAATTCGCTGAATGATTGATGATATATTCGATAGGATATAGATAAAAGGCAAATAAGTTGATGCACATATAGTAAAGTATAGGTATAATTAGGTAATAGCTTTCCACGGCGCGGTTTCACACGTGTCTTTGCCCACTGCTCAGCTCCCGTCGCCAGTAGCTTGATGTTATATAGCCTACAACCTTCCTCAAGAACTAGGCTATCTTACGCAAAGAATTATTCAAATCCGACTGGTAGTTCCAGAGATTAGTACGTTCAAACAAACAAACAAACTCTTCCGCTTTATATAATGGTAGATATATTTTTTATCACTGCAATAATTTAAAAACTAAGAAACGTGCTATAACCAACCATACGTCTTAAACCGTACTTATTTGTCACAATATCATTACGGAAATATAAATCACTAGAGGTCCTACATACCAAAAGTTTTATTCGATATCACAACATAATTCAAAGGAAAATATCATAGCAATGGCGCATTGCATCATTTAGATTTACGAAGGCGCTTAACATATTGAAATTCTGAAAATGACTGATAATAATATGTTAAACAAATTGCTGAATTTATTGATTTCTAAAAGTGAATGAATTTTTCAAATCGACTACTTATATTTTTAGTTAAATCGTTACAAACAAACATACAAAAAATCTTTACACTTTAAAATATTAGTTTAGATATTATCTACAATAATTTTATGACTGACGTTATTTTTGTTTTATTAAAATTTTGAACATCACACTAACTTAATTAATTTAATCTTAAACAGAATTTGTAGTATATCCCTACCTACTAAAATAATAATTTCAAAGCGAGTTCTATATTCTGTAGTTTAATTTCCGACGACACCTGACATAGATACGTGCTCAGAATTAATATGTGTGCTTTTAGAACCATATTTTCACCGCTTATGAATAAAACTAGTGTAGGCGCTAGAATTTTAAAATTAAAACGCAACTGAAACTTTAACGCTCCATGAACCCCATGGAAGCAAAGAAAAACAAAGATTGTTTGCATAACTGATGGAAACAAATCAGTTTGTAGCTGGAGGGTTCGTAACCGATCTCTACATTATTATCTTCAAACAGAAGATTTCAAAACAACAAATCTACAAGTAAAGTCGGCGCAATCAAAATCAACTTGTGGCAAATGCTTTTGCTCCTAAGAATTACTTTACTTACACAGGCTTTACTTACAGTGTGTTTTACTTAGTAATGTCGTTTTTTAAAATAGTACACAGAAATGGATTTGGAAGTAATATAGTAATAGTTTCATCAAAAATTAAAACCCAAAAATATTCTCTCTTTAGGCTTAGAATCACTTTGAAATTAATGATGTTATGAAGTCAATACGAGTGAGTATAATACGTAAAACTGATACACATAAATATTTTAAAACCTCGCTTGCTAAATATAGAGCAGATTAATTCGAGAGATCAAACGGAAGTAAAATGTGCAACTTGTAAAATAGGACGATATAAAAGCCGAGTGGGAAGCGGAGTTTTTAAACACTGCAGTGACCGAAAATAAGCTGCTGATGAATAATTAATAGCAACCAGAGCAACTCGTAAATGAATTTGCAAGTAGTGCTCAATCAAGGTGCCACTTAACACCTGTGCAAAATAGTGATTGTGTTCTTTTGGTAGAGTGTTTTAATTAAACAGTAGAAGTTATTATTTACAAATACTAAGACAATCGAAAATTAGCTTGGGCGTTAGCGCGATATACATATATCAGGGGATTTTTATTTATGAGCCTTTTAAATATTGAAGCTGTGTGATTATTGATATAAATTAGTAATAAATATGTAAGTAATGCTACCATACAAATCAATAAGGCAACCATAGACGATAGCAATCAATTGGCACTTCAGTAAATCGCTAACTCGACTGACGTGTTTAAAATCGCCAGAGGATAATGTTAAACATCGTGCTCAGCTAACTAGCCTGTTTGATCCTGCCTTATTTAAGTAGGGAAGTGAAGAGTTTTGTTGGAATTGTTAACTGTTAACTCCCTTCTAGTTCCACTTTATAAGACATACAATGAACTAAGAGTATGTACGTTCAATGTTGAGCCACTTGTTATGTGCGAATGAGATGATGGAATTTAGAATTATAAAAAGTAAATAATTACAAAAAATCATCATATTTTTTTTAAATCTTACACTGTTGTGTGATAAACTAATAAAATCATAGCAGGTGTCACAGTATGCCTTCATGGCGATCTGTCATCATAATTTGTGTATAAAATAAAACTTATTACGTAGTAAATCCTCGTAAAGAAAGTTATGTTAATTTCGTAAAATTTGTAAACTTTAAAATTGCAAATGACTCACAAAGCTTCCCTGACTATGTATTAAATATAGTAGAGTCCCAATAACATGCTCTATCAGTGTTTCCAATTTAATTTATTAAATTACGCCGCATAATTAATAACATGTCATATTTGGTATCTAGTAAATTTATTTCACTTGTAGACCAATAATTTAGCTCAGTCAGCTTTTACAAAATCCTCATAATTAACGACTCTCGGAGAACTGCTTACTTCAGACGTGTTCCAACAATTGTGTGTCGCTCTTACAAAGTTGGTTGTCACCCTTTATTTTGTCTTTGAGTTGGGTGCTAATTAAATATACGCACTCGTCTTTTAAAAGCAATGGTAAAGTAAGTGATGAATAAAAGTGACTTGCGCAAAGTAAAGATGCTTGATACGACTAGATAGGTCGTGTATTATGATGATTCCCAAAAGCTATACAATACTAAAAATAAAACTTCCATCAATAATTCATTTAATGGGCGTCTGGTTTTACCTATTATTGCTACTTTCTTTTGCGTCATTTATCTTTTATGTTGTGACGTATCGATCTATTATTAATAAATTATGTCTAAGAAAAGTTTTGTACAGACTTATCCCTTAAGTAAATTGCTTGGACCATTTTGTGTTACAAATCAAACTAAGCTTATAGTTTATTTTAGAAGAGAAACTTCTTTTACTTCCACGATTTGTTCGAGAATTTTCAAATAGAAATTAAATATTTTTTAATTTATTGTTTTAATACGTTGATTATTCTATATGTAAAGTAATTACAAATTATAAATGCATTTCAACTTGTAAACGCATTTTACCTCGACATCCTTTATGGAGTCTGCTCACTACACCGTACGTATGAAAATCGACAAGCAACACGATAGGGTCTACTATGCCTACTAGTGCGTATTATTATAATCTAGTCAACAATTCTTGACGCTCCGTGCATGGCACGCAACGGTGCAGGTCGGTAACAAAACGGTCCAGTGGGCCGTTCCATTACCGACGTACCGACTATAGTCTCATACATTTCAATACAAAGAATATTTTTTTGCCTGACACGTTCATAGCACGGTCATGGTATAATACGGTGTAGTGGGTAGACACCTTTCTACCTACCTTTATTAAATTAGAAACAATTTCGTATATAAATAAGTATATGAACTAAACCATAACAAAATTTTTTTTTTTTCTCCCCGCTTCACTATCTCATTGCTGGGTGACAAAAACAACAAAAAAAATATTGTTATGTTTATATCTTTCCTTATAAATAAACAAATTGCATGTAATACATAGCTCTGTACAAATAAAAAGCAAAATAAAGAGTCATCACCATTTACCTAATAAATTAAAATTTATTATTCTTTTATTGATTAAAATTTAAAATAGTAAAAGTTAAGTTTAGTAAAGATAATCTAGCCTTCTCAAATTATTCTAAAATCTTCTTGGATTGCATTAGATGCCCCACAACTTATGCAAATGCAGAATTCAGTTGCAGGATTCGGGTGAAGAACAAACATTCTCAGTGTGAAAGCTTAAGACCCCAATTTCGGCGAGCATTGTTATTAAAACTAATCTCTTATATTGGGATGCTTAACTTGCTGTGTTGTCTTACCCAAGATTACAAAATTTAGTAGTAACAGTCTGAACTAAGCCTCTTGAGAATAAGATTTGTTATCTTAAGGCGAGGAGGTTAACGCAAAGTAATGGTTACCAAGTTTATTTGTAGGATCGGTCAGTACCTACTATAGCAATCTATATGCAGCAATATTGAACAGAGCAGAAGAACTCACGTGTCATAGGTATTGCATTCACAGACTTGAATTAGTAGGTAGGTATTATTGGAGGCGGTGTCTAATATAGAAGAGAACGTTATTAGTGATGCTGTTTACTATTTATACACAATACTAGCTTTTCGCGGCACGATTTCACTCGTCTTACTGCTCTGCTCCCGTCATATCATATAGTTACATAGCCTATAATCTTTCTCCAGAACTAGGCTATCATACGCATTATTTTCAAATTCGACTGGTAGTTTCAGAGATTAGCGCCATCAAACAAACAAACAAACAATCTCTTACGCTTTATTATTACTTAGTATATAGGTAATCTATATACTAAGTATTATATAAAGCGGAAGAATTGTATTATATTAATTGAAGCTTCTAGCAGTTTATTAGGTCTATAGAGTCTTGGTCTTCTATACAGTTTGTAAATATATATATATATATGAAATATATTAACATATTGTACGTAAATAAGTACATAAATATATCAATATACGTACATGACATAGACGTAAACATAAATAATTAAACTTCGCGTTTATAATATTAATAATAGGATTATATGCAGCATCAATTGATAATTCTAAGGATAATTTTTAGGAAAATTTGTATGTAGATAGATTTAGTGCCGGAGACGGACATAGGCTACTTTTTATCCCGAAAATCGATCTGATTCCCAAGGGGTAACAACAAAACATATTTTACGCACGAGCAAAGCCGTGGGGCGCAACTAGTAATAACATACACAGCACACTTTCAGGTCAACAAGGAGATCGCGTTTATAGCCCATAAAATAATGCGCTAGAAAAATCTTTTTATGGCTCGCGTTATCAAAGGAGATTTGAATAGGTACTTCTAAACTATTTATGTCTTTTGCGATTTGAGGTGATTACAGTTATTATTATGCGCCCGTCGTTTCCCACTGCAGGGCAAAGGTCTCCTCTCTCTCCTTTCGTCTCTCTCCATTCTGCTAGTTGGTGCCATTCCTTTTCGTAAGCGTCAAATCGCCCCGTCATCTCGTTCATGGCATGCCACGCTACCGTCGTCTGGGGTTCACCTTGGTGTAATTTTTGCTCAATACTCCTGTGGCATGGGAAAAACGTGTCTCGTTCCACTTTATTTTTGCAGTGGTTTGGCCAACGTCAGTGATTTGTGTTTTGGAACATGGTAATGAATTTCGTATGGGGTCTGTAAGTTTGACTCCCAAAAAACAAGGTCCCTTATACTGATTGCAGAGCGCTAAAAAAGTGTAATCCAGCCATGGTTATTAAAAAGTTAGATCCTATGTTTTGCGACTATCATCATCAAGTTACAGCAAACCTAAGTACAAAGCACAGTTATCTGAAACATCTAAAATTGTCACAACTCTTTGAAACGGTAGTCATTTTGTGATCATGAACAATTGGATTTTATTGAACCTATTTTCATTTAACTAAAAACTCAACATCAAAGAGACGTTTTATTTTATGACTTAATGCCAATCAAGGAGGTTGCTTACTAATTTTGCTTGATAAAAGTGAACAGAACTCACGCTTCGAATAACCTGCGTATTCTTAAGGGAGCGACGCTTGGAAGAAGTTTTGCTGCAAATTTATTTTTCTTATATAACATAATCATACCGTTACCGTTGTTATGACATGTTTTTCATAATATCATGATTTTAAGCTAAATGAGCCATAATTACTTCGTGGATTTAATTATTTTAGTCCTGTAATCATACCTACGTAGTTCAGGTAAAACTATGTCACCCAGTTTAACAAAACAATCACTATAGGTAGTAGATGTGTGCTAATATAATAACAAAACTATGACCACAGCCTACAGGCACAATTTGACGTGCAACGCATAGCAATCAAGCCTTTATTTACTTCCATCGTTACCACATATATAGGAGAAAAGTCACAGGAAAATTGTTCGCAAAAATAAAACAGAATATTGCTTTAACTATGTAAACATTTGAATGACCAATTAAGTAAAGCTGTCTAAGTTGTATTAGGTTTTTGTCCGTGAGTTCAAATATCAGAGCTATCTTGGGAAAATAATATTCTTGCTAGATGACACTTTTCATCGCAGGTAGCAAGTGATACTCGTGACATTGCAAGCTTAAAGACGCTTTAGTGTATGGACACTAGGCTTACCGCTTCACACACATCAAACTGTGTCCTGATTCACTATTGTGTCATTATCTGTCTCTTGCATTAAATTTATTCAAACTATTTTAACTAATTTGTGGACATTAATACTTCTACAGACAGATTGAAATCTTTGAAGATTGCCTTGCAACTGTGTGACTTAGTGCCATCGTTACTAGTCGCAGCACTTAATACCGCATCTAAATACGATTTCATACAGAATGTTTCACTTCCACCGTTTATTTTACCCACATTAGCTGACAGTTGAGTGACCTACCTGATGCAGTGTATTTTGAACGCGCGCTGTGACATAATTTTCATCAAACAAAGTTCTAAAAAGCGCTGATTTTACGATAGGCAGCGCCTTTACTGGAACTCTGACATTGGCTTACCTAGACAATAGAAATATAGATACTTTTTACCACAATTGCTCTGACAAGCAATTAGGTGTGTTAACAGTAAGCATAAAATGCTTACTGTTAACAACAATCTACAAAACTTATAATTTTATATAAGTACATACATTATCTTTTTAATATTGTAATTCTATCTTTATAAACGTAAGTACTTTTATTTTATGTAATGTTACGTTCTATGATTAATGATGCATATAGTTTACATAAGCGATGTTACAATAGACACGAAAAACCCTACAACATTAGACGCACCTGCTAAAAATCTTTAGTACCTATACATTTTCTTATGTAATATCAAATCATCGTTTCTATTCAGCTTTGGGAGTAAAATGTAACGTGTAAAATTGATTATATTAATAAGTTAAACATTGTCATTTATCCCAAGGCTGTTAGCACATCAGAATAATTCGGCCCTTAGGGTAATTTGTGCTATATTTTGTACAATCCTAGTTTCCTCAGAATGTTTACTGAAGTATCTCAATCATGGCCAATAACACTTTAACATCGTTATCACTTTTTGTGGTTGCAAATTCTCATTCTCATGATAACATATGTCCTGGATGATCTAGGTAATTCTTATTTATTATCCCACAATAACTATAATCTTACATTAATCGAATATAAAAATTAGCGACGTTTCAATCCTTAATTCTAAATACATATAATATTATAAATGCGAAAGTAACTCTGTATGTTTGTCTGTTACGCTTTCACGTCTAAATCACTGAACCGATTTTGACGAAATTTGGTACCTATTGAGGTATACTAAACCTTGGAAAACAACTGAGGTTATATTTTCTTCAATATATAAATAATTTAAGCTAAATAACCGACATTCACGCGGGCGAAGCTGCAGGCAACAGCTAGTTCACTATACAGTGCTTTCTATATTGACAATAGTATCCGCTGCAAAATTGTGTCGTATGAACTTTATTTTCTTATTTACAGAACAAAACATTTGTTAATTGTCTACGGTGTTCATTCATTGTAATGTTGGCCTTAGCCGCTGTTTTACGAGACTTGAATATTAGATATACCACTCTAATTACAGTAGGTAAATTGTTTTCGAAATATGTTGTTCGTCCGGTCCAAGGGTAACTCTAAATCCTTAATGTAGAGACGGATATTTAGGTCACCAATGTGGTGTTTACCGTGAGGTTCTTGGTTCGTAACAAGCTGTATTGTTTGTAAGTCACACTGGGCAAGTGACAACTGTTCGTTAATCAATTATGCAACTGCTATGATCAGTGATCAGCTGTACCTGCATTGTTTTGCGGGTATTGCATAGAGAACGTGGCAGCAGGTATCGGATATAGCTCAAGCTGTCTGTATTTTTAGTGGTTGGTTTTATTTAAAAATGAAACAACATTTTAATGCACTAGGATTTCTAACCGTTTCATAGAGTGGTTTTATTTGCGACAATAGATATTATAATATATATTCACAATAAATTATAAAACTTTAATACGACGTTAAAGGTTTATATAAAATGCTGACATCTAGTTCACGTAAAGTAACACTAATAAAGATAGAACAAATTGGAACCTTCGAGTGAAATAATTATAACAGCATAGTTGGTAGTGCGCTTCAGCGATATAAATTTTGTTACTATTGTGTACATCTTATATCTATATGATTTTCACCATCGCAGCAATTTCAGTGTCACGATTAACATGTAATATCTATACTTCCATATCTATACTAATATTATAAAGAGATAACATTTGATTTTTTGTAAGTATGCTCGTTTGGTTGCAACGATTTAACTAAAAGTCTACGTTATCGATTTGAAATTTTATATCACCTTTAGAAATCAATAAATTGAGCAGATACCTAACATATGCTATACATTATTATGTTTAACGTATTATTTTCAATAATTTACAGAATTACAATATTTTAAGCGCCTTTGTAAATCTATATGATGCGATAGATACGACACTATGCTATGATATTTACCGTAGGAGTTTGTTGTGAGATCGAATGAAAGTTTTGATACCGAAGCGAAACGAGGACGGACCAATAGTCTATGATATCTTAACGTTATTACATAATAGTAAATACTAGTTGTAGTCACCAAATTAGCCACGAAATACGTAATTGTAATTAAACTGATCTTAACAGTGTGTTAAATCGATGCCAGTTTAATAGAGTGGCATGTGGCAGAGTAAACGTGGATCAAACCCAATCAGCCACTTGATTATTTTGCGTCGACGTAAACAAGGGAACGACGCAAGCTTGCAAGATATAGGCCAAATCCTACAATAATTAAATGGATCCAGATAGTTCCACGGGCTTTGTCAGCCATGATTGATTTTTATTGCGGTAAGTAGACTTAGGAATTCGATTCCCTTATTTTGGTCATTTATGTATTGGCAAATAATAATATCTTTGGTTGCTCAAGATGTGTAGGTAGGTAACACATTTTTTATTTTTGTGTCAAGAAAGTTAGTAAACAATTGGAATTATTACCTCATCGATCATTAATTTAAACTTCAAAACTAAGCAATTTTAAAACCTCAGATTATTTTTTTTGTTTCGAAAAATCAATGAGCATTTTAATTCTTAATTAATTTCTTACTATATATAAATACCTTTATTTTATACGTCAATAACCTATATCTTTCACAACGTCGATAGTAAAACATCGCGTTACAGTTTTGTTGCATTATTAAATAGCACTGAATTTGATTCAAAGCTTCATTATTTATATTCTGAATTTAGATCTATTTAGAAACACTTTCAATTAGTAGTTTTACATGCTCTATATAATTTTTGCGCTCTAGTATTTACTATTGTGTATTATGTAGTATCTAGGCTGAAATACCTACATCGGATGCAAACGAGTTCCGTCGATAAATATTCTTGTGCATTAATATTTTATTAATTTAATCGGCAAGAAACGTAACGTTCTTTCGCTAGATATTTGGATAATTTTTTTATAATAAATAATTTCAATACGCAATATTTCTATTAAGTATGTACCTAAGTAAAAGTAAATTTCAATAAGATTAGTTATACTGATTTTAATGTTCGTTTCCTCATTATATGAATATAACCACAGGATGAGAAGATGACGCATATAAATAGGCATCGTCTTTTTAATTTGCTTAAACGGTCGGGAGCACTAGTATGAGTAGGATATAATCACACAATATACTCTCATAATATAACATAGCTAAACTTATTAATTTGTATTTACTTCTCGTGTTAATTTGTATGAACATCACTGACAATACCTAGATGAATGTGAATAAGGCAAATCTAAGTGCTACGACTTAATTTTAGGTACCACATTTATCTATTGACCTGTCGTACCGCAGGCAAATTTAGATTTCCACGAGTCGTCGTCACGTGGCGGTCGTCCACGAAAATTAAATTTGTTTCGTCCTATATCGATCGTAAATAAAAATGATTTTAATTTTAGGATTAATGATTTTAATAAAGATTTTAAATCTTATGAATTTTTATACATTTTCTAATGAGAATCGGTTTAAATTTTCGTACAAGATTCCATTTTCAAGGATGTTTTTTTGTTTAACAAAGGAGTTGCAGTAAACTTAAACTGCAGAACACTGTTCTATTGTTAAAAGATTAGTAAAACGTTAGTAGCTAAAATGTTGCATTGTAAACTACGTCACCGCTGAGTCAGAACTTTGGTAGCTATTCGACGCTCGTCCCCAATGAACCCTGATGAACAATTCTAACTAACTTAACATGATGTTTCTATCTGGGATATCTGACATTTATCTTAATTCTTTAAACAAAATTAATTTAATTTAATATCACTACGTAGTGTAAAACAAAGTCGCTTCTCGCTGTCTGTCCCTATGTATTATTAGATCTTTAAAACTACGCAACGGATTTTGATGCGTATTTTTTTAATATATAGAGTGATTCAAGTGGAATGTTTATATGTATAATACGTGCAAAATATAGTAGAGAAACTCTGGTAATTTTAGAGGTTTCTAATGTAATGCAGGGACATAGCGGTTGCGGCGGTATATACCGGCTGGGAGCCGCCGGCCTCTAAAGAAAACATGTTTGTATTGTCTAATGACAAAAAAGCTGTGACCGTTGTTTAAAAATACATTCTGTAGTATATTTAGTATAAGCAAAATACATGCGCGAAGCCGGGGCAGGTCGCTAGTTATATTATATTTTATTGTAAATTACCTAAATGATAAAGAACCTTAATGGGGACCTGCGACACCTGATAGCGCAATTCCAAAGGTATCACAGGTATCCATACAAACAAATTAATATAAGAAGTTATTTATGATCACGAATCGTTAAAATAACGGTCTTAGCTTTAAAACGTTTGATCAAAATAATACAAACTGTCATTTCTAATGTAGTAGTATGTAGGTACTTAGTAATAAGTCCAAATCATTACACATAACAGAGTTCTTAAAACAATAGTAGATAACTGTGTTGTTTTAAAAACTTTATTACGAAATGCGGTGTCTTGTGACAATGTATAAAATTAGCTGTAGTCTTCAACAATGAAGCCACTGCAGCCTGACAAGCTCCTTCGACAATAATCCCAAGACACAAGCTTTACAGTTGTGAGTTAAAATACCAGTAGTACTTTTTTAAATAGTTTCTAAACTATCTTTATTTTTTAATAGTAGGTTAATAAAAAATAGTCTAATGGGTACGGCACCGCTTCGTATACAATATCACTTTTTCACATTTATATGTTTGCTATGTTTAAATTAGACATTACTGACTAACGGTGCAGAAAAACATCGTAAGGTAACCTGGACATAAAGAAAAGGTCTAAAATTCCCAATATGCCCTGAGCAAGCAAACGTTGCAAACAATGCTCATGCCTTCTCTGTATGAAAAGAGGCCTTTCTATGCAGTGGGATAATAATAAGTTGGTATTGTTATTATTTATTTTTAATAAAACTAATTCGCAATAATATTAAGTAAATATAGAACTACCACAATTCGATGAAAACCTTCTCACAGATTACTGAAGAGATTTGCACTAGCTTATTACTTATTGTCTACTTTCAAAGTACATATTCTACAGTACTTTTAACATGTCTATATTTATTAGTACTGGCTAATGAAATTTCCCCGACCGTACAGTGTTTAGAATTAAACGTCGTCGTAAATATCTTGATAGGTGCTTCAAAGTTTTATTAGAAACACGTAAGATATTGAATGGAAATAATAAGAGTTTAATTACATTATGGATAGGTACTGATCTGGGGAATCAGAGCGGAATAACTCTAATATGCAATTATTTATTCCTTCTCCAACGTGACTTTTTACAATATAGTCAGAGCCATGGTTTATGAGTCGATCCCCTTTTAATTAAACGTTTAATTAAAAATACCTGCAACACGTCCATATAACTTGAAGAGAAATTCCAATAAATATTTGTCTTTGAGCTGGGTGAAAATTACTTAGCTGTGTACGTTATTTTAACGTTTATACCTTCACCTTTCTCAAAATATAATTGTAAGTATCTTTTATATACCACCACATAAATATTTCCACTACCTTTCGATGGATCATTGATTTTCGGCAACCGATATTTTATAAAATGTAATATTTATAAAGGTATAAATCAGTTGTTATTTGTAACGAGTGTTTGCACGTTGGACGACACTAAAAGTACCAAGTCGTATGCCCACAAGCTATGGTGTAAATTCGCAGACACGCAAACGCTGGCAGGAACTTAAACAGCCTAAACTGAGAGATTACGAGTCGAAAGAACTGTTGACATAAATTTTAAAGATAGACAAAAGTACATAAATGAATTTCCGAAGAATTTCCTTTGAATGCAAATTCAAGGCGTAGCGCGTAGGTGGGTGTGCTTCATTTCCCATTCGGAGGGTTAAACAAACATAGTTTCGCCTTTTGCATGGCCTTGAGTTGTACTATTTCGTACGTTACCGTCAGCATGAGCCTCGGATACATGTGGTAGGTAGTTAGGTACATGTACCGCACTCTCTTACAAAGACACTTTTACGTTCGTTTTTCACGCAGGTATTCACTGCAATCTGAGAGATGAAACTTTAATATACTCTGAATTATGCATAGGTCCTTTGAACATCCTGCTAGACTGTCTCCGTACATATAAAAGGAAAACATATTTACAACAGAGAATAGAGCCTCGCTCGTAGCCAAAATAGAATATATTATCTTCATTCTTTAGTATGTGTATGAAAAAGAAACTTGGTGGAATTACCATTCTTATATCCTTAATGTAACTTATAAAACTCGTCGTGAATCCAGGCCTTTAAAGTCTTTTACACGATTTAACTAAGTGAAACTTTACAGTCTGATTATTTTATGTAGAAAATTACATGGCTTACAGCTTTTAAACTTTAGTGAAATAAACATCGGCAGTACGGCTCAGTTCACTGTGGGTTAGGTGTCTACGGATTGTTGGCAGATCTTGTAAACCTTTTGTTAAATTACGAAATATCTGACAGTCATTAAGTATTTTCCATTGTCGTTACAAGGAACCTAATAAACATGTTTGGAATGTCTTATTATATTTTTATCTGAACAAAAATGCCGAATGACTGTACAATCGTCGTTCATTTGCCACAACGTAGGACTTGATTAAATGTGATTTTTTTTTTTATTTATTAAGTTAATTTTTGTGACATTTCATGATTCGTTAAAATCGAAATTGCTACGATGACGTATCGGTTTGCAATGGATTGTAATGATGATATTACTACAAGATGGCATGACTCGACATACGCAACAGTGGACTAAGTTGATGCTCGAGGAGGGATTATAAACATGCTCAATCCTGAGGTTTACTTTAAGGGCAAAAACTAACAATAGTAAGTGTACAGTCCATTAAATAAAATGTGCAGGTAATTAATAAGTTATAAAGTTATAGTTATAAAAAAATTAATTAGTTATTTTGACGCTAGAAACTTCGTTTAGCATGAAAATAGCCAACAAGAAACGCGTTTCGTCTACGTTCGGAGCTGTGGATTGTACAATTTACTGTCGATTACGTTGACAAGGGCGCGTCGCAGCCGACTGATTCAGAAACATCGGTCAGATAGCGATAATAGGTCAGTTTGAATGGCCTCTAGGAATTTAATTTTGCAGTTAAATGGAGGGTAATATTTATGGGAAAGGAAAAGTTTTAACGTGTAGAAGGTTGTGCGTTGTGGCTCTCTTATTGAGTTTGAATACAACTAAGAGTTTTTGTGTGAATATTGTATTTATTTTCCTATCATATACCTATCATAAATTTACAATATTCCTATACAAATATTTTATTTTATATACATATTAGTTATATGCCTAAATCGCTTGTTAAATTAAAGGTAATTTTTGGTTTATTTCATGTTACATTCTGTGCAACAGTTCAGGTTCCAATTACTATAAAATATTTTAAAATGATCATGAATTTTCGAACAACACAAGATAAAATAATATGAAATAGTAGGTAATGGTAGGTAACTATCAAAATCTTTGGCATGTTTGCAAAGTTTACTAGCATACAATTCATTCACGAACTCAAGGTAAGCACAAGTACTTTGTAGGCTCAGTGCTTTATCTGTTAGGAATGGTGTATTGCGTAATGGCAATTATGCGCTTATTTGTACTGTATAGCTTAATATTGTACAAACTTTATAATTTTAAGCTATTTAGTGAAATTAGTAGATTATGAGAGATTTAGGAACGTAATGCTATAGGGTTTATACAAACGTTCTGAAAAGGAAATATGGAATGAATCGGCACACTGTAAATAATAACCACCGCTTATGAAAAGCCAAAAAAAGAATAAGTTATACGTAGAACTAGATACAATTCATACCGTTGACAACAAAGCGAGTTTCTGAACAAATAAAAAGCGCTTTCTGCTACTGCAGAAAGGCAAGTCCACCGAAATTCTATTATTATAACTGTGTACTGTAGTGTAGGACTGAGGCACTTTGCCGTTCGAGCTGCACTAATTAGCTGATATCGCGTTATGCTACCTATATCTTACCACTTACGATCAGGCGTACTATATCCGCAATGTGCTTACAAAACACATACAAACATCGCAATATTACCTACCATAATTATTCATTAGGACCGAAAAACGTCGTTTATATAAGTCTTCTCCAGCTCCTCTTTGGCGGCTCCACAAACATACCACAAATATTTATTGCGAGAGTCTTAAAGTACATAAAACTGGTGTGTTTGTTAATTGTATGTTTGTAAATTCGCAACACAGAGCTTGTATCCTCGTGCGAGTCCTTCACAAGTTAATCGTAATCCTTAGCTTAAAGTAATGCGTGAGATGTGTATGTAACACAATTTCAGACGAGATATTTGTTTTTAAAATACCTTTAGGTACTCAAGATCCTGTCTATTCTGGCATTTTACTACTAAGGTTTGACTCAGTGGCCTAGTGAAATTTTTTGTATGTGATAACGTAGGTACTATCAGCTTTTCTGTACACTGTACGATTGCCATTGAACTATTTTAGCAGTATACAAAAACCCATTTAGCTTTAACAACTGCCTTACAACATTTAAGCATTTTCATATAAAAAGACAATGATTTTAAAACAAAACGAGGACAGCAATAAAAATCAAAGCCACAGTTAGTCTTGGGATCGGTAGTCTGCATTCGTGACTGGCTTACGTCCTTGATAGACCGGTTTACCATCCCACTGATATGTAAGATATGGAATAACTATAGTATATAATGTCTACGTCTAAACTATGTGACTAAGACCTACTGATTTTTTAAACTAACCCCTAGTTTCGAAAAGGCTAATCAACGAAAAATTAACTAATCTCCTGTTAAATCTCATCTAAAGTATCAATTGGGTTGCTAAAAGCATGAATAATTAGTTTAATAATATTTTATTTTATATACATATTAGTTATATGCCTAAATCGCTTGTTAAATTAAAGGTAATTTTTGGTTTATTTCATGTTACATTCTGTGCAACAGTTCAGGTTCCAATTACTATAAAATATTTTAATATGATCATGAATTTTCGAACAACACAAGATAAAATAATATGAAATAGTAGGTAATGGTAGGTAACTATCAAAATCTTTGGCATGTTTGCAAAGTTTACTAGCATACAATTCATTCACGAACTCAAGGTAAGCACAAGTACTTTGTAGGCTCAGTGCTTTATCTGTTAGGAATGGTGTATTGCGTAATGGCAATTATGCGCTTATTTGTACTGTATAGCTTAATATTGTACAAACTTTATAATTTTAAGCTATTTAGTGAAATTAGTAGATTATGAGAGATTTAGGAACGTAATGCTATAGGGTTTATACAAACGTTCTGAAAAGGAAATATGGAATGAATCGGCACACTGTAAATAATAACCACCGCTTATGAAAAGCCAAAAAAAGAATAAGTTATACGTAGAACTAGATACAATTCATACCGTTGACAACAAAGCGAGTTTCTGAACAAATAAAAAGCGCTTTCTGCTACTGCAGAAAGGCAAGTCCACCGAAATTCTATTATTATAACTGTGTACTGTAGTGTAGGACTGAGGCACTTTGCCGTTCGAGCTGCACTAATTAGCTGATATCGCGTTATGCTACCTATATCTTACCACTTACGATCAGGCGTACTATATCCGCAATGTGCTTACAAAACACATACAAACATCGCAATATTACCTACCATAATTATTCATTAGGACCAAAAAACGTCGTTTATATAAGTCTTCTCCAGCTCCTCTTTGGCGGCTCCACAAACATACCACAAATATTTATTGCGAGAGTCTTAAAGTACATAAAACTGGTGTGTTTGTTAATTGTATGTTTGTAAATTCGCAACACAGAGCTTGTATCCTCGTGCGAGTCCTTCACAAGTTAATCGTAATCCTTAGCTTAAAGTAATGCGTGAGATGTGTATGTAACACAATTTCAGACGAGATATTTGTTTTTAAAATACCTTTAGGTACTCAAGATCCTGTCTATTCTGGCATTTTACTACTAAGGTTTGACTCAGTGGCCTAGTGAAATTTTTTGTATGTGATAACGTAGGTACTATCAGCTTTTCTGTACACTGTACGATTGCCATTGAACTATTTTAGCAGTATACAAAAACCCATTTAGCTTTAACAACTGCCTTACAACATTTAAGCATTTTCATATAAAAAGACAATGATTTTAAAACAAAACGAGGACAGCAATAAAAATCAAAGCCACAGTTAGTCTTGGGATCGGTAGTCTGCATTCGTGACTGGCTTACGTCCTTGATAGACCGGTTTACCATCCCACTGATATGTAAGATATGGAATAACTATAGTATATAATGTCTACGTCTAAACTATGTGACTAAGACCTACTGATTTTTTAAACTAACCCCTAGTTTCGAAAAGGCTAATCAACGAAAAATTAACTAATCTCCTGTTAAATCTCATCTAAAGTATCAATTGGGTTGCTAAAAGCATGAATAATTAGTTTAATAATATTTTATTTTATATACATATTAGTTATATGCCTAAATCGCTTGTTAAATTAAAGGTAATTTTTGGTTTATTTCATGTTACATTCTGTGCAACAGTTCAGGTTCCAATTACTATAAAATATTTTAATATGATCATGAATTTTCGAACAACACAAGATAAAATAATATGAAATAGTAGGTAATGGTAGGTAACTATCAAAATCTTTGGCATGTTTGCAAAGTTTACTAGCATACAATTCATTCACGAACTCAAGGTAAGCACAAGTACTTTGTAGGCTCAGTGCTTTATCTGTTAGGAATGGTGTATTGCGTAATGGCAATTATGCGCTTATTTGTACTGTATAGCTTAATATTGTACAAACTTTATAATTTTAAGCTATTTAGTGAAATTAGTAGATTATGAGAGATTTAGGAACGTAATGCTATAGGGTTTATACAAACGTTCTGAAAAGGAAATATGGAATGAATCGGCACACTGTAAATAATAACCACCGCTTATGAAAAGCCAAAAAAAGAATAAGTTATACGTAGAACTAGATACAATTCATACCGTTGACAACAAAGCGAGTTTCTGAACAAATAAAAAGCGCTTTCTGCTACTGCAGAAAGGCAAGTCCACCGAAATTCTATTATTATAACTGTGTACTGTAGTGTAGGACTGAGGCACTTTGCCGTTCGAGCTGCACTAATTAGCTGATATCGCGTTATGCTACCTATATCTTACCACTTACGATCAGGCGTACTATATCCGCAATGTGCTTACAAAACACATACAAACATCGCAATATTACCTACCATAATTATTCATTAGGACCAAAAAACGTCGTTTATATAAGTCTTCTCCAGCTCCTCTTTGGCGGCTCCACAAACATACCACAAATATTTATTGCGAGAGTCTTAAAGTACATAAAACTGGTGTGTTTGTTAATTGTATGTTTGTAAATTCGCAACACAGAGCTTGTATCCTCGTGCGAGTCCTTCACAAGTTAATCGTAATCCTTAGCTTAAAGTAATGCGTGAGATGTGTATGTAACACAATTTCAGACGAGATATTTGTTTTTAAAATACCTTTAGGTACTCAAGATCCTGTCTATTCTGGCATTTTACTACTAAGGTTTGACTCAGTGGCCTAGTGAAATTTTTTGTATGTGATAACGTAGGTACTATCAGCTTTTCTGTACACTGTACGATTGCCATTGAACTATTTTAGCAGTATACAAAAACCCATTTAGCTTTAACAACTGCCTTACAACATTTAAGCATTTTCATATAAAAAGACAATGATTTTAAAACAAAACGAGGACAGCAATAAAAATCAAAACCACAGTTAGTCTTGGGATCGGTAGTCTGCATTCGTGACTGGCTTACGTCCTTGATAGACCGGTTTACCATCCCACTGATATGTAAGATATGGAATAACTATAGTATATAATGTCTACGTCTAAACTATGTGACTAAGACCTACTGATTTTTTAAACTAACCCCTAGTTTCGAAAAGGCTAATCAACGAAAAATTAACTAATCTCCTGTTAAATCTCATCTAAAGTATCAATTGGGTTGCTAAAAGCATGAATAATTAGTTTAATTTGATCTAATTAGTAACTAATTAAGAGATGGGATATAACAGGTGATTAGTTTTATTTTTCGTTGATCAGTCTTTCAGAAACATAGGGTAAGTTATTTAGAGCATGTTATTAAGGCAATTTATGGATGGGCACTTAAATTGCTACCTGCGATTTTTGTTATTAGACATATTGTACAATACTTACAGTTTGATTAGGTGTAACGGGCAATTATCGTGCTGGTTTACGACTGCACAATTCAGTGTTTACCTAATTTACCATTCTCACCGTTATAATATAATATAATAATAATGTAATAATATTCTACTACATTCACACAGCGCCATCTAGTCCCAAATTAAGCAATTATATTTGCTTGTGTTATGGGTACTAAACAACGAAATTCGTCGTGAATCCAGGCCTTTAAAGTCTTTTACACGATTTAACTAAGTGAAACTTTACAGTCTGATTATTTTATGTAGAAAATTACATGGCTTACAGCTTTTAAACTTTAGTGAAATAAACATCGGCAGTACGGCTCAGTTCACTGTGGGTTAGGTGTCTACGGATTGTTGGCAGATCTTGTAAACCTTTTGTTAAATTACGAAATATCTGACAGTCATTAGGTATTTTCCATTGTCGTTACAAGGAACCTAATAAACATGTTTGGAATGTCTTATTATATTTTTATCTGAACAAAAATGCCGAATGACTGTACAATCGTCGTTCATTTGCCACAACGTAGGACTTGATTAAATGTGAATTTTTTTTTTATTTATTAAGTTAATTTTTGTGACATTTCATGATTCGTTAAAATCGAAATTGCTATGATGACGTATCGGTTTGCAATGGATTGTAATGATGATATTACTACAAGATGGCATGACTCGACATACGCAACAGTGGACTAAGTTGATGCTCGAGGAGGGATTATAAACATGCTCAATCCTGAGGTTTACTTTAAGGGCAAAAACTAACAATAGTAAGTGTACAGTCCATTAAATAAAATGTGCAGGTACAGATAAATTTGATCGATAAATTAAACGATACGAGTTTCTAATTAGTTATTTTGACGCTAGAAACTTCGTTTAGCATGAAAATAGCCAACAAGAAACGCGTTTCGTCTACGTTCGGAGCTGTGGATTGTACAATTTACTGTCGATTACGTTGACAAGGGCGCGTCGCAGCCGACTGATTCAGAAACATCGGTCAGATAGCGATAATAGGTCAGTTTGAATGGCCTCTAGGAATTTAATTTTGCAGTTAAATGGAGGGTAATATTTATGGGAAAGGAAAAGTTTTAACGTGTAGAAGGTTGTGCGTTGTGGCTCTCTTATTGAGTTTGAATACAACTAAGAGTTTTTGTGTGAATATTGTATTTATTTTCCTATCATATACCTATCATAAATTTACAATATTCCTATACAAATATTTTATTTTATATACATATTAGTTATATGCCTAAATCGCTTGTTAAATTAAAGGTAATTTTTGGTTTATTTCATGTTACATTCTGTGCAACAGTTCAGGTTCCAATTACTATAAAATATTTTCAAATGATCATGAATTTTCGAACAACACAAGATAAAATAATATGAAATAGTAGGTAATGGTAGGTAACTATCAAAATCTTTGGCATGTTTGCAAAGTTTACTAGCATACAATTCATTCACGAACTCAAGGTAAGCACAAGTACTTTGTAGGCTCAGTGCTTTATCTGTTAGGAATGGTGTATTGCGTAATGGCAATTATGCGCTTATTTGTACTGTATAGCTTAATATTGTACAAACTTTATAGTTTTAAGCTATTCAGTGAAATTAGTAGATTATGAGAGATTTAGGAACGTAATGCTATAGGGTTTATACAAACGTTCTGTAAAGGAAATATGGAATGAATCGGCACACTGTAACTAATAATGTACTAATAATAACCACCGCTTATGAAAAGCCAAAAAAAGAATAAGTTATACGTAGAACTAGATACAATTCATACCGTTGACAACAAAGCGGGTTTCTGAACAAATAAAAAGTGCTTTCTGCTACTGCAGAAAGGCAAGTCCACCGAAATTCTATTATTATAACTGTGTAATGTAGTGTAGGACTGAGGCACTTTGCCGTTCGAGCTGCACTAATTAGCTGATATCGCGTTATGCTACCTATATCTTACCACTTACGATCAGGCGTACTATATCCGCAATGTGCTTACAAAACACATACAAACATCGCAATATTACCTACCATAATTATTCATTAGGACCGAAAAACGTCGTTTATATAAGTCTTCTCCAGCTCCTCTTTGGCGGCTCCACAAACATACCACAAATATTTATTGCGAGAGTCTTAAAGTACATAAAACTGGTGTGTTTGTTAATTGTATGTTTGTAAATTCGCAACACAGAGCTTGTATCCTCGTGCGAGTCCTTCACAAGTTAATCGTAATCCTTAGCTTAAAGTATGCGTGAGATGTGTATGTAACACAATTTCAGACGAGATATTTGTTTTTAAAATACCTTTAGGTACTCAAGATCCTGTCTATTCTAGCATTTTATTACTAAGGTTTGACTCAGTGGCCTAGTGAAATTCTTTGTATGTGATAAGTTGATAACGTAGGTACTATCAGCCTTTCTGTACAATGTACGATTGCCATTGAACTATTTTAGCAGTATACAAAAAAAAACTTTCAAAGTCAGAAACTTAGAAACCCATTTAGCTTTAATAACTGCCTTACAACATTTAAGCATTTTCATATAAAAAGACAATGATTTTAAAACAGAACGAGGACAGCAATAAAAATCAAAGCCACAGTTAGTCTTGGGATCGGTAGTCTGCATTCGTGACTGGCTTACGTCCTTGATAGACCGGTTTACCATCCCACTGATATGTAAGATATGGAATAACTATAGTATATAATGTCTACGTCTAGACTATGTGACTAAGACCTACTGATTTTTTAAACTAACCCCTAGTTTCGAAAAGGCTAATCAACGAAAAATTAACTAATCTCCTGTTAAATCTCATCTAAAGTATCAATTGGGTTGCTAAAAGCATGAATAATTAGTTTAATTTGATCTAATTAGTAACTAATTAAGAGATGGGATATAACAGGTGATTAGTTTTATTTTTCGTTGATCAGTCTTTCAGAAACAGAGGGTAAGTTATTTAGAGCATGTTATTAAGGCAATTTATGGATGGGCACTTAAATTGCTACCTGCGATTTTTGTTATTAGACATATTGTACAATAGTTACAGTTTGATTAGGTGTAACGGCCAATTATCGTGCTGGTTTACGACTGCACAGTTTCAGTGTTTACCAAATTTACCATTCTCACCGTTATAATATAATATAATAATAATGTAATAATATTCTACTACATTCACACAGCGCCATCTAGTCCCAAATTAAGCAATTATATTTGCTTGTGTTATGGGTATTAAACAACGGATATACTACTTATATACATTTTTTTTTGTAAATACATACATATTATAGATAAATTACACCCAGACATAGAACAAACAATCATGCTCATCACACAAAGGTTTGTCCTGGGTGGGAATCGAACCCACCACCTCCGGCGTAGCAGTCAGAGTCACTAACCACTAGGCCAACAGGCCAGTCAAAATCAGTTCATCATCATCAGTTATAGTTTCGATCAATTTGTATGATCCGCATAGTTGTTTCTTTAATTATTTTAAATAAAAAAATCTCTCTACCTCATAGAGAATGGCAAACAACATGAGTTTTGCATAGCAAAATTTGTACTTATGATGCAAATAGCGCTACAGAGTATTTGCACAAAGTTTTATTGACACGTTATCACGTTTGCTAACTGCGAATTAACACTACCTACATTATTTAAGCTACATTACCATTATATATAGTATACTAATACAGAATTAACATACTACTAACAATACAGCATTTCAAAATAAGTGAAGAAGCATTGAAAACCAGAATTTGTGACCTGCATAAAGCATATCTATCTGTAATTTACGATTTTCTGACTACGATTTAGAGGCTACTCTAATTCGAATATATCGCCTAAGAGAAATCTGATCGTGCTCTACATCTGATTTGACTATTGAATATGATCCAGAACATGACGTTCAAATTAATATTTTTATTTTAGTTTTGGCAGCTCTTATACCACTATAGTATGCACAAAGATATTCTTATAATATTTTTTTAATGAATGAGACTCGTTTGTCAAATCACTGAATCATCAAATATTACCTATCACCAAGTAATATATTTAAGATAGTAAAATTGTATTAACCGAAGCTGGTATATATTATATCACACCACCACCACTTTTACATACAGTTACATCCACCTTTACAAACCTTTACGCATTACTACTTAAAAAAAATTACTAAGACTTATTTTACTAAGTTTAATTACATAGCAAAGTTCTTAAATATATAATAACTAGCTGCCCGCGGCGCGGTTTGACCTGCGTTTTTGCTTACTACTCAGCTTCCGTCGCCAGTAGCATGATGTTACATAGCCAATAGCCTTCCTCAAGAACTGGGCTAAATATCATACGCAAAAAGAATTATTCAATCTGACCGGTAGTTTCAGAGATTAACCCGTTTAAACAAACAAACTCTTCCGCTTTATATAATAGTAGGTACTAGCTTTCCGCTGCGCGGTTTTACCCGCGACTTTGTTTACTGCTCTGTTCCAATCGCCGGTAGCGTGATGATACATAGCCTATAGCTTTCCTCAAGAACTGGACCATAAACAACCATAAAAGACTATGTCAAATTGTCGCCTCTTTATTTAATAACCTGTGTACCTATAAATTCCACTATATCACAAAGTTGTGTTACCGCAGAGTAGGGGCGTACTATAAACAGAAGCGGCTCATTTGGCTATAATATTTGCATGTTTCACAAGGCACAAGCCTACAGACCACAAACTTTGTACAATTTCACTCCGACATTTTGTTTGACCTGTGCATCTACTCGTATAAGAATTTATTTGCCTCACAATTCTGATCTCTAGCAATACTAATAATAATACTATCTTGCTTTCCAGCTACTAGAATAATAGAAATTTATAACCCATAGATTTAAGAATACTAGGTACTTTTAAAACAAAGCAAAAACAATGTTTGTTTCTTTATGTTTATGTTTTTAAACGACAACACCTGCACTAAGGAACAAGCGGGGAGTTTACAAACATACAAATAACGTACACAAGTACACCTATATAGACTCAGAACAAATATTTATGGGTCACACAAAGTTTTGTCCCGTGTTGGGATCAAACCTACAACCTCGTGCACAGCAGTCGCTTGCGCTTTTTACCTACTGTTGTTTTTGCCTACTGTTGCGCCCACTCACTCATCACGAAATCTCAGAAACTACATGTGCTAGAAGCTCAAATATTGCATCAGGTTTCCTTTTAGGACGTAGGTGCAAATTAATCTCCTAAGGGGTTAAAAAAGGGTGACAAATTTTGACAAACTTCTATAGTTTTGATAGTAGTGTTTCCAAATTACTAGAGTATACTCATTATTGAAAGAAATTGAAATTCAGTTAATTATTTTTATAAACAACCCTTACAATGAGGTTAAGTTTGTATGAAAAATCTCTCGTATGATTCGCCATAGAGACAGATTATACTGATTGTTCTGATACAATGTACGATTGCCGTAAGATCAAGCAGGCAATTTTCTGATACGCCTGTATCAGAAAATTGCCTGCTTGATCTAAATTCACATCTAAATTTTAACGAAATTACGGACACATCTATTACTTATATAAAGCCGAAGAGTTTGTTAGGTTCTTTGAACGCGCTACTCTCTGGAACTACCAGTCTATTTGAAAAGTTTTTTTTGTGTATGATAGTCCAGTTCCAGTTCTCGAGAAAGATGTAAGCTATGTAACATCGACGGGAGCAGAACAGTAAACAAAGACGCGGGTAAAAACCGCTAACCCGGAAAGCTAGTGTAATATATGTTTCTTTAAAATTTTAAACTTATTAATGGTTATCTATTTCAAAAGGTAGAGAAAGGAAAATACAGACAAACCAAGCTTCGTCGATATCAGTTTTCGTCGTCGTCTCTGTGATTGACATGCTACCTTTATGGAACACTAAAAATAATTATTCAATTCTAAACTTGTCTTGTCCCTTATTAAATTTATAAAAATATCGTAGTTATCTTGATTATTCATATTAATTAAATCGAAGTTAAGATGAAATATTCATAAAATTCTGTAAAGTGTATAAGGAACTAATTTAAGAAGAAGGTCTGGAGTACCTACCGAGCAACTTGTTGTGCTTTGAATATAATCAGTTATTTACAAGAACCACAATTTATTTATTATTTACACTAAAAATATTTAATGTTTGTGAATATTATAGAGATTTCAATTGAAATAGAGTTACATTATTGTTTTTAGACAAAGGTTAGTCAGCTGGACAATCTTATTATAACCTTACTTTGTCTCTACCCTTGTTTTTAATGGTACAAAAGAAAATGCAAAACGCAAAGTAATGTTAAAATAATACTGCGATAAGAGGTGGCAGTAGGCCCCAAGGTCGTAGACAGGTAGATACTATACTAGTAAGTATATAGGTAACATTCTAGTCGTTTAGAACCGTAATGTCCACTTCCTATCATGACCACTTTTGAACTCACCAACAGAGAAAGTTTCATAATAATAAATCTTTATCTTCCTATTATTAGACACATTAGACCTAATATATTTCAATCATAACACAGCTAGCAGTTGTCGTTTACCGCAAAAAAAAACTCACTTAAAAGTCATGTATTTTAATTTAAGACCATTCATATTATTTAACGGATCCTTTATTTACCGGCTTACATTTTATATGGCGTACTATTACTTTGTGAGGAAGTTAATATCACGGTTAGCAATGACTTCACTGAGCTCTTGACATTGCAGACGTTTGTGTGCTAACTACTCATTAGCAGGTGGCTCGCGGAAATAGCAGACATATAGCTTCTGGTACGCATACATCTTTGCTTTTGCTCTGCTCTCGTCGTCAGTAGCGTGATGTTATAAAGCCTATAACCTTTCTCAAGAACTGGGCTATCATATGAAAAAACAATTATTAGTATAAGTAGTTTTAGAGATTAGAAACAAACAAACAAACTCTTTCGCTTTATATAATAGTATATATAGATAACGAGAATTTTATTTAGAAAATGAAGAAAATATTTTTTTTTAAAACGAACTCGAATTAGTAATAATTTTTGTACATAGCTACTGCAAAAAGGTAAATGAAGTTAGCTTGTCTTACTGTTAGCAAAGATCTCTTTCTAATATTTTACATCATTCGGACCATTTCAAACATGTGGAGGATTTGTCCAGCTCGTCCCGGCACCCTTTTCGTAAGCCGTTTTCTCAATTCGATGTCTACGGACTGCATGTGATTATAATTTGGCTCACAGATAGTAAGACATACGTGAGATGTGACCAGATTAATCCCAGTTTAGCTTCCTGCCTTGTGCACCGATATCATAATACATAGTGTAATGTACAATATACTATTTATTTACTCGTAAGTGACCTGCTTATATTCTAGGTTACTAAAAACATTTATTGATCAAAACTCAATGTGTTATACATGATTCACAAAAGAATTCACTCTATATTTTCAACTAAGCTAGCACACTCTGAATACTTAAAATACGTATAATATAAAAAACAGAAAATAAATACCTGCGAACAACTCCATATTAAAAAGTTTCATTTGGTATTCTGAATGACTACTTACGTTATATTTATTACGTTTTCCTTTATAAAGAGAGAGAGGATCAGATACAAGTTTGAAAACTTATATACAGGTTTCATATTACTGAACAATTCTAAACTTTCTTCGAGACGGTTCTAAATTTGTAAAAATATTTGTCTGCGAAAACTAGGTAAGTAACATGAAATCGTAGTTTATTTATTATATAAGAATGAAAACTAAGACGTAAAGCAAATTTGACCTTTAGACTAGCAATACATTCTATATGAAATTAACCATATAGTCAGGAAGCCCCAACAGGTAACATTAAGGAAAGCTACTAGAGCAGTGGGTCACTGAGGTAATAATATTTTGTTTGACTAGTCTGTCAGATAGCCTCGGCAAATAATTTCAAATCTTTTGACATTCGCAACCAGAATCTGGTTACCTACATACCATTTTCAAATAAATAATAATTATTCAGAGTGACGTTAGACCAATATCTTACGTTTTAATGGACTCATAAAAAACAGCAATTTTTGTATAAAAATGACACTTTGATCATGAGTTAAAGTATAATATATTAGGTAGGTATACATTAGGTACTCTGCATTTTGTACGTTGTTCATTTTATTCATCGTTCGAGTGGGTTAAGGATTTACTATGACGAGAAATGATAGACCAGGTGTAAGGTATTTTCATAACACATGCTCAACCCTTTAGAGTGGAAATGGATGAAGGGTTGGGTTCACTTAAAGCTTGAAACCGCTTGAAAAGTTAATAGAGGTTCGTAGGAGGTAAATGTTTTATTTATAGACGCTTTTCATACTGCAGCTATTATTTTTAGTCTTTTGGAATTTTGATTTATGTCTTAACACTCCAAAACTTCAAAATAAGTATGCTTAATGATATCGAAGGGTACGGACCATACCCGTGTGAAAGTGACACGGCCTATACATCTACTCTTCAGAGAAATCGAGGAGAATTTTCGAAAATCGTACTGTCGACTAGTGCATTTCTTATTGATTCATTGGGTATTTTAAGGCACTACTATTTAGTGAAGGTTTGGAGTCGATCTGATGATGGAGCACAAAGACAGTCGAGAGAACTCCTCAACGATTTATAGCAATTATTTGGTTTTTGGACTTAATTCATTTCTAACGATGAAAACTTTGCACCCATATGGGTTATAAGTGCCATTACAGGTGACCATAGACAGTCGAGGGAATTCCTCAACAGCAGTCAAGTCGGGCTTACTTCATACGTTTCGATATGTCAAAATGTTTAGTGTGTACAAAAAATACCTAAGTAAGATTTAGGTCAACCCGTAACTAAAAATTGTAAAGTAAAATAATTTTTAACAAAAAGAAAACCGGCTTCAAACAGGAAGGAAACTAAAAAGTAAAAAATAAGTTTACATAGCACAAAGTAATTCGTATTTTGATTTAGATAATCAGAATTAATTATATAAGTATTTTATAATTTTGAAGTTTGTGCCAAGTACCTACTGTAAGATCCTTATACAATAGCAAATTAAGATTGATAATATTTATATGTACCTAGTTATTATTTTACTTAGCACCAACTACAAAATTATAATTTTTATATATTATTCATAGGATTGCAAACATCAAAGTCTACAGTAACGGCACAAGAAATTACCTTACTTACGAAAAAGTTGGCAATAAACTATTTTTAACCGACTTCAAAAAAAGAAGGAGGTTTCTCAATTCGACCGTATATATATATTTTTTTTATGTGTATTCGCGGATAACTCCGTCATTTATGAACCGATTTTTTAACAGACTTCAAAAAAAGAAGGAGGTCTCTCAATTCGACCGTATATATTATATATATTTTTTTTATGTGTGTTCGCGGACTCCGTCATTTATGAACTGATTTTGATGATTCTTTTTTTGTTCGAAAGAAGATATCCCAAGAGTGGTACCATGATCTGATGATGGCATCCTAGAGAAATCGAGGGGAACTTTCGAAAATCGTACTGACGTCTAGTGCATTTGTTATGTTTTTCATTAAGTATTTTAAGGCACTACTATTTAGTGAAGGTTTGGAGTCGATCTGATGATGGACCATAAACATAGTCGAGGGAACTCCTCAACGATTTAGAGCAATTACTTGGTGTTTGGACTTAATTCATTTCTAATGATGAGAACTTTGCTCCTATATGGGTTATAAGTGCCATTACAGGTGACCATAGACAGTCGAGGGAATTCCTCAACAGCAGTCATGTCCGGCTTACTTCATACAGTTCAATATGCCAAAATGTTTAGTGTTTAAAGAAATAATACCTAAGTAAGATTTAGGTCTACCCATTACTAAAAATTGTAAAATAAAATATTTTTTTACAAAAACAAAACCGACTTCACCCCGGAAGGAAACTAAAAAGTAAAAAATAAATTTACATAGCACATAGCAATTCGTATTTTGATTCAATTAATCAAAAATATTTAAATAAGTATTTTAGAATTTTGATGTCGGTGCCAAGTAAATACTCAATAACTAAATACTATAAAAATCTTACTACAAAGGCAAATTAAGATTGATAATACCTACAGGTACCTAGTTATTGTTTTAAATACTATATGAACTTTACTACAATAGCAAATTAAGATTGATAATACCTATAAATACCTAGTTATTGTTTTACTTGGCACCAACTTCAAAATTATAAAATACTTATTTAAATATTTTAGATTAATTGAATAACGATTTAATAATTTAATAAAATCAATATCGAATCTACTATGAGATTAACTATTAAAACATTGTATTAATAATTTTGGAATAGGACGACTTTGCAATCAACGACTAAACAAACTGAATATCATGCTAACTGCTCATACGATTTAAAATGTAAATTATACATTGGTGTGTCATGAACCGTTTTGTATGAGTGTTCCTATCTACAAAAGATAAGGTGCATTGTTAGGATGTCAAATGAAACCGCTTGCGCTAACAACAGCATTATTCACAACTAGACGCGACGCTTACGCTTTATACACATTTGGGTCCCACAAATTGAGACAAATGGGGATGCAGCAACGAGCAAGCCTAAAACGAATTTGCGACTAATATATTTCTTTGCGGACAAGATGATGTAAAAAAACGTACAAAAAAATGTGACTTACTATGGCGATCAATATTAAAACAATTAATTTGTAATAAGTTTCTGAGAAAATCGTAAAATCTGCTTATTTATGACGTTCAGAGGTCAGTCAGGCTCAACCCGGTGAGTACAGAGCACGAGATGTTGATGAGCTCCTGAAAATAACCAAATTTGATAACTTACCTAGCATATTTGATATTTTTATTTGTACACAAAATAAGACATAAATGAACATTTCCATTCAGCTAAACGTAGCGAAAAGGTGCGGCGGATAATGACGATAGAATCAAATATCCGTTTAGTAAAAACTGTTTCCGATTACAAACCCGCCCCTATAGAAAACTTCACTGATGAGATTATGGTTTACAACGGCTAGCGCTAGTTGCTTGGCATGAAATACGCGTCGCCGATTCATTTGTAGTTTTGGTACACAATGCATGTAACTGACGCTACAATAAGTAACCGGCACCGTGTACTAATGCCGAACGTGCAATGCGCGCTAAAGAGTATCAAAACATACATCATTTGAGTGCACTACAATTAGAATTTACCAGCAAATTGAATTTGTTTGTAGTTCGACAGTAGTTTACGGTAAATGTGTTTCAATCTGTAGAACCATATCGGAAGAGTGTTTTCAACGAAGTATGAACTCAATTACGAAGTAACTTAGTAAAATGGCCGACAAACCGTTGATGTGAAACTATACACACAGGCTTTTAATTGAAACTTCAAGTGCTTAATATGCTTTGGGATACGTTGTTAACAGTTACACAATTAGATTTCATAAATTGTGACAGTTTTACTAATAAACTCAGAACAGCGATGGATTAACTAACTATTCAGTGTTTTATCCTCTTTTCAATGATTTGGATTAGCAATGGTATTATTATAGTCGTTATTTTCAGTTTAGTAGTACAGAGGGATTAAAGTTCTACTATAATGATTTCAAACACAAAAGAAGAAATAAAATTACTAGGTATTTAGATATTGAACTATATACGAGTAGCATAAATGTAAAACAATTTTAATAATCGAATATTAAGTACTCTGTGAATAAATGGGTACCTACACTTTAAAGCGTATCATGATAAGGGTCTTTGCTTCATCAATTTGTAACATAGATTAGCTGCATAAAGGATATTGTTAATGTGCTTTTATAAAGTTTCATGATAAAGTTAGTTCCCGTCTAAACTATGATAGTTAAGAAGATTAAAGGATGCGGTGAGATTGAACGGCTCCGTCATCAAGGCCTTTTGTATATTTAATAGAAAACCACGTATATTCATACATTACGTTGTGTTTTGTTTAGGTTCATTTTTATGCAAGTGCAATCCTTGCATATGGTACCTACGCCTGACAGTACCTCCAACAATACAATATAACTTGGCATTCGAACTGATGAAATATATTCCAGGTCTGCGCTTGCTTATTGAGCTCTGAAAGCCTACTTAATAGTACGAATACAACACTAGTTTGTATTATATAGCTGCAGTCTCTTCATTTGATGAAGAAGCTTCCCAACTAGAATGCTCGATTAGGAAGTGAAATCCAACCAATCACGTTGTATCCTACTAGTTTATTGTATACTTAGAAGTCCGCCCTCGCTTCGCTTCCGTATCAATAGTTTCATTCGATCTTACAAAAATTCCTAAGGCAAATTTCATAGCAATAGTGACGTATTGCATCATTCAGATTTAAGGCGAAGTATTCCTGGAGATAAGCACGAAGGTAGTATAAATGCTAGCCCAGCCTTCGCCAATACAGTACGACATATCTATCTACGATCATCATACGATGTCAGCGGCGTGCCCGGCACGACGTCTCGCGTTGACAGGTTGCGCACCGCAAGCTCCTTATTGTAAAGCTCGTGCCGCGCCACAATGCAGACACGTACAGTAGGTATATTTTTTAACATGACTCATAAAAATCTGTATTTTGCTACAGTGTTGTGTGCAATTTAATGTAGGCTTATTAAACCTAAAATGAAGGTATAGTGGTGGTATTAAATAATCTTGTCGAAGTAACAATAAAATGTTGGATAAACGTTACATACTAAAGTTTATTTTTTTATTTTATTTTAAATTATTGAACATCATGCACGAAAGTACAAAGGTGGAATTCTTTAGCAATCGGGTTAGGGTTAAGTTTAGGAATCAAAATCTGAGATGGAAGCTAAAAGAGACAAATCTTTGGAGACCACGTACTTGATTTTAAAAGATGCGTATGTAAATTGTTCAATATAATTTAGGGCTTGTTTCACAATTAAAATCATTCATCAATAATCAAAATAGTTGATGATTAAGAAAATAATAAAATAAACCAAATAACAAACACTTGTCTTAATAACCATTAACATAGTAACAACTAGACGTCGGTCTAATACAAAAATCAAGCAAAAAATGTCACACATTCACCTATATAATCGTAGATAACGATACTTCGAATTTTGCATAAACATTTTTTAACAGAATTGATGGCAGATGTGTTCCGTATTTTATTAAAAATCATCCTTTAAAGTGGCTAGAAAGAAAAAGAAAGTTAATTTTGGGGATAATTTGCTTCGAAGTTGATATCAATACACCATAATGCTTTTGATATAAAATATTTCATTTTGACACATGTTTGAAAACTCAATCAACCTTCGTCAAATGAAGTTGCTATAGTTATTTTTGGATAGCAATTTTCTAAGAGAGATATTGTAATGAGGGTGTTTAAGAAAATTTTCGCCACCAGTTAGTAGGCAGTGCTATCAAAACAAATATTATTCATTGCTCATTTCGCAAATTTTAATGTTTAATTTACAAAATAGATAATTCACATGCTTAAGGACAAAAGAAAATTACTGAAATGATTTTCTAAAATGGTGCCCACCAGGTGGCAGCACCAATGCGTCAGGTCTAGCTGTCAAGAGCTTTTTTTAAAAGTTAACCCTTATTTGGCCAAATGTGACAGTTGAAGTGGTGCCAACTGGTGGCGAAATTTCCTAAACACCTACATTGAGTACTATGATAACACAATCATTGCATCGAATAATTGAAATCCATCTCTCACACAGTAAACTACAGTACCCACTTTTGTTTTGTTACGGCGAGGATAGATACTTCACTTTTGTACCCCAGCAATATAAACATAGTAGTATCTGCTAGTAGTAGTTAGTAGTAAGTTTTTATTCTACCGTGTAACGATTAAAGAAGGAGAAGATAATAATCTGCTATATTTTCATTAGTCGTTTAGCCAGTTTTTGTTGTTTGCGAAAACGAAAAAATTGAGTTATATTAGAAACAATCAGAGCGCAGCTTACAGCGGACAGTTATATATACATGCAAAATGCGATAGGGACACAGGACGTTGATGCTGATCAACTGGGTCAAAAAGTGGTGCTGGCTACTTCTTTTACAGAAGGAGAGAGGGCACGCTATATGAATGAGCGGGCACAAGTCACTACGGTCAAATTGAAAGCGCGCCAATGCGCAACATAAAGCCACCAAAATTATGCAATGGTACCAGATTGCAATACAATAAACAATGTAATGTAATCGAAACAACTATACTAACCGGTTATTCTCGAGAGGATTCTGTAGATATTTAATCCTAGGATTCCCCCTAACACCATCAAATACCCCTTTTAATTCAAAAGAGTGCAGTTTCCTATCAATGTTTGTTTCAAAATGACCATAGACAAAGCTCATGGTTAAACTCTTAAGGTAACGGGCGTAGACTTAAAGGAAAGTTGTATTTGGCATGCTCCAGAGGAAGCTAGAGTAGCCTGGTAATAGTAAAAACAAAATCTATATATATTTAGATAAAAACAAAAGTTCACTTACTCAATAATCATGAAGTTTCAGAAAATACATGAGGTAGAAGTCTCAAATTTTGCATGAGGGTTCATTTTAGGACATAGGTGCTTACTGGGACGAGATTTTGCGAAGGGGGTTTTAAGGGATGACAAAGTTTGTATGAAACTTCTATAGTTTTTTTATTTATCATCATCAGCAGCCTACGGCAGTCCACTGCTGGACATAGGCCTCTCCCAAGGCACGCCATCTTGCTCGATTCACGGCTGTTTACATCCAGGTTCTGCCAGCCGCCCGTTGTAAAACGTCGCTCAATCTAACGGTGGGGCGTCCCACTCTACGTTTCTTTGTACGCGGTCTCCACTCCAGAACCTTGCGGCTCCAGCGATTGTCTGATCTGCGACAAATATAACCAGCCCATTGCCACTTCAGAGTGCTAATTCGGAGAGCTATATCGGTAACTTTAGTTCGCCATCGAATCTCCTCGTTACGGATTTTGTGGATCACACAAACTCCAAGCATAGCTCTTTCTGAAGCCGTCTGAGCGACTTTCAACTTATGGACCAGTCCATTTGTGAGTGTCCACGTTTCAGCACCATAGGTCATTGTAGGTAGGACGCATTGGTCAAACACCTTGATCTTTAGGGTTTGCGGTATGGGCGAAGTAAAGACTTTTTATTTTTTTTCGTGGAAAATGCATTACGCACACGCACCCGCCCGGGCAAGGCGGTTATGTCGGACTCTCTAACCGCACTCAAAGCGCGGCCGGCATACTGACTAAAACCCACGGTGTTCCTTCAGACGGCTAAAGTGTCGGGGTCACGGGAGACGCTCGCGCATTCATCCGTGACCCCGACGGGTCACGGCCCGCTCACCACACGGGAACGAGCCCCGTCCAATTTGGGGGACCTAGCCCCTCCTCCTTCTAGAGGCACGTGCGGAACTCAGCCGCAGTATCGCCGAAGCAACACCGCAGCCGGACCCAGTTGCGGTGCCGCCCATACAGCACCGCAACCCTCCTGAGCCGCTTCATCGTGGGCTTACCACCAAAGCCCAGAGGGGCGGCGCCTCCTTGGGGTTCCTCTTGTTTCACCATGGTTCTTGGTAACCAAGGTAGTAACCTTGGTTACTTGGTTAAGCCCCCCCGCCGCGACAAGGTGAGAACCCCGTTTGGGGGGGTGACGTAAAGACTTTTTTTTTTTTACGTGGGAAATGCATTACGCATACACACCCGCCTGGGCAAAGCGGGGGTTATGTCGGACTCTCCGACCGCACTCAAAGCCCGGCCGGCGTACCGACTAAAACCCACGGTGTTCCTCCAGACGGCCAGAGTGTCGGGGTCACGGGAGACGCTCGCGCATTCATCCGCGACCCCGACGGGCCACGGCCCGCTCACCACACCGGAGCGGGCCCCGTCCGATTTGGGGGACCTAGCCCCTCCCTCCCTCGAGAGGCGTGTGCGGAACACCCGCACTGCCATCTCGGGCCCGTGCTGTTCGGGCGGCGACTGCCCGATCGCCGCCCGCAGGCCACCTCCTAACTCGGCCGCAGAGGATAGGGAGAACGGCGCGTTGCAATACCGACACTCCTCTTCCCCTGCGGCCCCACCGCGTCCGCAATCTGGCGGTTGCGGCCCCGCCGAGGCCGCGGAAGGTAGGGAGAGCGGCGCACCATTATACCGGCACTCCTCTCCCGCCGCGGCCTCGCCACTCCCCAGCCGCAGTGTCGCCGATGCAACACCGCAGCCCGACCCAGTTGCGGTGCAGCCCATACAGCACCGCAACCCTCCTGAGCCGCTCCATCGTGGGCTTACCGCCA
Source organism: Parascotia fuliginaria (assembly GCA_963082885.1). NCBI lineage: Eukaryota > Metazoa > Arthropoda > Insecta > Lepidoptera > Erebidae > Parascotia > Parascotia fuliginaria. The sequence goes on from OY720170.1 coordinate 9,912,136, forward strand.
AAGCCCAGAGGAGCGGCGCCTCCTTGGGGTTCCTCTTGGTTCACTTGGTCCTTGGTAACCACGGCTACTAAGTCCCCCCGCCGCGACAAGGCGAGAACCCCGTTTGGGGGGGGACGTAAAGACTTGACGGAATTTGTGAAACGCTGCCCAACCCAACTGCATCCTCCTGTCGATTTCCCTTTCGAAGTTGTTTTTACCTAGCTGTAGTTGTTTTTTTATTAGGATTTACAAATTACAAGAAAATACTCATTTTTTATTACTTACAAATTACCATTACTAAGTAGGAAAATAGGAGTCGCAAGTTTGTGTGAAATTTCGTCAGTTTTACTGGTAGCGGGTAAATAGATTTAAATGGCGGATTATACTGATATTTATTACTGACACATTGTACGATTGCCATAAGATCATTCAGGAAATATCCTCATACAGGCACACATGAATTATCACGCGAATGATGTCACGGGCAACAGCTAGTCACAACAACAGTATTTATATATTACTAGCTGACCCGGCGAACCGGCGAAGGAAATCGTTCCGCCTAATAGTCGATCAACATTACATTATTTTTCTAAAAATAAAAAAAATCTAAAATAAAAGTAGCCTAAGTTACTCCTTATTACATCAGCTACCTGCCAATAAAAGTCCCGTCAAAATTGGTCCAGCCATTTCAGAGATTAGCCTGAACAAACAGACAGACAGACAGACAAAATTGTACATATAAAAAGTGTGTACATATAAAATTAAATAATTTTTGATTCCATTTTTCTTGTCAAAATTTATGATTTCACCCCCGACTTAGCTTACTGCTCTGCTCCCGTCGCCAGTAGCATGATGTTACATAGCCTATAATCTTCCCCGAGAACTGGGCTGTCATACGCAAATAAATTCCAGAGATTAGCGCGTTCAAACAAACAAACAAACAAACTCTTCTGCTTTATATAATAGTATTGATTTAGGATTTTATTGACAGTGATTGTACTCGTACCAACTTGTAATACAAAGTCCAAGCGTGACGTCATAATTACATGTAATTAACTTACTGCAACATTTTTATATTGTGACACCAATGAAACGTCAGTTTACCCAAAATACAATGCACTTTTAAATAATATTAGATTTTATAATAAAAATAAATTCATAACAGAAACATAATGTTAAAATATACTTATTTACCTATTCTATTACTATTATTTGTTCAGCCTTCGTGACGCTATTATTTTTTTAAATTACGCGCTTTTTCTGGATAACAAAAAAATTGACACAGGTCCGACCTCTGACGCTTTCCCAGCGGGACTGAACGAGGAGCGCGGAAGCCTCAGCAAGGACGAAAACTTATTTTCTTAGGAAACGGAGAAGACGTTCTAAATTTTACTTTTTGATTACCGAAAAACCTTACATTTTTAACGACATTTTATTTGATATAAGTTTCATTACACAAAAACCAATGTACCTACACTGAATGAAATGGGTTTGAAAATTAATTTAGACTTATCTTTAAGACTAAAATCGATCGAGCCAAATTGCAGACATTGCGTATTAAATTACCGAAATTAATAGATTAAAGAACGAATAATAATATATATGATTTCAGATTTTAATTCCATCTCGTTTAGGAATAAAACAGAAACTAAGAACCTGTTATTGAGCATTTGTGGGAAAAGCTCGCTTTAAGAAGGTGCTAAAAATATTTAATTTTTGAAAATTACTGAATAAAATTGTTATGTTACAAGAAAATATAGCCCATGTTACCCACTTAATTTGTATATTTCTAGCGGTGACAGAATTTTTTAAATCGGTGAAGTAGATTTTTAGTTAAATCAATCAAAGCCAAACAAAATAAGTTATGTAAATACCTAATGCATGATCGCGTGAATATATTTAGTTCTATTAAATCATGCAACGCGAAAGTTTAGAAGTAAATAAAGCCAAACTGCATAAAAATTCACAAAAGAAATTTCCTGGAATCTTTTTAAAAGCCAAAAAAAATTTTAAAACCTATGGTTTCTACTATTGCAGTACTTTTGCTCTGTGTATTTTGAGAGCTCAGTCTGTAACATGGTTATTAATATGTACCTACATACTCGTACATACCTACGTCTTCTTCTGTAGTAGATATAAAAGTCACATAGCGAAATGTACCACGCTAATAACGTTTACTTAGGAGCGAACCTGAGTTTTCCATTTTCTTTCCTGGTGTTACGTAGGTAGCTACGTAACCTTCTTTGTTATACAAAACGTGATACCGAATCCCTATGAATACGCCCAAAAATAACTGTAGTTGGAACATTTCGAACATTTTCACAGTGTTAAGCAACTCTCTGTGTAACTTTTTCTGTGGTCGATGTATAAGTAACTTAATAAATACCGCCTACGAACATGAAACTATGACGACTGTGAAACATAGGCTTTTAGACGTAGGTACCTTATTTACTGTTGTAAAGTTATATTATTATACGAATCTACTTACCAATTACTTTATGTACTCGGTTTTGTTTGTGTTTAAAAGATATTTAGGTTATTCGTCAATACAGCAGCTTAAAAGGTTTGCCTATTTAAATCGAACGATTAGGATTTCTCAACAAAGACCTAAAGGCGAACGAGCTCACCCGGGCTCTATCATAAACATGGTCCTCGATAAAATGTCTGTAGCGAGTATCTACCTAATAGGTATAATATGTTTTAGAGTGGACAATCTTAAGCCAAATCGATCCGTATCTCGAACTCGTAGGTAATGTCATTTACAAAGCCAAAGGCAGCTACCTCTTTTAAAATGGACGTCGAAGGGCATTTAGTATCTCGGTACTCGACTAAAACTTTGTATGTACTAAAATGAAAACGAAATCTATTTTCTATTTTGGGTTTTAACGGCTCAATTTATTCAACCACTTTTTATTAGAATGGTAGGTAGATCAATTATATAAATAGATACCTACCTACGTCAACCAGCAATTAGCGTTATTGTTCCAATTGTATTAAGTACAGCAATTTAAATGTCTTTTACAAAAATATATTTTACAAGGCATTTTACAAAGTATAGAAAGAGCGGGCCCCGTCAACAGACTAGACAAACGTTAAGTTTATGATGATGATTATACAAAGTAGGCATTTACTCGTTTAAAGTAAAGATTAGTGTAGTGTTAAGTAAGCGCCTGTTATATTAACTAACAATTATACAGAACCTTCATCTTGCTATTATAAATTATGTAGGCGTCTAAAAACATTTGGAGGCAAGCTAAATAATTTTTTTGGTGCGATCGTATAGCATATTATTAAAATAGGAAGTTGGGTTAAACACTAAAATAATGTCACCTGCAAAATTATGTATAAAAAATACAGATGAGAAAAGCATGAAGTCAGTGGCAAAGGTAATTGGAAGTTTGCTTTTTTGTAAGTTTGCTTTGGTTTAACGGTGAATTAAGTTACGAAGAACCTAATATTTCTTCACCTAAAATGTTATTTAAAAGTACTACCTACTTAACTGTTATTCATACAGATACACTAGGTACCTGTTTAATATTTTATTATCAAATTATAGGCCTTAATCGAAAGTCCTGGTCGGAGTTTTGGCTTTTAAAATAGGTACGTATTTAATAATATTGTCTAGCAATAATAAAACTGCTTGGGGTTGCCGCAATATGCTTTTTTACTAGCAGTAGGTACTGACAGTAAGAACGAACTGTTGTATAAACTTGTATTCGTCTTCATTTTATAGCAATTACCGCTACAATGTTCTTTTTCTTAACTTCTCTACCGACTTATTGGATTTGGCCGTAAAACCAACAACTTTGATTTTCTGCGTATCCATGTTGTTTACTTGTTTACAAAATCTAATCAGCATTCAGTTCGACTTTCTCGTTTACATACTAAACCGGCAGATAGATAATATACCTACTATCTAGTACGAAATCAAAGTACGGAACAATTAGGTTACAGAATAAATAGTTAACAGAATATGATAAATAATCAATATTTTGGTTGTTTTAGCAGAGCTAACTCTAACTCTTTGATTATATACCTGACAAGTATATAATCAAAGCTCTAACAGTTCGAAAGTAAGCATTTATTCTTATTTCTTATATTCTACTCTTCAACCATATTAACAATTTTTTTTTATGCTACTTTCTGCATTCATGTATATTATGCACACATAATACAAAGTTAGTCTTAAACTAGTGATACAACATTACTTCACGCCTGTCTCCGAATAGATAACCACGAAAGTTAATTATCTCTGTACAAAGCAGTGAATTGAACACATTGCGCAATTCCGGTATGCAGAGGCCGACCGTTCAGAAAAGACACATTTCAACAGTACCTAGTCAAAGTAGCTGGGTATTCTAAGCTCCATCTCATCTGAAAGGCTATCTGCAAACAAGCCAAAGAGGTCAGGCACCAAGATTTGCACCCTAAGGCGGGTAGTGCTCTACTAACATGCTTTTAAATAGAGAAAAGGTTTGTTTGTTAATATTCACTTATGTACAACCAGTTTTACCAATAGATTTCAAGATTATTACGCAATTATAATTAAGTAATTAGTAACAGTAAACAGTAATTATAATACCACGTTGTTGTTATGATGTTAAATGATAAACGGTTTTCAGTTTTAAGAAATTTATTTAAATGCGATTGTAAAAGCTGGTGACGACTTTTGAATATTTTAAAATATTCGTAATGTAGCATTATCTGATATATTTGGTGAAGCTATTTTTTCCGAACTTGAAATAGGTATTATTAGCCAGCAAATACCTACGAGTCAGGTACCTACATTTTGCCTTTTTGTCAAGAAATGGACACAAGCTTCACACAGTTGGACAGTAATTAGACTTTGAAATACTTACTTTTAATATTTATATCAGCCTGAGTCAATTATTTCAGACATGTAGAGTTAGATACATACCTAAGTACCTAAACAGCAGTAGTGTAGGCCAGTAGTTCACAAGCTAATTTCATAGAGGTTGCCTGGAAGAAATTGGCTTACTTTTAGTGATAATACCGAGTAGGTATTTTAAATGTTCAAAATGTATGTAGTAATTTGCATCACAGAATGTGAAGATACATTAACAGTTTAATGTTCTATTCAAAAATTAAGAGTTTAGGCACATCGATCTATATTAATTAAGAAATGCTTTGAAGCGTAGGTACACAGATATACAGCTTCTAATCCTATTAGAAAATCTACTAGCGGCCCGACCTCGCTTCGTTTCCGTATCATAAGATGAAATTTTTAAAAGTCCTATCTTAGCGTAAGCTTACGAGGAAATTAGCCTATGTACTAAATCTAAGCTTTTTATGTCAATTTTCTCCATCAACTTCAACTTTAGTGAGGTCTGAACTCTGCGGGCTATTCTATTTTCGTTTAGGTCATAATAATATATGGTCTCACAGGTCGTGTCGTCTTCTGAGTGACTTTTTTGAAGAATAATATTACCACATCATCACATTTCCTTGGCCTCACACATTTGATTTTTCGATATTTTTTAAGGTATACGTAATACGTCTGATTTATATAGTGTGAAGGAAATTTTTGATTTACGTGAAACGGTTCTAATGATGAATTATATTTCGTTGATTGGAATTAACGTTTTATTAACTGCAAATATCATTGACGTAATTTATAATTATTATTCAAAATTAAAAGTCAAAATGCGTATATTACAGTTTACCTGTTAAAGATAAATATATGCTATTGCGGACTTTTTGTAAAACTTTTTATTCTACACAATTCTTTAATACATAAAATTTTTATATTTTTAACGGTTTAAACAGTACAACACATAAGAGTTCGCGGGTGGCTAACTTTTTCAAGCTTGGTTTAGTATTAAAGTTACTGGGTCGGCTCCTATAGGTGATAGGTCAATATATACCTAAACTTTTCCTGAGTAACCTACATTAAAACAGTGAAACTCATACAAATCCACTAAGTGATTCTCGAGACTAGCGCGTTCAAACAGACAGATGCTTTCTAGAGACTTCCTTTCATATTATGTACCTATAGATAATGCCCAACAAATTCTAGTAAAAAGAGTAAAATTATTAATTTGGAGTCAATAGCTTCAAAAATAAAAGATTTTTTATGCAAACTTACACCGCCTCTTTCACCCCTTTGTAAGGGTTGTTTAGAAAAATAATTGACTAAATTTAGAAAAATCTTTAAATAGGTAATTAGTATTTTCTAGTAATTTGGAAACCCATAGCAGTAGAGACTATGGGCAGTTGGGGCACAAAGGCAAAGAACTTCGTTCGAGAATTAATAATGCGCAGACTTAATAATGTGTGTGGTGACTACCGCTCTGGGTCGTTCCTGGTGCAAAGGTTGGCCATTGCCATTCAGCGCGGGAACGCGGCAAGTGTTATGGGCACCTTTGCACCGGGAGCGGCCAGGGGCGGGTTATTTGATTAAAATTAGTTTTTATTATTTTGATGTAATTAATGTTATATGAAATACTAATAAATATAGTTTGAAAATTTAGAGGGATAAGAAAATTTACATGCTTACCTAATTAATTTTAGAAATATATGTATCACATAATTATAGAATAAATAATGACATTGATTCAGACAGAAAAAAAAAAAATTTGGATACCCTAGTATTTTGTGGATAAAAAATATACTTGTCAATTATACTTTGCATCTCTTAAATGATTGCGAAGCTATTTTATGGTACCAACCGGGCAACCCTAATAAATTTCTTATACTCCTAAACGCGGATTAAATTTGGGACAATCCAGAATCTACAGAAAATATAATGCAAACGTCTCACCCTTCATAATAGTTTTATTACATATTCAGTATGAGATTTAAAAGAAAATTTTTAAATTTCAATACTAGATTTACTTAGCTTGGCTCTACCATTTAGTATTAGATTTAAATAAATTACTGAAGGCTCTTTGACAGTGATATAATCTCATTATAATAATCTGGTAACTGTACGGACGCTGTGGCTGCGTGGCACGTGATACGAATGCATTATGAGATAAAAGATTTAAGTGATCTTTTGTCAGGTATTTTGTATACCCACCCACTTGTACGAAAAATTTACTATTCGTTCACACCTATTTAAACAATTGTTTATTTATTGAGGGACTGCGGTTTCAATCCTGTTTTGTTATTCTTATAAAGCTCTGAACAAGAGCTTTATTTATTTCAATGCCGACCTGTTTACTTTGACTTTTATTAAATAAACGACAAAATTTTCTGCGTTAGTCATTTGAGAAAGTAAAACAAACGAAATTTTTATTGACGAAATATTATTTATGATGACGCGACGTGTATCGACATAGCGGGTTGACAGTTTACAATGAAAATATTTTCTAGTGACATGTCACTTTCTTTACAATGAATATTAGAGTTATTCCGGTCTGATCCCCCAGATCTGATCCCCTGAGATTATTATTATTCTTTAATTCCGTTCTGATCCCCTGCATATTTAGTCATTCCGGTCTGATCCCCTGAGTCTTTTTGACAGGTAAGTACAGTCAAGAGAAAAGCAGTTTATGTATTATTTAATTAAAAAAATAAGAATAAAAAGTTGTTGGACAATCTCTGCTTGCTCCATTAATGGGAGACAGGCATGAAGTTTGTATGTAATCGCAGTAAATATTACCCTAAAATTAAATATTTCACAAAAATTGTACTAGGCTAGCAGAAGGTTGTAGGAGGTTGTTTGATCGAAAAATTTCTTTTTTATAAATATTTATTTTTCAAGGTCTAATTATAATTGAATATGTTAAAAAATAGTACTAGACTAGCAGAAAATTGAAGGAGGCTTGTATGATCGAAACAGGTATTTTTTATTTAATTACTCTACTACTATATTACTAATAAATACTATTTTTCAATAAAAGTACTAGGCTAGCAGAAGGTTGTAGCAGGTTTGTGTTGTTTATTCTCAATTTAACCTTCCGCTGATCGCGCGCGGTCTCTGAGACCGCAGCAAACTTATTAATCCCCCGTTATATCCTCAAAGACGTAAGACACTCTCTTGGTAGCCCTATGAGGTTCATCGCATGCGCCTTTGCTGTATTATTGTTAGACCACGCTCGTTTACTGAATAAAATTAAAAATTCCAATATAATAGCTTTCCGCGGCGCGGTTTCAGTTCGGTGAATCTACCTACATACCAATTTTCATCGAAACCGGTTCAGCCGTTTAGGCGCTGAGTGGTAACAAACTCACACACACAGACACACATAGAAACTTTCGCATTTATAATATTAATAGGATGACAAATATAATATTAGTAGACATCCGTTCTCGCTTCGCTTCGGTACCTATAGTTTCGTTCAGTTTCACATCAAACGCCTGCATAAAATGTTATTGCAATATTATCTGCGTCTGCGAAATATCATTACTACACTGCAAATTTACTTTTGCTGTCTCCCATATTGGAAATTTACATATACTGAAATAAATTATTTAAAAAATATGGTAAATATAATAAAATATAGCCTGGTAACATAGATTTTTAGTTAAATCAGTACAAACATATTTTTCACATGCCACAATAAGGCTAAATAGACGAACTTAAAAATTGTAATAACAAATGTATCTACTCTATTTTACGTGAAATAAATGATTATTATTATTATTATTATACAAAAAAACAATCTTTTCTCTTTATAATATTAATTTAGATTTAGATAAAATACTTTCCAAAATATTTTGTTGTTGTTTTGTTTTATGTTATTACAAAAAAATGAAAAAAAGAATTCCTATTAATCCTATAAATATTATGAATGCGAAAGTTTCTAAAAAAAATTGAAAATTGGTAGAAAATCGGTCTGGTTCCCGAGGGAGGCTAAACTCATTTCACGTGCCGGCAAAGCCGTGGGGCGCAGCTATTAAAAAATAAATCTAAACTATACAATATAATAATTTATAAAATAAATTTTTATATTTGTTTGTTTGCAACGATTTAACTAAAAATCTACGTTACCGATTTGAAAATTCTTTCACGTTTAGAAATCAATAAATGAAGCGAATATTTGTAAATTTACAATACAGAAGACAGCAAAAGTAAATTTGCAGTATCGCAATAACATTTCGCAAACTTGGGTAATATTGCATTTATATTTTATGCAAGCGTTTGTTGTGAGACAATGGCGTTTGTTGTGAGACAAGGGCGTTTGTTGTGAGACAAGGGCGTTTGTTGTCAAAACTAGACCCGTAAAGTTGCGGACTCACAGACCACACTGGACCACTCGTGTTCCTCGCCAGGTTGCTACCACTAGAGGGTTAATCAAATGTCATACGTCGGTCTGACAACTCTTCTTTTTCATCTTCGAATAAAATACTACCGGCCAGCTCGAATTTAATATCTCATCAATTAAAGGTCAACTATAGCATACCGCAAAATAGGTTACATACATATTTAAATATTTTTTAGAAATAGTACTAGGCTAGCAGAAGGTTCTAGGAGTAGTTTGTAGAATAGACATTTATTTATGAACTAGCTGTTGCCCGCGACTTCGTTCGCGTGAAAATTCAGATGGGTGCCTCTATGAGAATATTGCGTGCCTGATTTTATGGCAATCGTACATTGTATCAGTAATAAATATCAGTATTATCCGTCTCTGTGGCGAATCCCGTTTACACCCGCTACCGCTAAAACTGACAAACCACTTTCACACAAACTTGCGACTCTTATTTGCCCACTTAATAAGGGTGGTTTCTGAATATTAAAAATGAGTATTTTCTAGTAGTTTGGTAATTCTACTATAAAAACTATAGAAGTTTCATACAAACTTTGCTACCCCTTTATTCCCCCTTAGGGGATGGATTTCGCAAAATTCCGTCTAAGTGAGCACCTATATCCTAATAGGGACGACCATGCAAAGTTTGAGATTCCTAGCACTTGTTATTAATTCTGAGATTTCGTGATGAGTGAGTGAGTGACCTTTTGGTTTTATGTATATATTTAGATAGCTTTTGCCCGTGGCTTTGCTTGCGTGAATATCGTTTTTTCCAATAGATATTTTTATATTGTTTAAATACTGTTTTCATACTATTTTTAATCTCCCATTCATACAAATCCTCTTTCACCTACCTAAAGATATCCCTCGTAAAAACAATATACAATACACAAAGGCAAATTTTCACTACAATAATTTTCCCCTTGCCCTTCTTCCCTGTCGCCCTTTTTCTCCACTCTCCACAGTTTCCTCCTTCCTCTCCTCCCCTCCCCCTTCTGCTCTTCACTTCCTTCAGCATCCCTTGCCCCTCCTCCAGCATCTCTTGCCCTTTCTTCCACTTCCCTCTACCTTGCCTCTTCGCTTTCCCCTCTCTTCCCCCTTCCTTCTCCTTCCTTTTCCTCCTTTCCTCTCCCTTCCTATGGCTTCCTATCTAGGATTTTTCGAATGGTGAAATGGTGGTTTTTTCACCATTCGAAAAATCCTTTCCGCGTCCCTTCTCCCTCCCTTCTTCTCCCGTCTCCCTCACTTCCCTCTTACTTTTCCCTCACTCACCCCTCACTTCTCTCTCACTCCCCCTCACTCCCTCTCACTTCTCCCTCACTCCCCCTCACTTCCCCCTCACTTTCCCCTCACTTTCCCCTCACTTCCCCCTCACTTCCCCGTCACCTTTCCGTCACTTCCCCTCACTTTCCTCTAACATTCTCCTCACTTTCCCCTTACTTTTCCCTCACTTCTCCCTGGCTTTCCCTTGACTTCCCCCTGACTTCTCCCTGACTTTCTTCTCACTTCTCCCGCATTTTCCCCACACTTCCTTTTTACTTCCCCCTCACTTTCCCATCACTTTCCTCTCATTTCCCCATCACTTCCCTTTCAGTTTACCCGCCCTTCCTCCTTCCCCTTAATTTCTCCTTTTCCTCCCTCCTTTCCCTCCCTCCCCCTCCCTGCAAATTTCAAGTCGCTAGCTTCAAAAGCTAAAGATCTTTGTATAGAATATTTCATCCCTAATTTTACCCCTCTAAACCCACTCCTGTTAAAATAAAATTATAAGGAAATTTTTTATTTTAATAGAAGTATTTCAAAACAAAATTTCAAAACTGTAAGTTAAAAATGAAGAAGATTCATACAATCGTTTTCATCCCTTTTCACATACTTAGGAATTAAATTTTTAAAAACCCTTTCTTAGTACAACCTCTAGACATTTAAACAAACACACCCTCCAAATTTCAAATCACTACGACCAGCAGTTTAGGCTGTGCGTTGTCTGTTAGTGAGTCAGTCAGTCACGACAAAATCTTATATAATATGTATGGGTGTATAGATGTATGGATTAGACGTATAGCCATCGGGGATCAAAGCATACAGGATGTTAGGAATGCTAATATTCCTAACACGTGATAGAGCCACATAAAGCTGACCGTGCGACAAACAGCTAATACTTAGATCCACACCCACAACTTTTAGTTGTGTCTGACCTTGGGCTTTATTAATTGTCATCGCGAAACATGGCTCACAGGAAACTGGACTCATTTAAAACTAAACGGAAGATTGTTTAGAATGAGAGGAATCTGAAAAATAAAAACGCTATCTGCTATTCCGTAACCTGTTAAAGTCTCTGTTTCTATCAGGTTTCTTAGTAAATTACCAAATGTTCGACGTGATCCTTGGCATAACTTTTTTATTTATGAACCGATTGACATGAAACAAACACTAAATGTTAAGTGAAGCTTACCACAATGTATTAGTGAAAACCACATCTAAATCGGATAAGCCGTTTCTGAGATTAGCGTGAACAAACGCACAGACAAAAATTGTAACAATCATTGTTTTGGGTTCTACTTGCGTTGATAAAGGTCTTAATAATTTTTTTTCTCATATATCTTCCATGTACAGACAGCGATCGGTTACATTTTTATTATATGTATAGATAAAATTTTTCTATAATGTCTATTCTTTTATGCAGTTACCGGTACTATACTTCTAAAAATTTTACACCTCTACCTCCTACTAGCCTAGTACATTTTTAAAAATAGGCATATATCAAATATATAGGTTTGTAGGGCGTGCATGTAGTTTCAGTTGTATTTAACCTATTTTCCAGTACGCTCTAGTTGACCTTTAATTGATTTTAGTTATTACACCGACCTGGCTGGTAGCATTTTATTCGAAGATGAAAAAGAAGAGTTGTCAGATGGACTTTTAATTTTTGATTAGATTGAGAACGACGTAAAACTGAGAATTTCATCCACATTTTTTCTATTTATATAATTGTATTATACTATTAAGATCACCAGCGAGAAGATTATAATTACACTTGACGCTGGCAGAAATAGATGATATAATCGTCAGTTCAGTCGCCATATCAAAAATAGAGGAAAAATAAACATACCAACAATACTTTCTAGCAATAAAAGCAATGTTTTGCATGGAAAAGTTAAAGACGCAGCCCTGATAAAATACGTGATTGATGGAATCAAAGACGATTAATTTAATAAGGTTTTATTTATGGTGCCTTTAAAATTAAGGAATTTCACAAGAAGGTACGAGGATTGTAGTGGATTTAAGGAGTTACATTCACAGCCAACTCCTTATTTTTTTTTTAAGAAAACTTAAAGCTTGATTTTAAGAGCAAAAAGAGAGAGAGAGGTCATTTTGATTTAGCAAAGACGCAAGAACAGATAAACAGAATATGTTGAGTATTTACAAACTAAGATTAAGAAGGTAAATATTTAATTGCTTAAGATAGAGTAAAAGACGACAACATTATGAAGATTATCTAAGAATAAAACATACAAGAGTAAACGAAAGAAGACGAGAACTACGAGAAAAAGCGAAGGAATCTAGATGAAAAATACAAAAAGAAAACATTAAAAGCTAATCGATGGTCAGTTTTGTAACTTTATGAAAAGGATATTTTGTTTTCTAAAATTTGGAAAAGTGTATTATTATAAGAGAATTATACATTTTTAATTTAATTCGTTGTTTTTTTTTATTTCATAGCTGAAATATGCTATATATTTTGTAATCGATACATAAGAATTATTCGCATTGACCATGTGTTGATTAATTTAATTTTAAGATACTTATCTAAATTTCTAGATTACTAATTGCGCTTATTTTTAGCGATATTTATTTGAAATACCTACATTAGCTTTTTTAAGCCATATCACAGCTTATTACTTTTTTTGGGTGCATTACGTTCTACTTTTATGCCTCTATCTCCTATAAACTTCTGCATACCTAGTACTTTTTTTAAAAATAGTCTTAGTTTCTGTTGTACAGAACCTATTTTTTTGGTCAGCTGAAATTGAATTGACCTTAAATTTATTAAGTTATTAAATTCGAGCTGGCCGTTAGTATTTTATTGGAATATGAAAAAGAGAATTGTTGTGAGAATAAACGTCACAAACCTCCTACAATATTCTGCTAGCCTAGTACTATTTCTGAAAAATATTGAAATAAGACTGTATAATAAAAATAACAAAATATTTCGGTAATACACACCTCTTACAACCTTCTGCTAGCCTAGTACTATTGATCCACTGATCCCCTATTTCCATACTCCAGGGAATCGAAAAGCACTTCCTATTAGAGGGATGCTCTACGATTCTTCAGAGGATTCTTATGCACTCCGTAATGAAATCGTTCATTCGCTCTTTAGTGTAAATTGGTGCTATTTGCTACAGATGAGGCAAAGGAGGTATGTTTGGAACGCAGCAAATGGCGTTCTATAGTCTCTGCTTACCCCATTATTGGAAAGCAGGCGTGAAGTTATTGTATGTATTTTGTTGATAACTGTCTCAAAAATCTGTCAAAGATATCTAGGGGATCAGACCGGAATAAAATATTTATATAATTTTCTCTTTTGTTTCTGATCCCCTACGCGGGGGATCAGACCGGAATAGAAAATTAAATTAAAATAAACCGATCCCCCAGGGGATCAGATCTGGGGGATCAGACCGGAATAACTCGAATATTAATGTAAATATAAAATTGTTTCAGTACATCGGAACGATGGATGTGCCGCGCCCGACGAACCGCGTTGAGATCGTCGCTGCAATGCGCCGAGTTCGCGTAAGTAATATAAATACGAGTACAATGCAGTACAAGGTTATAAAATATATTTTGAACATAGTGTTCATGTTCCAAATATAATTTACGTATAACCTTCATAATAATATAAAGAAGTCCGTGATAAAAGCGAGCTCCAACGAGTATAATTCGAGCAGCTTCCTCCAATACTAAAATGAAAATTTTCCTTTAGAGAGTAAATTGCCTTTCGGCGAACTAAATTTCCTCTAGGTCGACGGATAATGTCATAATCGACTATTAAGTATCCTATGCTGATCGTTTCTTCTTTTATAATAGGAACGAAGAGCAATCTTAAAGGAATAATAAGTAGTAATTGGTTATGCAGAGAAGAGCTAACGTAATAAGCCGGTATATCTACGAAGAATTAAACCACTTTTACAATATAGAACATTTTTAACCGACTTCAAAAAAGGAACTTCAATTCGACTGTATATTATAACGGGTGGCGCAAAAGTAAAGACCCTATTTGGTTCAGCTATAACATTTTTTCTAAATTAGAAAACTAGATTTAGATTTTTTTAAATGTATATTTGTGCCATTAAATTTCGTACCATTAGGATTTAAAGATGATATCTTTTAAATGGTGACCTCCAGAGTTGATACACATTTGAGCCCTATTTATGACATTTTGCATAACTTGCCGTAACACTTCCTGCGATATGTTCGTTATTTCTTGACGAATGTTTTCTTTTAGAGCTGCGAGAGTCTGTGGCTTGTTCACATACACCCGAGATTTCAAAAAACCCCAAAGAAAGAAGGCTGGACTGGTCAGATCGGGTGATCTTGCAGGCCAAGGCAAATCGCCAAAACGAGAGATAACTCGGCCTGGAAAAGCGTCCCTCACTAAGTCCATAGTGTCGCGCGCTGTGTGTGCCGTAGCGCCGTCTTGTTGAAACCAGATGTGCTCCAGCCCCAATTCGTCCAAACTGGGTATCAAAAACTCACGTAACATGGTTCTGTAGCGTTCTCCAGTGACAGTAATCGCATTGCCTCCAGCGTCTTCAACAAACTTCGACAAAATAGGGTCCGATCACTCTGTCAACACAGATGCCACACCATACAGTAACTTTTAGTGGGTGTAGAGGTGTTTCTTGAATAATGCGCGGATTATCAGTGCCCCAGAACCGAGTATTCTGCTTATTGACATGCCCTGAGAGATGGAAATGGAAACGCAGGAAGTGTTACGGCAAGTTATGCAAAATGTCATAAATAGGGCTCAAATGTGTATCAACTCTGGAGGTCACCATTTAAAAGACATCATCTTTATATCCTAATGGTACGAAATTTAATGGCACAAATATACATTTAAAAAAATCTAAATCTAGTTTTCTAATTTAGAAAAAATGTTATAGCTGAACCAAATAGGGTCTTTACTTTTGCGCCACCCAGTATATATATATTTATTTATGTGTGTTCGTCGTTAACGTACAAAAATAAAACCTAAGCAAGATTTAGGTCTACCCATCACTGAAAATCGTAAAATAAAATAATTTTAAACAAAAAAAGAACGACTTCAAACGGGAAGGAAACTAAAAAGTTAAAAATAAGTTTACTTAGCAGAAAGTAATTCGTATTTTGATTTAGTTAATCAGAATTTTGAAGTTGGTGGAATTACTTTCTGCTAAGTAAACTTATTTTTAACTCAAAATAATGTTTACTTGTGAGAACAAATTACAGACCATATATAAATATAATTCTTAATTTGGGACTAGATGGCGCTGTGTGAATGTAGTAGAATATTAGATATTATTAATATCATTTCTCCACTTTGCATAAAATACCTGCATATTGAAATAAAATAAATCATTTTCAAATAAGTATAAAACAATAATTTTCATCGACATCGGATTGAGTGCCTAAACTAAGTACCAGCGTCAGCATTTTAGTGGGTTTCAGAGACTCCTCTTCGCGTTACAATACGAGATTCACCGCTTTTTCTATTCGACTCTTTCACCTAACCTCAACGTGTTGGACATAGATTGAGTTCTCATTGTGAATGGTTCTCAACTTAGCCAAGTTTTATAACATTTAGTCTGTTGTGTAAGCCTTCATGAGGTGCTCGTCATGAGTGACCGTACTATCAACAATTACCGCAAGGCGTTTTGAATCAATCCATCAATCCTCCAAGATATCAAGTTTGTTAACTATAACAGTATGTCTGTGTTGATAGATCGCTACTAGTACATTTTCAAGAAACGCCTCAGACTTCGACATCTAGAAGTTCAAGCGACTTGTTGAGGGATAATTGTATATGTTGAGTTACTGTCATTGTCTGTTTCCAATCAATTATAACATAATTTATGGCATTTTAAAAGTAAATTTGGTCTAAAATTTTAAAATAAACTAGTAGGTAGATATGCCTTCACGTTTTGTCAATATAGTGCATACATAGGTACCATAATTTTGTAACAACCTGTGTAAACTACATTTTTTTTGAGAAATAAATATTATTATTATTATTATTATTCCCTTTATTTTCATCATTTCATATTATTTAAATTTTTAAATACATATTTATAAAAAGTGAAAAATATACATTTAAAAATATAAAAAATAGTTTACCACCGGTATCGAGACTAGAGTCCAAGCTACCGGCGGTTAGGTTTCCAGAGATAGGAACCTCCTCACAATACGTGCCGTGTCAAGCAGCACTGCCTTCTGAATCTGGCTCTTGACCCATCCACCTAATGCGAGCCTCTTTACTGTTGGTCGAGGCTCTTTGCTATTAAGCCATTTACAGTAACAACTATCGGTACAATGACAGCTGAATCCACATCCCACATGTCGACAATCTCATGAGCTAAGTCGAGATATTTTATCTGTTTGTCTTTCTCAGCTTTCATGAGATTCTCGTCATGAGGGACAGTAATATCAACTATCATTGCAAGGCGCTCGGAACGATCCACCACCACGATATCAGGCTTGTTTGCTATAATAGTCCTGTCTGTGATGATGGAGCGATCCCAGCGATGTCCACAAGTTTGTATCGCAAACGTATGTATTGTTTGTATGTTTGTTTATTATTATTATTATTATTATAGTTAGCTGTGTATTTAACAGTGTGTCTTTTCTATGCTCGTACATGTTATCGAATCATCGAAGAGCACACGCTAGAGGTGAAATTTAGTGTTATTAGAGTTACTAAATTTATTGCCTGAAACGGTATAGCGGACTTATACATTTCTGTCAGTCTATTAAAAACAGGTTTTACGAATTTTCTGTAAGGCCAAGCCAGTGACAAACTCGGAGATAGTTAGTTAGATAGTTAGCAGTCTCGCTTTATACTCGTACCTTGGAGAGTACGTGCGGTACTGCACTTGATCTCTCTCAGGTCGTGTCGCATTACCGACCTATACAAGTTACTATACAATAATGTGAGTAAGTTTGTAGAGAGTTTATCGAGTGGTCTTAACATGTTTACAGGAGCTCATAACTTTATCTAGAATTTCTCTTGAACGATATAATTGTACATAGAAATCACTGTTCGCCGTTCGTCGATACAAATAATTTTTTTTCTGTCGCTACCTTTTTTCTACCGACAGCTCGGTTCGCCGAAAGAATGTTAAAATAAATAAATGTTCGATACCACGATTTGCAGAGGCGATTCACCGAAAGCTCCAATGACATGAGGCCGGCTCCGTTAGCAGCTGTATTACAATTACAGCCAACACTCTGGGGCCTAAGACTGCTATCACAATAGTGTCAGAATGGTCGATCATTGGAGCTTTCACCAAAACTCAGTCATGAAGCACTTTTATATAATACAAAAACGTAAATTGCATTCATAATTAATTTTCTTTTAGAATGATTAAAATAATATTTTGTTTTTAAGAACTAATTATTAAAATGATAATTGGTTTTGAAATTTGTAGAAATGAAATATTAATTAATAATGTGTTTATTAACATGCGCTACGTCTATAACTAGGCTAGACTAATCAATAATTAATTGCACGGGATTAATCAACAAAACTGAACAAGACTCGGCGTTTGATTGTAAAGCTCTTAGAACTAAGCTTTGTCAATATTTAGAAAACAGCCTTTCTGAGAGGTTCACTTAAATCATTATTATCATTATATCAGCTGAAAGACATCCACTGCTGGACATAAGTCCTTCCCAATTTTCGCAACCTTGGCTGGTCGCGAGCCGCCCCCATCCATCGATTGCCCGCCACCCTTATAAGGTCGTCGGTTTACCTTGTGAGAGGTCTGCCCACGTTGCGTAGTCGCCACTCTAAAACCTTTCTGCCCCAACGGCCGTCAGTTCTGCTGTGGCCAGCTCATTGCCATTTCAGAGAAGCTGAAGCACATCGGCTACCCATATTGGTTTGCCTGCGGATTTTCTTGTTTCTTAAACGATCGAGCAGGGATACGCTTAACATGGCCCGCTCTATCATCCTCAGAGCAACTTTGAGCCTCCTGATAAGACCCATAGATAACGACTACGTGTCTGCTCCGTATGTTGTAGCTTCCCGAATGCTGCCCAGCTAAGTTGGATTCGACGAGTGACCCTTTTCTCGAAATCGAACTTACCTAATTGGACTGTTTGAACCAGTACTTGCAATGAATTCGAGCAACGAGCCTCCGACCTTAATAGGAGTAGGTGTAACATGGACATTAGTCATGACTTTAGTAATAATATTAATAACATAATATAATATAATATTCTATTACCTATTCTAGTGTTGTCTATGTTCATTTTTAGGCCCACTTGTCGAGAGACTCTACTGAGATCACCGAGCATTGCACTAAGGTCCTCCACGGTCTCAGCCGGCTGAGTGAATCGAAGATGAGTGATGTACTCGCTGTTTATGTTGATGCCAAGTTCAATCTAGGTCAGAAGCTTGAATACGTCCTCCAGCGCAGCGATGAACAGTTTTGGCGATATAACATATTCCTGTCATACTCCTCGCTGCAATTGGATAGGTTTTGAGTTCTGACCATTAATTCGTACTGACATGATGGCGTTTTCATACAAACACTTCAGCAGTTCGATGTATCGATAGTCAATATGGCTCGATCGAAACCGGCTCGTTCCGGCTGGAAGTCGTCAAACCTGTTTGCGAGACGATTCGTTATGACTCTCGATTACAGCTTGTAGACGTGACTCAGGAGTGTGATAGGTCTGTAGTTCTTTAAATGGGTTTTGTCGCCTTTCCTAAAGAACAGCTCCACTACTGCCCTGTGCCATGCCTGTGGCATTTTGCCTACGAGGACGACGGCAATGAAGTCTCTGAAGAGCCAGACAGGACAGAATTTCTGCCTGCCTTCAGTAGCTCGTTTGTGATTCCGTTTTCAACCAGCGCCTTGTTGTTTTAGAGCTGTCTGAGTGCCATAGCAATCTCGCACAGGCTGACATCTGGGATGTCTTCAGTGTAATGTCTAGTTAACCTAGCTATTGGATCTGGTGCTGTTGTGTCGTGTATAACTGTTCTTAAAACCTCTCGACCTTCTTTAAAAGCTATGGCTTAGACGAGATGATCCTGCTGTCCCAGTTTTCAGCTTGATAAGTCGGCCCTGCCCGACAGACTGATCTCGTGCAACCACTTTCAGGCCCTTGTTGCGCTCTATAGACTCTTTAACACTTTTTCTTGAATAAATATATTTAACTATTGTGAACTTAATGTTCTCCTTCTTCTTTGGGTGCACCGAGATGTAGCTTAATACCACAAACTTCTGACTTACTCAAGAATCTGTGTTTCTAACAAATATCATGGCTAAGTGATACCGTATAAAACAATACTCTACGTTTTCACATAAAGCTAACAATATTGAATTTGCCTTAATTTGTCTTGGCGTTGGCATTGTCAGAGTTGATTTCGCGTTTCATGTCAAGAGCAATGTTTCTAACTTGAGAGTTTAATAAGAGATTGTTTGTGCAATATAGTTACGATGAGATGTCTGCTACTAAATAAAACACCGTCCTTTGCAATAGCTAGTTTATTACTAGAAGAAGGATACAATCATTCCTTAACCTAAAAGAATGTGTGCGCTTACACACACATGCATACATCGATACAGTGTCGGCGCGGAACTATGCGAGTCGATACACAATACACATCACTCCTCTAACACTATTTAAATGAAACCAAATTCTATGAAAATAACAAACTTTAAATCTTAAACATTTATATCTTATAATCGTTACACTTACGTCTACAACTACGAATTGGTCTCGTAGACTTTGGCTCAAGAGGAGGGTCACATTCAACCACAACATCCGCTACATTACAATCGTCGTTGTCCTGTCCATCTTGAGCCTCAGCCCGCTCATTTTCCTCCGTGGGAGTAGCATTTTCGCCCTCACCACTTTCAACATTAGGCTGTGAGGGGCGCGAAGATGTGGGCGATTCAGATCGCTTTGTGGCCGCGGCATCTTCGTACGCACTTCCAGTAACGGTTACACCAGTGTACTTTCTTATTTGGTCTATATGTCTTTTACAAATAATACTGTAATCATTTACAAATATGTCAAACATGCGGTTTCCTATTATCTTTATAATCTTTCCTAACGTCCACATTTCTTTTCTTGCTACATACCATTTTACCCACACGATATCCCCTACGAACAATTTTCTATTATATAAACAGTTATTATTATTATTATTCGGTAACTTACAAACATTATTTTTATTTAATAACAAATCTAACCTAGTATTTAAATTTCTGCCAAACAAAAGTTTAGCGGGACTTTCACCTGTAACACAATGTGGTGTAGTTCTATAATTAAATAAAAAACCTAATAATTTTTCATTTACAATATTTTGCTGACAGTTTTCATTAACAATACACTTGAGCATTTTCTTACAAGTTTTAACAGAATTCTCTGCCTGTCCGTTGCTGGAAGGGTGATAAATAGGAGATGTAATGTACCGAATACCGTTTTTCTCACAAAAATTTATAAACTCTGACGATTTAATTTTGGCATCATTATCAGATACTATAACACCAGGTATACCAAACCTAGAAAACAAATCCTTTAGTTTAACAATAAGTGCCTTGCTAGAAGTGCCGCAACTCATATGTAAACACTCTAACCATTTGCTAAAAGAATCTACAACGATTAGGTACACTTGCTGATTCATAGTCATATAATCTATGTGCAACCGTTGCCAGGGAGACGAGTCGCGCGGCCACGGCGCGGGGGGCGCGCGCGGAGGCGCCGATCGTGTGCTTGCGCACAGGTGACACGAGCCTACCCACTTCTCTATGTCTTTATCAATGGAAGGCCACCAAAAACTTACTGCGTGCGACACTTTTTGTTTTGACTACCCCAAAATGGCCTGAATGCAAATCCTCTAGTAACCTATTTCTGTACACAGCTGGTATAACTACTCTGTGGCCGCGAAATATACAACCGTCGTCTACTTCTAAATCTAATTTACAGTTAAAATAAGGTATAATTGAGTCACTATTAGTTTTACGCGGCCAACCGTTTTGTATGTATTTTATCACCGTTTGTAAAATACCATCTTTGCCGGTTTCGGTTTTAATATCTTTAAAAGTTAAGGGGGCAACGTTTGTGTCCAAAAAATTGAGAAATGACAAATCTTCATCTATGTCTTTTATATTACAGTCAGACTCCGGTATAGGGGAGCGCGATAAATAATCTGCCGCTATATTATTTTCACTTTTTATATATTGAACACTGTAATTATACGCTGACAAAATTATTGCATATCTTTGTAAACGAGAGGCCGCCATTACAGAAACACCTGTCTTTTTCCCGAAAATTGAAAGTAATGGACGATGGTCTGTCTTAAGTATAAATGGATCTTGGCGACCGTACAAATATTGATGAAAATATTTTACAGCAAAAATGATAGCAGTTGCTTCTTTCTGAATCTGACTGTAATTTCTCTCACTGATGGACAATGACCTTGATGCGAAAGCCAGCGGGCGCTCGGTTTGTGGACAGTCGGGGTTACGTTGCGCTAAAACCGCTCCAAGTCCACCCGGGCCCGCGTCCACCGTTAACACAAGCTGTGCGCCTGGGTCGAAGTGAGCCAGCACTCTTTCTGAAGAAAGCTCGTCCTTCACACTATTGAATGCACGTTCGTGACGATCGCTCCACTCCCACTGTGCCCCTTTACGTAATAGCTCATGTAACGGTTGTAACTTAGCCGACGCATTTGGAATAAAATTCCTATAGTAGTTTATAATACCTAAAAAACGTTTGATTTCAGTATAGTTAGTTGGTCGCGGCGCCTTTAAAATAGCTTCAGTTTTCTTAGGGCATGTTTTTAACCCATGTCTATCTATTATATAACCAAGATACGTGACACTGTCTTGAAAAAAACAACATTTTTCCTTTTGTAATTTTAAGCCGGCGTCTTTAAGTCGGCTAAAAACTTCATTTAACCTGTTGAAATGTAAATTGTCTGACGGGGCCGTAATACATACATCATCTAACCAGATGCTAACCCCTTCTATACCGTTTAATAGTGATTCCATGGCCTTCTGAAAAATAGCAGGGGCGTTCGCCAAGCCATAAACAAGACGCGTATATTTGTATAGTCCTTTACATGTACTAATCGTGGTAAGATCTTGTGATGATTCGTCTAAAACAAACTGATTGTACGCGTTACTTAAATCGATTTTACTGTAGGATTTACCTCCACTTAATTTGGCGAACACTTCTTCTATCCGGGGCATGGGATATTTGTCTATTACTAAATCTCGGTTCAAAGTTATTGAAAAATCACCAGCTATCTTTACTTTCCCGTCTGCCTTTAATACAGGAACAATGGGAGTCCCATATTTAGAAAATTTGGTCGGTACCAATATCCCTAAACCGGTCAACCTATCTATTTCCTCCTCCACCTTTGCCTTTAAAGCGAAAGGCACCGTGCGCGGCTTATAAAACTTAGGTGTGGCACCTTCTTTTAATTCGAGTTTAATTGTAAACTTGTTAAACGCTCCTAACTCGACAGAGAATAAATCGCAGTATTTATATAAAAGTTGCTGCACTTCTTTTACATATGGTTTTAACATAGGGTCAGTTCGGATACTGTTATTATTCGACGTAAAATATATACCAAACTTGGCCATAAAATCTCGCCCTAGTAATGGAGGGCCGCCATTTGGTAAAACAAAAATTTTAATATCATGTGAAATATTTAAGTAAGTTATATTTGTATGAAAATACCCCAAAGGTGATATTTTATGGCCATTGTATAGACACATTTTTAATGAACATTTACTTAAGCTATAATGAGAAAAATAAGCATTGAATAGATTTTGCGATACAACACTAGTTCCTGATCCAGAATCTAACTCCATATCCAATTTAATACTGTCAATAAATACATTTAAAATTATTGGTGAGTTACTTACATAATATCTTACATTGAACAGCTCACAGTCCTCACAGTCACTTTTTACCGAATTATTCTCGTCCGTATTTAGGCAATTTAATCGCGTATCACTTTTTTTAGCACTACATACTTTCTTTAGATGACCTTTTTCACCACACACTTGACACCGATAATTTTTATACCGACATTTTTCGTACACGTGATTTTTGAGACCGCAAACCGTGCATCGACGAGCCTCTCCCGTACCTCCATTGCCATGATTAGACTGCGGAGTAGTCGCGGCAGAGCGGCGTTGCCCGTCCATACGATACACAGGTTCATCCTTGATCTGCGTGGCCTGGACGATGGATGCGGCTGAGTCGCCAGCCGCCGCGGTTCCGGCACGTGCCAACCGCGCATACGCAGCCTGTTGGGCTACCTCCAACGCCTTTGCGAAAGTGAGTTTGATGGCATCCTCCTCGAATAAACGGTCACGTTCCCGACTTGCTGCTAATCCAAGTATAAATCGATCCCGAAGTAACATATCCAAAGCCACGCCGAACTCACAATGAACGGCTAAACCTCGCACGCGCGCCGCCCATTCTTCCACGGTTTCGCCAGCCGATCTTCTCGCCTCATAAAACTTCTCTCTATCAGCGAAAGTACATCGCTTTGGTGTGAAATGCTTGTCTAATTCTTCAACTAGCTCCTCGAACGCTACTTCCTCGAGTACTTTAGGATGAAGTAGGTTCCGAGCAAGGCGGTAACTTCCGTCCGAAAAATGCGTCAATAACAACGCACTCTTATTTTCGGCCTTAACACTGTTAAGTTTGATATATTGTAGCAGCCGTCCTTTAAATATTGGCCACTCCTGGGCATCGTGGTCGAAATTAGTAAGATTGCCGATAATATTAGTCATTTTTCACCTTCACAATTCTCTTTTTTTCAAATAACGGGTACCTCGTCGCCAGTGAGATGTCTGCTACTAAATAAAACACCGTCCTTTGCAATAGCTAGTTTATTACTAGAAGAAGGATACAATCATTCCTTAACCTAAAAGAATGTGTGCGCTTACACACACATGCATACATCGATACAGTGTCGGCGCGGAACTATGCGAGTCGATACACAATACACATCATACGACCTCGTTTCGACATAAGCGATATTCCCTTTTTGATTTAATATTGCTTTGAAAGAGAGAAAAGTCTCTTACTAAAATTTTATAAGAACAAAATGAATCAGGACTGTAGGACTGCATTGATAATTTCTGACTTTTTTTAAAGTTTAGGTTATTTCACATTGTTTTCTTTCACCAGAAGTCAGTAATGTTCAAGGTTTCTTTACTTAAAAAAGTCACAGAAATAATTATAATAATAATATTCTTTATTGTAAACACCACATAACAGATACAAGTCAAGAATACAACATAGTGGAAGGTCTTATCGCTTAGAGCGATCTTTTCCAGACAGCCTTTGGTTGGATTTGGTGATTGGAAAAGCAGCAGTTATTTTGCAATATTAATACAATATTGATTAATATTCCAAAATAATTATAATTAATATGTATATTACATATAAGTACATAAATACGTATATATGCTCATAATTACAATTATTATTAAAGTGAGAAATAATATCATTTTGTCATTTACGTAGTCCAAATATAAATCGTATACAAACATTTCAAAGTCACTCAAGTTTATCTAATTGATTTCTTAAAAGATTTAAAGTAATCGCATTGGTATTACATGGATCCCACAACTTTTTTACGTTAGAAGAACTGAGAAGAGAGACTTGGTTGTTTTACAAGTTGTTTTTGATGGCATTTCAGTTCTTTATGTCGTTACAAATGTAACTTTGTAATTGGAACTACAAAGTTATTTATGCAGTTATTGTATATGGCTGGACGAAAATTGCATTGCAGATTTGTTTAGTTTTTCCTTGATTTATACACTAAACACTACTTGTATTCTTAATTTAAAGCTTATATATTTGCTAGAGGTGCTTTGAGTTTTGATGATCGGTCAAAGTGACAAAATTACGAATTTTGGCTAGTTATATACTGGTTCAAATTTAATGAAATTTGAAATATACCGTGTTTATTTTGCCTGCTTGGTTACTGAAAATTCAGGCTTCTACTTTTATGCGCAACCAAATTAGGAATAGGTAGTCAAAAATGGCCCGAACTGCTTCGCGAAAAATATGGTACGGCCGTGCTGCTTATTTGCTCGACTAGATGACTCGACCAGATCTGTTAATCATCTGCGTAAAGGTGGTAGAAAGAGTTAAGTTGATTTGAAATAGTATTTATAAATATTGCGAAGAGAAGAGAAGTACCGTAAGAAATATGTCAAATGTACGAAGCATGTTAATTAGAATCTACTGTGATATCTACTGTGTTGAAGACATTAGAAAAATCAAGTAGTGCAAAAACAGTTAGCCACTTTCCATGCCGTATGTTATAAAAATATATTGTTATATAAACTAATATTTATAAACATATTTGTTAGTGTACAAGACCTTATTTACTATGTTAGTAAATGAAGCTTATATAAGTGTTTAATTATTGGGCTGTCATATTAGCCCGCAATGGCAATCAGGAGCCTATTAGGACTACCACGTACCCGCTGCAATAGCGAAGCGGTTCGCTTACGCAAGATCGCTTCTAATTCGTACAAGTGTGCATCAGCAAACATGCCCTAGGCGCTGCACAGCCGTAGCAGTCTCAATGGCATCCTGAATGTGTTATAATGGACTCGTAGCGTATTAGCGGCCATCAGGGTGTAGCGAGTACACAAACTGCACGTGTAGAGAATATGACAATATGGTTATTGTCATATTTTTTATTTATATATATTTATATATGTTGGTGATTATATGGTTTTACTTCACATGTGCAATGGGCAAATCTGCGGACAAGCATGATGCTTCTAATCGCCAACGTACTCCGCTCCCTTTCTTTATCCAAAACACCTTTCATATTAGCTGTAACTATATGTCCAAGATACTTATACTGTTGAACACAATTCAAGATCGCGCCACTTAAGGTAAAGGAAGTTAAATTTACAGACGCCTGGACTCCAAAAATAAGGGTCGGTAGGAAAGTGACTAGAACGCAAAATGTCCAGAAGTTCACTTTTCTTAGCGTTGTACCTTAAACCGTGTTCATCAGCTTACATACCCTCAGCAGCCTTCCTAACCCAGCAATATTCATATTTATGTCATCCGTAATATTCACACAACACATCCAACAGCATTGGGGTGATCGCCATAATACTCTTCTTAACATCACTGTCAGTAAAGGAATTTAAAATAATCGGTTGATAACTAAGTAGGTGTTGGAACAGATGAAAGAAAGTTTATTGTATTAATTTTGTTGTGCTGTCAAAGTTGGGCGAAGCAGAAAAATGCTAATTAAGTAGCTCAATATTTAATGTTTTTGGAATATTGTTAGAACGTGACTGGTCTTCATGGTTTAAGAAATCGACATACTTTAGCTGGGTCCCCGTTCTGGACCGAAGTGTGAATATGTCGGCGTTGGGCGTCTCTACACGCCTTATTATAGCACACAGTAGCACTTGCTCAGCGAATTTCATAGCTGCCTACCTACTATACTATACTATCACTAAACCGTATCTTCTATAAAATGGCAACCCATTACTATTGAGTTCTTCATTTTACGTTAAGGTTCAATTCAATGATATAGCTATTTATGATTAAGAAGTTTGGAAAGACATTTTCAAGTTCCGTTCAATGTTTAATTAACGTTTTATTAGTTAAAATGGCTTAACGTAATTCTGACAGATTTAATTCATTTGTTTAAACTTCTCAAAAGGTAAATAATTTCTTAGAGAATCATTTATCGGCAGTCTGCCTTTGAGCTGATCTGAAGACTAAATAAATATATAATAATTATTATAATAATACCAGCCTGTTTACTGTCCCACTGCAGAGCAAAGGCCTCTTCTCATATAGAGAAGTAATAAGCATTAATCACCACGCTTGCTCAAGGCGGATTGGCAAATTCAGACTTTCAAGTCCAGGTTTCATCACGATGTTTTCCTTAATAAATATATATAATAAACAAATTTAAATATCAAATAAATCAAATAAATAATTAACAAATTACCAATGCTACTTTTCAAATTTATAAGTTGTTTCTGAGTTTACTTATTTACGATGACGCAATGATCGTGAGGAAACTTGGACTTTGTATGACAAGAGAACTTTACTTGCAGTAGGACGAATTGATATTAGATATTTATTAACAAACCTGACTGAGGGGTTTGAATTATCATCACGTTTTAATCAAATCAAAAGTAAGCTAAGCGATATCTTACAAAACACAAGCTTTTATATGGAGTTATTGTTGACAGTTTAAAGAGGGAAGTAACTAAAGCATGGATAGTAACTGAATTTATTAAATTAGTTCAAATAAGAGTAGTGAGGACGTCCAAAGCCGTAGCCAAATTTAGACGTCGTCTTCAGTTATTAAATCTGTCCTTTCTTTAGACTTATGAATGCTTACGGTCTAGTTTATATCAACTCCTTTCCGTTTTCTAACTATTTTCCGTCACTGACACTGACTATTTCCAATCACCAATATTATAAAACAACTTTGAAAATAATCCTCTTATTGTGCCAAGTTTTAGTCACAATTTCATAACAACTCAAAAAGTTTTGTCCCGCGTGGGGATGGAAATCACAACCTCTTCTATAAAATTCACATGCTTCCTTGCTACGTTACCGAGGCAGTCTTACCTAGATATATTCGGTATCTGTACTATGCAATTTCAGAAGCACTTCTTCCCACGTACCTAGACACTCTTACATTATGTGAAATCTTTGTGAAATGATTTGTTGAGTTTCTCTAGTCACCACGCTTGCTCGAGGCGGGTTGGCAATTGCTCATGCCTTCTCTATGAAAAAAGGCCTTTGCCTGCACTGGGACATTAAACAGGCTGGTACAATTTTATTTTTATTTGTATCATCCGCATAAAACTTTACATAAATATTATACAACCACTTATCTTCTTAAGATATGTTTCATGATAAGTATATTTCATAAATAAAATCAACATATATTTGATCACAGAACACGAGATGTACTCAAATGGTCTTTGTTTTATCGCCCGTGAACAATCCGATTTACCGCGAAATAAACCCGAAAGTAGCTTCGATACCAAACGGATTTGTTTCTTGAAAATGTTGGCACAAAATTTCCCAGTTCCTTGTGCCAGGGTAAGGCTATTAGCTTCAATTAAACTTGAAGGTCGATTTTCGATAATGCTACCCATTCTGATGCTCTGTTCAACTCTGAAGCCATTTGAATCTACGAATACAAGGACAAGATAGAAATCTATTCAATTCACTTATTTGGCATTGGCGTGTAATTTATCATCGTCTTTATTATCTGTTGGTACAATACAATATACGAAAAAGTAAATAAATTAATAGCAGTAATAATGCTACCAAGTCTATTACATGATTGAATTATTTTAATGAGATATTTGTAAAAAAAAATATATAGAAAAAAGCCTTCGATCGTCTTCAATACGACTATAAGAAGTACGCCTCCTTTATGGCATTAAGATTAATTACTTAAAGATTACCAAGAAGTCAATTTATATTTAATACAAAATTATATTTATTATATACTTATAATTAATATTAAAATTATATTAATTATGAAAAAAAATACATATTTATTGTCACTGTAAAGTAGGTACTACTGAACAGAAACAATTACTCAGAACAAAAAATATCTACTTATAGATAAATTCTAAATTTATAAAATGCTTACCTATTTAATCATTTCTTATTCTTAACTAAATCAAAATACGAATTACTTTGTGCTACTTAAGTAATTTTTCCTTTTTATAGTCTTATTTGAAGTCGGTTTTTTTTGTTTAAGATTATTTTATTTTACGATTTTTAGTGATGGGTTGGCCTAGTTAAAGCTGTTATAAATCTAGAGATTTATAACAGCTTTCCATTTGTACACCTATTCATTTGCAATTTTTTTTTACAACAAAAAAAAATGCAAATGGACAGGTGTACGTTACTCTGAGTCGTGTTAAACCTTGGAAGGAATAGCGTTGTATGACTTAGATTAAAACAAATTATTGAGTAAGTAGGCCTCACGACGAAATAGCTTTGTTAGAAATGACGCAATTACGGAACTTAAATTCAGTGACAAATTGACTCATCATCTCATTATTAAAAATAAATTAAGTCCAAACACTTAAGTAATTGCTGTAAATCGTTAAGAAGTTCCCTCAACATCAGATCGACTCCAAACCTTCACTAAATATAGTGCCTTAAAATACTTAATGAAAAATATAACAAATGCACTAGTTGCCACTACGATTTTCGAAGGTTACCCTTGATTTCTCTGGGATGCCATCATCGAACCTGGTTTTCTTATTATAGTACCACCCTTGGGATATCTCCTTCAACCAAAAAAAGAATCATCATAATCGGTTTATAAACGACGAAGTTATCCGCAAACACACATAAAAAAAAAAACAAAATAAAATATATATACGGCCGACTGTCCATTAAATGAGTATCAATTTTTTTATCGTCTATCGACCTTTGGCCAACGGAGATTAGTAACAGTAATAGGTAGTAGATAATGCAGGAGCCTGATGTACGGGTGGTATCTGCGCTTCTGTCATTGTGTGTCTTGTCTGCCTACGATAACATAAGACTAACTTGCAGTTAGTACAAATGCCTGAGTTACGTGACACATTAATATCAAATATTTTTTTGACATTAATTTATTCATAAAAAATAAATAACTAAAATAAAATAATTAATAAAATTTTAATAACCTGGCGATTAAAAAGAGTGGCCTGAGTTTCTTGCCAGTTCTTCTCATGGCTCTACTTCGTCAGTGAACTGGCTGTAGGTTAATTTGCTGACATTTTGTAAACTTCGACGTTCATAAGTGTTAATTTAATTAACATATATGAATAAACATATTTCATTTCATTTCATTCAAAAAATTAAATTAAATTTTCAGAACCTACAATGCGTCTGTGGTAGTTATACGCAACATAATCATACGAGCGAAAATATTCAATTATTTACTAATAACAACATCCATGGCCTGTCCAACAGTTCACCTGTCCGCCCAGGTTTTGTGTATATGCGTAATCACTATCCAGCTCCCAACGACTGTGCACCAAGTTAGAAAAACAAATAGAAAAAATATATAGACAAAGCAAAATTACGTGTTATCTCTTTTTTTGCATAGCACCTCCACAGCCAATTTTAATACAAATCATCTATATCAATAACTGTTTATAATTCATTTAATCGACATAGATGTCAATTTTGCTTTAGGAAAGGGAAAACCTTTTTCGAACTATCTACTACTACGAGTATATATTACAACAAGTCTTTATTACCACAACAATGCACTAAGTATCAAGACAAAGATCTTTGACTAGTGGCGATAGATAAGGACAGCACGAGATCGTTCAAAGTGTCGATCTATGCATCGAGTAGAGCTCTACTCTCTCATAGCTTTGACCATCATCAAACGTCTTTGGACTGAAACAAGAACAAATCTTGCAATAGGCTATGCATATGAGTACTGTGCAAGCACCAATGTAACCTCTTCATGGTCTGTCTAGTTTCCAAGTTTATCTAGAACATTTCTGAAATACGGTGAAAACTTTCGTGAAGAAAAAACCTAGATTATTCCAAATATTGTGCGAAAAATTTAAAATTGCTTTAGTCTCTTCAGAACTGTCCCAACCTTAAGATTAGTAAAAAGATAAACAGTAATCTTTGCTTCTGATATTGTAACCGTGCCCATAGGCTTATTGTGACAGTATCGTACAGAGAGGGTATAGGTATGGGTACACACGATTTACAGTAATATTTACCTTAAAAATGTAAACACTTTTACCACAGAAATTTTGAGTCATTTAAAAGATAATATTGGCAGGGAATGGAGTAGGGTACGTTATAGGTACGTCGTGTGCGTCGAAACAGGACCGATCACGTTACATTAAAATATGAAAATGATACGCAGTGTGACACATCTTGCGAATATAAATGAACTTGTTTATAAACCAATGCAAAAAGGAACTATTTATATTAAGGATTTTTAAGACAATGTTTTTTTCACGTACTACTGGTATTAAAGGTTAACAGAAATAATCAGTAGATACATGTCACGAAACGAAACTAAGGGTAGGTAACCTACCTAAAACTCTATTTGTGTACCCACATACAACAAATCAGTAACACGTCTAACATCCATAGTACCTACCCAAGAGATGTACCTTCATTTCTTGACCTTGTGCTAAAGAAATAAAATAAAATTTCCACAAGAATTGCCATTACCCTTACTTTTATTCTCTTCATTGTGCGCGGTGTTTTAGCTTTTGTGGTTATATTTGTGAGTTATTTGCATAATGTAGCTTCTGATCTTAACGTTTATGTTGACCATCTAGAAAAATTTCATTCCTAAATACTTTTTTTTTGTTAATACATACATATACATTGAGACACCGAGACCAATGCAAATAGACATGTTCATGCACACAAATATTTGCACTGATCAAGCATCGAAAGCGCGACCTCTGCGTGGCAGTTTACACACAGTATCACAAAGCTACAAAAGCACTAAATATGACACGACACCGAATGTGAATCACAAACTAATTTACGGTAGTAGATCCTCGCTGAAACCAGCGAACCAGCTGAAACATGAATTGGCCAGATTGATCGAAGAAGTACTATCCAGTCATAGAAGATCGAAGTAAGAATAGTAGTATCCATACTATTGCGTTTCGTTCGGTGAGCGCCGGCGGCCAAATTTCTTCCATTTTCTTTTTGTTTCTCCCTCAATACCTTCACTTACCCACTCCCTTCCCTTCCCAAAAAGTAAAAATTCAATTTACTTACTTACTAGTACAAAGTAATTCGTATTTTAAGTTAGTTAATCAGAAATGATTAAATAAGTAGTTTATTATTTTATTGTTGGTGCCAAGTACACAGCATACCGACGTGAAGTTATGTTATGAACTAATGTAAACAAAGGACAGACATGAGATTTCAGCAATTCCAGTCCATTTGCTATCATTAATTGAGGAGTTTCGCTGCCTATCTCCAAAGTTCTTCATCAGATTTTCACCAAATTGAAAAAACTACTCCGAAAAAGTACTCCTTCAAAAATTACCCAAATCGCTTCAAGTTTGCATATGAAATTTTAAGTGTTCTCTATTTCTCCAGGATCCCATTATCACATCCTGACTTGATGGTCACGTGAGCACCTGGAAACTATACTTCTTTAAACGAAAAGAAAAAAACCAAATACCATCTTCGAGTAATCGGAAAACATACAAAAAAAAGGTGCCAACGAATTGAGAACCTGCTCCTTTTTAAAGTCTTTAAGAAAGTCTTTAAAGTCTTTAACTCACTTGCAACCTGTATCCGGCTGTGAGACAGTAAACTGCTCATAATGAGAAATAGAACCGGGCTGTGCGTGTTGGACCGCCATTCCTCAAAATCCTGTCAAAGAATTTTGAAATTTACGTACCTACTCGAGTAACGATATAGGAAACCAATTTATATGTGGGTGCAAACTAATAGTACCTACTTAGTTATCCATATAAAGAACTAGCTGTTGCCCGCGACTTTGATCGCGTGAAAATTCAGATATGTCAAAGTATTAGAGAATATTGCCTGCCTG
Source organism: Parascotia fuliginaria (assembly GCA_963082885.1). Classification (NCBI taxonomy): domain Eukaryota; kingdom Metazoa; phylum Arthropoda; class Insecta; order Lepidoptera; family Erebidae; genus Parascotia; species Parascotia fuliginaria. The sequence continues at coordinate 9,945,145 of OY720170.1, forward strand.
ATATAAGTATGCGTTAATCAGTATAATCCGTTACTATGGCGAATCACATTTAAATATATTCACGCGCTACCACTAAAACTAACGAAATTTCACACAAACTTGCGACTCCTATTTGCCCACTTTTAAGGGTAGTTTCTAAATACAAAAAATATATAGTGTTTAACTAATTTTAGTAAGGAGTATAATTATTACTTATGTGCATTTTTGGAATCTATAGCTTTAAAAATAAAAGATTTTCCATACAAAAGTTTGTATGGAAAATCTTTTATTTTTAAAGCTATCACATCCTCTATTTCACCCCTAAGTACCCTTACTTATACAACCCTTTGTTTAAAACAATAATTAATTAAATTTCAATTTCTTTAAATAGTGAGTATTTTCTAGTAATTTAAAAGTTCTACTATCAAAACTGAAGAAGTTTATGAAAACTTGTAGTGTCTGAGATATCGTGATGAGGGGGTGAGTGACCTTTTGATTTATGAACACAGAAAGAAATTTAGGCGCAATCTCATGGGTTAAACTTACAGAAAACCACAGTCATAGTAACTTTGTTGCTATTACTGTGACGTTTAATGTAGGTGCAAACAGTGAAACACAATGATTGTGTTCCACTGTTTTCTAGTGCATCTTAGGTCCTTCAGATAATGAGATTTAGATAGAAAGCGCAATGCTCGCATTCATATATTATTACTTGCAAAATAACAAGCAGACACATTCGTGACACAAGGAGAGTTCACTACGCTTCTGGCACTAATATGTGCCACTACTAACCGTCATGCAAATCGCTAGCTCGTTAGCCATATCATTCAACATTAATAATAAGATAAAATAAGAAAATAATTTCTAACAATAAAACATTTATTCATTTTCCAAGAGACGAGATTCTTGAGTATACTTTTAGTAGAAAATATTAAACGCCCAGAGTATGAAGTGGTTTAATATTGTGAAGCTACGGCATTTATAAGTAACGAAGTAGCTGCGCCCCATGGCTTCGCCCGCGCGTATAATATGTTTGTATCCGGGATTATATATTATTGTTTGTATCTGGAAATCAGACCAAAGTAGCCTATGTCCCGAAGCTTTCTACATACCAATTTTCACCGAAATCAGTTCAGCCGTTTAGGCGGTGAGTGGTGATAAAACACATACAAACTTTCGCATTTATAATATTAATAGGATTTTAGTAGGATAAATAAAATAAAAGCTCTCTTAGTTTTATACTCATTATTAATAGATGCCGTTCGATTATAGCTCTATAATTAGTTACTTATATAATTTTATTTACTTGTTTCTAAATATACCGTGTGTATATCTTTATGCCCATAAGAACTTTTAACAAAGTGCAATAAACCTCACTCCACACCGCAAATAACTAACAAAATATCTCTAAAAAGAGTTCAATTTTATAAACCATATGCTATTTTAGTTTCGAACTGCACAATATCGTACAACTTTTGCTTAGCTATATTCTAAAACTGCGGTTACAGACCACTCGAAACTAACTCACAAAACTATATTAAACCAACCCTAAAATACATCTAAGTCAATATTTTAGTTGACCACATTCAATATTAAAGGTAAAAATAAATAAAATCATTAATTAACGCTTAAAATTATGAGTTAGGAATACGGGACTCATTTTCTTCCATGAAATTAGATGACATCATAAAAACTGTAGTTATATCCTCGTAAAATTGTAATTGAATTCACTCGTAGTCTTCCTAAACATTAGTTACATTTTAATTAAACAATCTGCAAATGTTAAGATCTATTTATTGGGTAGTTGCGTAAGAATTTAACGAAAACAAACAGCGACCCTACGGCTCCTTAAAAAATGTGCCCGGTTCATTTAAAATTTAGATAACTTAATTAAAACTTAATTAGACCTTTGTAGCACAATTCAATTTAGATTCGAAAATAGCTTTTGAGATCGTAATAAAAACCATTTACACAATCCTTAAAGTTTCAGTTTTATTCAGCTAATGTTGTTGTAAAATATCGGTACCTAATCACAAAACGTTATAAAAACTCTGTAAAAATTAATATCTATGTAAAGTTATTATGAAATTGTTGAATAATAGTTTAATTTATTACCAATCATTTTTAAAATAGAGTATAGAAGTTAAAGATATATCTTCTCTCTTTACTCTACCCTAAAGTTATGTATAATTTACTCCTTAAAAATGTTTTTATCTAGATTATCTCCTAGCAACTTATTTAAAAATATTGATTCTTATTTCACAACATTGTTCACTTCTAAACAGCCCGAAGATAAACAAGCAAGTAATTTGTCAAAGCACTTTACCGTTATGACGAATGCCCTTTTTTCGATATAATCTCTGAAATACTCTTTATTTTCGCCAGTTATCCTGAAACCCTCGTCACAAACTTATTACGCCATAACGCCAAACACACTTGATAAATTCAAATAGGCGCTAGTGGTTTACACAATTTGATATAGTGATAAATAAAACAAATAAAATTAGAAAATCTATAAATACAATTTGATTTTCGTAAGGCAATTTTTGTGTGCGACGATTAAAGAAGATGGAGAGGCTTGATTGTGAGGTGTGTCTTCAAAACTCTGTATATGCATCCAAATGAAACGTTTAATTATGTTTTCAGAGTATTATGATGACGTCACCAACATTTATTATATTCACACATCGTGGCCGAATCTGTGAAATTGTAATGTGTGGATATACATACATAAATACTTTTATTTGCACACAAATAATTGCACTGAGCTATAATCGAACCCGTTACCTCTGCGTGGCAGTCCGTACGCAGTACCACCGAAGCACAGAGGCAATCGAAATTAACAGTTCTTTTTTATTTTACACAGTACGAGTTCAAGGCGAGGGGAGTGAAGAAGCGCAAGGTAACCGTGGACGTGTCGACTGACGGTGTCAAGATTACGACCCGAAGCAAGAAGAGGAAAACCAAGGTTAGATTAAATTAAAGCAAACGTAAAATGCGCTCTTTACATTTCATTTTCAATTTAGATTTATCACTTCATAAACATAATATAAACCATATTTATATAATTGATATACAAAAAACTAGCAAGAACGCAATAAAAACGTCAAATTTGAAAGGGTAATAAAAATAACATCTTATAATGTAAGTAGTGGCTTTTTTATTCATGAAATTCCAATAATTTACATCGAAACGCTTGCACGGGGTTTCAAGTTAAATTGAAAACTTCAATGAATTTTAGCTTGAAAGTTTCATTTATATATTTACGAAAAATTACGAGCAGCGCAAATGCACGATCAGAAAAAAACACATCAGATCAGTCTTATGGCAAGTTTATTACTACAATTTACTGGCAGCAGATTATCACTGACAAATCACTTAACACAGTACAGTTTGTAAAAGAATTTCAATAATTTACTGTCGCCAGAAATTTGACACTAATGCTATCAAGTCATTCTTCATCTTGTGACTTTTTGTTGTATTTTTAACAAAAATACTTTGGTCAAGATAAATGGCATAGTTTCTGCACTATTGGCGCTTCATCTCATAAACTCTTTTTACATCTAGTGCTACTTATCTTTGTAATGTTATGACATCGATCCTTCCATTTCTGCATCATTGGCTCATAAAATCTATAATATAATGTACCTTACTACTGGTTTGAGAAAATTTCTCGAAATGTCTTTTTGATCCTGGCAAACATTACGAAGAAATATAATGTTTTTTATCAAATATGGAGTTGCGCAGTAATTTGCGACTGGCCAATTTTCTGGTAGTTCCAGTTCGTTCCAGAGTTATTTATTTATTTAATTTATTTATTATTTGAATTGCAAATACAGGTGTAAGAGATGTTGTGTAGTAAGTATACAATTAGGTAACACTGTACTTAACCTTGCGGCATGCAATATTTTATATAAAACTAGAAAACTTAATGTTAGTTAGGTATTACTATTATTCACGGTAGTAGATCCACGCTGATTTCAGCATGAATGGGCCGGATCGTCCGGGGAAGTACTACCCTCTCATAGAAGATCGACTTAAGAGTAGTAGTATCCGTACTACTGCGTTTCGTTCGGTGAGTGAGAGCGCCGGAGGCCCAATTTCCCCCCTTTCCTCTTTCCTCACCTCCCTCATTCCCTTCCTCTAACCCCATTCCCAGCCGCCATAGTGGAGGCCACCATACCAGCAGTTTAAGAGGATGGCTATTGGTATAGTGGCCACCACTTCTGGATTCCACTGACTGCTTACCATCAGGCGGGGTGGAGTCACTTTGGTAGGCTACAATATAAAAAAAAAAAAAAAAAAATATTATTTCATTTCATCACAAAAAATCATTAACACTGTAATAGCATTTTTGCAACAAAATTTGTTTTAACTTTTTCTTTACAATATTTACATTTTGTTTTTCAAGAAGAGACTTAGGCAAGTGGTTATAAATTCTAGGTGCCATACAAAATATACTTTTGTTAAAATAGGCTGTTGTGTTAAGCGGAACACTTATTTTTAAATTATGTCTTTTGCTCGTCAATTTCTCAAACATATTTAAATTCTTTTTTACAAATACTACAGTTTCCAAAATATATATACATGGTAGTGTAAGAATGTTCAATCTAGTGAAAAAGGGTCGACAACTTTCTGTTGTTTTAATTTTACAAATAGCTCGTATGCATTTCTTTTGGGCTATGAATGCGTGTGGTACATCTGCTGAATTCCCCCAGAAAATGATACCGTAACGTATTATTGGAGCCACATATCCATGATAGGCGGTCAGTAATGTGGGTTTAGATGCTCTTTTTCCAGCATATATAGAACAGAAGAGTACTGGTTTATTTTAGTACACAAACTTTCTACGTGGCTCTTCCAGTTAAGACCATTATCAATAATAACACCTAAAAATTTTGTATTATGTACCTGTGCTATATTTATGCCGTCATGATTTATATCCAAATTACCTAGTTTATTTATTCTATTTTTAAAAATCATAATTTTAGTTTTTTGAATGTTTATTTTAAGGTTATTTATATTTAGCCAGCTAATGCTATTGTTCAAAGTATAATTAATATCATGTTCTACAGTTAGTTTGTTGTTGCCTTTAAATAGAATAGTGCTATCATCCGTAAATAGTATAGATTCCTGGCCTATTGCTTTGGGAAAGTCGTTAATGTAGATTATGAACAGTAGTGGTCCCAGCACGCTTCCTTGTGGAACACCGAATGTAACATTTTGCCGGTCAGAGTAGTAATTCTTAATCTTTTTATCAGTAGAGCATAGCCTAGAGATTTGAGTAAACTGTTTTCTATCAGTAAGGTACGACTTTAAAAGACTAAGCACATTTCCTCTAACACCGTAGGCGCTCAATTTATTTAGCAGCGTTTGATGATCGACATAATCGAAAGCTTTCGATAAATCCATGTATAAGGCACATCATCATCATCATATCAGCCAAAAGACGTCCACTGCTGGACATAGGCCTCCCCCAATTTTCGCCACCGTGGCCGGTCATTCGCCGCCCTCATCCATCGGTTGCCCGCCACCCTTATAAGGTCGTCGGTCCACCTTGTGAGGGGTCTGCCCACGCTGCGTCTTCCGGTTCGTGGTCGCCACTCTAGAACCTTTCTGCCCCAGCGGCCGTCAGTTCTGCGAGCTATGTGTCCTGCCCATTGCCACTTCAGAGAAGCAACTCTGCGAGCCACGTCAGTTACTTTGGTTCGTCTGCGGATTTCTTCGTTTCTCAAACGATCGCGCAGGGAGACGCCTAACATAGCCCGCTCCATCGCCCTCTGAGCGACTTTGAGCCTTCGGATAAGACCCATAGTTAGCGACCACGTCTCTGCTCCGTATGTCATCACTGGCAACACACACTGGTCAAAGACCTTGGTCTTGAGACACTGCGGTAGTGCGGACGAGAAGATATGTTGTAGCTTCCCGAACGCTGCCCAGCCGAGTTGGATTCGACGAGTGACCTCTTTCTCGAAATCGGACTTACCTAATCGGACTGTTTGTCCCAGGTATATGTACTCGTCAACGAATTCGAGCATCGAGCCTCCGACCGTAATAGGAGTGGGTGTAACATGGACATTGGTCATGACTTTAGTCTTGTCCATGTTCATTTTTAGGCCCACTTGTCGAGAGACTCTACTGAGGTCATCGAGCATTGCACTGAGCTCCTCCACGGTCTCAGCCATGACCACGATATCGTCCGCGAATCGAAGGTGAGTGATGTACTCGCCGTTTATGTTGATGCCAAGTCCATTCTAGGTCAGAAGCTTGAACACGTCCTCCAGTGCAGCGGTGAACAGTTTCGGAGATATAACATCTCCCTGTCGTACTCCTCGCTGCAACTGGATAGGCCTTGAGCTCTGACCATTAATTCGTACTGACATAGTGGCGTTTTCATACAAACACTTCAGCACTTCGATATATCGATAGTCAATATGGCACCGTTGGAGAGACTGCAGCACAGCCCAGGTCTCGATCGAATCAAAGGCTTTCTCATAGTCCACAAACGCTAAGCACAGGGGCCGGTTATACTCTGTGGACTTATGTATAACCTGCCGCAGCGTATGTATGTGGTCTATGGTACTAAAACCTTTTCGGAAACCGGCTTGTTCGGGAGGCTGGAAGTCGTCGAACCTGTTTGCGAGACGATTAGTAATGACCCTCGAGAACAGCTTGTAGACGTGACTCAGGAGTGTGATAGGTCTGTAATTCTTCAGAAGGGTTTTATCGCCCTTCTTGAAGAACAGCTCCACCACACCCCTGTGCCATGTCTGTGGCGTTTTGCCCTCGAAGAGGACGGCACTAAAGAGCCTCTGAAGGGCCTTCAGGACAGGATTTCCGCCTGCCTTCAGTAGCTCGGCTGTGATTCCATCCTCACCCGGCGCCTTGTTGTTCTTGAGCTGTCTGAGAGCCGTACCAATCTCGCACAAGCTGACGTCCGGGATGTCTTCGGTGTAATGTCGAGTTAACCTAGCTCTTGGATCTGATGCTAGGCAGCTAACAGGTGCATGTTGTGTCGTGTATAACTGTCCGTAGAACCTCTCGACCTCCTCTAAAACCTCTGGCTTAGACGAGATGAGCCTGCCGTCCCCAGTCTTCAGCTTGACAAGTCGGCTCTGCCCGACAGACCGATCTCGTGCGAACACTTTCAAGCCTTTGTTGCGCTCTATAGCCTCTTTAACACGTTGTGTGTTAAATTGGCGAAGGTCGCGAGTCAAAGACTTGGAGATCCGTCTGTTGAGCCGCCGATAGTCACTAGCTTCCTCTGGGGACCGCAGTACCATCCTGCGCCTTTCGTCCATAAGTTTGAGGGTCTGGTCGGTGATCTTTCTCGGTCCTTTACTGTGGTGGGCTTTAAAGATGTTCGACCCTACCGAACGGACAGTTTCCACGAACCTGTTGCTGTATTCGTCCACGTCTACGCAATCGCCGAGGCTTTCGAAGCGGTTATGAAGTTCGAGTTGGAAACTCTCGGAGCTATGAATTTGAATCGGTGCAGGTCGGAGCGCAGACTTCATCAGTCGAGACCGGTCCAGCCTAGGGTTGATATTTAATGTGCCTCTTACCATCCGGTGATCGCTTCCGGTTTTCACCGCATTGATCACTGAGACATCATTAAATATTTGCCGCCTGGTCGACAAGATGAAGTCAATCTCATTTTTTGTGACACCGTCAGGACTAATCCAGGTCTATTTGCGGCTATCGCGCTTCTTGAAGAAGGAGTTCATCATAAAGAGCCCCTTCTTCTCCATGAAGTCAGCCAGCATTTGGCCCAGGGGATTCCTGGATCCAAATCCAAACTGCCCCACTCTCAACTCGTTACCGCCTCGTCTACCCAGCTTCGCGTTGAAGTCCCCCATGACAACAGTGTATTGGGTCCTAGAGGAATGTATAACTCTGGAAATGTCCTCATACATAGCCTCGACCTCATCGTCGGGGTATGTCGAAGTGGGAGCATAAACCTGTATGACCTTCAGCGAATACCGTTTGGTGATTCTGAGTATAAGGTATGCTACCCTCGTCGACACACTCTCGATTTTCACCACGTTGTTCACGAGGGACTTGTGGACGATAAACCCGACTCCACCTTGGGACAGTTGGTCGCCCTCCCGGAAATAGAGCAGGTTACCGGACTTAAGGGTTATCGTGTCCTCCCCCTGTCTTCGGACTTCTGACAGTCCCACTATGTCCCATCGTAGCCTGCTCAATTCTTCCTCCAGTTCAACAATCTTCTCGTCATTCCGCAGTGTGCGCACGTTGTATGTTGCCAGGGCCAAAGGTCGTCGGTTTGGGTAGCCTGGCCGCACCCGGGGATTCTTCGCACCCCCTACCCCGCCGTTACCATGGCCGCTACCGTAGCCAGGAATAGCGGGATGACCGGGGACTGGGGGCCATTTCTTCTGGTGTAGCTCCATTTAGGGGGATGTTGCCATAATCGCCACGCTTGGCAGGCGGGTTGGCGATCGCAGTGGTGGTAGCTTTATCACAGGACGCTGCTGCCCGTCCTGTGTTGTGCTGATTTTTCTACCACCCGTTTTCGTAACGGTTTAACCGCCGTTATTCGGTAGACTGATGGACTGACATCATTTTGTCCTTAGTCGCCTTGTACGACACCCACGGACAGAGAGGGTTGGGGCTATTCTTTCCCGGCCACCACGCGGGGAATAGCACAAAAATGTGATTATCATAAAGAAAACATCAATAAATTTATTCAGTGTCTAAATGCTCTTAGTTTTCAGGATGTATTTGTAAGTGAAGATCCTAATATTACTTTTACGAAGTTTTATGACTTATTTAAGCTATTTTATTACCTATGCTTTCCAGTAGTGAAGATAAAAGTTTTCGTAAAAACTAAGCCTAAGTGGATCACTAAAGAAATTAAACTTTGCTGTAAAAGAAAGAGAAGACTTTTGTGGCAATACCGGAAGAGCCGCACCTTACAGAACAGGACAAGTTATATTGAACACCACGCGGGATAAGGCACATGCCTGACTCTTATTTCTGTCATAACTATTCGAAGAAATTTAAAAATTGCCATATTGATATCTTTATTCCTTCGAAATCCAATCTGTTCATCAACCAGTAAATGTTTTGTCTCAAAATAATTGGATAAGCAATTGTGAATAACTTTTTCAAAGATTTTGGATATCAACGGAACTAATGCTACAGGTCTATTACAATGCATGTCATGTTTATTATCCTTTTTATAAAGTGGTTTTATCATTGTTACTTTAAGCTCTGTTGGAAATACACCATGAACAATGCATAAATTGATTATGTGACTCAGTATAAAAGATAACTTGATGGCAACACACTTTACAACCCCAACAGATATATCATCATAGCCAGTACTATTTGTCAGTTTAAGATTCATAATTATTTTGTATATATCACTAGGCATAGATGGAGGCATGAATAGTGAATTGAGGCTACTACTGTTATAATTTTGTGACGTGTTTGGGTATAATTTGGTGACCTGATTAATATAGTAACTATTCAATGAATTAGCTAACTGTTTAGGATCATTGATAATATTACCATTTACAACAACATGCTGAATATAGTCCTTAGGGGCATTAAGTTTATCGTTGTTTATGACAGCCCAAGTAGCTTTACTTTTATGATTTGACCCATTTATGAAATTGTCATTTTGGACTTTCTGTGTAAGTTTAATTATACGATTCAGTCTTGATTTTAAGTTCATATAACTTGTCCTGTTCTGTAAGGTGCGGCTCTTCCGGTATTGCCACAAAAGTCTTCTCTTTCTTTTACAGCAAAGTTTAATTTCTTTAGTGATCCACTTAGGCTTAGTTTTTACGAAAACTTTTATCTTCACTACTGGAAAGCATAGGTAATAAAATAGCTTAAATAAGTCATAAAACTTCGTAAAAGTAATATTAGGATCTTCACTTACAAATACATCCTGAAAACTAAGAGCATTTAGACACTGAATAAATTTATTGATGTTTTCTTTATGATAATCACATTTTTCAATAAACCAGTACTTAAGTTGATTTTTATGTTTTAAGGAATTTGAAATAACTGAGCAGTGTGGTCCGATAAGGCTAGTTCAAGGATTTCGTGTTTACTACTACGTATGTTACATATAAAGTTATCAATGCATGTGCCACTGTCCAATCGTGTAGGCTCTTTAAAAGCTATGCTGAGACCAAAACAATCCAACATATGCATAAAATGAGTTGTTTCATAGTTTTTCTTTAGAATGTTAATGTTAAAATCCCCACATATTATTAATTTCTTTTTACTGTAGGAAAATTGAGTCAACAACGAATTAAAAGTTACATAAAATTTATCAAAATCTTCCGCATTATTTTTAGGAGGCCTATATATACATATTATGTACAGTTTGTGGTCAGGAAGTGCATTCAATGATATTTTCTATGCAAAATTTACTTATTCCTTTAAAAGGACTAAATGATATCTGCTTTTAAACTAATATACATGAACCTCCTCTGCGTGTTTTTCTACAAAAAATAGATCTAATTTTGTAGTTAGGTATATTTAATAACTCTGTGTCTTTATTTAATAAGTTATGCTCTGTGATACATAGTACTTGAATTTGTTTTCTATCTATTTTAAGTGAATCAAGCGCTAACGTAAGTAGATCTGATTTATTCAATAACCCATTAATGTTTTGATGCATTATGCTAAATTTATGTGTCTCGAAAAACCTCCACTCGTTCACTAGACAAATCATGCATACTCTGAGCACCGTCTTGTAAGTATTCCACACAGGTCTGTGTCCCTATTGAATTATAAGATTTTACATTAATAATAGAACTAGTATTGTTCTCTGGTTGATTACAATGTATAAAGTGACTGTACTTATATTTAAAATCATTTCTTAACAATTCTCTGAGTAAATACCCGGCCACAATACTAGGAAAACAAAGTTAAAAAAATAGATATTAGGCCGCAGCGATATTTTGCACTTCAGCAGCCTTAGTCAGGCAGTCTCGACTTTGGAGAACCACCAAAGCTTTCCTTAGCCCTGGCATGTTTACGCGGAATAATAATTGTTTACTGTTAATACAATTCTATTATTATTATAACAAAATGCTATACGTGTCATACTGCTACATTTGTCTTAAAACATAATATTTTGGTAGAAAGAATGTCACATAAAAATTGTATAAAATTTAAACTATACGAAAAGGATTTCGTATAGTTTATTTCTATTGGATTTTTTTTTATATTATAGCCTACCAAAGTGACTCCACCCCGCCTGATGGTAAGCAGTCAGTGGAATCCAGAAGTGGCGGCTACTATACCAAAAGCCATCGTCTTAAACTGCTGGTATGGTGGCCTTCACTATGGCGACTGGGAATGGGGTTAGGAGAAGGGAATGAGGGAGCTGAGGAAAGAGGAAAGGGGGTAAATTGGGCCTCCGGCGCTCTCACTCACCGAACGAAACGCAGTAGTACGGATACTACTACTCTTACGTCGATCTTCTATGAGAGGGTAGTACTTCCCCGGACGATCCGGCCCATTCATGCTGAAATCAGCGTGGATCTACTACCGTAGGAGGATGTACTATGACATAATACTTTAAATAATCATAATAAATGAAGTTGTATTTGTAGTAGAAAAAGAATAAGAAATAAAACAATTGACAGCAGTGATTCCTTTTTTTCCATCATTAATCATGCCAGGTTATAATAGCCGGTTGTCAACTCAATGTCTTAAGAGTGCTACAATGTGAAGAACAGCTTTTGTGATCCTTCATTCATTATTGTTGTGACGGGAAAATCACTTTACTCTGCTCATCCGGAACTATTCATTTTTCTAACAATAAAAATTCTATGAGCTGTTGAGATGCTCCGACCTTTATTTCTTGTTAAGTAGGTAAATGCAGAGCAGTCTTTGTTTGTCACGTCTTTACTACCGATCGATACACATCGCAGTCGAACTTTAAAAGTATGATGATGTAATGTCTACCTATTCCTAAATGATTATTTTGAATTGACTGATTAACGAAAGTCAAAAAACATTTTGTACCTATTCACGAAGATTTTGATTTACTTACTTAATAATTTTCCCACTTATGATCTTAATAATGTTAAGACAGGGTACACGAAATGTATGCAATATACCGTTACGTCGTTATCGGAGTGCCCAAACGATGGTTTCTAATTATGTTTCTGTCGTGGAGCTAATTGAGAGCAATTTCTTATCGTTGAAGCTTGCCATTATGTATTTTACACATCTGCATATCTATATGCTAAACTTACAGTTCATTTCAATTAACACTTGCCTTTTCTAAGAGAAGAGGCTTTTCCCTGCAGTGAGATAATAACAGGCTGGTAGTTAAAAGCTTATAGACTTTTTTAAATATACCTTGTTTTTAAGCTCAAACATGCCGAAAGCGCAAAATAGTTCGTTGTAGTTGTTTGATAGGTAGCTATGTAAGCGAACTTTGCTGCTGTCGGTGCGATAAATATGATGAAACTATGCATGTTTTGTCACAAGATGACATAAGTTTTGTTTTTATTGTGAATCTCATTTAAGTGAAGTATAATTTGTTTTTCTGAGAATAAAGATTCTTTGAACTGAAACTCGAAATATTTCAAAACTGTATAAAAATCCAAGTATTTTTGTTGCAGAAAGGTCCGAGCACTAAACTATTCAGTCGCGGAAGCAAGTCAAGTGGGACAAGCGAGACAGAGTTAATGCACCATCCGATATATCGCATATTCTACGTGTCTCATGACAGCTCTGATCTGAAAATCTTCTCATACATCGCTAGGGATGGCGCCACCAATGTCTTCAAGTGTAACGTCTTCAAGAGCAACCGAAAGGTACGTAAAATTTATACACATTTGCTTTTTTTATTTGCCAAGTAAAAAAAGAGTAAGTAAATATAATAATATTACGTAAAAAAATTCAGCTTTGTAATATTTTTTTTTTTCTCATTATTTAAGTACTTTTGTTAAAAAACATGTCAGTGCTATAGTATCAAAAACGTAACTATCTTCAAATTATAACTATAAATTCTAATAAAAATAAACATAGAAGATTTTATAAAATAGTATATGAAACGTACTTCACGCTTCACACGACCATTTCATAAACTCTTCTTGCTGCGTCAGAACTAGGTTCAGCTAATATACTATTAACTGATCCCAAGTTCGCCTTAACAATATTAAAATCCAAAAACAGTTTATCTCTGGCTTTGCGATTCCGGTCACACTCTAACAATGGATGATGATATATAATAGATGATGGACATCGTCGATTGTACCACAAGTTAAACAATTGGGCGAGTCAAACTTCTTCATCATATGTCCAAACTTTCTTGATAGAATATGACCGGAACGCAACCTTAACGCTGTGAAAACAATACTCCTATTTAGTTTAGACTCAGTAAACCAAGGACATCGAAGAGGTTGATTTTGTAAAACTTTATACCAAATGCTTTTCTCTTTTGATTTTTATCGAAATATTCTTTCCACATGTTATCAAAATAATTTTTGTATACGTTTAAAATTTCCGAATAATGTGGTAAAATTTGAATTAAAACACCCTGTCTAGACCCTAACTTTGCTAATTTGTCAGCTTCCTCGTTGCCCCTTAATCCAACATGCGAAGGAACCCATTGTAATTTCAGAGAAATGTTTTTCTGAACTAAATTATTAATTTTTCTAACACTTCACATGCTATGGGTAAACCTCTTTGTAGTGTTGAACATTTAACTAAGTGAAGTAAGGCACTTTTACAGTCAGTAAAAATGAAAACTTTTGGTGATAAAATTTGTTCAATATATGATAATGCCTCTGAAATTGCAATGAGTTCCAACGACATAACACACACAGAGTTATTAATTTTAAAACATCTTTTAACTTTTCTATTGAGGTCATAGAAAGCAGCACCTAAACTGTCCTTATATTTGGAACCGTCTGTATACAACTTATGCCAATCGTTATATTTGTTATCTAATTCTCTAAGTATATCATACTTTAAAATATTTACATTATATGTTCGTTTAGCATGAACAACCGAGCTTAAAGAACATATAAACATATTACTAACATCTATATAACTAATCCAAACATCTAATTTAAATATTTCTAAAGGATAGGACGAGCTAATGATGCATTCATCTTGGATTTTTTTATAACATGAGACTAACAAAGGTTTCTTAATTTTTTCCCAATATTTATTAAATGTTAAACTATGAAGCCTACCTAATAAAGTAATAGTTTCGTTATTTGCCCAGGATTTGCTTTTTAAACAATATCTAAAAGCCAGATACTTCCTTTTGACTTCTAGTGGAGGAATACAAAGTTCACATTCCATGACATGGATTGGAGTACTTTGAATAAAGCCGCCTATGATTCTTAGAGCTTGATTTTGCACTTTTTCTAACTTATATAAATTACATTTAGCACTATTATCATATAGAAAACTTCCGAAATCAAGCTTAGATCTTATTACAGATAAATATAGTTTTCTTAGATGTTTTTGATGAATACCCCAAGATCCGCCGGCTAAAACTTTAAAAAGATTTAAATATTTGACTGTTTTTCCTATAATTTCGTTTAAATGTTTGCGCCATGACAAAGATTGGTCTAACCAAACACGCAAATATTTAACAGAATGGGAAGAAGTCATGAAATGATTACCTATTATAAGTTTAATATTATGTTTTTTGCGTCCTCTATTGAAAATACACATTTTGGATTTATCTGCTGACAAAGTTAACCCTAAATCAGCCAAGACTTCAGTCATAACGTTTAGGGCGCATTGTAAATTATATTCACAATATTGTAAACTAATATTATTTATATACAATACAAAGTCATCAGCATATTGAGCTACATACACGTTTTGAATCATTTGAAAAATTTTACTGGTGACTATATTAAAAAATAACGGAGATATTGGATCACCGTGAGCCAATCCCTTACTAGTATATCTCATAGTACAAACACTTTGAACACTACCCTCTGTTCTAATTGTCAACCTTCGTTCACTAACTTATATAAATTACAAATAAATGTTTCTTTCTTTCTTTCTTTCTTTCTTTCTTTTACTAAGAAATAACCAAAAATATTGACAAATACTCTTTCCGACGTTTAGTTCGTCTAATATTTTACAAGTCTGAAACACGGAAACATTGTACGCATTTTCAATATCTAAAAAGCATGCTACAGTTGGTATACTATTTGAAAAACCAATTTGTATGCTGGTGACTAAACGCACTAGGCAGTCCAAACACGATTGTCCTTTTCTAACGCCAGTTGTGAATGTGGATAATATCTTATTATGCTCTACAAACCATTCAATACGTTTAGCCAAAAAATTATGAAAAGTTTTACAAATACATGAAATAAGTGATATAGGCCTAAGTTTAGGTATAGCTCCAGGTTCGTTTGCAGGTTTAGGTATAGGGATCACAGTAATGATTCGCCACGGCTTTGGAATAGAACCCGATATAAATATCAAGTTAAATATATTCACTAAATATTCTTTGGCAATTCTTGGTAGATGAAATAACATAGAATATGTTATGCCATCTTGACCAGGTGCAGTATCTTTCTTTTTAAGAGAATTACAAAGTTCCTGAAAAGTAAAATCCGGTTTTCTTTCCAAAACTATGTCTGGTGCAAGAGATCATAATAAGTCTTCCTGCTGTTCTTCTGAAGGATAATATTTGTTTTTCCTATAACCTTTAAATCACCTCATACGATTCCAAATTTCAGAAACAGATACAGTCTCATTTATTTCAGAACAAAAATTTTTCCAATGGTCATATTTAGCTTTTCTTATAAGTACATTTGCATTATTAACCTTCTGTTGTAAAGTATCATAATTTTGAGTCTGCGCTCAGCCACTGCTTTAGAAAGATCAGAACTCCAATACTGTTTAGGTTTAAAATGAGACTTTGGATTGTTACAAATTTTTGTATATGGAATATATTTATCAGCTGACTTTAGAATTTGTTCAGTAAAAAAAAAATATTTTTGCTGCACATCTAAACTTTTATTTGAATAGTGCGTAAATGATTCTATTAATGATTTTTGGTAGGCCATCCAATTAGCTTTTTTATAGTTACGCCTTAAAATGAATTGAGGGCTATCGCTGTAATTCATACTATATTTAATAACTAAGTGGTCGCTACCCAAATTATCATTGAGTACCTTCCAAACAAAATCTGTTGCAATATCAGATGATACAAAGGTAACATCCGGAGATGATTTTTGTAACTTACTATTTACTAATTTAATTCGAGTATAGTCGCTATTATTTAGCGAAATAAAATTATTATCAAATATAGAATCTAACAACTGCAAACCTCTTTGATCCGATTTGTATGACCAATTAGTGTGATGAGCATTAAAGTCACCGGCAATAACAGTCTTATTTGAAAAGGAAGAAAATAATTGATCCCAATCTAGTTGATTTGTATGATCTCGTATCATATTTGTGAATCTCGTAATACTTCATGACTACATTTTACAGGGCACTAGATTAGATAAGGATCATTCTATCAAAGACCTAGGAATAACGTTAGACTCAAAATTACATTTTGATCTCCATATAGACAATGTTGTCAATAAGGCTTATCAGATGTTCGGTTTTGTGATGAGGTCCTCACAAGATTTTAAACGGCCTACCACATTTTTAACCCTTTACAACACTTTAATTCGATCTCAACTAGAGTACGCAGTCCAAATTTGGAATCCTATTTACGACACATATACAAAAAGATTAGAAATGGTACAAAAGAAATTCTTACGGGCTATGCAATATCGCTGTTATCACTATTATTTACCGTACGAGCAACTTCTTTGCAGGTATAAACTTTTGAGCTTGGAGTCTAGACGTACATTACTTTCTATCACTATGCTACATAATCTATGTAAGAACAAATTTGACTGTATTGACATTAATAACCAAATATGTTACTCTGTACCTAGAACTGTAATGCGGCGTGGGGTGCGCGCTCCTCGGCTGTTCTACATTCCACGATGTAGAACTAACGCGGGTGCACGGGTTCCTCTACGCCGCCTTGTTGAATTGTATAACACACACTTATTTGAATTGGACATACTTGCACTTCCATACTCACAATTTCGTAGACTAGCTATTGAAACCTTGAAATAACCTGTCTTATTACTTGTTGGAGTAATCCACCATCGCTCTCTATTTATGCGCGTGTTTTTAGTTTTTTATCATTGCTGATATTATTTCGCGAACATTGGTGTGGGTTACACTCTTACAAACTTTATGTATATCATTTTGGTTGTCATGTAAATCCTCAGTGTGTAACTGTTTTATGTTCCTTACAATAAAATAAAAAAAAATAAAAAAGAATTGATGATGGACAGTATATGCTAATAACATTTTCTAATTTGTTACAATTTAATAATTTTACGTGTATAATTTCTATTCCAGCATTACTTAAATATATGGGGCATTGCCTAACTTTAATAGATTTATGCACTAAAATGGCTACACCACCATACGAGTCAAACCTATCTTTTCGAAATATATTATACTGACTTATGTTGAGATTGCATTCTGAATCTAACCAGGATTCACTAATAATTGCAATATGAATTGTTTCACGGCTTAATAGCGTCTCAAAGGCTACTAGTTTAGGTCTAAGACTTTGAGCATTCCATTGTAAAAT
Source organism: Parascotia fuliginaria (assembly GCA_963082885.1). NCBI lineage: Eukaryota > Metazoa > Arthropoda > Insecta > Lepidoptera > Erebidae > Parascotia > Parascotia fuliginaria. The sequence continues at coordinate 9,962,780 of OY720170.1, forward strand.
ATTAAGAAAGCTATTTGTAACTAACCTAGCCATTATTAGTATTGAAAAAACATTCTAACAGACCTCCTTTTGTTATAAAACTTATTGCAAAATTCTTCAACTCTTCCAAAATACATTTAATATTTTATAAATAATATTTTTAATAATCTTTTCCTCAAAAGAACTATTTGATAAAATGATGTCTTTCACTTTCATCCAAAGTTTGTAAAGTAAGCTTTTTCTGTTTTGCATTGTATCATCTGAATTCGACTGACTCTCATTTTGTATATATTTATCAAAGTCACGGTTGTCTTGCACTAGATGCGGGTTTGATGTAGCTATGTTGTAAGATGTATTTGAGTCTTTTATCTTCTTAGATTTGTGAGGAGCATGGCTTATGATAGGGCTTACTAGTCTAGCGACACTATTCTCTACTTTATTAATTATGTCAATAATTTCCAATTCTTCAATTGATTCATTATTATTATCAGTGTTGCATTCAGTAGTTTTTATTTTTGAGCTCGATGCTTCTTGTCTATTTATATTTACCTGCACACAAGTATATTCTTTTTTATTCTTCTCATGATTCTGGTATATTTTTCCTTAACAAACATTGGGCAGGATTTATCCATGGAAATATGAGGACCTTTGCAATTAAGACAAACGTAATCTCGTGTCTCACAATTAACATGATTGCCGCCACATTTGGGACATAAAATCTTCTTAGTTGGGCAAAATTTAATAAAATGTCCGAATTTCCAGCACCCAGAACATTGAAATACAGGGAATACAAAGGGTTCTACCTTAAACCTACATTCATATGCATATACGTATGACGGGAAACTAGATCCTTTAAAACGGATTCTTACTGACTCGCTATCAACCCATTTACCTTCATAATTGTATCGTTTCAGCCGCTTAATATTTAATATTTCAGTAGTAGATTTCAAATTATCAAAGATTTCATTTTCCGACATTTCTATATCAACTCCTTTTATTAAACCGTAAGAAACAGCTTCAAAACCAAAAGTACATTTGTAACCAAGTTCTTGAAACTTTACATTTTTAACAAGAACTTCCGCATCGTCTTTTTTCTCAAATCGTATTAGTATCTTGAATGGGTTTATATATTTAATGTTTACTAAATGTAATATTTAATTTATTTAATGTTTATATATTTTATGTTTAGCTTTGTGATTAAATGTGGCAAACTTGCTGTTGACCTGTAATGGTTAAATTTAACAAGAAACGAAATTGATTTGTACTAAAATCACATAGAAAACAGATTTTTGGCTATTACAAACTTTGTTTGCATTTTCTCCACGAATAACACCAAGAAGATAACGGGTTGAAAGAAATTTAAGTGACGTTATATTTGTCTTTCATTTCAATTCATCTTTTTGCAAGAGTAATGTTTGTATGCCGCAAAGATCTCTGTAGCTCTTAAACAAAATACAAGAAAACTCACCCTTGCATATTTTTTTTTTATTATTGCGTTAGAAAAGGTTTCTTTTTAATAAATAAAAGTTTCAGCGCCAGAATGTTTTACCCTTTTAGATATTACGTTAATTAACAAAAACAGAGAATTTAATATTTATTTTAACCAATAATAATAAACTCAGTATCTATTAACATAAGCGATCTTTATGTCGCAGGCAAATTGTACGAATCCGCAGTTTACATACTGCGTCGGCATACTTCATACCGCTGGGTATGTTACTAGCATTGTGTATAGATACCTAATTGGGGATATTTTAACTAGTTTGAAAACAAATATAATTAAAATAACAATAAACACTCGCCCTTCCTGCCGCGGCTAGCTCGCTTCGCTCGCTCTGCTCGTGCGCAGGGGGTCCCAGTTCTAACCTAATCTAACCCAATCTGGCTTTGGCATAATTATATAACGCCGATGACTGCCAGCGTTTACAATTTACCTGCGACATATAAAGGTAGATCAAATAAATAGATAAGATAACACCCACTGTATTGCAGTCGTTTTCAAAAACATCAAGGATACGAGTATGTCCGTATTTCGTTTTTTTTTCAATTTTCGTAGCTATCCAGTGAATGTAAAAGATCAGATATTTGATGTAAAATACAGGCAGGACCGGTTAGTCTGAAAACCGACGGCAATACAGTGAGTAAAAAGATATTGAGTAATAACATGCCGGCTATGAAATAATATATCGCGAGAAAACCAGAACTGACTGAAGTCTCAGTCCGCCAAGTAGCCAAGCCGCCTTGAGCAACCGTGGTGATCAACGATCAAGCGTTTACTGTACCTATCTATAAAAAGATACTTTTATTCTGCAGGATTGTAAGAAGCTGGTCCTTTAAGTCCTCTAATAAATAGATCTTACTTATCTATATATCTAACTACACATTATGTAAAAAAATTATTGACGATATATTATGTTTACGTCTTTTGGTTTTTGAGAATATTTTTGCAAGTCATTTGTAAAAAGAAGAAATAACAATTTTACAGCTTCAGAAAAGGACTTGGATCTAATCGGAAAAACGTTTGTTTAGGTACTGTAAAGGTATAAAAATTGGTCTAAGAACGTGGCTTATTCTAAACTTTGTTTCGTCGTGTTGCATTTCTCAATTCGCCGATTTCCATACTATCAGTCTTTGTAGACTAACTACGTCTTGATTAAAATATCAAAAGCGATCTAACGGTTAATTTGATCAGTTTAAAACTCCGCATTTTCTTTACTGCCAAAGGTTTAATGAAAGTGAGCACCTATTGATCGTAGTGCTAGATTTTAAAGACGTTTATTTCGTCTGTATATTTTAGTGGTTGATTATAATAGTATTATTTATTTTCTTCATCACTGCAGACCAGTTTTATAGGCATGCAAATGTAAACGTAAGTCTATAACAAAACAAAACAAAGCATGTGTTAGTCCTTTTCATTGATTTTTCACGAGCATTTGATACCTTGGATCATAAAAGATTAATCGACAAGCTCGACAATTGTGGAATACGGGGCCCATTACTCCACTGGTGTGATAGTTATCTCTAAAACAGAAAGTTCACTGTAAAACTAGATAATTCATACAGCAGCCTTAAAACGGTGACTGAAGGCACAGCGCAAGGTTCAGTAATAGGTCCTCTTTACTTTCTATCATATGTGAACGATTTAGGGAATTTCTTAAAAGTCTGCACATGTTATCAGTTCGCAGATGATACGTGCCTAGTTGTGGGAGATAAAAACCCACAAACAGCTGTTGACCGCTTACAATCTGAATTTAATATTCTTACAAAGTGGTGCCATGACTCAGGTCTGGTACTTAACGTGGATAAAACTAAGATGTTACATATCAAATCTCCACACTTAAAATTGTCACCTTTTAGTAATATAGTTGCACACAGTCATAATTGCTTACACACTATACAGAAACACCTGTGTAATTGTACTAGTATAGAAAAAGTCACCAGTCACACTTACCTTGGATTAATTATTGACGACAAATTAAATTGGGGTAAACATATAGATCATGTTAGCAATAAGCTCAGACAGTTTCTGGCCAATATCACCATCCTCAAAGATCGGATTCCATATAAAAACAAAATGATGCTATACAATTCACTAGCTGAATCATACATTCAATATGGGTTAAGCAGCTACGGTCGTACTTATAAAACATACACTAATCAAATATATAATTTACAACGAAAAATTTTGAGAACGATAGTTTCTACACAAATCAAACAGCAGTACTATTATGATGACAATGGCCTTTTTAAACACTGCGAAACACTCCCAGTACAATCTCGGTTTCAATATTTAATGATAAAAGAAAACTTTTTTAATGATAAATTCCATAAGAAAATAGAACACACTGTGTATACTCGGGCCGCCGCAAAGAATTTGCTATATGAAACTGGTCGGACTAGCACAAATAATACGTACGGTGAACGAACATCTGATTACCTGGTTCCTAGACTAATTAATAAGTTACCCTGCGATGTACGAAATAATATTAAGCCGATAAATATAAAACATAAACTTAAGTCTCACTTTCTAAATAATTGTACTATTTGATAAGGAATATCGATGTAGATGTATAAATAGCATTGTTATAAACCTCAGTGGTTTTGAAATGCTATTAAAAGGATGTTCTATGTAATAAAATTGTTAAATTTGTTAAAAGAAATAAAAAAAAAAATAAAAAGAAATTATTTAATAATATATATACGTAAACGTTTACGTTTATATATTAAAAACTAGCTCTTGCCCGCGACGCGTGTGCTTGATATGAGATTATTGCCTGCCTGACCATATTATTATGGCAATCGTACATTGTATCAGTATAAACCTTTCTATTACATTCTCTAATCCCATATAAATCTATTCACCCGCTACCAAATTTCACACAAACTTGCGGCTCCTTTTTTCCTACTTTTATAGATAGTTTTTACATATAAAAAAATGTTGCCTAACTAATTTTAATTTTAAAATTTCGTACCTCATGCATATATAATTATTTGACAACCAATAAATTTACGGGTATGAAACGCACGAATATTTTGTACAGAAAAATGTTTTCTTTTAATTTATAACACATCTATTCTCCAACCAAAGCGGAGAGGAGTGGCAATGTGTTAATTCCACCAATGGGGAAAAGGGCATGCGATATGCGCCATAGCGTACGCTAGTACGCTAGTACGCTATGGCTACGTACCTATGCACTTTCCCCATAGGTAGAAATAACACATCTCCTCTCCTCTCCGCTTTGGTGGAAACCGGGTCTAATGCTAGCAGCGCAGTGAGTGGTCGCTCGGTCGCGTGCTGTTTATGAAGATCGCAAAGGATCGTAAACATGGGCCCAGCAATAAACTGCAGCTGAGTATCACTCGTCCGTAGGTAATATACGCGAAAATTACCTCTCAACAAAGTAAGTATCTTTTCACAGTTATACTGTTGTACTTCCGTAATCGACGTACACCGTAGCTTTTAAGAACTTTTATTAAAGCAATGCATAATATTTAAAACATCCTTAATACGAACATTTTACTAATGTTGGTATGGCTTACTTTAATGATCAAACTTTAATATAGTTGTATATGTATTTAATATAGTTTAATATAGTTATTAAACAAAACTTTATTTTGCTGCAATACGGAATGAATTTTGTAATGTATGAAAATCTTACTTAAAACTACCTATCTTAGTAAAATTGTAATATTAGAACTCAGTAATAAAGCTCAATGGATAAATTGAACGTAGCTCCGAGGAATAGTAGCAAAAGGTAACCAACTGTCCGTCACTGTCACTTCAATGTTCACATGACCCAATTTATTAAGGTAAATCGTCTTAACGATAGGCTTTGAAGGCAACATCCCTAGACGTATCGTTCCTAAGTAATCCTTATACCTTTTTGTCATATATAACGTAAATTAATTTTCAGCTTAGTTTTGTTGAACTAGTAGACCTATATCAATTTAGAATTACATAGTTGATGAATAGGTAGGTACGCACTTACGCAGCGATGCAAAAATAGCTTGTTATCTCCATATCAGACCACTTTATTAAAAACAAATTAAAATTCATTTATTCCGGAATTATTTCCTTGTTAAGTTAGGAACAATGATCTTACTAACTAATGTTACTAACTTATAGCGGTCTGCCTAATAAAATGCCTACCACAGACATATGGTGCCTCCATAGGCACCATGTCCCTTCGTTACGGCTAAAAGCCTAATAAGTGCAGTTACACCTACTTTTAATACAGGTAGATCTAGATTTATCTGGATGCACTTAAACATAACCTAACTGCGGATAAATCAAAACTGGAGTAATGTCCTTCGGCTTTTAGCTGTAACATGTACTTTTATCAACAGATCAGAGTAGAGATACTTACGTACCCACTTAAAGTAGTAGATGCCCTTCGGCTAAAATAATGTAGTGATGATAATGATAATGAATCAACCGAGATTTTTAAATATAGTATCTCTTTTGGCTGATTTATTTGTTTTAATACCACCTCAAATTGGCATTTGCACGTTATTTCATAAATTAAGTGCTTGCAATAATTTTACGTCATTACCTTTTAGACGATATGTGAGTGAACTCTTGATAATATAATAACTGGACCCGAGCTGAAATAAACCTTGAATGTAAGAGAATTTACTTATTACATGGGTGAGTAGGTTTTTATGTAAAGTTTTATGATCCGTCTGTAGAGTAAACGATATAAAGATGTATAAACAGTAGAATTTTTGTAATAATCATTGCTTATTAATGATTTAGGTATTTACCTAGATGAATATTTCATGTTTATGAAGTGCCTTATTTTCTAATTTCATAAATCCCTACTGGTAGGGATACCTGGAATTTATTTCCTTTTATTAAGAAAGAAAATAGTGTTCCATCTAGTGTATATATCAGTGTTTTTTTACAACATAAAAAATGTCATTAGTTTTTTTCATTAATGCTACCATGACGAACGTTAGTTTTTCGTCTTGGCGGCAAGCGACTACTTATTATTTGCTTTACCACTTTTAGGAACAAATACCGTTTTATAAGAATTCAATGACAGTGACAGTGACAGCTGTCACTGTACTGAGGGCATTTGCAAGCAAAATTAGACACTATTGTTTTGTGCTACGCAAACGCCATTTACTCTAAGAGTAGTAAAGCATTTTTATGATCGACTATAATTATTATCTAAAATTATGTGTATGAGAAAATTTGATAGTAATACATAGTAAATACCAGGGACGCTGTTAATTTTTATACAATAATTCTTTTTGCGTATGATAGCACAGTTCTTGAGGAAGGTTATAGGCTATGTAACATCACGCTACTGGCGACGGGAGCAGAGCAGTAAGCAAAATAGTTAATAAAACCGCTCCGCGGGAAGGTAGTACTTATAATATTAAGCGGTAGAGTTTGTTTGTATGATTGTTTGAACGCACTAACCTATAGATCTGCCCGTCGGATTCGAATAATTCTTTTTAAGTTTGATAGCCCAGTACAGTTAAGGTTATAGGCTATGTAACATCACGCTGTTGGCGACGGGAGCAAAGTAGTATCCAAAAATGTAACTTGCGCGAGTGAGACCGCGCTATGAAAAGCTAGTAATAATTAAAGAAAATTAAGGGAGATAACCATGAAAGAACACAAAAAATATATTATATTTTTGGCATATTTTGTAGCAAAATTTCATTTTCGTTAGGTTGTCATACTTTTCTTACAATGAGTTCTAAAACATTTTTTAATATTTGGTAGATACAATTAAAACGAATAACCACAATTATACACCGGCTGCAGAAGGTAAATAACAAAAAAGACTATTGTTTTTAAAAAGTTTTCAGGCTAGTTTCTCAATGTTCATGATATAAATTGTTATTCTTAATACACTGATACGAAAGGGAATTCGATTTATTTATGATATTCATATTCCCTCGTTTTATTTCGTCTATTGTTTTGTTTACTTATTTGAGATCTTGGCGTTTAAAAGCATTCTCCGTATCACCGTATCGTACATTACGTGTGGGTATTGCTATAGTCGGAACGTGTTCGAAGCTCGACGTTCGTGTCGATAAAACTCATTTGCCTTTGTGGCGTTGCGACATGCTCTTAGTTTCACCTTTCCACCAATCTTCTAGATTAAATTATTTTAGGTTTGGTTGAACTTTTTAGAGAACCTCCTCATCATACCAATAGCATAAAATGACTGATCAATTAACGCCGGAAAACCCTGATTATAATATTCTGCTTATGCCTTCTCTATATGAGAAGAGGCCTTGCCCTGCAGTGGGACAGTAAAACAAGCTGGAATTATTATTATATTCTTTATAATATAAGAATGTGTAATAGTGCTGGACGGAGTTGTCATCAAATCGAAAGGGGTAGTAAGCCATAGGGGAAACCTACGTAGTGGAACAACACAGGTTAGTAAAAATAATAAAAAACAGAAATGAAAATAATTCTACATAAAACGAAACATTGATTTAGTGTTAAAAATATAAATCTGAAGGCACCAATTCAAAAATATAATCCAAAATCACACTTATATATTTTGCTATCAATTTAATACTCCTTATTAAAATCCCTTTGACTTGGTGTGAATCTATTTCATTAATTTTTACAAATAAAACTTTATTTGAAAATCGAATGGCGTCGTAAAACGACTTGGAATTTACGTGTCTTGAGTGTTAGATAGGTAAGGACTGGAAACACAGTCGTACCAAGGTAACGCGATATAAAAACATAATTTTGTATCGTCAGTGCTTACCTACAGACTACAGTTTAAAATAAAGTTAACCAAATAATGATGAAGCACTATAAGTGTCACAAAGTATTGGAAATGTAATATAACGATATTCTTCATATCCATTGATCAAAGCAGATAATTATTATGTTGGAAGTTTATTGAATCACTCATCGATCATCTAAATGCCGACTTCTGCGATCATTATAATTTCATTCATCGCAACGATGACGTCGTAATTCTTTTTGATCATGAATTTAAAAATAGAATTGTATTCATAAACTGCGTAAAAAACAGTATCATTGTTATATAGATTTAATTTAGATACAGTTACGACTTTCTATTATGATATATTGATAGCTTTGATGTTCTGAACTAGCAATAAAAATAATATTAATAGCAATAGTCCGAATCAATAAACTACGATAGGATATAGTCCGTACAGTTGTATTGGCTTGGTGGTTAGGATACTGACTAGGTCGTGAGTACAAAATCATTGATAAATGTAACTTTTTCAAATTCATATTTACTTTCTAAATTTACCTCTGACTGTGAAGAAAGACGTCGTGAAGTAACGCAGTCTAACAAAAATATTTAAAATCATATAATTGTCAATCTACCATGTACAAGCATGACCAGTGTTTATGCCCATGCCTTCTCTGTATGAGAAGAGGCCTTCACCCTGCAGTTAGAAAATAAATAGCTGGGATGAATAAACTAACGAAAGTTATAGGTAGATACCTATTAGATAACATTATTACGAGTTTTGATCTTAAATTTATATCATCAAATTGACAAATAAATATCCATGATCGCATGTTCGCCTAATACGAGTAGAATGAACTAAACTCAACTCGATTGAACGCAATTCCGAGTGAGTGAAATATCTATTCTATGAATAGAATAGAAATCTATGCTACTTGTCTAGGCCCTCAGGTATGAAGTAAAAAAAAAAACATCAAAAGTCTGACTCACACATGCTAACAAACAATACACATCATAACGATCTATCGCGCGCGGCATCAGTTTATTTTCTTTCTTTGAATCAATCAATTAACAGTACGCCTCCGCATGCTTTTTAGTAAGATTATAAAAATAGATTCTGGAGTATTAATTGCTAGGCAGTATTCATTTGTAGTATTGGTCAATAACTAAACTTCAGACTATTGTGTAAACGAAGTCAAAACAATTCAGTATTCGTATGTACTTAGATAGAAATATATATATATAATATAAGGAAATATAATAGAAAGTTTGCGTTTCTATTTAATCTAATTTCAGACGTTATACGCAAAACAGCTCCTTTTTATAGACAGTATAAATCTTCTAGTCCACAAGCTTCTCGACTTTTATAATCAATTACCGTCGCCGATCACTCGTTCGAAACTGCCATAAATATTCAAGAAGTAACTGAGTTGTTTGCGCTGAATCGTTTGCGGCCCCTTTTTAATTACGACAATTGATTGAAGAGTATTTTATTGTAGCCAGTATTACGATTATGGCTCAGGTACTTATAGTACCCGAAAAGTAAACGTGCACACCCAACTACAATGTTAACAATCGAGTTAAATATGGTAACACTTTAGTATCTTAATATTTAATTTTTCTTTTTTAAATATTGTTTTTTTTAATTAAAAGTACTTGATTATAGCTATATAAAATGTAGATGAACATCTCTGTCATCGCTACTGATAAATCAGTACAATTGAACTTAAACAGCGCAGACCAGTATTAAATCAATTCAGAACAGGTCACAAATTAAAATGAAATGGAGGGTTTTGCGAAAGTGTTTTTTCATTTTCAGACTTTTAAAGTCCATTGATTTTCAATAGGTACGCCATTTGTCATACATTACATTAACACTCCGTCGAATAACATTAGCCAACTATAAAGTAGCTGAAGAGTAATAAAATAATATGGTGGTGCGCTATTAATAACAAGTTGTGCTAAACTAAAGTCTTTATAAATTCCTACGTTGTGCTCGTAATTCACCACTCATCATTTTAAAGGCTCCCAGATATTATATAAATTATTTAACGGTTTATGGAAACATTAATTGAATGTAACTACTGCTGGTTCAAATTATTACTGAAACATAGGGTTTTATGATCACTCCGTACAAAGAAGTGTACCGCTTGGAAACACGCGAATATGTTTATTTGTGGTACTTGGAGCGACGCGCGACGCACGCGCAGACCATGCCTTCGCCACTTCAGTTGTTCCGTACGAAGCCGTACGGACGCGCGCACTATGATACGAAAATGCGTGTGTGTCGTGATTAGAAAATAGTTTATACCACCTTAGTAGTGATTCTGTGACAATGTCAAACCACAGGGAGCCCAACAAACAAAGGAAAAACGACCATCTTTTAAAAAGTTTGCCGACTGAAGTGTTACTAAAAGCACGAAGCACACTTTTTTCCTTAGGTGGAGCCCTCAAACCAAAACATGATGAAAGGATTAAGCCGCCAAAACAAGAATCGAAAGACAAAAAGAATCACGATAGACTAAAAAGCAGCCGCTCGGAGCCAGAATTTAGTGATATTCGTAAAAATAAGCACAGAAGTAGAATTGAAGATAGCCGTTCTCGTGATTATGTGAGTGGTGGTAGACCTAGACCGTTATCAGTTGGAGCAATTAAACGATACGATAAGGATGTGGATGAATTTCACAATGGTAATTTTCCGAGAGATGCATCGCCTCTACCAAGGCAGTTTGAATCCTCAGATGATATTTGTGTACAGTCGCGACTTGTGATACCTGTGACCGAAAGACTGAATCAAGACGTTCAAATGCACGACGTAAATGAAAGACCAAGGAAGAAATTGTCATTCCGCGAGCCCGAGATCGTAAACAGTGGTAGTTCAACGCTAGGTCGTTCTAATAAGTTGATGGGTGTCAACAGTCTCACACGAAGACCAAATAGACTATCGTTACGATCTGAACCACCACATGTTTCCAGTTTAGAAGGCATAGACTCTGTTTTAGAGGTAGGTGTTTGTGTCCGTATAAAATAATCTAAGTATGTATTATTTATTTATTCTCTTAAAAAGGTTGGCACATAGTTATGGTCTTGAAATAAGGACTGCATAGTATAGTGTGTTTCTTTTTATTATTCGTGAATGAATATGGGTTCATTTAAAAACTTTATTTGACAAACCAAACAAGTTGACCTGGTATATTTTCGAAATATAGTCAAGTTAATCATTACATAGAATACTTTCAAAATCTCAGAAATGAATTTTAAAATTTTTCGTACTCAAATATTGTTACAATTAAGTCCCGAAATAATCCGCGTCAATATTTTCACGGTCTTTATGTCGCAATGTACCCAAATAGTCAAAGTTAAAAATCTCATTGTAGAAAAATTATCAGCATTGCACAATTACTGACGGCCAAAGACCACACGTAATATTTTTGTATAATCTGTAAAACAGCAACAATAGAGATGCGAGCAATGAACGCAGATGGTTTATTAGAGTTGTTTCATGTTTATTTTGATTACGGCGGCCATGCCCAAGGACCGTCGGTCGCGGAAGCGACAATTTTTTGTAAATCGAAGTCTCCAGTGACATTTATCTTTATAATATTTTGCGGCGGCGTGGACTTACGTCAAGGGCAATGCTTCCGTCGCCAACTCCATTTATTATTTAGAAAACTTTAGTAAACTGGTTATGTTTGTACGAAAGATATTTTGGAACTGCCGCCACGAACGTGTAAATTACGCACTGGAATAGTTGCTAAAACATAGTCTCGCTATCATTAATTCTCTTGGTGCGTTTGGTTTACGTTCTAAATTAACATACAAGTGCTAATGGAGTGAAATGAAGCATACAGTGTACAGCATGCAGAGATTGTAATATGTATGCTGGGGGGTAGATGTATGAAACTAATGAATCAGCTCTGGTTTTTGACCTTTCAACTTCAACCAAACCAAAACCAGTATAGGCAACTTGTCTTGAATACACGTAATTAAATCAATATACACCTTTCGTTTTATATTAGGAACATAATATAAAACGAAAGGTGTCTATAGTGTCATATCGCTTTTTATCATTAAATATATTTATGTTATGTTGTATTATATATCTTTTATTTATAAGATGCGCTTACTACGTGTAGGTACATTCATTTATACGAGTATGTAATAAAAGTATGCTACCTGATAGTCTCATGATTAACTAAAATCCGACGAAAGTGACTCCACCACGCCTGATGGTAAGCACTCAGTGGAATCCAGAAGTGGTGGCCACTATACCAATAGCCATTGTCTTAATCAGCTGGTATGGTGGCCTCCACTATGGGATCTGTGATTGGGGTTAGGGAAAGAGAATAAGAGAGGTAAGGGAAGAGGAAAGGGAGAAGATTGGGCCGCCGCCGGCGCTCTCACAAACCGAACGAAACTACTCTTACGTCGATCTTCTATGAGTACTTCCCCGGACGAGCCGGCCCATTTATGCTGAAACCAGCGTGGTTTATATTTTAAAAACATAGCATCAGTGAGTTTTAATATTTCTTTAAAATTGTTTAGTTTATATTAAATTGCTGTTAAGTATATTAATTTTGCCAATATCTTCTAAATAAACACTTCATATTTCTTAGTCCTGTATTATTTGTAAATAACTGCGCAGGTGTTGATTAAACAAGACCCTATAATTGCGTTCGCCGGCATTTCGTACCCGAATAGCGTTTCTGAAAGGAATAATTATGCGGTAGGGCAGTATGCAGCAGGTTTAATTATTTCATATCGAATAATTAATCGATCATGTTTTCATTTAGCATTGTTCATTTTATTCTTTGTTGGTTTGTGCACAAATTCAGTATTTCGATCTGGGTGGTCTAGGTCTGGAACGTATTATACATGAAATTATGTAAAATAAGTACTTACCTACAGAGAATTCGCTGTACAACGCAAATCTTTACGACAAGAATGTGAAATGTTTTTTTTTACGATACTTATACCTACATTTTACTACATAGAAGGTTGTACAGGTATGTCATTAAAACCTTAAATGAAAGTTGATTTTCAGTTGACGCTAACTAAAATATCTGACACATTTGTTGGCCCAGTTGCCTTAAATAAAAAAGAAGAATACAAAATCACTTATTTGCATCAATGTGGCTTCACGTTAGCTTAAGAGTTTTCTTAAGTAACATTTAATATGCGATCCGCTTACAAACGCTAATTATAAAAACAACAACAAGGCTTTAGAAGGAGAATTTATTAAGCAGAGTTTATTATAGCACAAATACCGTGCATAGTGCCCAGAACTTTGGCTTTATTACCAAGTTACTCTTTTGTTTAATGTAAACCAATATTATTGAATGTTGTTATTGATACCTAATATAGACAAGATTATAATCAGCATCAAACGTCGATCGCGTATAAAAAGAAAATTATGATACCATTAGAATGTAGCTACTAGAATGATGACAAAAATATTTCTTATGTCACTGGAAAATAAAATTACTTAATTACTACAAACTAAAATTTATAGAAATTACTCCGACATAAAAATAGACAAACAAAATGATTCTTTTTACAAATGCTTGATTTACGCGGAAAAAATATTTTACGTGTAGAATTGTGTTGAGACATTCTACTGAAGAATTTTCCGTCTCGCTAATTTTTTTACGTATGTATAATATGACGTACATTAAATTTAAGCTGGTTAGTTTATTATTATTTGAAACGTTTGTAGATAAAAGAGTATTATGTCATGCTCATCATGCCAAATCACTATACGTAAATACACCCTTTGACGCAAGTTTCTAGGAACTATTAATTGTTGTTGACACTACTGGCTGACGTTTCGGCCACTAATATCACCTGCATGAGTCCTCATATTCGTATTATATGAAATAGTAGTAATTTATGACGAGTAGAATGCAGGAGTCGTAAACAAAGGGCTGCGATTTTATAGAGAGCGTAGACCGCATCGAACGTGGCACGTACAGAAGCTTTTATCCTAAACCAACCGCATTTCTTTGACCTCACTCCGATAGCTGTGTCGACGCTAGCGAAAATAGACAACTGACGTGAACATAGCGATGATGTAGGGAAAATTATGACCAGTTAAAAGGTCATTGTCTTGGCCTGACCAATTTTTGTCCCATTTATTTTATCTAAAAATACCACGCTGTCGGGATACTTTACTGTTAAAACTAAGACGGTAGTTTGTAGTAACGACGTAGTGAATACTAAATTTAACCAGTTCTTCTTGTATAATCTATTAACGATTTGTAAATTATAGCTACTGTTCAATTATTTATTTTAGTTTAATTAAATAACTTTAAACATAAGACGATCTATGCATAGGGTAACGCTGCAGCAGGTTGTGAAGAAGCTTAAGAAATATTTTTTGTTTAAATTATATTTATCTTATAATTATAATTATATTTAACTAATGTAATTTATTAAATTAAATTAATCTAAACACTAAATTTTATTTTATATTTTGCCTTTACACAAATAACACTTGAAATATCTGAGTCTGGTCAGTTCTCAGTATTTCTGAGGTAGAGGTACCTAACACCTGTTTTAGTAATCAATCAACAATTCGTGAACAAATATTGGATATTTCAATCATCGATCAGTGTCAAACTTTGCCGTTATTCACACAAACGCCCTTTTATCGATATTTATTTTATTATAGATATTAGGCAATATAATAATAATAATAATAATAATAATATAATAATAATATTCTACCACATGCACACAGCGCCATTTAGCCCCAAATTAAGCAATTATATTTGCTTGTGTTATGGGTACTAAACAACTGATATACTACTTATATACTTTTTTTTTGTAAATACATACATATTATAGATAAATTACACCCAGACACAGAACAAACAATCATGCTCATCACACAAAGGTTTGTCCTGGGTGGGAATCGAAGCCACGACCTCCGGCTTAGCAGTCAGGGTCACTAACCACTAGACCAACAGGCCAGTCAATGAATGATTAGTTTCCATAGGCATTTAACAGGATTACGATTTACAGAACTGGCACTAAATACTTAAAGCATGAAGAACTTTCCACAAACTGAATTTATTTTATCTCAGGAAAGGTAATATTTTGATTTCATTCTCATAAAGATACTCGGTTCTAAATAAATGGGCTAAAACAACGGACACTGCGGAATTAAGATGCTCTCACAGAAACGTCACAACGCATTGGACGTTTCATTATATTAATTACCTACTCTTGATGGAAAAACAGAAGCATGTTTTTGTTCATCCGTACATACTGTCATATTAGCGTCAATTTATGTAGAATCACGAGCCGTGACAAATAGTGGTGTCGTATGTCGTTTCTTCCAATGCACGAGTAGTGTAATAACGGTCGATCTCTGGCTGCGATCCAAGGACTGCCACTGAACTCTGTCTAGTGTCCACTCGGTGCTCTTAATTACACTTATTACATGGATTCCAGTTCATTAGCTCATCAACTTGAGATATATCCCAAAATTTCAGACGTAATTTATTACTTTATAATACGTGTAATTATATAATGTAGCCATTATAGTACCAGCCTGCTTACTGTCCCACTGCAGGGCAAAGGCCTCTTTTCATATAGAAAAGGCATGAGCATTAATCACCACGCTTGCACAAGGCGGATTGGCAATTTCAGACTCTTAAGTCCTCACGATGTTTTCCTTCACCGTAAGTCAGAAATGGCCAAGATAAATTTAGAAAGTACATATGACTTGAAAAATCACATTGGTACTTGCCCGTATTCGAACCCATTACCTCGTGTTTACGAGCGGGTGACTTGTCCACTGGGCCATTTCGTTACGAATTTTAAGTATTTAACTGTAGAAATATCCTTCGTTACGTTAAATACTTCCGTGAAACAAAAATAGCGTAAAAATAATATTACATTTCTAAACAATATATCTGAAATCCATTTGTCTATAATTGTACTTTGAAGCTTGACATGTGTGTTTACTCCAGATAATCGTTTCACATCGATTTGACTGCGGCATGAGATGATGGTTGATTCCCTTCTATCAATCTTTTTAGCTATCAGTCACTTCAGTATCAGACTTTAATACGCTTGTAATATAACTTATAGTTAAAACGAATATAAAACCTTTCTTGATTTTGAAATTCAAAAACCGTACTGCTTTGAGTATGTTCGTACAAGAATCTTTTCAACTACATATTTGTTCATAATTCATATCCAGTGAGTGCATGACAAGGCATCTTTGTGACGTTTCAATGTACAGATCAGTGACAAAGCTGCGAGCACGTACCAACGCAGGACGTGTGACAATCTCGTATACACTACCGATATTGCCTTTCTAAGGTTATCATGCACCTTCTTAGTAAGGTCTCATCTATACTCTATACTATTATATAAAGCAGAAGAGTTTGTTTGTTTGTTTGACCATGCTAATCTCTGAAACTACCAGTTTTATTGGATAATTATTTTTGCGTTTGATAGCCCAGTTCTTGAAAAAGGTCTTAGATTTTATGTAACATCACGCTACTGGCGTCGGGAACAGACCAGAAAGCAAAGACGCGGGTGAAACCGCGCCGCGGGAAGCTAGTCTAATGTAATCGATGACATATTTTTAGTGTAATTTTATTTTTCCTAATTGCTTTTGCAGACACTATTTCATCGCGATTATATTGTTTAATATACACGAGAAAGATACAAGCTAAAATATTACTACAATAAAATTATAGCGAAATGACCATGTCCATGTCCATGATGATCCAACTTGTTTGATTCCACATAAGGCGTTACGAAATAAACAATTTTTTGTTAAAGAAAGATTGACAGACATAACCCATGTTAAGAAGAAGAAATACTTATTTTCAATGACACGACGTTCTATAAGTGGACGTCAAACGTTCCCTTGTAATGCTAAAAATATTTTTATAAAATCTTTTATTATAACTGTGTATTATACCTTGTTTCAGCCCGTACGCACGCGAGTATAAACTCCTCTTGTGTAAAATCTATTTCAATTTTCACTAGCACTTCTCAAGTCCATACAATCGGAAAATGTTGATGAAATATGCAGTCTAACTGCCTTTCAAACAGCCGCAATACTCTATTACCTTAGTTTATAACATTTCATCACCTCAGAAATAACAGTTGAAATATTGTTCGCTTGAAATATAATACTGGTGGTACATAAAGTGGTCAACTAATGAGTTAAAATGAGCTTCTAGATCATACGGAATTGATTTAAATAGCTTATTTAAATTAAAATTGTTAAGTCTAACAAGCGTAATAACATAGTGCATGCAGCTCTGAATACTTACGTTTAATACATTATACATATTGGTTTTGTAAATTGCGCCACTTTAACTGTGGCCGATTTCAGAGTGTATCCAATTTACAAGCGTATTTGCCTTCTTATATTTATTAGGTATGCTCCATAAAAACACTAAGTTCTTAATTGTCGTTGATATATTTGGTTAATTTGAGAATTTATTGGATCTTTAATCATTTTATTTTATCTATTAATTCAACAGTTTTAATAAAGGACTCGCCTTCTTATCTTCAGATCAATGATTTATCTGATCAAGAGATAAATTTTGTTTTGACTGCATCATAGGATTCATCGGTTTATCGGAAATTAAGGTCTCTTTAGATTGTTTAACCTGTAAGTTTGTTGGCAACTTCTGTTCTCTAAGGATTAATCTTTTCACGAGATTCATTTTAAGAATGATTTAAGTGACTATCCCGATGCAACCAATAACCATCAGTATTGGTGTGAAATTAAATTTGGATAATACTTGATTCTCAAACTTTAATTGACTTCAAGAGTGATGGTGGCTTAAGTGACACCATACTCGTAGATACAGTTACAGGTAAGTTTGTTGATTTGACGTGACAAAATTGTAGAAGAGATAATGAGGAATTTGTACAATATGCCCAAATATTTACAACTTCTTTGACATATTATTGGTTTGTGCTTGAGTAGTCGTTGAGTTTATAGAAATAGAAAGAAATAGAAATAATTTATTAACTTACATAATAACATATTTGCTATGACACCCACACTAGGCATAGCCTGTATCGTGGGTATCAAGAAACACGATTTAAACAGGCCTAGGACTCAACTTAAACTATTAAAGAACAATATTAAATTATAATTTGTACCTACATAATACATTGAATTTTAATAATAATGAGAAATATGTGTGAGTGTGTGTGTGTGCGAGTGTGTGTGTGTGTGTGTGTATGTGTGAGTGAGTGTATGTCAGTGTATGTGCGTGTGTGAATTTGTGATAGCGTGTGAATGTAGAGACAGACACCGTGAAATTTTCAAGTTGAACACAACGCTTATCCGTTTCAGAGACTTTACTATTGTGGTGATATTAATTAATGTTAGTCAAAAGAAATACTTGTTATTAAGAATATTTACCCCCTCCCCAGTCCCCCCAGTCCTGTACATACACTGTCTTAAAGCCGCTCTTAAATCTATGAGATTGTATTTTTGTACCTTAGACACAGACAAATGCCATCTCAGCCGTATGAAGTTCTCGAACTGTAACTGTTTCTGGATCTATCCATTTACATCCAGAATATTACGTGATAATACCACAGTTTTCAGAAGATCTACATCCAGCATAATATTAACGAGCTCAAATATTTATATTTAATCATTGTCCCATATGCTTCGCAATACGACCATAAAATTGTTTATTTAGGATTTCGTATGAATAAATATGAAGATGGACTGCTACCATTTTTCAGTCAATCATACATTGACTATAGGTGATTGGGTTATGAATAATAACTGTAGGTAGTTATTATTCATAACCCAATCATGTCCTACATATCGCACTCTTGGAGTACTGCGTCTTGATACGGAGCGTTAGCTCAAATCGTTCGTTTGGCAACGATTTCATTTCAATTAGATGGGAAGTTTTTTGGTGTGAAACATAAGCGTTCAACCTGAATAATCTGTTCCATCCGTTACGCGGCTTGAATGAGAGGAACATTAATTAAACACATGTCATCTCCCACGCTCGCGCCCGCCCTTTTATCTCCCTTTGTAAAATATCACTCGTCGTCGTACCCTTTTATTTCCATTGTGTACTGTTATTCCAACGATATTGGGCTTTAGGGTTCAACTCTCTTACATAGTTTTCGAGTCTTTACTTGCGAACAAGTTTTGGAAATACAATTTAGAATACGTAGGTACAGAAATACTCTTCGGCCATTCGTTTTAAGCTCTGTTCCACATTAATCAAAATAGCACAAACAGACTAGCCCACAGTCCACATATTTACAGTACTTATGTGGAATTATCGTTTATTTTTTTTTGGCATATAGATATTCGAAATCGTAATAACCAATGTTAATTGATAAAGGCAGCCATAAATACAGCTCAAATTAATAATTATGTTCCTTTTATATAAAAAAGGAAAATCCACTTAGCACAGCATTCTAAAAAATCTGCTGCGTGTCGAACGAATTCTACCTAGAGCACCCGCCCGAAGAGGAGCGGGTGCTTTAGGTGGAGTACGTCTTGTGTCTGTGCGAAACGCATATATAATTTGCGGTAAGTAATTAATTACGTTTACATACAACACTGAAAACCGCTATACCGTGCTCAACCACGTTGCACGTTGTATTAGCAAAAAATTATAATAATAATGATAAATAATAATAATAATAATAAATTTATTTCTAAGTATATGGTACCTATAGATCTTAATTTTTAATTTAAAAAAATTAAGTAAAATAAAATGAAAATATTTTTATTCATATAGGTTAATTAAATTAACACTTATGAACGTTAAATTTTACAAAATATCAGCCAATTAACCTACAGTAGCCAGAATCGTTAATTTTTTACAGAAATATTTTCCACCGTCATCAGTTGGATGTCGTCGGTTAACTTATGATAAAGTATAGCAAGCTACAAGAGCATATCTGTAAACTTATCTGTAGCTCTATAGAACCCAGGGGAACTCCTCGACAGAAAGTAGGTACTTATACGGAACACGAATGGCGTTATACGATTTTTGTATAAAATATGCCTAATAAAAATACAATTTATTCTATCTATGCTATCCTAAAATGTATTCTTTTTAATTTTTTTTATAAGCAAGTGAAAGCTTAATACCTAGTAATTAACTCTTCTACAAATAAACAACATAACCAAAAGGTTATGTTGTTTATAATAAAAATATTAGTATTTTTGACTTTATTATAATTATGAAACGAATTAATAAGTAAAATAATACACTATTAAATAGATACTTAATAATATAATAATACTATTTTCTACGTCTCTATCTGTAATACCTACCAACACGTTTTCCCTTTTTCTGTTCTTCATTATGTTGCCTAACATCTGTTCACTTCGATAACAATCTAATTATCTCATAAGACAATGTACACGTATGACGAATTAATCTCGATAGAATCATATCACAAACAATGTCTACCTATTATTATCCTGATTATGAATGTAAACATATAGAACTAACCAATATTCATCGCTAAATACTTTAACTATTTGATTACCGTTTAACTGCAATATCGAATTAATGCTATTCAAACAAATTTGGCGTTCATAATATCCACTCGTTAAATTATTCAGTATCAATTTATTTCTATACAGAGTCAAGCAATGAGAATTGTGCGCACCGTGGGGCAGGCATTCGAGGTGTGCCACAAGATGCAGTCGAACTCGCCGGAACAGCCCGCCCCTTCTACATCATCGGCTCCCGACGATCCAGCCCCCAGCACCAGCGATACACCTGCCTCTAAAGGTTTGAATTACAACAAGAAAAGGGCTCATCCGAGATATACTCAATACCTTACGAAAGTATGTCAAGATGACTCCTTTACGATCGAGTGCATTTATTTCGATCTGATGTCACTATTCTATTAATTATGAATAAATAATTTAATTACAGCGCTGTTTAGACAAGTGTCGGCACCATAGAACTGCTAGCGGCTATTTAATTTTCATTCTATCATTTTGTTCTTATCCTTGCCTAGCGACTAATATTTTTTTATAATCACTGGCGAGTTGTATTTATTCAAGCTAATAGCGACTTTATCGCGCACACGTATTTTTGCCAAGCGAATAAAGGAAAATGTGTTATCAAAATAAACGCCACGTCAAAATCATTTACGTTAAAACATTGTCTATGAATTATAAAGACGTCAGGCAGACTGTACTTTAGTTCTTCAACTTGTATTATTAACCGACTAAATTACTGGACGTAAAATAATATTGCTATGTTATTTTTTTAATATATTTTATACTGCCTAATTATTCCTTTTACTTGTGAAATCTACTAAATATTATTTAAATTTTGAATCTGTTAGGTACTTGGTCGAATAAAGAGTTACAAATACCGTTCTATAATAGTTTTGGCAGCGTGTAACAAGTTTACGCAAATTTTCTGCATTCGATTCCCCTAATCGCTGTTTGTGCAGGTGGTCCAAACGTTAAATGAATTTATACCGTTAAGCTGCAATCTTCACACCGCACGTTAGCTATAGAGCTGAAACTTATAAAGGCGAAAGTAGTGTTGTGCCAAGGCAACAGCTTGAAAGAAGATATTATTGCCATTGTGACGTTATTCTATTGAGCCGTGGGCGGCGTGATTAAAATAAACTTTCATAAACAAATTATAACGTCAGTTCCGTACTGTCGTCACTAGTTATCAGTCTCGATTGCAGTAAGCCAAACCGAAGTGATAAGTAATTACTTACTCTGACAAAGCATTTATTTTTCTTCCATCTTTCGAGTCACTATTCTTGTAGTTAGTCTGCTTTTGTGTGAAGACTGCAATAATTGGTCTGCTTACACTGTTTATATAGTACATATAATAACATGTTACGCAATATGTATTTTCTTTTTCACTGTTACTGCGGGTGACTTATAATTAGCTTTTATGTATCGTTTTATGACATCCGACGTAACGTTTAGGTAACAGCTGTTTTAACGAGCAACGTCATAATTTTATTACCTTTACCTTAATCTACATAATTTTGTACTTAGACATTGATTTGTCAAGCGTCGATTCAATTACTGAAACTTCGCCTAACGGTGTATCCATCCACGTGACTTCTTTGTTATCGAAACCTTCAAAGAATAATTGACCATTTAACTATAATTATATTTGAATCTTTTATCATGTAACAGAACCTTTATTACAATTAATTGCCATAATATTTAACTGTTAAATATCGAAATGTTATTTAGATATCATTTACTTGTACTATACATAGATACCTAGTAATACATATCTAATTATTTATTTTCTTAAGATTTGCTCTGTTTTCATAATGCGACTAGCTCACATGAATTTTGACGATTTTTTATTCATTCTTTATTAACATTCGTATTTACCTAGGTACTTAATGTATAGTTTCTTACAAATACCGTAAATAATAGTCATAATTATTTTGTTCCAAATATTGGCACCCGTAAATTGCATGCACACGAACGATTCATG
This sequence comes from Parascotia fuliginaria, assembly GCA_963082885.1. NCBI lineage: Eukaryota > Metazoa > Arthropoda > Insecta > Lepidoptera > Erebidae > Parascotia > Parascotia fuliginaria. Next base: position 9,985,437 of record OY720170.1, read on the forward strand.
TAGCAAGTTGCCAAGAAAAGAACGTCTTACGCTTACAATTTATCATCCAGTGATAGGTCTGTTTATAAATCACTTCTTAGTGTCTAATAAACATTAGTACTGACGTTATAATTATAATTATTTGGTATAATCTGTCTGTCACATTGAAGTGGACGTTTATGCCCATGTCTAAAAGTGATGGCATGCGAGGCATGATTGGAAATTAATAATGTTTGATCAACAGAAGTGGCTTCTGAATGCGGTGCCTCTGAATCTGGAGCAGCGTCAACTACAAAAGTTCAAGTTGAGGAGAGAGCTGTTGAAGCAAGAGGAGGCAAGGAAGAACGACCTAAACATTTAGAGCTTTTACCGCCGCCTCCGAGGAAAGACGGCAAACGATCTCCACAGGTAAGTCATAAACTTTTATTATAGCTACACAAACAATCCGTGTATGCAACTTATCTTATCTATGGAAAAAGTATAATATGTAGTTATGAGTATTTACCTACACAATATACAATGCATATGCATGATATTGATCAAGAATACTTATAATAATCAAACGATTGTTGGTTTTATGTCAGGATCGCAAAACTCTGCGCCTGAGCTTTGCTTATCACACGAGAAAGAGCTGTGCCGAGTGCAGATTTTAGCGTCCTATACAAAAACTTACTTGTTCACAGTAGATAATATTTTTATAAAAGTTTGTACTTATCGTCGCACAAATTATTCACGCCTTCACGTTCTAGAAGACATTTCGAATAGAAAGGTATTTTTGATTGATGAGGTATGATTAAACGATTTTTCATTAGTAAGTTTATTTTGAAAATCTGGTGTACAAAAAATATAATTAAATAAAATCAACGTGTTTTTGTGTTTTACATTTTCATGTCCATTAGGTCCCTATATGAAAAACTATATACTTGTTTCAACTGTTTTTCGCTTGAAATCGGTTTGTTCCCGCAATTTCGCCACGTTGATCTCACAATGGTCATGACTTTCCTTTCAATGAACAATGTCCTAACATAAAAGAATAATGTGACAAGACGTAGGTGTTGTATTATGTCGCAGGAAAAATGTATAAATCTGCAATTTACATCCTTCGGCATACACAATATTATATACCTACCCGATTTTCTCGAGTTCTTATCTATAGGTACTGAGGCATCCACTTTGTATAGACGAGGTCGTGGGTTCGAAAGCGAGCAGGTAGTAGGTACCACTTTGCCTTTTTTAAATTCATATGTACTTTCCGAATCTACTTTGAAGATATTGGACATTACTGACTTTTCGGTGAAGGAGAAACATAGTGGAGAAGTCTTAAAAACGAATGCTCATGCCTTTTCTATATAAAAGAGGCCTTTCCCTGCAGTGAGATAATAACAGGCTGGTATAATGATGACGATATTTCTAGTCTCGGGATACTTTTACTGTTATATTTTTCTTGTCCCACTGCAGGGCAAAGGCCATTTTTATATAGAGAAGGTATGAGCATTAATCACCACGCTTGTTCAAAGCGGATTGGTAATTTCAGACTTTTAAGTCCAGGTTTCCTCACGATATTTTTCCTTCACCGTCAGTCAAAAATGTCCAAGGTAAACTTAGAAAGTACATATGATGTGAAAAATCTCATTGGTACTTGCCCGGATTCAAACCCACTACCTCGTGTTTACGAAGTGGGTGCCTTATCCACTGGACCATTTCGACTTCACAAATTTTATTAATTATAGCAAATACATATTTATATCGGTTAAAAAATAGGTAGGTATCCTAAATATTCTTGCTCAAGAAATATTAAAAAACGTCGAAATCGATATTCTCATAAATCCTTAACTCCTAACCGCACTGTACGCTTTCCTTTTATAGTTATTTATTTTTATAAATTAGATTTCTAACTCATATTCCTATGGCCAACTTGAGAATTAATAAGGTACTTACTGTAATCATATAGGTCGGTGAGATCGTGCACCAAGAATCGAAGCTTTCTACCACTCATATGTCTTTATCAAAGGGTTATATTTCACGATTCGTTGCACTATAATCCATAAATGGATTGAATTTGTTCCACTGGCCACTTTGTACAACGGTACAGAACTTATATTATTTTATAGCTAGTTTGTCCAATTGCCTTAGATTATCAAAACTGTAGGTATCTTTAAAAGCAGACAAGTAACTTATTTGATTTGTATTATAATTAATCTGAAAATACTTTTTGGATTTCAGTTTACATTAAGTAATTATTTAATTTGCTAGTTAATAACAAAGCTGTTATGGTTGTCTGTATTTGTGCGTACGTCTTGTTACGCATTCAATACTTTACGGATCTCCCATTATCAACTGGAAGCCATCCCACTTAGCCCTAAAGTTTCTCAAGCATTTGGAACACTTTCAGATCGCTTTGTGACTCATACTTGCCAACATTGTAGTGTCAAACTTTTGGCATATATAATGTCCTCATGAAAATATATGTTACTATAGATATTTGTAATGCAGACTTACATGATATTTTACATTCGAAACACTCACAGATGTAGTAGGTATTTATGTACAATATTTAAATCTGCAATAGCGAAGCCTGTTTTTAGTGTGTGAACCATTGCGGCAGTGCAGCAAACTTGTTAAGCAGCAAAGTGATTTATTTCACGTATCATGAATAGGTATTATAATAAGAAAACGAAAAATAATAAAAGTTGCTTTTAAACTTTCCCTTCGCTACATAAACCAGTAATACTTTTAGGACTACTCTCGAGGGAATACGTTCTAATCTCAGGATTGACTCTCTTTATTTGAATTAAAAAGAGTAATTATTTTGTTATATTTCGATAATCAAATTTTTGGAAGCCGCTTTTTTGGACCTTTTGCCTAGTGGCTGACGAATTCAACAGTCTATGAAAATTCGAATTCTATACAATGAAATATTTATTTCGCTGTATCTACGTTTTATCTTAATGACAAACTGGGACTGTTTAATGAACATAGACCGAGTACAAATAAAACCAAGTTATACCAACGCTTATCTACTTTACAACGTGGTTAAGCAATTATTCCTTTGTCTTTCTTTTATGACTTACATTATTTTAAACAAAGCAGTTTTAGACTTTTACTGGTTGATTATAAAGCATAACTGAATCTCATTTGTCATATCAATATTTTAAATAACGTCTATAAATTGCTCACATTTCATAAAATTTAATCGTAGTATTTATATTTTGGTTATAATTTGAATAGTATTTGACCTCAAAAATTGGTAGTAGTTCATAACTTTGCATTTTAAGTGTAAATTAAAAACAATAATATTCTGTGACTTATGAATACTTAGCTAATAAAATAATGATTTAAAGATTTCATTAGTTTTTAAACAATTATCAGATTTGCTCTTTGCTATTGAGTTTTTACTAAAGGCCGTATAAGCGTTGTAGCATTCGTTTGTATAGTAGAATTTATCGTTTTCACTAGGCCGCATAAGATGAAACGATATCGTTAAGAGGCTGACATGTGTCATGTCTGTCTCTTAACGGCGCACTATTTTACGTAGTACAGCAATGCTGATTTGTCTCGAACTCCAAAGTAGAAGTAACTTCAAATTCAAAATTTGTTACTGAATCGGCTAATAATTTTGGTGCCGTGCCTTTTAGAAATTTAACTTGTAACAGTTTACTAACTGTTGCCAGGCTATCGGAAATTTAGTTCCAAGATTTGAATTTCACTTCTACTTCTTGCAATATCTTTAAGTAGACTTAGCACCTAATTAGTGTGACCAGAGGCCCTAGACAAGTGGCAAAGATTTCTATTCTATTCATAGAATAGATTAAAAAATGTATTGGATTGACATAAGCTAACGCCAACGCTTATGTCAATCTCATACATTTTTTTATCTATTCTATGAATAGAAAAGAAATCTTTGACACTTGTCTAGGGCCTCAGGTAGGTACATCTCCATCTATTAAAGATGAAATCGTCATGAAATATGTTTGTAAGACATTTGCTAGAGTAGGTATAGCAATCATTACATTTCTTTAACTTATAAGAAAATTCCTCTATTATATTAGATTGATCTAGCACAAAACTGAAGGCTGTTTTCCCGTACCAATTTGCGACCGTGATGGAAACTGGGAATGCGTGAGTGAGCCGGCCTGCGCAAACTATCTTATCTAAATTTGCCAGCTTTGCGCTAGTCAGAAATTGTCACAACAACCCCATGGGTGCGTGGGCCACTCATTTATAATAATAAATACCTAAGTAAATTTACATAGAAACAATACTGACAGGATTTAATAAGCTTTGTGGATGAAATCAATGTTCTCTGTTTATAAAGATGTAGGTATGCTTTAAGGTTTATCTAATCAGAATGGTTCTTAAATTTAATAGCAGTCGGTTACTGTTTTTAGACGGTGACTGTTTTGTTATGCTGCTATAGTGTTCTCAATGACAAAATCCTTACAAACGATATCGCAATTTCAAATCTGATAAATTAATCGGCCGACAGAATTGCACTAGTGTCGCCTGAAAGGAAAAAAAATGTTTAGCAAATCATAATGTTCCCGTGAATAATGTACTGGATGCAAATGTAGCTATTATAATATTTATCTCGAATCGACGACTAGGCACTATTATTCTGATTACACTTGTTGTAATTATAGACATATTGACTTTATCTGATCCTGAGATCCTAGACAAGTGTCAAACATTTCTATTCTATTCATAGAATAGATAAAAAAAATTATGAGATTGACATAATCGTTGGCGTTAGCTTATGTCAATTCAATACATTTTTTAATCTATTCTATGAATAGAATAGAAATCTCTGCCACTTATCTAGGGCCTCTGTTTACACTAATTACCTAAAATTTGTACATTTTTAACTCTATCGTCATTTCATCAGTCTCATTTATTGCTATTGTGGATAGGATATCTAAAACTTCCAAGTGGAAGCACTCAATAATTTAAATATACTAGTGTCATGCAAAAATATCGCTTTATATCATTTGTGCCATTAAGTAGTATCATTATTTTTATAAATTTTAACATTGATTTAATTCTGTACCCTACACATACACACACAAACACACATACACACTGGTACGCTTTATCATTCTATTTATAATTAGCCGAAATCTTCCAAACTGTTCATTCGTTAATTAAGCGGTTGGCGGTATAGGCAGGATCGATACGTTTGAGAATAAAAATATAATTGTGAAAATAATCGACTTTTTATGACAAAAATGTGTCGACGGTTTTTTTTTATTTCGATAGAACCCATCTAGAACGCTGATAACTAAACAGCTACTCAAGCACATTAATTTACAAAACTTTTGGTCAAGCTCTACATAAGTGATTCAACGATTTTAACACATATTTAATTACTGTGTAGTGTAGTATTTAATGCATCTTGGCATTTAAACCGTAATTATGTAAAACTGGAAAGCCAAATTAACTTTATCTGTTTGTCAATACTTTACATAGGCAGAACGTCAAGGTTGAGTTGTAGCAAGTAAGCTATGGCAAACACTTCTAAACAGCCTAACATTAGATGCGCTTTCCCAAAACTCTTGATACTTGGTTACAGCATTCTTGATTAGCAAAATAGTTCAAAGCTACTTGGAAGGTAAAATAGTTTGCCGCTACACAGGTGACTGCAGATAGATTAGAACGACACGACGTTCGAACTCACGCTTTGTAGGTACCTAATGCAACTGCTGAACCCGCTGTACAGCAGATCCTTTATCAGCTAAACTGAACCGTTGTCAAGCAATAACAATAAAACAAAAGAAAGAATTTGAATTTATCATTCCATTAGGTAGGTATAGCAAAAGGAATCCTCATTTAGATTTTATACAACTTTTTAACGACACAATAGCATAAAAACGTAAATCTAATACCTAAAGAAAGTCAATTGACAGCCAAGACATCACAAACAAGTGCAACCTTTTCTCTCAATTAAAAACTAGAGCCCTTTTGTGTGAAGCTTGTATCCGTACTAGGAAAATCCTGTCAGCAGATTACCCGGCGCCCATATTTTTTGATTTCTTATAGTGTGAAACTTATAATGTATTGATACTATCTATTATTTAATGCGGGCAACCTTAGAGCATTAAATGGTTTAATGCTCTAAGCGGGCAACAGATAGATGAGGACGCCGAATGATTGGCCTCGGTGGTGAAAATTGGGGGAAGTCTATGTCCAGCAGTGAACGTCTTTCGGCTGATATGATGATGATGATTATTATTAAATGCAAATTGACTAATAATTAATTGGTGTAAGTACCTACAATTAAATTTAAATTTCTATGTTCTATTATCTGTAACTTAGTCCAAATTATTTTAATATATTTTCCAAATAGAGCTTTGCAAGGTAAAGCATTATATGGAAATTTGTCGAAAACCCGAAAACAAATACAATATAATTTCTAAATTCTCATCTTAATTTTCATCGCTATAGATATTAATCATCGGAATAACAAAGGTAGACCTGTCTGTCTATTGAATTAGACCGACTGGAATATTAATAAAACAATAAATTTCTCTCTTCTATAAAGCAAAACCTCTGACATAAAGAGAGGTATAACAAATTTGAAGCACATCTCTTTTGTTTATAAGGTTTTTTGTTTTCTGATGCAAAGTAGCCGGGTGGATATTTTTTAAAACATTTTGGGATAAATAAAAATACTTTTGTATAGGAATATAGAAAAGTATACCCAATGGTAGACTGCTAGATAATGCCTCAGACATTAAGTCCGCCATTACATGTATGTGTATAAGGTTTTAAATAAATAAATAATAAATAAAAGTGTTTTTTAAGTCTCTCCGTAAGAACCATCCTCGTACTTCAAGGAATATTATAAATAAAATTTAGGGAAATCAGTTCAGCTGCTCTCGAGATTTGCGCTTAGCAACATATTCAGCGATTCTTTTTTATATTATAGATGAATAAGCTTCATTAAGTAGGAAGTAATCAGTTAATATTTTAAAAAATTGAGCTTATCTTGTGTATTTTATTTAAATAGCAATACATAAACAATAAATGATTAGAGATGAGCTGCGGATTTGGCCGACAAGCCTACTGCTGATTAGTCAAATTATCGACTAAGTTGTTGGTCCATGAGATCTAGGTATGGATGTTGCATGTAAAGTTGTTTTTCTACTAGAAACTAGTTGCCGGTACTTTTAAAGAAATCATCGTAGGTAGTATAGTTTGGTTTGTTGTGTGCTTATGAGTTATTTATATATTCCCGTTATAAATCATGTTCCATTACTTCTATGTTGATTTCATTAAGAATTTTAACTTAAAACTTATGGAACAGAAAGTTTGCAAAATATCCAGGAACATTAAGCTTTACTGAACACGCGTTGTTTACGCCCAGGCCGCTTCATTTATGAATGAAATATTTGACCTTCGTATAAGCTGATTGCCAATATTCTAACAAACCTGATAAAAATAGATACCTACATTATTATCATACTGAAAATAGTAGCTACTCACAATAATCGCTCTCCCACATTGAATCCAAGAAGCGTTCCGATAAATCAAACCTATAATAATATCATCGGAACGTGAATATTTTGGATTTCTGGTCGGGATTTCTACTTACCTACCGCGATTGACGTGAATTGTTCAAATGTTACAATATATAAAATAACTATTTATTCAATGCAGTCCGCTACTATCTACTTTGATATCCGAATTTCTAAATAAGCGGTTACAGTAGTTTATAGATGCTTGCGGCATCACTTACGCAGTTCCAGCCCGAGGACATTAAATTTATTTTTACTTAAATGCACAGAAATTACGCTAATTATCCGTCTAACTGAAACAGATCACAATTTACACACAATAATTATGTTATGTTCTGGTAAGGTCACAAGCAGCCTTACAGTAAAAACTAAAAGCGCTTTAACCAGGAGGTAAATCTTTTGTTTAAGTATTAGGTTTAATTATTTTAGAAGAAACTAGAAGCAAGACAAACAAACAAGACTAATTATTAAAATAGTTTGCTTTTAAAACATTCATTCTTAAGGATTGCCTTATAATTTATAACGTACTAACTTTTGCCCACGGCTTCACTCGCGTGGATATAGTTTTTCCATAGACATTTTATATAGTTTACATATTGATTTTCCTACTATTTTCCATCCCTCATTCATAGAATCCTCATTTCACCTTACTTAAAATTATTCCCTGTCAAAAAATATAAATGCAAATTTTCACTACAATAGATCAAAAAATATTTTCTATACAATTTTCTTGTAATGATCTTTTGATAATCTTTGTATTTTACATTATGGTTGACTTTACTTTACTCTACTAGTTTAGTTTTTTCATAGTTTTATGTTTGGTTTTGGTTGCGTGCTTAAATATAAGTTTTTTAGAAACTCTGTAATATAATTGAGCACATTACGCAATTGTTTTTTAATCTTAAATAAATTGTTGTTTATCTTAAATAAAATAAAAATAAAATACACAACTATTAATTGAAAAACAATGAACTCTCTAGTTTATATTTCACACCCTAAACCCACCCCTATCAAAAATAATTAAAAACGACATTTTTAAGTATCACAAATAGTAATATTTGGACAACGGTAGCTTCAAAAACAAAGATCTTTCCATGCAACATTTCATTTCCCAATTTCACCCTTCTAAAGCCACTCAAATATTAATGAAAGTATTTTTATTGATATAGTAACCCAAAAATATACATTTTAGGACTATAAATTAAAGAAACTAACATTTTTATACAAACTTTTTCATCTCTTTTCACTCACTTAGGGGTTGAATTTTGAAACGCCTTTTTGGTATATTTTTAGACATTAGAAATAACATACCCATTAAATTTCTAGTTGCTAACTTCAAAAACAAAGATCTTTCCATACAATGTTTTATCCTTAATTTTACCCTTCTGAAGCCACCCCTGTCAAAAATAAAACCATTTTTTATTTAGATAAACGTATTCCAAAACAAAGCTAAGATGGCGAAAATTGGGGAAGGCCTGTGTCTAGCAGTGGACGTCTTTTGGCTGATATAATGATGATGATAATTCCAAAACAAATTTTCAAATCTAAAAATTAAAAAAACATACAAGTTTTATACAATAATTTTATCCCTTTTTTCCTACTTAGGGATTGAATTTTAAAAAACCCTTTCTTAGCACAACTCTAAACATTAAAAAGAAATACACCCTCCAAATTTCAAGTCACTACGAACAGCAGTTTTGGGCCGTGCGTTGTCTATCAGTCAGTCAGTCAGGAGAAAGCCTTTTATAATATTATATGTATGGATGATAAGTACCTACATGTCCGTCACCATGACAATTTTTGTAATGATATAGTTTTATGTGTGAATGTGTTTGTTAGAGATCAAACCTACCGTAGATAGGCTAGTAAATTTGGCTCAGATATTTAATGTTATACAAATTTCACGTTCTTCAGAACAGTCCAAATAGTTATCGTAATAAAACACAAAATGACTATAAATGTGTAGTCTTATAAATTTTAAAAAGACTTCATGTGTCGTCGATAGCATATTTCCTATTATTGTTTTATAAGTAAAATTATTATTTGGGCCCAACTTATATAGGATGAGCAACCCTTCTAATTGACAAACATCCTAATTACGAGAAGACTACATAATGTAATTACTAAATGTCCCACGAATTAAATAACCGTTTACATTATATTTCTCCGGTACCGTTAACATTATACTTAAACCTTCTGAACGAAGACGCAAGTTGTTCCGTATCTAAGAATGATTAAACTGAAACCGTACTCAAGGCGAACTTTGTATATTCTAACGAAATGTTATTATGGAAAAAGCTTGCGTAACGACTCTAACTTTTAAATCGTCCCGCATTTTAGAAGGAATTTTAAATGTTTGCAATTTCTTTAAGATATTTTCGGCACCTTGCAGTCGTATGACATTTCCTACACTCCGCACTCTAGTCACGTCTCTTATTCGTAAGACAGTTTTTCACTCTGTACTTAACCGGGAGCATCATTGGAGTGCTGTAACTACATCAGGAAGTGTGAGGGTTAAATTAACGGTTAGGTACGTAAGTAAATAAGTCGATTTGGAATAAATTTCCAATTTTTAGAATTTACAAATTTGATTTTTTTATAGATTTAGAATTTTGTTACTCTTTTACTGATCATTCGTATCTGATTTAGATGGTCATTATAATTTAACACAATATGAAACAACTACTGTAATTTATTCTAAACCATATCTTCACCCTTTTCTTGACTATTTTTTTCTTCTAGTCGTCGGCTTTGTGTACTTTTGTAAATTGGAAATGTGCCAAATAGATATTCCTAATTCATATCGTACACAAAGCAAAACTGTATATCAAAATATCAGTAATGGTAAATAAAAATGGCAATGTTATTAGAAAGAGAATATATGAAGACATCAGAAATCTTCTATTTTTATCTTAATAAAAAGTGGTATCTGTACGTAAGCGTGTTACCAATAAAGAAGCTGTCAGCTGCCGGCTTGTGCGTCGTATATCAGCTGTCTGCGGTCAGTCTGTCCTCTTGTCACTGGATTCAAACGCCCTTTACAACCTCTAGCTTGTCACGGGAAACAGGACATGCAATATATTTTAGATTGTAAGATGTCCATGTCCGAACGCAAGACCACTTAATTTATACTGCGCGTAGAACCGTTCTATATCCACATATTGTTTTATTTTTTTGCCTCAGATTTCTTACCATTACATTTCAATCATTGTAGCAAATTTTTTTACAATCATAAATATGACAGATTTTGCAATGAAAATAAAATACCCTTTCAAGGAAAATCTTAATTCAACTAGCTTTATTTTCATTTCATTTTCACTGAGAAAATGAAATTCATAATGTAATATCTCGCTTTGTAGAGGAATCAGAATGATAGAATATTATTCTTGTAATGAAAGAATTTATGTTTAGACTAATTTTAGTAATTTTGTTCTATTAAAGTGTATACGTAAGTATTTATGTATACGTAACCTACCCATAGGCTACTTCACTCGTTCATCTGATACAGTAAAAAAGAACTTTAAAGGTTTTCGCAACTTCATATATCGTAATTAGTCGTAGATTTTAAGTTATCACATATAAGTATGTATATAACTTACTTAAAATAACTTCATTTCTACGACTGATTTATTAAGAGTTGCACCCTCCACTTTGCTTAATGAATTATTGTTATAGATAATAATTTCTTTAATCTACTTGACGTTAAGCTTGAAGCAAAATCAAAGAAAAGAAAAAAAAACTGCAGCATTAGAAAGTCTTTGACTTTGCTTTTAGTGAGACGCATCTTTAAAATCATAAAACTTGTACTTAGCACAGATTACAGAACCTCGTAGAGTCTAAAAAGCTAACAAGTTTCTACAAATTACAAATAGAACCCTTATTATTTAAATCTGTTCAGTATTGTTGTCTATAAAAACTATATTCTTATCGGTTATTTTAATAAGTTGGTATAAAGTAAATACGCGATTCATATACCTAATGAATAATTTAAGTACTACTATAACTTTTCAAGCTGACATTAAATGTTCTGACTAATTTTGCTCTTTATTCTAATATGCAAAGACAATTCAAAATTTGTTCAAAGACACGTTTTATATGTTCGTTACATACGATTTTATCACATGCATACCTAGTTATAAATTTAATAGGTACTCGTTCCCTTGACTAAATGTTCTGACTAATTTTGCTCTTTATTACCAGAAGGAGGGTTATGTTTTTCGAAAGTATGTATGTATGTATGTATGTATAATTGTTTGGCATGCTCTGGGGCCTGAATCGAGCTCGATTGATTTTAGCTTGAGAGGTGTCGTTAGATTACTCCTATTAGTCGAGTGCCCGTTTGCACAAGACTATTAATGTAAGATTTTTACATTGAAGATAAGAGAGAGTTTTTTAAACTACCGTTTTTTTTCTAATATGCAAAGACACTTGCAATGTGCCGTTGCCTGATGCTATACAATCTAAAATTTGTTCATAAACACATATTATACGTTCGAGTACATACGATTTTATTACATGCATAGACTGTTAAATTCTATACCGTTCCCTTGGCTTCATGAAGTCCTCAAGGTAAAAATACAGCAACAAAATAATAATTAGGTATACCTAAAGCCGGAACCATTAACACCATTTTAACGATGTGGTTCTACTTTACAATGCTGTCTGCTGTTATCTTTGCTCTCTATAGTTTTCATTTGAGTGTACTCGTACTACAGTCAGATGTTTGTTTGAAAGTTTTGTTACATAATATAATTATTTGAAATGAAATGCCGCAAAAATACTTTATTTTTTTAATTTTCTTGGGTTATATAGAAGTAGAAGCTTATTTGCCTATAGGTTTATTCTCGGAAATTGTAATCAAATTCTGAAACCAAAAATTAGCAAAGCTAATCAATGAATTAGTGATATACCTACTTAGTTATTTTTTATTCAACTTTATTCCAAAATATTTTGTTTATTTTGAGAACACTAGTGAACAATATTTTAACAAACGTCATAGCATATCTCCTCCATAATGTCTAGTATGTCACATAGTATAGAACACCAGGAACGAGAAAAAATTTGTTGATGTTTGACCAATATGAGTCCAAAAGTTCAATGAGTGCGCTAGACTTAAATCCACAAATTATGTTTGAAAATTTGTATATTTTAATACAAATCGAATTACGTAATACTTAGTTAGATTTATGGATTCAGAAACAGCTTCTTGATATCAAAACAACTGTTACAACTTCAAAGAAATTCATGAACTAAGAAAATTGGCAGTAAAAAGATTTTTATGGAACTTTGAAGCATCCTTACTAGATAAAGATATGTACATAAAATTTTATAATCCATTTTGTTGCAGCGTACTACTCCAGCACCGACCATCAACTTGCCCGATCTACCAGAATGCATTACCAAAGTAGAACTCGTTAACAACGAGGCAGGGGGCGATGCGGTCACCCCTCTCAGCGCGCAACATCAACTGCAGCTGTTACGCGAACGTCTTGAGCAACAGGCGCAGCAGACACGCGCAGCGGTTGCTCAACTTTTGCTGTTGCGAGACCAGTTGGCTGCTGAACAAGCCGCTAGGTGTGAAGCTCAGGTACGTAACCGATCCTTACACCTTGAAAAAGTCTTGTAAGTTACATTGCAGTAAGAAGACGTGGTACGACGAACTAGAGTCTGTACGAACCTAATTATTTGTTACTAGCTTGCCGCAGCACGGATTCACCCGCATCTTAGCTTACTGCTCTGCTCCCTCTGCTAGTAGCGTCATGTTACATAGCTTATAACCTGCATTGAAAACTAGGCTATGGTACACAAAAAGGATTTTTTTATATCTGACTGGTAGTTCTAGAGATTAGCACTTTCAAACAAACAAACAAACAAACAAATTCTTTCCCTTTGTATAATAAACTGACGGACTCATAAACTGCATCAAAGTTCAGGATTACTTTGAAATGATTTTTTTTAATAAGTATGCAATCTTTTTAGATTAAATTATATAAATATGGAGAGACTGGCTCTTAATCTTAAAGAAAAGCAAAATTTAAAAATAGAACTGTAGTAAAACAAATGAATATAGCCGGGAAAAGAAAATTTACTCGTAGTATCAATTTAAAGCAAAGTTTTAAATTGATTCGCATTGATTTTTTATTCTTTTGTCAATTGAATTATTGTTACCAGCAGAGTTGTTGGGTTAGTTTTTTAACTCATCGAGAGTTTTTGAACAAATTGTAGCACTGGTGCGGGAGGGCTTGGATCAACGAACGATTGGTAGAAATTGAAATTTAAACCAGTCTACGGTTTCTAGAATATACAGAAGGTTTGTGGAGACAGGTTCTTACAGAGGGAGACCGGTCGTTATGACCGATTTATTGTTACAACTTCCCTGCGAAATCGTTTCCTCACGTCAGTTAACATCAAAACAGAGCTTAATGAAGTGCGTGGAGTAAATGTGAGTGCACGAAAAATAAGAAGAAGCTTAAAGGAAGCGGATATCATCCCTTTTAGACCAGCAAATGGTCCAAAGTTTTCTGTAGCTCACAGACAAACTCGCTTAAGATTTGCGCGTGATCACCTAAATTGGACAGAAGAGCAATAGGCCTCCGTATTGTTCACGGACGAGTGTAGGACATGTTTATATGGTGCAGATGGTCGCAGAAGAGTCTATCGTCGACGTGGGGAGCGATATGCTCAAAGTTGCATTGAGGAGCGTGTTCCTTTTGGAGGCGGTTCGTGTATGGTCTGGGGTGGCATATCGATGAACGGGCGAACAGAACTTGTGTTCATAGACATGGTCCGTCAAAACGTAAATAGAAGGGGTTTGACTGCACATCGCTAAATAACAGAGATCTTAGAAGATCACGTGGTGCCTTACATGGGATTCATAGGCGAAAATTTTACTTTAATGCAGGATAATGCTCGGCCGCACGCTGCTGTATAAGTTCGACAATATTGCGAAGAGATTGGGATACGTACAATGAATTGGTCAGCACGCAGCCCGGATCTTAATCCCATTGAGCATGTTTGTGACAATTTAAAAAGAGCTGTATATGCGAGAAATCCTGTGCCCACGACAGTGGCAGCACTAAGAACAGCACTTTCAGAAGAATGGGACAATATTCCACAAGATCTTTTAATAACCCTAATAAAATCTATGCGGAACCGATTAGAATCCGTAATAAGGGCACGTAGAGGTAATACACCTTATTAAAACATAAATAAACCCTTGCATTAAGTTTGTGTCTATTGTTAAAAAAAAATTTTTATTAAACCAATTTTCCTTATATATCTGTTTTTTTCTTCAAAAAAGCCTTACGGTCCTTTCCAGTGCACAAACTTAAACTTAAGGATATGACCCTACGCTGTTTTAAAGTTCACGAACCAATCTAGAGGTTTCAATTTTAATCTGTATAGAAAGTTTGCATACTTGGTTAAAATATTTATTTCAAAGTTGTCTATTACTTTGATGCAGTTTATGACTCCGTCAGTGTAGTATAGATAAATGTGTTATTATTAAAAAACAAACAAACAGGGTACATTATAATGGGCTGAGACATTTTTATCATATTTTAGACTTCTGGTACTAATTATCTTCTAGTGATCGGGATCCGAATTAAAAAAAAAATACTAAAAAGTATTATGTTTCAGGTCGATTTACAGCTACGCCAATATTTAGGCTATTGTTATTTCTATTTACGTTAAAATACCTATAGTTGGTCAGAGTGGAACAAGTGATAACTGCCAAGTTGTTTTGTTGGCTAATCAACTTCGACTCGTAAACGAATTAAAATAAGACGTTCATGTTTCATTTTAAAATTGCGTGGGATTACAAACAGAAAAATACTTTCTGTTTTTATTTCTTGCCCACATCCCCAGATTAGTATTATATTGTAAACATTTCATCTATACAGATTGATTTTTATTCACTTCGTGATAATATGTTTCAACGCTTTTATAAATGGAACTACTGATTCATCTGACGGAATTTTTTCATCATATGCATACATTCAACACGAGTTAATCTGTATAAAATTCAAATTTGGAGACATGCTGACACTATATTTCAACCAGAAACTTGTCAAATTAATAATAAAATTATTTTTAGAAAAAAAAATAAAACCGACTTCAAACAACACCTACATGTTCAATCCCTAACTAAAAAGTCGAAAATAATATTTTAATTACTTCATAGCAAAGAACATTAAAGGGGACTCAACGCAATCCTTGATACCTATAATACTTTACTATTTATAGTTTTTAATTAGTTATTTTGGAGTCGGTAACCTTTAGTGGGAATTAATTGTGTATAAATATATTCAATATGGGTAGACCTACTAAATGTGCTGCGCAAATGAGACAGCGCCGCGCCGTTTGAAAGAAAGTAGATACGAGAGGTAAGATTGTAAATAGAGATATAAAGTCCTTGTCAACACTTTTGCTGATCGCTAAACCCTGAATCCCAGAAACCCCAAATCAAAACAAAAAAGTAATGATCTACCGACAATAAAGAATCATCAAAAATCATAATTTAACTGACCGAGCAATCGCTCAGATATACAAAAAATAAACAGTGGTGCTGTAAAGGCAGGTTTAAGGCCGCCCGTTGCTGTTGTAATTTCTCACGACCATAAAACCTCCAACTTGGCTTAACGACTACCAAATTATAGTGATAATCATAGTCTACTGCTTCTAAAGAATGAAGATGCTGAAAATGAAATGACGCAAATGGTCACTCATCAAGGGCCACTTCGTTTCTAACAAAAAATGAATTTTGAAAATCACTTCGCACTTGTAGCATGGACATGTCAATGTCAGATAATTCGTCGCAAAAGACATCGACGTGTTGCTTTACACGTCATCACTTCTTGCATACGTTTTGTTACAAAATATACAATTGAAGCCAAACCACTACATCATTCTTTATAAAAAAAATATGGGACCCCATTTCGGAGTATACCCTTTCGAATAAAAGAAGAATTTTCCAAATTGGTTTATAAATGACCGAGTTCTGTCGTAACAAACATACAACCACTGAACCATTTCTTATAATAAAAAAATGGGACCAATTTCAGAGTATACACTCTCAAATAAAAAATAAAAATTCAAAACGGTTCATATATGCCCGAGTTAAGAGGTAACATAAAAAAAAAAAAAAAACATACGACCCGAATTGATAATCTCCTCCTTTTTGAAGTCGGTTAAAAAATAAAGCATCTCGAGCAGTAGATCTGTATAGACGTATGTTCAGAGCGAGCGAGTCAAAAGTTGATTACTTTCTAATTTTGCTGTCAGGAGCAGGGTTACTTTTTTACATTGCAGATAAAAGTAATCTGAATATACAGAACACAGAAAAAGTATCATAGGACATACGTAGGTGCAACAAACCTAATTTTAATGTACCATTTTTCATTATCATTTTTTCTGACTGATTTAATGCATACCTAAATTTAATTTATAGTCCGGTGGGTAACAGCCAGCTTTCCGATTTATGATCTCCATATTTGTTCACCTATTCAACATTTTGAGGCACTCTCCAACAAGATTTTGTTGATAATTTTCAATAAGTTATTTTTATTGTAATATTGTTGTCTTATTTAAATTGTAGACAGCTACTGATTCTGATGTGGTTTGGTATGACTCTAATTCAAATGTAATTTCAATTTATTGTTTCCTCTCTGCCCAGTGGTAGCTGTCATGTAACTCATCCTTTTTTTTTTTTTTTTAAAAGCACCCGTCATCACAGGGTGTTGTGCCAGTCTCCCCTAACGTGGTCAGGGACCTTTTTTATCTTTTTATTTTTAGTAGCAAAGATTTATTTTTTCATTTCAACTTAACATTATTTCTAGGTGTACATTGTTTGGCATTATATTATATTATAATTTTATCTAATAATAGCAATTTACAATTTTATCACATTAATAATAATCTTAATAATAATAATAATAAGCCCCCTAAAATCCTACCTTACGTCCGAATCGAACATCAGACTCACGTGGGGGGCGGACACGCGTACTTATAAAACTTACGCGGCTAACAAGGAAAGGTAAACCCTTTATGGAGATGAGTAAAAAAGTATATAATTTACGGTCGCTGCCCGGGGGTCGCCGGGGCACACTTGGAGCTGATGCTGAGTGTCTCAGCATGCGAACCATCAGCGATGCGGAGTTGAACAGGTGGCGGGCTCCCATCGACAAACATGTTACAGCTGACTACTTAGGCGAGGATAGTAGCTCGTTGATTTCATCGATTCCTTCTACTCGCCCTTCCTATATGACAAGAAGAACATCTACCTTGTCCACTAGTACGTCTAACAGTGTTGTGCAAAGTGTCAATTTAGACTCACAATTTGCACCCACCTTGGACAACAATTCTTCGATGCGCAGACGATGGACACCTGAAATGAATAAGTTCATAATGCGTACTTACCTTCAATTAACTACACTTAACACGGACACAAAAAATTATCTCGAACCTCTACACACTAAATTCATAGAAAAATTTCCCCATATGCAAGTAAGCAGACAAAGAATAGGAGATCAACGTAGAGCAATCGTTCGCAATAAATTGTTGCCGCAGGATACAATAGACCAGATATATAACGAAATTAAGACAGAATTAAGCCAATTACAATTAAGCTACTATTTACAGCAAATGCACAACGATTCTGAACGAGTTCTGACAACTGGTAACCCGACACAAACTCACCATAACACACCTGAAACACAAAAAACACAAAATACAAAACAAACCCGAATAAAATGGACGACTGAACAAAATGAAGCAATAATACGGTCGTACTACCGAATAACAAACTTAGGTACTAATGAAACAGCTTATAGACCACTACTACATGCAGATTTTATTAGTAAATTTCCTTTCCTAAATCATTTAAGTGAACAACGAATAGCAGATCAGAGGAGAGTAATAATTAATAACAGGTATATTAGTAAAGACAGGTTAAATGCAATAAAAGAAGAAGTAATAGTAGAACTAGGAATAAGCAATAACAATCTAGGCAATACTATCAACATTGATTCTAACACCGATTTAAATATTAATGAATATAACAATGAAAATTTGGAGACCTCGTTAAACATAAATAATAGGCAAGAATTAGGTCAAAATCCTAATGTAAACTTAGAAAGACTACCACAGATAGATGAAACTTTCCAACAGGCATTACAGTTTTATAAAGATTCGGAACCTACAAATAGACCCTACATACCCAAACAAAAATCATCAAAAAAACTTGCGAGCATTGTTAATTACTTAAACACAATAATTCTTCCTGAAAATACTGATGTATACACAAATTTTAATACATTACAAACTGTCATATATTGTGCGGTTTGGACCGCTGCTAAAGTTAATGGAGCACGGTTAACACTTCAAAACAAAGAAACCCTACAACAAACAACAAAAGAATATAAACCAAAATGGCAACAGCGACTAGAAAATAAACTGGAAGACCTAAGAACAAAGATAGGCAGACTTACACAATTTTGTAATGGCAACAGAAGTAAAAATGTAGTTAGACATGCTTACAAGATTATAGAACAATATAAAAGTCATACTGTACATGAAGAACCAAACACACAAATTACACACACACTAGACACTCTGAAACAAAAACTTGCAGTTACAACAGGTAGATTACAAAGATATAAGGCGTGCACATTAAGGAAACAGCAAAACATACAATTCACTCGAAATGAGAAACTTTTCTACCGTAACATCAAACAAGCAACCACCAACACACCGAGAAATAGTACGAATGACGATGTTCATAACATCCCCACAGCAGATACATTACAAAATTTCTGGGCAGGAATATGGACAGACCCCATTGAACACAATGATGATGCTGACTGGATACATACACAAACCTCAAACACTGACTCACACATACACACAATGACATATGAGCATGTTCCTGTAAAAACTTTTCTAGAAGTACTGCGAAAGTTACACAATTGGAAATCACCCGGTTCAGACTATATTCATAGTTATTGGTATAAAAAGTTCACATCTGTACACAGTTACTTGCACAATTATATAAATATATTTATCCAAGACCCCACCAAAGTACCCACATACTTAACACTAGGCAGAACATACATGATTTCAAAAGACAGTAATGACTTATCAAACCCAGCTAAATACAGACCTATTACTTGCTTACAGACTCTATACAAAATCATAACAGCTTGCATTTCAGCTTTAATTTATGAGCATATTAATACCAATAATATATTAGCAGAACAACAAAAAGGGTGCAGAAAATTTAGTCAAGGATGTAAAGAACAATTAATTATCGACTCTGTTATTCTTAAACAAGTCCAGCGAGAGCGATCAGACCTTTTCAGTATGTATATCGACTACAAAAAAGCTTACGATTCTATCCCTCATTCTTGGTTAGTTAAAGTTCTCGAAATTTACAAAATTCATCCGTTAATTGTTATTTTTTTGAAAACCGTTATGTCCAAATGGTCTACCATACTCACACTCACTACCCCGTCCCTAACAATAGAAACAAATGCGATTGAAATACAAAGAGGTATTTTTCAAGGAGATACCCTTAGCCCACTATGGTTTTGTCTTGCTTCAAATCCTCTTTCTGAAATACTTAATTCAACTTCATTAGGATACCCTTTAAAAATTACGGACAGCAACACCCAAAACATGTTAAATCACCTTCTTTATATGGACGACATAAAACTATACGCAAAAACTGAAACTCAATAGTATGAACTAGCTACCATAACAGAACAATTTACAAACGATATAAAAATGGAATTTGGTATAGACAAATGCAAAATAAATTCAATTAAAGCAGGGCAGAACTATAAACATGATTATACATTAGATACAGGAGCACATATAAAATCACTAGATGAGCAAGACGCCTACAAATATTTAGGATATAACCAGTCTCTACAAATACACCACAAAGAAACTAAACTGCAGCTGACACAACAATTTCAACATAGACTAAACACGATTTTAAAAACACAACTCAACTCACGGAACACTGTAAAAGCAATCAACACCTTTGTCATTCCTCTACTCACTTATTCTTTTGGAGTAATCAACTGGACCAAGACCGAGCTTAAACAACTACAAAGGAAAATTAACACAGCAATGACAAAATTTCGTAAAAACCACCCTAGATCATGTTTGCAAAGATTGACACTGCCTAGAATAGAAGGAGGTCGAGGACTCATCGACATTGTAAACCTACACAATAAGCAAATCACTACACTTAGACAATATTTCTACACCAAAACTGAATCATCTACACTACATAAATCAATAGTACAAAACGATTATAAGCTCACTCCACTTAACCTTAAAGATACTACACAACAGAAAAATGAAAAGCTTGTAGATGATAAAACTAAGTTAACCGAATGGAATCAAAAGTCTCTACATGGAAGACATCGCCAAGATTTATGCAACCTAAATGTCGACAAAGAGGCGTCGAACGCGTGGCTAAACCGAGGTGAACTTTTTCCAGAGACTGAGGGTTTTATGATAGCAATACAAGACCAAGTAATTGAAACCAAAAACTACAGAAAATATATTATTAAAAATTTACCAACAGATATCTGCAGAAAATGTAATAGTTCATCAGAAACAATACAGCACATTACAGGCGCATGCAAATCTATAGCCCAAACCGATTACAAACATAGACATGACCAGGTTGCTAAAGTTATACATCAAAAACTTGCACAACAGTTCAAACTTATTGACACACCTACACCACCATATTATAAATATAACCCAGAGACTATTCTAGAGAACCACACTACAAAACTTTACTTTGACCGTGCCATCCTCACAGATCGAACAATTCATTACAATAGACCAGACATTACATTAGTAAACAAAACAAATAAAACCGGATACCTTATAGATATTGCTGTACCAAACACACACAATCTTCAAACAACAATTGCAGAAAAATTAACTAAATACATAGAATTAAAAGATGAAATTAGTCGACTTTGGCACCTTGAAAAAGTAGTAATCGTTCCCATAGTCCTCTCTGCAACAGGAGTTATACCTAAACAGTTACACCAATCTCTCAAAACTCTCAACATTCCACCTAAAACCTACCACCTTCTACAAAAAGCAGTAATACTGAACACGTGTAGATTAGTTAGAAAATTTTTACAGTGCACAGCCGACAACACACCCATACACAACACACCAACACCACACGATATACCCATTAATCCTACACAAACCATTAGTGATACTGATGTACACTTGGCTTAGGCCCGTGCCATCAGTTTTACCGGCTAGCCGAGAAAAATAAAAACAAAAACAAAATAATAATAATAATAATCTAGTTCTTATCACAGTAGTTTACATATGTATAATGACTCAATTTTTATTTCTTTCAATAGCTCGTTTTGCCATTTTTACACAATATTTTAGAAATAATTTTTGACAGTTTTTGTCCTTAATTAGGGTGTTAGCGCTACTCTCCCTAACCTCGGTGCCTAGTTCTTGTTCTAAGTTAAATTTGTCTGTCATATTGGCAGGGCAGTCAAAGAGAATGTGTGGTAGTGTTTCGGGAGTATTTGGGTCACAGATGCAGGATGGGCTCTCCTTACACCTAAAGCGATTTAGGTATGAAGAGAACCCACCGTGCCCCGTTAAGATTTGTGTCAAGATCATGTCGGTTGGGAGGTTCTTAATGATGGAATGGGCCTCGATAGCGTCAGGAAGAAACATTTTGGTTACCTTTGCCACCTCCGAGCTTTGATACCTTTTGTTCCATTCGTTCAAAGCATCCTGTTTCAGCTGTCTTTTGATGTAAGAGATTGGGCACTTGTCGTAGTTAGGCTTAGTTTTGCTTCGTGTCGCAGCTTCTTTTGCCAGTTGATCGGCTCTCTCGTTCCCGTCGATTCCCGCATGTGCTTTAATCCAAAATAAGGACACAACTTTATTTTGCATTTCGCATATGTCCAAGTTTGTTCTTATATCCACAGCTAGGGCATGGAGGGAGTTGCTGTTGGAGACTGTTTCAAGAGCCGATCTGGAGTCGCTAAATATCGCGTATTCAGCGTCTTTCCCTTTGCGAGCCACCCACGATGCCTCGCATATGGCGAACAATTCAGCCTGGTAAACGGTGCAGTAAGACGAGAGCTTGAATTTGCGGGCACCAGTTTCCACCCCATTATGCCATACGGATAATGAGGCTCCAACTTTGCCCTCGATCTTACTCCCGTCAGTGAAAATTTTTACTGCACCGCTTACTTTTACCATGAGGTCTTCATTGGTATGTATGGCAATGAATTCCCGCCTTATATGCTTAGCTGGATGGGGCTTTCCTGCGTAAGGTACCTGGGTCTCAATCTCCACGTCATCTTGCGCTTGCCGAAGACCCCGTCTATATTCATATAGAGAGGCATTTTCTCTAATGAGAATGTCGAGCGGCAGTATTCCGGCAAGCACAAGGGACGCATGGAGCGAAACCGTTTTATACGCCCTGCAAATCCTTTGTGCGAAGGGTCGCTGGACTATGTTGAGCCTTTTCTTCGTCATCACCTTATTTGATTGTCCTGCCCATGCGCTTGCAGCATATGTTATGACTGGAACAATGGTGGCGTTATAGATAGTTTTTACAATTTCCGGATGTAAGCCCCAGCTGGTTTTCGCTGCTTTGGTGAGCTGCTTCCAGACGTTTAATGCTTTGTTGCTCACATTTGCAACATGAGCATTAAACGTCAGGCCAGCATCAATAGTTAGACCCAATAGTTTGATCTCCCTGGACAGGGCAATGTCTATCCCGCCCATGACCAGACGCGGGGTGTCGTATTTAAGCTTTCTAGTAATGACCATTGCGTTAGTTTTATGAGGTGCGAATTTCAGCTTATTTGCAACACCCCACGCTCGGACATGCTCGAGAGCGGCATTACCCCGTCTCTGGATATCCACTGCCTCGTCTGCCGAGAACACCAGGACCACATCGTCAGCAAACGCTTGACAATGTACTCCCGGCCCTCCCAGGCTCCGAAGCAGCGGGTCCAGAATGAGGTTCCAAAGTATTGGGCCGCCTATAGAGCCTTGGACACAACCTTTATTGGTTTGTTTGCTCTTCTGGTAGCCAGCGTATCTCAAGTTTATTGTTCTGTCACAAAGGTAGCTGTGCATAATCTTACGGAGTGGTTCTGGGCACTCTTCTTCAGACAATCTGACCTTAATTTTTGGCCACCAAGCACTGTCGAAGGCCCCCTCTATGTCCAACGACACCATTGTGATAAGTTTGCCTTTAGCAAGCTCACCTCTCACATGTGCCATTAGGTCATAGAGGGCGTCCTCGGTTCCGCGCTGTGGCATAAAGCCATATTGCCGACAGCTAACTCATCCTTGAGGTCAACATTTTCAGAGGGGAATCGAATAAACTAGTTTTTTTAGTCTGAAATGTTTGACCTTTAATTAAAATGCTGTGTCTCATTATGTTACAGGCACGTACCCACCAACTGCTGATCCACAACAAGGAGTTGTTGGAACACATCGCCGCTCTAGTTGCACATTTACAAGAGCGAGAGAGAGGATCCTCTCGACCAATCAGCGCTCAGCAATTGACACTCTTGCCCCAGGTACGTTATTTTCGTAATTTATACATAAAAATATTTGACATATAAATTCAAACGCAAATGAATGACAGACTAAGCAAAATTTTTATCTGCATTTTCAAAAAGTATTTTAATAATAAATTGAGGTTAAATTTAATACATTATTTTATCAAAAAGTCTTACGTCTGCGTTGGACATTTGTGGTTTTATTTAAAAATACTACACATTTTTTGAGGGTTGTTAAAAAGTCTTAATTTTAATCTATTTCTTCAATATTGTTTCTCATCGAATGTGTAGCCCATCTCTTATTGTATTTGTTTTTGTTTGTGTTTTATGTTCCATAGTAACAAATTGCTACATTTTATTTGCATTTTTGAAGGCATGTGCGTTGTGTATTTCATCCGGTATGTTGTAACTACAAAATAATGAAGATTGTTTGATTGTTTACCGTATTATTTTTTACGTAACCGATAGCTTGATTTTTTTACTTTACTACCTTCTACTACTTACCTAATTTGAAGTTTAAAATTGTAAAATTCTGTTTGTGATTTTTTTGGCTTTTAGTGCTAAGGACATTTCATACAATTCCATAAGCAATGTAATAAACACCTCCTACAGTTTAAAGAATTAGTTTAGCTGTTATAATATAATAGTTGACAAATGCATGGTTATGATTTGTACAAATACAAATTTTCATATATACTAAAGTCATACGCTCAATTTTATAATTTACTGCTTCTTGTGCGCTTGAATGGAGCTTAAATAAGCGATGCTTTGTCTACTGACCGACAATGATTGCATGTCATTAAACAAACGCAGCGTTGTCGATTTGTTAACAGAACTTCGTTTGTTGGTACATAAACTTCATTCAAGTGTACAAATCAAATGAAATGAAAGCGTTCGTGTGAAGGACCACTACAGAAACAGTAGGCGTTAGTAGTATAGACACAGAACGCAATATGAATCATTGTCAATATTTTTAAGAGAAAAGTAGGAATCTACTATATTGCATTAAACATTTTAACTATGTTGTATGGATCAACTATTATATTGCTAATAAAAGGTAAAACAAAATGTAATTTGCAAAAGTTGGTTTTATTGACAAATAATTTTGTACCCTTTAAACATTAAGCCAATGATTTCAAATTTTAGTCTGGGGCAGGTGGCAGGCAGACCCTGTAAAGTTTCATCCGCAAAACTTTAATTAACCGCAAATTATTGAAAACTGCTCGAAATTTCTCCTAAATGATCACCACACATTCATTTAAACGATTCAAATAACAAGTCTATTTGAATCGCGTGCATATTTGAAATGAGCGAAGCAAATTTAGCGAATAATATCATGTAACTTAATTATACATATTGGCAAATTCTAACGGTTTTTGACTAAGTATGCCCGTAATTGAACTGTCGTATGTGTTTTAATTCTATACGTAGGTACCAATGACAGTGGAGTAACGAAATAAATGGCTATGTTTGCTTTCGTGTCGCTCCTCAATCACATACCTAAGCTTCATAGATTGACACGCCATTTGTCGTTTTCGCTACTCGACCCCTATCTAACAGGACATTTTCGTTTTTGCTCTTAGTTTCCCATAGATTTTCCCATTTATATGCATTTAATACCTGACACATTTATCTGATAATTGGCTGAATCGGAAGCTCGTGTTGTTTTAGCTCGTTACCAAAGTTTGTCGCATGGCTTGCAGCTTCTTGATGTTAATAAAATTGAAAGTGTACCGTTATAATCACTCCACGTACTAAATTAATTTGAAATTAACGCGGCTTTATATTTAAAGCTTTAATTAATGTGGCTGTAGTTTTCTGTAGTTAGATTTGTTTCGATAAGTAGAATATGACATTATTTTAAATTGAACAACTACTACAGCTGTATATTTATTTCCTTTTATTGCTGCTGGATTCAGGCTAAAACTGACAACGTTACCAAAGATACTATGAAGCCGGATAACAAGCCATTGTGCAACGGAAACCACTCGCCTACTAGCACTGAAGCTCTGATTAATTTAATCACGCAGACTACGAAAGTTAATCAGAACATGGAAAACAATAACTTGCGAATGTCACCGTTCTGTGTTACGGTTCCAGAGGCAATCAATGGAGCAAACACAGCTCCTTGTTTTGAAGGCATGACTAATGAACAAATACAGAACTATCTGATATCCAAGTTCCAAAATATGACATTGCCAAATGACACTGATGCAAAGCTTCCCACTGTAAACTACAACCAACAGTTCTTTCAGAATTGCAATGCTTTTCCTAATATACCACCGTTGACAAATCATTACAGTAATTCTGATTTAGCAAGTCTCATGAATCACAAGATATACAAAGATATAGGTAGCTCGACTGACGAACTCGGAAACTTAGCTCAGGCTATGAGCTTAGGCCAGTCCGAAAACTCACTATACAGTACTAGCCAGCCGACCACTTCGAAAGATTCTTCTCCTGAGGGATTCAGCTCGGATGAAGGGCTGCCATTTATAATGCCACTGTCCCATAACTGCACGCTAACTGCTACTGGTGACGATGGTCGCGTAAGGCTGATTGTACCCGTGAGTCCCTCTGAGAGTACTTCAGAGGTTGTGGAACCGAAGGCTGAAGCTCCAAGCGCTTCTGGACATACACTGAAGGTGCCAGGTCAAGAACGCTCTACCACTTTGCTAGCGCCCACTGCGCCTATCACTCGTACCACGAGTGAGAAGGTGCCGAACCGCAGCGAAATGATGACAGCTCTTCGAGCCCAATGGACCAGACACACAACTAAGTAAGATCGATAAATAATATCGGACAAACGCTGCGTATATTCAATTTGAGTCAAGTTACCTACACATTATTTACTTAGATGTGTCTTCTTGAAATGTCTAATTCTCGTGATGTTTGTATAAAGAACGTATATATTTATATTTTATATGTACTCTATTATTGTTTTAAAATAGATAGTATGCTCGTTGGAATGGGAGACTAAAAATGGTGCCAAATTTTGCCACATCTAGGTGATCGGCGTTAAATGGAATAGAGTAATTGAATGAAGTTTATTTACCTACATATCGTGTTCACCTATCCTAGTCCTCAAGTTATTTTTGTATTGTATCCATATCGATAAAAACATATCCTTTATCATATCGCCTTTAAAATAGGTTTTAGGTTTATGAGCCATACTGTTATAGTATAAAGTGCAAATCGGAGCGATATTTATGATTTCGATGAACCATAAAAATGTAATAGTCCATTATCTGTTAGAGTTTATGCTTTTCTGTGACTTAGCAGTCCTTATGATAATTGTGTTAAAAGTATAATGTTTACTTTAATATACCTACCGCTAATATTGCAATATATACTTATTACGCAATATTAGCCGCAGGATTGCAAGTTGTATTAAAATGTTATATTCGAGTCAGACAATCTTGCTAAGTTTTACTTATATATGTGACAGTATCGATGTCAATAGCGAATAATTATTATGATTTTACGTTCATTAAACGTTGTTAAAATGTATAATTATATTCATAACTATTATGTTTTTTAATATAATAATACAGATAGAATACTACCACGTTTATCTAATAGCTAAAATTAGTGAATGTTTATCAATACAATATAATAATAATGCATGTTGAGTAAATAAAGATGAAGAGTCAAATAGTTGTATTACAAAATAAAAATGTTTAAAGCTTTTACGTCTATCTGACGATATTATTGTTTCGACTTCATTCAATAATACAGTGCGATTTGTTAAATATAAAATAATAAAATAGTTATAAATTGTTTAAACTACAAAATACAAGATTACTTATTAATTCATTTGACTCTAATAGATCTGGGGCAGTCTAAGTACCTACTTAGAATACTATGGAACTCAACTGCATTATAATTTGCGCTAAAGTTCAGTTAAGAATTAAAAAGACCAAAGTACATTATGAAAGAGTATTTAATTAATATTATTTAAACTTTTCAGCATTAATTTTTAGATCGTAAATTATTATTGGTTAAGTCATTTCTGACATCCAATACATACTAGGTTAGTGGGTGAAGAGATTTTATTCAACAATCTAGTCAATAAAGTAGTATTTAAAATATCACAATATCTGAAATTTAATCCTTTATATTTAAGGGAACTTTGACATTGGGAAATTTAATATTTAGTTTATTTTTTGATTGATTTGAGGATGACTCAAAATAAAAAGATTTACATTTATTACATACAAATGATGAATATCATTATCACCGTTTTTAGGATGAAAATACATTAATTCTTTCAACATCGATTTTTCTTTACCTATATTATGTTTTGTAACTTTATCTTTGATATTTTGAAGACATTTGGTCATAGGTAAGTTAAACATTGCCTATTTACGGTAACCGAGCCTGGTGATCAACACTCATCCTTTTAATATCCAAAATTTGCTTTAGGTATCTAGTTGAGCAATAATGGCCTAGTACCTACTATACTTTTTATATCAGTTCATCGTACAT
The DNA here is from genome assembly GCA_963082885.1 of Parascotia fuliginaria. Lineage (NCBI taxonomy): Eukaryota > Metazoa > Arthropoda > Insecta > Lepidoptera > Erebidae > Parascotia > Parascotia fuliginaria. The sequence goes on from OY720170.1 coordinate 10,014,004, forward strand.
TGATTTAAATTTAAAATTGATGTAAGACCAGTTGTTCTAAGTAAGTACATTAATTAGATTAATACACAAGAGATAATTATTAGTTGTTTATGCTGGCGCATGAGAGGGATTACGATCTGTGTATGCAGGACAATATGTCCACTTGCGTATCCATCATTACGTATGCAAGCAATCGCATGTAAACATCTGATTGTATTCACTACTGACTCATTTGCATATTAACATTAAAATTAAACATAGGTAAGTGCGAATGGTTATTAACGCACTTATTAATTTTCAAAATTTTGTACCATCTCAGCCATTGCATGCCTATTGCTGAAAGTCTTTTTCCATACAGAGAAGACATGAGCATTGATACTCACATTTTCTTAACGTGGATTGATGATTTTAGAATTATGTTTTCTTATCAATATGTTCACTTATTATTTATTAAAAAAAAACAAATTAAATATCGATTTTGGCATATGTATGTTTTCATCCTTATGAATATTTTATTTATTAGGGAACAACAAACAGCTACAACATAGGTAAAATGTTTACAAGGACTTAGTAAACACACAGTTAACAATATTATAGCACACTACGAATAGATGATTAATATCATCATTAATATCAGACGAAAGAAAATTGTTGCATGTGCTGAGCTTCCTAGTGACTTTTGTTCGTTATCCAAAGTACAACTCAAGTTCTTTACTTACCTATACAAATGCAAAGCAAACTGTGCAGTTTACTTCTGTATAACGGTTTAGCGTATGAATTAAAATGTTATTAATAGAATGTACCTATACTTATTAACATTTCTGAATGTAGTCTGGTAAATGAATTCAATAAATGTTATACTTTACAATTTGAATATTATTAGACGTTTCAACATGTATTCAATAGTTCGTAAGCACGTAAAATTTGTTTCAAAGTATATCAGTGTTCTCTGTGTTTATAATACAAAATAAAATAAATAGTAGTTACAAGCGATGTCAATGTTTCAAGCAGTAACCGTTAAATGTTCAGTGTTAAAATAACGTAACCGTAAAGTAGGAAATAGCCAATGTTTACGCATATATCTGTTAGTAGTGAGCTGTTAAAACTATATACTTATTGTGACTATTTTAGTTCAGAGCTGTCAGCAAACAATAGACATAAATGGTAACTAAATAAAATAGTATTCAACAATGTTGTATCATTCCATACCAATAAACATAATCTGGTCATCACAATTATTGTTTTAATATATCACCGATCCCTTTAATACTAAATATCCAATACTTCGTGGGATAAACCTATCCCAGTGAAACTAGAAATAAAAACCATTAAAACATATTTGCCTTTTTAAATGATTTCCTATACTGGCTGTAAACTATTTCTATTTTAACAGAAAGTCAAAATATTTTGATTTTTATGACTATGCTAAGAAATTACATAAAGCTAAAATAAGCTTTAAAACTTTATTGTATATATAATCATTCATAAATCATAATTGCTTTAAAAATGACGTAGTTCACCCAGAACACCCGTCTGGAGAGCAAATTGATAGGTGCTCAACGTGGACTAAGCAAGGTGCTCAAGGTGCAGGTGCTCTCCTGACGAGTGCTCTGGGTGAACTACATCTTAAGAATATGTCATTATTCTCAAAAAATATTTAAAAAGTAACGTATAATAATAAGCTCTTTTGACACTTTGGACTAAGTGTTAGATAATTACTGCAAACTAAGAAAAACTTTAGTAAAGAAGTTCGTTGCTAAGATAAGTTTGAAAAGCTTGCAACCGACCGACGGGCTAATTTGTCATTACCTTTTGAATACGCCAGCGTAGTTAAAGTTACGAATCCGTCTGCGTAGTTATACTAGCTCCCTATTACAGCTAACTTTCTAGACAAAATGGTAGTTAATTGAATTCGCCATAAATCCAATAATGTCTCCTAATTGATGTGAATGTAATGGGTGGGTAGCGTTGACATTGCAAAATACTTACAGAGATATGATAATTAGGTTTTATCCTCAGGTACAAATAGGGGTGTGGTGCAGTTGTTTTTCAAGTGTGGAGGTAGCGCACCTTATACCTCCACCCATAGGGAGAATACTCTGACCAGGCTAGGTGATAGTGCCTGGCGGGCTACTGCCCAACAGTTGGTAGTCGGGACTTGTATATATAGTTAGTTGGTGTGAGAATGTTAATATCGCGATTTAGACTTCTATACATCTTGTATGGGAGAGGTCTAAATTTGTTGACAGCACCATCTTTTGATTTCTATGCTGTAAACTCGTAGTCGTCGTCTTCACTTGGATTTTCTCTGTGTGTCATTATTGACCAGATAGATTTAAATGAAAGGCGTAAATTCATAAAATTTTCTTATTTCTAAAATAGAGATAATACTGTTTCTACTTGTCTACAAATAAAATCAAACTAAAACTTTTCATTCATAGATTACGAATGATGCTTGTGAACGTCAAAATAATAAACACAAAATGTCAGCTAGAAACAAACAACCAAACAAACTCTTTCGCTTTATATACTTGCTTTCCGCGTCGCGGTTTCATCCGCGTCTTTGCTTACTCCTATGCTTCCGTCGCCCAGATAGACAGTTTGCTGACGAGGTACAGCCATGAGAAGAACTAGCAAGAAACTGACCTCTCTCTTTATAATCGCCAGATTGTGAAACTTTTAATGAGATACAATTTCAATCACCTGAGAGAAACGATCTATGTAATACATAATACTTAGACCGCCGTTCTTAAACATAACTTAATTAGATCTAAGACATATACCTAGCCAACGAATAAACAGAATACACACAAAAATAGTACAGTACAATTGTGTAGCCACAAAACGCTGACTTAGCTATATGGTATATTCTAGTTTTGTAGTTATCTGTATTCGTCCTCTAACATTATACATGGAAAGGAAATACCATCTACCTAATTTAATACACGTTAATTCTAGTAATTTTTATATTTGGGCAGTATTGTCGTTGGACATTTTTAGGGTTTCATATTTTTATCACTTGGACATGCCTTCAGACATTCGTATGTTTGGGCATAAGTCGTGCAAAGGTAATGTAAGAACTGTACTCGTATCTCAAATCATAAATCAACATTTTTTTAGATTATATGTATGTTATGAATAGTAACAGAACTCTACCAAATCACAAGTCGCTGACAATAATTTGAAATTGATATCCCGGATTGGTTGAGATTTTACTACTATTTTTGAGATGAAATTACTATGAGGTTCATAATATAAAAGTATTAATAATACGTTCTATATTTATTTATTAAAACTCGATACAGTGTAACGTATTTGCGGCTAAATATATTTTGCGCATATATAACAATAGAAAGATTTCAAAATAACAATCTTTCCAGTTAATCGATAATAATTTTAATACTGAATAAATTGCAAATGAACCGATAAATTAAACTATAAAATATCGTTTGTTATTATCATTTAAATCTTGTTTGAGAGATATGTGCCACTTTTTGCTTTACAGTGTGTTTTAATAATATTATCAGCCTGTTTTACTATCCCACTGCAGGGCAAAGGCCTCTTCTCATATAGAGAAGGTATGAGCATTAATCGCCCCGCTTGCTCAAGGCGGATTGGCAATTTCAGACTTTTAAGTCCAGGTTTACTCACGATGTTTTCCTTTACCGTCAGTCAGAAATATCCAAGATAAACTTAGAAAGTACATAATATGACTTGAAAAATCACATTGGTACTGGCCCGGATTCGAACCAACTACCTCGAATTTACGAAGCAGGTACCTTATCCACTGGACCATTTCGACTTTGTGTGTTTTAATATCCAGAATAGAAAAGATTAAAAAAATGTATGGCATTAACATAAGCTAACGTCAACATTGTTGCTACCTAATTTCAATGGATTCTATTAGCCACTTGTCTAGGTCCTCACTTCAGATATTTGAATGCCACGACATATTCTGTACAATCGAATAGGTATAGTCCACCACATAATTATTTGTTTTACCACTATTGTCAAAATTTTCATCAAAATTCAAATTCATTAAAACTCAATATGACAGTGACAATTTATTGTCACTGTACTGAGGTAACTTGCAAGCAAAAATAGACATTATTGTTTTGTGATACGCAAATGACATTTATTCTTAGGGTGGTAAAGCAATTTTTTGGTCAACTATACAAATAAGATGCTGAAAATGTAAGTGCAATGTTAAGGCTGCCCACCTACGTCAGACTTTTTGTAGGACAGGTAATCGGGTTGATTTTTCCTCCGATTCTTATGAACGATTTTGTGGCCGACTCAACGCCTACGTCCGTCACTTTGTCTGTGGCTATCGTCCTTCCCTTGCAAGTGCGGGAATTCCCATGCGGCCGACTGTCGGTGAGTAGTGTGCGTTTACGCATACATTGCCGAACGTTCCATTTTCACCAATAATCGGATCGGTCGGGATGCACCGATTTTATTTCTGACCGACTTTTTGTAGGACGTGTGCGTTGCACTATTGCTATCAGTGCGTTCTATTTTTCTTCCACAAAAAATCGGTCACTGATTATCAGACGTGGGTGGCCAGCCTAAGCAAACTTTTTAAAAGTTGCAAAAAATGTTCAAATTTCTATTTAAAAAATACCTAATTTGAAATTTTTGAGACTTATTTTAAACAAATACGCAATTAATTAATTTCGCCACATTTTTGTTCTGTTAGAACTCTGTGAGTGGAAGCAGCTGTAGCCTACTCACATACTAAGTACCCACACGTAATAAAATATTCACTTCAACTTCTGTTAACATTCGAGTGGTGTAGAGTGACGAACGTCTTTTGTGAACTCGTATCTACAGTGGGTGTAACTTCGTTCGCTTTATATTTGCGACAATATCTAAAATAAATTACAATACAGACAAGTAGATACTTATATTTATAAAATTTTTGATCAATATGTTATGTGCTACGACTTTTTATTTAAAACAAACTCGGGTCGTCAAATTTCAAAGGAAGTAAGATAAAGCTAATTTGAACGGAAATATGTAAAATTTGAAAGATATGTCACTAAATTAGTTTACTTTAAAAGAGACCTGTCTTTACGCGGAGCTGGTGGCGTTTACTTTATACCTTAGCAACCCTCTAGTGAATATCGTCAATAATATGGTAATAGGTTCGTATGATGGTATAGGTTTATGTAAATATTAGAAAACGCACGTAAATTATTGTGTTATCATAACATCACTGAACTGAACACTTTCAGACTAAAACTTTTACTAAGTAGTAAAATAAGTAGCTATGTTACAGTTAATTTCGTTCCTAAGTAGGTGCTTACAAAGTTTACTTGCCTGGTTAAACTGCTTCACAAACAGAAACTTAGTAAAACAATCATTAAGAAAAATGAAAATGTACCGTAGGTAAGCGAAGAACTTTTGACCAAACCATTATAAACTATGAGGATGAAGCAGACTTTTATAATGTGCTTCACAAAAAGAAAACTTACTTTCAGTATTTATGAGTGCGAATCCAAACAAATTTTAATATATATTTTTAAAGATAAAAAGAATAAAAGCCTAGTACAACATACACAAGAAATACACCGGACATGCCTATTAACCACACTCTAATATTATTACAAAATAAACTGGCGCTAAAACATAGCAAGCGTGTTTTACGAATCATGGTAGGTATGATAAATACTGACAATATGGTGGCGAGTTATAAATAAGACAACTTGTGCAAATAATTATGTCAAACTGTACAACATTACTTAAGGTGTTACTAATAATTCTAATGTTATTTGTTACCTACAACAGTTGTCTTCGAGTGCAAAAATAGACCGATGGTTCTCGCTTCTGCCCACTAATGCGCCGGCCCTCTCTCGTCCAGAGAGTGGGTTCATATCTGGCGTGGAGGATGGAGCCGACGCAGCCACACTCGCCGAGGCCAGAAACCTTCTCATGCAACTGGGTGCTAAGAAGAAAAGACGACTTTTGCCAATACGGTTTACTAGACGCAAGATTCTAGTTAATAAACATACTTTACTATAATGTTTAAAAAGCTATGTGTACGCTGCTTAAAAAGGATACTTACTAAGCAATGTTAGGTAACTTTATTGGATAAGGGAATTAGACGTATGGTAGAAACTGTGTGTAAGTTCTCATACTACAAATACTTGTGCTGGCAACAAGATCATCCAAAAATCCTTTAAATCTAAATACATTCGACGTTGTATTGGAGCCAACGAGCGAAGCTCATATATTGTAGTACCAAACGACCTACCGGCGATGGTTAGATCTATTAATAATGTACGTTTAAGGTACCTACTTAATTTAGAATTCGAGTTATAATTAAATCTAAAGACTTTAATAAATTATTATTATAGGAGATTTCATGTCTCCGGCGAATAGATAGTCAAGGTAGAACCTATTATTCTGAAATTATAGACTGAAAAGATAACATTGTGCCTTTTTTGAACAGCGTACACATTTCGCTTAATAGTGCAATTTACATTAACGCATTGCAATTTAATTACGAGAGTAAAAATAATTCAATGACGATATCAAACGATGTCTCAAAATAGATAATAGTATTTTACGTTATAATAGTAAATCCGTGGTGCTCTCCAGTTAGAAGGTTTAAAGCCTCTACATTTTATTTAAACCGTTAGTTTCCATAAACTTGCTTCTTTGCCATAAAAGTAATACACTCACACAACATCGTAAATACAACTCTGCAATTTTTAAAATGCAAGTTGTTTAGTAGGTAATATTTTTTACTTGTTTTAAATCCATACAAGCGCTCTTTACGGACTACGCTTTTTACATAACTGGAGGATGTTTCATCACAATAAGTTAATTGTAATTTAGTTTCAGTGATCTCAACTTGTATAGGAACAGTGCTCATGATTACTTGACAATTACTCACTTGAGTCACAAACTACGTTCTATTTATTATAATCAGCTTTCATGTACTTAAACGTACCATAATTTTAAAAACCTAGAAGTGATAAAGGACATTAAATTAAGTAAATCTAAGCTCGAATCCTTTGACCAGAACTGTGTAGGTACTTAAAGGGTCTTTTATTAAGCGTGTCCTATTTTTAAATTTAAATAAAACGAAGTGTGTGTGAGATATTATCGAAATTATTTATTTATTTGAAAGATGTAGTGATGCCATTATGTGTGAAATATGACATCATTCAAATGTCCGCCACGGCTTCTCTGGATGGAGCGCATGCGAGATATCTAACTTTCCATGACTTTTGCGCATAAATCAGGCTGAATTTGACCTATAGGTTATGTTGGCTTTGAGGGCCGCTGTGGTTTGTGGTTTATTCGCATAGACCTGCGACTTAAGAAAATGGACCCAGTGGACTCAAATTTATCCACCACACGACGAATAGTCCTCTCGGTAGGACGATTATGGCGACAGTAAAATGGGCGAAGCGCGCGGTGCGTTGCCCGAACAGAACACTCATTTTGATAAAACAATTTTATCATTTGCACGTGTTGTTGAATGCTATAACTATCCATGGTGATTTGGCAAAACAGAATGAATAAATGACAACCAATTTGACAGATGTAGCTTCAATAAGATGGCCGCTACCAACTGTCAAAGTTCGGACGTGCCTATTGGAAGACCCGTTATTTAGTCTTTTATATATATAAAATACTGGATCTATCATATAGGGTAATTGGTGCTTGCATATGTAATACTAATAACATGGAAGTATGACTTAAAGAAATCAAGGAGTAATTATTTTTGTCATACGGTTCTTTTATATTAATACTCGTATGAACAAATATTATGTTCATAGAGTGCAGTTATTTCGCATTTTATATTTCCTAATGTTCTCATATTTAGCTATACATATTATATATTCTTAAACTCAATAATTTTTTATTCTATTGCCTAAAATACTTTCGATAAATTGTTTTATTAAATTTCGCTTTAGTTTTTAAATATTAGTTAAAAATTGTATAGCAGTATTAATCGTATTTAGATAGGACGTATACTAATACATGACCTCGAGTAAGTAACGAACAAAACTATCAATATTATTATTATCTTTCATTTGTTGATATTAAATGAAATCATGCATTTCCTAGTTTAATATAGATGTTTATTTTAATATAATATGAATAGAATAAGTAATGAAGTAGTTTTTACTACATACAGCGACCAAATATTTTGTGTTACAAAGTATTAAACCACAAGGTGAAGCGTACACCGAAAAGCTCCTAGCACTTAATTTTCTCTGTGCAGAAAATATGTTTAGATCTTTTGTGCCCCACAAGCTTTACGGTAAACCGTCATCAGTAGATAATTGACTCTGGCATGTCCACTGCCAATCAGTCTAACAGAAACACAGTGCCATAACTTTTCAATTTCGTATTAACTTTCAAGAGAACTAACCCTTTAGTTTTAAAAATGTAATTTTAAATTGAACTTAAAAGACTTATTATTGATCCTATATGCCGCATTGTGTCGTTGATTTAATTGTTTTTTTTTGTTTAACATCTGTAGGTACTATCTAGTATTTAGACAAAAATGTGTTCTTTTCTTCATACAATGCAAGTTGTATTAATGCGATAATAATCATAATATATTAATTTACATAGATATAAAGTTGAGTGATTGAATGACTGATTATAATTGATAATATTGTGTTCTTTAATTACATGTATTTTATACTTTAGTACGACTAAGGTAACGTATAATAAGTAATATTGGATATTTGATGAAAATATTAAATTTGATCTTTTTAAACATATAAACAAAATTCTATTATTATTTTACATTTACCGCTTTAACTGAATAAAAATTATATTTTATTAAGTGTAAAAGCTTTTAAGTATAAAAATAGCATTAAGAGCAGCACAAATCAGCGTACAAGATAAAAAGTAAACAGGTCTATCTAATTAAGTGTTACAATTAAAGGTAAGTAGGTTTCTAAGAGTAAACCCGATCGTTAACATGGATAACATCATGTAAAGCGAACAATGTATATCTAAGTAACAACGATGAAGTCAGTCGTGATCTAGATACTCAGACGGAAAATAATATGATACCTTTTGCACGTTTATTGTCTTGGTTATGTAAGTATTTACAAGATGTCTAATAATAAAAGTACCTAGTCTAATAAAGTATCGCAATACTACTAGCAGTACCTATTGTTAAGTAAATCTATGGCTAAGTATATCGTTTTTCTGTTTAAGTCTACCAAAATTGCTCTACTCTGCCTGATAGTCAGCAGTCAGTGGGAGTCCAAAACATGCAGACGTCATTCTAAAACTGCTGGCATGGTAGTCCCTTTTCGTAGCTGTCTACGAGTAAGTTACATAAATTGAGTGACGTTTCAGTCTCATGCAATAGAGATAGGATGAGACTGGAATCTTTTTTAATGTAAATTTTAGAGGAAAATTTTAAAGTCAACCATTATTATTATCTTTGTACGTCTTTGTATAGCAAAAAACATTCATAATTAATACTTTATTAATAATTTATTTATTTCAATATATTAGCTTGTTGTAGATTTGATCATACATGGGACAAAACTGAATGCTGTCAGATCTAGTCTACTTGATATCCGTATTTATATTGCTTATTAAAATTACGACAATTTTTTAAAAATACATCTACAAATCTGAGCTTAAACAATATGATTTCAGTTAAAGAGTTTACATTATTTTAAGACGTAGATAACTTCAGATCGCAAACTTCAGCGGGTAATCCAAATATGGCAGCTCTCAGGTAATCTCAGCTCTGTGGCTTTTGCAATCAAGGAAGTAAGATAATTTTCTTGTGGGAGACAGGATAATTTGTTATAATTATATTATTTTGTAGTTTATTGTTCTATGGTGTTTTGATGTGGGGTAAAGCTGCTGATGTTAATACTATTAGTAGGTACCTATAAGTACACTTAAAAAACGAACTATATTACTACGTTTGTATCGACGTAATGCATTTTCTTAGTATTAAATACGTCTTTCTTTTTAATATTGTCATCGACCGCAGCTTTTAAGTGGCAACTTGAGAAGCAACTATATCACAACGCAGCAGCTATCCTTTTTGAGATTTTGCAACGGATATCTGCAAAGTAGGTAAGTATTTTTAAGAACAAAGGAGTTATAAACGTCTTGACAAGTACAAGCTTTAAGTGTGAATTTAGACACGAATTAAAGTAGAGAAAAATTGAAGAAAATTATAAATGACTGAATAAGTAATAACTAGCTTATTTCCTAATTGCAGAATTCATGTTTGGGGTGAAAACACAGCAAAATAATCTGAATTAATTACAGTGATGATTAATCACCAAATTCAATATTATTGTTGCTTAACTTATTACCGAAATTGTTCAGTGCATTCTAACCAGAATGTAGAAAGTCACTCGCAGATTCTGTTCTTGGGTTAAGTTAAGAAATTTAATGCTTTTGAGATTTTTCTATTAACAAGGTCTTTTCTTACTAAACAAGAAGTTGATGATTCTAAACTGCATGCATGAGATCGAAAGAATATAGAATGTACAATGCATATTTTTTGCACTATACACACTCGTACAGTTGGCTAGTTAAACTTTGCCTAAGGCATACTAATTAATTTCGTTACCTCACATCATTAAAAAAACTTGAATATTTAAATGTTGTTTATTGCCGAGTGTAGTAATGTAAGTAGAGTAGACAAAAGACAGAGCTACTTAATTTATGATTTACATTCATGACTTTTGATAATACTTAGGTATCTAGTAGGGAAAGGATTCTAAAGACATGCTCATCTTATGTGTGCAGAAAATGAAGTTTTAAGTACTTGCTTATTCATTGGTGGCCTATTGACAGTGTCGCAACTAGTTGTTACATAACTAATTCCTTAGCTTCTTACAAAAGATTTGTATTACCTACCAGTCAAACAGGTTTGTCACATTACGCTCAGAAATAATATACCTAATGTTTCTTGTGTGATGACTTGATGAGACAAATTTAACCTTAACCCAACTTCTTAAGGTCAGTGCAATATTGTTCATTTCTTTTTTTATCTACGAAAAACAAGCATACAGCCCGCGTGATGGTCAGCAGTTACCATAGTCAACATTGTACACACAAGTCATTTTTACTCTCTTAAAAGTTATATAGACTTTTACCTAATTCATTATTTTTTCTGTTCCAGTCAATGTAAAGGATGCTTGATTATATGTAGTTATTGACCAGTCTAGGACGTCTTTTGGCTGAAAAAAAATGATAATTTATCTTTTCTTGGAAATACTTCTAATCCTAATCCTGTCCTCATTTAAACCCTGAATCATTTTCACTACAATGGTTTCATATCCTTATCCGATAAACTATAAATTTCAAACGTTAGACACATACTTATTTCTTTCAACATTAATTCAACAAAATCTTCTAGATATACATTCGGCTTTCATCCGATTGAAATATTGGTTTCTTTATTAAACCCGACTTTTCCTGGCAAACCAAATCAAAATCAAATCAAACAAGCTTACAAAGAACTACGCAGCGTTCAATTATTTGATTCAATTCGAACAATTTTGCTGTGTAAACATAGGTACAAGCTAACAAACGTAGTTTTCATTACAACAAACAAGAATTTTATTAACAGTTATTAACTAAATTGTATAAACAATGTATACACAACTGCTCACGCCTGGTTTTAGTTGGCTGTGTTTAGTTAAGTGAGATAGATTGAGTAGCCAAGTGTTAATCAACTGAAACGTGTGTACGGTTTAATTTATATACAAAATTATATTGACGTGTTAGTCTTAATTTGTATCCTTCAGTCTCCTGACTCAGTAAGCGAGTAATCGTGATAAGTAGCTAGCTATCTATGCACGATATTATAATCAGAGCCAATAGGTCAAGCGACCGTGACCGGTTAATAGATGACGTCATATTAAAAACGTGCAATGTTGTCTGCAAGATTTCTAGATCCATGTATTTAATTGAATAATTGACTTATTTGACATCATAAAGCAATATTAAAAGTCCAAATTATGTACAACAGTGAAGCTGATAAATTACGCCAGGAATTGTTATAATGCTTCGGGACAAAATATTAATTCATGCACATTTATAACATCATCACGCTATTGTTTTGAAAACATAGGATGGGTCTTTAGTTTTATAATAGCACTTCTCCCTTTATTCCGCCCTTCGGTGCTATACTCAATACGCCTGCTATGATCCAGGTGTTGTAAGTATATAGGTAGACATATAGCATACCTACTGAAAATCTTAACGTGATATTGAACATGATATTTTTAGACAATATCAACCCTATTTAGGTATTTGAGCCGAATTTTTTTTCTAGGGCTATTGGGTATCACTCGAATAGGTAGCTATCGTATTCAGATTCGAAAGAAAGGGGCAGATAGGTACCGTTGACCACCGGGGTGTTAAACGCCACTTATAAGTGTTAAGCACCACTCCGGTGACAAGCTCGAAGGTGGCAGATGGGAATAAAGGCGTAGACGAGTAAACAGACGCATTACCCTAACCACCCAAGCAAAGTATACATACAGCCAGCCAATTGGCCATATTTTGTTCAAAGAAGATCATAAAAATAATTACCTAGAAAAACGCAATTTTTTTACAGATTGTATAGAAAATTTGTCAGTTTACCATATTCATCTAAACTAATACCTACCCCTATTAAAAAGAGAAGAAAATCAAATCTTTTATAAATAAACTTAAATTCTATGTAACTTGACGGAACAGTTATATCACCTAAAGAAAGCTACAATATCAGCGAGTAACATACTAGGTTTTATTTTTTGGTATACCTACTCGGGCGAGAGCAAGAGCTTATCTTAAAAAAGCTGACTAATTATTGTGAAACAAGTTCTTACTTCATTAAGCAGCTCCTTAGGTATTAAGCGACGACAATATAAGCTTAGAACGTAATCCACTTATTCGATCTGCTTAAATATTTCATACTAAGTCGCTTATAATCTATTTAGAGAGCTATTGACGTAAGGGTATTAGCTAATAACAAAGGTTCTTGAGCTTCAATATAATATTAGCTTAGGTATGTATGAAAAGTCCGGTATAGGTCAACTACGTTGATTTGCTGTTCTGTCATGCATGATTTGAAGCACTTCTATTGTTGATAGCTTATCTAAAGAGTAATGGCCATTGCCTCTATGTGGAAATTACTTCAACTAAACTAAAACTTTTCTGTTCGATGCTTCGACTGTTTTGGTCACAATAGTCCATATTCTAAACACAAAATCGATAGCTGTTTGAAAAATTTTCAGCCTAATCAATAAAACAATGCAAATTAGATAGTTTTGTTATTGTTTTTCTAAATATTCTTCTTTTTGGATTGAATGGAATCCTGATCTGTTTTTGCGTAGTGTAGTAGTAATGCTGAATTCGCGTAGTACTAACCTGAGGTCCGAGACAAGTGTCAAAGATTTCTACCTATTCTATTCATAGAGTAGATAAAAAAATGTATGAGATTGACATAAGCGTTGGCGTTAGCTTATGTCAATTCAATAAATTTTATAATCTATTCTATGAATAGAATAGAAATCTTTACCACTTGTCTAGGGCCTCTGTAAGTTTGTCCTTTGGAGAGGTAGTCCTTAAAAATAGTTTCCTTGTAATCCCAGAACACTAACGCCATCTCTTTTCCGGCCGACGCATGAGACTTGGCTTTCTTTGGTGGAGGAGAACCTGTATGTTTCTATTGTTGTGATTGTTCTTTTGTTTCTGAAATGTAGTGGTAAATCTAGGTTTCAAATCAGTGGTTTCAAATCTTCTCAATAAATCGGTTGTATCTCTATGAAATAATGCCAGATTCTCGCTTGAAATTTCAACGCGGTTGACCTTTTGTTCTTGGGGTAACAATCGCGGCACCTACCTTCTGATTTTTTTTTAATCCCAATTCCTTAGTTAAAATATGATACATACCCTCAGTCAAGATGCCTATGGTATCACTTATTTGCTTCACTTCTTTCTTTGGTCTTCTAAAACCATTTTATGGATTTTATCGATGATTTGTGGAGTGGTGAACGTCGACGGCCTACCGTTCCTCGGATCATCTTTGACGCTCTCTCTGCCATATTTAAACAGAGCTGCACACTTCTTTACCGTTGAATAGGCGTCATATTATTCTTTTTGACGAAGTACTTTAACACGGTTCGTATTTCAATTTCTCCATTTTTCAAGATAGAAGTGGATTCGTTTTAACAAAAAATCGTGGAAAAATTATTATACAACCAATTGTAACGAAACTTTTCATACAACTATTTAATGAATTGAGCTACCGAATAAATAGAACTTAATTTACATTCTACTCTCAAATATAGGTTAGGCCGAGAACTGTTTAAACAGACCTGGTAGATCTATACCTACATTGTACATACCTATTATTGAAACAAGTTTTAAACTTTTATTAGGTATTGATTTATGGTTAAACACATTTTGGTGGCTATATTTCAATGTCTTTGTATTTAAAAGAAACAGCTTAATTACATAGGTACATCGATTACTTTAGAAACAAAATGGTAATCATTCATTTGAGTTTCTTTACTAGAACCCCACTAGAAGGCTAGATAAACTCTTCATTTTAGGACAATTCTCTTCTTCCAATGGCGTCTTATAAGTTAGCAGTTATTAGAGTCGTAATGAAGCCAGCAATACTCATAGATTTGTTGCAATCTTTCAACAACTTAGTTCAATTCTACCTACTTATAAAAGTTAACAACCAACTTGTATTACGACTAAGATTAAGAGTGTAATGGCCTTTATTAAAATATTCAAGTTCTGACTACCTACTACAAAATCTCTATCCATCATATTAGCTTGTTATTATCCTACCGCAGGGAAAGGCCTCTTCTCATACTGAGAAGGCATGAATCTTGCTCAAGGCGGATTGGTGATTTCAGACTTCCTCAGAAATCCAGGTTACCTCACAATATTTTTCTTCACTCTTAGTCAGAAATGTCACTTAAACTTAGAAAGTGCAGATTTGAAAAGTCACATTGGTACTGGGCTGGATTCTAACCCACAACCTCGAAATCTCTATTACTGCCATACAATAGATTCTTCTTCTTCTTCTTAATGTCCGTCTTCATTATTATGGGTTGACCGTCAGCTTTTTAAATTTTTCTCTGTCCACTGCGAGGTGGAACAGTCTTTTGGCGATAGTCCACTCCCGGATGTTTCGCAGCCAAGATTTCTTTCTTCGCCCAGCCTGTTTCTTGCCCTCAACTTTGCCCATCATAATAAGCTGGAGTAGATTATATCTATCGTGCATACTACGTGGCCGAGATACTTTATCTTGCGCCTCTTAATGGTAACAATAGAAAATTTTCTTAAACGTACTGGAAATAAGTAAAGTAGCAGTAACCTATAAAGGTGTAGGATTTTCTGTAAATATTTTTTTTTGTCCGGCGGCTTATGATATCTTAGGACCGTAAACGCTATTTTACCTGCATACATACCTATAACTATTTTACTTATCTTGTCGTTAAATGTAGTTTCAACCAGTACAGAGATGTCATTCGATAACGTGTCTTGCTAACTTGTTAACTTACGCTATCTATGCAAAAGCTATGTACATATATGAGCACTGACAAGATACGATCAATTAGGTTCAGATTGACTGATATAGGTATTGACCAACGCCTACACCATTAACCATTTGGAACTGATTGAAATTATATGCGTGAAATGCGGTCATGCCTATTTGCTCCAAATCTATAATTCTGTAAGGATACCATCGCAATGGTATGAAATTTCAAAAAGAAACATAGTGCTAAGATTATAAGGTCCTGTATAAATAGTTCTAGAAATCTTGTAAATGAATATAATCAATTGCCGAAATAACATTATGTACTACATGGGTTCACACCGGCTGCCCTAACTCTCTGGTAGTAAAACACGGAATTAAAACAATTTGAATAATAATAATAATACCTACCTTTATACTTTCATCCCAGCGGACTCCAGGACAAATTAAGACTTTTTTATGATGAAGATAATTATCGTGTTCCCGACGACGCTGAACTTGTCTCTTGGACCGAAGACTTGGATAGCAGATTTTATTTTTTAAGGTGCTAGCAGTAACGTGAAGAGAAAATAAAGAATTTATTTATTTATGTATTTAGTGACATTAGTGTGTTGTAGTGTTTCTGACATTGTTGAGCTCTATACTATACTCAGAGCAAACATTTTTAAATAATACGTAATGAAATTTTCTTGATGTACAACAGCCTTGATCATGTAGTTGTGTATTTCGAGCCTAATGAAATCGTCAGCCAGCAGCCGTACTCACCAGTCGTGACCGTTTAATAAATGACAATTGCCACTTAATAATACATTTAGTCACATGTTAATTGACGAACAAGACTCCTACGAACTAATTCACAAATACACAAGGTTGGTAGAAAATACAATTTTAAATGCAATTGTCTGAATTCACAAAAATGTCATCACATCTTCTAAGAATAATTTTTGGGTAACTGTGCTCCTAGCAACTCTTTTTTATAATAATATATCCTTTTTTACGCACAGGGTTCATTACATTTGGATTACTACAGACAGACTAGGCTATTACCTCGCCGTCTCTATCTACTTCAGAAAGCAATCACGTCCACGCCTACCTATATCTATAGTACCTATAACCTAGCAGGCGTTGGAACTTCATCAGCGCAATAATTAATGATGGCAATCACATCAGAACACTACAGAAAAAAATATACGACTGCAGTGCCAGCGATCGCTAATTCGCCAACTGGAACTATTATGTAAGTAAGTATTTTCTTTCAAATGAAGTTTTTCGTTCAGCGGTGGACGTTTTTCGGCTATAATAATCACAGAAAACAATTATTCACACGACACCTTAGTAATTCGACTTAGACTTAGCTTGTATTTCAGATGTTAACGTCTTCCAGTGCATTAGAAACTGAAAGCGGGACAGGATAATGTCTTGGTTTGTCGTACTATGTCTTGTTACATCAAAAAAGAAAAATGCAATGAGAAGATAAGTAGGTAGGTAGGTATTGTCTAAATATGTAACTGATTTAAAACGTAGTACAAGTAGCTCTCTATATTATACTGTTACGTGTCAGGATGGGGTTCGATGCAAAATGCCAGTTACGCGATGATGAGTTTATTCAAGACACACAGTATACTAACAGTAACTAAATAAAGCTATGAACATTTATACTGCACTATAACGCTTCGTATATCGCTCTTCGTAAACTTCCGTATCACTTAGATGTTCGCTCGAGATCGCTGTATTCACAATTGAACGAAGTGCCGACGTTCGAATCCTTTTTATAGTCCTTCAATAGATTTCTAGAACCTTCCAGTTATTACTACAAAGATGCCGACAATTCTCGAAAACAGAACAATGAGTGTAGGTACTTAGCTGCGACGCGTAGGTATGCCTACCGCCGATGATCTATTGTTATACGTGTAGGTAGGTACATGCGAACGTTCTAGTGTAGGTATTCATCGTATAAGTGTAGGTAGGTACTTGCGAATGTTCTAGAGAGTAGGTAATCGTCGTACACGAGTAGGTAGGTACTTGCGAACGTTCTAGAATAGGTAAACGTCGTAACATTGCCCCCCTCTTAATCATGCTCGTCCCGAGCAGCGTTAGAACCGTGATAGGGTGCTAGTCGATCGATGTGGACGATCTTCGGCTTCTTTCTATCGCCCTGTCTTATGCGATAGGTCACGTCATTGATCCTTGTGATCACTTTATAGGGACCCTCCCAGCGGGCCTGTAGCTTCGGTGACTTGCCGATTTTCCTGAGAGGATTATGTAACCACACGAGCGTACCTTCCTCGAAGCCATGATTACTTGCTTTTCTGTCATAGCGAGTTTTCATCTTCTCATTAGCCTTGAGGTTGTTATCTCGCACTAGATCATGTGTCTTATCCAGCTGTGTATTCTACTGTCGGCTTTGGCGTATTAGGAGGTGTTCCGGTAATCAAGTCTACTGGTAGGCGTATCTCTCTTCCGAAGTTGACTTTGGCCGGCGTAAATCCTGTAGTGTCATTAACCGCGGACCGATATGATAACAGGAAGAGTGGAATGTAACGGTCCCAGTCTCGTTGATGGTCTTCGACAACCTTGGCCAGATGGTTTTCCAATGTCTGGTTGAACCGTTCTACCATGCCGTCAGACTGCGGGTGCGCTGGTGTTGTCCGTGTTTTATGTATGACGAGTAAATTACACATCTCTTGAAATAAGGCTGACTCGAAATTTCTTCCCTGGTCACTATGCAGTTCCAACGGCACACCAAATCGACACACTACTTCCTGGATCAACTTTTTAGCCACGGTCTGAGCCTCTTGGTTTGGTGTAGCAAACACTTCAGGCCATTTGGTGAAATAATCTTGGACTACTACTATATAGCGGTTGCCGTCTTCTGTCACGGGAAATGGTCCAGCTACGTCAATGGCAATCCTCTCCCATGGGACCCCGACACTGTACAGCTGTAGCTTGCCTCTTGATCTAGTACGAGGTCCTTTTACCGAAGCACACGTAGAGCACTTTCTGCACCACTCCTCGATGTCCTCCCGACAGCGTACCCAGTAGAACCGTTCTCTCACCTTCACCAAAGTCTTCTTCACACCAAGATGATCTGTAGAACTTGCTCCTTGCCGTTAGGTGATTCCCACTTTCTATTCCTTGGACTCATGCTTCAAACAGTGTTTACAATCCTGGGTGCATGAACGTCGCGATAAGGCATCAGCGTTGGAGTGAATCCTTCCACTGCGGTGTTCTATTACAAAGTTGTACTCCTGTAGTTGCTCGATCCATCTCGCGACTTGGCCTTCAGGATTCTTAAACTGTAGTAGCCACTTCAGTGCCGCATGATCCGTTCGTAGTGTGAACTCTCTTCCCAGCAAGTATTTATTGAAATGTTGTAAGGTCTTCACAACTGCTAGTAATTCACGTCTAGTCACACAGTAGTTTCTCTCAGGCTTCGATAGAGACTTGCTGAAGTAGGCGATGACCACTTGCTGTCCATTTTGCTCCTGAGATAACACACCTCCGATTCCAGTATTACTGGCGTCTGTGTCCACAATAAATCTGCCTTCTCTATTAGGGTAGCACAGGACTGGAGCTGAGCACAGCAATTCTTTGAGTCGTGTAAACGCACGTTGACAATCAGAGTCCCAAACGAATTCCTCTTTTCTTCTGTAAGGTGGTGTAATGGCTTGGCTATTTCAGAGAAGTTCTTTACAAAACGCCGCTAGTAAGCACTAAGTCCCAGAAAGGCTCTAACTTCGGTTTTAGTTTTTGGTACAGGCCACTCTTGCACCGCTTTTATTTTGTCTGGGTCCGTTTGAACACCTCTATTCGAAATAATGTGGCCTAAGAATGAAACTTCTTTCTTGAAAAAGGCGCACTTCTTCGGATTAAGTTTCAAATTTGATTCACGAAATCTCTTGAACACTTTCTCAAGATTCTTGCGATGTTCCGTGAAACTGCGTCCCATAACTATTACGTCATCTAAGTACACCAGACAGGCATCTCCCAAAAGACCCACTAATACGCGTTCCATAAGCCTTTCGAACGTAGCTGGTGCATTACACAATCCAAATGGCATTACCCGGAACTGCCACAGGCCTTTGCCAGTACCGGTGGTAAATGCAGTCTTCTCCTTATCTTCTGGCCGGAGTTCCACTTGCCAGTAGCCACTTTTCAGATCTACCGTAGAGAACCACTTCATGCCTCCAAGCATGTCCAAAGTGTCGTCAATACGGGGCAAAGGATAGCTGTCTTTCTTGGTGACGTTATTCAGCATCCTGTAATCTACACAAAACCTGGTACTACCATCTTTCTTCTTCACGAGTACCACCGGTGAAGACCATGGGCTGGATGATGGCTCTATGATCTTGGTTCGTGCCATATTCCCAATCAGCTCGGCTTCTTCTTGTTCTTTTGCTAGTGGCACTCGTCTAGGTCTTTGTTTGATAGGCTGTGTAGCACCTGTGTCGATCGGATGTTTCACTAACCCCGTTCTTCCAAGGTCGTTTTCTTCTTTGGTGAAAATGTCCTTGTAGTCCAGCAGCAGCTTCTCTGCTTCCCGATATTCAGTGGGTGACAAACTTTTCTTCGTGGTCTCTAATAACGGGCCCATATGGTTTGCGGAAGAGGCAGTCTGGACGTTCTCTTGGATCTTCCTCAGACTGCTCACAGCCTCACATCGTCCCACGATCACGTTCTTCCATAACAACATCGCCGAATTGCTAAGGTTGGCAATTTTAACTTTTGCTCCACTTCTAGTCATTACCAAAGTTCTGGCTGTAATTCGACTGGTATGGCGCCCAGGATCTTCCACTATGACGCAACGATCAGCCGCTATACCCTCAGGAAACCTTACATCGACTAAGGTTTCTGACCTTGGTGCCAAGGTTATCGTTTTGGCACTGTAGACCGCTATTGAAGAACAGCCTTCTAGAAAGACCTCTTGGTCTGGGAAGCTTAGAACACCTTTAGCAATATCGACAACGCACTGCTGCATTTGTAGGAAGTCTAAGCCGATAATGCAGTCATCCGTTATGCTCGCCACCAAAACAGATTGATGATAAGTCTTCTCTCCTAGTTTGATTCTCACATCCGTAACTCCGAGGATGGTCACTGGCTGGCCAGTCGCTGTTTGCAATTTGCAAGATGGTCGTGCGTCTTCCCACTGAATTGTTCGCCGCAGAAGTTCTGGTCGTACGATGGTCTTCGACGCGCCCGTATCTATCGTAAAGCGAACAGGTTTACTATTGATTTCTCCAGCTGTTACCAGGCTATTACCGTCACATGCCTGTGATACTTGTACTGTGGGGGCTTGACGTAACGGATCTTGACTAGCATCAACCTGAGTAGTAGCTGACACCATTCTACTTCTTCTCTTGTCCGGACAGTTGATTCGGATATGTCCCCGCTTGCCGCATCCGTAGCACATAGGCTCACCTCGTGGTCTAACAGCTGCAACAACTTCCCGTACTTTATGCGACTTGTAGTCGTTTCGCACAGCTTCCACCTCAAGGGCATGTGCTAAGGCCGCTTCTAAAGATGTATGGTGTGCCAACCGAACAGTTGCTCTGACCTCAAACTCTTTTATGCCATCCACAAAAGCTTGCACAACTATGTGTTCCACAGATAATGTACTGGAGGCATAGGCTCGTCGTACCAGGTGTTCAATTTCAGCAGCCCATTGTTGAAGTCCCTCACTCGGCTTCTGAGTTCGATCCTTCAGCTGAGCTCGATAAACATGCTCCAGGTGCTTATCGCCAAATCGAGCTTCCAATGCCTTCAGGAGTGCGTCTAAGTTTCGTCGGTCAGCAGGTAAGTTCTCTAGGATCAGCAGTGCATCCCCTCTTAGTGCCAAAGTAAGCGCCGTCAGTGCGTGATCATCTTCCCATCCTATTCCTTTGGCTACTACTTCGAACTGGTGTCGAAAGGCCGTCCAGGAAGACGAGCCGTCAAAGGAGGGAAGTTTAAACTTGGGAACTCCGGAAGTGACTGCCGCGGCCACGGGCGTAGTACTTGAATAAAGGACCTTGCTCTTCTGGAGCTCTTTAATCATCTTGTCATGATGGTTCATGGTGGTCTGGATATCTTCGAGAATTTCATCATGTTTGCTGGTGCGTTTTTTTACCACTTCAACGTCTTCTTGAAGAGTACTGATGACGGTGCTGAACCCTTCCAACTTAGAGTCCATCATTTCTCGAAGGTCCTCTCGGATAGCCTGGCGTTGTCTGTCTTCGGCTTGCAGTTGAAGGTCTAGAAGAGCTTGGCGTTGGCGCTGACCTTCCTTCAACTCCTCCATGACTTGACGTTGCCGTTCTTCAGCTTGGCGTTGGCCCTCTTGTATAACGGCTAAAAGGGACGACATGTCGAAGCCAGAGCCCATACCCGTCGACGCCGCAGAAGTGCCGGGATCACTAACTACTGCTGGGCTAGACTATTCAGTATCGGCCATAATCGATGGTTCACGAGTTTCGTCTACCGCCGCCTGTCGTCGAGTGCGTACTCCCTCGTCGCGTGGTGTGACTGGCATTCTCACTTCTGTCACCAATTGTTACGTGTCAGGATGGGGTTCGATGCAAAATGCCAGTTACGCGATGATGAGTTTATTCAAGACTCACACAGTATACTAACAGTAACTAAATAAAGCTATGAACACTAATACTGCACTATAACGCTTCGTATATCGCTCTTCGTAAACTTCCGTATCACTTAGATGTTCGCTTGAGATCGCTGTATTCACAACTGAACGAAGGGCCTTTTTTTTTTTTTTTTTTTTTTTTGTTTGACTATAGCTATTGGCCTCTGATGGCCTTGATAGCTTTACGCGGGCAGTTGGTGAGGGCTGATGGCCCTCGACCGGTTTAAACCTAAAAACTAGCAACGTTGGCCCAGGGGCACCCGTTAGGGTACGACCTCGGCTTGGGGCGTTGCGACTACTACATCTACGGCCCTACCTAAGGATGGAGAGAGATTCTGAGCGACCCTAAACGACGTTCGAATCCTTTTTATAGTCCTTCAATAGATTTCTAGAACCTTCCAGTTATTACTACAAAGATGCCGACAATTCTCGAAAACAGAACAATGAGTGTAGGTACTTAGCTGCGACGCGTAGGTATGCCTACCGCCGATGATCTATTGTTATACGTGTAGGTAGGTACATGCGAACGTTCTAGTGTAGGTATTCATCGTATAAGTGTAGGTAGGTACTTGCGAATGTTCTAGAGAGTAGGTATTCGTCGTACACGAGTAGGTAGGTACTTGCGAACGTTCTAGAATAGGTAAACGTCGTAACAATACTAAATACCTATAGACGCTAATATGCAATTATGTTCCAAGTGTTCTCCCTCGTTTACCGGAATATTGTCTAATATTAATTTTAGCTCGATATCATATACTGGAGTGACGTAAATTGAGTCTTCGCCTCTGAAATCACATTAAATCCATTGTAGAAAGGTAAGACTTCATGCACTTATCGTGTCTATGACCTGGCTTAGAGAGTTATTTCTTTTCATTTCATTTGATCGTTATTAAAAGTTTCCAACACACCCAAGAAATAGGTTTACTTTCGCGGGGCTCTTACTTTTATTGCCTAGTAAAATTTCCCCTAGGATGTATTCTGTAGCGACGTATGATAAGGCACCGATAAATTCTTGTATTGTTTCTAGTCGTGAATATAATCGTTTTATTCCTAACTATGTAGCTTAGCAATATTTTCTATGTTGTTTAATACCATTTCAAACCTTCTAAAAGTTTTTATGCATAAATAGTTTTGATATGAAATAGTTTTGAGGTCTTCATATGCTAATCATGGGATTCATAGCATAGGTTGATTTTGTATAGCCTAACATGGTTTGTACTTTAATATTTGATGAGCCATTGCTTTACTGAAAATTTATTTTGTTCTACTGTCCTACTCTCGTAATAGAGCCAAGTAAGTAAGTAAAACGATATCAGGAGGCGTAAGTCAAAGCTGTAAAATGGCAAGTACCTACTTGTTTATCATTAAGTGACATTTAATTACGCTCGACATATTCTTTTTAAGGAATTGTGTATGAAAATGAGCAGAAACACGTATCTTTAGCATATTCATACCCAACTGTTCCTTCCTTACAAAAAATTAACCAATTCATAACAACACCTACGTAACTGCGCCGTAACAGTTGTTCAATTTTAAAGCCATAATAGGCAACTAAACGAGCATCAGCGACATCAATTTTGTAGTAATTTCATACCGAACAATGTCACGTGAGTACACAATATGAGCACCAATTTATCTGACAAGCCGAGGTAATAATAATGTAGTGGCACCTCAAGGACCTTCGTCAATAGCCTTTGTCTACGAATAACGATTAGGGGCCTTCTCTACCTATAAGAAAATAGTATACTATCTACCTTCTGAGTTTTAGTAGATACAAAGCTTCGTAAATACTTTCGCAGTGACTTTAAGTTACTAAGTAGTTAGTCAACTGCCGTTAGATCTCAGCGAAACTTTGTTTTGAATTACGTGAGAACTTTATTATCTATCTTATCCTATTACTGATTCAATAATAATCGACGATATATTCAGTTGATGCATAGAGTGGCAATGCATCTAACCTGAGTTTAGTGTGGGTGTGAGTCAGGGCAGGGCAGTCAGATCACGCTACGATGCAAAGACTTATCTTGAATGCGATCTTTGTTTAAATTGTTGTATATTAAAATCGATATTGTTAATTATAGTTTGTTTAAACATGAGTATAACTTCAATATTATAGTTTGGATAGGTGTATAAGGTTTAATATCTAACTTATAAAGAGTGTCTTAGTAGGTACTTTGTCGGAAGAGACGAAGAGTTTAAGTTAAGTCTTAGAGTAACTTATGTACTTAAGTGAGACCAAATAACATGCAAGCGCAATCAGCTCGCAATAGCGAACATAAGGTACCTACCTACTTACTTGACACATAGTATATAGTAATACTATCAGCCCGTTATTAACCCTTTTTAAGGTAAAGGTCTCTGCATATAGAGAAGTCATGAGCATTGATCACCACGATTGCTCTAGGCCTAGGCGGACTGGAAAGTATGTAAAGATTTTAGAGTTACTAAGTAAAATGACACACAGTCTAACAAAGGTAGATATAATAAATAAGCCTTCGCTTTAAATAAAACATGTGTTAAAAGGATCTTGTAAAAAAAATCTCTTGTGGTAACGCCTTGTAACAATATAAGATTTTTACGGTAACTGTGTTTTAGTCTATCTGCAAAAACACCAAACTCTTTTAAAGCAGGCAGAGATTCGTGGGTCATCCATGAGTGACAGTTACCACTTACCATCACGTGGGCTTTTTGCTTGTTTGCCACTGTCAGCAATACAAAAAAAAAGAAATATAAAACATGTACGGTTCCCTTCTGATCTGTGACTTAAAAGACATTTTCTTAGAACAAATATGTCACTTTTACACGCAAGACGAAAAAACGCAAGAAATAAAATCTGAAGATTGAGAATTTTAATCTCAAGGGCGGTTTCTCTACATGACTTTCCTTCCCACGCTACGAGTACATAAATGTCTACAGTCTTTGACATGACAATGACAAAGCACAGGTAGACACCAGATAGGTAGATAGGTATCTCAAATTTTGCCATCATAGC
The DNA here is from genome assembly GCA_963082885.1 of Parascotia fuliginaria. Taxonomy (NCBI): domain Eukaryota; kingdom Metazoa; phylum Arthropoda; class Insecta; order Lepidoptera; family Erebidae; genus Parascotia; species Parascotia fuliginaria. The sequence goes on from OY720170.1 coordinate 10,039,096, forward strand.
CAACAAATGTAAGGGGCTACCCGTAATACCAACAGAACATAAAATTGAAAAAATTCTACTTCTCTACTACACCAGATACCTACTATTGACCTTTTTGAATTAGACTGAAATAGGTAAATACTTACCTAATATTTTGACTAAGCATTTTCTTGTAAGAAAACTGACAAGCGCCTTTACACTTACTGTGAATGTAGGTAAGCTTGCAAATAAAATAAATGAGTTCGACTTCTCTACGACGAGTTCGCTCTATTTCTCTTGTGAAGTTTGTATTAAGAAAGTCACAAAATAAGATATAGTATTAAATAATTGCTATATTTCGAATTGTTTATATACCAGAAATCATCTAACCCACACCATTCGTATTATTCGTATTAATGATCTTGCCTCGAACAATATTTAAAATTATACTATTATTATAGAACAATATTTAGCCATAAACAAGATTGTAGAGAGACGAAGATTAGGGTCCTTACAATAATTTAAATCGATCCTAACATTGAGAGTGAGCATCGAAAATAAGATGAATAGATATAGATCTTACTCATGCAGAATTTTATTAGTTTCATTAAGATTGAGCAGTCGACCGAGATATCTTTCGCACGAGTCACCTACACAACAATAACGTTATATACCTATTATGGTAAAGGAAACAAGATTCAAGAACTGAATCCTGACCCGTCGTGTCCTTACTAACATAGTCGATGATGTAAACATTATGCACTCAATGTCATTAATGTACTTATTGCTAAAGTTTATCGCAGTGCAACATAAATAAATATACCTTTTATTGCTTGTATATCACGTATTTATCTGCTTACAGTAATACCAGTGAAGAATTCAACTTTGTAGCAAATATACACCAGGTGTTCAATCATAGGTACGTATACAATGTAAAAATAAATATACGTGCTTACGTAATGTAAAAAATATTCCGAAGAAATTAAAGATTGTTTCACATTGCATTACGCAGCGAATAAAATGTGTATAGCCAATCAAATTATAATGTTAGTATAATGACATACCTACAGAAAACACGATACGCTCTCTTCTTGAGTAAGTAGTTAGTAGAATTGATGGATTGTCATGAAAGGTACAATCTTTCTTGGCAACATCTTAAAATCAGCTCATTATAAGATGAAAGCAATACAACACTTACTTGTCTTGACTTTAGTAACTAACCTAATGTTGTATTCCTACTTAGGCATAAGTGCTATGATGCTATAACAGAGGTTACAAATTGGCAATCTTAATTATTATTTTATTAATATTATTTTAAATTTATTTTTTTATAATATCGTATCTGTAATGATAATTATTGTAAATATTTCTCAATAAAGAAATAGAGAAAAAATTAAATTTTGGTGGCGGCAATGACGCTGCAAACAAATTCTTGAGTTGGATAATTTTTTTGCTGCCTGTTTGTATCGCTAGATTGTACACATTATACACTTTACTACTGGATGACGGATCTTCACTTCCCGATGTCAGTTTTTGTAGGTAAGAGACAGGATGGATTGAAAGGGAGGGAGCTAGATAGAATCACAGTTATGCATTAGCATAACAGAAAAAAATGTTTATAACCATTTATAATACTTTAATTTTTGTTAATCTAGCTCTATTAAGCATGAACCAACTTCAACTCTACATAAAAAGTTGCGAAACCGTGCTCAAATTTTAAAAAGGCACTTCATAAAGGTATTAAGTAATTGCAGTGAGAAATAAAACAAGTTGTGTAAAAACAAGTTCCTTAGTACAATTTGTTAAAAATGTATGTATATGAGTTACACATAAGTGGTAGACGATACATGCTATATTCTATATAGCCTTAATATTCAATAAAACTTCGATAAAAGGTAACTTAGAATAAGCTATATTATAGCCAAGGTAAAAGGGATCATAGCCCTAACATATAGGTACTAGTATTCAAAGAATCAATAGCAAACAGTATTGGTTATTTATTGGTAAAGTTTGAACAGCATGTATTCGTTTTCATTTGGCAACACACAGTCGTCGAACAAGCGGTTGCGCGACCACATGTTATGCGCCACATACGTCCCGTTTCTATGTTTTACCGTTATAATGTATGTGTAGTGATTGTGGATTTATCAAAGGGATTTAACAGTGAGTATCAGTTGTGTTTGATTAATTATTCGCTACACAATTCAACTTAGGAACAATAACAAACATAGTGCAAATGGACTAGTATCTATTTGAAATAGTGTAAAAAATAAATTTTAAGAAAATGTTTATGAAAATGATTAGTGCGTTGTATATCATATAAGATATGTTAACTCTAAGCTAAGTAGTCAATCATGCGTGTGTTAAAAATATTTTTTTAGAGAAATTTTGTAGTAACGATTGGATAACGAGTTATTGCGATAAAGAAGGAAGGAGAAATCGCGAGTTTAGCTACGGAAGTAGGTAGGTATGTAGTGCTATAGTTAATTTAACTTTGTTTTCCACGTAACCATTGGATAATGACCATACCTAAAGCTATAGTCGTAAAAGAAAAGTAATCTCTATCTACTTATGTGTATAAGTGTTGCATTTTTTATATTGTGTCTAGATGTAAACAGATAAAAAAACAATTTACCTATCACAACAGGAGGCTCCTTAGGGCACACCAGATTTCCCTTTACTTTAGACCTACGATTTTTCTCTCTTAATCTAAAACCTTAATAATAGAGTAACCATACAAAGTCAAACTAAGTATTACTTAGTAGGTAAGTACTACTTTAACAGAAATCACGTCATTTTTTACATTTATCCGTTGATTCGTGACTTTAATATTTTTAATCAATCTTAATCATAGCAAAAACTGATATCTTTTTACTGCATAGACGTTATAATTACACTCGTTGTCTTGAATAGACATTATAAACATACACTTGCAAATTACTTTTATAAAAGTTTATTTACGAGATAAAACGTTCAATGGACTACCTCTGTGGTTCGGTGGTACTACAAACGGACTGCCACCCAGAGGTCGCGGTTTCGATTCCCGCTCAGTGCAAATATTGTGTAAGTACATTAACATGGCTATTTGCATAGGTCTGGGTGTTTGTATGTACAAAATGTATGTATGTGTATACAAAAAAAAATTAAGTAAGTACTTATGTGGATATACATAAGTACCTACTTACTTAATTTTTTCATTCAGAACCCATAACACAAGCTAAGTATAATAAAAATATATGCTTTCGTTGGGTCTAGATAGCGTTGTGTGTAGTTGCTACTTGTTATGATATTAAAAAAAAATCACATGCACATCGAAGGGATTATGTCTATCTACTAAGTATAACTTGTTCTAATGGTTATAGTGAATTGACTTATTGCTAAGTGCCAAGACTAACATTTAGAGACAGAAGACAGAACACAGAAGACGATGCTGCTTAACAGTTGACACATTGAGGAGGTTCCTATCTCTGGAGCCCTAACCACTGGTAGCTTGGTCCTTGTATCCGATAATGGTGGATCTCCATATTTTATATTTTTAAACGCACGTTTTTTGTATATCTACCTGAAATATTTTTTGAAATAAAGGAAATAATCATATTATCTAAATCTATGCAAAAAATTGCAACCTACCTATGTAAATATTAAAAACTCATTCAATTAGAATTAATATCATATCGGGCCATGTAATATCTCACTGCAGAGATAGGTAGGCCTCTTCTCATACAGAGAAGGTATGAGCATTGATTGCCACGCTTGCTCAAGGCAGATTGGCGTTTACAGACTTCCTCAGAAGTCCAGGTTTCCTCACGATGTATTCGTTCACCAACAATCAGTAATGTCCAGATAAACATAGAAGGTATAAATAATTTGAAAATCATATTAGTCCTTCCCTGAATTCGAACGCACGACGACCTAGTATTCACGAAGCCTTCACGTCATTGTTTATTTAATTATATTGATTCACATTACGACTCTAATTAGAAATAATATAATTAAATAATCATTGACGTTTCTAAGAACTCAAGAATTGTGTCGAACATTACGATTTTTCAATTTCTAATTATTTAGTCTAGTGATTTTTACTTCATAACTAGGTATCTCTTGAACTCTTCTTTAATTTCATGCCAAATAGGTACACCAAGATATCTGAAGTCAACTTTAGAGCAAAGCCATTTTAAAATAAAGCTCTATGAATAAAAATGGGTTACACGCAAAATAACTGATTTCTTCTACGCTTGACTTATAACTGACGCGTATTGACTTATTCGCTTAATGACTTATAACAAAAACAAGTGACTTCAGAACCTATTTTTAAAAGAATCATAAGGTAAAATTACTGAGTGATATATCGTTAAAAATAGGTTTCCAATCGCTAATCCGCCTTGAGCAAGCGTGGCGATCAATGCTCATACCTTCTCTGTATGAGAAGAGACCTTTCCTGCTGTGGGATAACAACGGGCCGATATGATGAATAGAGATTTTATGATTTTGTAATCAGAGCTTGAATATTTTATCAAATATAATTGCACACATAATACAAGTCACATAGTTATAGGTTGGTTATATTCGTCATATCGGCCCATTATTATTCAATAATGAGCCGATATGATGATGTTTACTTTGCCCTGACGACAACTTCCATTAGTTTTAGTTTTGGCTTTAATTTCGTTTTTTTTCTACGTCTCTTGTAAAATTTGATAAAAAAGTAGGTACTTAAGTAGGTACGTAAAAAGTTGATAAGTAGCAACTTTCAAATATTGCAAGAGTTAAAATGGAGAGATTTTGATTAAATTAGAAACCTGCTAATATAAACAACTTTATTGAGATAATGAACTATATTGTGTAATATAAGTACTGCAAGATAAATATCTCGACAACTTTGTTGACATTTTAATTTTGTAACAGTACGACTGTTGAACTACCTATCAGAGACTTTTTCACTGAGTATAATTTTAAAATTTAAGTGTCTTAAGGAAGATCTATAGGAGACTCAGCAGTGGGTATTTGAACCGATCCGTCTTTATAATTGCCCCAGACATAATCTATTTATTTGATAGAATCGCTCTTTTTATTCGGTTTATAAACCTGTAAATGTGTAGGTATAGATACTTACGAAAAAAGTATGTACTTACCCGTAAGTAGTATGTTAATTTAAGCAACTACGATACGAACAAATACTATCATCTTAATTTGTACGTAATTGGATTTAAATAAAATAAATTCATAAATTCATCGACGTTTTATAAGAAACGAATTAGTAAATAAATCCTTTTTAATGACTAATTGAAATAATTACTTACCTAATTAAAATTTCAGTGCAACGTGCAACAATTAGAGTAAGATAGGTACCTACTTGTATAAGAAATTTTTAAGACAGGTTTTTAAATATTTATAGCTAATTATGTATGACATTGACTTACCTACGTAAGTTCAGTCAGGGTAAGAGCGCCATAGTTTTTACATACTTAGTTGATTTTGATGCAATTTTTTTTTTATCTACTGACTTATAATACTACCTATACTAAAAATCTATGAATAAAGAAAATTTGGTTTTTTTTGCTGCAATAAACTTGGATTCAATAAAATCTGTTAATAATTTAATGATATTTTGTAAGAAATTGAAAAACATGTCTGTAGGCGCACTTGCCTGTGGAAATGGGGCAAGTGCGCCTATATGAAAAAATTATAAAATAATACGCTACGAAAAAAACTATTATTTTAATCAATAGAACATTAGCAACTTAACACATTACTCTTGATTCTTCTTTAATTTACTGGTCTTATAGGTAACTGCGGCTACCATTACAAATTTGGGGCAAGTGCGCCATAAACTAGTAACCAGGTGTTCTGAACCTTTAGTGCTAATTTTTTTTAATATGAGTAAATATGATTACTGTTATTTTGACTGGAATATTAGGCATCTTTAAAATAATATATCAAATAAGACCTTTATAAATGACTTTATCAAAAATATACAAGTAGGTCAAAATTCTTCCTGTGTCAAGTGTGTTTTATGGTAAGCCATAAGTTTTCGCTGCTTTATATCCAGATAGGCCAGATCGGACAGAGTCAACTGCCTGACATAAAAATTCATTAAACCAAGAATGTTTATCTGTTTTTCTATGGTAAGTACGAACCATCTGAAAAACACAAAAAATTTAATACTTATTTTAGTCAGTATGAGTTTATTTGAGAAGATAGGCTTTACAATGGCAGCTGTTCAATTGCTTTTCCTTATTGAGGTCGAGTGGTACCTTAAAGCCTAAACCTTACTTTACAGAGCTTTAAAGCTAAATAAATAAAACTGAGACGGGTATTTAGAAGCCAGCTCTAGATTAACTGATCGCGTCGGTAACTTAAAGTTAAAGGTGCTTAACTTTGATGACCACTTCTCTTCAACGATTTTAGGTGAACTGATCCCAATAAATACAAAATTAATAATTAAAATTATACCAATGGTTAATTTACAGCTTTACATAATGAGGCTTTTACTACAAACTCATCACCTAACAAATTCTTATCCACTGTCTCTATTTAGTAAAAAAAATTCGGGGAAAGTGCGCCATACTCCTAGCAAATTAGGCGCACTTGCTTGATTTTTATTTCAATAAAAAAACATTTAATTTACTAACTAGGAGTAAAATGCCGACATAGATTTAAAGACATACATCCAAATTATGTACTCAGCTCATTGGTTTACCACAACACGTGAATTATTTGAAGATGTGCATATTAATAGCACGAGGTCATCTCTGCTAACTGATATAAATGACACTAATGGCTGATATTTCAATTTAAAGTGATAATGATAAGAGACACCTGTGAATAGCCACCGAAACTATCTTTTGGTTTGTTGCATGGATGTGAGATGACGGTACTTGTAAAATACCTGTAGTTTTCGAAATTTTTATGCTAGGTGCACTTACCTTACCCTGTCGGCGCGCTTGCCCAGACTGACCTTAAATAGGTACTGAGTGCGTCCGACTGTTTGTATACGACTGTGGCTGGTCTTTCTTACTTTCACTTATAGAAATATGTATTTAATAATTGTAATGTTGTATGACAGGATAGGTTCCAAATTAAGTTAAAAAGGCACGTATTTCTACCATGCGTGTTTAGCGGATATTGGACACCTGTCAGTAAGGTAACGTCATTCACCGTGGGTTATTGAACCCGTTAGGCTAAATTCGCTTAGTCTATTAAAGGTACGTATACACATTATATCGGTACATTTATGTAATCTTTTACACGCAACTCATAACCTGCCATTTCTTAATGGATAATAAATCATGTCGATATTAAGTAAAAAAAGAATAAACATTTATTTTAATAAATACATCTTTTACCTAAATTTAAATGATTCATTTATAGGATCATGCAAAACGATTATAGGTAGGTAGTACTCTTTACAGATTTGGATCATTGCCTAGTGTTAGGCAGGTACCTACTATATCTACACCTTAGAAATAAATATTGTAGGTGGTATGACTAAACCTTTGTAAAAGCTGGTTATTTGTGATGAAATTCTAAAATCCGAAAAATATCTTGGCTTAGTGCTTGATAGCCACCTTACATTTAAACCACACATTAATATAATACAAAAGAAGCTATGCAGTTTGATGGGCATACTCAAGGGTACTGTGCGATGTTTTCCTAAATCCGTTAGCTATACAATATATAATTCATTAATAAAATCGCACCTTTCTTATTATATTGAGCTCTGGGGTTCGGCTGCCAAAACCAATTTGAAAGATCTGCAAATCACTCAAAATAAACTAATAAAACTACTATTTCATATCAATTACCTAACTAAAACTGACGTCGTTTACAGCTCCACCAAAATAATGTCAATTACACAGCTATACAAATATAACACATGCATTCTGATAAGAAAAATATTAAGAAAAAGTATTCATACTCAGATAACGTTCACCAAAAAGTCACGAATACAACATCGTATGATGAGAAATGCTAATAATATAATAATATGTCTCCCTAAGCCGCGCACCAACTATGGCTTAAGAAATATTAAATACGAAGGCGCCCAACTTTACAATAAATTACCAAACTACTTAAAAGAAATCCAGTCAATGACCTTATTCAAAAAGAAGCTTAAATATTAATTTACTAATTTTACAAACTAACTGACTAGCATGCTTAATATATATATAAATGTAGGTGTAAGTATATTTAAATATAAGTAAAATTAATTTAAAAAAAAAGAAAAAAAGATAACAAAAAAAAGTAAAAGATAATAAAGAAGTGGGTAATAATATATATTATACATAATATGAGTATACTCGTAATTATCTAATATTTGTATACATGTATGTATTGTGTGATGTATGTACATGTGTGCGTGTGTAGAAGTGTATATAATATAATATTATGTATTATGCGCATATATGCAGTATTTGTATGTGCATGTACACGGTTTTGGATATGTATACAAAAATTTCATAAATTAAAAACTTACCTTAATAGATACTGCATAAACAATTACAATCCTACTATATTAGCAATCGCTTTCGAATACGTAATAAGGCAATAATTGTTTACAACCAACTAACGAGGTGTCATTCTAGGAACGCGCGGGGCTTGCTGGCTTTTGTTTCGATAATGTGAAGATTAATTTTATTATTTTTTGGTTACTTACCCACATTTTTAGTATCTATTGATTTAATTTATTTTGTTTACTTTTAATTTTATTCACGATTATTACGTATGATTGAATTGCTTTGTGATGTACCTACCTACTTACCTACCTAGAAATACGTACCTACTTTGATTTGTATAGACCGCTCTGGCGCTTGTTTCTATTTACTTTGCAACAAAATGTATTTTCTCAGCCAAATGAATTTATGTATTCTTTTGAGAAAATAAATTGTCTTAAACCATAAACCATAAATTCTAAAATCATTTTCCTATCGTTTTCTTTTTTCATTTTTATTTGTCGGAGATTTGGCCAATCAGTGACTTTCATGTTTTTTTTAGAACTATTTATGTAGGTACCTATTTACATAGACAACTATCTGTTGCCCGCAGCTTCGCCCGTGTGAATGTCGGTTATATCGCAAATAAAAAATACAAATAATAAATAAAAAAAATAATAGTAATACGTAAAAAATTTCATCACCTATTTTCACCCCTTCAAACTATTTTTTCACGAAATAGGTAGCTATGATGTTCCCCGAGCTCCATTCTATCTCTATACCAAAATTGTTTCAGTGGTTTAGGCGTGAAAGCGTAACAGACAGTCAGACAGACAAAGACACTTTCGCATTTATAATATTAGTATGGGTCAGTACTTAACTAGTTGTTCCGATATCTACCTACTTAAATATTATAATATCCATTGAAAAGCGATGAAAGTATAGGCCAAGAAGGAATGCTTTGAATAGGTAGTTCTTATTAATATATTAATATTAATGCTTTGAATAGTAGTTATTTTTTATTTTTTTTTAAATAAAGAATAAATAGGCAGTTACAATTATTTATCGTAAAACTGTTTTTATGGATGTATGAATGGATGGATTGATATACCCATGCATTTTTACTTAGCATTGTGACATTCGACACAATCATTACCTAAGTATATTTTAAAAGTACTTATTAGTGTTATGCATTTCAGGTCAGCATCCTGGCACCGATTAAAAAAAAACCTGGAGCTGGTCCCGCTGCTAAAAGTGGGGCCGGTATTATAGGCAAAAGCTCTGCTAGCAGCAAAGCTTCAAGTGGTAAGAGTGCAGGCAGTTACTTCGGGTCAAGTTCTGGGGACAAATCTTCTGTAAAGAAAATCTCAAACTCAACTCCTAAGGCAACATCTGGGTTGGGCGTTCTTGGTTCTAGTTCAAGTGGAAAACCCATTCCAATTGGAGCCAGTTCATCTAAGAGTTATCCTGTATCACCATACACCACACCAAAAAGCAAAAAGACTGGAGGATTCGGCATAATCTGGCTACCAACTAAAAGGCATAACAAAAAGAAAGATCTGGTTTATACTGGTCACACAGACTGTTTTCCAAAAGGCAAATATGAGAGGACACCGTCTATGTATAACTAGTATGTATATTTTAATTACCTACATTATCTACCTACTTATTTAACGAGTCTTAACTTAGTAACTAAAGCTAAAAAAAGATTTGTCTCAATAAGCATACCTATCTAATGTAAGATTTCATTGATGATGATGAAGATTCCATTTCAGGATTACTTATTTAATGAATTTATTGCTGAGCTAAGCTGAATCGATGATGACAGTTTTTCTATGTGCTGGTAGATGATAGAGATATTTAATCTAAATAGATGCCAGTTGTTATCTACCGGTAGGTAGCGGTAGCTCATCATGGTATCTACCTATCTCATACATAAATGATACTTGTATTTACCTTACAATTATAAGCTACGAGCTAGTTGAAGAGGTGCGAATATAATTGTGACTAAAATAATAAGATTACAAATGCGCCATTTTCTTTCGTAAGAAGTAGGTACCTACCTAAGTATAGGTAGGTATTTCGACATCTACTTCAAAACTCTGTATGACGTTTCTGTAAAAATACAGTCGATTTTCCTTTTTTATAAGATTACACTGCCTCCGCATTTTTCCTTCCATAATAAAAACCTTCGATAGGTAATAAAAATTGGGCATATCTAGGTACCTACCTATCCTATCATCCATCTTGTCTCTAAACCGCTAACTTAATGCCTACTGATGTAGGTAGATACCTACCTATTGAAGTCGATATACGTAGGTACCTATGGCCATTAGCCCATTATTACAATATATAAATTTGAGAAGGGGTTTTTGCCCTGCAGTGGGACAGTAAAGCAGGCTGGTATTATTATTATTATTATATGTAAATTTCATAAGTCAGGGATAGTAAGCTTCTGGAAATCGCTCAGTATGGCCTAGCTAAAGCATAGGTAGAGATGAAAATGATGGTGGCAATGAATCGGTTTCTATTACCTACCATTAATTTAATAACTACATCTTGGCAGCGTTTGTTGGAATTTGTTTGAAACTCCCGCCCGCCACTGCCTACTGACCTGTTAGTGTTGGGTTTCGCGTAGAGATTTATCGAGTTGAATCATTTTGTGTGTAACATTCAATTCGTTTAAGCGATGAACTGTTTATTCGATTATTGGAACTATTAAAAACTCTGTTATTATAAAGAAGATAAACAAGGTTGTAAGCTATCCAAATATCTACTTTTGTTGTATAAAATAAGTTTTTTTTAATGTACAGAGAATACGGTACAGTCGATTGCTATGGAGATTTTTTTGCGGAAGACTCATAGCTAGCATGAGAGAACTTTACCTACAACTTGAAAATAATATTATGTAGGTATTTAAACTTTTTGTTAATTATACCTATTACTGGCCTTAAGCATAATGCAATATGTAAAATACATAAAATATCAAAAATACCTTTGTTTTTTTTTTTTCAACATAAAAAGTCTGTATGCGAATAAAGTCCCCCAATATTATTGTCAATAAAGTATTTAAAAAAATACACAAAAACCGAAAACACAATAATATTATGTTTTCGGGCAGTATTACAGGTTTTTTATATACATTGGCTGATTGTCAATATTAATATTGGCAATATTATTGGGTGTGCGGCTAGCCAAACAATTAAATGTGTTAATTTCTTTTTTTTTATAAATTTAAGATACTAACTGACTTGACATATTTTATTTGTAGATTTAATAGCTAGGTACATATTTTATTTGTAGATTCATTAAATATATCCTTATGGTTCTAGTAATAATTTTATCAACAACTGTACCTTTGGTCACAGTATTTTTTTAGACATTCTGCGACTACGACAAAATGCTTTTATATAACATAGTGAGAAATGGACGTAAGCAGTATTAGTCATTGTCATTATAATGAATGCGGCAACTAGCGTTCGAGACATCTATCGCCCGACCCATTTTTATTTATACTATTTCAACACAGAGCTAGTTAATTAGGTTTTTATTGTTTAAATATGTAAAAAAAAGCATTAAACCATTAAACTCATCTAAATCGGACATAGAATCATTATAATATCTATACGTTTATTGCTAGGTAAAATTGACTCATTTATTGCAACTTTAACTAGTCTACAGTTTTAATCATAGTCCGGTTAACTGTACCATGGATAATTTATTTTACCCATAGTCCGGTTGACCGGACAACTTAACCGTACTACGGGTAAAAGATGGTTTTAATATGTACGGTAATGTTACCATTTGTTTTTAAGCTAAAATTGACAGTTGACTACATGGAATGAAAAGTCACTCTACTTGAAAGTTATCAAAGTTATCTGCTATAAATGCTTTTCGTAATGCAAATGTAATTTAAAGTTTGCACCCACAGAAACAGATAAATTTTATCCCGATAATAGGTCAGGTTTTCCGAGGAAAAAAACATTTTAGGCGCGAGCGAAGCTGTGGGGCGGGGCGTAGCTAGTATTATATAAAAAAAACTGACTCTCAGAAATCTCAGAAATTAAAAGTGCTAGGAATATCAAATTTTGCATGGGGGATTATGGGGGTATTATGGATTATAACAGGTATGTCTCAGAACAAGGACTAATCCTTGTTCTGTGAGGTAAGTAGGTACAAAGTTTTTATTTTTTTTAAACAGAAACAGAATAAACATAAACGTATCAAACTAGGTACCTGTTTGTGTAATAATATTGTATGAATGAAAATAAACATCACCGAATAAAATATTGTTTAGTTATTGCTAAATGCCATTTCTTGTTGTGTGTTGTTAGCCGCTACTCTACTCAAAAAATACCATAGATATATAATATATTCAGTTTAATATACACTGACGGACTCATAAACTGCATCAAAGTAATAGACGACTTTGAAATAAATATTTTAACCAAGTATGCAAACTTTCTATACAGATTAAAATTGGAACCTCTAGATTGGTTCCTGAACTTTAAAACAGCGTAGGGTCATATCCTTAAGTATAAGTTTGTGTACTGGAAAGGACCTTAAGACTTTTTTGAAGCAAAAACAGAAATTTAAGGAAAATTGGTTTAATAAAAAAAATGCATTTAACAATAGACACAAACTTTATGCAAGGGTTTATTTATGTTTTAATAAGGTGTATTACCTCCACTTGCCCTTATTACGGATTCTAATCGGTTCCGCATAGATTTTATTAGGGTTATTAAAAGATCTTGCGGAATATTGTCTCATTCTTCTGAAAGTGCTGTTCTTAGTGCTGTCACTGTCGTGGGCACAGGAATATACAGCTCTTTTTTAATTGTCACAAACATTCTCAATGGGATTAAGATCCGGGCTGCGTGCTGGTCAATTCATTGTACGTATCCCAACCTCTTCGCAATATTGTCGAACTTGTGCAGCAGCGTGCGGCCGGGCATTATCCTGCATTAAAGTAAAATTTTCGCCTATGAATCCCATGTAAGGCACCACGTGATCTTCTAAGATCTCTGTTATGTAGCGATGTGCAGTCAAACCCCCTCTATTACCGTTTTGACGGACTATGTCTATGAACACAAGTTCTGTTCGCCCGTTCATCGATATGCCACCCCAGACCATACACGAACCGCCTCCAAAGGGAACACGCTCCTCAATGCAACTTTGAGCATATCTCCCCACGTCGACCATAGACTCTTCTGAGACCATCTGCACCATATAAACATGTCCTACACTCGTACGTGAACAATACGGAGGCCCATTGCTCTTCTGTCCAATTTAGGTGATCACGCGCAAATCTTAAGCGAGCTTGTCTGTGAGCTACAGAAAACTTGGACCATTTGCTGGTCTAAAAGGGGTGATATCCGCTTCCTTTAACCTTCTTCTTATTGTTCGTGCACTCACATTTACTCCACGCACTTCATTAAGCTCTGATTTGATGTTAACTGACGTGAGGAAACGATTTCGCAGGGAAGTTGTAACAATAAATTGGTCATCACGACCGGTGGTTGCTCGAGTCCTGCCTGTACCACGTCTCCTTCTGTAATAACCTGTCTCCACAAACCTTATGTATATTCTAGAAACCGTAGACTGGTTTAAATTGAAATTTATACCAATCGTTCGTTGATCCAAGCCCTCCCGCACCAGTGCTACAATTTGTTCAAAAACTCTCGATGAGTTAAAAAACTAACCCAACAATTCTGCTGGTAACAATAATTCAATTGACAAAATAATAAAAAATCAATGCGAATCAATTTAAAACTTTGCTATAAATAACACGCAAATCTGATAGGCGACTGTTACACGTAAAGTATTTATTGTGATTCACCAGTAAATACTGATGTATCGTGGTATTTAATTAACGTGTAACCTAATGTACTGATGTATGTCATTATTTATTGATGGATTTCTAGATTTTTTGATTCTGTATTGATGATCCGTCGGATTATGATAAATATTGATCACGTCAGTACGCGTTACGCTAGCGATGGAGGTGGACGACTTTGGATCTTACAAAGGCGGACGCACTATCTCACTATCTCCGTTCAATCATAATCGTATCAATTCAATAAACCTTCTTATGTTTTATGTATTCATTTTTGGTTAATAAATACAAATTAATATTTTTTAATTACGATATTTACTGACTTACCTGTATAATAATTAATAATATACCTAGCATCGAAAAACATAATATATCAATGTTTCGATCGCAAGTATCCATGACTGCCTGGCACACTGGTGCGAGTGACATTATAGCTGAAAACCTTAGACGATTTACACACTGCCCCGCATCACGTACTGTAGTGCGGGCGTGCGTGTTCTTGTGTTGTTTGTAATCTCTCTTTGTATACAAATTACGGGTGCAACACACTGAAAAGTTCCATCCCGTTGCACGTGGAACCTATCAGGCTACGCGCCAATGTCGGTTTTGTTGTTTTACCCACTTTCCCCGCTTCCCGTTGCTGAGCCGCGTAGTAGCTTGTTTCAGAGCTAAATCGACTAATGAGGAAGGATGGTGCGTTGCTAGGTGGCTAAGACGTGGCAATATCTATTTAAAAAATGGCAGGAGCAATGGTAAGGCTCCATGTCCATAACTGCCATACAAAAATATTTTTGTGGATATTTTATTTTACGATATTTTAAGCTATGTTGTAGATTTAAAAAACCCGTGTAATTTAATTTTTGCCATTAAATTCAAATTTGTGTACCTTTCCCTTTGTTGTAACCAATTTTTAATTTTTACTTTCGCCTGAGCTTTTTATTTAAACTAAGCGCTAAAATAGTAGCCCTGTAACCTTTAATTTTCAGCTCTGTGGCCATTTTAGACGTTTAAATAGCAGGAGACCGACTACAATACTGACGTAATAAATATTGAACGTGTAGGCTAGTGTATTAATCCATCAGTAAAAACTGAAATCCATCAATAAATACTGTATTGACGGATCACAATAAATACTTTACGTGTAACAGTCGCCATACACACTACGAGTAAATTTTCTTTTCCCGGCTATATTCATTTGTTTTACTGCAGTTCTATTTTTAACATTTGCTTTTTTTAAGATTAAGAGCCAGTCTCTCCATATTTATATAATTTAATCTGAAAGCTTGCATACTTATTAAAAAAAATCATTTCAAAGTAATCCTGAACTTTGATGCAGTTTATGAGTCCGTCAGTTTAATCTTATAAAAGTATTGTAATAGTATAATTGACTTGTGAAAGACTAACTAAAACTGGCCTCTAGCCCCTGCCAGCGTCATCTAGAATCTAAAACAAAAAGTCAGTTTTTTTAACCTTGGCTAGGGTATATTTATGAATAATTGGATATACCTAATTTAAAGAAAAGTGAAAAATTAAACAAAATAAAATAATTATTTTGATTAAAGATATATCGATATAAAAGAATCGACACCAAACTAAATAATAATTTTAACAGATGACTCGATACTGATCAGATTAGTCGATTTTGTTTGGATCACTATTCAAAAAGGTCAAGGCAAGGCTTGTGTACTTTTGAAACTTTTAATAGTATTTACTAAACAAAATTATTAACCAAAATCTTATGTTAAATACAATAATATTTACATTACATGTAAATTAAATCACAGCCAGTGGTAGAAAAATTCGCCTAGATAAATAACGCCTGTGTTAATTGGTTACTGTTTGTGTGCACAAGTAATTTCAAGTAAAACTTTTTTGTTAGTTTATGTTTATGACACACCATTATGCAAGAAAACAATAATTTCGAAACTATCATTACTACATGGCGTCGTTTGTCTGGAGAACAAATAGAAACTGCTGCAGTAAGGTAAATTTTGTAATCGGATATCGTTTACATTACGTACTGTCATCATTTTTCTGCAGTATTGTTTAGATTATTATTTATGCTGTTGTACTTAATGTACACAATTGTATGACAATGTGTCCACTGCATGCAAAACGTCGTTGTCAAATGAAATAATGAAATTCAATCTTTCGATAATCACTTCACATTGAAGACACACTGACACTGTGATAGAAGTTTTAAATTTTTACTTGCTTACGTTAATCGTAATCATTATTTTTTTAAGCATGTCTGGTGATTCACCTGATTTCAAACCGCCCAAAAAGAAAGAAGAGGAAACTGACTTATTAATGCCCGAAAGATCAAAAGGACCTGTTGCAACTTTAGCTGCTGCTGGCACAACAGTTGCTTCATCTGAAATTCCCTCAAACAGTTCTGAAAAATCTGAAGAGAAGCAGGGATTTATAATTCGAGACCAAGAGGAAACTAAGGTGAGGTTTTAAATCTGAATAATTATTAAAAAATGCCTATTGTGTTAGTAGTCACAGTTGTGCCGCTATATTTTTATAAACATTCTTCTCCATAAAATCCTCAAACAATTAATACTTACATCATTCACAGGAAGCTGCTGGTGACACTAATGACAAAGACATGAAAGGCACTAAGAATGAAGATTACCTAGACAATGATAAGGTAACAAATAAGTCTGAAAAACAGGACAGTGAAAAATATGGGGATAAAGTAGACAGTGTATATTTAAGACCTCCGCCACCACATAAAACAAGATCAAATGCTTCTACTGAGGAAGAGGAAGAATGTGGCATTCGCTGTCTATACTATACACTTCAATGTTGTGACTGTGTTTTGATGTGAGTTCCTTTTAGAGCTAAGCAAATTAAGTTACTCAATAGCAATTTAACAGGACAGCAAATATCATGACGCAGCTTGTAGTGTTGTCTCTATGCTCATTTAGTTGTTAATTTAAGAGATATTATAATCTCGAAGAATCTTAGTTATAAAGTTGTGAGATTTCATGCTAACAATTATATTTTCCAGAAATGTTATCTTATGAATAAAAATTTTAAACTTAAAATTTCCAGTTGAGTATTATATATATTTAGGTACTACTGATGTAGTATTTTAAATAACATCTAAATTTTATAATTTTATTTAGTTTATAAGTTATTATCATTATGCTGTGGATGATCGATAGAGTATGCTTTAGTAGGTACATGATGAAATTAGAATTATCTCTAATCAAATTTTTTACCCAGATTGCCATGTTGTAACTTATTGTGCAAAATATTGCATTCCAATATGTTGGAGAAATGTGATAGTTGATAATTATCATAAATATATTTTTATATTATCAATATTATCTTAAATATAAAAATAAAATGAGTGTTACTTTAGAACAACAAAAATTAGATATGTTGTAAGTATTCGAGTCCTGAAGCAAATAGTTTGTCTAGTATGGAAAGTAGCGCAAAACGTAAAATATACATAGTAAAAATTGGTAAAACAATTAAGATGGTTTAATAAGAAGTAAACTACAATTTGAGGAACATTTTAAAGTTTATTTTAACATAACTGAAATTCTTTCATGACTTTACATAACATGAAAAATTTTAAAAATATTCCAAAAATCTTAACGCAATTGTATTCGTCTACCCTTGTCACTCACGCAAAATAGTTCGTCTACCACTTAGTTGTGTCGCCTTTGAGAGCAAAGGCATTGAGAGCAATGACAGCTTTAATGGGAAGAGGCATGGTTGCAACCAACGCTGCACACTCCTCGGGCGTAATTGACTCCCAGACAGCCAAGAGTTTAGCCTTTTAAGTCGCTGATTTTTTGATTAGGATTTTGATTTATGGATTTTTACGGAGAACTTTTATCATTTTCCATTATAGGGTTTCGATCGGCGATCGTCCGGGCTGCTCGATAACCATTCGATTGTAGGAATGCTTTTCGCCAGTATCCACGTCTTTGTTGTCTTTACAGTATGGCAAGAAGCACCATCCTGTTGAAAAATAAAGGAATCTGTATGCTTGAGTGATGGAATAGAGAGCAGTAAACTCTATTCCAATCCAAAATGTTTTGATACTTCGCAGCATTGAAAGAACCATCCACAAACTCCATACCACCAACACCTTGTGCAGACATGTAGCCGAATATCATAAGAGACGCTGGAAACTTCAGTTTTCGTTTAAGACAATCAGTATGAAATGCATTTCCATACTAGACGAACTATTTTGCATCGGGGCTCGTGCTTTAGTAAAATTCTATATTTTTGTGACTTTTTCCTTATTAAATTATATATTTTTTATTGACTCAAGGATTTTCATGGTCACAACATTGGATAAACATGATCTATTTATGACAAGCATGTAAAAGTATGAATTAGTATTATCATGTTTATTGCCAGTAGTTATAGTTAGCCCAGTGCCAACAATATAGAAATAATTTTCATATCCTCAATATTTTAGCTGTAATTTTATTATTAGTAACCCAAACTGCAAACCTAAATTTGTAACATTCCATATTACTACAGATTGCGATAATATCATGCTAAATTTTTAATGATAGATAAGCATTTCAATAATTTATCTTTATGATTTCGGCACTTCATTCAAGTGACACTAATAAAAGTTGTAGTAATAAAGTAAATGAATTAGTTATATATTATAGCCATTATGCTAAATATGATTCATAAAAATACAAAGTCAAATTTAGTTTTTTCTTTTATGAAATTTATTTTATGGCTTTTTATCGGAATGTGTATTTCGGTAAAATTTTCACAAAAAAAATAGGTTTATAGGTTTAGGTAGGTCTGGATCCAATCACTTTCCATAGTAAATCGTATAAGCATTGATTATTTTAAGTATACTTATCCTTCCCTGGCTACCTGCCTGCATTTAGGACGTGGATATGATTTAATCAAGAGAATTCTTTTTTGTAAAAAAAGTCATCATTTCATGTCATCAGTCAAGTATTACAATAGTAAAGTGCAAGTGTTTTTCTTTTATGCAAAATTTTATTCTGTACATATAGTGCTTAAAATATAGCTTGGTGCCTGCGACATTAGCCACTTCGTTTTTAAGGACAGCTACAACAAATTCCCTGTTAAAAAAGTTAGGCGTTTAAAATTAGTATTGACCTTTTTTATTGTTAAGATAAGTTCTTTTTTACAAAAACATGTTAATGTAGCTATATCTAATAATAATTTGCAGAATAATTACGGTGTTATAAAATATTTGTAGTTTGCCGAAATTAAAATTGTACGGTAGCTAACCCTCCTATACACTTTTTGAAGACTGGTGAGAGATTACGAGATGTGTAATCGACTGACATAGACAATATCGATGAAATAAATGCATGCTAATTAAAAAATTTGAATGTATTACTAAATAAATCATAAATTTATTTAGAATGAAATACTAATGTGTTCAAAATAATCCTATATTATTTTTTATTCATATACAATACTGCTCCAGTGATGAATCTAATTTTGACTATAATGATAATAACATTTGTATTGTACACCTTTAAGGTAATATGTCTAAATTAAATACTAATTCTTCTTGTTTGATTTCATCTTTTATATTATATATAAGCCATTAAAGTAATATTCGGTCATACATTTTTCAATATCAAAATTTATCGATAATTGACGGACGTCGCAGGCACCAAGCCATATTTTATGCACTTTAAACTGTAGAGGAACTCATAAGATCCAAGTCAGTAAGCAGCTATCATTAAGACTGACCAAATTAGTCACTAAATGCCTTGATTTATTGCCTTGATTAGAAAGTAAAGGTTTGATAAAACCCGTAAAAGTATTTTTATATTTATAGGCAGTTGAAATTTGATATTCCGCCTACTCATTATGTAGATAGACCCACAGTGCTGCAAGTAGCTCCTGTTTATATGGAAGTCACATATTCTGTTACAAAATAATGCCAATATAATATACAAAATATTTTAGAACTTTCGTATGACAGTTTACTGAATGTAATAAAATGTTTACAAATAGCTTTATTTTTTGACTAGGTACTTTTTGTCCACTATTACTAAGAAAACAGTCTCCGTCCGTAGTTTGGAGTCTGACTTAGTGTAGTACATAAGACTGTAGTTTTAATAACTTTATTTATAATAAAATGTACACCTTTGAACTATATAAATAAAATGAAACTAAAAATAAACTTGAATATGTTTTTTACTTGCCGATTTTCACGGCAATGCAATGATATCGTTATTGAACGTCGTAAATAAATAAAATGTGATCATCACAAACCAACCCTTCAATGTAATAACATCAAACTATTACTGACATGAGTTGTGACAATACTCAGTTCATTATAAGTTCTTACTTGCAACTGCAAGCAAATGTATTTGAAAGCAAATTTCAATTAATCACTTTACTTACTGGATGGAATAAATGAAATTGCCCTCCGGATCAATCAGTAGTACTATTGAGAAGAAAAAAGACCTGTTGGAATCCTGAATCCTACTCAAAGGAAATTTATTTGTACTCTAAAGCCTTTCTGGCCCGACGAACGTCAGTAATGCGAACATTCGTGTTCTGATTAATGCCGATGTAGAGAAGCAACTCTGCGAGCTTTTTGTCAAATTAAATCAAGTCATTTAGGCCAATTGAATTAACACTTAAGAACGTTAAAAACAAAATGCCAGTCATTTAACCTACTGTCCTGCCCAATGCCGTTTTAGAGAAGCAACTCTGCGAGCCACATCAGTTGGTGTTACCTTGATACGCCTGCAGATTGGATCGTTTCTTAAACAATCGCACAGAGAGACGCCTAACATCTTTTACATTATTATTACTATTGATATAAATTTTCCTGTTGCTAAAAATAGATAATAAGTATCTTTAGTTCTTTACACAACATTTTACCAAATTGTATTTTATGATCATTTTGGTTTTGGTCATTGTTTGGTTGTACAATAAATAATAAATGTTCGTATTAAAATAGAAAAGGAAATAAAATACCAAATTATAAATCGTACCTACATTTATTACAACCAGTATGAAATACCAGCACAACTTTAAAAATTCCAGTACACGGACACTGATACAGGTATAAATGCAAAGTTCATCGTAATAGGTATACATCTAGCTTTGAATACATAATATATTATTTTCTTAACTTTAATAATACGTCAGTCGACTTGATCCTAAGTATGAAAGAAGTCTCGTTAGCTGAACTAATTCTTTCATTGTTAACAACACCCCTAAAAGGACACACCTGGGGTGTCGTTAACAAAAAGCATTTGTTAGCGACATCACTAATAAATAGTGTTGATACCCTGATGTGTTCGTATAAGTACCAAAATATAAAATAATAATTCTTATTTAACTCGAACGATGCTCAATAATCCTTATTATTTCAAACATAATCTGTCTTATTTTTAACACAAGTACGTTGTTAAGTTTTTGACCAACTAATTCATCGAATTTACGATTTGCTTCTTGCAGATTTGCTTCATTAGCCGTTTCGAGAGTTTGTGTACTGACATTGTATACTATCAATAATTAAGAGTAATACTAGCTTGATAATAATTCTTAAGCGTATTGTAAACCCCCGCTAACAAATTCTTTTTGTTAACGACATCTCAAGTGTGTCGTTAACAATGAACGATTTAATTAAGGTGGCAATCCATAGAAGAGGTTGAGATCGGTCGATCTCAGATTATTGGTTATTATTATACAAAATGGTTTTCCACATCTATCTATTACCCCCTGCAGCTGCTTACACTGCAATATGGTATTTATTGGTAAATTTAACTAATTAAGCTGTAGGCGTTGTATGACCGGTGGTATGGTCGGTCTGCAGTGTTTTAATTAAATATAGTACGTATATAATGTTTTCTTGCCATTAGTATATAAAATACTAACAATATAATGCTACATAATTTAATATAATTTTTATACCTACACCAAGATTATCTTCATCAAAAATAATAGGTTAATAAAATCTGTATGCTAGGCAGTTTTAACAAAATCTACACCAATGTGTATATGTCGCACTTAAATTGTATTAATCCGCCGTTTACAATCTGCCTCAGCATATTACATAACGCAGGATATATTACCAGCAATGTGTATACCTAATTGGGAAAACTTAATCTAGTTTGACAACAAATATAATTCGTCTATAGCACAGGGTCACAGTTCTAACCTAGCCTAACCTAATCTGCCTTCAGCATATTAAGTACATACCGCCGATGACAGCGAGCGTTTACAAAATGCTGAGGCAGTGTGTAAACGCTGGATTTATTCGATTTGCTTGCGACATATACATGCATTATACGTATAGCTACAGCTAATGTAAATAAATATAAGCTAGGTACGTTTTTTTTCACCACATTGCCAAATTGCCAAACTAGCATCTTGGTAACTAAATAATAAATTGAACTTAAATTGACTAAACACATCAAAGCCTTCGTTCATATTTAGTTGATAACATATCAGTGCATTTTGTTATTAAATAATAAACCATCTTAATAAAAGATGGATTATTATTTAATTTAAGATCATAAATTATATGCATACAACGATAAAAAATTTTACTATCTACATTTTGAATTGTATTTAAAATAATTCTACTTGTTATAATTAAGACCATATTTTTAAAAACAAACGAAAAATAAAAATTTAAGTATATTACCTGTTAAAAATAGTACTTTACATACGAAGCTTGTACATTCGACAAGAAAGGAAGGTAGGCTTTGTGAACATCAAAGACAAAAGAGAAAATTAAGCTTTAAAATAAAGCGAACCGTCGTAGCACGAACTCATTATACTCCCAACAAAATAGATTAAATAAGACATGTACTGTGATACGCATTAACAATGTCGCACATTTAAATACATAGCTCAGGTAAAGTATTACTATATAACGCTTACGCGGCAATACATTGCTTTAATTTACGAAAGGACTATTTTTGATTGCAAGTTACCTCAATAAGACAGTGACAATTGTCACTGTACTTACTGAGGTGAGTCTTATTGAGTCTTATTGGATTTTAATTTTGATAGAAATTTTTGTTAATAGTGGTAAAGCAAATATGTGGTATATGTGGTGTACTATATAGTTAGGTCATGCTAAACATGAACAATGAGTTATATTATAAAATTCGTGATAGTAGTGGATACAGTTTCCACCTTGTTATGTGCGAGATTGAAGATTGAAAATCTTATAACCATATGCATAATAATGTACTATTAGACAACAACAAAAAGAAATCACCTTGACCGATACTAAACTATAACAGAATTTAGCAAAAAAGAAAAGTTGAAGCTTAGAGAATAGAAAATGAGCCCAGCTTTAAAATAAATATATTTTAGTACTTCTATTAATGGTTTTGTTAGTACAACTATCTACTAAATAATAAGTAGCCATGTAACCTAGTATGTAAGTAACACAAATATAAACAAATCAACTTTAACATCTAACATATTATTCATTTTACGCACAATGTTAGAACGTAGAACTTGATATCTTTTAGACCATAACAAAAAAGACTACTTACTTATATTATACTTATATCTAAATATACTAATTGCTACAAAAATGTACAAGTTTATATTTAAGTAACTACCTAGATATATAGTGGCTGGTTAGAAGTATATTATATTTATTGTGCGTAAGTGCATTCATTACTAGACGTGATTAAATAGTACTTCGGCCTTACCCTTTCACGATTTATGAACTAAAATTGTGTTACTACAGTTGTAAAGTTAGTATTAACGCTACAATAATAAATAATATATTTGTATAAACAACCATTTGCATTGATGTATGTTATTCGATACTACATAAGTTGGTAATACCTACATTAAACTTGCGTGTGTGTACGTTTTGCACCAGTAAAGTTTATAACAGTAGCAGATATGAGTATGTAACTCATATCTGCTAACTTTCACATGCGTCCGCAAAAAATTCATTGATATTTGGGACTGAAATTCAAAGATAAAATACAATATAATCAAAGATAGCGATTTTTTACTAGCCAAAGACGAATAAATATGTTAGTTTGAATTTGAACATCAGAGAAATTATTATTATGGTGTCCTAGGATTACTTTCAAATAAATATATCTTTTTGTACTTTCAAATTTTTTTACACACGGAAACGCTAGCTCCATTGAACCTTATCTAAACTAATATTACAAAGAGAAAAGATTCGTTTTTTTGTTGTATGTTTGTTTGTTTGCAACAATTTAACTAACAATCTACGTTACCAATTTGAAAAATACTTTCACCTTTAGAAATCAGTAAACGAAATGGCTAACATAGCAATTTTCAGAATTTTAATATTTGTAAATTTGCAATACAGAAGACAGCAAAAGTAAAATTGCAGTAAAGCATTTCACAGACGTAGGTAATATTGCAATCATATTTTTTGTAAGCTTTTGTTGTGAGACCGAATGAAACTTTTAATACCGAAGCGAAGCGAGGGCGGACGTCTTGTCCAATATAATTATAGTCTTAAATATCATTTTATATAAATAATAATAATGATAAAACATAAACCTTTCTATTTTTTTTAAGTTGCGTTTGTAATATTTATTTGAAGGTGATCGAGAATACCAAAATAATAACTTTATTCGAGTCGCCTATGGACACCCAGGTGATTATATTCGCGATTGATCAAAGGACACTAAAGAGTAGCCTATGAACACCCAGGTGATCAAAGTGACCGGTATGTTGCGTCAGATTTATTTGAACCTATTGATGCGTTACATGTTTTGTGTTTATCGCGCTTGACACATTGTCATGCGAATTGCTCATGTTTATAAAAATAAGTAATATTTGTGCTATAATGTTTTACACATTTGATGAAATATACTAAATCATACTATAAAATTAAATATCTAAAAACCACGTCAATAATTTTATCTAAAAATAATAAACAATAGATTATATATTACATCAGATCATTGAAAATACAACTACTAGAAGAAGAAGTAGGGTGATCTTATGTATTTACAATCTAATGTGCCAAAAGTATACAATATGAAAATGTCATCTAAAGCTCTGGTAAAAATATCATAATCATAGTGTTTAACCACACCTTCTAGCACGGAACAATTTTTTAAGTCACTGAGACATTTTGTCATGTACTAGAGTGGAAAAGAGCATCGGAAATCGGTAACACGCGCTGGCGCTAGTTGCGTTCCGTCGCTCTTTCAAATAAAATCGCATCTAGTGATTATGCCGTCAATGCATCAAATTATTAATAGAGTTTATATTTTATTGCACAATAAAAGGCATTTGTTCATAGTAGTTTCCTTTGGCGGCACTACTGACCCTTTTTTTTTACAGTAGTTTCTTCAAAACTGCTTTAAAAGAACTAAAGGAACTACTGAGACTATAAAACTAGTTAGGATCAAACGATCCACGACATCACCTTTTGCATCGATGCCGAGGATTGCATTTGCATTCGGATGCAACTAATGTATATCATCGTGACGACATCGTAATAACAACCGAATCCTCCGAAAACAAGTAACCCTTAAGCTCTTGCTAAAATGGACATTGCAATTCATTAATAAAATATTTGATTTAATACTATTTTTTCAGAATCAAATTCCTAGGCTATAAATTAACATCTACAATACCTACCTAACAAATATTTAATGTTTTGTGTTCATAAACAGCAAACAGAATAAAATCTCTTTTATACTCGGAACTTGGTAAGTAGTTTCAGTAGTTCCTTTAGTCCCTTTTGAAGGAACTACCGTGACGAAAAAGGCTTAGTAGTTTCATTAGTCCCTTTGAAGGAAAAACTGTGACAAAAAAGGGTCAATAGTTCCTCTGAAGGAACTACTGTGAACAAATGATAAAAGGAATATGAAGGTATAACAAAGTGTTACCCCATTCCGTCCAAAAAACACTGGTTATATTAACACACACTATCTATATATCTACTTAATAATGCTTATTTTTAAAACAACTTGGGCATCCCTTTTACATATTTAAAATAAATTAAACTTATTTTAATCACAATTGCCGCTCATGGATTTTGACAATATAATCAATAATAATATATGTTGGCATCTATATAACGCCTTGTATAAAATTCTCTACTGAAGAAGATGTAGAAACATTTATCAATCTTTATATATCTTTATATATCTTCATATATATATATATGAATATATTATATATATATATATATATATATATATATATATATATACACTATCTGACAGTAATAGGTTACTTGAAAAATCTTTTTATGCAATATTCAGAGGCCTAATACACCATTTACTGGATGTACATGTCGCAAAGCAAGCTCAAATTAGTGAATGAGACTAAGACTGTATGAAAGCAGCAGTATCACTAGCTGTTGCTAGCCACTACTTTCTCGTGAAAATTCAGATGTTTGCCTGCATGAGAATATTGCCTACCTGATCCTACGGCAATCGTACATTGTGTCAGTAATAATCAGTAAAACACGACGCCGACCTCTTTTACACAGTAGTTTTTAGTTTTAAATTATATAAAATATGTATTAGTTTATAGTTTTTATTTTGTTATTTATGTATTGAAATATTATGGGCTCTAAATGTCTGAAATAAATGGTTATTATTATTATTATTATATGGCAATTCTCATTTAAATCTATTTCACCACTTCCACTAAAACTGTGAAAATTGCGACTCCTATGTATAAAATAAATGGTGCCTGACTAATTTTAGTAAAGAGTAGGTATATTTATGTGAGTTTGGAGTCGATAGCTTTAAAATAAAAGATTTTCAGTACAAACTTACACTACCTATTTCACCCCTCCTTTAAAGGTTGTTTAAGAAAATAATAAGTATTTTCTAGTAATTTGGAAATCTGGTGAATTTGTAAATAAATGGTAATTAAAAATATATAATAAGTGTCTAACTACAGGGACTTAAGAGGATCAAACAAGTGTAACAATATTAGGAAACTAATAAAGCAACTTTGCTAGTTCTGCGATTTGGTCCCATAAAATATAAATTTGAGAAAAATAGTATTATTATGATTAATATTGATTATGTGTATGTAAAAGCTCATATACATTATGTAATGACAAATTATTCGCTTGCCTAGACTATTGTAAAGATTAAATGCAGAGCTAAACGAAAATTAGAATTTTCGGGTAGTTGGAAGTTTTTTAATAGATTGCATTATATTTTTGCTAATTCATGAATTCGTGTTGAGAAGAAATCCAGCATAGAATTTAGTTCTTTTCATGCAATACGTATTCTGCCAAGCGTAAATATATATAAGTAACTAATATACAAATAACTATAGCTAAAAGCAGCGCGCATTCTTGAATAAAATGTATAAATTCGTTATTTATTAAGTACGTAAGGTAAAGAGTTATTGCTTGTAAAGGTACATAACTTCCTGTTTTCTAATAAGTAATAATTGTGTACCTGTGGATGTTCAGATGTTCAGTGCAAATTCAAATGATAAAAATGTGTAATAAACTAATAAATATAAAGTTTGAACCATTATTAATTTAATTCTATTATTGCATTAAAATCTAAACTATTCAAATTTTAAATCATTAAAAATCAACCGAATTATATGAACGGACACATTACTAATTATGGAGTAAATTGATAATAAAATGTAAAAACACATAACTCACTGATAACAGTCACGTTTGGTTGGTTTACAATACTATTACTGCAAATTTGTAATATTAGACGCACGGCATTCACGGATATACCCACATTTTATTCTTTAGTTTGTCACATGAACCATCCCATTCTCGCAGTTTGGATTGCAACCATCCAAAGAGATTGAACTACTAGTTCTTATGTATAGGTAACGGATGCGCTTCAGAGTTAATAACGTATTTGTTCAAATCGATGATATATCTATCGTCACTGAACAATAAGTACAGGTATTTGAGTGTTTCCGACAAAAAGAAAGACTCCATCATGTCCCGCTGCACTGGTTTTTCAGACTTCACGTTTGCTAGGGATGTGTAACCCCAAGCTACTTTAGCGTATTTTTCAAAGCCCTGTAATAGAAAAACAACAAATATTATGTAAAGGCGATATTACACGGATCAACCAAATTGCATTGATAAGCGTTGAACGTTTGACGACTTTACCAATACGTGTAGTAAATCATTAAAATGTTCAGCTATGACAATACGTTTGTACGATGTCGCGCCAACTCATACGTGCAGGAATTTAATTATTCTGCGACTATTTAAGTAATGAGTTGGTAACTAAAAGAGCCTCAAGCGCCTTATTAGGTATTAGAATTGGCAGAAAAAGATCTAAATTCATATTTGAACTTTTGCGAATGACAGAAAGTCAGTTTAAAGAACTTCTTAAAATGGTTACACCATTTATTCAAGAGTCATCGTTTAATTTTCATGTTTACATGTTTCAACCGCATGGGACAATGCTCAATATTGTGTAATGTAAATATATAAATAAATTTATATGTAAACTAAGTTTTAGTAGTACGTAGTTGTATACCTGGAATATTTGCCAGCCCCAATCTTGATAAGTAGTGTTGCCAGTTATCTGGTACATGTACCACAGACTTTCAACGAATTCAGGCCGCAAGAGTGAGTGCGCATCCGCTGTCTTTGTATACATGTCGTCTGTAGTGCTTGCCTGAAAATGTAACATGAACACTTTTATTATACTTCTAAATTTCATTTATCCACTGGTGTATAGATAATAAAAATACAGATTTTGATGCGATTTTTACTATCATTTAGAGCATTTCATTTAAAAGGTTTGTATGTATGCGTGTTATAATAGAGTAACCCGAAAATTTGTTTTTTGTAATCATGACGTAAAAAAACATATATGCTTCCCATGAATATTATATTATTTTAGTACTTAATAATAATTCTCATAAAATATTTACCAAATTGAAATGCGTGATTTCAGGCGCTAAAAACGTAGGATGAGCTGCATACGTTAAATAACAAGTATGCAAGAGTTCTTCGGCCATAGTCATGTGCCAGTCTGGTAAGCCATTGGCATGCCCTAAAGCTAACGTGCCTGGTAGAAAACAGGTCAGATGATCCATTTTAGGGTTAAATGCCTGCAACAACGTTAATAGATAATCCTTTGTATGTAGGTTATAAAATATTGTAAAATACTAAAACAAACCGAAAAGAAAGAACTAAAAATCTAGAATAAAGAATTTTTTTTTTTTTACATTATATTATATTTTTCAATCATTTTCAAAATTTCAATGTTTTAAGCGCCTGTGTAAATCTTAATGATGCAACGACACTATTGCAATGATATTTAGGTAGGCGTTTGTTGTGAGACCGAATGAAACTTTTTATACTGCGAAGCGAGAACGAACGCCTAGTTGGTTATAAATTTTAATACATTTTTATAAATTCTCAGCAACTATCAGTCGGATTTGAATAATTCTTTTTCTTTTGCGTTCGATAGCCCAGTTCTTGAGGAAAAAAGTCTATGTAACATCACGGTGCGAGCGACGGAAGCGGAGCAGTAACCAAAAATGTATCTTAAGCTAGCAATGTTAATATACATAGTATATCGACGCGGAGAAAGCCGCTGGCAACAGCTATCAAGGATATAATCCTATAATATAATATAATAAAGCGGAAGAGTTTGTTTGTTTGTTTGTTTTTTTTTTTGTTTGAACGCGATAATGTCTGGTACTACCAGTCGGATTTAAATAATTATTTTTGCGTATGATAGCCCAGTTTTCGAAGAAGGTTATAGGCTATGTAACATCACGCTATTGGCGACGGGAGCAGAGCAGCTTTCCGCAGTCCGGTTTCACCCGCGTCTTTGCTTACTGCTCTGATCCAGTTGCCAGTAACGTGATGATGTTACATAGCCTAACCTACCTTAAGAACTGGGTTATTACATTTATGCAAAAATAACTATTCAAATCCGACTGGTAGCACCAGAGATTAGCGCGTTCAAACCAACACTCTTCCGCTTTTGATAAAAATATATAGATTTAGATGGCACAAATAAAATGTATTGCGTGACGTACACTGCTTTTTATCTAATCATCTAATGACTTCAGTTGAACTATATAATAATAATAATAATGAGGTTGTCGACATGTGGGATGTGGATTCGGCGATCATTGTTCCGATAGTCATATCAGTTAATGGACTGATTCCTAAGAGCCTCCATCAACATCTCGCGAGGCTCGCGTTAGGTGGCTGGATCGTGGGCCTGATGCAAAAGGCTGTGCTCCTTGATACGGCCTGCATTGTGAGGCGGTTCCTATCTCTGGAGCCCTAACCACCGGTAGCTTGGTCCCTGTACCCGATATCGGTGGGTCTCCATATTTTTATATTTTTAAATGTATATTTCTATTATTTTTTATATTTATTTAAAAATGTAATTTTGGGTGTATATAATTAAATAATAATATTCAACAACTACACACAACGCCATCTAGACCCAAAGTAAGCATATTATATGCTTGTGTTATGGGTTCTAGAATGCTACTTCACTTTACTTAAATACTTTTTTTTTTGTAAATACATACATATTATACATAGTAACACCCAGACCAATGCAAATAGACATGTTCATGCACACAAATATTTGCATTGAGCGGGAATCGAACCCGCGTCCTCTGCGTGGTAGTCCATACACAGTACCACCGAACCACAGAGGTAGTCAAACTATATAATTATTATATGTTAGTGATAGGAAACTGTGCTGTACATATTATTTATATAATGGACATACAATTATGTAAACTGAAGTCGCCTCGTATGACACACACGGGAAGATATTGTGGTTCCATATTTTAGTTGAAATACTTCCGACAATCAAGAAATTTTATTTTCCATTAATAAGAAATATTTATGTCTTTATTATCTTACCTCTGATCCAGCCGATAGTTCCCCAATAAACAGTAGTTTATTCGGCGAAGATTTCTTAGCAAGAAATAGCATAACACCTTCAATAGCACTCAGATAGTCGTCTAACAAACTGAAAACGTAAACAAAGCGCCTAAAATAACACAAGTCGAGAGCCATTTGACCTTTTAAGCGAGCTTAATTGTCGCAGTGAGATGGGCTATTATGAACAATAACCAAAAATAATATTCGCTTATTACGTATCTAATCGCACTACAGTTCATAATTCAAAAGTTATATACAGCCATCAATTCGCATTGCGATTTATTCATAAATTTAAATAGACATGTTTATATTATCAAATACATTCTGAGCGTTACAACCGAATAACATAAATTGATATTTCCGCTATAACATTAATATTAATGATATATGTAATAATATTTTAAATGGATAAACAATTATTTAAATAAAGTATAGACGCTTAGCCGCATATACGCAGCGAATGAAAAATATAAAGATTTGGTATACTTACTAATTAATAGTTTTTCCTGTTTGTAGCCACTGTTTAAGCAAATACTCGTAATAACTGTCTCCTCTAGCACCCAGTGTGATGGTTGCGTGAGGTAAAAAATGTCCACTGTTTGGATTTATAAATATCGGTACTAAACCATGTTTCTTTGGCAAGTGATGAATTTTTTCAGATACGGCGGCTGCGGCATCCTAAAATTGTAATTATTGTATATCTTGTTAACGAGTCGTATTAATTAGTCGGATAATTACGCGACTGTAGTTTTGGTATAGGTACAAACTATTAATACCAGGATTTGACTCATGGTACCTAAATATTTGGATTAGGGAAAGTGTATTGTCATTCTTTGAGTTTCAAACGGGATTACTAGCTAAGTACATAAAACAGTTGAAAACTCTAGTATTCACACCAATGAGAAATGCTGTTTTTTTTGTGACACCTATGCATACATTTACAGTTACGGTAACTCTACTAATAATGATTACTCATTTGCATGAATGAACACAAAGTTCTAATCACATTAATGAACTGTAGTAAAAAGGCATGATATGAATTTTCCTCATGATAACGCGTGACTATGAAATAGCAATTGACTGCATTATTACAGTACTCATAGACCATTATGCATACATGCGGTAACTTAGATTAAAAGGAAATAATTACTTGCAAAAACAATCAAATATACTTTGCAGGGAATTGCCTGCTAAGATGAAGAAGCATTAATTATGCATTAATAATTATGTAGTCTCATCAACTAACAATTGTTTACTTAATTTCCTAACTAATTTAACTTATACTTAAGGCGCATTTACATTGGTCGTTAGCGCCCGCATGCGGGGGCTTTCTGCATGCGGGCCAACGACTAATGAAATTCACAGAGCGATAACTCAGTCGATTAAAATGCGGAGACTAGATAACGTCCGCTTATGCCATTCTCGTTAAAGCTTACTGCATGAAATCGGGCGAACGACCTGCGGCCGCTAACGACCAATGTAAACGGTTCCCCGCATGCGAACAAATCTCTCGCACCCCGCATGCGGGCACTAACGACTAATTTAAATGCGCCTTTACTGAGAGTAATAAATTGAATTGTATAAATAACTAGCGGCCCGCCCCGGCTTCGAACGGGTGGACATTTTTTTAAACATTTTGAGATAAATAAAAATACTTTTGTATGGGAATAAGGAAAACTGTGTCTTTAGGCAATTTTTTTAATTTTTTCTCTTTAAGAACCATCCTCGTACTTCAAGGAATATAATAAAAAAAAGAAATAGCGAAATCGGTTCAGCTGCTCTCAAGATTTGCGCTTAGCAACACATTAAGCCATTCAGTTTTATATTATAGATAGAGCATCATTAATATGTTTAGTGTTATATAATAGATTATTATAATTATAGCGGAGATGAATTTTTTTATTGCGTGACAGGCTTTAGTCATGTTAACATTCTGCCACGTATTCAATATACGTAAATACAAGTTAAACCAGTGATAGAGAGATAGTAACCTATGACTATCTGATAAGGCGCATTAACGTGTCTGTTTGAAACGAATGGTAAATATCGAACCAAATACGCGATTATTTTTAAACCCTTATCCTAGTTGACGTGGAAACTGAAATTGGATTTTTTTATCTAGTTTCACTTAAATATTTAAACAGATTATGATAGTAACTATATCATAGTGATGATTAATACGATATCAATCTAATACTTACTTAACAATAAATTGTTTAAGTAACAGCGTCTCTTTACTTTATTGCTTTGAGGTCCTAATATACCTACACTGACTATCCAATGGGCGTCATGTATTAATTAAAAATAATTATTTTTTAACTTTTGATGAGTTAGCACATTTAATAACAAGCATTGTATAAATGTTATACAAATAAAATTTTGGATAATATTTAAATCTACCTCAAACTAATTCACGACACTTTTCACAAGAGATGTTGCAATGTCTATGATAAAGAAATGCAAATTTGGATCAGCAATTTTGCAATTTTAAACTCTGTAGTTAAGAACAGAAGATATAGATTAAAATAAATATTGTGCCTCTTTACCACTGATGTGCAATGTACTGTTTGATCTACAATTATAATTTGAGAAGGCATATCAATGTAGATATTTGTAAAGCATTGTTATAAACCTGAGGTTTCGATTATGCTATTATGATGTCATAAAATAAAATTGTTAAATTTGTTAAATGAGTAAATAAATAAAATAACTGAATACATTTACTAATCCATAACATGTTTCACTTTGTACCTCAAAGGCAGGATTGTTGCTAGCTCGGGACAGTTCTCTGAACTCCAACTGTACTGTAGTCACTTCTGCTGTAGTACTGTAATGTGACCATTCAGGAGCATGCGCTGTCTTAGCACCAAGGTTCACATCAGAATACGGTATCCCAGAAGGCGATGAGAAGGCTGCCATAAGACGATCGCCCAAATCGGTCTAAGAACGTAAAGAAAATTAGTATTTGCAGTTATTTTTATATATTCATTAACCTCAAGACCTTTATTGCGGCTCCTAAGCCTCCACACCAAGGAGTTTCACAATGAAAATATGCGTTAGTCTTTCAGCAACATTTGAACAAAATTAAATGTCAGACACATCGACTTCAAAAACCAAAGTAGAGATGTTTGAGAGAGGCCTATTTCCAGCAATATAGATCTTTCTTTTGGTTTAATGTAAATTTTAATGTAGATTTTAAAGTAAAATAAATATTGTTTTAGTGATAGTGAGATACCTTAGACAACATGTGTACAAAATAGTGGTATATGTAATGGGATATGAAAGAGCTGCTGAGCAATAATAAAGGATGACAAAAGTATGTATGCAGTTGCATTAATAAGAGCAATGAACTTTAATAATTATAAACTCGTATAAAATATTAATATAGATTGTTGCTAGACATGCACATAATTTGAGTGTGTTTAAGTTCATGTCAGAACATAATTTATGTATGTCAAAAATGTACGCGTTATCTTAATAATAATAATAATAATAATACCAGCCTGTTTACTGTCCCACTGCAGGGCAAAGGCCTCTTCTCATATAGAGAAGGCATGAGCATTAATCACCACACTTGCTCAAAGCGGATTGGCAATTTCAGACTTTTAAGTCCAGGTTTCCTCACGATGTTTTCCTTCACCGTCAATCAGAAATGTCCAAGATAAACTTAGGAAGTACGTATGATTTGAAAAATCACATTGGTACTTGCCCGGATTCGAACCCACTACCTCGTGTTTACGAAACGGGTGCCTTATCCACTGGACCATTTCGACTTTTTTATCTATCTATGTTATCTTATTAAAACTTAATAATATGAAGTGTTCAAGTTTATTATAAATCTAATTCGGTGTTTTGCTTCGCTTTGCAAAACTACTGGGGCCTAAGTCTGCTATCACAATAGTGCCAGAATGGTCGATCATTAATCTCTTAATGGTCGATTTTGACAAGTTTCAATCAATAATTGTGATAGCAGACTTAGGCCCCTGGAGTCTTTGACAACTTTATTTAACAGTATTTTATATTAATAAACTATGAGTAAATTACGTGTGTATAATTGCTCTGTAAAGTCATTCATGCGGCTATGATTAGTACAAAATACTCACAGCTTTACTGAGAAACATTTCGTCTTGTGTGAAATGATAACAAGATAGTAAACCGCCCAGAACTCTAATAGTTACTTCAAAGAAGTTGACATCTTTGTTCTTTGTAAATACTAATTCATCTTTAATCCATTGCTTGCCTTCCTCGAATTCTGAGAACAGTAGAAACGCGTGGGTAAATTTTTGGTAATTAATTGTTAAATAAGAAAAATATTTGTATGTCATCAACATCATTTATAATTCACACAACAGAATTAACTGGTGGTAAGCTAGTTATATTATTATGTCTGTGCATACGAGACAACAACAAATGCCTCTTGTCACTGCCAGGTATATAGACAAAGACACCAAGTTTTCGACGGTTAATGCATTTAGATAGATAGATACGTAAAATATTTTTTATTGTACACCAAACAACAATAATGTTGTAATTAAATATAGTACTTATTCATATATTTCGAGGTGATATCAGAAATCACTAACACACTAAACAGTTTAGCAGAATAAAACACAAATTCTATAGCTATTTAAAATGAATAGGTAAAGTATATTATCAAGTACCTTCAGTTAGTCCCATAATGTAGGCCGTATCAAGCGAATCCACAATAGTGAGGCCTAATGAGAACCATTCGGCCGCCATACCGGATACGGGTTTTAAGTTATCGTGACCCCATGCATGCTGCTTGTACCCACGCCATGCGTGTCTAAAACTTTCTACTACAGCGAACTGACGAGCATTTTGTGGTCCTAAAACAACAGAAAGGATTTAGACTTCTGCAAGAAATAATACAAGGTATATAATACTAGCGTCGCCAGTAGCGGGGTGTTACATAGCTTATATAACCTTTCTCTTTCTTTCTTTATGATACGCAAAAAGAATTATTCAAATCCGCCTAGTAGCTCCAGAGACTAGCGCGTTCAAACAAACAAACTCTTTCGCTTTATTTAATAGTATAGATATAGGTATATTTTATAGGGGCTTTATGCTAAGAAAACACAACTAAGTAGACCGTATAGGGAAAAGGGAGGAAAAGAAAGAGAACCGAAGAGGATCATTGAGCCTCCAGTGTTCACATTACCGATGAAATGCATTAACATGGAAACTAATAATTTAAACCGATATTCTAAAACAGTACTTCCTCTGTTGATCCAGCCGCCCATTCATGCTAAAATCAGCAGGGATTTACACCCGTACAAACCAATAACAAATTACGATACATGTACCTGTAAATATTGGTCTTTCATTGGTGTCAGGTTCTACAACAGTCTTCTTAAGTATAGACGCATCTGCCACCGGCTCATTGACTAGAGATAAAGATATATTCTTAAGATGTTCCTAAAAATAAACACACTAGGTTAAACTTTACAGAAGTTCATCAAACAGCAGAAGTACTTATTGGTAGTAGGTAGGGGTACCCTGTTTTTTCATTGCCATGCCACCATGTAAAAAATAGGTAAACACTATGTTTGCAGTTTAAGGCACAATTGTCGAATCAGTATTTTTGTTAGCAACATCTAGCTTGTTCTATAGTCACTACTGTGGTCACTACCAATAATGTACCTATAACAGCAATTTTATACATGTTAGAGTAACTTCGTTAGCCAGACTGCTCTAATATGTGCAGAGAAAAGAGAAATAAAGCGTCATGATCTCTCGTTTTGTAGGTGAGTAAAAGAAACTCAAACTCTAAGCATTTATTTCATTTTAATCATAAAGTATGATACATATGAAAAGTCAATATTACATGAACATGAAGTCAGCTAGTTAACCTACAAAAGATAGTAGAAATTAGGTGTGTATGGCAACAATGAAATTCTTTTGATTTTGATTGATCATCTGCTTCTAAATTTCTCAATACTTTAAACCAATAGTTGTCTATAATACTCGTACATGTCGCAAGCAATTTGAACAAATCCGTCGTTTACATACTGCCTCGGCATTTTGTCATCGACGTAATGTAATATTCCGAAGGCAGATTGGGTTAGGCTAGAACTAAGACCTGCTATAAACTATAAATCATATTTGTTGTCAAACTAGTTTAAACATCCTTATTGCCGGCATTATGGCGAATATTGTAAATGGCGGATTAATACAATTTGTCTGCGACATTTCTACCACATTATGTCGTAAAGGTTTTAAAAAGTACCTATTAAAATATACATGTTCTCTCTCTTTTTCTGGGTGTGTATTGTGCATTATATATAATATTGTGGTATTACTGATAATTAGTTGCTACTACTATAT
Organism: Parascotia fuliginaria; assembly: GCA_963082885.1. Taxonomy (NCBI): domain Eukaryota; kingdom Metazoa; phylum Arthropoda; class Insecta; order Lepidoptera; family Erebidae; genus Parascotia; species Parascotia fuliginaria. The sequence goes on from OY720170.1 coordinate 10,076,519, forward strand.
TGCTGCTGTATTTTGAGCATTGCCCGTTTTGATCGTCATCCATTCAGTTGATAACATTGTAGAGATTACAATGTGAATACCAAAACTACCATTGTAGAGTTTCAAGATAACCATTATCAAAAAATGTTAGTAAATATATTGTTCAGTTATAAAATAACTTTTTATGTAAGTATGTTTATTAGCGCCACGTCTTACTTTGCATCTCAGTATTAAGTTGTTGCCCGTTTGCTTTACTAATAAATTACTGCTCGGCTTTTATAGCTGATCGATTGATGTATTAGGTATATACCTAAACCTTCCTCGAGAAACCTATTATATAACAACGAAAACCGCATTCAAAACCATCGGGTACCTACCACCCAAAGGTTTGCGATAATCGAGATTAGCGCGTTCAAACAGACAGACGCTTTTAGTGACTTTCTTTTTTACTATGTATAGATTTGTAGTTATAATGTTGGTTGATTGAAACTGTAACTACAGTAGGGGATTAAAAAGATTAATTTAGGTGTTCGAGCCTACGCTCGACCCACTGTGAGATTACCCCCTTGAACTTTCGCGTTTGCAGTGTGTAACTACCCTCAATTTCCCTAACATTTCTGTACAAGTGATCGTGTGACTCGTCTAGGTGTCATCGCCGGTTAGCTTCTACAATCAGTACGTCTTTGAACTTTGCAGTGAGCAGTGTGTTAAAAGTATATATAATTAAACTAAAAAGTGTATTTAAAATAATAAATAAATCAAAATGTCTCAAGACGAAGTATCCCAGGTAAGTGCTTATTATATTTAGAACAGTGAAAAAGTATTCGTCAATAGGATGCACACTTGTTGCGAATGCCCGCTCCCAGGACGGCAGACTCGCTAATACATGTGCAGGGGTGAGCCCCCATTAACATCCATTTAACCAAAACAATGCCAACCACAAGATCATGTCCGAGAGATCGACCGTGGGTGTCAGCTGCACAATTTACGCTCGTCCCTGATGCGTCGGCTGCGTAGCCGTCAGGGAGAAAGTATGTCGGCTGGACAACCCTTTGGTCGCCCATGATGCGTAGGCTGCATAGCCGTCATCACATACTTAGTACCGATCTGTCTTGTTATCCACAGATCTTGGAGCGCACAACCATGGGTAAGCTCGCCTTTTGGGAACCACCTCCTGATGAGGAGTCGACTTACGCACGCTTTATCAACAAGCTTGACGAAATTTATCCAGAAGACTGGCGATCCTGGGTGGTAAACTGTATTGATTATGAGGACCTTTTTGGGAGCATAATGTCGTCTGACGATGAATGTCGGCTTCGCTTCGCAATACCCACGGTTCACTTGGCCTATGTTTTTTGTGACACCACGCCAACATCTTTAAGCGAACGAAAGTACAAAGCTATAAAACGAAAGCTGATTCGTTGGCCTATAGGTGGTGCTTTAATTTATGCACCTCTCGCCAAAATGAAAATGATCCATCCCACAGACGCCTTTAATGGGTTTTACGAATTTCTGCAAACCATCAAACCACAATTGATTTCACAATCCGAAGCTTCCAGACTTCTTAAATCAAGAAACCGATCAGTGGAGCCACCTTCATCCTCCTCCTCTATGCAAAGTAACATCAATAGGCCTAGCGTAGAGAAAAGTCCCGGTATAGAGAGACTCGAATATCTTATGAAACAACAGACCGAAGTTCTGCAACAATTCCTTCAAGCGGTTGGCAAAACCCCACGGGAATGTTCCCTGGCAAATGAACCAGACCTATAAGATCGTAGTAGTGAGAACGACTGGGCAGCGCCACCACTGCTAGAAGAAGACCATACCTTCAATATGCATAATGAACCTGATAACGCCTCTGCCACTGTAGAACAACAACATTTTAATGACTTTAACCCTGTGACTAAAGAAATAGAGGCAAAGATTGGTGATGCAGACGAAATCCTTGTTAAGCAGGGCATCCAGATACAAAGACTAGGCTGCAGCAAATGGCAGAATATTCGATATGCAGAGGTTCAAAAGCATTTTCAAGCAACTCCTGTGTTCACATCTCTACAAGTAAATAGTAACCTAGCAAATGCGACTCCTCCTTGGCAAACCATTACACTTTTGGAAAAGATGGACCAATGCCTGGGCGCAATCACTAATGGACTCCTTCAACAGAGACAATTTTTTATGGAAACGTACAATAATGCGTCCCTGGAAGTGAAGTCACACATCAGCAAAAACTTTCTGGCACCGGATTGCCATTTCCGAAAAACAACCGATGCTCTTCTACAATACACATGCGGCAGAAGGGCAGAGGTCTTGCAGCAAAGACGAAGCGTATAAAAACCAGTTCATAAAACTCTAAATGAACTCTTACATGCAATCCCACCTTCAGCAACACACTTATTCTCCGAACCACAACTGTCGGATTTGATAAAAGAGCAAGGTGGCGCTAATAAGTTTTTTCTGCCAAAACAACGTAGGAATGCCCATCCTTACAGAGAAAAGCCAGCCAAAAGGAACACACCCCAACAGGGAGCTAGACCAAAAACGCGAGCTGCGGAAAATTTCAGGAGAACAGCTTACAAACCAGAGAATTTTCCAACACGACTCTCGGAGAAGCGCCCGTCTAATGCAACTGGAAAAACTAAAAAACCGAAATATGAGGGCCGGAAATACTAACTTTATGGCTGGACAGGTAAAAAATAAGCTAGATGTTTGGGAAGCATTAGGTGCTACCAAAAATTTATTATCAATATTATCAGGCTATAGAATCCCATTTGCATTTGCTCCACCATTGACTATGTTCAATGCTGATATATGTAAGCGGCTCGAGCCAAAACTCACCACAGATATGACATTAGAAATCAGAAATATGTTGGTGCTATTGAAACATGCATAAGCCCTACCGGTTTCCTGTCTCCGATATTTATAAGAAAGAAGTCCGATGGCTCGAACCGACCCATATTTAACTTAAAACTATTAAATGAGTATCTGAATCCACCTAAATTTCGGTTAATTAACCACCACAAAATTCCACTTTTCTTAAACAAATTGGATTTCATGATTAAAATTCATTTATCACAGGCCTACTTTCACATCCCAATAATAAAATCTCATCGTAGATTCTTAGCCTTTTACTATAACAAAACAATTTATCAAATGACCTGTCTGCCTTTTGGTCTTGCTACAGCACCTTATATATTTGCCAAAATAACAAATTGGATTGCAAATCTTTTCAGGGAAAAGGCATCAAAGTTGTGGTATACTTAGACGACTTTCTTATAACACACTACGACCCCATCATCCTCTTAGAACAGAGCAAGCTGGTTCAGAAATATCTCACAACCATGGGCTGGTGCATAAATTATCAAAAGTCTGTTCTTACTCCCTGTCAAAATGTAGAATATCTCGGCATTATATGGAACACCAGAGCAAACACAAAAAAGCTACCAAACCCCAAGATTCTGAGAATAGCACAACTAATTCAGAAAATTCTGCAGGATCGGATGTGGTCTTGGTGGGCAGCCAAAGTCTTATTAGGAAACATAAATTTTACAACTTTCGTTGTACCATACGGAAGACTTTACTCACGTCGCATTCAAATCGAAACCAATCGGCTTCCGAGAGCTTCACAACGTTCAACAATCGCCCATTCACCAAAAGAACGCCACAGTTTTCATCACCACGGATGCGGCTGGAAAAGGTTGGGGGGCGACAGTCAACAACCTAAAATTACAAGGCCGCTGGAAAGAATCCCAAAAGTCTTGGCACAGCAACCAAAAGGAACTTTGGGCAGTATTGGAAGCACTACGAAGAACCGGAAGTCAATACAAAGATCAAACGTGGATGATTCAATCCGACAATCGGTCGGTCGTTGCTTACATTTCGAAAGAAGGCGGGACCAAATCTCCGAAACTGTTGGTAATCACCGAACAAATCTTACAGTTGACAACACGTCATCGAATAAAATTGGTAGCACGCTATATCCCAGGTCGATACAACACGACATCCGACAGTCTGTCAAGGGCTGCTATACAACCGGAATGGACGTTAAGCAAATCGGTTCTGGCTGCAGTTTTCAGGAAATGGGGAATTCCTACAGTCGATCTTTTTGCAAGTGCTCGTTCAGCGATTGTGAACGCTTATGTGAGCGAGGATGCCAGAGATCCCTACTGCCTATTCGTGGATGCATTCAGTCGCCCGTGGAACTACAAGTTAGGTTGGATATTCCCACCCCCAGGACTTATACCCCGTGTTCTACAGCATCTCAACAAGTGCTCTGGCATTTATCTTCTAGTCACTCCGCAATGGGAGCGAACTTTTTGGAAAACCGATGTCACGCAACGAGCTGTGGGTACCGCTTACAAGATCCCAAACCTACGCAGGAATCTTATAGATCTCAGAACGGGACACCACCCTCCCGAGATAAAGGGCATGTGTTTGCAGGTCTGGAGGGTACGGGCTGGTCTCGTTTAATAAAGTCATGGTGTGTTGGGAGTCAAGACCTCCTGGAAGCGCCATGGCGTGAATCGACATTAAAACCCTATCGTCCCGCTTGGAATCGTTGGAAATCGTGGGCTCAGGGCAACAACTGCCAAATAGATGACCCCAACCCTGCTGAAGTAGCAAAATATATCTATTTCTTGCACAAAGAAGTCAAACTAGCAGCAAAAACCATTGCAGTTCACAAATCTGTGGTTACCACATTTGCGAATCCAGAAATGGGCGACAAACTTAGTAGTCATCCTCTTATTAAGCAAATGATGAAAGCCGTTTTTATTGCTCGTCCACCCCTATCTAAGCCAAAAACTTGGAATGTCTCACAACTTGTGAATTACTTAAAATCTTATGACCTTAACGATAACAGTCTCTTTCAAGTATCACGGCACGTAGCTGCACTACTCCTATTATCATCAGGTAGAAGAATTCACGATTTGACGCTACTACATATAGGACCGGAATCGCTCGAAATTCATGAGAATTGTATAATATTTTGGCCAAGATTTGGCTCTAAAACAGACTCTTCAAATTACAGACAGTCCGGCTGGCAGATAAACAGTTCTGACATCGGAAAACTAAACGTAGTATTTTGGGTTAATAGACTGATTACTATAAGCAAATCGAGAAGAGGCAGTATAACAAGTTTGTTCATTTCAACCAGAGGTAACGCAAAACAAGCATCTCGCAGTATTATATCTGGATGGGTCAAGACATTACTAAGAGATACACAAATCAATGCCTCCCCTGGCAGCTGCAGAGCAGCAGTTAATTCTGATAACTGGATCATCAGAAACCTAAATTTAGATGAAGTAATGAAACGGGGCAATTGGCGGTCCAAGAACACCTTCTTGAAGCATTACTTCAAAGAAATCTTACCCAAGTCAATAGAAAACGATTCAGATAATCTGAGTAAATCATTCTCTCCAATTTAAATTTATAAAATCTCCTACCTTCTCATGTTCTATTAGTTGATTACATTACTTTATAAGATTTAAGGAGTCTCATTTCATATAATATTTCCCTACATTAGCACAGTACGTCTAGCCATCGCCGGCAGATTATAAACACATCTCACAGTGGGTCGAGCGTAGGCTCGAACACCTAAATAGAAACGTTTTCCCCCCGAAGGGAAGAAAACGAATATTTAGGTTTCAGCCGTAGCTCGACCCACTAAATTTTCCGTTCTAGCCGGCTTGTGAGAGTACTGATTGTAGAAGCTAACCGGCGATGACACCTAGACGAGTCACACGATCACTTGTACAGAAATGTTAGGGAAATTGAGGGTAGTTACACACTGCAAACGCGAAAGTTCAAGGGGGTAATCTCACAGTGGGTCGAGCTACGGCTGAAATCTAAATATTCGTTTTCTGCCCTTCGGGGGGAAAACGTTTCTATTTTTTGAACAAAACATAGTTAATAGCAAACTGCATCAGCTTCAGATAAAGGACTTATTGACAACAAAATCGAGCAAAACAAATTAGAGCAGTCTGGCTAATGAAGTTACTGTAACATGTATAGAATTGCTGTTATACGTACAATGACTAGAAGTGTGTTTTTGCTAGATGGTAGTGACTGTAGAATACTGTTACTAACGAAAACACTGTATTAACTCTATTAATAGGTAGTTTATATTTAAATAAGTGCTATAATGAATTGTTTCATAATTATATTGTAATTTCGTAATAATATAATTATAAATATTGCTTCAGATTTTTCTGTATTCAGTGTTAGCAGATTATTCTGGAATCATTTAAACACTAACAGCATGCCACCTTGTATTACCTTTTGGATATTGCCCAGGAACAACTAAAGAAAACTATTTTTTTAATACACGTAGGCAATTTATAACAATTATAAATAGAGTAGGTCCCAACATGCTACTTTGCGGAACACCAAAAACCTACTACCAAGGATGTATTCTTATATTATAGCTGCCAATAAACATTACACTACACAAAAACTCATTTAAAGAGTGATAGTAAAAATTAAAAAGACTTACCTGTCCAATTACACTAAGTTTTTTCTTTTGTACATTTGTCTTATCAACTTTTGATATATAAAACAATATAAATATGGTTGCTACTATTACAATTAGAGCATAAATTATTGATCTTTGTAATCTAGAGAGACGATTCCATCTCTGAAAAAGAATATCAGTCTAGTTATTTTGAAAATTAATCATCTACTGCGGATTCATTAATAATATTCGAGTGGAAGATATGTATACTCTAGAACATTAACCCAGCATTTGAAATCTAATAATGGACAATGGTGATAAAGTAAAATTTAATGTGCATAAATTAAATATATTTTTAGATATTAGAAACAAGTCACAATTAAATTGAGTAAATTTAATGTTAATTATTACTAAAATTAAAGTCGAAACTGCAGATCAAAGGCCTCTACTATGGCCTACCTATATTATATATATAAAAGCGAAACATCACTCACTCACTTACTTATTACAAAATCTCGGCAACTAGAAGTGCTAGAAGTGTCAAATTTTGCATAAGAGTTCCATATACGACGTAGATGCTCACTAAGAGGGGGTTTTGCGAAATTCATTTCCCTAAAGGTGTAAAAAGGGATGGCAAAGTTTGCACGAAACTTCTACTTTTGTAATTTAAATTTAGTTAATTATTTTTCTAAACAACCCTTTCCTTACAAAGGTGTAAAATAAGGGGTGTAAGTTTGTATAGATTTTATTTATTTTAAAGGAAAATAGTATAGCCCCAGAGTTCAGACCTCACTGAAGTGTCGATGGGCAGGACACATAAAAAAATACTAAGTTTCGAAACTATAAATTTGGAACAAAGGTTAATTTCAAAGACTAAGTTAGGACTTTAAAATTTCATCTCATGATACCGAGGCGAAGCGATGGGAGCCGCCAGTTTAACCTTATAAGTCTGCCGAGGTCCAAATTTTTCTTTATCTAAGAGATAAATAGTCTTTAACAGATTACTCGAATCAAATTCAAGTTTTTGTAAATATTATAATAAAATAAAATTTTAAGTTCAATTGCATGATTACAATTAATTTATACCAAGAATGTTTACTATGAAATTATAAATCGTATTAATATTATAAATGCGAAAAGTTTGTGTGTATGTATGTTTCATAATAAATCTCTCAGCGCCTAAACGGCAGAACCAATTTCAATAAAATTGGTATGTAGATAGATTTCACCAAATATGGACCCATTTTATGGCAGCGTGCAGTAGATACACACAAAATTCTAACGAAGGTTTATAAAGATGTGTCAAAATCAAAAGAATTTTGAATTTCATGAAATTATTTTACTATTCAACCAAGCGAAGTAAATGTCCATGTTGAATACGTTCTTAATTTATTAGTTATTAAAAAAAGTTAATAACAAAAAGTGGTTACCAAATTATACAGTTACTTAATTGTAATCCAAAATGCTTATTTCTGATTTAACATTAATTCAATTAGTTTAATCTAGTAGGACATACAACAGTGACAGAGATAGTCATCTTTGAAAATAATGTTACGTTCAAACTTTTTCTGATTTCTTGTACGTCCATAAGGTAAATTATACTTCAATCATTACACCTAAAGATACATTATAGCAATACTAACAGTAGTTTTTCGCCTATGCAACTGGAATTGTAATTGTCTTGTACGACATTGGCTACTGTCGCACATTAGATTGATAAGTAAGTACCTACCTACTCTTAGGCATGTTAAATGTGAGATATCTTCTTACTATGGACCTAAAGGTTTTTATATCATTAACAATATTAACAAATTGTCAGTAAAAATTAAACAGCAATTTTAGGGCCTAAAGCTCTTAGGATTGTTGGCGTTCTTTCAGTTAATTGTAATCATAAATACTTTTTCATTTAACAATTACGTATTTACTTTTTAAGAAGCTATGATTTCTAAAATGACCTCTCATAATCAGAATTGATTTGATGTATCGCTATTTTAAATTGTTTACAATTATATTGAAACAAATCTTACAACTGGCAACATTCTTGCAAACATAAATGTTGAGTGAAGTATGTTAAATATGATTCAAATAAATGTGTATTTATTTGGAATTTCAATGCTAGGGTAAGGTGCTAGGGTATAAAAAGTCATAATAAATCACAAGTAAACATAAAAAAATTCTGCTTAACTGAGGTACCAATATTATAAGGTGATCATTTGTATGTTGTCAGTGTACCAAAAATACACATTCACAGCTTACTGGGTTCGATTCATAATAAGTTCCATGGAAATACTTATCTGGGTTAATATTCTAGATTCTTGTCAAATATTACTGTATGACGTAATGTAGACTAAAAAATTTACTCTGGTTTTGCAATTAAGAACATATGCAACTTACACGAATAATTTTCCTATGAGAAACATTCTGTTGATCTGTGATTAGTACTGAAGTATCTTTGTTTAGACTCCATTTAACTAAACTGCTTTGAGGAATTGTTTGCAGTTGTTCCGTCTCATTGAACTCTATTTGAATATCCATTTTGGACATTAAGAAATTATATTTACTTGTATGCACACATATCACTTATCTATAACATTTTTCTGAAAAAGAAATTAGTCATGAAATAAATTAAGTTCTGTAATATACCTCTGGTAGTTTCGCTATTGAGAATAAATAGATGCTGTCGGTAGTAACACTTTTCATAGAGGCAGTTTGTTACCTCTATTCTTTGGTCTTATAATTATATTTTTTCTTTCTTTTTCACAATATAAGTAACACTAATAAGTAATAGTGTTAACCAAGTACCTAATATAACTATATTGATTGGATTTTTAAACGTGAAATAAGAAAATAAATAAATACTTAAAAATTGATTTTGATTATGCATGGAAATCACGTAAGTAACCTATATTTTGAGCTCTGATGTATTTTAAATATAATTTTATGGGTAATATTTGTAATGTACAAATACTGCGGTTTAATATTTATGAACTTCCACGTCTGCAAAATAAAAAACCTGCATTGCCATTTTACAGCAATAATATATTTTCAATAATACTTACATAAAATGTGATTCCAATGGAATGAAATTTTGCTAATAATTTCATGAAAATCACATTCACATCATGTATTGCACAATATTAAAAACGACATTTGCTTTATAAAACTGATGAAATTGATTAAAAATACTTAATTTTCAAGTTAAATACAATCCGTTTCTCAGCTCGGCTCGACTCGAACCGAACGTCAAACACAGACAGAAGAACGAGTACGACAGATATATTATATACCATAGACAAGATGATAGATAAATCGAAAAAGATCGGCGGCGACTAATCGAAGATTACAAAATAAACAAGACTGAGTACTGACAGATTAAAATCAAGCCGAGCGAGAGATGTAGTACAGAGGCCGTGTATCTCTGTCCAATGAGTGACAATAACATTTTTACTAAGTGAGACAAATTTAAAATAGTCTATATTGCTATAGTTTGTATTGGTCTGAGTGTTTCTTTGTTAATTAAAATGTTGTATATAGTATGTATTTTGGCTGATATGATGATGTATTTTATATGCGCACCCATATCACAAGCTTTATTAATGTTACTAAGCTTATGCAAAAACTGAACTAGTATTATTATACTGTATTAGTATTATTAGTAAGCTTAACTGTTATAATAATAGCTTAATTAAACAGCAGACTAAGAGAAAATAAAAATATTATACTCAATCATCCACACAATAATATAATTTATGGTCAACATAGTTTTTCGACGTAGTAATATTGACATAACTCCGCCTCCTGCCATTACACTTTAAAAAGTAACCAATAGAAAATATAGGTAAAATAATAATAATTATTGCTTATTGTTTATGGATATTAAGAGAGGATAAAATCGATGGCTCCTAAGTATACTGAGTCAAGTATATTTTTAACAATTTTACAGGAAGGCTATTAGAAGAATTAATGGTTATATTTCAAATGTTAATAAAATCAAGAAAAAAATTTTAATCATGATCAATTAAAAATATTAAGGCCTATCGATAGTGTAAAATAAATTTCTGATTATTTTATTATTTTATGAAATAATGTAGATACACTAGTATTCCTTGATAATTTGTATAATATAAATGGGTCAACTACCACTTATATTTTTATACGTCGTATTATTTAATCTACTTTTTGGCGTAATATTATTTTAGGAAGTTTACCAAATAGTGTTTTATATACTTTATTATATTTCTCAAGTATTATAATTTTTACAATTAATTCATATTTAGTTAAATTAGTATAACTTGACTCACTATACATGGACATAATACAAAAGTGAACTATCCTTGTATTGAGTCAAGTGTGTTACTAAGTAAGGAAAACAATCAAAAACTTTTATAATTATTTATAAATTTAATTCTAATTAAAGAAATCACAAAAAGGTATTGGTAACTTTAACATAACTTTAGAATTTACATAAAATTAACAATACTAGACATTAATAATAAAGACTATAAAAGTTTCAGGTAACAAAAATAGATAATACTTATTGTGTCAATGTCACATTTTTTGCAAGAAATAGTAGAAAATAATATAATTTTTAATTGCTTGAAATCACAGTGTTTTAGGAACACTTATATTAATTACTTTTAAAGAAAATCACAGTAAGTATACAGTTCTAAATATCTATGACTAAAATCAGTCTCAAAAATTAACATAAGCTCAATACTGTCTTAATAATTACGTAAAAATACAAAAAAACTATTATTTTTCTTATTCTGTATTGCTTTTAACTCTATTGCTATTAATTTTAATCAAATTAGAAAAAAATAAGTGATATTCTTTAGGTATTACCAGTTTGTGGCACATATCCATCAAATATTTGTGTTTATTTTTATCTATGGGGATAAGGCCTATCGCACGCTGAGCAAAGATCCCTAAAATTTTTATTGGGGGCAGTTTTGTTACGTGTAGCTTTAAGTTTGTTAGCACAAACAATCCATTTGTAAGAATCTGCCATGTAGCCAGTCTTATAAAATATTATTTAAGGATTTTCTGCCTCAATTTTTATTTCGGTGACTTTATTCTTTTGCACCTTGGATCCATCACAGACCAAAGTCCAGTTGTTGACCTTTTTAAGTCCATTATAATATGTTGGGACACTTCTGTGACCTTATAAGGTTTATTGTCGGTTTTTTGCAAATTGAAACGCCATATACCAGGGCTGGTGTATATATTATTTTCTCTTTTGTCTGTCTTTCTATTAGTGCATGCATACTATCTCCCGCATTTTGTGTGTGACCAACAATTAGAAAACGATGACTAATTTGTTAATCATTAAAAAAACAATCTTGTTCCGATTCCGACCACCGCAGTTATCAGACCAAAATCGGTAATCTTTAAGGCCTTAACTATTCCTTCAATAAATTTATGCACACAGCTAGCTATTTCATCTGCTCCACTTTAGCTGTTTGCTGATGTCAGGAAAAGCAATCCGAAGACTTCCTATATCAAAAATAGTGAAATTATAAACGATAAGTTTTCTTTTATAATAAAATGTGCTAATTTTCCCATGGGGTACATTTAAGCGCTTTTGGAGATCGTATGCTGCTGTTAGGATTTCAGGTTTCTGTTGTGCTAATTCTTTGTCTTCTGCTTTTAACTTTTTAGCTAAGTCTTTTTGTTTCAAGTGCTGTGCCGTTTTCAAAAAAGTTCACAATTACATCCGTACTCCGCGCCGTTTTGGCGTACACTGATCCAATTTCAACGTGACCACATTCGCGTCTCGCGTATACTAGTATGATGTACTTGACTCAGTGTACTACGTGCAAAATAAACAAATTGTATACTTAATCCAGTATACGCCAATTTATTTTAGTTATTTATAGGGATATGAATATTTTCTTTACATAGATATGAAGGAAATGATTTAATTGTTGTTAATATACCAAAAAGTGCATTTATCGAAATTTGTTACTTGACTCAGTATACTTAGGAGCCATCGAAATAATTATAAAGCACTGGCTCATAATTATTAAAATGCGATTTAAATACTAGTGTTTTATCTGTTTTATCTAAGATTCACTAGTTTAATTATTTTTTGTCAAAAATATTTTTCGAGGCTGGCAAGATGAAAGAAAGGGACACACGGCTTCGATTGTCGTTATCCCTCTCGTCCCGGATTTTGTCTCTGTATAAGGTGCAACGAAAAATGTACTTTATCAACTAGATACACAGTTAATTTTAAAAAATACAAGTTAATTATGTGTTATCAGTCCTGTCCTGATTCATGAAAAGAAATTAATATTATTACCCACTTCTAAGGTCGAATAATGCTGTTCCATCGACAACATCAATAGAAATGATGGCTGTAAATTTATGAAATCTTTTCCTTAAACTTATTTTAACAAGCGTTTACTAAATATCATTTAGGAGCTACAAGAATCATCTTTCTGAATGTCTGTTATTGTTTAATATGGCCTATACGGTGAAAGTAGCGCCATCTACCATGGACAAGAATGCTACGTAATGAGTATGAGACATAATACGGTGAAAGTAGCGCCATCTACCATGGACAAGAATGCTACGTAATGAGACAAATAATTATCAATAGATGTCAGTACACGTCATAAAACTAGAAAAATATTTATCCAATTTCTAATTTAGTCTAGATCTTTGTTATTGTTGTTTGAAAAGATCTAGATTAAATTAGAAAATTAGATGAATATTTAAAATATGTGGCTTTTTATAATTGGTAGAACAACTTCCACTCAAGGTAACCAACCTGGTAGCTTTCGTAGCGCGTAGTGCGTAGAACGTATGAACAATATTATCGTCGGTTATCTAAGAACTTATTTTGTAGGATAAGTATATTATACTTATTATCTTGAAGTCACAATAATCATCACTCTTTGCCAGCGCATGTGTTCCCATCTAATTTTGATCCTGGGTCTTTTAAGCGGGGCGTGAAAAAGCATCTCACTAAGCCGCCATAGTGGAGGCCACCATACCAGTAGTTTGGCTTTTGGAATGGTGTCCGCCACTTCTGGATTCCACTTACTGCTTACCATCAGGCAGAGTGGAGTCACTTTGGTAGGCTAATATAAAAAAAAAAAAAAAAAAAATCCTGCAGATGTCTACTACTACTGGATATAGCGAAGGAAAAGCTAGCAAAGTCCAACGGGAGAAAGAAGATGATTTAGTAAGCAGTTAAAGCTACCACAGTATCTCATCAGTTGGACTTACTGTATGCCTAATGCTACCTGTCGATCGTCAATCTATCATTATATAATGAACTATCTATCACAGTTTGGCTTGGACATTACTGACTTTTCGGTGAATTTCATTGAATCAGGCTTAAGGAGAGACTATCTTCATAAGTGTATTCTACCGCCAATACAATGGGCTGTGTTCTGAAAAATTATTTTAAATTTATTGTAAAAAAAAAGGTACAGATGGGTGGAAAAAACATAGATTTTACAATGTAACATTGTTGTATGAATTAAAGCTGTAGGTACAGTAAACAGTTAGGTTATAGTTATTACCTAAATGTATTAGGTATATGCCGCAAAAAGCAAAATGGGTGTTACGAGTTTGATGTGTGTATCTGTGTCCCAATCTCCTAAACGGCTTAAGCGATTTCGATTTAGGTTTTTTGTTTGAAGGTTCTTAACTATGCTCGATAGTCATAACTAAATTTAAGACAATCTGTCCAGTCGTTCTGGCAATGCGATTCTCTAATGTGGTAGCTTAATAGAAAACAACTTAGCAATAACATTATTTACATAGCCTTCTCTCTTAATTTTATTTATATTTACACAACGCAACTCCTTTTCGGAAGTTGTCGCTATGATCGAAGTCACTGCTCGTAGTGCAGAGTCAAGATCATTAGTTTCGTTCTATAAAATTATTTGTTAGTTTTACGTATGAACTTTTATTAAACATGCTCCATAATGGTTCTATTCCAAAAATAGGTTTTATTCAATTTGAGCATAGTTAAATACAAGTAAAAATAAAATCCTGCCAGTACAATTAAATTTGTCAGTATGACATTTAGGTACTTAAAGATCCTTGATAACTGTGATTATTTTGTATTATATATTTATTTAATTTTATGCTTTGATTTCTAGTCTTATATTCACAAAACAGCATCTTTATATTTAGCCCAATTGAACAGAAGTATTTGATAATGCCTCAGTCAGATTTCTGGCCGTTTGGAAAGACGAAGACTGAAGAGCTAGAAAGTGACAATGAAGCAACACTTTTGGTGTGTGTTTATTGTACTTTATTAATGCTGATTTGTTGAACTTAGTGTCAAGGCCATGACTAAGCCTCTACGTATTGATAACTGATTAGATTATCGATGTGTCCATGAACCACATCAACCTATTGCAGTTTGTCTCAATTAAGCCATGCAGATTTTGACCCTACGTTAGCCAAGTGTTAAATCATTTTGGTATTACTTACCTTTATTATAATTTTTTAAAAGCTTCTATTTAGGTACATCTTGAAGATTTCTTAAAGCTCAATACGTTTTGGCTTCACTTATATGACTAATATTTATTTTAAGCAAAAACAATTGGGAGATATGGAAGGTGAAGTGAAAGAAATTCAATCAGCGCTAGCAGCTATAAAAAAAGATCGTTTAGAGTTGGTATCACGGCAACATCCAAAAGACCTTGTTATTCCTGTAAGTACTTACCCCAACTTAATTACAATAACCGTATAACGTAGGTGCTGCTGGCCTTAGGCCTCACTCAAGCGTTTTTAATTTGATCGGTCCTGTCCGACCACGAATTTGACCGACATGTATAGGTTGTCAGTAAGTTAACCTTGTATGAAGGCCTGAATCCCAAAAACAAAGAGTGGACTTAGTTTGACAAAGAATTATATTCGCTGTGTGTTTTTATTTGTTTTCTTACCGTCAAAAACTTATTTAATATTTCCTTGTTTTATTTTAAGTGTAGAACTCAGTACGAAATTAAGTATCATCATATCAGCCGCAAGACGTCCACTGCTGGACATAGGCCTCCCCTAATTTTAGCCACCGTTGTCGGTCGTTCGCCGCCCTCATCCATCCAATTAAGTATGGATAGATTCTATTACAATTTAATAATTGTAAAACTTGTTTTAGCAAATTGAACCATCAGTAACAGAATCAATGCAGAATGAATCTGCCGAAGAGAGATTTCAGAAATTATCAGAGGTAATATTCATTGATCCAATTTGCGTTGTTGTGTTACAATTACAAACTCAAATAATTTTTCAAGGTTACTTACAGATTTCTAATCTTCGAGATGAACTCATTAGAGCTAAAAATGCTGCTGACGAAGAAAGGTTCAAAAGAGAAAAGTATGAAACAAAATTAAAAGATTTGGAGCTAAAACTAAACAATATTTGTAGCATTGGAATGCATACTGAAATTACGGTATTTGTGTGATTTATTCGAGGTCCCATATCAATAACCAATAGAAAACATACAAATATTTGTACCTTTTTAGTCCCTGATGTTATAAAAGACGTACATTAATCTTATTGTTTATCTTTTTTACTGTGGGTAGCTAATTACTAGTAAAAATTGTTACAAGAAGGCAAATCAGTAATTGCGAATATTGCGATAGAACACCGCTAATAGAAATTGTGTAATTTTAAAAACGATAGTTCCGAAATGTGGGTGCACTCTAAAAAGATAGTACCCAAATACCTATAAAATGTAAATAATTTTATGCAGATGAAATATATTGCAAGGAGGAAGATTCCTAGATAGATAATTAATATTTAATTAGTGATATTATTACACACACAGTTTGAATAAATAAGGAAACTGCATTGTTATTATTAGGAGTCACGGAAAGTATCTGATGCGGAACTAGCTTCATTAAAAGTACAAATCCGAGATTTTAAAGAAGAAACGGAAGAGCTAAAAATCACCATTTCGGAGAAGACTGAACAGTTGCAAGAGTACAGAGTGAAGGTTACCGTCATTTGTTTAATTTTGGGCAAATAAATTATTATATGCTTAGATTGTAGTGCTTGTCCCGCTAAAGATTGAGAACTATTAATCATTTTTCACATGTAGATAAATATTTATATGTAGCGAGTTTGAAAATTAAAGCTCAAACCTTAGCTACCAAACTAAAATTATCCTATACATGTATTCTAATTTTGATTTCCTTTGAAATTGGATAACTTTGATATAAATAAGATCTTGTATTAAGGTTACATTTTTTAGGGTTCCGTAGTCAACAAGGAACCCTTATAGTTTCGCCATGTCCGTCCGTCCCTCTAACCGCGTTCTAGCTCGAGACTTTTGGTCATCATCATCATCATATCAGCCAAAAGACGTCCACTGCTGGACATAGGCCTCCCCCAATTTTCGCCACCGTGGCCGGTCGTTCACCGCCCTCATCCATTGGTTGCCCGCCACCTTTATAAGGTCCTCTGTCTACCTTATATGGGGTCTGCCTACGCTGAATCTTCCGGTTTGTGGTCACCCCTCTAGAACCTTTCTACTCCAACGGCCAACAGTTCTGCGAGCTATGTGTCCTGCCCACTGCCAATTCAGAGTAGCAACTCTGCGAGCTACGTCAGTTACTTTAGTTCGCCTGCGGATTTCTTCGTTTCTCAAACGACCGCGCAGGGAGACGCCTAACATAGCCCGCACCATCGCCCTCTGAGCGACTTTGAGCCTTTGGATAAGACCCATAGTCAGCGACCACATCTCTGCTCCGTATGTCATCACCGGCAACACACACTGATTGAAGACCTTGGTCTTGAGACACTGCGGTAGTGACTTTTGGCACCAGTAAGCTAAAAATTCGAATGGATATAATATTAAGTAAATATTTTTATGAAAATCACGCCAACAAAATAGTACAATACAAACTAAAATCTTTATCAATGTAGAAGCCCTTTTCGAAATACGAATTACGTTTTCAATTCAGTTTTGCTGGTGTCAGCTTACTGAATCAATGTAAATCAGCCTCTAATATACTAAACAAAGGTCGCTAGATTACCTAACGTTCAATAAAATAATATTTTTAAAATGCTGTTGAGTTCTCTTTTGCACCGCATCTGACATGTTTGCATAAAACCTAACTAACGGCTTCCATGCCGTCATGCACAAAAGAACTCACTAATGTCTAGGCTGCGGGCCAGGATCAACAGCATTTTAAGAACTGTGAATGACTGAGTTTTGATTCTCCGGTTGTGAAGTCTTGTGAAAAGTATGATGACATAATACACATTTCCACAATCATGCTTACCTACTTTCATAAATAGTCTGAGCACTATACCTACTAACACTAGTTATAAGTTACTACTGTATTACTAACACTATGGATCTCTGTTGTCTGATTAGTGATTATATAAATAAATTATTATTATTAATGTTTCTTTCGTTTGTTTCTCAAATATTATTGTAAATTACAGTACTTACATGCTCAACAACAAGTTGAAGAATTAAAGCGGCAACTGGACGTCATAGAATTCGATAACAAGCAAGTCACGGATCAAATTCACATCGAAATACAAAAGATGAAGGTACTCATGTCCCTTGTTGTTAGTTAATTTAATGCATTTTCTAGAATTTTAGCTACGGAACTAACTGGCATTACTTACGTAAAAAGTATGAATGCTATATTGTTTCGTCACTCGTCTCAACTTCAACGTGTTTATGTTAATGAGTATTTTTCCTCGTCTGGGTAATTTTATATATATGGCAGTGTTAGGTTTTGTAAGAATCATTAAATTTTAAATACGTGATTAATGTGATCATAGATGTTTTAGTTTTCTCGATTTGATTTGAGTAGATATAACCACATTGCATTAAGTCTGGACAGATTTGACGTTGTTTAATTACGGGGGTCTCTCAGCGGCGCCGCTTTCATTAGGTAGGTACTTTCAACGTCTGTACATTATTTCAGGCCTGATTTTTAAATTTAGAGTTTTGGCTATACTACATACGAGTTATTCGTTTTCTTCTACATAGTCGAACACGTTATTATGCTGATCTGAAGTGGCATGAAAATAAAAGGTTGACCAAAAACGCAGAAATTATTTATTTCTTTTCAGATGCAGTTTCAAGAAAAGTTACAAGAACTTGCACCATTGCCGGATTTATTGAAAGGTGCTCAAATGCAACTCCAAGAGGCTAAACAATTACAATGCTTAGCTGAGGATAGCTCGCGTCAGCTATCTAATGAATTACATAGAGTTAAAGAAAAGGTTTGTATGTAGTCAATACAATAGTTGATGCACACACATAATTGAATATTTTGGTATTTAAGTTTGTCAGTTATGCCATGCCGTAGCATATTATCTATAATATTATATAAAGTGAAAGAGTTTGTTTGTTTGTTTGAACGCGCTAATCTCTGGAACTACCAGTCGGATATAAAAATTCTTTTTGCTTATGATAGCCCAGTTCTCGGGAAGGTTTTAAGTAGACTATGTAACATCATGCTACAGCCGACGGAAGCAGAGCAGTAAGCAAAGATGCAAGTTAAACCGCGCCGTGGCAAGCTAGTTATGCAATTATAAGGCAGTTTCAAGGACAACTAATTGAAACAAAATTCTTAGTTCTTATTCAAAACCCTCCAGAAGGGTTACCTACCTAATCTCTTTCATCTTTTAAAAACTTAACATTATTTTGTCAACATCACTCGTGGGCAAATTATAGTAGAAGACAATAAACTCTTTATTATACCAGGTTTTTTAAAACAGTAGGTAGATCTATGCGCCTAATCAAAATATTTCGTATAAAAATATACGTGTATTTACAGTTAGTCGTCGCCGTAAACAGTTTGAATCAAGAAAAAGGTGACAAATTAAAGTTGATCGAGGAAAACAAAGCCTTGAATCAGAATCTCGATGAAAAAGGAAAGGAAATTGAGGACCTTCTAAAAAGCCAGGATGATTACAAGTGGGTATTACAACTTAGTAACATACTACAGTGAAATAATTATCTAGCATATCTACGTATTTTATAGGATCTATTCCCAACCAGTACCACATTCTAATACCATTTGGTATTTCTTTTTAATTTAATTATTTTGTATTCCTAACCAGTACCACTTTTTAAAACAATTAAATTAAATGGAGATGTATTCCTAACGAGTATTAAAACATGACTTTTAGTACAGTCAGCTTACAAAATAACCTTTTGTTTCTTGTAGGGTACTTTATATCAACCAACACCAATGGTGGCGTATAATTTACTAAATGTAAATATGCTAGTTAACTATACCAACTATTTATTGTTAACAGAATGTACGTAATAATGATTGTATATTTCTAATAAATGATACCTACTATTTAATTGAACCTTGTTACGATTATTGTTTCCAAATATATCTAGCAGCAAAGCTAGCGTGGGTGTAACTTGCATTTAGGCGGTCTGTAACAACTTCTTGTGACGTCCTCTTCTGGATATGACTGATTCTGTTTTTGACCACTTCTTTTTACGCCCGGTTCTAGTAATTCCCGCTTTTGTTTTTGACCATTTCGTATCTTTTATACGTTATATATTTTGTAAAGATACCGCGGAGCGTAAGGCTTGTTTCTTGCGCGAGACCTTCCTCTCCAATTCTTACTGACCATTGCGTATTGGACTTGAAATAGGCAAGAAATAGGCAATAACAGGAATATCTGAAAATAAGCAAGTGTTAAATATATTAGATATCTTAATGTAATAACCTAGCAACCTGATATGGGTTTTTTTAGTATAATGGTTATTTATCTATTCTAAAGAGAATTTTGTTGAACATTGGACGTTTTCAAGCTTAGAATGTGATGAATTAACGATTACTGTTTAACGTTGTGTTTTTTTTTGCTATAGCGAAATATACAGGTTAGGTTGGTTGTTTATCTTAGGTAATTAAATATAATGTTATTGCTTACAGTTTAAGTTAAAAATTGTTTTCAGTTAAGATCGTCCTGTTTTCTTTAAGTTAAAACGAACTAGGCCATTTTGAATGCAAATACGACCAAAAGAAAACACTAGGATTTTAAAAATAACTACTATTCTAGGTAATTAATCTTTTTTAAAATTAGTAACGGTTATGTCCTCCTCTTTTACGTATGCACTCATAAAGCCTTGTATGCATACTCTGCACTCCCAGGCAAGTTTCAAAGCTATATTTAGCTGCTGCTGGTTGTAGACCCCTTGTTCATTCTCCCTAACCCTTCGTTTCATTTGGTCCCACATGTGCTTGATAGAATTTAAATCCGGACTTTTAGCTGCCCACGATAAGTGTGGTAGCGGGTACTAGCTTGTGAATAGATTTAAATGGGATTTGCTATAGAGACGGATTACACTGATTATTACTGATACTATGTACGATTGCGTATTCTCATACAGGCACACATATGAATTTTCACGCGAACGAAGTAGCAGGTAACAGCTAGTTATATAAATACCTTTAGTGGTTGCCCAAGGGTGGAACTGACGAATTTGACCTTACATTTTATTAACAGACTTAAAAAAGCAATTTATTTATTCGATCTGTATGTATTTAATATTGTCGGTATACTTAATAATACCCAGCCTGTTTAGTGTCCCAGAGCAAAGAAATGAGAAGAGGCCTCTCGTATAGAGAAGGCATAAGCATTAATCACCATGCCTGCTCAAGGCAGATTGGCAATTTCAGACTTATATTTCCAGGTTTCCTCACGATGTTTTCCTACACCATCAGTCAAAAATGTCCAAGATAAATTTAGAAAGTATATATGATTTGAAAAATCACATTGATAGTTGCCCGGATTGTACCCACTACCTCATTTTTACGAAGCAAATGTCTTATCCACTGGGCCATTTCGACTTATACAAAATATTTTGCGAATTGCGAATTATACAAAATATTTAAAAATAGATAGGTAATACAAACATTTCGAGTTACAGATAAAACGAGTTTTTGCTGAACTGGAAAGACGTATGCATTTTTCTTTGATTTCAATCACTACAAAGTATATAACAAAGTCGCTTTCCGCTGTCTGTCCCTATGTTATGCTTAGATCTTTAAAACTACGCAACGGATTTTGATGCGGGTTTTTTTAATAGATAGAGTGATTCAAGAGGAACGTTTATATGTATATAACATGCATAATATAGTAGAGAAACACTGATAAATGTAGATGTTTGTAATGTGTAGTAAATAAATATTTTTTGCGCTTACATTGCAACGCTGGCTAACCCCTACAAGATAGATCAAAATAATGTACAGTATTGTACACCTTAAAAAGGTCTACAAAAAAGTCCGCAATAGTATATGTCTATCTCTAAGGGATAACCCACAATAACCATTTTTTATCCTTTACTTTTTATGAGAAATAATGGCTTATTTTTGAAGCGATTTTAAGCAATACAGCATTTATCCTTATCAAATTAAGTACCTTAAATATATTGTGCATTTTATATAAATCAATAATGCCCTTTGCAGCATGCAATTTAAATAAATATTTTCAAAGATATTACAGATTAAAAATGCAGGTAGGGATATAGCGGCAGGGGGCCGGCATTCTGTAGTAAAAATAAATATGTGTGAAAATACAACGTTCACAGCATTTGTTTTTCTTCGCACGGGCAATGCTGATACTAAATATAGTATCAGCATTACACCCGTGCGAAGCCCGTGCGGGTCGCTTATTTATGATAAAATGAACTTACATCTAAATAGAGTCGTTATTAAATCTGCGTACTTTTTTTTATTTTTCTTTTATTTTAGCCTACCAAAGTGACTCCACTCTGCCTGATGGTAAGCAGTAAGTGGAATCCAGAAGTGGCGGACACCATTCCAAAAGCCAAACTATTGGTATGGTGGCCTCCACTATGGCGGCTTAGTGAGATGCCAGATACATTATAAGCTCAATTAATAACTATCCGTAAAGAGGTAGGTAATGGTCTGGGAACACCCTGTACCGGTTTTGTACCTGACCAGAGTCACCACCTACATACGTCTTATTATTAACCCATCTTAAATCGTGTTGCATACGACAGAAATATAATTTACTTAATTTAAATACGAATAAAATATCCTGTAAACAGGTCTGTTCTACTGTTCAAGGTAGAGTCTAAAGATATGAATATCGTAGGAACATTTTTTGACTACACTACGATCAGAATATTTTATTCTATTCCCACGGAAGGTAAATATTTGTGTGATGAACATTCGTATTTCTGTTCGGGTGTTTCCTATGTATTCTAAGTACTTATGTAGGTATTTACAAAAAAAAAAAGGATGTATATGTAATATATTTCAGTTATCTAGTAACCATATCACAAGCTCAGTTTACTTGGGACTAGATGACGGTGTGTGATAGTGTCAACATATATAATATTATTTAATTATTATTATTTTTTTAAGAATGTCTTCTGAAGTGTAAAAGACCTGTAAAGTTACCTACTTAATAAAAAAGTAATGAACCTAATTTAATTTTAAATATTAATTTTATGACAAGTGAACAGTTGATAAACTTACGCCAATTCTATTATTCTTACCACGTTAGATCCTATGACTAAGTTTTACCCACAGCAAGATATGTTGGTGTTTGTGATTCCTGTACTGCACGGGGTCATTAACCGCGGTGCTGCGTACATTTTAGTAGAACTCTGGAGCATCTGATTCACGATTCGCCTTCACTGATTTGCTATCAGTCTTATAAGTTAGCATAATTAAATTGCAAGATTTATAATTAAGAAGACTTATATTTTCAATAATAAAATGAACTCTCATATTGCTGTTGAAAATAATTTTATCTATGTTTTAATTAGCTGATAACACAACGCGGCTTTTCTTTAAAATATTATACTGTAAGTATATGGCCAATTGAATATTTTTCATCTTAATTGTTACTATTAAGTAATTCTCTATTCGTGGCTCAAATTTAATATTTGTGCACTTAAACAACTGGATTTGTAGACTAGTATTAGTTATAGTATATAGGTTTGAACAAATATAAAAGGTAATTGAATATGCAATGTATATATTATTATAACCTCTAATATTTACGCATAATAATAAATTATTGTGATAGTTAATTACTACGATAAAGTATTACTATGTTATTAAGTATATTATGTATTTCTTACTCAAATTACTGTCACTTTAGCATTAGTCGACGACTTTATAATACCTACCTAAATATTGAGGTAGCTACATAATAGGCATTTTAGTATTATACCATAAAGTCTTTTGTAGCATCTATCATCATCATCATTTTATGAGCCAAAAGACGTCCACTGCTTAACCTTGTCTGGTCGTGAGCTGTCCGCATTCATTGACTGCCCACCACTCTGATCAGATTGTCGGTTCACCTTGTGAGTCTGTCCGCGCTGCAACAAAAAACTCAAAACAGTTAAAATCCTGAACTTTCATCCTTAGATTTGTTTGTGCATTAAACAACATTGAAATAATTGACTTACTATTTGCTATATCAGCCAAGAGACGAACTTATATTGGTCATTGACAACAGCAACTTATTTTAATAAAGCAAGTTGAGATGCTTCTTTAATAAGCTACAAACATTTTTTAATTGACAGGTGCACAGTGACAAGATTGCAAGAAAAGTTATTACACCAAGATTCTCTTCTGAAAGAGAAGACTACAGAATACTCTCAGTTGGTAAAAGACTTTGAAGAAATAAGAGATGAAAGCTCTAGATCTATAGGAAGATGTAAAGAGAGAGCCGACTCTATGCGACGGTTCATGCAAACTCAAATATCGGAGCTCGAAAGACAACTGATTCAGAGCCGAGCCCAGTGCCGAGCTTGTCAGAAGGAAAGAGATGATGTACGTAACTAATTTCAGTAATGTATATATTTTTTCTGTAGATACTTGCTTGAACTTTAGTCCTTACTCGTGAACGAGATAATTTCAATAATAATACATTATATTATAATATTTAAGTATATTCAATAATAAAAGTAACAGAAACAGTTATATTTTTTTTTTACCATACTAACTTGTGAGTCCAGATGCCCTAGACAAGCGGCATAGATATCTATTCTATTCATAGAATATATTAAAAAATGTATGGGATTGACATAAGCTCACGCTAACATTGTCGTAAGCTTATGTCAATCCCATACATTTTTTATCTATTCTATTAATAGAATAGAAATCTATGCCACTTGTCTAAGGCCTCTGTTGGGTGAGTGCTTGTTGATCTGTATTACAGGCTCACGCCTATTTCAGACACCGGTCCTGTCATATTTATATTGTAATGCTTATGGTACGACAGAAACTATAATTTGTGCGGAAAATAAATAAAAATAATTATTATAAAATTATAATTAAAAATAATGTACAGCTGTACATTATCGTAATTATTAAAGGAAACAGCTTTTTCTAGTAGGTACTCAATTTAGCATTATCGTTTTTCCGGTGCAAAAAAAAGGTGTAGCGTGATGGTCGCGATGGACTTACATAAATAACTCTCATAGAATCTCGCAGCTATATTTAAAACGAGAGGTTCGCCGTGTCTTTGCTTCGGTATCAAAAGTTTCATTCGATCTCACAACAAACTCCTACGGCAAATATCATACTAATAGTGGCGTATTCCATCATTCAGATTTACGAAGGCGCTTAAAATATTGGAATTCTGAAAATAACTGAAAAAGCATGTTAGACATAATAAAATATAGCTTTGTGCTTAATTTATTGTTTCTAAAAATTAAAAAATTGTTCAAGTTACGATGTTTTTTAGTTAAATCGTTGCAAACAAACGAACATACAAAAATCAATTTTTAAACGTTAGTAGATACATACATACCTAGGTTCACAATTTTTATCCCCGAAGGGGTAGACAGAGCTGTTAAACCACCCACGTATCGCCATTTCTAACGCAACTTCAAAAAAAAAGAGAAGGTTTCTCAATTCAGCCGTATATTTTTTTTTGTGTGTTCGCGGATAATCTCTTCGTATATGAACAGATTTTGATGTATCTTTTTTTGTTGAAAAGAAGATAGCCCAAGGGTACCATGATAAAGAAACCAGGATCTGATTATGGCATTCCAGAGAAATCGAGGGGAACCTTTGAAGATCGTAGTGGCGACTTGTGCAATTGTTATGTTTTTAATTACGTATTTTAAGGTACTACTATTTAGTGAAGGTTTGGAGACGATCTGATGAACTCCTCAACGATTTACAGCAATTACTTGGTGTTTAGACTTAATTAATTTTTAATCATGATGAGAACTTTGCATCCTTTTAGGTTATAAGTTATAAATAAATACTGTAAGAACCTTACTACAATAGCAAATTAAGATTGATAATACTTATAGGTACCTAGTTATTGTTTTACTTGGCACCAACTTTAAAATTATAAAATACTTTTTTAAACATTTCTGATTAACTAAATCAAAATACGAATTACTTTGTGCTAAGTAAATTTATTTTTTACTTTTTATTTTCCTTCCTGTTTAAAGACGGTTTTTTTTTGTTAAAAATTATTTTATTTATTTGGGTTCCATGTAACAGGGGACGAGCCTGTTGCCATATACCGGGCACAATTCCAGACTCCGGGCTAATACTGAAAATTTCTCGACAGGAAAACCCAATATCACTTTATCCACCCCGGGGATCGAACCCGAGACCTCTGTTCAATTCAATTCGTTTATTTCGTAAAACATTGGTTACAGAGATGGCACAGTGATACAAAACAGTTCTT
This sequence comes from Parascotia fuliginaria, assembly GCA_963082885.1. NCBI lineage: Eukaryota > Metazoa > Arthropoda > Insecta > Lepidoptera > Erebidae > Parascotia > Parascotia fuliginaria. Next base: position 10,102,599 of record OY720170.1, read on the forward strand.
CAATGATTCGCCGAGACGGCAGACGAAAATTAAAAATGTTAAAATAAATTTCCAAAATGAATTAAAATTATTATGAAATGTCAGTGAATATAATGTTCTAAGTTCTGTTAAATTATGATTAAATAAAAAAAAGATTCAATTAGCATTTAGTATTGTGATATAAAAATTCATAGATAAATAGTACACTTTATTTGTTACAACTTCTAATAATTTTTGGTAACTTATTATACACTTTTGAAGCCATTGCAATGCTTTTACGTAAAAAAGTCGTATTAGCTTAAGCGAGTGAAGTGTGTCAGAGCGACGTTGACTCTCTACTGATAGGTAGGTATAGGTGCATATTCGATTTTGCAAACATGCTTACCTCAAAAACATAGAGGCATGGTAAAGTCAGTATTCTTAACTTTTTTTAAATGTTTTGCATGTATCAGTACGTTTTAATTTACAAATGGATCTGATGCATTCCTTTTGTGCTATAAAGACGTCTTGAATGCCTGTAGTATGGCCCCAGAATATTAAACCAAACCTTAACGTAGAGGTTACATAGCCATGGTATGCTGTTAGCAGTGCGTTGTCATTGGCAATTTTTTCTAGCCTGTACAGACCATAAGAATATTGGTTTATTTTGTTACGTACATAGTCAATGTGTGTTTTCCATGTGTTATTGTCAATATATAATCCTAAGAGTTTCGTCACCTTTGATTCAATAATGTCAGTATCATTATATCTAATTTCTAATTTTTATGTCCAATTTTCTCTTAATTGAAAATTCATAAAAGTTGTTTTTGTGTGATTTACGTTAAGATTATTTGATACAGATTCTAACCAGTTAAAAATGTTTATGAGAGTATTATTTACATTGCTTTTGATTTCTCGTAGATTGCCTTTGTCAAAGATAACCGTAGTATCGTCCGCAAATAAAGACATTTGATTTATAGTAGTATAAGGAAGGTCATTAATGTAACACAGGAAGAGCAATGGACCTAGAATGCTACCTTTTACCTGCGTGGTAATCTGTACATAGTACCACCAAACCAAAGAGACAGACGTTAGTAGATATTAGCGAAGAAAGAATACCCTACTCTTCCTCTAGATAATATATGCTAATTAAAGAGATACCTAATGTCAACAAATAATAATTTAAGACGTTCGCCTAATAGATTGTCTATTAAATAAATCTTATTTAATTATTTGATTATACTTACCTGTCACTAATAATAATTTTGCATAAGTATCTCTATCTATAACTTAGTAATGTATACTGATCTATCGTAGTGTTGGTCTTATTTTTAGTTTTTTACTAATATTATAATTTTATTGTCTATACATTCAGGTATATCTACGTAAAATATTATAATGTAAGCATGTCAAAAAATATTGTAGTTTGAGCAAATATTTGATCTTTTTGTAATATGATTATTAATAATAATAATAATTGCATGCAGCAATGGAGAACAGTTTTTACCTATCAAGAGTGTCGACAAACCCCAGGTATTAGGGAACCGTTATGGATTAGGCGGAGTATCTTCCAGAGTGACAATCTGTCCCTTATAGTTTTGCCTAGCACTGAACCCTCTTAGCTCAATACTGGAGAGTTCAGGGTTAGGTTATAGGTTGCGTAGAGGTGGTCAGATAATATCCTACCTGCTATATATGAATGATCTTAACTTAACTTAATTGCGCCAACTGAATCCCAGTTGAAAGAGTTACTGAAGTTACTTACTACTGAAGACTTTAGTAAATCTATGAACATGGCTTTCGGAGTGGACATGTGTGCAGTCATGCATGTAAAGCGAGGCAGGGTAGTAGAATCTGATGGAATTCAACTATTTGATTCTACTCATCTTAGGTCACTTCTAATCGCTGACACCTATAAATACTTGGGTATGTCGCGCAAACAACATGCAGCAACAATCAGCGCTTTTTCAGCCGCCTTAAAAAAGTATTGAAAAGTCACTTGTCAGGCGGCAACAAGGTGCGCGCTTGTAATGGTTGTGTCATGCCTCTTCTTATGTAGTCCTTCGGCATACTCAAGTGGACACAGACCGAATTGGATGCCCTGGATAGATGAGTCCGCACATTGTTAACCGCATTCCGTATGCACCATCCACGTACATCCGTCATGAGGTTGTATATCCCGCGAAAATGTAGGGGCCGTGGATTTCTAAACGCCAAAACCCTCCGCAATCGTGAGATGACCTTACTATTAACTCTATTAGACTATTTTCTCAAGATGAGCGAGGGTGTGCATCGTGATGTGGTTGCAGTAGATAGTGGACTTACCCCGCTAGCCCTGCCTAAGGAGAACTGGCGTAGGCCTGTGGTACTCACTATAGACGACCGTAGTATGGCAGAGCAAGGAGCTTCACGGACGGTTCTATCGGGCCTTACATGGGCCTGATATAGACCATGCTTCCTCCATTGCCGGCTACACTTCGGTGATCTCTTTGGAGAAACCGAAGGGTTTGTTTGTGCAATTGCTGACGAAGTTATCATGATGAACCACTACCGAAAATATATTTTGAGGGATGGCGTTACTGACATATGTCGGGCATGTCATCGCCCTGGTGAGTCCCTCAGGCATCTTGTTTCCGGCTGTTCGCGTCTTGCTAACGGAGAGTACTTGCACAGACATAACCAAGTAGCCAGGATCATCCACCATCGAATTGCTCTGCAATGCAATATTCTGGATGTCGAGGTGCCGTACTACAGGTACAACCCTGAACCAGTTCTTGAGAATGGTCACACGACATTGTACTGAGATCGCTCCATCATCACAGACAGGACTATTATAGCTAACAAGCCTGACATTGTGGTGGTGGATCGATCTGAACGCCTTGCAATGATAGTTGATATTACCGTCCCTCATGACGAGAATCTCACGAAGGCTGAGGAAGACAAGCAAATAAAATATCTTGATTTAACCCATGAGATTGTTGACATGTGGTATGTGGATTCTGCTGTCATTGTGCCGATAATCATTACTGTAAATGGTTTAATAGCAAAGAGCATCGACCAACACCTAAAGAGGCTCGCATTAGGTGGATGGGTCAAGAGCCAGATCTAGGAGGCAGTGCTGCTCGACACGGCACGCATTGTGAGGAGGCTTCTATCTCTGGAGCCCTAACCGCCACTAGCTTGGTCCCATTTTTTATATTTTTAGATGTATGTTTTTTATAAATAAAAATGTAATTTTTGAGAAATTATTTGAATAAAGGAGAATAATAATAAATTTATTTATTTCTCTCATAGGATTACAGTTACAAAATTGGTATAGCTTATGTAATATTAATCAGAAACCTACTGAGAGCTGGAGTCCATAGTAGGTTCTAGGACCTACTATGGACTCCAGCTCTTACTATCTTTATACCTAAAGATTGAATATTAGGCTCTTCCACAATATTTCAATGAATAAACTAAACTACAATTATAAAGAAAAAGATTAGGTTTTTATTATATATTAATATATTTATAGGCTATATTTTATTATGTTTAACATATTTTTCAGTAATTTTCAATATTTTAAGCGCCTTTGTAAATCTGAATGATGCAATACGACACTTTTGCTACAGAAGTGAAGCGAGGGCGGTGAGCGAGGCGGGACCTGTCACTTTATTCACGTAAGTTGGATAAAGTGACAAGTCACAGCAACAACGGTCATCCTCAAAATTATCTCTTGAAGGAAAAAGTCAGCCGACCTATACGAGTCCAGTTGTTAAACACAGCCTTAGATATATTATCATAAAAGAGGATATATAAGAGCGTTGACAAGAGATAAAAGCGGACTGTTGTTATAGAAAGAACTTGTAGATTATGTTGGAATAATGACGCCTAAGATAGCCTTCTAACGCGCAGATAAAATCATCGATTTAATTTAAAAACTAACAAATAAAGAATCGCACTGTAATTCTTTGAGAAAAAGATAAAAGCACGAAGATAATCGGCTTATTAATCAATAAATATTACGAAACTTCCTGAAAAATAATATAATAGATAAATATTTAAATATAAATTTAGGCACTATTTTTAAGTTTTTAATAAGCTATTAGGAATATTTTCCCGTAGATTCGTCAACGGATGCAAATACAGATCAGCAATCTTCAGGAGAATTTTGAATTAGTCGAGCTAAGGCTACGCAACCTACAGGGTCAAGTGACGTCACTCAAAAACAGCTACACAATTATCTTGACCGACGACGAGGAAAGCGCCGAGTACAACAATAACATTGTCACGACTACTAATTAAAATTAATTTAATGAAAATTAATTTACAGTAAATTGTTTTAAATGTTTTTTAATTCCTAATAAAATGTTATACAGTTTGTGGCTTTTCTAATTTTAGGTCCTAATGTCAAAAACTAAAACTAAAACTCGCTGAAAAGTTACACAATGGAGAATGTTACTAGGTGTGGAATATCGCTTGAAACTTTATTGCAGTATAGTATATATGTATAGAAGTACACTAGTTTTTGTTTCATTCAAAAATACCAAGCGGTTACGATTTTACAGGCATTTGAGTTTGTCGTGAATATCGAGTGCCGCAAGCAGGCGCACGATAGCAGCGTGACGTCACAGGGCAACTCGCTATCGCGCTCTGTGGCCGGTAGTACGCAACTTACGCATACAGTGGCTTGATTTACTGTTTTGTTCGCGCATTATTCTGCTATTCCTTTCATAACTTTCATTATTGGTGTAAGTGTGTATTAAATAATGAAATACCTGCCACGGAAAAAGGGTTTAAAAAAGGTCAATCGGATACTTTACTAAAAATAGATGGACAATATGGCTGCTGAGTAATTTTCCAAGAATATTAAAATTCAAGAAATAAAAGTCCAAAAATTGATCTACATAGAAACCTGTTTACCACATAACGTACCTACCTAACTACTTTTAAAATCAATTATTAAGCTACCTACTGGTACCTACCATATTTAGGTACTTACATACAATACCTAACTATATATCGTTGCCTTATTTATGTCGTAAATATTTTCTATTATGTAGGTAGATATACTATGATCCACATTTTTCTATTTTTATCATCCTATTAATATTATAAATGTGAAAGTTTGTTTAAAATTATGTATGGGTTTGAATGTGTGTTTGTTACCAGTCAGCGCCTGAACCGATTTTTATAAAAAATGGTATGTAAATAAATTCGGGGTCGGAGACGAACATAGAATACTTTTTATCCCAAAAGTTGGTCTGGTTCCCGAGGGAGACAAGACACATTTTTGGACATTTACAAGGGAGAGGGGAGGGGGTTAAGGAGGCTCAAGCGCTCTCCAAATGCATCAGCACGTTCAAAAAATTTATGTGCTTATAGTGTTTTCTGTGGTAAAACCTTACCCCGACGGGGCTCTCGTAAACTACTTTTAATACGCCAATGATCAAGCCCGCACCTCTCCCCCCCCCCCTTTCCTCCAAACTCAATTTCTTTATCCGCTAGTCCTCTACTACTGTAGGTATGTCTAAACATTGACGAAAACGATAGGTATCATCTTTGAAATAAAGTAAGATAGACATACTAACTAGGTACCTATACATTATATTATATTTGCTCGTATGGAAGATCAGAGCATAGATTTATCATAATATTCTGTCTGTATCGAAGAATGATGAAATATTTAAATGAATGGATCGCGAATACATTAAGTAAAACTGTACAAGAGTAGGTAGGTATAAAGAGTTACAAAGAACTTGTGCTTATATAAGCAAATGGGACACGTGAGTAGTGTCTTTTGAATATTTATTTTTTGGTAAGTACTTATTTTAAATTAATTAAAAACCAATTTTTCTAGTGCATTGATGATGATCGTGTTTGTACATTTTGTGTGCCAAAATGTACACATGATTTTCTTGTGTTTGGATATTACATAGTTTATTCTAAATCAGTACTAAACTACAAACGTCAACGGGAGCATGCGGGCGGTGTTGACCTATGACGTCACAGCAGCGAGCACCGGCCGGCGGAATCTCGCCGAGCACACGAGTTTTTAAAATTTAATATCTCGAAAACTATTGAATGTGTCGAAATCATTTTTTTACACATATTTTTTATTTTTAATAGAGAATATGAAGAGCTAAAAATTTAAAATAGGTAACATTCTTCATTGTAGAGCTATCGTTCCATGGACAAAAAGGCATTGTTTAAAACTAGATAACAAAATATACCTTTTAAATGCGCCCAATTACACTATTAATCCTCTTCCTTTTCTCTTTCTCTTATCCTATTTGTTTGGACAGAAAAGGGAAAATAAAGAGATTCGTGGAGGTAATTGTGCTGCCGGTGCTGTCACATTATTTTAAAACAAAATTAATTGAAACAGTAGACATTATATGAGAGAGTAGTAGATCGCCGGCTTATGGCCTATTCAAATATAAGCGGTATTCGCTGCGGCTATGGGTAGAGGTAAATACCGCGCGGATTTCGCTTAAGTATTTAGTATGAAGTTCCGCGGCTAGAGCGGAATACCGCATACCCACTCGAACGTGCGAAAAGTTCATATCTTCGTGAGCCGAAACTCACGCGATATTCTACCCACAAAAATAGCGAATACCGCTTAGGTCTGAACAGGCCTTATTCCGTTTACCCACTTGTTCAACTCATCAACTAAAAACTGATCAAATATTCTATTTTCTAACGGCTCAACTATTTGGTTGGTCGGTTAGGCAATAATGTCTAATCTAATCAACTATTTTACCCCCGACGGAACAACGATGTTTGTTTCTAAATATATTGGTAAGTCTAATGTACGAACAAAAATATACTGCCTTGGCGGCTAGGAAAACATCAACAAAACAAATGAACGTCGCCATAACAAAAGACTATCGGAAAATGATAAGATATCAGATATTGCTTACAAAAATAGGTGCAAGCGATTTTCGACCTTATTGACTGTTTTCAAGCTACAGTATTTTTTTAAATTCATAAGCGCGTAGCATTTCAGACCCACGGTACCCCTGGCCATACCCCCGGTGGTACCGTGGGTTTTTAAAAGTTAAACGGTACCATCAAGTATGTGACCCTAGTGATGTGTTGACCTATATATCTCTCGCATGATAACTAGTTAATTAGGTAAATAATAGAAAATGCATATTCCAATAATGAATGCAAGTAAGTACCTATATTTGCTATTAAATAGTTGGTAAAACCTGTTTTGCGTTTAAATAGTAAAACCTCTTCTGTTTACAACCTCTTGGGTTTTTGAAAGTGTGTTCTTATTTTTCTTCTTTCAAATGTCTAAAAAAACAAGGGAATTGTAATATTAATATTTTGCGAGTTCTTTCTGTACTTGTGAGAAAATACCATGGAAGAGGAAGATAAAGAAAAGTCAATGGAAATAGATTACATTAAAATAAATGGCGGAACCGCCCTTCTTCGGGGTAATTACCGTTACCATCGACACAAGACTTACACAGATGGGTCAACATTATGGCGGTGTTCTACATACAATAAAAGTAAATGTTGTGGTACTGTCAAAATTTCAAAGGTAATGCTGTAATGTATTTTTTAATAATTATTCCAGTTTTCAGAGTTTCGTACTAAGTAACTTACGTCTATGTTTCATTTTAGGATTGCATATTTATCAAAAGCAAAGATCATAGTTGTGAGTTAAATGGATTGAGTAATGAAATATTAAAAGAAAAGATAAAGCTGCGTGAAGGAGTGCTTAATTCGGATAAACCCATCGAACAACTATACGACGAGAAAAAGAAAGAATTTAAAAATTCTGGACTGAATTTTGTGAATGGGGAATATTCTCGATATGAAAGCGTAAAGCACTTCCTTCAAGATGCGCGAAACAAGTCAGCACAAGTTTCCAAAACTGTATTTCGGAATGTGAAAGAAATTGAAGTGCCCATTAAATATCATAATTTAATTTTAGCCGATTATTATTGCGAGGAAGGAAACAAACAAACCCGGATCATTGCTTTTTGCTCAAAAGAGTCTCGATTAATAATTCCGAATATAAAAGAATACTTTTTTGATGGTACTTTTTACTGTTGCCCAAAACCCTTTGCACAATTATATAACATTCACGGTGACATAGGGAGTGGTGTGGAAACAATTAAATTAAGACCCTTAATCTTCGCACTAATGTCGGATCGAACTGAAAAAAGTTATACGATTTTGTTCAATATGATAAAATCGCAACTTCCAGAGTGGAGTCCACATAAAGTTCACACTGACTACGAAAAAGGTGCGATGAATGCAATTTTGAATGTATGTCCAGATATTACATTACGAGGGTGCTATTATCATTGGACTCGCAACATTTGGAAGAAAGGCAAGTCGTTACGATGCACAAAAACGAAATCTGGGCGTAGAATCGTTGCATTGGCAAGTGCCTTGCCGCTTCTTCCTGAAGACAATATTCAACAGGGTATGGACTACATAAAAGCTGAAGCCGATAACATACCAGAAGCATTTATAAAATATCTTGAATCGTTTTGGTTCAAGGTCCATAGTCCGAAAATAATTAGTGTGTTTGGTGAACGCCACCGAACAACAAACATTTTAGAAGCCTTCCACTCAAAAATAAACAAACTGATTAATAAAAACACGGTTACGTTGATGCGATTGCTTCACGTACTAGAGCAAGTTCACACTTTGGAGATGATTCCAAAAAAAAGACGCAAAGATCAAATCGTCAACGATGATTACATAATGAGCATACAGCTCCAAATTGTACATAAAGACATATCTGTAGGCTACGGACTAGAGAAATTGCGTTAATTACGTAGTACCTATACATTTTTTTTGTAGTGTGTGACATGTTGGTTTAGTGAAAAGCTTCAAAAAAGCTATGATTTGTTATACAAAATGTCTTTTTAGTTATTTTAGAATAATAAACATATTATAGTAATTGCCTATTTACTGTTAACACCGTGTTTTATCAGCCATGGCTGTTGCATCACAACACTAGTAGTCGATGGTACCGTTTAACTTTTAAAAACCCACGGTACCACCGGGGGTATGGCCAGGGGTACCGTGGGTCTGAAATGAGCGCGTAGCATCTAAAACTTACCGCCTAATTTGGAAATGTTAATAAGATCGAAAATTGCTTGCGCCTATGTTTTTAAGCACTGTCGATGTCTAATCATTTTGCGATAGTCTTTTGTTTTGGCGACTTTCACTTGATTTTTGAGCGCTCATTTGTAAAAAATATTTTAAAAGATAATAGTAAAGATAATAGCTTAGACAGTAGTTTTGTATTACTTTTGGTGTCATCAAAAACTATAATATCACAAATACTATAATATCAGTTGTTCTGTTCGGAATTTTATTTGAATCTCTTTATTAGCTTAATAAGGCTTACTTGAGTAGTTGGTTCGATAGGAAGAAAACTATGAACTGAGAAAAATATCATGAATTGAACTAGTGGGAATATTTCGTACTCAGTGCCGTTCGGAACAACTAGTTGATCAGTTTAATTGGTCGGTGTGGAATAAAGGCGTTTACCCACCCTAAAACAGCCACCCTAAGGCGAGGTATTCCTGAAGATAGACACTCGAAGGTAGTATAAACGCTAGCCCAGCCTTCGCCAATACAGTACGACGTATTTATCTACGATCATCTTAAGATGACAGCGGCGGACCCGGCGTGACGTCACGCGTTGACAGTTTGCGCACCGCAAGCTCCTTATTGTAAAGCTCGTGCAGCGCCACAATGCAGACACATAGAGTAGGTATATTTTTTAACATGATTCATAAAACTCAGTATTTTGCTACAGTGTTGTGTGCAATTTAATGTAGGCTTATTAAACCTAAATGAAGGTTTAGTGGTGGTATTAAATAATCTTGTCGAAGTAACAATAAAATGTTGGATAAACGTTACATACTAAAGTTTATTTTTTTATTTTATTTTTAATTATTGAACATCATGCACGAAAGTACAAAGGTGGAATTCTTCAGCAACCGGTTTAGGGTTAAGTTTAGGAATCAAAATCTGAGATGGAAGCCAAAAGAGACAAATCTTTGGAGACCACGGTCTTGATTTTTAGAGATGCGTATGTAAATTGTTCAATATAATGCACACGCGTTGTTTCGGGCGAATTGACTTTGAAATGTTGCGTAAGGATGCCTCAGAAACAAATTGGGATCCTCTGATGGCGGCTACTACAATTGACGAAAAGGTTGATTCTTTCACAAGCATCGTTGTTAGTCTATATGACAAACACGCCCCCATCAGGAAAGTCAAATTAAAACGCTCTCCTGCTCCTTGGATGACAAGAGGCATTCTGATGGCAATGAGGCGTAGGAATCGTGCATTTCATAAGTTTAAAAGGGAGCGTTCGGACGATAATTGGTCACACTTCAAGACTGCGAGAAATCGGTGTAACCAGATGATACGCAATGCTAAACGCCGTTACATTACAGACAATATCAACTCCTCTTCCCCTGCCAATATCTGGAAGTTTCTCGGGACGCTAGGTATTGGCAAACAGCCTTGCTTTGATCTGCCGTTGATAGTTGGTTTGGATGACATTAATCGTCATTTTTCCACTCATCTCCAAATCGATCACCAAACCAGGTGTCAAACGGTGGATTATATAGCTGGTTTACCCCATCCCGACGTCGAGCCTTTTAAATTTTCTCCAGTCACTCCGGGTGAGATTAAGAAGATAATCCTGTCCATCAAATCCAATGCGCTTGGCGCCGATGGCATCAGCCGCCGCATGATCCTACCTATCCTAGATTTCCTTATTTCTCCCCTTACACACATCATCAACTTTTCACTCTACGACAACTCCTTCCCTTCTCCGTGGCGTAGAGCCTTTATTGTCCCCATTCCTAAAATTGCCAATCCTTCTCTTCCTGAACATTTTCGACCCATCTCTATCCTTCCCTTTGTTTCAAAAGTTTTGGAGGCTTGTGTACATAGACAGCTCTCGCACTTCGTATATCAGAACAACCTCCTAAGTCCTCTGCAATCTGGTTTTAGGCCTGGACATAGTACCACATCCGCTCTCCTAAAAGTGACTGGCGACATCAGGGCCGGTATGGAGGACGGGAACGTCACAGTCTTGGCTTTGATTGATTTCTCTAATGCCTTCAATGCCGTAAGTCACGACATCCTTCTGGCAATCCTTACCCATTTCATGATCTCACCCGTTGCACTGGAATGGTTTTCAACATATCTTCAGGGGCGTCAGCAGTCGGTTCGCCTTAACGAGTCCTCAACTTGTTGGCGTGGCCTCGACTCTGGTGTACCTCAAGGCGGAATTCTATCTCCATTATTATTTTCTATTTTTATCAATCTCATTACCCCCAATCTTCAGAATGCGTATCATCTTTACGCCGATGACTTGCAGTTATATTCACAGGCAAGCACATCAAACATATCACTTGCTATCACAAGCTTAAATAAAGATCTCGCTACAATTATGAGTTGGTCTGATAAATTTGGCTTGTCAGTGAATCCAGCAAAATGCCAAGCAATAGTGATAGGCAGTCATCGAATGATGTGCAGACTAGACCTTAAAACACTCTCTCCACTTATATATAATGGTCTGCACATCCCATACAACGCTACTGTTAAGGACCTTGGACTACTTTTAGACTCTACACTTAACTGGCGTGCACAGGTTACCAGTGTGAGCCAAAAAGTCACAGGAATTCTGCGTGCCTTTTATCGTCTAAAGAACTTTCTACCTTTTAAAACAAAGACAATGCTTGTGCAGACTCTAATCCTTCCCGTTGTCGACTATGGTGATGTGTGCTATTATGACCTGAATGCAGACTTACTCAACAAATATGACCGACTTCTTAATAACTGCATTCGATTCATCTTTAATCTTCGTAAGTATGATCATGTGTCTACCTATCGTTCCGAATTAAACTGGTTACCTATTCGCCAACGCCGTAGCTTGCGTGCTCTCACTACACTCTATTCTATTCTTAACTCTCCTTGTTCCCCATCTTACTTATCTCCTTACTTCCAATACTTGTGCTCCATACATGACAGAAACCTTCGCTCGTCAAATAACCTTCTTCTTACCTGTCATTCACATACGACAGATTTCATTCACTCCTCTTTCATAGTCCAAGCTGTTCTTCTTTGGAATAACCTTCCTCTAGAAGTCAGGATGTCCACTAACCGTTTAACATTTAAGCTGAAAGTTCGAGCTCGCCTCTTCGAAAAATTGTTGGAATCATCTCGTTGATTATCCATACTATGATATGTATATATATATATATATATATATATATATATATATATATATATATATAATATATCTTTATATTTATTTATATATTGTAATTATATATTAGTCCCTAATAAATAATATATTACTTTTATGTAAGTATTAATGTATATTTCATGTTTATATATATTTAATTTCCGTATCTTATCCATTAAAATCTGTGTTCTTTTACAAACACCCATTAATATCACTCTGCTTCGTTGACTGCACCTACTTCGAGTGTCTCTTCACCACCTTGGGTTGACTGGTAGAGAATGCTTTTAGCATTAAGTCCGCCGTTGTACTTTTGTGCATGAAGTTCAATAAATAAATAAATAAAAATAAATAAATAATTTAGGACTTGTTTCACAATTTAAATCATTCATCAATTGACAGTTAAATAGTTGATGTATAAGAAAATAATAAAATGAACCAAATAACAAACACGTGTCTTAATAACCATTAACATAGTAACAACTAGACGTTGGTCTAATACAAAAATCAAGCAAAAAGTGTCACAACTTTGAATTTTACATAAACATTTTTTAACAGAATTGATGGAAGATGTGTTCCGTATTTTATTAAAATTCATCCTTTATAGGGGCTAGAAAGGAAAAAAAGTTAATTTTGGGGATGATTTGCTTCGAAGTTGATATCAATACATCCTAATAATGCTTTTCTTCTTCTTCTTCTCCTTTTTTTTGGCAACAGAGCCGACGATTGTGTCAGCTATTTCTGCCAGCGTCTAGTTTAGAATAATATTCTTGTTGATGATATTAATGGTATATTACAATGATAAAATAGAAAAAATGTGGATGAAATTAAATGACAACCATCTTCCGTGAAAACAAAAGATCAAGATTTAAAATATTTAATTTTGACACATGTTTGAAAACTCAATCAACCTTCGTCAAATGAAGTTTGCTATAGTTATTTTTGGATAGCAATTTTCTAAGAGAGATATTGTAATGAGGGTGTTTAAGAAAATTTTCGCCACCATTTAGAAGACAGTGCTATCACAACAAATATTTTTCATTGCTCATTTCGCAAATTTTAATGTTTAATTTACAAAATGGATAATTCACATGCTTAAGGACAAAAAAAAATACTGAAATGATTTTCTAAAATGGTGCCCACCAGGTGGCAGCACCGATACGTCTAGCTGTTAAGCGCTTTTTTAAAAGTTAAGCCCTGATTGGCCAAATGGGACAGTTGAAGTGGTGCCAACTGGTGGCGAAATTTCCTAAACACCCTCATTGAGTACTATTATAACACAATAATAACATCGAATAATTGAAATCCATCTCTCATACGGTAAATTACAGTACCCACTTTTGTTTTGCTACGGCGACGATAGATACTTCACTTTTGTACCCCAGTAATATAAACATAGTAGTATCTGCTAGTAGTAGCTAGTAGTAAGTTTTTATTCTACCGTGTAATGATTAAGAAAGGAAAAGATATCTGCTATATTTTTATTTGTCGTTTAGCCAGTTTTTGTTCTTTGCGAAAACGAAAAAATTGAGTTATATCAGGCGCAGCTTATATATACTTGCTAGATGCGATAGGGACACAGGACGTTGATGCTGATTAGCTGGGTCAAAAGGTGGTGCTGGCTACTTCTTTTACAGAAGGGGAGGGGGCACGCTATATGAATGAGCGGGCACAAGTCACTACGGTCAAATTGAGAGCGCGCCAATGCGCAACATAAATCCACCAAAATTATGCAATGGTACCAGATTGCATTGCAATAAACAATGTAATGTAATCGACACAATCATTGTGTCGAATAATTGAAATCCATCTCTCATACGGTAAATTACAGTACCCACTTTTGTTTTGCTACGGCGAGGATAGATACTTTACTTTTGTACCCCAGTAATATAAACATAGTAGTATCTACTAGTAGTAGCTAGTAGTAAGTTTTTATTCTACCGTGTAATGATTAAGAAAGGAGAAGATAATCATCTGCTATATTTTCATGTGTCGCTTAGCCAGTTTTGTTGTTTGCGAAAACGAAAAATTTGAGTTATATTATGAACAATCAGGCGCAGCTTACAGCGGGCAGTTATATTTGTGGAATGGTACCAGGTTGCAATGCAATAAACAATGTTATGTAATCGAAATAACTATACTAACCGGTTATTCTCGAGAGGATTCTGTAGATATTTTTTCCTAGGATTTCCCCTAACACCATCAAATACCCCTTTTAATTTAAAAGAGTGCCCTATCAAAGTTTGTTTCAGAATGACCATAGACAAAGCTCAAGGTTAAACTCTTAAGGTAACGGGCGTAGACTTAAAGGAAAGTTGTATGTGGCATGCTCCAGAGTAAGCTAGAGTAGCCTGGTTTTAGTAAAAACAAAATCTATATATATTTAGATAAAAGCAAAAGTTCACTTACTCAATCATCACGAAATTTCAGAAAATACAAGTGCTAGAAGTCTCAAATTTTGCATGAGGGTTCCTTTTAGGACATAGGTGCTTACTGAGACAGAGATTTTACAGCGAAGGGGGTTTAAAGGGATGACAAAGTTTGTATGAAACTTCTATAATTTTTTTATTCATCATCCTCATCAGCCTACGGCAGTCTACTGCTGGACATAGGCCTCTTCCAAGGCGCGCCATCTTGCTCGATTCACGGCTGTTTACATCTAGTTTCTGCCAGCCGCCCGTTGTAAATCGTCGCTCCATCTAGCAGTGGGGCGTCCCACTCTACGTTTCTCTGTACGCGGTCTCCACTCCATAACCTTGCGGCTCCAGCGATGGTCTGATCTGCGACAAATATGACCAGCCCATTGCCTTCACTTCACTTCAGACTTCAGAGTGCTAATTTGGAGAACTATATCGGTAACTTTAGTTCGCTGTCGAATCTCCTCGTTAAGGATTTTGTCGATCAGACGAACTCCAAGCATAGCTCTTTCTAAAGCCCTCTGAGCGACTTTCAACTTATGGACCAGTCCATTTGTGAGTGTCCACTTTTCAGCACCATAGGAGATTGCAGGTAGGACGCATTGGTTAAACACCTTGGTCTTTAGGGTTTGCGGTATGGGCGACGTAAAGACTTGACGGAGTTTGTGGAACGCTGCCCAACCCAACTGAATCCTCATGTCGATTTCCCTTCCGAAGTTTTTTTTACCTAGTTGTAGTTGTTTTTTTATTAGGATTTCCAAATTACTAGTAAATACTATTTTTTTATTACTTAGAAATTACCGTTATTAAGTGGGAAAATAGGAGTCGCAAGTTTGTGTGAAATTACGTCAGTTTTACTGGTAGCGGGTAAATAAATTTAAATGGGATTCAGCATAATGACGGATTATACTGATATTTATTACTAATACATTGTACGATTGCCGTAAGATCAGGCAGGCAATATCTTCATAGAGGGACACATGAATTACCACGCGAACGATGTTGCGGGCAACAGCTAGTCACAACAACAGTATATATATATTATTTAAATAGTTGGATCGCTTTTTATGAAATTTTTTGATTATTTTAAACTTTAAGTTTTTAACGATTCACATAACTACTTGCAAATGATAAAACAATAGCTTACTTACTAGTATAGGATAGAATAGGATAATAATAACATTCAAAATAAGTAATAATGAGTGATTTAGAAATAAAAGGACCATTATATTTTATTATTTTCTTAATTTTCGCTCATTTTAATGTGTCTTACTGACATTCCTCTAGTTTGTGGTAGATATATTATAATTTTAGGCAAAAGTCTGTAAATATAAAATTAAAAAAATTTTGAGTCCATTTTTTTTGTCAAAATTTATGATTTCACCCACGTTTTAGCTTACTTTACGGTTCTTTGGTTGCGTTGAGTGTTTAAATTGTAACTCATTCAAATAACTGTAATTATCTGGCGATTGAAAAGAGTGGCGTGAGTTTCTTGCCAGTTCTTTTCACAGCTCTACCTCGTCAGCGAACTGGCTGTAGGTCAATTGGCTGACAAAATGTTATGTTGACTTTTCATAAGCATCATACTTTATGATCAAAATGAAATAAATGCTTTGACTTTGACTTTACTGCTCAGCTCCCGTCGCGTAGCGTGATGTTACATAGCCTATAATCTTCCTCGAGAACTGGGCTATCATACGCAAATAAATTCCAGAGATTAGCGCGTTCAAACAAACAAACTCTGCCGCTTTATATAATAGTATTGATTTAGGATTTTATTGACAGTGATTGTACTCGTACCAACTTGTAATACAAAGTCCAAACGTGACGTCATAATCACATGTAATTAACTTACTGCAACATTTCTATATTGTGACACCAATGAAACGTCAGTTTACCCAAAATACAATGCACTTTTAAATAATATTAGATTTTATATTAAAAAGAATTCATAACAGAAGCATAATGTTAAAATATACTTATTTACCTATTCTATTACTATTATTTGTTTAGCCTTCGTGAAGCTATTATTTTTTTAAATTACGCGCTTTTTCTGGATAACAAAAAAATTGACACAGGACCGACCTCTGACGCTGTCCCCGCGGGACTGAATGAGGAGCGCGGGAGCCTCAGCAATGACGAAAACTCATTTTCTTAAGAAACGGAGGAGAAGACGTTCTAAATTTTACTTTTTGACTACCGAAAAACCTCACATTTTCAACGACAATTCCTTTTATATAAGTTTCATTACACAAAAACTAATATACACTGAATGAAATGGGTTTGAAAATTAGTTTAGACTTATCTTTGAGACTAAAATCGATCGAGCCAAATTGCAGCCATTGCGTATTGACTTACCGAAATTTATAGATTAAAGAATGAATAATGTTATATATGATTTTCAGATTTTAATTCCATCTCGTTTAGGAATAAAACTGAAAACTAAGAACCTGTTTTTGAGCATTTGTGGGAAAAGCTCGCCCTAAGGTATAGGCTATCGACGGACGGGGTGGAAAATCGGCAGTCACTCTCTGATTGTTATTATTATTGTTGTTCTCTTTCGCCCAGGATGGTAAGACGGATAGGCGTTTCCGAGTATCAACATTAGGGTGGCTTTTTTAGGTTGGATAAACGGAACAAGCCAGTCTGCCCCGTAGGGAGGTATGTGATTAGGCTATATAATAGTGAGGACTATTGGGAATTCTGTTTTACTAGTAAGTCTACTGGGTACAAAGTTTGCATTGGTCTTACTAGTAAGTCTATTGGGAAGTAAATTCCCAGTAGTTATAATGGTAGGTAAGATTACTGGGAATAACCCGGTTATAACAAGAAGACTTCTCTATAGAATTCAAAACTTTTGGGCTTCAAGGTTGGGTAGTTAGAGTTAAGTAGACTCTCTAGGCGAGTCACCGTCTGCCAAATTTATGATTTATAATGGGCCCTTGAACATAATTATATAGACAGCCAACTACAGGGCAACACACTGTAGTTAAGTGAGTGGGTAGGAGTATCGTGTGGTGCAGAGACGCGCTGGTTCCGCTGTAGCAGGTCTCTGCAGACTCGGAGTATTCGGCCCGCCATACACGGACTGCTCGAGCAGATACCCAGTGATCTACATACACGGACAGCTCTCGCAGACAGAGTCAACAGCTTGAAGCTGCCAATGATAACTGCTCGAGCAGTTAGCTTAACTGCCCGAGAAGTTAACAGTTTCAATGTTAATTCAAGTTAGTAGCAGCATGGATTTTGAGGAGGAAGCACTTTTACTGCTTTTGCTCATACGACGACGACGGCGGCGTAAAAATAGAAAATTGGAAGGGTGCGGGACGTGCAATGAAGAGCGCGGGGGCGGGGGTAACTGCCCGCGAGCAGTCGACAGCTCGAGCCGTCAGTGTATGGCTGGCGACTGCTTGACCGCATGATGAAATTTCAACGTGCTGTCAACCGCCTGAAGCAGTTGCAACTGCTTGAGCTGTTCGTGTATGTACGTACGTAGAAGTCTGTAGTTCACTTTGCAGTCGCAGCTAGAAGCTGCCGATTCTGACTGCTTCAAGCAGTCCGTGTATGGCGGGCCTAAGTACCATCTCGGCACCCGTGAATATATTATTTTGTCACACCCATTAAAATTCTCATTTCGGCACCATATCTTTAATTATTGTTGTTCATAACTAAACTACTAAACGACTAAATCGACCCGGAGTGGTTATTTATTTCATTATTATATGCCTCTTTATCAATAAATAAAAGAAAATTGCCAAACCTTTGGCAGATTTTCGTAAAGACATGGGTCTGACACGTAAAGGTTCTAAATAAAAAAAACACATTAAAGTCTCAGTGAGACCATTGCCTAGGATAGTTAACTAAACTAAAACATATTTACATACAAAATCAGATCGGTCATTAGAATGCCCTAGTCTGATTCCTCAAGAGATCCTCATGAGCTCATTAATTCATCAGGATCGAAATAAGCGTAACATACGGTCATAAAAGGTTAGGACAATAATTATACACTGACGGACTCATAAACTGCATCAAAGTAATAGACGATTTTGAAATAAATATTTTAACCAAGTATGCAAACTTTCTATACAGATTAAAATTGAAACCTCTAGATTGGTTCGTGAACTTTAAAACAGCGTAGGGTCATATCCTTAAATTTAAGTTTGTGTACTGGAAAGGACCTTAAGACTTTTTTGAAGAAAAAACAGAAATTTAAGGAATATTGGTTTAGTAAAAAAAATGGTTTTAACAATAGACACAAACTTTATGCAAGGGTTTATTTATGTTTTAATAAGGTGTATTACCTCTACGTGCCCTTATTACGGATTCTAATCGGTTCCGCATAGATTTTATTAGGGTTATTAAAAGATCTTGCGGAATATTGTCCCATTCTTCTGAAAGTGCTGTTCTTAGTGCTGCCACTGTCGTGGGCACAGGATTTCTCGCATATACAGCTCTTTTTAAATTGTCCCAAACATGCTCATTGGGATTAAAATCCGGGCTGCGTGCTGGCTAATTCATTGTACGTATCCCAACCTCTTCGCAATATTGTCGAACTTGTGCAGCAGCGTGCGGCCGGGCATTATCCTGCATTAAAGTAAAATTTTCGCCTATGAATCCCATGTAAGGCACCACGTGATCTTCTAAGATCTCTGTTTTGTAGCGATGTGCAGGCAAACCCCCTGTAGTACCGTTTTGACGGACCATGTCTATGAACACAAGTTCTGTTCGTACGTTCATCGATATGCCACCCCAGACCATACACGAACCGCCTGCAAAAGGAACACGCTCCTCAATGCAACTTTGAGCATATCGCTCCCCACGTCAACGATAGACTCTTCTGCGACCATCTGCACCATATAAACATGTCCTACACTCGTCCGTGAACAATACGGAGGCCCATTGCTCTTCTGTCCAATTTAGGTGATCACGCGCAAATCTTAAGCGAGCTTGTCTGTGAGCTACAGAAAACTTTTACCATTTGCTGGTCTAAAAGGGGTATGTGATATCCGCTTCCTTTAACCTTCTTCTTATTGTTCTTGCACTCACATTTACTCCACGCACTTCATTAAGCTCTGTTTTGATGTTAACTGACGTGAAGAAACGATTTCGCAGGGAAGTTGTAACAATTAATCGGTCATCACGACCGGTGGTTGCTCGAGTCCTGCCTGTACCACGTCGATTCTGCTGGTAACAATAATTCCAAAAGAATACAAAATCAATGCGAATCAATTGCAAATCTGATACTACGAGTAAATTTTCTTTTCCCGTCTATATTCATTTGTTTTACTGCAGTTCTATTTTTAAATTTGGTTTTTTTTTAAGATTAAGAGCCAGTCTCTCCATATTTATATAATTTAATCTGAAAAGTTTGCATACTTATTAAAAAAAATCATTTCAAAGTAATCCTGAACTTTGATGCAGTTTATGAGTCCGTCAGTTTATTTAAGTACATAATATTTATTGAAACTTCGGATTACCACTTATAAAAATGTCTGATGTAACCAACATCGTAGAACCTTATCATCATGTGTATGTTTTGTTATTAGTGACTTAAATTGGCAGATTACGTATCTTTTTATTACGTGCAAATAACAGGAGGTAATAAAACATAAAAAATATTTGAATTTAATTATAGTTATTGTAGTTTATTATTTCGTAGATATTTTTTCCTATGAAGCCACATTCCTTATGCAAAGGCTGGCATCGCTTGTTTGTTATTTGTGGGTTTGGTTTTGATCAAGAGCTTGAGCGGTACGCAAGGTGGCGGGCGGCGCGTTTCAAGCGCCCTTGCTCGATTTAAGGCCATACCTCTCCACTTGCCTTGCTTAATGTCAACGCACCGTTAACTATTTGATTTTATTATTTTTTTACATTTCAATATTTTTTTTATGTTTGAAATGGCTTATCCAGTTCAGTTGGAAACAGTCTGATATATTTTTTTTATTAAGTTGGTACTCGTTTTATATATTTGTAAGTACAATTGTTACATTAAACAATTATAAAAATGTTATGTGTTCAATAATAAACGTTATCCTTATCATGAGGCCGGCTTTGACTTTGCTTAATGTTACACATTCTGTTACTATGTATATGATAGAATCTTTACTGCGACAACACGATTATGCGTGAACTAAAGATGACGAAATAATTCAGTCACTTTAAACATCTTGTTTTCTAAACCGTCTGTGCAAAATGCACTCATAAGATTCTGTACTTAGGTACACAACTCGAGTATAATTGAAAAAAAAATACAAAACTTCAACGAGATGCTCTTCTAAGTTAAAACAACTGAGTAAGGCTAAAATTTAATAAAGCTTTATCTAGACCAAAACAGACATTGTTGCATACATACTACCTACATGAGATTAAGAAAAACAGAGATAAATATTAAACGGTAAAATTGTTTCAAATGAGATAAGGAGATATTAATATGTAACCGCGTGAAAAAGGATAAAATTCTTAACATTAATATCAGTCTGTTAAAAGATTATACGACACATTACAAGATTTTCAAAAGTATAAGAAAGTATAAGAATGTCAATTAATGTTCGTATTGTCACAATCCGATTAGGTTTGAAGACTTGGAAGCGATCATATTCCTCTGAGGCCGAAGTAAATCTTATTACAAGTATTATGCTCGCAGCCAGGTCTATGTCTCGTATTACTGATCGCTAAATGTATTTAATTTTGCTTTTCAATGTCTTTTAAATTTTATTTAAATTTTACCATAATAATTATTTATATTACTTAATACATTATTAAGCTCACGTATCAAAAGAAATTATAAATTTTTTTTTTGGTTGTGTTAAATATGTATGAGTTCATGGCCTATCAAGTTGTTTGTGCTGTTATAAATTACTTGTGTGTACTGTGTATTATTTTAAGGATGTATGTATTATTAACTGGTTTGTGTTGGTGCCTCTAACAATCTACCTGTATAATATTTTTATTTAATGTTTCAATGACATGCATTTGATCAGCGTATCAGCAACTTCCTTCGGATGTAGGTAACGAGTAATTAAAAGAAACATCGTAGTCCACGCAAACGCATTTATTTTATGATTCATTTTATATTTTTGGTGCTCCATTTTTATTTATTTGTGTTTCATTAAATTATAAATTAATACTAATAATAGTATTGGGTTCGGGCACTCGCATGACTTCCTTAAATGGGCAATCGGGAACGTCATGCAGTATTCGAAACCCGGGCAATGAGCTGGCATAATAAATAATACAATAAGGTACAAAAAGGAATTGAACGAAGTACCATCGGATGGTTTTCACTCTCGCTCACACACACGCTCCATACACGCCAACAACAGTCTTACATCTATTATATCACTAGCTATACAGAATGCGACAAGGCCGCGTGAATTGAACCATTGATGTGTTCTACGGGCAAAGGTTTTCACTCAAAGTCTGAGGCCTTAAGCTTCTTGACGGCGTTAGTAAGATGGAGCATCTCTGTGTTCAACTGCCAGATCAATGTCTCCAGTTTGTCAACAGAGTCGAGTAGCTCCACGCGCTCGGTGTGGGGGTTGAAACGCACCTCGAAGGGTCGTGACATGGTGGACACCCAGCGTCTATAAAAGCAAACAATAATTATAATTATCGCAGAATATATAAAGACGTTAATACCGTTATTTTTTAGATTGAGTTAAGTCCTACCTGAATTTATCTTTGGCATCTTCGAAACTCTCGGCTACGTAATAGATTGGCTGATATTCTTGATCTTGATAGGGTTGCACTGAAGTAGAAGCGGGTTCGAAGGGTCGTAGTTCGGGCTTATCACTGAGCGCATGAAGCAGCTCTCCAATTGAGGACAGGAGAGCAGCGCCGTACGCCTTCAATTGCTGATTTTCTTTGCAGAGTCCAAATTCAACCGTAAACCAGTACACCTGAGCAAATAACATTATTTATAATTCACCGCCATTGGCGTATTAATTCAACAAACACAGTCAAACTATATTTCGCAACTGCTGGGCCCGTTCACAAAATTAACATATTCGCTTTGGCAGAAATAAAATATTTTATACTAAACAGTTTAGTTTCCAGAAAATAAAACTTACAGTAGAGAGTTTTTCAATTTCAGGATCCGAAGCGCCAAGTGATGCAAGTCCAATCTCTTGTGAGAATTGAGCGAAGCTGGGGTCGGCCAGAAGAGGTATGTGTCCAAGAAGCTCATGAATACAATCACTGCAAATATGACATTTTATTAAAAATACCTACTTTGTCTTATTCTCTTCAACGTCAGACTTACTCTACAATCACGAGCAAATATATACATAATTATCATCTTTAATATATCCCATAAAATAATGTCTCTTTTTTTAAATTACGACCCCTAGTTAGTATGATAACAGCCTTATTATTAACTTTAACATTTTAGACGCCAGTCTATAACTTTCATTTGTTTCAAAGTAAGTTGATATAACTAAATTACAAGCGGGCCATTTAATAAAGTTACAGTTCCATCACGACACTGCGCCCTCATCTCTTCCAACTGGAAAATTGTTTTACCTTCAAGGATACAACATAGACTCAAAATAATTAAGGCATAATGAATTACTTATAATTTAAAAATGACATTGAAAACGTACTTATATTTGTAATTAATTACATAGTTTGGTCTACATTTGTTCAAGATTTGATTCAATTTACATAACAGCAACAAGGACTGGTTGCGTAATATTTCCGTAAAGAGACTCGTCAAGGCAATTATTTTGATCCTAATTAAATTATCAGTAATGAATATTTTGGACATACGACGTGACGTGGTATCCATTGGCACTATTTCCGTAGATATTAACAATCTTTATTTAATGTTTTTAATATTTACTATTTATACTCTAATTCTATAACTACCCATGTGAATTACAATGAATATATTCAATAGATTGAACATGAAAGTGTTACTTACGGTTCAGGTGTGTGGAATGGAGAGTTGGCGTGGCGAACGTATTGGGTAGATTGGAAGACACGGAAGGCGAGAGATGCTAGGAAATCACGGGCGGTGAGGAGACCAGCAGCGGGGCGTAGAGTGAATCCGGTATGCTTGCGCAAAAAGTTGCTAACGTCGTCAAGTTGAGGAATACGATGAGGCACGAAGATATCGGCCGCTTGCAGCTTGCCAAATGCCGCCTTGTATTCTTTACAAGCATGTTTGGGCATCAGGTCAACCACGGTGTTGAAAACTCTCTGCCAAGTGGCATTTTCACTTTCAGTGTAAGAGATGGAAGGAATTGGGTCACCGTATTTGTATGCGAAAGCGAGCTCGGCAATAATCTTTCTGCGCTCTCTATACGCCTTATCAGCAAAACCTGGATGGTTCATATCCAATTCGGGTTCATATTTCGTCATCAAGTGATTGCAGTTATCGAGGTCCGATGCGTGGCGAGGGAACCATGGAGTTTTGCTAGAGATATTGTTCTCGGACACAAGGTTGACTCCGGCGAAAGCTGTCGTTTGACGAAGAGATCTAATAAGCTGCAGCAAGTTGATGCGGGACATGCTGACTTTAACAAGAGCATCAAATTGGACACCAGCTGTCTGGGACGGGCGAGTTTCGAGATGCTGAACACATCCCTTGTAGTTGTCGATGGTTTTAAGAATGCGCGCGAGAGAGCCCATTCCATCACGCATACGCAGCAACAAGGCGGCTTGTTGGGTGGCCTGCTCTGCCTCTGGTGACTCACTTGCAGCATTTTGCAATATCACTTCTTCCTCGGTCAGAGTATAATCTATGACAAGAAAATGTTTCATTCAAAAATAAGTTCTACTTACATATTATATATATCTGTTGTTTTATTAGTAACTTAAATTTTATAATAATACTAGCTGCGTCCGACGACTTTGCTCGCGCGTAAAATATGTTTTGTTGTATCCCTCGGATACCAGACTCATATTTGGGATAAAAGTAGCCTATGTCCGTTTCTGGCACCAAATCTATCTTCATCGAAACGGGTTCAGCTGTTTAGGCGCTGAGTGGTAAGAAACAAACACACACACACACACACACACAAACTTTCGCATTTATAATATTAATAGGATAGTTACCTTCGTCAGACTTTTCGGCATCGCCGATATCAGTATCAGCTAAAAAAATAAAAATAAAACAAATAATATAAAAAATAAAACAAAAAGATACAGTAATATATATCAAATATGAGCGATTAAAAAAATTCAAACAAAAACTGGCGAGTGTTACCTAGGTGACCATTCTTAGTTTCATCTTGATGCGTCCCGTCTTCGACAGTTGGGGAGTTCTCACCATTGCCAATATGAAGCCCGTCTTGGAGGAATTCGGAATCCAAGCCAGAGTCTAATTTTAAATAGGAAACAAAATAAATATAAAAAAAAATAATTATATAAATTATAAAAAGTAAAAAGTAACTAACAAAATAGTCAAATTAATAAGAATGGTTTGCTTTAATATTTTAATTTTCATTGACTCTTTTAAGGACTTACCATTGGCGCGGGCGCGAGCCTCTTCAAGAACGCTTTGTTTGGTCTGTTTGACAACAAGTGTCTCAAAGCGGGCGTCATCTACAAGAGAGCGGCGACGAGACGGATAGCCGTTCTGCAAAAATACAACCTTCACTGTACAAATATAAATATGGGGGTTAATGTATAAATAATCTCGATTAGCTTAGATTAAGAAAACTTAAAACAAATATGAATTGTTATTTATGATTAAACTTGGTGGTTACATAGTGTTTAGTAATTTATAGATTAAATGTTTATTTGACGGTAGAGTGAATATATCTAAACAAAATGCACTCAAGGTGCGAAACATTTTCACATCACCAAACGAACACAAAGACGCTGTCTCTAAAACTGTTTGATCTTCTAAATCCTTATAAATATAAAACGGACACATCGCGTTATATTTCATGTGAGAGTAGGAATTGCTTTTAAGAACTTCTTAAGCTTATTTCCTGAGTGTGGCCGGGCGTAAAGTGCTCCCATTATACCCGCCCCGCTTTTCGCGCCGAATGCGACTTTGCGTCGTGCGATTGAAATCTTTCAAAGGAACTTAAGTTTCTGTACGGTTGCTCTCGAATAGAGCCAATTACTGTACTGTTCACTCCCACAAATTTTGACTACAAGTTGGCTTATTTTAGTTTAACGAGAACACTCTCGCCCGTTTATGTCTTTACTTAGTCACATTACCACAAAGAAGCACTTAGGTTGCTTAAGCTTCTAATATTTTAGTTATCTACTAATCACTTGTATTCTAAATTAAGTCTATAAAGTTATTTTATTTCGGTTATCACTGGTGCAACTAGTACATTTTGGCTGAAACAGACGTTTGCCAAAATCCATTAGCACTAACAAGTGTATGTATAATGATGTTGAAGTGCCGTAATCAGCCCGTCATAGTATTATATTATGCAGACGTTTTGATAACACAGTTTTCCTCAAATTATCTGTAGTTAAGTGGGGAGACAGGTGTCAGTGACAGCGTAATTTCCGTTGTGTAGCGCTAAGGAGCGGCGGGTGACGCGGTGGCTGGACAAGTGCGCGGGCGGCGAGACCTAGCATTTTCCACTAGAGTGGCCGTGCGGGCCTAACTATGTATGTCAAGGGTTGCGCTAATCACTCGCTATTGTTACCGAGCCCCTGAAATGCAACGAAGTTAGTAATTACGCGACCTAAAAGTTTTTATTACGAAGATTGGCATCTCAGTTGATATCAATGCATACATAGAAATAAACGCGGCGTTATAAGATTGCGGAAACAGTGTCGCACGTGGTATTGTGAATTAAAAGGTCCGCCTAACTGGAGCGGACAGGACTCGGAATCCGGTTGATTTAGCCTTGGTGTGCCCAAGTGGCCACTTCACCATTCCAATCGGTCGACGGGTAATTAAGCCAAGCCAGAGTGCGCCGTCCGCTGACCTGTATCCACCCTCAAACCTATTCTACCTTTACCAATAACCACTTGTACGGTTGAGAGCCAGTCCTATGTTGCAAATTTATAGATCTGCATGTTTCTGTGTTTATAAATTACTATCTTACTTCCTACAATGCAATATATCTGAGTCACGAGATTTCGTAGAACAAAAGAAATATCAGCAGATTAAATTTTAGAGCAATAATGTATTGTGAATATTCGTTACTTATAGAAACAAAATCTTATTTATGTCCAAATGTATAAAAATATGATATGATGAGTGTCCTCAAAAACGCAACAGACTGCATCAAGAACATCTATTGGTCAAGGGTACATTTAAATGGCCTCGAGATTGTTATAGACCAAGATCTTAGGTTAACACTTTGCGTGACGATACTTAATTAACAGTGAAACGAGTGCTAAACCGATGTAGAAAATGAAAAACTAGTCGGTAATATTTGATCTTTTTAATAGTGCGCAAATTTATTAAGCTAATTGTGCCTATCGTGTCACTTTGGTGGAGTTTAAACGATCTTTGCAAATTGCAGTAGACTCGGTGAGCGTGTTGCATTCCGACCTTCGACGGTCAAGGAAATACAATCATTCAGTCACCAATCATAAAGTATACGATAAACACAGCTTGATAAACACAGGGCTTGATGTCGCTAAGCAATTAGCTAATGTAAAACAAATGATCGCAAAGCACGTAGGCAAATAAAGAGGACTTTATAAAAAAAAAAATTGGTACATCATATCAAGATTTTGAGAAAGAAATTACAATAAGGTGCAAAACTCTAACATAATTCGCAAAAATATTCGCATTAGCTTTGTTTACTGTTTACCTTGTAAACGCACTATTGAAGAATTGTAGTACACAATCAACAGGTGACTGTGACAATGTAGCCTGCATGATGTAATGATTACGACCTGACGACGTGTTGAATATTCACAATGGTAATTAATCTGCTAATAAACAATGAAGACTTTGACTAGATGCCGTGTTTATTGTAATAGCTAGCAGTAATCGTGAACTGAAGATCCGGCGCGCGCTCACGAATTACGATAGAGACTTGCATCTTATGTGGAACAATGACTTATTTAAAACATATTGTTCTTTGGAATGTTGTGCAATTTGTCACACGATTATGTGAGTTCACTGTGAAAGTGTCGCCACGTGAATTAATTGCTTAGCACAATAATAAAGTCACGATGTGCTTCGCGTAATCAGATCCGTACAACTCACAAACTTTTGGATAATTATTGGAATTTAGAAGTGAAAATGTATTTATAGGTACTTATTTGATACGTCTGAATTCATTTCTTTAATTACGATGCCTTCACATGATTTCTTGATTCCCCTCTGAACAATAATTTATAGAAAATAATTTGTAAACAAACATTAACCTACTTACTACAAATGCGTTATTATTAAGTACGAACATGTTTAATTATTTTTATTTAAGTAAGCACATATATTTTATTAATAATTGTGTTGTATAGTTACTCGCCTGTTCATCTCTATTGTTGTACACAATAGTACAAGGGCGAGTTGGACATGCAATAAGTAGGTTATAGTGATTATCCGTGATAATCAGTTTGTTAACATCGAATTCACAACTAACTATAAGTTTAATTTCTTAAGCAAATAAACAAATAAAGTTTATACATACTAGTTAGATGTACTTCTTTGTTTTTGTCCAGTTTTGAAAAACATAAAATGTAAAATGATATAACTCTGTCGATTTAAATATCCACTTCATAAATTTAAAACATTCAATATTATTTAAACAATTTATTAGATCTTGACTGAAATGTATCCAAAAGGCCAAAGTAAACTGTAGGTTTTATTGTTTAGACTGGTTAATACTTAACAAACATTTACTTTACTTTACTTTACTTTACAAGTATTCAGAACATGCGTTTTTAAATTAATTTAAAATTCATTAATTGATCAATGTTAACTGGTATTTAACAACACTTGTTTATCTCGCGGTATAATTATGAATCAGAACAAACACAATGAGTTAAATTAATTATTACTACTATTCAATGAATACTTTTCACAATTATTGAAAAAGGTTGGTAAGTATATTATTATGTCTATTCAGTGTTTACATTTTTATTATCAATACAATCAATTTGTTGTTGAATGTATCTTAGTTGTTTTAAATAATTTATAACTATTGTTAAAGATTGTTTTTAAAATGAGAGATTTATGAGAATATTATTGAGTTGTAAGTAATGAAAAGAGCAAGCGGCAAAGGCAGGCAGTGGTGGTAGAACCAGGCCGGCCCTGCTGCAGACGAGCTCCTCACCTCGATGCTGTATGATTTCTTGATGGCGAACATTTCGCGATTTTTCTGTGCAGCTGCGACGGCCATGATTTCTCTTAACACACCACTGGGATCGGTAGAGCCTGAACGAAAGTTCACTGCGCGAATAGCTAGCGTATTGTCTGCGATAGCTTTGTGTCTCGACCACGGGCTTTGTGCCTGTCTGTCTGCGACTCGAGCTGTCGTATTACTATAGCTAACTAAACTTTGGATTGCAAACAGACCAATGCATGATGACCGTTCGTAAGAACAGTTTAAATAGTGTTAGGCGCGCGCCTCCCACCCCGCAGCGCCTTTCGTCGCGCATGCGTCATAGTGCCCTCCCGCGCGCCGCCGCTCGCCCGCCAGCCTCCTGACGCGCGACCACCGGCATCCCCCGGCCCTAACAGCGTCAACGTCAGACAACTACCCTCTGCCGTATAACGTAATTTCCCTGATATCTGCATCTTTTTCAAAATACGTTAACTTTTGTCTAATATTCTTATCGAGATCCTTGTCCGGATATGACTTATGGCAATAGGAAGTGGACCGATACTATTTCAATAAACATATTGCTAACATTATGTAGGTACATAATAAGTAGTAATAAATTAGAGTAAAATATTTTTCGTAGATCCTGGCTATTCCATCTGGCAAATATTAGAATTTACAAGTATTCAGGCTAAAGACGCTACTAAATAGACAAAACACATTACATACCTACATATATATTATGTAAGTGATGTTTAGAAATCCTAATTGCTTTTTCTATGGCTGGTCATATCTTTAATAGCCATCTCAGTGACATGCTTTAAAAACCTCTTCTCGCGTCACCTATCCCGCGTAACATTTTATTTAAATAATTAAAGTAAATTGTTAAGGATAACTTGGAATCCAGAAGCTAGATTAAAAACAACTGGAGTCGAGTTCGGATTAAATATATATAAACTGTTTTTTGAAATAATTGGTTTGCTATATTGTCAACAGGGGCGACGTATGGCAAGGCGACCCCAATATTTATGTTTGGACTAAACTTTAGAAATTATTCTTCAAGATTTACTTTATTTGCATTGTAATGTCATCCTATTAATAAGCATGTTATGTTTAATTTACATGCATGAATTTTGTAGATAATTAATTTATAATTAAATCCATGTAGATGCAATGTCGCGAGAGCGGCTCACGACTGATGAAAGTAAAGATGTTTTGGGGCCACCTAATGTCGCCAGCCGCAAACCAGCAGTAAATGTCTCTTAGCAGGAATAATGTTAAATCAAATATGAACTAATCAATTTATATAATATCTATCACTCGTAAGTCGATTAACAGATAAGCTTATCCTGGTGCTCGATGTCTGCTGAATAATCTTCTTTTTCTATGTCGGCTGAAATAATCCTAAATTTTAAACACGCCATAAATTGGTACTGCATAATGTAGAAAGTTAAGAGACACATAAACCAACATAAAAAATGTTTTTTAAAATATTGTATATGACGATTTCTGAATGTTTATCTAGAATAATAAGAGTGTTATACTTTTTTAGTAGTACAAATACATAAATAAAAACATTAATTTTAATTTAATATCTTTGTTTTATTCGTGACACTTCTTCTGCTAACTGTACTAAAAACTGGTTTAAACAATAGATTTGTGTTTAAAATTACGGATGGTCCCACTCGCCTGATGAAATAAATAAATGAAAACTAATCAGGCAAATGGGACTGCGGTCTCAGTCGCCTGAAACCTCGTATTTTGGATGTCTATTTCTTTGCACGTTCTACAGCCTACCTAAATGGCTTAATGGGTTTCAACATATGAGGTGTCATTCATTAGATTCGTAATCATTGTGGGAGTGACATATGGTACATAATATTGCATAGGGTTTAAATGGGATCCTACTTTTAAAAGTTTGCGTTAGGCAGGCGGGTTTTTTATTTATAATAACATATTTTGCTTATTATACCTTCTTATAATATTCCATTGTACTTTTGACGATGATTTTATGTTTCAGTTTCAGTTTTATTTGTTAACACTAACAATAGCAACAATTGAGCTACTTCAACGTCTAATGTCACAATGTGAAGTTTAATGTGTTTCAGGTAGTAAAAGCAAAGAAAATATTTATAGATTTCAAAATTACGTAATTAATTATATTATTAAGTAGTAATCACTCGGAGATAACATAAAACAATACGTTAAGCCTATAATTTACTTTTTTGCCAATTTACTTTGATCATAGAAGTAATCTTGGATACACCTACTTAGAACCTCTTATTGCTGCATGAATAAAATCTACAATATGTCCTCAGGTTCTGATCAATCTATGATCATGAAGTTATTTACAAATAATTTTTATGTTTGTGATTTAGATACAATTTTCAGTACCTATTTAAAGCACTGTTGGATCAGGGCTCTAAGTGTGTTAAGAAGATACTAGCTATTGCATCAGTTTATCACTTAAATGAATATCTCATAATTCTAACCAATTTAAAATATGTTTAACAATGTTAATTAATGCAAAAACATGTAGGTAAAACTTACCGAGTAAGTTATATTGTCTTTAGTGTAGCTATTTCCTAATTTTCCTAATGGTTTTCAGTATCATCATTGCAAATTGAAGTGTAAATAAGATCGCGTCATGCATCAATGTTTGTTGGCGTATAAACCCTCTTATAGAAGATTAGAACGAAAACCATTATAGAATAGTCATCTATCCTAACCACAACACGAGTTAATAATAACGACTCCGGTAAGGTAAATCACAAAAACCTGCATTATTCGATAAATTGTGCTATTAGGTGACACACGTTGAATTTGTTCAATGCCAAAACATATGATCGAATGACGTTACTCATCGATTAAATTAATAATTCAATAAATAAAAGGCCGCACCAGATACAGATAATTTTAATTATCAAATAATGAATATTAACTAGCAAATGAAGACTTTTTTTGAAATAATTGAGTGGTTATTCCAAATAATGGTAGTTATAGCAACTAGTCAGATAAAAAATGTAGTAATTAATTTAGAAATGAAAACCATTATTATTCTATTCTATTATATAAAGCGGAAGAGTTTGTTTGTTTGTACGCGCCAATCTCTGGAACTACCATTCAGATTTGAACAATTCTTTTTGCGTATGATAACCCAGTTGCTCTCCCAGGGTATAAGTAGGCTATGTAACATCACACTTCTGACGAAGGGAACAGAGCAGTAAGCAAAGACGTGGGTAAAAACGCGCCGCGCCAAGCTAGTGTATTTATAAAATAAAATATTTTAAGTTCTGTTATTGGGTAAATATTGATAAAGTGAGGTATGAGTGTCAAAGTTTTTTTTGTATTTGAACTAGGATAGTTGTTTTAATAATAAATATCCTTTTTCATTTATAATTTTGAAATAAACGCACTAGCTGTAGGTAAGTACTATTGCAAGGCATTTTACTGAAAATGCTTTACGAAGAAGAAAATGTAGGTAATGTTTTGTTTCTTACAACGTGTACAAAATTTTGACTAATCAGAAGTTACGGGTTTATTTTTCCTGAAATATTCAATAAATAAGTGATTAATCTTAATCTTTATAATAAATCTCATAAATAATAATTAAACTTGACCAGATTAAACAAAAAAAGGGGTCAATATCCTTTTTTGCGATTATAGGTACGTCACTGCGAAGATATTGATATTGTTTTCATTTCGAAACATAGAAACTTAGCTCACTCTAATGAGCCTTGTTTAACAACTGAGATGTTTAAAAGGCATTGAATTACGCTCATGCGTGTGATTATTTGATTAATAATCTAAATGAGTCTGAAATTTCTTATCTAACAGGTACCAAAGTCGAAGTATCAAAAAAAAAAACAAACAAAAATACTCAGATAATGTGGTTTTCCCACGAAATGACTGTGTTTATATCACGTGTGTACGGTAATAATGTAACAGAAAGTTACTCAAGTTTTAGAGATCGTTGGGGATTCCCTGCGCACTCGCCGGTGTAGCGGTAAGCCCACGCCGCGTCTCGCACAGGTAAAATTTAACTACAGACGTCATGGCTGTGTCATCTTGCAAATAAACCACTAAACGCCTGCCGTGACTTTTGAATAATTTTCGAAGTAATTTTACATTATTAGCGGTATTTACACAAATTACAAACAAAACTAAAGTATTGTAATAAATAAATAATATGCCTTCCTCTGTGAGTGCTTTTGAGGAGTTATTTCACATGATGCAATCGTCACTTTTCTAAGAATATTATCCCATAAATCAAAATAGCAGCGCAGCAGAGTTCGTTCATACTACCTGGATTCTATACCTTGTATAACAGTGTGATCTTTCTCGCGTACATTTCCATAGCTCTGGCGTGGCTACCTGGTATGTTGTTGTTTTTACCCGCACGCTATGACATGTACTTCTTCTAACGAGGTTGTAGGGAGCACTAACCTCACAGATAGGCAGTAGCTTAGCTAAATCGCAGCTCATAAGTTTTTGCTGTTAGTTAATAATTACAAAAACAACACACAAATATTGTGACATGTATGATTAAATTATGATGATACCCTTCTTTTTCTACTCTAATTATGATAAAGATCCTTCAGAACATATTGGTGCCTAACAAAAAATTAATACTGCCTACAATACGTAATCTGTTAAAGCTTAACACAAATGTTCGGGGAGCTTGTCCTTGATAATATGTTAATAACCATATTTATGAAAATCAAACTGGGATATATACTTATTATTTGTTCTGATGACAGTATTTAGGGTTTTTCCCATTTGTCCCCAGTGGTAATAAAGCTAGTAGTGACAACAGGGAATAGACCTTTGATTTAATCAGATTATCGGGCAGAGCCATTATGCCAACTCCAAAAAAAATATAATATTTTTGTTAAGTTGTGTGTTTGGCGTCTTTTGGCTGATATGATGATGGGTACATTGTACCTACATAATAATTGCGTTAAAATTTGTAAATGCAAAGTTAAGATGCATAGTTTTTGACAAAAGTCCTTCGCATACAAAACGACTAATAAGCAAATAGCGCCCTCAAAAAAGTTTTGTTTTTTCATTTGGATTATTTTGAAAATACCAATTGGTAATAATTTAACTAATTTAGGTTAATTGTTATATTAAATTTGTAAGACCAAAAATGCCGAAAACACGTTTTTTTACGACTCATTTTCAGTACCTACCTAAGGTTTCGAAGGTTTCGAAATGTATATTAGGTAATCCATCCATACACATATATTAAAGGTGTTTTTCCAGGCTGAATGACTAACTGACTGACAGATAACGCACAGCTTAAACCGCTGGTCGTAGCAACTTGAAATTTGGAGGGTGTGTTTGCCTTAATGTAGTAGTGGAGAGGTGTACTAAGAAATTCAATCCCTAAAGTGTATGAAAAGGCGTGAACACGATTGTATTAAAAAAAATTAGTTTCTTTAATTTCCCGTTTTGGAAGTTTGTTTTGGGATACTTCTATCAAAATCAAAATTGCTCTTATTAATATTTTTGGCAGGGGTGGCTTTAGAAGAGTGAAATCGGAGATGAAAAGTTGCATGGAAAGATCTTGGTTTTTGAAGTTGTCGTTGTGCAAATCGGTATTGGGATACTTATAATGTTGTTTTTAATATTTTTGGTAGGTGTGGGATCGTAAAACGGAAACGTAAAATTCTGTTCTAAATATTACTGAATGTGTGGCTATAAGGACGATAGAAATAAAACATTGTATGGAAAATTTTTTTTTTTAGATTATTGTAGTAAAAAATTGCATTTAGGTACCTACTTTGTATTTTTTGACGGTGGATATCTTGGAGATGAAATAGGGGATGGTATGAATGGAGGATAAGAAATAGTATGGAAACTAATACATAAACTATATAAAGCGTCTATTGAAAAACAATACCCACGCGAGCGAAGCCGTGGACTAAAATTAGTATCTAAATGAAGTACGTACAAAATAAAGACAAAACAAATATTTAAAATATTTTGACCACTGCATTATGATGTTATAAATTGGGCTTGTTAACCTTTAAGAACCGACGTGTGATCTGACAGACACTTAGTGGTTTCGAAGAGTCTATTTAATCATGTTAGCATAATAGGATCGCCCTGTGCTTCTCTCTACCCCTCGAAAAGCCACCTGGCAGCGTTATTTATGATTGGTAGCATCAGCGCGTGCTATTTCGGCAAGTTTTGATTGTTATAAGATCGCGAGTTATCCGGAAGACCACTCGTCGGTACTTAAGCAACTTTTTTTAACTGAATTATTTCACATTAAATAATATTTCCGTATTATTTTTAGTGAGATATTAAAATACTTAAAATAGTGAATAAATATAAAAACTTTTTGTTATTATGTAATAATACGTAACATTTAGGACCATATTATTTAAAAAATATACAAAGGTATACATAAATAGCTGATAGTAAAGATTTGGTGTCCTGCAGACCTCACGTCGTTACTTTTGTAACTAAAATAACACGTCGGTACTTAAAGGTTAGTAAGATCGTTAAGGAGGTGAGGAAAGAGGAAAGGGGAGAAATTGGGCCTCCGGGCGCTCTCACTCACCGAGCGAAACGCAGTAGTACGGATACTACTACTCTTACGTCGATCTTCTATGAGAGGGTAGTACTTCCTCGGAGGATCCGGCCCATTAATGCTGAAACCAGCATTGATCTACTACCGACTACCTTCATTTTAAATCTGTAATATCTTCAAAAATATTCATTTAAATTACATGCTGTAAATGGCCACATTGATCTATACTAAATTTACAATGCATATAAGCTTCTTAATTGAATAAGGATTAACGCTCTAATTTTTGGAACTACTAGTCGGATTTTAAAATTATTTTTGCTGATGATAGCGCAGTTTTTGAGGAAGGTTTAAGGCTATATAACATCACGCTACAGGTGTCGGGAGCAGAGCAGTAACCAAAGACACGGGTGAATCCGCGCCGCGGAAAACTAGTATAAGATATATTGAGCGAGTGGTATTTCACTAATAATTAAAATAGAAAAATAATATTAATTTATTCTCATTGACCGCAGATTTTAAAAATATGTAAAGAAAAAAGTAAAATAATGGCGCTGACTGAGGAGTTTGAAATTTACACGCATATTATACTTTTTTCTGTAATTTTAAGGTCTATATTGTTTGTCCTTACAGGACGTTATTATTATTCGTCTATACTCTTACTGAATGTCAAACATAACTGTGTGTGTCAGATACATGGTAGTGTGTGTAATGTTTTTTTTATCTATTTATTGTAACAATCTTTGTTTTGGGTGCTATTTGTGTTGTTACTGGTCCCAATAATATTTTTGTAATATATCTTCCATGTACAGACAATGCATAATTTAAAAAATAAATAGGATAGAAAAGGACTGCATTCCTTCTTTATATAAACTATACTTGTGCGAAATTTATTATTATTTATATTTATATTTATTATTTTATACTCCTCAGTCCGCGCAATCTATCGGAAAAAGACGCATAAAGATAGTGTCATATAAAAGTGTATAACATAAAAAATAAAATAAAATATTATGTGTTTGAGAAGCACAATAATAGCACTTGACACTGTCAAATATAACTGACATTTTTGTCAAATCTGTTACCTTAAAATGGGAAAGAAAAACCTAAACCTAAATTATGACTGTATATTTTGTTAGAAGACTGGCCTGAGTTTGTCATTTTTTCACATGGCTCGACTTTAGACAGCGAACTGGCTATGGACAAAATTAAATTAGCTTACTCTGAAGTATTTATTATTCGACTAAGTATTTTTTTATATATTAACTACCTAGATATCGTCGATGGTGCCGAAACAGTTTTAAATCATACAAATCTTTAAGTCACGAACACGACGTGTTACAATCTTACAATGTGTTAAAGGTCTACTCTTGGAGGTAATCCTAGAGGCGCATCCGTTAGTAGTAATACTTATAGTAGTAATATTTTTCTCGTATGTTCTAACGGATGGAAGAGGAATAGAGGAATACCCTTGATGCCGATTTTACCCCTGACAAGTAACAATCGGAAACCTCAGAATGACAAATAATATGAGTTAAACACAATCATCACCAGCACCAAAGGTCATTTACCATTTTTTTTAGAATACTCATAAAGGGACTCGAATTGATAAATTGTTTCTGCACTTAAGTATTTTTCAGTGGCTGGTAATGTACAATAATAAAAAAAGATAATAGCAGTACATAATTCAAGGATTTTAATTATAGTAAGACCAATGAACGAGTGCCGTATCGTTGACCTTAAGGACAGAAACAGAATCGAACTTACAATGTGTTAAAATGTATTATGGTGATATAAATTATATTTCTTTAATTCATTATTTTATTGATGCAGTGACAGTATCTAAAATTACGGTACGGTTATTGCTTTGATAAACTACAGGACCACGCAAAAAGTTGGATTACGATTTTTATTTTTTTATCTGATCATCGTTAGCCATTACCTAGTAAAAAATGGCAATATTATATCTACGGACTACCCCTTCAAAATGATTATTATGCTTGTTCTTATTATATGTTAATTTATTTACACATGTAGTATTAAATAAGCCGGATATAACTCATTAACAAAATGTCTACTATATAAACATTATAATTTTTTTACAAATTATAATATTATTACCTATTGATTGACGTCAACATCATGCTAGGTTACGGAGAAGTGTTGACAATTTAAGATATTATATCGACATTGACCTCTAAGCATAGTCAATATAAGCGACATTTCAAATTATATGTATTTGTACCTACTACGACTGCATAATGGATGTTAAACAGGAGGTGTGGATACAGCTAAGTGGATCTTTGACGAACAACAAAACAGGAAGTAAAATATACGATGTTCTACAAATATATTTAGGTAAGTCTGGTTAATCTATCTGAATTAAATTTATGACACATTGAATTAACGTGAAATGCAGCTGTTAAGGTGATGATCGTCTAAACTAATGTTTCTAGATGCGAACAGCACACTCAGGATGGTAACCCATTACTTCTATTCGTTCAATCTATTATGGAGACAGAAATTTGTACGATAGTAGATTCTCGCTGGCTTCAACATAAATGGGCCGGATCGACCGGGGACGTATTACCCTCTCATATAAGATTTTGATTTTGACTGACGTAAGAATAGAGTATCCATACTATTGCGTTTCGTTCGGTGAGTGAGAATGCCGTAGAGATTAGCTTACAATAAGCAGCCTTAACACGAAAAGCAATTTTCTACGATGATAAACCGTTAAATGTCAATATCACAAATAAAAAATAGAGTACCTACTTTATTGTATTGTCTTGTCTTTTGTTCTATTTGTTTTTCATATTTTATTGTCACAGTATAATTAATCCAATCATTATAAAAAAATAATTATCTACTACATATTTAGTAGGAAATTCGTATTCAGTATTGATCTAGTTAAATTTTCCTGTTAATTGAAAATGATTCCTAGTAAAAGTGCTTTCAACTTAGCACCGAAGATATTAATAATAGCTCTGGAAAATAATGGATTGTGAGGTTGTAATAGATAATAGACATTGTAATGCTCATTGTTGAAATATTTGCATGTTTTCTTGCGAATCTATCCTTCTTTAAGTAAAATGTTGGTTATGTATTATCTATACATATAATAAAAATGTAACCGATCGCTGTCTGTACATGGAAGATATATGAGAAAAATTCTATTGGGACCTATATCAACGCAAATAGTACCCAAAACAATGTTTTTTAAAATTTTTGTCTGTTTGTCTGTTTGTCTGTTTGTCTGTGCGTTTGTGCACGCTAATCTCAGAAACGGCTTATCCGATTTAAATATGGTTTTCACTAATATATTGTGGTAAGCTTCACTTAACATTTAGTGTTTGTTTCATGTCAATCGGTTCATAAATAAAAAAGTTATGCCAATTTAAAGAATCACATCGAACATTCGTTAATTTACTACGAAATCTTATAGAAGCAGATATTTTAACAGGTTGCGGAATAGCTGATAGTCATTCTAAACAGTCTTTCATTTAGTTTTAAACGAGTCCAGTTTCCAGTGTGCCTATGTTTTGCGATGACTAATTAAAGTAATTAATTAATTAAGTAATTAAAGTAAAGGTAAGACACTAAAAGTTGTGGGTGTGGATCTAAGTATTAGCTGTTTTTCGGTCAGCTTTATGTGGCTCTATCACGTGTTAGCATTACTAGCAGCCTGTATGCTTTGATCCCTGATGGCTATACGTCTAATCCATACATCCATACATATTATAAAAGGCTTTGTCCTGACTGACTGATTGACTGACAGACAACGTAAAGCCTAAACCGCTGGTCGTAGCGACTTGAAATTTGGAGGGTGTGTTTGTCTTAATGTCTAGAAGTGTACAAAGAAAGGGTTATTAAAAATTCAACCCTTAAGTGTATGAAAAGGGATGAAATCGATTGAATGAAACGTCTTCATTTTTTAAGTTACAGCTTTGAAATTTTGTTTTGGAATACTTTTATTTAAATAAAAAATACGCTTATAATTTTTTTTTACTGGTGTCGATTTATAGGAGTGAAATAAGGGATGAAATATTGTATGGAAAGATCTTTGCTTTTGAAGTTGGCGACTTTAAATTTGGAGGGAGGGGGAAGGGAGGGGGAGGAAGAGGAAAGGAAGGGAGAAGTGAGAAGTGAGGAGAAAGTGCGGGGGTAGTTAGGGAGAAGTCAGGGGAAAGGGAGGGAAAAGTCAGGGGGTAGTCGACTGCCTCTGTATTTCGGTGGTACTGTGTATGGACTGTGAGGTCGCGGGTTCGATTCCCGCTCAGTGCAAATATGCATGCTACAAACATGTCTATTTGCATTGGTCTGGGTGTTTATATGTATAATATGTATCTATTTACAAAAATAAAAGTATTTAAATATGTTTATCCATATTCTAGAACCCATAATACAAGCATATAATATGCTTACTTTGGGTCTAGATGGCGTTGACCTCGCAGCATGTGTGGGACCAGCTGAGTATTCGCGGAGTCATTGTGTGGGTGGTGTGGGTCAACCCGCCGGCCAGGGAGACCCGTATAAACGGTGGTGCCGCTGGCCGCCCGCGACATTGTACAAGGGCCCAATTAGACCTAACCAAAAAAAAAGAGACTGCCCCACCAGGTTGCGCATAATCTCGGAGTGGTTCGTCGTGCAGGTTGGTGACCGGATAGTGGGACCCGGCGACCATTTTCGAGACGGTACGGCGGCCTTTTGCAAGCAGTCCGTATCATGGAAGCTCGGAGGCCTAAGACCCTTGAGCCTTTACAGCTGAGAAGAGACATCGCCTCCTCAACGGCCGTCTTCTATCGCCTTTACCACGGAGAGTCTTCTCAACAGCTCTTTTAATTAATTCTACCCTCTCCCTTTTTATCCAGAACGACACGTGCGGGACTGAAGTGCTACCCTTTCACAGTGCAATCTAAAGGGTCTCGAACCAAACGGTTCAGCACTTTATACTTTTGTCGCTCAATTAAAGCCTGGAACTCTTTACCAGCGCATGTGTTCCCACCTAACTTTCATCCTGGGACTTTTAAGCGAGGCGTGAAGAAGCATCTCACTAAGCCACCATAGTGGAGGCCACCATACCAGTAGTTTGGCTTTTGGAATGGTGTCCACTACTTCTGAATTCAACTGACTTGCTTACCATCAGCCAGAGTAGAGGCACTTTGGCAGGCTAATATAAAAAAAAAAACTTATAGCGTTTTTATTCCTCGGATTCCTTTCATTCCAAACAATTTCCCGTTTAGTTTTAAACGAGTTCAGTTTCCAGTGAGCCTATGTTTCGCGATGACAATTAATGAGTGTGGATCTAAATATTAACTGTTTTTCGCATGGTCAGCTTTATGTGGATTTGCCACGTGTAAGTAATCCTAGCAGCCTGTATGGCTTTGATCCGCGATGGCTATACGTCTAATATCGTAGATAGAGAAGCATTTACTGTAAAGATTTTTCTTATTCACCTAAACGAAGATGTTTATAATTCAAAACAAACCAAAAGATATATCCAAAAAATGCTGCTCAAAATCACTATTCCACGCGGACGAAGTCGCGGGCACAGCTAGTTGATATAATAAAGATGTATGTAATATTGCAAAATATATATTATACAAGTGTCCTAAATATCATAAATATATGTATGTATTTTTGTCCACGCATTTCTCAGGCAATAAAAATATTTTTTTATTAAAGACAGTGGCAGGCAAGCAAGCATGAGCAAACACGAGCAAGATTTGATGGTACCTAAGCGGTAACTATCACTCATGGCAGACTCAGAGTCCCTAGCATTGCTTCTGCAATTCCAGGGACTCGTTGACTTTCGGGAAGGAAGTGGGCTAGGTGAAATGATTGAGGGAGATAAGGAAAAAGGAAAGGGGAGAATTGAGCTTCCAGCACACACACTGACTGAACGAAACGCAATAGGACGGATATATGATCTTCCATGAGTGGGTAGTAGTTTCCCGGTCGAACCGACACAATCCTGCTGAAACCAGCGTGAATCTACCATACCATACTAAAATTCTCCTGTTATTAGATTAAGTTAACTTGGGGAAGAGTGCAAGTTTCATCAAAATCAGTTCAGTAGTTTTCAAGATATGGGCTGTTAAATGTGTATTAAACGAAAAGAAACGACATAAAAATATATTTGTAATCATGCGATTAAAAAATATAAACCGCATTCGGGTGGTACTATTTTATTTTATTATAATATATTCTGTTACATTTGGTGTTTTTCTTCTATTTATTTTATATTTTTGTATCTTCATACGTCACTCATGTTACACAAAAAAATTAGAACAATTAATATTTATTGATACAATATACCTAAGTATCTTTTTTTTGCACTTGAAAATAATATGTGTTATAATTGTAATAGGCTAAGTTTATATTATTATATTATAAACTAGCTGTGCCCGCGACTTCGTCCGCGTGGAATAGTGATTTTGGA
The DNA here is from genome assembly GCA_963082885.1 of Parascotia fuliginaria. Taxonomy (NCBI): domain Eukaryota; kingdom Metazoa; phylum Arthropoda; class Insecta; order Lepidoptera; family Erebidae; genus Parascotia; species Parascotia fuliginaria. The sequence goes on from OY720170.1 coordinate 10,144,381, forward strand.
CAGCATTTTTTGGATATATCTTTTGGTTTGTTTTGAATTATAAACATCTTCGTTTAGGTGAATAAGAAAAATCTTTACAGTAAATGCTTCACTATATACGATTTTAGACGTATAGCCATCGAGGATCAAAGCCATACAGATTGCTAGGATTATTTACACGTGACAAATCCACATAAAGCTGACCATGCAAAAAACAGCTAGTATTTAGATCTACAGTCACAACATTTAGTGTCTGACCTTAGGCTTTATTAATTGTCATCGCGAAACATAGGCTCACTGGAAACTGAACTCCGGGAAATGGTTTGGAATGAGAGGAATCCGAGGAATAAAAACGCTCTAAGATTTTTTAAAATATATTAGCCTGCCAAAGTGACTCCATCCCGCCTGATTGTAAGCAGTCAGTGGAATCCAGAAGTGGTGGCCACCATACAAAAAGCCATCGTTTTAAACTGCTGGTATGGTGGCCTCCACTATGGTGGCTGGGAATGGGGTTAGGGGAGTGAGGGAAGTGAGGAAAAAGGAAAGGGGGAAATTGGGCTCCTGGCACTCTCACTCACCGAACGAAACGCAGTAGTACAAATACTGCAACTCTTACGTCGATCTTTTATGAGAGGGTAGTACTTCCCCGGACGATCCGGCCCATTCATGCTGAAACCAGCTTGGATCTACTACCGTAATACTACGGTTAGGTCTAATTGGGCCCCTGTACAATGCCGCGGGCGTCCAGCGGCACCACCATTTATACGGGTCTTACTGGCCGGCGGGTTGACCCACACCACCCACACAATGACTCCACGGATACTCAGCTGGTCCCACACATGCTGCGAGGATTGTCATCTCTGTATCAGTTGGGCCTCCGGCTCTCGCACTTACCGAACGAAACGCAATAATATGGATTCTATTACTCTTACAACGATCTTCTATGAGAGGGTAGTACTTCCCTGGTCGATCCGACCCATTCATGCTGAAATCAGCGTAAATCGACTACTACTATTTCGTAATTTACTTTAATTCCACCTATTCCGTAATGATACGTGTTAACATGTTTTTATCATAAAAATTAAATAAGTCCAGAAAAATATAAATCTAACTTTTATTTACATTTTAACTGATGAAGTATTTACATTTTCATAAAGAAATAAGACGTGTTAACCTAACTTAAAAACACACTAACCTAAGCTGAATACATACCACATGTATGACGTGATTATTTAAATTGGCATAACTTTTTTATTTATAAACCGATTGACATGAAACAAACACTAAATGTTAAGTGAAGCTTACCACAATGTATCAGTGAAAACCATATTTAAATCGGATAAGCCGTTTTTGAGATTAGCGTGAATTTGAAACTCGATTTCCCCCTGACTTTCCCCTCTCTTTCCCCTGACTTCTCCCTCACTACCCCCGCACTTTCCCCTCACTTCTCCCTTCCTTTCCTCTTCCTCCCCCCCCATTCCCCCTCCCTCCAAATTTCAAGTCGCCAACTTCAAAAGCAAAGATCTTTCCATACAATATTTCATCCCTTATTTCACTCCTATAAATCCACCCCAGTAAAAAAAAAATTATAATCGTATTTTTTATTTAAATAAAAGTATTCCAAAACAAAATTTCAAAGCTGTAACTTAAAAAATGAAGACGTTTCATACAATCGATTTCATCCCTTTTCATACACTTAAGGGTTGAATTTTTAATAACCCTTTCTTTGTGCACTTCTAGACATTAAGACAAACCCAAATTTCAAGTCGCTACGACCAGCGGTTTAGGCTTTACGTTGTCTGTCAGTCAGTCAGTCAGTCAGGACAAAGCCTTTTATAATATGTATGGATGTATGGATTAGACGTATAGCCATCAGGGATCAAAGCATACAGGCTGCTAGTAATGCTAACACGTGATAGAGCCACATAAAGCTGACCGAAAAACAGCTAATACTTAGATCCACACCCACAACTTTTAGTGTCTTACCTTTACTTTAATTACTTAATTAATTAATTACTTTAATTAGTCATCGCAAAACATAGGCACACTGGAAACTGGACTCGTTTAAAACTAAATGAAAGACTGTTTAGAATGACTATCAGCTATTCCGCAACCTGTTAAAATATCTGCTTCTATAAGATTTCGTAGTAAATTAACGATGTTCGATGTGATTCTTTAAATTGGCATAACTTTTTTATTTATGAACCGATTGACATAAAACAAACACTAAATGTTAAGTGAAGCTTACCACAATATATTAGTGAAAACCATATTTAAATCGGATAAGCCGTTTCTGAGATTAGCGTGCACAAACGCACAGACAAACAGACAAACAGACAAAAATTTTAAAAATCATTGTTTTGGGTTCTATTTGCGTTGATATAGGTCCCAATAGTATTTTTTCTCATATATCTTCCATGTACAGACAGCGATCGGTTACATTTTTATTATATGTATAGATAGGTACATAAATATGTACAAACCTATACCTCGTGATAGCAACAATGTAAGTATACTGACAGTTTACTGTCCATGTTCATCACTGTAGTAAGCTTTTAGCAGAATATCAGCGTTTTCTGTTCTATGAAGAGGTAGCAAGAAGCTGAGCTAAGACCATTTTTTAACCGACTTCAAAAAAAAGAGGAGGTTTCTCAATTCGATCGTATATATATTATTTATATATTTTTTATGTGTGTACGCGGATAACGTTGTCGTTTATGAACCGATTTCGATAATTCTTTTTTTGTTGTAAAGTAGATATCCCAAGTGTGGTACCATGATAAGGAAACCAGGATCTCATGATGATATTCCAGGGAAATCGAGGGTAACTTTCGAAAATCGTACTGGCGTCTAGTGCATTTGTTATTTTTTTCATTAAGTATTTTAAGGCACTACTATTTAGTAAAAGTTTGGAGTCGATATGATGATGGAGCCGAAAGACAGTCGAGGGCACTCGACAACGATTTACAGCAATTACTTGGTGTTTAGACTTAAATCATATCTAATGATGAGAACTTTGCACCCATAGGGGTTTTAAGTGCCATTACAGGTGATCATAGACAGTCGAGGGAATTCCTCAATTCTAAACAATCTTCCTTTTAGTTTTAAAGGAGTCCAGTTTCCAGTGAGCCTATGTTCGGCGATGACAATAATAAAGCCAAAGGTCAGACACAACTAAAAGTTGTGGGTGTGGATTAGCTGTTTTTAGCATGGTCAGCTTTATGTGGCTCTATCACGTGTTAGCATTCCTAGCAGCCTATATGCTTTGATCCCCGATGGCTATACGTCTAATCCATACATCCATACACCCATACATATTATATAGGGCTTTGTCCTGACTGACTGACTGACTGACTAACAGACAACGCACAGCCTTAATTGCTGGTTGTAGTGTCTTGAAATTTGGAGAGTGTGTGTCGAAATGTCTAGAGGTTGTACTAGGAAAGGGTTTTATAAAATTAAATTCCTAAGTGTGTGAAAAGGGATGAAAACAATTGTATGAATCTTCTTCATTTTTTAACTTACAATTTTGAAATTTAGATTTGGAATACTTCTATTTAAATAAAAAATATCCTTATAATTTTATTTTAACAGGAGTGGATTTAGAGGGGTGAAATTAGGGATGAAATATTCTATACAAAAATCTTTAGCTTTTGAAGCTAGCGACTTGAAATTTGCATGGAGGGAGAGGGAGGAAAAGGAGGAATTGAGGAGAAAGAGGAAGGGAGGGGAAAGTGAGAGGGAAGTGATGGGGAAGTGAGAGGTAAGTGATGTGGAAGTGAGGGGGAAGTGAAGAGGAAGTGTGGGAGAAATGCGGGGGTGAAGTAAGGGGAAAGTCAGGGAGAAAAAGAGCGATAGGGAAGAAGGGGAAGGGGAAAGTTATTGTAGTGAAAATTTGCCTTTGTGTATTGTATATTGTTTTTACGAGGGATATCTTTAGGTAGGTGAAAGAGGATTTGTATGAATGGGAGATTAAAAATAGTATGAAAAACAGTATTTAAACAATATAAAAATGTCTATTGGAAAAAAGCCGCAGGCAAAAGCTATCTATATACAATCTATCTATCTGTATTAATTATTGTTAAATTGTACTCTAATCAATTATTTTCTTTCTTTCTTTATACATAAAAGCAAAAGGTCACTCACTCACTCATCACGAAATCTCAGAAACAACAAGTGCTAGAAATCTCAAACTTTGCGTGGTCGTTCCTATTAGGATATAGGTGCTCACTTAGACTGAATTTTGCGAAATCCATCCCCTAAGAGGGTATAAAGGGGTGGCAAAGTTTGTATGAAACTTACCTATAATAGGATTACCAAATTACTAAAAAATACTCTTTTTTTAATATTCAGACGCCAAGAGTCGCAAGTTTGTTTGAAAGTGGTTTGTCAGTTTTAGCGGTAGCGGGTAAACTGGATTCGCCATAGAGACGGATAATACTGATATTTATTACTGATACAATGTACGATTGCCATAAAATCAGGCACGCAATATTCTCATAGAGGCACACTCATCTGAATTTTCACGCGAACGAAGTCGCGGGCAACAGCTAGTGATTAAATAAATATTTTATAATTTTGAAGTTGGTGCCAAGCAAATACTTTATGAACCTTACTTACTACAATAGTAAATTAAGATTGATAATACCTATAGGTAACCTAGTTATTGTTTTACTTGGCACCAACTTTAAAATAATTATTTAATCATTTATGATTAACTAAATTAAAATACGAATAACTTTCTGCTAAGTAAACTTATTTTAACTTTTTAGTTTCCTTACCGTTTGAAGTCGGTTTATTTTTGATTAAAGTTATTTTATGTCTCTCACTAATTTTAGTTGATGTATTATATTGTTTTATTGTTTTGAGAGCAAAATAAATGTATTTTCTTTCTTTCTTTCTTTATTAATCAGAAATTTTACCTAGAACTTACAACCGAGTATAGCTAGTAGGCCGTAATTGGGCTTATTTGATTGTGTTAGTGAGTGGGTGCTTATTATGAACTGCTGAAAGTCTGATGATGAAATATTAGACCATGTTTTAGCTTACTTGATAGTTTTGGACGATTGAATGCTTAATATTAATTGATAAGGGTCTAATAATGTCGCAGAACGAGATCATGAAAAAGTTTGTGTTTCAAGAGCTCGTAAAAGTTGCGCGTATTCTCACATCGTCTATAGACGCATAGCCCGATCGTTTGCCGATTCCAAAGTACGTCTTCTTTTTTATCTTATTGAGTGGTTAGTAGTAAAAAAAGAAAGAAAGAAAGAAAGAAACGTTTATTGCCACAATTACATAGAGACACAACAAAAATAATTAAATTAGTCTACCTGGTGTCGTCCATAATTTATTACAGAGGCATCCGTATTGGCCTAATGACTGTTATCAACATGGTGACATGCTGGACGGACTTTAAACGAAGACACTCAAATCAAATACCACTATGCGGTCAGCCATCCTTGGGCCAGCCACACCTTTTGTTCCTTAACGCGCTAATAGTTTACCGACCAGTGAGCGCAATGAGCTATGAGCACTTCATAACACGTGAAAGTTGGGTTTGTTCTGTCATCAACTAAAAACGCAGAGACACTAACAAAACGCGCGAAAAATATGTAAAGACGCACAGAACGTTCACCTTCAGATTCTAGAGCCCGTACAATTTTTGCATATTCTTTTAATAACTTATAAAGGCTTAACGATTTTAGAACATGTAACCGTAGGGTAGCACAGCATGCTCGTCTTCAAATTCTAGAACATATGAAATAGGTGATGAGATACAGAACGTTTGTTTTTAAATTATAAAGTAGGCACATTGTGCATGTTCTTTTCATAACTTAGTATTATGATGTTGCCTTGCATGTTGTTCATTGTTGTTTGTTCTGTGTACTCGTCAACAAATTCGAGCATAGAACCTTTAACCATAATAGAAGTGGGTGTAAAATAAATATCTATCTACCATGACCTTGGTCTTGTCCATGTTCATTTTTAAGCCCACTAAACTTGTTGAGAAACTACTGAGATTTTCCATGGACTTAGCCATGACCACGATACTTACCGTCGTAAAATCGAAGGTGACTAATATACTGGCCATTTATGTTGATACCAAGTTCGTACCAGTTCAGAAGCCTGAAGATGTCCTCCGGTGCAGTGGTACACAGTTTCGTAGATACGTCATTTCCATGTCGTACTTCTTGCTACAGCTAAATAGGCCCTAATCTCTAACACTAGAGTCGTATTGACAGGGTGCCGTTTCCATACAAACAATAGCACTTTGATTTATTGATAGCTAATAAAATACCTACTAGCTAAAAATTTGAGATCGGCGATTCGAATCGGATTTCATAATATCATGCCAGTTTTTTAACAATTAAGGACTAATTAATAAAAAAACTGCCATGATATTATGAAATAGAAAAATCAATCAATCATAATGAAACGTAAGTACTAAAACATTTTATACAGTGTACTATGACGTGAAAGTTAGTAATATTCACAACAATTTTATTCAGTGCATCAGATCTCGTAGCGTCTGCTCGCAGGCTGCACTTTTCTGTGGCTGGTACTGACTTTGAAAATATACTTACTTAGGTAGACATCCACGTTTGATTTTCATTTACCATATTTTTATATAGGTACTAGAGGACCTGACAGACGTTGTCCTGTCTTAATTATTATCTAATTTTTTGCAGAACCTTCTCCTGACAATAACAAACACAACAAAAAAAGAATTAACGAAATCGGTCCAGTCGTTCACGCGTGATGCCGTGACCAAGGGAAATAGGGATTTATTTTTATATAAATAGATATTTCTAATCTCCTATTCTACAAACCCTCTTTCACCTACCTACAGATATCCCCCGTAAACTTTTCACTACTTTCCCCTATTCCCCTCTCCCTTCTTCCTAACTCCGCCCATCCCCTTTCTTCCCCACTCCTCCCATCCCCCTTCTTCCCCACTCCTCCCATTCCGCTTCTCCCCTCCCTCCCTCTCCCCCTTCCTCCCCACTCCTCCCATTCCGCTTCTCCCCTCCCTCCCTCTTCCCCTCCCTCCCTCCCCTCTCCTTTTCCCGTCATTTCACTCTTTCTTTCCGCTTACTTCCTCCTCATTTCCCTCTCGCTGCCCCCTTCCTCCCCCTCCTTTCCCTTCCTTTCCCTCCCACTTCCCCTTCCTTCCCCCTCACTTCACTCTCGCCCCCGCCCTTCCCCCTCCCTTCCCCGTGCCTTTCCCCTCCATTCCCTCTCCCTTCCCCCTCCCGTCCCCCTCCCTTCCCCCTCTTCCCTCTCTTCAATTTTCAAGTCGCTAACTTCAAAAGCAAAGATCTTTCCATATAATATTTTGTCCCTAATTTCATCCCTCTAAATCCAACCCAATTAAAAATTTCAAAACTATGAAGAAGTTTCATACAATCGTTTTCATCCCTTTTCAGACCACCCTTAACATGTAGGGGGATGAAAAATAGATGTTGTCCGATTCTCAACCCTAGCCGATATGCATACAAAATTTCACGAAAATCGGTCTAGCCGTTTCGGAGGAGTTCAATAACGTACACCGTGACACAAGAATTTTATAGATTATTTTTTACTTTTTTAAATATTTCAAATATTTTTGTCGTCAACTCGCTTGAACGTATATATAGTATAGTTAAACAATACCGCATTAAAATAAATATCTGAAGCATTATGATTAAAATATGAAATATTTATCACTGAACCACTAGCAGCAATGCAAGAGAGAGTAGCAGCTCAATGAAATTATAAGAAGTACCAGGACCGCAGAAACATTCAGAAAGTTAAATAATACTAATCTTATCCTAAACTATAACGTTATACCACTCTAGGCCCAAGTATTTTATTTGAGGTTACACTGTTTGACAATTTGTATTAGTGGGTCTACGAGGAACTGTTTTTTCTACTACTATAGTGGTTTATTTATAGTCGTAGCTGTGATTTTCTAATAAGATGTAATATTATACTTCTTCTTTATCCATTCCATATAGTTTTTCTAGGTCAAATATATCTTTATTTCAGTACTACTACTACTGACATAATTAATAGATATGTAATAATTAATAGCATCTTCTTCATCTTCTAAAACTTTTTAGTTCCTGGAGTTAAGTGATTTATCATGCACTTGTGTTATTGGCTCTTTATAAATGGATGTAAGATATAATATATCAAATTACAAGTACTATTGCTCTTAATTAACCATTTGGTATATTATTTACCTACATTTTTAAATTTAAAAAAAGTGGAAGTAAGTAGGTATAGTATAAAATATATTCATATTTTTTTAATTTAATTTTGTGTGTTCATGAATAACTTCATCGGTTATGAACCGACTTTAACTATTCTTTTTTGTTGTAAAGAAGATATCCCAAGGGTAGTACCATGATAAGGAAATCGTAATTTGATGATAGCATCCCAGAGAATTCGAGGGGAACCTTTTAAAATCTTAGTGGCGACTAGTGCATTTGTTATGTTTCTCATTAAGTATTTTAAGGCACTAATATTTTGTGAAGGTTCCCCTCGGAGTCGATCTAATGATGGAGCCGAAAGACAATCGAGGGAACTCCTCAACGATTTACAGCAATTACTTGGTGTTTGGACTTAATTCATTTGTTATGATGAGAACTTTGCACCCATATGGGTTATAAGTGCCATTACAGGTGACCATAGACAGTCGAGGAAATTCCTTAACAGCAGTCATTTCGGGCTTTCTTCATAAAGTTCAATATGCCAAAATGTTAAGTTCGTACAGAAGTAATACCTAAGTAAGATTTAAGTCAACTCATAACTAAAAATTGCAAAGTATAATATTTTTTAACAAAAAGAAAACCCGCTTCAAACAGGAAGGAAACTAAAAAGTAAAAAACAACTTTACTTATTACAAAGTAATTTGTATTTTGATTTAGCTAATCAGAAATTTTCAAATAAGTAATTTATAATTTAAATGTGGCTATTGTAGTAAATACTATAAGAACCTTACTACAATAGCAAATTAAGATTTATTGTTTTATCTGACACCAACTTCAAAATTATAACATATTTATTAACTAAATCAAAATACGAATTACTTTGTGCTAAGTAAATTATTTTTTTACTTTTTAGTTTCCTTCCTGTTTGAAGTCGGTTTTCTTTTTGTTAAAAAATATTTTATTAATCATATTTCTATGTATACTATCTTCTTATACTATTAGTACTTACGATATCAATGCACTAAATCATATACTACAACTATCAACAGTCACATTCAAATTTACCAATCAGATTGTAATCTGGTAAATTTAAGTTCATGTTAGAAGAGATGGATCTAGAACCTATATTTATTTTTTTAAATTTCTTGCACAAAATACAATGTAAATTTACAAAAGCATTCTGTAGTAAACAACGAAAGAAATTATATATATATAATAAAACGAAGTATGAAATATATCAACATATTATTTGTAAATACATCTATACTATTATATAAAGCGAAGTTTGTTTGTTTGTTTGAACTCGCTAATCTCTAGAACTACCAGTCGGATTTGAAAAATTCTTCATGCGTATGATAGCCCAGTTCTCGAGGAAGGTTATAGGCTATGTAACATCACGCTACTGGCAACGCAGCAGTTTTGCAGTAAGCAAAAACGCAAGTAAAACAGCGCCGCGGCAAGTTAGTAAGTTTTATAGGCTTACGGAAGTCAAGTTTGAATACGCCGAATAACGATTAGCGTTATATTTAAGTAAATAAACGAGGCTTATTAAATAGCCATTTTAATCCGTATCTTTCACATTAGTTGTTGACCTTCGAATGCAAATTTTAACATGTACACCGGTTTTTGACAATGTACATATTGAAATAATATTAAAACTGCTCATGACCTTTGTTAAAACTTGTTGCCGTTAGTTTTCCAAATTACATTAAACAATATCTGAACTACTACGTCGCATTTTAGAACCTGTTATTGTAAATTGATAATTTCTACTCGGGTAGGTAATTGATTAACATATTATTTAGTTATATATTATTACATATTTATTTTTTTAGAAATCTAAAACATTGTTTAATAATAATAATAATAAATAATAATATAATAATAATATTTCAACAACTACACACAACGCCATCTAGACCCAAAGTAAGCATATTATATGCTTGTGGTATGGGTTCTAGAATGCGGATATACATACTTAAATACTTTTTTTTTTTGTAAATACATACATATTATACATAGAAACACCCAGACCAATGCAAATAGACATGTTCATGCACACAAATATTTGCACTGAGCGGGAATCGAACCCACGACCTCTGCGTGGCAGTCCATACACAGTACCACCGAACCACAGAGGCAGTTTCTTCTAATAATGTGATTAAAATCCATGTTTATTATTTTTCTCTACAATACATTGAGTTACTAAAAACACTTTTTATCCTATGTGATTTTTTTAAATGGCTGAATAGTTTTTGGAATAAGTATGTTTTTGCTATTTTAAACTTAAGTAATAGGATATCAAGTCTACTCCTACGTGCAGTACAACGAAGCTCGTCATTATTACCTATTTTAGCTAGATGGTCACGCATTATTATTATACGTATACGCTAATGGGTAACTCGATCACGACTGACTTTAATCCCAATATTCCTTCCTGATTTTAATATTCCCATTTAAACAAACAAGTGGTGTGACTAGTCAAGGTCATCAGATTCATCAATAATTCATGTCAATATGACCATGCAACACAAATGTTATTATAGTACTTCATGATTGTTTGCAATTATATTTTATTTATGATTTGTATTGCTACGTGGATACTATATGCTCTAGTTATGTCAGAAATTATGCCTATGGAAAATATGGATGATTGGTATCGTTGTTAAGTTATAGGAAACGTTTGTATTACTAGTAAAGTAACATACTCATGTGAATTTCCGAACATAAACACCTATTTACAAGGCGTTCAAGTCGTATGGGTATTACTAAATAGCTACTACTCTGTTTACAAATAATAATTTGTATGATTGAAGCCAGATGGTAAGACGTTATTGTTATTATTACAGCAGTGTTACAAGATCAAACCAAGTCTCAAACAATTTAAGCAGCATTGGTATTATAGACACGTATTTAAATTTAAATTAGGTACCATAATTTGAATTGTAAATTATGATCTATACAGAGAAAAAGCTCTTATAAACGCTAATATATCATTCATGATGGCAATAATTTCCTAAACGCAGCTACGACTTGCTACGATCTTGTCAAAAGTACACTTTGCTATCACTATAACAGCAGTACATCGTATATAGTTCCTGGTTAAGGATCCTGGTAGGTTGACGGTGATCGATATCCGCTTTTTGCAAGCAGGTATTTCTAACTACTGGCTTACGCAACTTTAGTAAGCCTAGCACAGACGTCATTGATCTAATTGTCAGAATTTGTCTGTGTTGCAATAAGAGCTTCAATTTATGGTTAAAATAATTATCGTCATTAAAACACATTACTGCATATGAGACATCAGGTGCCCAGCATGACGACATCAAAATAGAGTAGGTACGCATGTAAATGTTCCAGTAGTTCTAATTTTGAGCATTTGTTAAATTTTAGACCCCAATATTAATTAAAATATAATAAAGTAACGAGATATAGTAAGAAGTCATACTTAGCAGCTAATCTTTGGTACAATAAACCTAACAATATGCTAAGCCTTGAGTATATTTCCGTGCGTTTAAACGTTTTTGTCGTACATTTTATTGGAATCAAACATAGCTTACATAGTTTTATATCTGTGTGCGTGTATAAATTTATTTTATCTCTCGCTTTGATACGGAGGGAAATGGACAATTTTCTTTCTAACCTGCCATAATCTATGATAAAAGTTTAAGGGCTTAAGTCTACAGTATCAAAGTGTAAATATAATTAATAAAGATGTACCATTCTAGGATAGATTGTTACAGAGAACATTGAAGGTAAACTTACGGTTTCATATCTCTGTAGTAGGACGTAATTTGCTGTACATAACCATTTGTGTATTTGGTTAATTAATATTTGTAAATATGAAATGTAAATATGTGAGAATAAGATGTGTATGGACAATGATGATAATAATATAGTATTAAGCGCACGTGGTGTACGATAATGTGTGTCAGCAACCCAGGAAGCGTAAGCGTGAGTAAGTCTGCAACACATACAAATCCAAACTAACCTATTTTTGACTACATTTTGGTATTTTTGTTCAACGCTATAACATACAACAAATTTTGCTATTTTAAGTTTTCACTCTACGTTACCTACAGCGTAATATATTTGAATGGGAAAATTTTGTAGTCAAAGTAAACATAAGAGGCGCTATTCATATTTTATCATAATATTTTACGGAGAAATAAAATCATTATCATCATATTATCAGCTGAAAGACGTGCACAGCACTTGGTGTTTTTCTTAAGGACTAAAATTTACGCTGTCGTCAGTTCATTGTTCAACGTCAATTTTCGTCTTCAGTTACATTGGTAATCTGATTTTATATAAATATAAATACTTTCATGTAACAATACATTACATACAATATTTATATATAATAAAACTTATCCAGGCTTTTGCCCAAGAAATTGTCAATAGAATCACGAAAGAAATTGATGACCAAGTTGGATCTATATCTGATCTCTCTTCCGTTGTTCATTCTCGAAGTTTCAATGAGACGATTCTCATCGATATTACGAGAGCAAAGGAATATGGAGGATATTATATTTATCGAACACTGAAGTAAAAAGCAAACGTAATTCTTAATTTATTTTTGTTAAATTGTAAGACATGGAAGTAAAAGTCTCTTGGAAACTAAACTAATAGCTGACTGTGATTTATCCAAAATAAAATGTTGTTGTTTTTAAACTATGAACATATATTATGCAATTTTTTACATAAGAACTGATGTAATACAAAAATAAATCTATAAATTTTCATTTTTTGAACTTGTTTCAATCATCCATTTATCATTAATTTTAATTTTTGGGATCGTTTCTGTTCCATCCAGTAACGTAAGTATCGCTTAATGTTTACTACAAGTATCGGAAGGTACAAGTATTTGCACTTTGATTACTGAGAAGTAGTTTAAAATGACTAGGTAGTAAAATTTATAGGTAATTTCACATAAGGTACCACATATCATTCTGCTGCTTATGACTTGAGACTAGTGCAAATTAGTAAAATTCCTTGAGGTAAGCAATCCGCAGTCTCAAATGTACTCTGCTTACGATATTTATTTATTTTTTTATTTGCTTTATTGTACACTATTAGAAACTTTTTGCTTATAAGTAATTGTACAGTAATAGTAGGTACAATGTGCGGCCTTATCGCTAAAAGCGATTTCTTCCAGACAACCTTTGGATGGACATTATGTATGGAATTGTAGCGGTAGTTGTCGGCGTACATTATACATACATGTTTATTATATATAATCATATACATATTTGTATAAATATATAATACAAAATACATAAAAACAATATAATAAAGGTATAATTAATATAATATATATACATATACATAATATCAATATAAGTTTTTAAATAGAATAGGAAAATAAATAGCATTATGTACCAGTAAATTTTAGTGATAATAATTGATCCTTCACCATCTTTTTAAATGAGTGCAATGTTTTTGATACCTACAATTAAGACGGCGTAGGTTACTTCAACCATACAGAATGATAATACACACCAGATGAATATAATGTGTACTGTGTTTTATGTTTTTTCATTATTATTATAATATCTCTTTCAACGATTCGTGCAATCAATGAATGAGGGCGGCGAACGACTGGCCAAGGTGGCAAAAATTGGAAGAGGCCTATGTCCAGCAGTAGACGTTTTTGGCTGATATTCAGCTTTGTTTGCAAGACCACTTCATTACTACCAAATTCTTGTGCTTGTCATCGCTAAGTTTATTTTCATTGTTTAAACTCTATAGAAATATTTATAATAGAGCCTGAAATTATCGGTCTCGTTTTAAGAAAGTTCTATTTATTATTATTGCAGTCAATACTCCTCGTTCTACAGTAGTTCTTCTTTCCTACGACTATATTTTTTTAGGTTATTCAAAAAGATGCTGTTTCATAATAACAAAGACCCGTATAGTCGTTGCTAATAAAGTTTTCCATTAAGATATCAAGCAACTGCAGCATTTGCCAGCAAGACCTATAAATTAACTCTGTAATGATAATTATGTAAACGCTTTCAAAGTCTTATTGGACGTTGAATAGATGCCAAAGGCTCTCTTTGAGTGTTAAATTTCCGCTACAGTAAGTGTTAAGAATAGCTACCCTTTTGATAACTAAATAAATATTATATACTTCACAATTGTGCTTTGGTAACAAACTTTTGTAAGCTTATATTTGTACTTACGTGATTTGGTCCCGGTTTGATACATAATAAAAACTTATGTGATAGAAATACCTACTGTACCTATAAGATGGTTTTATACAAATACCAATAAAACGTTCTGATAATAAATAGGTACTAAGATTTAAGTAAAACAATTTTAGCTCGGATCCTCGCCCGTTTGGGACATAAACATAGGAACATAGAGTAAAAAATATAGGTTATTCTGGTTACGTCGCAATTTAATTTTTAGGTACTCCCGCGTAGAAGCTTGCGGTCTTGTAAATATAGGTGCCCAGAGCTATAATATGCTAATGTACGAGTAGATATACTTGAACAAAGCGAATAAAGAATTTTGAATATCTATTAGAGTGTCGTCAGTAATGTCCAGATAAACTTAGAAAGTATATATGATTTGAAAACTCACATTGGTACTTGCTCGGATTCGAACCCTGACCTCGTGTTTACGAAGCGGGTGCCTTCACCACTGGGCCATTACGACTGACGGTGAAGAAAAACATCGTGAGTGAAATTGAACTTCTTAGGAAATCTGAATGGCCAATCTGTCTTGAGCAAGCGTGACGATTAATGCTCATACCTTCTCTGTATGGGCAAAGCCATTCCCTGCAGTGGGATAAATATTGGCCGGTATGATGATAAGACTGTTATATACGGTAAAATGAAAACACAAAATTTAAACACAATGTAATATTACAATTTATTTCCTCTGATTTAAAAGTAAAATGCTTTTATCCCTAGAACTTTGAACTGATATTTTTCATTTTATCATTCTCAACCAAATGACCTACAGTTGGAGCGCGATTATTAAACGCTTTTATTCTTCTCCGCGTAGTACCTAAGAGTTTTTTAATAGCTTTAGAACCGTCACTTTGAGACATTGTCTTTTATGTACCTAACCTTTCTCGCTTTTGTTAGATAGCGTGAAACTTTTAGGGTTCTGCAGTTAAACAGAACGACGAAAGTTTTTAAATTTTATCCTGTTTAGTATGTCTGTCCGATGCCCGTCGCGTCGTCGACTTGCAGCTGTTTATTTCAGTAACTCCTAATCTCAAATCCTAATCACTCATCACGAAATCTCAGAAACGAGTCTCAAATTTTGAATGGGGGTTCCTTTTAGGTGCTCGCAAAGATGGGGTTTTGCATTATTTAACCCCCATATATGTAAAAAGGGATGAAAAAGTTTGTATGAATATCATTTCCAAATTACTAGAAAATACTTATTTTTTAATATTTAGAAACTACCCTTTTAAGTGGGAGTCGCAAATTTGTGTGAAATTTCGTCGGTAGCGAGTGAATAGATTTAAATGGGATTTGTCTTAAAGACGGATTATACTGATATTTATTACAGATAAAATGTACGATTGCCGTAAGATCAGGCAGGCAATATTCTCATATAGGCACACATCTGAATTTTCACGCGAACGAAGTTGCGGGCAACAGCTAGTAATTATTGGTATAATTAGTTCTACCAAAATACTTAAGCTTCATTTTCTAAATAATGCATTAAATTGGTCTAATAAATTCACATACCTACTACATACTAAAACTTGCATTATTTCTGTTGATTAAAGAGTAACGTGTCTCCACAATTATCAACAGTGTATTGAACTGTTATTAGGTAAATACTTGAATTAAGCGTTCAGGATCGAAGTTAGACCTGAATAATTATTGTTTTAGTTTCTACATTCTTGTCGCTTCTACGTACTTAATTAATACATACATATCGTAGAAAAGTCTTGGGCAAATTACTGCCATAAATGGGTCTAATATCGTTCGTCAGTGCTATTTTATTGTGATAATTCACTAACCATTTGATGTGCAAATACATTTTGTGTGTATAAATAAATTGGTACGATCTTACGATTTTATATCTTATTCATAATTTCTGGGAACTAATTTTAGATTTAAATTTAAACAAAGAATTACCAAAATAAAAATATTC
This sequence comes from Parascotia fuliginaria, assembly GCA_963082885.1. Classification (NCBI taxonomy): domain Eukaryota; kingdom Metazoa; phylum Arthropoda; class Insecta; order Lepidoptera; family Erebidae; genus Parascotia; species Parascotia fuliginaria. The sequence goes on from OY720170.1 coordinate 10,160,679, forward strand.
GGCTTTATTTGATATTTTTTGTTGCAAAGGGCTCTTAATTAATTAGCAAGATACTTTTTGTGCATTATCGCAATTCACCGCCTCAAGGATAACAATATTCGTGACAGTTTCCACTTCTGTTCACCTTATCATCTACTAGAGCGTGAAATTAATTAATAGCACATAATTTTAAATTACTACTACTAAAATCTCAAACCAATAAGAAAACATAATATTATTATGAATTCGGTAGCTTCAACCCTATTACTCGCTCTTCCATTTACTCAAAATTTGAGTGGTCAAGCAAAAATATTGGTATAACGAATACTAATTATTAGGTACTAACTATTAGATATTAGGTACAGTACCTACATAATTCTGACAAACATTAAACTATCGATGAATCACAACCTCGATGTTAGTTAATTAACAGCACTAGTTGCGAATAACGAGTTTAATAGTTTAATGAGTGCAAGACACAGTGATGGAGAAGAGCGTTAAATCTATTATTTTAAAAATAGGCTAGTATTCGTCATCAGTTTGTCTCGGTTCAGAACCCACTGTTCTTCAGAAATTCACTTACCGATGCCGACGTGACAATTTAAAATAGGAAAATTTTGTTATCAGATTAAATGCTAGGGGCGGTCTTCATCCCGAAACCCGGGCAGGCATCGTATCAGGAGGCAAAATCCTTCAGATGCATCAGCCTCTCCTCATTCGTACTTAAGACATTGGAGAAAATCCTAGATAGGCTAATAAGAGAACAAATAGAGAAAAGTGGATCTCCATTGCACCTAAATCAACACGCGTACATGGAAGGCAAGTCAACCGAGACGGCCCTACATAATTTGGTCATTAGAGTGCAAAGATCAATAACCAATCAAGAATACGCACTAGGCTGCTTCTTTGACGTTGAGGGTGCATTCGACAAAGCAACTCCCGAATCAATAGAGGACACCCTAAACCGCGAAGGCATTGACAAAGACTTATCAGGCTGGGTGAAAAATATGCTAAAACACCGGAAGATACAAGCAGACCTAGCAGGAATAACCCACAAAGTGGTGGCAAAAAGAGGTTGCCACAGGGGGGATGTCTATCTCCACTACTGTGGTGCCTGCTAATAGATGAATTAATAAACAAGATAAATGGGATGCATATATATACGCAAGTCTATTCTGACGACGGCGTGCTCCTAGTCACAGGCAAAGTCGTCAGTATTATGTGCGAAATCATGAACAGAGGCCTAAGAGCAGCATTAGCATGGTGCAGGAGCAAGGGTCTCGACCTGAACCCTGACAAAACCAAACTAGTTTTGTTCACCAATAAGCGAAAAATAGGACGAGCTGGACCAATGCGACTAGACAACCAAGACTAGAAAAAGTCAGAGGGGGCCAAATATCTAGGAGTAACACTGGACAGTAAGCTAACGTTCAAGACTCACATCAGTAACACGTGCGCAAAAGCTAAAATGGCAATGATGCAGTGCAAAAGGATAATAAGAAGAACCTGGGGAATTAAACCAGCAATAGTAACATGGATATACAAGGCAATAATTCTGCCAAGAATCCTACACGGAGCCCTGGTATGGTGGCACAAGGCTGCCCTAGGGAAAAATAAACAAGAACTAGACAAAGTACAAAGGCTAGCAGCCCTCATGATCACGGGCGCGATGAGGACTACACCAACAGCCGCACTTGAGATCATATTAGGGCTAAACCCCTTGGACTTAGAAATTAAAAGAAAAGCAACCGAACAATGGTTCAAACTTAGAAGCACTGACCTATGGACCGGAAACTACATGGACGCAGGTCACGCACGTATAAGCAAAAACTACGAAGAAAGACTGTCAATGATCCTATCCAATAACGACCTTATCAGGAAGGAGAAAATCTTTGACAAGAAATACAGAATACACATAGGCACACGAGATGAGTGGCGGATAGACTCCAGTGGCACTATCTGCTACACAGACGGCTCAAGAAAAGAACTGACAAGGCTATCTGGTTCCGGAGTGCACATTAAAAGTGTAGACGGGACAGAAATAAACAAGTCGATACCTCTAGAAAGATTTGCAAGTGTCTTTCAAGCAGAGATATATGCGATAAAGGAATGCGCGGAAACAATGGAACACCTGACCAGTACGGGAAAGGGAACCATCTACAGCGACAGCCAGGCCGCGCTCAGAGCACTTGACAAAGTGGAGACAACATCAGCAATAGTCAAGGAATGCAAAAAGTAATTAGACAGGCTGGCTCAGAAAACCGACCTGACGATTGCCTGGGTCCCCGGACACGAGGGAAACACGGGCAACGAGCTGGCGGACGAACTGGCCAGAGAAGGCGCTGATGAAAACATGGTAGGGCCGGAACCCCGGCTGCCTATAGCGCACAAAATCACCAAAGGAGTAATCAGCCATAGTATTAAAGCAGAAACCAACCGCAGATGGAGATCTTCGTCTGGAATGAGACAGTCGAAAATCTTTATCAAAGGCATGGACAAGAAAAGGACGAGTCACATCATGAAACTCCCAAGGGGAAATATGAGGCTCGCCATAGAGGTTATAACTGGACACTGTCGACTAAACAGACATCTGACAGTGATAGGAGTAAAAACCGATCCCAAATGCCCGGAGTGCATTGAAAACGAAGAAACAAGTTTCCACCTGCTGGCAGAATGCCCCATGTACTCACTGATCAGATGGGAACTCCTGGGATCGGACCGACTGGACGAGGAAGACATAAGAAATCTGAAGGTGGAACAGATTATCAGATTTATCAAGGATACAAGAAGGTTTGATGGGGTGCCGTGAAAAGGCTGGATCAACCACACTCTCCCCAAGGGGAGAACTGGGGAAATGGACGAAGTGGCCTGCAAGCACTGCGGGTGGATCGGCCGTCCGGTTGCCGGTGTCCCCGCTGGAAATAATAATAATAAATACTAGAGGCGCTGGTTAATCTTTCATATAATTTTATTTTTTATTTATATTTTACTGTGTCACTTTCTAAGTTCGCATAATTTATGGTATCGTAGCAAAAATATTTTATTCATAATATTGCGTTTTCCATAACATATCGAAATAATATCATTCTGATTCATGCGGTCTATAATTTGTGATTTAACTATATATACTGTATTTGTCCCATTGTTTGTTCGATACGTATCGAATTGTCAATGATGACAATACTATTACTACTACTTCTTTAGGGTGTATCTTGTAGCACCATAATTGTTATTTACCCTATTTCGTTGCAGTAGCTTTTAAAGCATGTTTTGCCTACTGCAAATATGTAAAAGAGTATTTTAAATACATTTAGATTTCATTCTAAGCCTTAAGATATGTCTTATTGTGTGGAAAATTAATTTCCGCTTTGTAACAGCGTGCGAGAAACTTCACTTACATCTGCATTATGAAATTCTGCGTCTCCCTTTGTGCAGCTTTAGCTTGATTTACCCAATGATGATGTGAAACTTGGTATCATATTTCTGAAAGATATGCTCTTTTCTTACCTATGGTTAAAATTCACTAAGAGCTCAGCCTACCCATTGCTGTTTTTAAGACCAATGTCTTAAAAACAGTACAATCAATTTCAAATATCTCTAGGTTTGCTTCTTTTTTATACATAGGTATACATAGGTATAATAAAGAACAAGTTACAATTATTGTACCTTATCTTCATGACATAACTGCTTTAATAGGTATATATAGACCGTCATTTCTAAGAAAAAAATAAAGGTTAACATTTTGTATACCTTTTTTAGATTGAGATTATTCTATTCATGTTCACTTATATTAATTTTGCAACAATTTGTAGTAACTTGATTAGATGGTAGGTATTGTAATCTCTTTGGCAATATCTCTTTAGGTGAGTGTTTATGATACAGTATTGAGTACAGTAATGAGTTAGTGGTTATGATAAGAATACTGTATCATAACGACTCTCTCATTCTCTCTGTTGCACACACACATAAACACAAACACACATGCACACACACGCGCGCACACACACACAGACACACACAGACACACAAACGCACACACATACACACGCGCGCGCGCGCATGCACACACACACACACACACACACACACACACACACACACACACACACACACACGCACACACACAAACACACCATTTATGTTATTAGTTGATTAAAACAGCTAAATGTTTATTTACCACGTAATCATAAATATGTAATGTAACCCTATTATGGAAGATAGAGGTATCCTAACACCGGTATTTCTATACTTAAACTACATCCTAATATAAAACTGTTAACTTTAAGTTACTGAATAAAACATTTTTATTATGTTTAATTTTTATTTTTATCTTACTTAAATAAAAATCAGAAAGTAATTTATAGGGTCGCCGTTGGATCATCACGATTATAAGGTGAGAAGTATCTGTCACGAACACGACGAGCGAACAATGGCCTAGTATTTGATTGATTACTGTGAATCGCTCTGTTCTTCGCACGAGATCTGAAATCAACTCATTATTAAATTGGTGTTTACTCCTTGAATAATCTGAAGCGCGTTTTTCACCAACCAATACAAAAACAAAGACTCGTTCGGTTGTTAACTATTTTTGCAGCCGATTTATAATCGTCATGCAAGTGTCATTGTTCGCAATTGTTCTGAAATGTTTTTATCTCGGTTAATGTTGATTTAATGTACTTCAGCGATCCGCTGTGTTAGACACAGAACTTCGAGGTGATGTCACAGTATTGAATAAAAAGTTAAATAATTGCAGCAATTTAGTGTTTTAGCCTCTTGAGCATTCACTGTAAACGAGTCATTGGTTCAGTCACGTAAGACAATTTTTTGGTCAAATTATACGCAAACAGATTATAAATTTTGTGGTCATTTGACAATGATACATATCTATCTACTTTAATCATTTATAAGTGCATCTTAATATATTTAATTTTACAATAGAAACTATTGTTTTTATAGAAAATATTGCCATATGCAAGTATTAAAATGTATCTTACAGTTGTATGCACTTCACAATGCTGCAACACTTTAAATGTTACCTATGTATTTCATTTGTTATTTTAGCTAAATAGTAAATGAATAATAATATGGAACACCGACCGCCTTTGTAGATGATAAATGTTTAATGTTTGTTTTTGTAGTTTTGTAAAACATAGCTGTTATAATTAGATAAATTTGCTACTAAATCGTATTACAGGTAGGTATAATAATTAGAAGGTAGTTCATACTTTAAACTTTAGTAATAATATATCAAACAAGTAGTTCAGCTAGCAGTCCGTCACGTTAGTCTCTTGATATTAGCTATGTAGAGATCTCACATAACTAATATCAAGAGACATCATCTGTCTGAATACTTTCCATGCTGAAGAATGCAGAAGACTGTTCTGCATTCTTCAGCATGGAAAGTATTCTGCAGTATCTTATCATTTAACTATCGTACCTATCTATTAGCTTTCGAGGCGATCGGTTTCATATTTGAGCGTATGCTTATAGATGCATGCGTGATATTATATAGTTATAGTTTACACATACACTTCACGCCTGTCTCCAATTAATTTGTTGAATAAAATGTTTATGTATTTGTTTATAAAAAACGGAAAATTCAAGATAGAATGCGTCAGGAGTAATTACTATATTGCGGTAGCCGCTAACATTCAGTAGTTAGGTATCCTTGTTTACAAACTTTCCTGGCACAAAAAATACCCATTATCACGCTGGTTTGAACAAGTCTAATAGGAAAATTACGTTAACAAACAAATTTGTCACATTGATGAATAAGTCGAGCTGTGTTTAAAAAATCTTTGGTGTGAATTTGTTCTAATTAGTTATGGAAAGAGAAGGCCGCCAGGAAGTAATGGTGGGAATTTTTACCACTGCTGATTCATTTATAACACCTAGGTTTTTGCTTGATGTATTCATCATAGTTATTGCGGTTCGCTTTATTAGGATTGTTATACTGTAAATAAAATAAAGTATTTGCAAATAATATTAATGTCAACGACGAACAAAACAAGCACTTATGGTACCTACTTGATTTAAAGCTTGTGGGGTTATTATTATAGATAGAATTTCGAAATTCGTATGGATCATTTGTTCTAATATTATTTCTACTATAGTCTCAATATCCCAAAGATATCCTCTTTCAATTAATAGACTTAAACTCAAAGGTGAAGAAAAATTTCTTCACTTTATTTCAATGATGTCCAAAATAAACTTGATAAGTAAGAAACACTAACTACTTGTGGAGTGAAGAAAAGTAAACGTTATTACCCCTTGATTTAGAACCCTCATCTCGACTCGGCCGGTATTGTGACCAAGAAGGTTAAACTTTATTAAACTGCAATTTAAAATATTCGAGTAAACGACACACAATCAGATACTTAGAGGAGTTTTAAATACTTCTAGACAAGTTTCCCTTTTGATCGAGTTACCTTAAACGCAAGATGCCAATGAAGGCGTTATACCTAAACATGAAATTTGCCTAAAAACCTGTTTGCCCTAAATGAAAGATGCCGATGAAGCAGTATGCCTGAAATGTGAAATATATCTATTGACTTTTTGTTTATAACTTACCATGGTAACTATAGTATCATATTACTATAACTATAGTATCATATAAAAATTCTTTGCTTTGTGTGGATATAGATATTAATTACTGGTATGATATAAATTGATCATTTGATTGATTGCTGTTATTTAACAAGAATGTGTTTATTGATTTAGTAAAGATACATAATTTGTTATTGATTGACAGAATGTAGATTATATTCGTAGCGCCGAGTACTCTGTACCGACATAAAAACATGCGCCCACTCAAAATTCATTAATTAATATAGTAGGTAGGTAACTATTTAGCTAATATTGGCTCATAATGTAAGCATTTTAAAAATCATAAATATTTAAAACATCCACATTCTGGTTTATTAATTGGATTGATTTTTAATTTAATAAGATCTCTTTCTTAATACATCACCTACTCGTAATTCGACAGCCATTTAGACCCAGGTATTTTTGTTAATTCGTCAAACTATCTGATTACTGGTCGTCGTACCAAGCTGTATATTTACCTACATTATAATGTTTAAGTTATGTTAGTTCAAACTAAATAGATTCCGATATTTGATACTTTAACAGAGCCAAAGCGTCTACTTTTGTACTTAGTTTCTCCTAAGTTCAGTATCCTGTGTTGGAATTTTTTATAATGTTTAAAAAAATAACCACAATATAATGCCTCCAACGAGTTCGCTCACCAGAGAGAGTTGCTGATTTTTAATAAACTGTGAAACAAATTCAATCATTAAAAGCGTTGGTATATTTTTCTAGACTGTTTTACTAGCTTGATAAACCAACATAACTAATCCAATGCTGCTAATTGGCTTTGCGTCTTTTTAGACTGTTCAAAAGAAAAAGAAGTAGTATTTCTAATATAGCATAGCACTTTATTTCGTGGCTGTATATCTATTGGTAGCATATGAAGTTTGCAGTAGTTGTAATAAACACAGATGCAGCTGCGGATGAACGAAGTTCAACAGTCAAAAATCCATGAACAATCATTCATGACGTAGCGTAGCGTCGCGTCGCCAGTCCATGCATCGCCGATCGATGCGTGGCGTCGTCGTCACTCCGCTGCGCCGCCCACCGCTTGCGTTTCAGGGTGATATGCCATTAGAGATGGGTAATGGGTTATTACCCATTCCACCCATTTGGGTTATAACTGGGTGTTTTGGGTTTTAACCCATTATCACCCGTTTTGGTGGGTGAAAATGAATAGTAGGTGAAAATGAATACATTTTTATATATTTTAAGGTAGTGAAGTAGTAATTAACATGAAATGAAAGTCCAAACACAAACCAAGTTTAAATCAAGTCATTTATTTCATAATTTACAAAAATAAATGAGTAAATATAAACATCTTGGTAGTTTAATCATCGTAATCACTGAGTTAGATAGGTAGCCGATCGCAATCCAAAAAATCTAAATGATTTGCGCGCTATGTGGATGGTTCAAGACAAGCAGTATGTAGTACCATGGTATCTTCTGGGATTTGAATTAGTGGTGATAAACCACAATCCTCAAAATTATACGTCTGGTTTGTAGTCTTATTTATTTAATAAATTCCAGTTATAAGTTATAAATGTCAGTTCAGCTGCCCTTTCTGTCGAGAGCATATTTCTTTTTATGCTGTAGACATTGCTAAGAGCACTAATAGAACGCTCCACAACAGCAGAAGTACAAGGTGCAGTTAAAATTCGGATCGCGACTTTGCTTAATGCAGTGGAACCACAAATACCATTCCACCGTATTGTTGCGCTTACATTTGCCCACAGAAATCTACGACTCCAAAAACCTACCTTGCCCAATATCTTGTTAAGTTGGTCAAAATGCGTACTCCCATACTTTTGCCTACTTTATAAATGAATTCTATCGAATCGACTTTCTGATCTGTGTCAAGTTCACAGGAAATATTAATAATTCCTTAATTACGGCAGTTTCACTAACCATCTAATATTAAGTGCAAAACATATTTGCGATAGTAAATCTTCTTTCAAATCCCGGTAAATATGTATAAGTTTTGCCTAAAAGGCAGTAGTTGATTGAAAAATTTTATCCAAAGGGGTCACCCCTTTGGATAAAATTTTTAAGAATTGACGGAGATGTGTCCGATACATAAATAGCCTTGGCCAGTAGAGAATATAGGTTTTCTTTACCACTTTCCGATAAATATGTATCTTAGACGAAGATGCACTACTCTCAAGTGACAAATTCGTGTCAGATTCTGGCCTTAAATATTCTAAATTAGTGATTTATTGCAACGTCGCCCTGCCCCCGCGCATCCATAGCCCTTCCGTTGCCGTTCGTCAAAATTTAACAGAATTAGTTTTCACCCGCTCAAATGGGTTATAACTGGGTGAAAATGGGTGAAAACTGGGTTTTAACCCACTCGTAGGTTATTACCCGGGTGATTACCCATCACTATATGCCATCAATCTCGTATCGCTCACATGAAAATTACTGTTGACAATACGTATGCATCAACAAAATAATAATTATGCTGCCTGGTTTGAGTTTATAACTATTCATTAATAGGTATCCTAACATTATCATTTATAATAAAAATATATGAAGCGGACGAGTTTGTTTGTTTGTTTGAACGCGCAAATCCCTAAAACTCCCAGTCGGATTTTAATAATTCTTTTACGTTTGATATCCTAGTTCTTGAGGAAGGTTATGGGCTATGTAACATCACGCTACGGGCTACGAGAGCAGTTCACTAACTAAGAATGTAACTTCACGCGGGTGAAACCAAGTTGCAGAAAGATAGGTAGCTATTTATAAAAATGTTAGTAAATGTAGCATATTATTACCAATTATTTGAATGATTTAAATATGTTAATATTACTTATTATGAATGCATATTCAATTGTGTTAATTTTGCAATAAAATATAACAACATATTTATTATGTGGCATGACGCTATATTGTATTAACGTTATTGTCATAATGTATAAAATGCCTAATTAGCAAATCAAATCAGAGGACTGCTTAGTGATTCGTACATGTCCGGTTCGGGGTATAACTTTGTAAATAACATTTTATAAGTTCTGCAGTATCAGGTTGACTGAATGTTTGGATAGATCACGTGTAAGCTAATGTGTTTCTTCATTAAGCTCGTTTAAAATAAGTGTCAAACAGTAGAGAATTCAAAGCGGTCTTTGTAATGAGTCGTTTCTAATTAAATATATTCACACTGTTTCAAGTCATTATGAATAAATAAACACTTGAATTTATGCGCGAACAAGATACAAGTTTGAATATATTTATAGTAAAGTGTATGCGTTCGATTAACGTATGAGAACCTGATCGTTCCTTATTGTTTCGTAGATAATCCTAGAATAGGTTTAGTTCAGTTTACTAAGTTGCAAAATCTTCCTTTTACCTGAATTACATATTTTTTGGTACCGTGACCGGTGGTGATCCGCTCTCGTCTATCCTTTGCTCGCCAGTCTTCTGAGGACGTTAGTCCAACTTACCTAGCCTACCTTAGCTAGCATATTTTTAAACATTAAATTACTTCATCAGCCCTGGACATTCAATGCAATACTTTACTAAGGTGGCAGACGAAGTACTTATAAACTAGTGTTGCACCGTTGACGACATAAGTTTTTGCTTAGGTACTCTAGACATCGGCTTATGGAAAAACCTAATACTACTTTGTATTGAGAAAATAAACAAAAATTTATGGTTACCAATCTATTCAATAATATTGTCCTGTAGAAAGAGCAGTTAAATCGACAATAAGAAAATATTACAGGTAATGAGACACAAAATTAATATTTTTTTCATAATGATCAAAATATAAACGTTATTATGAAATCAATAATTTTACCTCAATTATTTTTCGTGTTTGGAAATCTACTCGTAGTTATACTCATAATTTTCATAGACGAGTCTGTCCATGATGAAAGTGGGACTATCCCAACAGTCTACCAATAAACTTTACATAAATTTCTATGGTAGGTTTCCTTATAGTACAATTAACTCACCTTGATTATTAACTAATTTATTTCAATATTACCTCTGTAATATTAAAATATGAATAGATTTAAAATTAACATTAGGTAAATAAAAAATAATTACAACACTATAAACTTAATTGGACTCTGGTCCTTACAGGTTCAGGGAAGTCTCTCATAGATTTTGAAATACCTATAAATTTTATGAGTCAATAGATAAATGATGGGTATAGGTTGATATAGAACGCACATTCTATTTAACATGACGCTCTGAAATTAGGGCGTGTGGTGTCACAGTATCTACCTATTTTTTTTTTATTTTTTTTTTTTATTTTTAGTGAATAATATTAATAAATTTATTTTTTATTTTCCTTCACCAATTGTCTGGCTTATGCTAAAATACAGGTAGTAGAACTAGGATAATTTACGAAGGACTGGTGCCTGAAATGGGTTTGTTAAACCTGTGCTACAGGTCACCAGGCCCCCGAAGTGACGACACAATTGCTAATGCGAAAGTGGTAGGATGGTTGATCTCTAGTTTCAGTTACAACAGGATTATCAGGCATCTAAAAGAAACTAAAACTAAATAAAATAAAAACTTAAATAACTAGGAAAATGTAAATGTAAAATAACTTGTATACTTATAAGCAGGTAGTGATAAGTTGCGAGAGTAGTGAATGTTTGAGTGTGGAGTGTGTGTGTGTGTGTGTGAAGTGAGTGTAAATGTGGGTAAAAAGTTGATGTGGATGGACTTTTGTATGTTGGACAATACGGAAGTGAAAAACAGTTACTGTAGGGGATGAAGAAATTTTTCTGTAGCCTCATAGTTTAGGGTTTTCACGTGTTGAACAACTACTTGTTTGCATTTGAAGGAAGAGAGAGGATAGATATGAAGAAGGTTGTTAGTCTTATTATACAGGTAAGTGCCGAGAAAACAGAAGAAGTGATGAGAGAATGACGTTTTAAGTGTCATAGGAGTGCACACCGTACCCACACGGCGCTTACCTTTAGTTTTCTCAAGATCATAATGAGTGTGGGCATGCTTGGTTAAAACAACTCTCATTACAAATGTTTGCCTGACGGTGAATATGTTCCAGTCCCTATATAGTTCTTCGGTGGGATAGCGAAAAGAGAGTCCAGCTGCTACCTTTAAAATCGCTCGTTGCGCTCTATCTACAAGTAACATAATTATGTACTTTTGCAGAGCCACTCCATGCTACGATACAATATTCTATGAGAGAGTGACAGAGGGCATTGTAAACCATACGGATAATGGAACGATCAGCTATATGTTTAAAGGATTTAAAAAGGTAAATTAACTTTCGCAGTCGAGACGCCAGAGTGATTAAATGGTGCTTGAATGTAAGTGTTTGGTCAATTATGACTCCAAGGTATTTGACGCTCTCTGTTCTATCCAGTATGGGACAGTTGCACGGAAACATTGCAAGAGACAGCCCGCACCTCGTGGGCTTTGATGACATGCTCTTGTGGAGGCAGTTGGAAGCATCTAATTGCAAAAGGCACAATCCTAGTTTTGGAGACGTTCAGCGTCAGCAGATTGGTTGTCAACCACTGTTTTACCAAATCGAAGCCTATCTGCGCGCGACTGTACACTTCAGTCCAGGTATCGCCTTGGAAAAGAAGAGCAGTGTCGTCGGCGAAAGTGAATGCCTTACCCCCATCTATTTGCACCTGGCAAAGGTCAAAAAATTGATGAAAGCTTATAACCTTTGTTAAAAATGATATACGCTTCGTTAACGAGTTTATCTGTGCTTTAAAATAAATACTAAAATTTATTTTTAAAGTTACCTATTACGTTTTAGACGGTAGTAGATCCACGCTGGTTTCAGCATGAATGGGCCGGATCGTCCGGGGAAGTACTACCCTCTCATAGAAGATCGACTTAAGAGTAGTAGTATCCGTACTACTGCGTTTCGTTCGGTGAGTGAGAGTGCCGGAGGCCCAATTTCCCCCCTATCCTCTTTCCTCACCTCCCTCATTCCCTTCTCTAACCCCATTCCCAGCCGCCATAGTGGAGGCCACTATACCAGCAGTTTAAGACGATAGCTTTTGGTATGGTGGCCACCACTTCTGGATTCCACTGACTGCTTACCATCAGGCGGGGTGGAGTCACTTTGGTAGGCTAACATAAAAAAAAAAAAAAAAACGCTACTGGCAAAAGATGTAACTTAATCGGATGAAACTGCGCTGCGGGCAGCTAGTGTATTATATTACGCATTAAATTTTTACTAATATTAGTTTAAATTATGTTGCTCGTTTAGAAACCTCTTACAATCTAATCAACATGCGCTTTGCATTAAAATGCCAACACTGACTAAATATTGCTCATAAATACTTGTCAATAAATAGTTCACGATACCTGACTACGTTATTATTATTCTAAATAGGTAGTAAGCCACTCATATATAGTAAGTAAAAAGTCGTTTATAATAGTAAACATGTCGATAATTATAAACAATAACAAATAATTGAAGATTTAAATTAGACGTTATAGAATACTAGCTGCGCCCCACGTCTTCGCTCGCGCATAAAATCTTTTTATCCCGAAAATTAGTGTGGTTGCCGAGGGATACAAAACATATAATACGCGCGGGCGAAGCCGGGTGACGCAGCTAGTATATTATATAACTACGTGTCTAACAAAGTTATAGTTATACAGCTAAGGTATAACTATGTTATAGTTATACCTTAGCTGTATGTTATAGTTATACAGCTAATGTTAAGGGCAACTCATAGTGGTGATAGACTTGGTCAGCCTGTACTCTGTGTCCAACAGCTGTTGTCTCGGTGAGTGGCCAAAACTTTTATTATGCAACTTCAGTGAGATAAAAGCATACGGCATAGGTAATTGGTAACGGTAACTTGTAAACATGGTAGGGTGTTATAAATATTGCAAAAACTGACCATGTAGAAAGAAGGAAATGCAGAGGGTAATATTGGACTTTCGGTGCTCTCTACAGGAACGAAATTGAAACAAATGGAGATAGTACAAGTATATATGGACAAGTTTATACATACTTCTAGAAACCGTTCTGTAATCCACGCGTCTACACGTTCGCAGTAACAAATATTAACTACGATTATGACGTTATCTAGTTGTCTATCAAAATTAGGTGGTAGTTAGGTAGTTAAGACGATTATTTATTACCTATTAGTCTATTAGTATTATTATGTAGTAGCTAGATTGTAATTTATCTGCTAGATCAGCAACAAGGCTAACATTATATTATGTTAATTATTTTTTTATATACCGTAAAGTAATTTAGTTTTTGTCTGACAACCGCAGAAATACATCTGAATGTAAGTATTGTCTACTGTAAGTACAAACTAACAAAATTTGAATTTAAACAAATTGTCAAAAACCATTTAAAATATGGGTTACTGCACTGTTAATGAGTATCTAAATGATAAAAGTCATGATATATTTATATATATTTAATAGAAGTCTCAGTAACTTCAAATGTGAAATTAGACGTATGCCATGTATCAGCGGTTTCGATTCCGGTTAATAAAGGACATATACCTAATATTTTTGTATTATTACAACTAGGTAATTTTATATTTGGAGCATCTTTACACACATACGTAGAGTTACAAACTAGCTTTCTATTTCATATATTTACTGTTTCTTTATGTTTGTATCTTGTTTTGTGAGCCAATAAATCAATAAATAAATAAATAAATAGATATGCTCGTTTGACGGCGGCGTAAATTAATTTTACTTTTATTTATTAATTTTAATGCCGTTATATAAATTTTAGTGACATATTTTATGATTAGTAGAAGAATGACATGTTTTACAAATAATTTTTTGACGAATTTTGACATATTTATAATGATTATTATAATTCTTTGTTTTTGATATTTTATTATTAATTATTAATGACTTGATGCCTGAGCCTTATTAGAACAGTTACAGATTTTGTATTGATTTGTTAGAATTGTAAGTATAGTATTGTTAAATTTACAAATTGTGATTTGTAAAATAGAAATATACATTTTGAACTCCTGTGGTAAATTAAGTTCAAGCTTACTTCACTTGTACCAAATATTAACAGTTTATTTAGTAGAAACATTTGCCACAGTTCAAATGTTGCCTTTACCATTTTGTAGCAATATACACAATATATTATATTATATAGCACAAGTTTTTTAATTTTCTGCACAACATAGGAAGCTGTAATTACTTACCTAAAGAGTTAAGTGTATTGCCTGTGTCACTTTGCATGCTACTTAAAATTGTAACAAACATTTTAATAAACGGGTGATTAAAAAGAGTAACCTGAGTTTCTTGGCAGTTCTTCTCATGGCCCTACTCGCACGTCAGCGAACTGACTGAAGGTTAATTGGCTGACATTTATGGGTGGTTTTAGTCTGCGGATAATGTTACTCCCATGTCCTTGACATAACGTCACAACAAAGTTAGTGAATTGCCTGTTCAAGTTATAGCGCGTTAGCTAAAGCAGTTCTAGAGAACCTATACTTTACACCGTAATCACGGTGAAGTCAGAAAATGAACAGTGGCCCCTAGTGTTTGATAACTAAAAATTTCTCAAAAATATTTTTAAGGCTGCTGTCAGAATAACACAGGTTTTGAATGAAAACGAATAAATTGTATAGTTTAAATTGTATATTTATGGATGCCAATAACCTATAGATACATTGACTCGGCTCAGGATTAAACAAAATTTAATAGGTTATTTCATATTTTTGGACTGATTATGAATGTTTTCTTTACTATACACGTGGTAGCATTTTGTTTTATTCGTATAAAGCGGTAAATAATAACATACCTCGCCTGATGCTAAGTGGTTTTTCTAAAAGTGAATATAGGCTGAAGTTGAAAATACAGTATCTCTATGCTGATTACACTGGAAACCCCTATTCACCCCTAATACGAGAACAGAGAGAGAGTGAGAGATAAAAGAAATGAGAATAAGAGTGAGCAAAGGAAAGAAAGAGAGAGTGTGGAGTTACTAAGACTGTGGTCTACTCTAAAGTGCCATATCTACTTGTTACTTGTTGCAATTTGCAATCTATGAAAATGTTCGTTGTGTGTGTACGTATGTCATATAAAGTAATATTTCTGTTACGATTCTCCTAGTGCACTTACATAATATCTGCCCAGATAATATGGCGGATGTTAGAAGCTCGAAGGATTTATTTGATCAAAGCGGTCCTGAAAATGGAAAAGGAAGGCGTATTGTTGTTAAGAGAGAAAGGTCTATTTGGTTAACACTCTTACAATTTTCACTCTAATACTATGTTGTTTTTTGAAAATTTCCTTATCCAAACTACATGTACAATTAAATGTTTTACATTGACTCAAGACCAGCGAACTGGAGATGCATGGGTAAGTGTTACGTTTAGCAGGTTTGGTTCCGTTTGGTTCCTATAAGTCTAGTCGCGTTACGTCGCGTCGCCGCTACGTCTACCGTAACAAAAAGAGAAAAACAAAACCTTGCGCTTTGTTTTCGGTAGCCGTAGCGGCGACTCGACGTAACGCGATTTGACGCAAAGTAACCAAACCGTTCAGCAATGGTTGCCGTAAGACTGGAGTTATCATATAGGGAATAAAATTAATATCGAAACAAAATTACATATTGTGATTTTGTTTCGTTAACTACTACATACTTTGGTAGATAATTATAGCCACGATAAATTATTTTGACCCTTAGCATGATTTAATTAATAATAAAGACAAACAATACAAGAGTTAACTATTATTATACACTTCAACTAATCATCGTCTATCTAACTAACCTTAAGGTATAATTACATAATAATTATTATGTACTTTCCAAGATAATCTTGAATATTACTGACATACGGTGAAGGTAAACATAGATTTACAAATAAGATATTTAAGATAAAGATTTTGAGTGTTGAAATAATCTGGCTTATTATGCACAGCGCTAACAGAGAGATAAATAAGATAATAAATACATAATTTTTATCATTTCAGACGAAAGACTTGCTAGGTCTAGGCCATACAATGGACTAAAGTTTAAAATGGAGATATTTGCCACTTTGACATGTCTTCTGTCGCCTTCATATATATCAGTTGATCGCCAGCTTTAAGGAGTTGTCGGTTCACTTACCTGTTCCTTTTTATGAGCGGTCTGCATCTGAATTTTCCAGCTTATGGTCGGCACTTTACAACTTTCCTGTTCCAAAGGCCATCAAATCTGCAAACAGAAAGTATAATAGGTATAAAAGTATAGTAGGTATATTAACTTCATCATAATTCAGCTGTAGGTATTGCAAAACATTGTCAAACTTCTGGACTAGAGCGGACTTGACATTAACACAAACGGCAAGTACAACACTTACCCTAGATTTAACAACGATCATTAATAGTGGTCATGCCTGAGACCTAGAAAGTCTTGTACCTATAAAATTATTTTACTAGAGGGTTTAAAAATTTAAATGAACAAGGCCTGGCTCATTATTAATAATTACCTATAAGCCAGAAAGGTAATTTCACAAATGTAAATTAAACATAAAATTTTTATTGATCGACCTAATTGTGAAAAATTGCAATTATGCATTTAATGCAGTGGCATTATGTAGGTATGTCGCGTGTCAACAAATCACATCTCACCTAACATGTGTTATTATTTATAAACAAGCTGTGCCCGCGACTTCGCCCGCGTGGAATAGTGATTTAGGGCAAAATTTTTTGGATATATCTTTTGGTTTGTTTTGAATTATAAACATCTTCGTTTAGGTGAATAAGAAAAATCTTTACAGTAAATGCTTCTCTATATACGATATTAGACGTATAGCCATCGGGGATCAAAGCCATATAGGCTGCTAGAATTACTTACACGTGACAAATCCACATAAAGCTGATCATGCGAAAAACAGCTAATATTTAGATCCACACTCACAACATTTAGTGTCTGACCTTAGGCTTTATTAATTGTCATCGCGAAACATAGGCTCACTGGAAACTGAACTCGTTTAAAACTAAACGGGAAATTGTTTGGAATGAGAGGAATACGAGGAATAAAAACGCTATAAGGTTTTTTTTTATATATTAGCCTGCCAAAGTGACTCTACTCTGCCTGATGGTAAGCAGTCAGTGGAATCCAGAAGTGGTGGACACCATTCCAAAAGCCAAACTACTGGTATGGTGGCCTCCACTATGGCGGCTTAGTGAGATGCTTTTTCACGCCCCGCTTAAAAGACCCAGGATCAAAGTTAGATGGAAACTCATGCGCTGGCAAAGAGTTATATAGGCTTTAATTGAGCGACAAAGGTGTGAAGTGCTCAACCGTTTGGTTCGAGACCCTTTAGATTGCACTGTGAAAGGGTAGCACCTCAGTCCCGCACGTGTCGTTCTGGATAAAAAGGGAGGGGGTAGGATTAATTTAAAGAGCTATTGAGAAGACTCTCCGTGGTAAAGGCGATAGAAGACGGCCATTGAGGAGGCGATGTCTCTTCGCAGCTGTAAAGGCTCAAGTGGCCTCCGGGCCCCCGTACCCTCTCGAAAATGGTCGCCGGGTCCCACTATCCGGTCACCAACCTGGGTTAGGGGAGTGAGAGAAGTGAGGAAAGAGGAAAGGGGGAAATTGGGTCCCCGGCACTCTTACTCGCCGAACGAAACGCAGTAGTACGAATACTACTACTCTTACGTCGATCTTCTATGAGAGGGTAGTACTTCCCCGGACGAACCGGGCCATTCATGCTGAAACCAGCTTGGATCTACTACCGTAATAGGTTAGGTCTAATTGGGCCCCTGTACAATGCCGCGGTCGGCCAGCGGCACCACCGTTTATACGGGTCCCCCTGACCGGCGTGTTGACCCACACCACCCACACAATGACTCCACTGATACTCAGCTGGTCCTACACATGCTGCGAGGATTGTCATCTCTGCGTCAGTTAGGCCTCCGGCTCTCGCACTTACTTCGGTAAGTGAAACGCAATAATATGGTTACTACTACTCTTCCGATCTTCCGAAACCAGCGTAAATCGACTACTACTATTTCATAATTCACTTTAATTCCATCTATTCCGTAATGAGACGTGTTAACAAACATGTTTTTATCACAAAAAATAAAAATAAAATAAGTCCAGAAAAATAAAAAAAATCTTACTTTTATTTACATTTCATCTGATAAAGTATTTACATTATAATAAAGAAATAATACGTGTTAACCTAACTTAAAAACACACTAACCTAAGCTAAATACATACCTACCACATGTATGACGTGATTATTTAAATTGGCATAACTTTTTTATTTATGAACCGATTGACATGAAACAAATACTAAATGTTAAGTGAAGCTTACCACAATGTATCAGTAAAAACTATATTTGAATCGGATAAGCCGTTTTTGAGATTAGCGTAACAAACGCACAGACAAACAGACAAAAATTGTAACAATCATTGTTTTGGGTTCTATTTGCGTTGATAAAGGTCCCAATAATATTTTTTCTCATATATCTTCCATGTACAGACAGCGACCGGTTACATTTTTATTATATGTATAGATAGATTATACTTATTAGTTTTTATGTTATTGCAAGTATTTCTGACTCTGATGTTATGAATTCGGCGTAATTGTAGGAGGTAGTAGATCCACGCTGATTTCAGCATGAATGGGCCGGATCGTCTGGGGAAGTACTACCCTCTCATAGAAGATCGACTTAAGAGTAGTAGTATCCGTACTACTGCGTTTCGTTCGGTGAATGAGAGCACCGGAGGCCCAAATTCTCCTCTTTCCTCACCTCCTTCATACCCTTCCCCTAACCCCATTCCCAGCCGCCATAGTGGAGACCACAATACCAGCAGTTTAAGACGATGGCTTTTAGTATTAAGTGGCCGCCACTTCTGGATTCCACTGACTGCTTACCATCAGGCAGGGTGGAGTCACTTTGGTAGGGTACAATAAAAAAAAAAAAAAAAAAAAAATTGTACATTAGTCAGGTTTCATGATATATAATGAACAGAAGGGATGTTGACTATTATTAAAATACTAGTCGCTTTTTGTCTATGCATCACCTATACTTTGTCTAGTAGAGAATGCCTTTCGCATTAAATTTGCCCTTGTGCATAATTTTAAAAGAGATAAGTAGATAATAAAATAGTAGAAAGCTGTTTTTTTTTAACTTGTTATTATCAGTATATTTTATAAATATTATTATTTCGTCGATATTATACCTACACAAACAATTGATACAAAAATACTTCAATTTAGATTTATGTAAGAAAAAAATTAACAATATCTATTGCTTTTGTTTTCCTAGGTAAACAATAAATAAATTGAATGACAAACGCTTCAAGAATAAAGTATTAAGTCAAACAAAATATCTATATATTATATAAAAGCGATAAGTCACTCACTCATCACAAAATCTCAGAAACTACGAGTGCTAGGAGTCTCAAATTTTGCTTGAGGGTTCCTTTTAGGACATAAGTTTTCACTAAGACAGAAATTTACGAAATACATTCCCTAAGGGGCTAAAAAGGGCTGACAAAGTTTGTATGAAACTTCTTTTTAATAATAGGATTTCCAAATTACTAGAAAATACTCATTACTTAAAGAAATTGAAATTAAGTTAACAATTTTTTTTTAATAATCCCTTAAAAAAAGGTGAATTAGGGGATGTAAGTTTGTATGGCAAATATTTTATTTTCCAAACCTATCGACTCCAAACTTACATAATTATACTTTTTACTAAAATTAGTTGGGTATCATTTTTTAAATTTAAAAACTACCCTTACTATGTGGGACAATAATAGGAGTCGCAAGTTTGTGTGAAATTTCGTCAGTTTTAAAGTGAGTGAATAGATTTAAATGGGATTCGCCATAGATACGGATTATACTCATTATACTGATACAATGTACGATAGCCATAAGATCAGGCAGGCAATAGTTTCATAAAGGCACACATCTGAATATTCACGCGAACGAAGTCGCGGGTAACAGCTAGTATATTTATAAACGTTGAATACTACAGGTTGTCCGTAACATACACAAATTAACAAAACATATAATTACCGTAACCACCAAACAACACGACTTAGCATTACTTAGCAATAATACATGCAATTACATACACAGCTGTGCTACGCCGATTGATACATTTATAAAAAAAATATGTAGTTATTTAACATGTATGCTTTTTGTTACCATGTTATATAATAATAATATGTGTCTATGGTCGTTTGTTTCCATTTTAAACCTATAAACTGAGATCTATATCTTGCTAAAACATTAGCAAGATATAGATCTCAGTTTATAGGTTTAAAAATGGGTCAACGTAATCTGTAATTTGAACATTTACACGTTTGATTCGGTTTAAATGCTAATAATTTTACAATGGACAAAGGAAAAACTTGCAGCGAACTTATCTTAAATGGTTCTCATGAAGGTCTATAATAATTATAAAATATTTTAAATAATAATATGATATTGTGATGTAAGTAATCAAATCGTGAATATTGTAAACAAACGTCCTTATAATAAATTATTCAAGTATATATATGATAAAAGTTAGTTAGATTAGTTAAGTATTTTAGTTTTAGTTCATGGTCCAGTACTGTGTGACCGCGGGTGGAGCACTGGTGGTGACCTGTGTCACAGGTTTATTTTAAACCTATTTCAGGCACCAGTCCCTCACAATGTGGAAGCTATTAACACGGCCATACCTCAGTGTTAAATAATGAAAGATAACATTGTGTTGGAAAATAAAGTTTATTTCATTCATTCATTCATTCATAAAAAATCCTATAGTTTTACCTAGGCATAAGCTAGTGATCTTTATAACAGCATTTTTTTTTTACCTATTCTGAATTTAAACAAGTTATGATTATTATGACCTGAATTTATGTAGAAATAAAGTCTTTGTTGTTTGTACGACGCTACCAAAAATAATTATTTCGATCTGTAGTTGCTACATTTATTTATTAGTACCTCATAATTTCTTAGATTAAAAAATTGAAGACCTACTTAAATTTTTTAAGCGAAAATTTCCGGTCAATAGAATTTGAGTCCATGTCTAGTATTATCTGACAGGTCTTATTATTGGAACATTTTTCCAGTGAACTCTATTCAGCCTAAGATCTACATGGAATAAAAAGTGTTACAGGCGAAATAGTTATCATATAATTTGTAGGTGTGATCTTAATTTTCTTCAGTAATAACTTAAAGCTGTCGTGGACTTGGAGGTCCTAATAATTTTGACACAGCGGTTTCTTGTCTGCAGATTTATTATCAGGTTTGTTCAATCTGAATTATTGAACTTATAGAACAATTGCGCTAGTAATGAGTCATAGGCATTTACTTACCTTAGTCACTGTTAATCTTGTAAACGTTTTGATACGATCTTCATCGATTAATTAGAGCATCTCTTCATCTCTCAGAATTTATAAGTATAAAACATGCATATTAAGTTGACAAAAGTCGAAAATTGCAACGATTTGTAATCTTGGTCTAAAATGCAAAAAGCAACAACCACGTGCGAGACGATTTCATATTACTGGTCTTAGTTTTTTAGATATCTTTTCTGAACTCATAGTGATGACAACCAAGATGACAACAAAATCAGGTTGCCAATTAAACAAGTAATAATTATAAACAACGTCAGCAGAACTAGTTATATATTTGACATCCGGTTCCTCATTACTAATGAGGAACGTCATGTAAACTACATTACTACACTACTATAATCTCAATACCTGGCTCGATATACCTATATTCTATATGAAATATATTTAAATTAAGAATTTTTACACAGTTTAATAATTTATTTTTATCCATTTACGATCAGCACGCATAAATTATTGCTATCGGCGAAGTAATTTAGACGCAGGTCTTATAGGACCCTGCATCTTTTAAAAAATGACGTTTATGTATCGTATTAGAAGCTAAACAAAATTAAGAAAAGGAGAAAAATACACCTGAGAGTCATCGGCTACAGCAGAAGGAGTAATGACCACTATGACTTCTTCTGCTGCAGTCCTCATAATACTACAAGAAGAAATATAGGTATGCTGCCAGAGTAACAAGCACAAGTTCGATTAGGTACCAATGTTGTCGAATACTTTCTTTACTAGCACTGGTATTTGATACCTACAAATGCACAATATTACCTTGATAGTGTTGCTATGAGTGCTTTTTCTAAAGGATAGAAGTATTTCCCTATCGAGCTACTTCTATCTCTTTTAAGTCTTGTTCGCCAAGAACAAAACAAAGGTATCCCATAAAACTTTATAATTGATCACTTAATTGTACTTAATAAAACAAAATAGAAAAATGTCTTTAGTTTTTTATATAATGTTACGTCTAAATATAGAACCTTATTAAACACGCTATTGAA
Source organism: Parascotia fuliginaria (assembly GCA_963082885.1). Lineage (NCBI taxonomy): Eukaryota > Metazoa > Arthropoda > Insecta > Lepidoptera > Erebidae > Parascotia > Parascotia fuliginaria. The sequence continues at coordinate 10,183,524 of OY720170.1, forward strand.
TGAAACGGTCCGTTTGATTAAATTTCAGATTGATTTCGTTACGCTAGCAAAAAAATGGGATAGAACTCACGACGCTATGTCCGGTTAAAGTGAATTGTTTTTCAATAAGTTATAGTTCACAATCAATATAGACCGTAGAGATATTTTTACATCTTTTATTTTAACTAAATGATTGCTAATAGATATAGAACTGAATGTAATGGTGTAATAATATAAAGTCATTTTATCGCACAAAGTTCTAGACCTGATACATAATTAGAGTTAGCAGAATCCGTCTGTCTGTCAAGACCTTTATTTCAGTAATGCGTAGAGGTATCAAGCTGAAATTTATATCGAATTCAATACGAATAAATCTCGTTTGCAACCTCTTGAAGCTGTGAAATGTTCTATGTTAACTCAATCAAAAGATAAAGGTATAGCCGTTTGTATTATTTACTAGCTGTTGCCCACAGCACCGCTCGACGCTCACGTCAATGTCGGATTTCGCATTTTTCATACAAACTTTTATCCCCTGTTTCAACCACTTCTGCTAGTTTTTCGTAATAAAAGATAGCCTAATGTTGTTCTCCAAGGTCTATTACATCTCTATACCAATTTTATGAGGTTAAGGCGTGAAAGCTTAAGAGACAGTCAGACAGAGTTACTTTCGCATTTATAATATTAGTTTGGATTTTAACCATAATTTTGTGCGGAAGCATCAGTGCGCAAATTTGACGCGCACATTACCCTATTTTTTTAATATTAAGGTACATAAAACTTTATTGGATGAAGACCTAAGACCAAAGACTTCTGGCATTAATTGCGGGCGGGTCCAAGGGTTTCAAAATTTTACGAAGAGGCACTTGTACACAGGATCAAGTTTACGCTTTTTTTTGAATTTGATTTGAAAATTTGTGATAATAAATTGCTCAGAAATATTAAATTTATAAAACTACTACAAAAATTGAATAGTAAACCTTTTGATTTATTAAGTAAGTAAGTAGGTAAAACAGATAGTAAAATAATTTTATCATTCTTTTTAAAAATGATTTATCGGCTATAAATAAAACTGTTACGACATTGAATGACACTGTTATAAGGTCGTGTAACTTGAACTACTGCGTGGTTTGGTACATAGTGGTTCATAGAAAACCAGTTCGGCGACTATTGGAGTTGCTATGGCAACACGAGAAAAGTCCTCATAACTATGAAGTGGCTTGTAGTCATAGTTTTAACTGTACCTAGAACTAGCTTTAAGTATGACCTAGGTTAGAGTCTTAGCTTAGAGGCCGGATAAACAACTAGTTTCACGGCGCCGGTTATAATGACCGATACTTTTACAGTAGAGTATTAAACATTTCACTTTCTCTTAATTTACTTTATTTAGAAACTGTCCCATTCGGCCGTTTGTAACCTAGAGCTACGATTATTGTGAGGTAATGGGACTGTGTACAGCTTTTGTCTTATTGAAATAAATTGTATATATTTTTTTTTGTATTGCCGGCAGTGGCAAGACGAATAAACTGACCACGAGATGACAAGTGGTAACTGTCGCTCGTGGACGACTCAGAGTCCCTAGCATTGTGCCTGAAATGTCAGGGATTTAGGGAACCTATCAGCTATTTTAATAAAAAATGTATTTACCTGTAAATTATTAATATTTTTTTAAATAAAATACTAATTTGAAATCATATTCTGCTAAGAAATAGATCATAAATTAAAATAAATCATAAGTTCTCAAATAGCTGTTAGCAAGCGTTCAGTCATAACTCTATAGATTTAGATACTTAACACATCCTTGAAAATTTTATTAGCGGTTAACAGTTTTACTGATTCCTGGAAGGTTCCGATTGTGTAACATAATATATTATGTGGTTTTTAAAACGACCGATTCAGTTCTATTAGTGTCGCTAAGTGCTCCAACAAGATGTAGGTAATCACATAAATAAAATTGTTGAAATAAGTAACGTAACCCTGTCGAGACATAATAATATATTGTTATACAACCCTGCCTAAACTGATTACTAAAAGATACCTATCATGCTGCCTGTCCATAAAAGCGGAGCGAGGCTGCGGAGCAGACAAACGGAGAAATATTAACCATTAGTATTACATAAAATCTCCGCTCCGCTTCAGTGGTTGGACGTTGGGATTGGAGGCACAATTCTTCCTTTCGCAGGCTACAGTTTTACTTTGACGTACTTATGACGTTAATACTGCGTACTTTTTTAATATTCTCTCTGATTTGCATTCTGATATTGAGAGCCAGTTGTAACTAGCAATGACACAAAATCACAAATAACCTTGTTTGATTGATTGTCATTGATAACGTGTCTATGACCTAACTTGGCGACTGATTGTTAAATTAGAAAAGTATTAGTACAGGTTACAACGTACTGTCATATAAGCATTGCGCTAATAATAATATAATAATAATAATAATAATATTCTTCCACATGCACACAGCGCCATTTAGCCCCAAATTAAGCAATTATATTTGCTTGTGTTATGGGTACTAAACAACTGATATACTACTTACATACATTTTTTTTTTGTAAATACATACATATTATAGATAAATTACACCCAGACACAGAACAAACAATCATGCTCATCACACAAAGGTTTGTCCTGGGTGGGAATCGAACCCACGACCTCCGGCTTAGCAGTCAGGGTCACTAACCACTAGACCAACAGGCCAGTCAATAATAATAATAATAGAAGCACAAACACGTATTCAGCATAGAGACGTACTTGTGCTTTAGATTATTTGTGATTTTATGTCGGTGCTCGTTACAAATGGTTCTCTATACTCTGTATTCGAATGCAAATCAGAAAATATTAAAAAATGCATTTGGAAAATTTATGTGAGCACTTACTCGGTTTTGAACAGATGACCTCGTTTACAAAGCAGGTGTTATTTATATGACAATAAAAAAAAACATTGACTGTTTAATTGATCTAAATTTATAGAATATTAATTCATGGTAGTGTAGGAGTATTGATTAAGAATTAGATATATAAAAGAATATCTTTTTTGCTTATTGCTCAACTAACGCAGTCAAGAAGGGTAATGCTTTTCGAGCGTATGTATACATATATGTATGCATATATGTATGTATTTAAGTCTACAGCCTAAATGGCTTGATGGATTTTAACGTATGAGGTGTCATTAGATTTGTATTGATTGTGGGATTGATATAGGGTAAAAATTTAAATGTAGCGTCAGCATAGAAAAAATAATGGGGTCTTTCTTTTCAGTTTGCTTTAGGCAGATGGGCTTTTTTTATAATATATTGCTAGTTTAAATTCCATTACTATCATTGTCTGTTCTGATGTTGACAATTTATTATTCTATACAATTAACTTATGTTACTGTAAAAATTGCTAATATCAATTATTTTAATTTATTATTAATAACGAAACAAATAATAACGAAACAAATAAGGACTTACAATTGGATTTTCACTAGGATTATTATTGTTACTAATTCCAACCTGTTTTACTGTCCAACTGAAGAGCACAGGCCTATTCTCAGGTAGATAAATCATGAGCATTGATCACCACGCTTACACGGTAGATTGAAAATTTCAGACTTCAAATCCAGGTTTCTTAACGATGTTTTCTTTCACCGTCAGTAAGAACTCAGAAATGTCCAAGATAAACTTAGAAAGTACATATGATTTGAAAAGTCACATTGGTGCTTGCCCGGATTCGAACACCCGACTTTATACGTATGAAGCAGGTACCTTATCCACTGAACCATTTCGAACTGAAGAACATCGGCACATTATGACATCGCAGCAGATTATATTTCAGCCGAAACTCGTTCACGAAACATAGGAGTTTTCAAAACATTCCCAATTTGACCGATCATTTTGTCGTTAGACAAAATAAATTTATTTTCTTTAAATTTAAAAGTGTAAAAATTAAGCTCACAAAGCCTTTGGTTTAGACACGTATCAATACAAAGATTAAGTATTAATATAACATTCTTCGCAATGACCATATTTTGACCATATGTGGATAACTGGCGTAAGGTGGACAAGTAATCGTTACGTAATTGAACAAAAGGGGACATGAAATCCAAATTGCAAGTAATAACAAGGCCGGACAACACTGACCTTAGCTCATGCTAAAACTGGACTGACAACTGGCATGAACTAACTACTTTGATTTATTTATGACCTTAGCTGATATAAGTACGATAAAGTGATTTAATAACCATGTCATGCGTGCGTAAGACATCACATTGGACAGGGGCGAGGCAGCTAAACTTGAATTTTGATGTATTTTAAATAAAATTTACCTTGAACCTTCTTCGTAAGTCTATATGCCTTAACGGTGAAAGAAAACATCCTAATGTTGTCGTACTGTTCTGTAAGATGATGATGTTCCTACTAACTCAGGCCACAAAAATCTAATTAAAATACATAGTTTAGTTGCAGTGGGTACAAGTAGTAGTAGTTAGAGTAAGATGCCATTCGAACGGGTGCTCTAGATGGACTACCTCGAGTTTGTTTAAAGTGCTGTATGTAAACAATCTTGAAATTGACTGGAATTACCAACGTCAAAAAGACTGTTCCATCTCACACTGGACAGAGACAAATTCAAAGAGCTTACGGCCAACCTTCAATAATGAAGAGGCACGTTAAGAAGTAGAAGAATGTAAACAATAGTATTTATAATTTTTGTTTCATTTCTATTATAACACTATAAAACCTAATCTAATGTAATTATCGATTTTATTATATATGTCTATTACCAGTGTGGTCGGTGTAGGTTTCGGTCTATTTTAGGAAGCAACATCAGCTAGTCAGGTAAAAGCCAAAACTTAGATAACTTCCTACAAAATAACAGTGACTTAATTGATGACAGTGGTTTTCCTTACCACGTTATATCTATTCTACACTTTTCCTGCTTTTTGAGACGGACAGCGTTGTTGTAACGAGACTATGATGGAAATATGTTTATAATATTTTAAAAGAAAATATATCCATTCTGTCTAAGAGAGATTGAATTCTTAGTTCATAGCAACTTGATTGGTTCGCCTGGATACCCACCCAAGAGAAATTATGCTGTGCATTGGATTCAAATGAAGAAATTTTGCGACAAAGTTTCATTTTAAATTTTATCGAAGAGATTTTAAAGATGTTTATACGGAACAACCGGATTTTAAGGTTTTATTTGGAGTATTGTATAATTATTCGAGCTAAAAACAAATCAAACAATACATAACTTCTGCTTCTGCTTGTATTTCGACCATCAGTAATAAAAAATCGCGGAACAGGAAGTATTGTACTATTAAAACATTATTTAATCTCATTAGATCGTGATTAAAAATAATTTTAATTCTGTCAAGTTATAATTACCAGCTAATAACAGTTAACAACAATATTTCACAAAAAAAAAAATAAATAAACAAAGTATTGGTATATAACCTTCGACATTCAACTTTTGTATTGCACAATTTGAAGTCGTTCAACAAGTAAGTTTTATTTATTACACGAATTAAATTATCCATTATTAAGTAGCGACTGATAAGATGAGAAAGCAACGTGTGCCAAGGCGACAGATGAATGGCAAGTACTTTTACATTGTTAGGGCGAGGGAAGCCGGTAGCAAGGTTATAAACTTGTGATATACTAGTATTATGATAAAACGGCATTAACGAAGTATACGTACGGTAACAGACAATAATTATTCTCTCTGCAGGGTAAATACTTCTTCAAACACAAAAAGACAACATCTTTGAATGATCTCTACACTTGCTGGTGGGTTAGTAATTTCAAATTTATATTCAGATAGTTTTTAGTAACGTTGCACTGTATTCGCCCGGATATACTCACTTAATTCAGTCATGTCGCAAAATCCCTTCTTAGCTTACACCTCGTACGTATAAGCTACCTTCCTTTCTCATCAAGTGATTTTCGATGCTTTGTATTTATTATTTGAGGTGAGATCTTTTAAGTCCAGGTCATGATATTTTCCCTCATCATAAAATACACACAGAAAATATCCAATTAGTATCTGTGAAGTCCCAATAAAATGTTCTAAGAAATTCATTCGTTAATTTATTTGACACTGAATAAAATTATTTCGAAGAACTGACCATGACATTGGGCTAATATTATTTTTGAGTAGGCATTTAATAAATATCATTTTTTTTTAAAAAACCAAAATACTCGACAGTAAATTTATTTACCATATTTATTAATAATATAATAATAATAATATTCTACCACATTCACTCAGCGCCATCTAGCCCCAAATTAAGCAATTATATTTGCTTGTGTTATGGGTACTAAATAACTCATATACCTACTACTTAAATACATTTTTTTTTTTGTAAATACATACATATTATAGATAATTTACACCCAGACACAGAACAAACAATCATGCTCATCACACAAAGATTTGTCCTGGGTGGGAATCGAACACACGACCTCCAGCTTAGCAGTCAGGGTCACTAACCACTAGGCCAACAGGCCTTAAGCTTTTCAATTAAATTTGTTGAGTAATCTCCGACCACTAAAACAACAACATTCAGCAGGAAGGTGTGATTCCCCTTAATTGACGCACTTTCATATGCGTCAGATACAAATACGGGTGCTCTTTGCCATAGTCATGCTTGTCAGCCGGGTTGGTGACCGCAGTAAGGCAATAGTACGCAGGTAACACTGTTGGCTATTTCCTAGTATTCCTCTAATACTTTCAAAATTAGTTAGGGAGATGTTGTTAACCAGAGACTACACAATCATCATTGCAGAATTACAGTGTCTTGGTAACAAATATCAAAACCAAATCGACTTTCCGACATATGATGTTAAAGAACTATTAAGTGCGATGACTAAATAACCGTATGCCATATCATTATGTTAACATGAATAACTGAAAGTACTGCGTAACGATTACGCAATGTATGTAGTTTTTGTTGATTTACACTATAATCCTGTATTGATAAGCAACATAAGGAACTAGGAAATAACGATTTAATATCATGTTTAATATAACTGATAGCGGATCTGAACAATTACATTATCTACATCCGATTTGAAGTAAAGGCTAAATAAAATATTTTTTGTATGTGTTTATAATGCCGGTCATTTTATCACCGCGGGGTTTCTGCGCATTTGTATCAATTTCTACCAGGTTTTTTGTACGAATATTAAATTAATATAGAATTAGTATAGTTTGTTTATTATTCTAATCATTTATAAAACTTATTATGACCATCACAAAAAAGCGGGACACACACCTGCGCATAAGTTTTGCGGTCGAGGTGATGATGTGGATGATGATCTCCACTTGGTACTTACTAGAGATAAATCCCCTTAATGGTATGAATCGCGGAATTTTTGCTAAAGCATCAAAATTTTTTAAAATACATCCTCATCTGTCGCTTGACTTCGACCTTAACTAATCCTTAGTTACCTACTTGTAAAGGACCAAAACATGATTATGCTGATGGAAATTCTCGATGGCTTCATTAAACGTTGCTTTGCTACTCTAAGTTTAATTTAGTAGTTCGCATAGCAGCAGTAATAGCAATGTTGAATTTTTAGAAGTCTTGGTTGAAAAAATAATTGATATTTTATTTTTTAAAGTAGGTAAGAGGTATACTTCTCTTTGGGTCCATTGTTTGAATTCGCCGGTATAAAGTGTGACTACAGTTAACCACACAACATAATATATTGTGTTTCCACCTCACAATGCATTTCAGCTACTTACTAACTTACTGTTATGGTCTCGATGTATCTAGTTAATGATCTTATGCATACAAATAAAATAAATCCCACAGAAAGATCATCTAAAGCAAAAGTAAAGCAATAAAATTACGCTGATCTTTGCTAGTAAGTAAATAAAGGTAGTTTAAGTTTTAAGTCAATTCAAAGGTTGTCTAGAAGAGATCACTGTTGGCGACACGACCGCTCATTTTCACTAATAATATACTGTTCTGTTATTTGTTTTGTAATATGTGATGTCGATGTGCATTGAAGAATATTCTATTCGATACTTAACAAAAGCTTAATAATCTTTTTATTAAGCTTTTGTTAATGACTTGTTTTCAGGCAAATCCAGCTATATTTTCATATTGTTATTATTATTAGTGGAAATTTTTTTTATTGCTTGCTGTTCACGTCAAAATTTTATATACCGTTTTTAATAGAGGCAGTTTGACTGTTGCATTCTGAGCGATGAAAATCTTGCCTTCTTGCATATTTTATAGCTAATACGAAGCTGATGAGTGTTTAAATGCGTCAATCTCAGGAATAACGGTTGACATAAATGTTTTATATATTATCTTTATTTACTATTCCGTATTTACCTAATGAGGAAGTAAATTAAACCACCATAAATGAAAATATCTTGTTATTATTTTTATCATTTAGACGGATACGGAATTGTTTTATTGAGTTCATTTAAATTGCATTCGTTAACAGTTATTAATTCAGCATGTTAGTGGCTACGTAGGTACCAGTCACGCCCTGTGCTTATCTACTGCAGTACCGTGGAGCTATGAACTTGAGATGTGAGTCTGCGATTACTTCGTCGTCTATTCTATAATATAATTGTTACCATGGACGCGAACTTGAACGCTTTCATGATCAAAACACATTACACCGTCTCAATGTCAATTGTCAACTTTCTCTTTTTGTAACTATCTTAATAGGCCAGGACATTTCAACTCTAAAGATTTCTTGAGCCCTGATTTTGTTATATTTTGACTATGTATAAAAATGTTATCCGATTGTGAGAAAATCTATAAATTCATTGAATAACAGCTTTAATTATAACCAGATGGTATAAGGACATTAATAAATTACGTAGCGTTATTATAATATCTTTCTCAAATAGCCCTATAATATACCTTTGAGTTGTAAAGCACTTTGCGTCTAATAATTACGTACTTTCTCAACAGGCAATAGTTAGTGTTTAATAATCTATAGTAAATACCCTATACTTGGCCATTGTATTTATTCTAGATCTGACAAGGTGATAATATCAATCACAAATGTGTGTCAATATTACACTGAAGTATTTGGAATATATGAATAGAACGAGGTGAACGAGCTATTGATAGTTCAGTGATACGTGAGCGAAGTTAACAACACACTGTCTATTATGTAATAGCATAATAACGTGTTATAATACAATTTGCCTCCAATTTGAGAATAATCGTCTATTGCTATAAGTATTAATTACATTATTCATAGAATACACACTGCTGTTAAGAGCGGATATTTATAAATATTATCAATTTGTTACGTGTTGCATTAATACTAGATATTCTATACTTTTTAACTATTCTCTGTAGAATATAAACTTTAACATCAACTGCATGTACCTAATCAACGCTTACACTACTGATCGAGCAAATCGTTAGTCCATCTGAAAAGCTAGAGCTACTGCAAGCTTTGATAATACGAGTACTTAGACCGACTTCGTCTTTTGTATATTTTTTTTAATTCCCCAATCCAGTTATACGGAATAACCAAGGTTCACCTTGAGCTCAGATACACGGATACATAAAACTTGATTTTGAGTGACCCAGTTTCCGAAGAGTCGTACCTATATCATAGGTAGACACAACTATATATATAGAATTTATACTCGAACATAATATGTAAAACTGTTTTTTATAGATTCAATACTGTTTTTAATAGATTAATTAATACAAAATTGAAACTTTAAAAACAGTTGGAAAAATGCTACAAAGTGAAGCTAAGAAATAACCGTTAAAGGCTACAGCGGTGTTTTTACACCTGTGTGGTTTGATTTTGTACCTGTATTTTGTTTCATTTAAACGTAGCGCCTTGAGATTTAGTATGTGCTCCTAAGTCCACAGTAGCCCTCGAATACGCTGGGACTCTGGGAGAGAGATTGTGCGCATGCGCTGGTCTTGATATACGTCCACTCACACTCGCAACCTGGGTGTTTTAGTCATAGTGGGGTATACTGAACTATAGTGTAAGTAGAATATTATTTATGTTTTATGCTTAGTTTGTGTAATTATCAGAGGTCGAAATTAGGTAGAGTTTAGATTTATGTACATCATCGAAATGTTGATATTAATATAGATCTTTCCGGGATTTTTAATAGACAATCCCGTGTGGCCAACAATATTATTTAAATAATAATAAAAAACTCAAAGATAGATAAGACAAATAAAACAAAGATTGGTACAATTTATATTAGTATTTACATTAATTCGCAATACAGATTATTAATACAATAAATACCAGTAAGTACGAGCAAATTCTGATACCAACTTATATACTTCGCCTTTTTTATAAATACAAGCAAACTTTTTCTTTTGTTCTCACAAGCTATGTTGTGCGAACTACAACAGTGGTGAAGGCGACATCACGCGTGTGCGCTGGAACTTTGCAATCTCGGACATCCGATGTTGTTGATGTAAGTTTGGCAACGTCGCGCCCACAGTATTAAAATTGTGTAATAGTAAATAACTTTTTTATTTATAAAATCAAATATTATTTTTTCTCTTTAAAATTAATCTCGGGCTTTAAGACATATCCACTTTATTATATCATTGTATAAAATCAGTGTAAGTACATAAATAACTCTACCTAATTCCAACCTCTGGTAATTATATTTGTACGTTATTTTTATTACAAATTATTCATCTAGTATGGGATTGAAAGATAGAAGATGTACTACTAAATTTCAGGTTTATTATTAGCACAAAGATAAATAACATGCCAAATTAAAGACTTATTTGTAACTAGTTGCGCCGTGCGGCTTCACTCGCGCAGAAAATAGCATGTGTTTAATTAATGTACCTCGGTAACCATACCGATTCTTGGGATAAAAAGTATTTATGTCCGTCTACGGCACCGAATCTTAGTACATACTACTTTTCATCAAAATCGGTTCAGCCGCTTAGACGCTAACAAACACACTTTCGCATTAATTATAATATAATAATATCACAACAAAAATATTAGTAGGATTATAAAAGAGATTATTATTAAAAACTGATTAAAACACATAAGATTATTCTTTTGATTTATTCCCAACCAGTACCACATTCTAATACCATTTGGTATTTCTTTTTAATTTCATTATTTTGTATTCCTAACCAGTACCACTTTTTAAAACAATTAAATTAAATGGAGATGTATTCCTAACGAGTACCAAAACATGCCTTTTTGTACAGTCAGCTTACAAAATAACCTTTTGTTTCTTGTAGGGTGCTTTATATCAACCAATACTAATGGTGGCGTATAATTTACTAAATGTAAATATGCTAGTTATACCAATTATTTATTGTTAACAGAATGTACGTAATAATGATCGTATATTTTTAATAAATGATACCTACTATTTAATTGAACCTTGTTACGATTATTGTTTCCAAATAAATCTAGCAGCAAAGTTCAAGACACTTGTTTTTATGTATCAAGTACGGTCAGTGAAAATGATTTTTTCTGAAGTGTTTTATTTTTCAAAACCAGTTTAATCAAATTAATATTAAAAACAAGTAAATGTAAATAATAATAATTTATTTGGTGTGAATCAATAACAATCAGTCCAATTTCATCATTTTCAATCTACCATTATAATTTAGTTTCTATACCTAATAAGAAACAGTTAAATTTTTTTGGAAAATAAATCACATGTTGTTAATCAGGCCAATTATATATTATAACAATAGCTGGTCGTATATCCTATAATTCTTACCAATAAATTAAATTATTAACTAAAATTATTATTATTAATTAGAAAATATCACAGACAATCAACTATCAACAAAGTATAATTAAGTTCCTACCTAGTAAATAAACAGTTAAATTTTCGGCAAATAAATCACATATTAATAATTTACTTTAAATTATCACAGAATCAACGATCACATTAGCGTGTATAATAAAGATTCTACCTAGTAATAAGTTTTTGACAAAGAAATCACATTGATTATAAACTTCAATAAGAACTACTGTCTTGAACGTTAGCAGCAACGTTCAAGACAGTAGTTTATTTGGAAACAATAATCGTAACAAAGTTCAATTAAATAGTAGGTATCATTTATTAGAAATATACGATCATTATTACGTGCATTCTGTAAACAATAAATAATTGGTATAACTAGCATATTTACATTTAATAAATTATACGCCACCATTGGTATCGGTTGATATAAAGCAGTCTACAAGAAACAAAAGGTTATTTTGTAAGCTGACTGTACTAAAAGTCATGTTTTGGTACTCGTTAGGAATACATCTCCATTTAATTTAATTGTTTTAAAAAGTGGTACTGGTTAGGAGTACAAAATAATTATATTAAAAAGAAATACCAAATGGTTTTAGAATGTGGTACTGGTTGGGAATAGATCATTCAATGTCTATGATTTTGATCATACACTACATTTGAAACTTAAGTTGCGTTATTTTTATAGTAAATTAACTGTAAGCATTATGGATACTTATTTTTTAAGCAGCTTTCACCTAATTCTAACATTTGTATAGATAATATTTTTAAAATGTAGCTCCGATTATATGATAAAAATTGAAGTCCACGAAATATGACACTAAATTGCGACGTTGCCCTTCATGACGCGTAAACCCTCATAAAACGGGTACTAAAACCTTTACGCATTGTCACTGGTAGTAAGAAACCGTTGACTGGTACAGGTACAAGTTAAGATACGGAATGTCTTGTCTTCTTGATGTGATCATTATTTGTCAAATAGAGTTACAGATTTGATCGAATCAGAGGCCCTAGACAAGTGTCAAAGTTTTCTATTCTATTCGTAGAATAGATAAAAAATGTATGAGATTGACATAACCGTTGGCGTTAGCATACGTCAAACTAATACATTTTTTAATCTATTCTATGAATAGAATAGAAATCTATAACACTTGTCTAGAGCCTCAGGTCCGACGACATTGAGTACTTATTATATAAATGTTTTATGTTATCGATTGCGTCGATCTTAAAACTTTGGCTTCAGGAGAAAATTTAATTTAGTTAAGAATATCCTTTGTTTTCAATTATTTACGATTGATTTTGGCGTAGCGCAAACTCAGATCTTTGTTCACCACAATTTTATAATATGTCTGTTTTCATGGCTCTAGTTGCCGTTTATGTAAAAGTATGTTAAAATTTTTATGGAATGTGGTCGACTATTAATCGTAACCAAAGTTACGGCACTATAAGATTGAATCAGTTCTGTATGGACGGACACCTGGAGCTCGAACATTGTGTACATTCTTTCAAATAAGTCCGATACCATTAAAGGCAAATTGTAAAATATATAGCAGTCTGTCTGTATCGTGGCTTTGTCGTATGCTACATAATATAATTACATTTGAAAAACCGCGGAAGTTAATATTTATATCAACCGGTGACTGACTAATGTTAAGTTTATTATATTATATATAATTTTCATATATTATATATTATTGTTATTGTCTTTTCTTGAGCAGGACTAAAATAAGTGGGCTAACCGGTATAATAATATTATTTTTATTGTAAAGAATACATTTCAGGAGACAAAAAAACTGATAAAAAATTATAATGCCGAAATAAATGCAAAGTGGATCTCCTAGCATCCAGCATAACATTTTGTCAGTGACTGTTATTCGAGTTTGTTAGTAGCTAGCTTAGCTTTTATAGATGACCAGCTTTCCACGGCGCAGTCTCACGCACGTCTTTGCTTACTGCTCTGCTCCCGTTGTCAGTAGAGTGATGTTACATAGTCTATAACCTTCCTCAAGAACTGGGTTATCTTACGGAATTTTCAAATCCGACTGATAGTTCCAAAGATTAGCGTGTTCAGACAAACGAACTCTTACGCTTTATTTAATAGAATAGATTAGGAATTTGTTTTACATGCGGAATGTAGAATTAATGCTAAATCATCTCCTATTATAGAAATTTCGTAGTTTGCCAAACTGCATACATTCGGTTGAAAAATATTTAGCGTTATATGTTCTACTTGCCTGTATATCGTGTTGTACATCCGATCAATGTCAATCCAATTAAAGAAATTACAAAATGGAGAAATTAATATTATTATGTTTAAAAACCTTCAAAAATCAAGTTTATGTTCTTGAATGATATCATACATTTTATAAAAGAAGTAACCGAAATATAAAATTTAATAACTTTTATTATATATTTATTACGATACGTTTACGTTTGTACACATTATAATTTACTTATTATGTAACGTAACACTTTAAGGGTCAATTTGCAACGAATAATTAAGGCAACTCGACAGTCGGTAGAGTAACTTTCAACCCATCCCCGGCAAGTTTTGAGTAGGTTGGCGGTCCAATCGCACTCCATCATGTCGGCTACAATGATTGATATTTGGTTAAGAAGAGACCTTTGACCTACATCTGTTTCTATTTCAAAAAATTGATTTTAGTTCAAGTCTTCTTCTAACATGCCTTCTGTAGTATAGTATAATGTATTTTTTTTATGTATATGGATATGTATGTCTATTTTTTGGCACACTCTACAACCTAATTGCCTTGATGGATTTTAATATATGAGGTATCATTAGATTCGTATTGATTTTAGGAGTGACATAGGGTAGGTATATACAATTTTAATGGTGAGCTATGGCACCAATACCACCATCAATGAACTAGCATTTAAATCGCTTATACCAAAAATAGATTTTAACAAGTGGCATAATATAGAATGTGAAGTATATTATTATAACCTCTCAGACTATGTAGGTGTAATTTAATGCGACATGTGCATGTACATAATGAGGCTAGTTTAAAGGAAATAGGCTAGTGGATACAGAGCCGGCAGTCTCGTGGTCACAACAAGGACCCCTGCACCTTCCGGTCACGATATTATATTGCGAATTTATTTCCGACGTGGACCACTAACAGTTTATCACCAATCGCCTTACAATTTATAGATCTTTGCAGTCGGTAGTTTCGTCCAAACGATAATAGATACTATTATTTAGTTTCGTAAGACTCGCTCAAATAAACTGTAGCATTCAATATCTTTCGGTTTTTACAATTGAAATTGTTTCATTAATTTATTGAATGCTTTTATTTGGCAGCGATTAATATTAGATTTTTATCCAACCTATTGTATTTGATTTTCAAGTAATAATCAATTGATCAAAACGCAAGCAATAGAATATATAATAAGGTAACATAATCACAACCCTTATTGAGATGCTCCAATGACTAAGGAACAATTAGATATAACCTTATCTATCGTAATCGCGGCTCTAAAAAAGCAAATAATACAAATTGCAGCAATTTAACAATAAAGTTGAACGTAGCAATTGCCTTGACCCAAGCAATAGGCTGGCAGGCGTGAGCGGCAGTCAGGAAATATATATAATATTATGTATATACTTACTGGCTGTACCAGTTTGTTCCTCTCATAACTATAAACAGGACATTATTTAGGCAATTATTCAGATAATATTATAGACATGTGTATGCATCTAATCTAATTATCATTAATTTTGACAGTAGGTACTTACTTGCTGTTTTGATGAGTGTCGTGAGTTCTATTTTTAACCGAAGACTAATATTTTATGTTTCTGTCGTTTTCTTTGGTGCATGTGAGAATCGCCTTTAAAAATCGACAAAAAATACAGTTATTTTAAAATACCGTCTTTTCTAATGATAACTGTACAATACTCACTTTTATAATAAAATTGTAAATATGTGTTAAAATGGGTTATTCACAAGTGTACAGCTATTTTCTCATGATCTTATCTTGAATTAATTTTGCATGGACTTTTAACTCATATTATTATATTTAAATTATTAATTGTTGTTGGTTTACAAACATTGAATGGAGTCTATTGCACTTCCGACGAAGTTGTAGAACTAGTTATGGGTCGGGAAACAGCAAGTGCTTTCAATAACACGATCTTTTCGGTTCGCGTCAATTTCATCTTATAGGTATTTCATTAAAACCTTTGTGATTTATTTCTATTACCAGCTTGAAGTGTTAGGAGTAATACCTATACTTTATCCTTGCCTCAATCTATAGCAATTTACATGTAGGTAATGCTACAATTTTATTACTACTTTTGATTTATTATAAATATTTAGTCGTTCAACCTACGATATGTATGTAGTTAGAGGTACGTTATGTTCGCGTGCGGATACAACGTCTCATATACAAAAGAGATAATTATGCTGTCCACAGAGTATTCATCTCTGCAGCAAGTCGCTCCTTGAGTTACGCTCATCATGACATGTTTCAAAAGAAATTACGTACTGGTGTACAATTATGCAATAGATTGATATGTTGCCTACGCTTTTATGACTAGACTGTAGTAATATTTTGTTCACGCCTCTAGATTCATAGCGAATTTTATGGTTAAACGTACGGCAGCCTTACGCCCTAGGGCACAGAACAATCTGAATGTAGTTTAGAAAATAGTTGCTCAGCTAAACTCACTTCAAAAAATGAATTTAACCTCGTAGATCTATCATTTCGCGTGTTAGAAACGTAACCATGCAAGATTTGAATTAATGTCTGCGGTTTCATTTAAAACGAAACATTGACCTATGACGCCTAACAAGCCTATGACATTGATTATTTTATAAGTCGGAAATTTATTAACTCAATCTTATAATAATTACCGTTTTGGTCGATAGAGACAATCAATTAGCAAGCCAGCCGGGGGCTATAGACGCTGACGTTAAAATATACCGGTCAAACATTCCGAAACTCGACTCTTCACACTTGTTAAGGCATATACGAGTTTCATTCCCTAACATAAAGTAAAAAAAATATAACATTATCTACAAGTTGGTATTAGTGAAGAGATTGAGTTACCGCGTTTTTGTAGCAGCTTCTTGTAGAGCGACATAATTATAGGTCTGATTAAATATATTTGAAGGTAACATCGAAAAAACACCTTTATCAGTGTTTTTTTTGTACCAACAATTCCGTCAATGGTTTGCGTGTACAATTCAATAAAAAGTACTGTAGAAAAAGTTTGTAGGTATATTCTTCTCTACATTTGTCAGAAAATCAAAATAAATGAGATGATTTATAGCACTTGGGTTTTATTGTACATTTGATGTTAATTTTTCGTTGGAATGGGGACAACGACCCAGTAGCCCACTTAATTGTAAATGGTAACTGCTACTTATGAATCTCGTAACAATTACGGGCGCAGATGGCCTTGAGAGCTATTTAGGCCTTGGTTCCTGTTCTGCCGCTGTCACATTATTAAAAAGAAAAAAGTTGTTCTTGCTGCTAACGCTCTATGTGACTTGGTGGCCACATAAAGTTCTACCCAGAGGCTAACTCTACCCTGGTAGTATTACCGAGGTTGCAGTTCTCTATAGGTTGAACGTGCCTACGTCACCAATCAGCTTATCCCAATTTGACTAAGAATACTTTTAATATCATCTTAATTATTATGCTTATGCTTATATTTCTAATGGCGCCAAATTTGTAAAACAATAATAATTAAAAGTTTACATAGTCATACTAAACAGATCTATCATTTAAAGAGACATGAGCTGGGTTTCTATTATTTGCCATTTTATGAGAATTGAAGCATTATTTTTTGAAAGACCTTAAAGCATTACGTTTTTATACGACTCTGTGTCTACATCCTTAAATTCATACTTATATAAATGCGAAAGTAACTATGTCTGTTTGTTACGCTTTCACGCCTAAACCACTGAACCGATTTTGATGAAATTTGGTATATAGATAGAGTAGACCTCTGGGAACAACATAGGCATATCTTTTATCGCGAAAAAGGTGTTGAATTAGGGTATGAAAGTTTATATGAAAAATCGACAATGTAAGTACTTATAATTAGAGGTATAACCGATATTCACGCGGGCAGAGCTTCGGGCAACAGGTAGTTGATCATAATTGTCTAAGCTTCGTATTTGCAGCTTTGTGTTTTGAATTATATTTTATGCTCACCTGCTTTAAAGTTCAAGTTAACTATGTCATATTATACTTCAAGTATAATTCTATACTTGAAGTATAATTTAAAAAAAAATATTATTAGATTTTTTTTAGTTTTTAGAACGTAAAGTCGGTTTACAAAACTGAAAGTCTAGGTCACGCAAGATTAGGTACGCCTTCAATAAATAATCTTGACTACAAAGTATCTATATATTAGGAAATAAGTAGCCACATAATAAATTTAATATTGAGTAGACCGGTTAGACAAATTGAGTTTCAGATATACGCGTAATAATAAACATTGAGTGAATTTGCATCTAATATAGAACCACCCACGGTACGAAAACTATCGACTAATGAATTCTACTATGATAAATTTTTAAGCTTTAATATTAACCAACTTCAAAAAGGAGGCGGTTTTCAATTTGGGTCGTAAGTTTTTATTCTAATTACATTGTTTGTACATAATCTAGAGGATTTTAAGCAATTGGTTTAACTGCTGTAAGTGTACCGAGATTTACAACTTATTAGCTTTAAACAAAAAGACGTTTGAACGTTGACTTTCATCTATTTAGTAGGTACCCATAGATGTTGAAGAAGATAGAGTAAAACACGACTTACGACGACTAGCAAGGTGCCCAGTACCGCCAATTTGTACTAAGCTAACCACCAACAACGCCATAAACAATTGCAACAAATAATATATATATATTCTTAAAAACAAAAAGCCCGCCTGCCTAAACCAATAAAAAATGAAACCCATTTTTTTTCTCGTCCTGACGCTACATTGAAATTTTATATTCCATAGGTCACTCCCACAATCAATACTAATCTAATGAAACCTTATACGTTAAATTCCATCAAGCCATTTAGGCTGTAGGGGCGTGCCAAAGAAATAGACATACATACTCACATACATACATATAAACATACATACATACGCTCGCAAAACATTACCCTCCTTAACTTGGCTAAATAATTTGGGCAAAAAACATAATAACAGTACTTATGCAATTAACAAAAATTTTATAGTTGTTAGTGCTGTCATGTGCTTATTAGATTGACTTCCTTCTCCCAAATTGTGACAAGTTAAAAAAAATTGTCATTCATAAAGATTAATGTATAATTAAAACAAAATTGTTGTCTTTTCTTTCTAACTGAGAATAAATGTTTCATTCAAGCGGGCGTTAACTTTAGTTTTTAGCACCAATTTACTTCGTTCCGGATTGAAACGTACTTGAGTTCATTATTAGTGATGAAGTCTTTGTATGGATTTATTACGGTAGGTACTTGAAGGTCTGCCGATTAATTGATTGAATTATTACTGAAATAACTGGACAATTTACTTAATTATCATAAAAAGTATGAAACCCTGTTGTTGTAATTAAATTACTAGTCTGTAAGTGTAAGAACATTATAAACGTTCATAATTGGTATAAAATGTTGTCGAAGGGCTTGTTTAGATAATTAAAAGCTATTACATAATTGATTATTAATTAACTACGAGTCTATGATGATATGCAAAATGTAAGCAGGTTGTGTACAAACCCTGGTTCACTCAGACTCGAAACAAATTTTGGTCCCATGTGGAGATCGAACCCACTATCTCGTGCATAGCAGTTGCTTGTGCTCCCACGGCACGACAGAGTGAGTCATTATATGTATTCCCTTTTAATTTCAGAAATCGTATAAAAAAGATTGTTCGAAAAATGTTTGAATTAGAAAGTATTTATTTTAATAGCTCTTACCTTGATGCGTTTATTGGAGCAGTCAAACTACGTAAATAGTGTAGGTACCTAAAGGGCATTACGTCATTTAGTTAGTAGCCAAATTAGTAACTAAATAATATTAAGTGATTGCATATTCCATCTATGAATAGAATCTGTTGTACGATTGCAGAAAATGATTAAATTTCTACATTAATTAGTTATTTGAATTATACAATAATCTCTATAATAATGTTTACGCTTCCATGTCTCATGTTTATTTACTTAAAGAACACTTGTGGAAAGCGCGTAAATTATTTGATCTTGTGGTGCCTTGTCATTTTCTAATTGAAGATAATATTGGATTTTCCAGAATCAGTTAACGTGCGTTTGTTTTGGTTTGTAACAACGATGATAGAGTCGGTATTTAAAATTAACAGCGCTTCTAGTATTAACGCTGTGAATTTAATTTTAAGTTGTCAGTAATGCGAGACAAATCACGATATCATTATATTGATCCGTCATTCTATGCATGGCTAATTGTAAATTTAGCGGAAGGTTCACAATGTCTCGTAGTTTTATTTTTAACAATCAATCCTATGCTATATCCTACTATTAATCATATACTATGCTACAATTAGATATATTATAGTCAAGAAGGATGTAAAGGTCACTTTTCTGTTTCTAAGAATTGTTCAAAGATCCTACAAGTATTAGCTTCATATTTATACTTAATTATGTGACATGATGTCAACGTATTTGTAAATCAAATATTCAAACATATCCGGCATCTTTATTGACGGAAATATCTCTAGGGGTATGTGTCTCATTTTTTTTATATTATAGCCTACCAAACTGACTCCACCCCGCCTGATGGTAAGCAGTCAGTGGAATCCAGAAGTGGCAGCCACTATACCAAAAGTCATCGTCTTAAACTGCTGGTATGTTGGCCTCCACTATGGCGGCTGGAATGGGGCTAGGGGAAAGGAATGAGGGAGGTGAGGAAAAAGGAAAGGGGGAAATTGGGCCTCCGGCGCTCTCACTCACCGAACGAAACGCAGTAGTAAGGATACTACTACTCTTAAGTCGATCTTCTATGAGAGGGTAGTACTTCCCCGGACGCGGACGATCCTGCCCATTCATGCTGAAATCAGCGTGGATCTACTACCGTATTATATTTTTTATTTAAGTAGATTATACTCAAATATACTTGTATGGTACCTATGTTAAATGTTCCAAAGTCTTTACATTTAGCACACTTCCTGTCTCTTTTTTTTAAGTAAATTTTATTACTTCTGTTGGTTCTATTCATCAAGAATAAGGAAGAACTGTAGACTGTAATAACCACGAACAATCATTATACCAGTAGCGGTTTAGTAAAGGTTAGCCTGTAATAACCACTAACAATCATTATACCAGTAGCTGTTTAGTGAAGTTTCCAGGAAAGTATAAAATCTAACTATTCATGTAAGGTTGTGGAGAAACGAAATTGTGAATGACCAAAGAAATGCTTTATTATTAATTACGGATTGTTACTAATTTATTTTAGACAAATCTTCTTATAGGTACGTTAGGTAGGTTTAATAGTCTTAACCACCACCAATCCAAATAGACTACCTTTGACTTATATAGACTTTGAACTAACATAAAACAAAAATATACAAAATAGGATAGAAATCCGTGACAATAGAACTTGGAGTCAAGCAATATATCGATAGTATGTATGGATAGTTTCATTAACATCTTAGTTAGTACGGAACTGCAGTTGTAATCAATTGTGACTATTTGATATCACGATATTTTTATATTCACATACCTAACTATACAGTGCAAACATTTAACAATGGTTCATGTTCCTTATTCCATTTCTTTTTCCGTTTTCTAACAATTACACCTATATACTATTTTCCTAAACTTTTAGTGATATATTACTCTAAACAACTTAAAATCTTGAGATTGTTGAAAACCTTTGATTAAATCTGACACCGTTTCTGTAAATAATGATCCAATAATGCTAGGAGAGATTACATAAAACGTCGTGATAGCATAATGGTTAAATTATCTAACTTTTATACATTACATGTGGATTTCAAACTGATCGTGTACTTACCAATAACCATTTTAAATTCATGTGTACTTCTCAAGGTTACCTTGGATATTACCAAGGAGCAAAAACATCGTGAGAAAACTCAAAGTAAGTATAACAAAAATATAAGACAGTAGCTTCTAAGGGTCGAAGTACAATGGTGTGATAAAATATAAACACAACATATTATGATAACATACATAAGATATCATTTATTATATCATAAATTATAAACTACAAAAACATTCACAAATGCAAATTTCTAACTAACTGAATCTGTCTGTAGGCATACGTATAGTGCGGTCGCGGTCGTCGTCGCAAGTTTATGCCAGTGTTGTACAACAGTTGCCTTGGCCAAAGTCAAGGCTGCTACGTAACGTCCCGAATCACGTAGACACTGACGCGGCGACGCTGTCAGTGGTTGCAGCTCGCCGCACCGCCGCGCCGCCGCGGCCGCCGCGCTGCTTGCCGTTGCCCGCGCACACAATGTCGAAGGTGAAAGTCAAGGCCACACGTAACACTGATCTAATGGACACCATACACATTATATAAAAGTAATTAAACAATTTTCAATAAAAGGCTCGATTCTAAGCAATTTAAACAATTGTTCAGTCAGTCATAAATTTGCACGCTTCTTTATTTTATTGTTTTAAAATCAATGGATTTCTAAATATAGATTTAGATACAATATTTTTGTTTGTTGTGTTATATTCTATGAAACAAGGAAATGATTGTAATTGTTTTATAGATTGTTGTTAACTATGTTATTTACGTAAAGGGAAATAAATATTTGATAATGATTTGTTTATCTTTTAATTCTTATAAGCATAAGTGCATAGGTTAAGAAATTATTCGACCTGTTTTTTAAAATACCACTTAAGTCTTTAGTAATCTTATGATAAATTATCATAATTAAATTTGAACAATACTCGGTTGTTATGTAATCCGTCAATGTAACCATTAGTTACGGTTTAATCTACTACAAATCAAAAAGATAATGATCACTAGGTACTGTCCGTGCTTAGTGGAATAAACTTAAACCAATTTTCATAATTAATGGCGAATAATTAGGTGATAAAAAGCTCCAAAACGGACGTCGACTGACTAGATTGAAAGGTCGCAACTTGTGAGGCGAAATTCTTAATAACTACCACAGTTTTCTAGGACTATAAGCAGTGAATTTTCCGAAAGATTTTTTGATTGTTAATTGGACAAAGCTTGTTAATATTGATACCCGATAGTAACCGCTAACCGTCCAGGCACCGCTACCGGCTACAGTTAATAGTGTTGACACTTGCGCCTGTGTCAGCCACAATCAATGCCACAATGGAAAAAGGGTAACGCTATACTTGTACCAGAGATAGAATTTGTATTGCAGTTAAGGCGAGGTATTCCTGGAGATAGGCACTCGATGGTAGTATAAACGCTAGCCCAGCCTTCGCCAATACAGTACGACGTATTTATCTACGATCATCATACGATGACAGCGGCACAGGCCCGGCGCGACGTCACGCGTTGACAGTTTGCGCACCGCAAGCTCCGTATTGTAAAGCTTGTGCCGCGCCATAATGCAGACACATACAGTAGGTATATTTTTTAACATGATTTATAAAAATCAGTATTTTGCTACAATGTTGTGTGCAATTTAATGTAGGCTTATTAAACATAAAATGAAGGTGTAGTGGTGGTATTAAATAATCTTGTCGAAGTAACAATAAAATGTTGGATAAACGTTACATACTAAAGTTTATTTTTTTATTTTATTCTTGATTATTGAACATCATGCACGAAAGTACAAAGGTGGAATTTTTTAGCAATCGGTTTAGGGTTAAGTTCAGGAATCAAAATCTGAGATAGAAGCCAAAAGAGACAAATCTTTGGAGACCACGTACTTGATTTTAAAATATGAAAATTGTTTAATATAATTTAGGGCTTGTTTCACAATTTAAATCATTCATCAATTGACAGTTAAATAGTTGATGATTAAGAAAATAATAAAATAAATCAAATAACAAACACTTGTCTCAATAATCATTAACATAGTAACAACTAGACGTCGGTCTAATACAAAAATCAAGCATAAAGTGTCACACCTTCACCTATATAAACCTCATCCAAATCTACTTCGAATTTTGCATAAACATTTTTTTCCAGAATTGATGGAAGATGTGTTCCGTATTTTATTAAAATTTATCCTATATAGGGGCTAGAAAGGAAAAAAGTTAATTTTGGGGATGATTTGCTTCGAAGTTGATATCAATACACCTTAATGCTTTTGATTTGCAACAACCTCTTTGGTTCGGTGGTACTGTGTATGGACTACCACGCAGAGGCCGCGGGTTCGATTCCCACTCTGTGCAAATATTTGTGTGCATGAACATGTCAATTTGCATTGGTCTGGGTGTTTCTATGTTTATTATGTATGTATTTACAAAAAAAAAAAGTATTTAAGTATGTATATCCGCATTCTAGATCTCATAACACAAGCTATATTATATGCGTTGTGTGTAGTTGTTGAAATATTATTATTATTATTATTTAAAAAATTTCATTTTGACACATGTTTGAAAACTCAATCAACCTTCGTCAAATGAAGTTGCTATAGTTATTTTTGGATAGCAATTTTCTAAGAGAGACATTGTAATTAATGTGTTTAAGAAAATTTTCGCCACCAGTTAGTAGACAGCGCTATCAAAAGAAATATTTTTCCTTGCTCATTTCGCAAATTTTAATGTTTAATTTACAAAATGGATAATTCACATGCTTAAGAAGAAAAGAAAATTACTGAAAAGATTTTTAATTTGGTGCCCACCAGGTGGCAGCACCGATGGCCAACTGTGACAGTTGAAGTGGTGCCAGCTGGTGGCGAAGTTTCCTAAACATCCTCATTGAGTACTATGATAACAATACACAATCATTGCATAGAATAATTGAAATCCGTCTCTCATACGGTAAATTACAGTACCCACTTTTGTTTTGCTACGGCGAGGATAGATACTTCACTTTTGTACCCCAGTAATATAAACATAGTAGTATCTGCTAGTAGTAGCTAGTAGTAAGTTTTTATTCTACCGTGTAATGATTAAGAAAGGAGAGGATAATCATCTGCTATATTTTCATTTGTCGTTTAGCCAGTTTTTGTTGTTTCCGAAAAAAAAAAGAGTTATATTAGGAACAATCAGGCGCAGCTTACAGCGGCCAGTTACATATACTTGCAAGATGCGATAGGGACAGGACTAAATTCTTAAGGTAACGGACGTAGACTTAAAGAAAAGTTGTATGTGGCATGCTCCAGACTAAGCTAGAGTAGCCTGGTTATAGTAAAAACAAAATTTTTATATATTTAGATAAAAGCAAAAGTTCACTTACTCAATCATCACGAAATTTCAGAAAATACCATTGCTAGAAGTCTCAAATTTTGCATGAGGGTTCCTTATAGGACATAGGTGCTTACTGAAACGAGATTTTGCGAAGGGGGTTTAAAGGGATGACAAAGTTTGTATAAAATTTCTATAGTTTTTTTATTCATCATCATCATCATCATCAGCCTACGGCAGTCCACTGCTGGACATAAGCCTCTTCCAAGGCGCGCCATCTTGCCGGATTCACGGCTGTTTGCATCCAGTTTCTGCCAGCCACCCGTTGTAAATCGTCGCTCCATCTAGCGGTAGGGCCACACTTCGTTTCCCTGTACTCGGTGTCCACTCCAGAATCTTACAGCTCCAGCGATTGTTTGATCTGCGACAAATATGACCAGCCCATTGCCACTTCAGATTGCTAACTCGGAAAGCTATATCGGTAACTTTAGTTCGCCGTCGAATCTCCTCGTTAAGGATTTTGTCGATTAGACGAACGCCAAGCATAGCTCTTTCTAAAGCCCTCTGAGTGACTTTCAACTTATGTATCAGTTCATTTATGCGTGTCCACGTTTCAGCACCATAGGTCATTGTAGGTAGGATGCGTTGGTCAAACACCTTGGTATTTAGGGTTTGCGGTATGGGCGACGTAAAGACTTGACGGAGTTTGTGGAACGCTGCCCAACCCAACTGAATCCTCCTGTCGATTTCCCCTTCGAAGTTGTTTTTACCTAGTTGTAGTTGTTTTTTTATTAGGATTTACAAATTACTAAAAAATACTAATTTTTTATTACTTAGAAATTTCATTTCATTTCATTATTAAGTGGGAAAATAGAAGTCGCAAGTTTGTGTGAAATTTCGCCAGTTTTACTGGTAGCGGGTAAATAGATTTAAATGGGATTCACCATAATGACAGATTATACTGATATTTATTACTGATACACACATAAATTATTACGCGAACGATGTCGCGGGCAACACCTAGTCACAACAACAGTATTTATACATTTTTTAAATAGTTTGATCGATTATTTTAAATTTTAAGTTCTTAACAATTCACATAACTATTTGCAAATGATAAAACAATAGCCTACTTACTAGTATAGAATAGAATAGGATAATAATAACATTCAAAATAAGTAATAATTAGTGATTTAGAAATAAAAGGGCCATTATATTTTCATTATTTTCTTAATTTTTGCTCATTTTAATGTTTCTTACTGTCATTCCTCTAATTTGTGGAGGATATATTATAATTTCAGGCAAAAGTCTGTACATATAAAATTAAATAATTTTTTATTCCATTTTTCTTGTCAAAATTTATGATTTCACCTGCGTCTTAGCTCTGCTCCCGTCGCCAGTAGCGTGATGTTACATAGCCTACAAGCTTCCTCGAGAACTGGGCTATCATACGCAAATAAATTCTAGAGATTAGCGCGTTCAAACGAACAAACAAACAAACTCTTCCGCTTTATATAATAGTATTGATTTAGGATTTTATTGACAGTAATTGTACTCGTACGAACTTGTAATACAAAGTCCAAACGTGACGTCATAATTACATGTAATTAACTTACTGCAACATTTCTATATTGTGACACCAATGAAACGTCAGTTTACCCAAAATACAATGCACTTTTAAATAGTATTAGATTTTATAATAAAAATGAATTCATAACAGAAACATAATGTTAAAATATACTTATTTACCTATTCTATTACTATTATTTGTTTAGCCTTGGTGAAGCTATTATTTTTTTAAATTACGCGCTTTTTTTGGGGAACAAAAAAATTGACACAGGTCCGACCTCTGACGCTGTCCCAGCGGGACTTAACGAGGAGCGCGGAAGCCTCAGCAAGGACGAAAACTCATTTTCTTAGGAAATGGAGGAGAAGACGTCCAAAATTTAACTTTTTGATTACCGAAAAACCTTACATTTTCAACGACAATTCATTTGATATAAGTTTCATTGTTACACAACAACTAATATACACTGAATGAAATGGGTTTGAAAATTAGTTTAGACTTATTTTTGAGAATAAAATCGATCGAGCCAAATTGCAGACATTGCGTATTGAATTACCGAAATTTATAGATTAAAAAATGAATAATAATATATATGATTTTCAGATTTTAATTCCATCTCGTTTAGGAAAAAAACAGAAAACTAAGAACCTGTTTTTGAGCATTTGTAGGAAAAGCTCGCCTTAAGTGTAAAAAAAGTTAAGAGTCTGTATTGCTTTTAGAGTAAATACAGACCCTACTAACGGTAAAAGGCTAAATTAAGTTTTTTATTGATTATCATCATCTTTATAGTCTAATTAGTTTATTTGACAATAGGACGGTGTAATCAAAACTATAATTACGCTAGATTTCAGTGGATGGATTGATTGGTATTAGAATGAGCTTAAATATTTTAAAATGTAAATAAAAACATATATTTCGTTCAGGCAATGTTAATCTAAATTCTGTTATCTCGAAATAATTTAGACCTACGCGTATAATGTACCTGTAGTTTTAAATTAATTCACTTACGTGTACATAATAAATTAAACATGTTCAACGAGACTTTTAATGTATCTCTTAATTATTTGTTAATACTTTTTAGAATGTACTTGACAAAAGTTATCACAGATTAATAATATGACCTCCCCCAACCGGGGCTCTCGCCTTGTCGCGGCGGGGGAGCTTAGTAACCGTGGTTGGTGGGCTTTGGTGGTAAGCCCTCGATGGAGCGGTTCAGGTGGGTTGCGGTGCTGTATGGACGACACCGCAACTGGGTCGGGCTGCGGTGTTGCTTCAGTGACACTGCGACTGAGCAGTGGCGGGGCCGCGGTGGGAGAGGAGTGTCGGTATCCTTTGCGGCTGAGCTAGGAGGTGGCCTGCCCGAACAGTACGAGCCCGGGACGGCAGAGCGCGTGTTCCGCACACGCCTCTCGAGGGAGGGGGTGCCAGGCCCCCCAAATCGGACGAGGCCCGCTCGCGTGTGGTGAGCGGGCCATGGCCCGTCGGGGTCGCGGATGAATGCGCGAGCGTCTCCCGTGACCCCGACACTCTAGCCATCTGAAGGAACACCGATTACAATACACTCCGATTCCTGAAACAAATATTGATTTAGCATACACTTATTTTCTCGGGTTATTTACCAACTCGACACGAGAGATTAGATACGTGTGTGTCCAGTTGGTAAAATTCGATATTAGTATCCCTTAATATTTCGTCATCTGGGCATGCCAAGATTTTTACGCGTGTCCACTTAGTGAAATTTAACTTAAATTACTTTTATGCTTTCGTCAACTGGACACAGCTAGTTTTTTTTTGCAAAAAAAAAAGTACAAGTATACAGTCAGGTTAATAGTCGCTCATAACAAGTTTTGAAACTTAGAGTAAAAATCAAATATTTATATTCGATGATTTCTTAATATAAAGACATGCATAGAACGTTAGATCTACACAATCTTAATAATATAGGTACCTAATAATTTAAAATCATCACTCGAATATCACACAAAAATCAAATAAGCACATACATAATTTAATTTATATTTACATAAAAATATAATCTTTACAAATTCACTAATGGTGAATTATTTTACAATGACATTCAAAATTATTATGTGCCTAGCAGTAGGATAGCTAAGAGGTCGATGATAATTGTGATTCAAAAATATTATCTACTGACTTTACTTTGTCATGAATTCGAGTAAAATGTGAATACATATTATTTTATTATAAAAGTGATTTATTTTAAATTTCACTAAGTGGACACACATACAAATCTTGGCGTGTCCAGGTGACGAAATATTAAGTGCTACTAATTTCAAGTTTCACCAACAGGACATTCGCGTGTCGAGTTGGTGAATAACCCATTTCATCTAACAACAAATACTATTAAGTACGTTTTGGACTTGAGATTTTATTCTGGGTCAGATTTTCTTGCTCATTCGCAAAGTATATCTGGTGAAGATCATCAGCATTAGTACAACAGCTGGCAGTAAATTTCTTTTAAGGCTTAGAGACTTGATGTAACTCAAGTTTTTGTTTTTCCTTTTATTGGGGCTGTTTATTATTGGCTATTGTTTGTAAATACCTGATTCACACTCAGTGGTTGACAAACTAAATAAAAAGTAATAATATATTGAGTAATTGATACATTACATTGACTAATTAGGAACATTGAAACTAAGGATGGAAACTACCTTTTAGACACCCTACGATTGACCTTTATGCAACCTGTGGTGTTCTGACTGTGCGGGCATTGTTCATCAAAAACACGATATTAACGACTCATACGAGAACTCAATACTTAGCGGACAGACGGAACACAGTTAGACGGAAACACGCGATTCTCCCCCCAATGACAGTCAACACTAGCCTTGCCCAACGGACTTTCCTATTCTTAAATAGTTTTCTATACAATAGAATAAATAAAATAATTTATATCTATCCTTTAAGTAATCATGAGTGCAAAAAACAATTAATAAACTGGCTGTCTGGTATGAACTATAATGACTACGAAAGCCTTATTCAGATAACTAAATAGACTAGTAGTCACGAATTTATAGTACATATTATACATTACCTACTTTGTTTTTTTCTTATTATCAAGGTTCATTGTTATTGTGATGTGGTCATGATAAATATATTAAAATAAAACCTAAGCTAATTTAAATCAAAGCGAAACATTATAAAAAAAAAAAACGCCATTTTTAGTCATATAATAAATTACTTATAAATTATTATTATACTTTATTGTAAATAAATAAATTAAATGTTACTTAGGTACAATAATTACCAATATCGGTACTACCTATAAATGCTCCCTATCTTTTGTTCAGTAGAATAAATACCGACTACCTATATCTCGACCTGGCAAGCAACTCATAACTTGTACCACACGCAAACACACATACATCTACGCGTATGCAGACCGCGCTGACTGCGACCGTTGATCGATAGCCACTCACAGACTCACGCGCCATAAAACCACAATACACTCACATATCGCGCGCTGCCTGCTCACATTACTCTAATATACTTTTTAATTACAACTATTCCACACGCACAGACAAATAACATTCACACTTCACACTCGCTATACTTACTTTTAAATACTTTTATTTTGTAAGCAAACTTTTTTATTATATACCCACCTTTTTAAATTTATAAGTTTATATTCAAATTTGTTATGGTATAACTTTGTACTTCACTAACTGTTACAATTCTAATAAATCACTTTTTGTAGGGGGCCTGGAGATTTGTAACACGGGTCTCGAACCCAGTACAAACTCCAGCTCTCATCTTGGAACTAACTCTTTCGAATTGTATATCTGTTATATTGTTATTGCAAATGTACTATTTTGAGAGAAATAAATAAAAATTTGAATTTGAATTTGAATTTGAACTAATTATTAATTGAGTACAATACAAACATCATTGGATCATTTCTTAATACAGGTGTCCTTTTCTAAAAATAAATAATATCACCTTTATAATATCTTTATAGGTTATTATGGTTACCACTTACCATTATGTGGGCCGTATGCTTGTTTGCCACCAAAGTTGTATAAGAGAAAATGTGGCAAATCTACAACAACCTCTGGTTGATCAGTGTGACGAAATAATACAATTGCCCAATAAATATCGTGTGGACATCGCGCTACTGTATATTATATTTGTTTATTAACTGTATTACCGTAATGATAGAGTTTAAACTACCGCGGCATTCGTCTCCTCAATGTAGTAGGCAAACTGTATGCAAAGATTTTGATTCAATGAGTGGTATACTTGACAAAAGAGAAAGTTGTAAGTAATTAAGTATCTATAGAGTTAAGTGTATTGCCTGCGTCACTTTGCATGCTACTTGAAACTGTAACTTACAAAAATTGTAATAACCTGGCGATTAAAAAGAGTGGCCTGAGTTTCTTGCCAGTTCTTCTCATGGCTCTACTTCGTCAGCGAACTGGCTGTAGGTTAATTTGCTGACATTTTGTAAACTTTGACGTTCATAAGTGTTAATTTAATTAACCTAAATGAATAAACATATATTTCATTTCATTTCATTTCATTTCATTTGACTGAGAAAAAAATATGTAGTGTGCAAGCGGGATTCAAAAAAAGGATGGAGTGTATGGATCAAGTCCTTGCTCAGAGGTCTATCGCACTACCACACCAAAAGGTCTTCCTGGCATTTAAGGACCTAGATAAGGCTTATGACAGAGTGACAGAGGGATGAACAACTTTATATATGTATGGGATGTACGGCAATTTAATACGGGCACTCAAATCAATATATAGGGATTCGAGTGCCTGTGTCAGGTTAAACGGGCACTGCACGGGCTGGTTTTCTATCAGGGCTGTGTCGCGTCTCTGTGGCTGTTTTTGTTATACATAGATAGTTGTCTGAGTGATTTAAAAGAGTCTGATTGGGGATTAGAGGTGGATGCATGAGTTGTTGTTTAAAACCCTTTTTATATGCTGATTGCCGAAGGATCAAGTACTTTTTGCGTCTTCGGCATATAAATGGCAAAATATTGCGACTGTCATGAATATGCAATGTAATAATATAACTAAAGTAATGGTAAACGAGAGAGATGGAACTATACCAGAGTGAGTGCCAGATAAGGGTTGCAGATGAAAGAGTGGATAAGTGAAATAGTTTGTTTCTTTAGGTTCAATGCTTACAAGAGATTAAGAGATATTGGAAGAAGAGTGAAAGATGGTAATAAGTTCAATGGCTCCTTAATTTCGGTAATGTCTTAGCGATATAATACCAAACACAGCTCCTCTAGCCATAGTACAAGCAGTACCAGCGCCGACACTTATGTATGGTAGTGAATCTTGGGTATGGCAGAAAAAGTATAAGTAGCAAAATAAATGCAGTAGAGATGAGAGCACTGAGAAGCATGTAGAATTTAATCTGTCAGATAGTTAACGAAAAACCGTTATAAGTTAAGAATGTGGATTAATGATGATGTAGTAACTAAAATTAAAAGGAGTATGTTAAGATGGTTTGGACATGTGGAAAGGATGGATGAAAGTAGGATAACGAAAGAGATTTATGGAGCAGAAATGACTAGGAAAGTTCAGTTCTAGGTTCGCCCTAGATGTACATACGCGAACCAAATAGGTGATCTGTTGACAAAGGGCACAATTACAAGACCCCGTAACCGACGTGTGTGTATAAAAAGATTAATGAATTTGAAGAGGCAAAAGAGGTATGTTTGGACTGCAGCAAATGGCGTTCTATTGTCTCTACTTACCCCATTAATGAAGGACCGGCGTGAAGTTATGTATGTATGTATGTATGTTTAAAATGCGAAATTATATTTTTTCAGTACATCATTAATTGCCGACATTTGAATACATTAAACGAAGGACTATTAGATTTTAATAAAATAACCAAATTAAAATAACTAGATAGAATATTGTTTTTATTACATACCTCGATCTATTTCTTTGCATGCCCAGCGGCATTGACATATTTTTGTTTTAATTAACATTGTAAGAACACTCTTAGCGATAATATAATTACATTATATGACACGTATTCATCTAAAGTATTGGTAAGTAGGTGCTATTATATATGTTAGATGCTGGCAACACTAGCATTGTAAACATCACTTGTGTATTTAAAACTTGAATTTTATTAAATTATTGATCTAAACAATGTATATTTGAGTGAAATCCGTAGAAAGTAGTGCAATATTTAAGTGGTACTGTTAGTGGCTAGAACTAATAAAGTCAAACAACAATTTTATAGTGTAAACAAAACAACATCTCATCACAAAAAAACTCGTAAATAAACATTAAGTGTGAATTCTGAACAATTAAATAGATGATAATCAAACATAAAGAACAATCTTGTAACATTCATTCAGTTATAAATAATAGTGCAGTGAATTACCAGAAAAACAATTTCTAATAAAACCGTTGATGACATTAATTTTTTCAAATAATATTCTGATTTAATGAAATTAGACTACTAGTGCCATCTAGTACCGAGTAGCTTAATAAAAATTGACATTATTGACATTTATGACAAAATACTTGGTGTTACCATTGCTAAAAAATATATATTAATAATACCAGTCAGAAATATTATTTCCAATTTAGTAGAAACCATAAATTGACATGGAAAATGAAAACATCACATTTAGGAAACAACTAAAGCCAATGCCAAGATCAATTTCAGAGTCATCTATGTTACATGTCACAATGGAAACAAAATCGTTAGAAGACTTGACTGACAAATCAACGCATAATGACACAGACTTATTTGACACCACCATGATGAGTATACCAGACAGTATAAATGATAATAGGGTTATCACAGACTTGACGGAAAAAATAGAAGTACTCCAGATGCAACTAAATAGTGCTCATCAAGAAATTGATATTTTGCATAGTGAAAATTTTCGTCTAAAAGTTGACCTCCAAAACGCAATAAAAAAAAATGAGACATACAAAAAAATTTGCTGCACGCCGGTTAGAAAAAGTACATCATCATTCTCACATAAAAAAACATTATCACATCAGAATAGTGTACAAGCTAATCCACATAGATCACCAAATAATAGTCTAAATAATTATTGCATTATTAAGTGTAACAAAGAGACACAAACTAATATTGAAAATTACCAGGCTCCTGAAAATACGTCAAAAGTATTAGTTAATAATAATTATAATCTTAGTGTGGAACAAGAACCATCAAAAAATATCAAGACAAATCCTAAGACTACAGATATAAATAACACCATAAGAACAGAGTATTCATACACACAGTTTCCTAGTTTTACACCTACTGAACAAAATATACATATGCGTAAAATATGCATATTAAGCACAAACAATAAAAATCATATTTTGTCGATAGCTAAAGATACTTTTCAGACTTACGATATATGCCATTACATGAAGCCAAATTGTAATATCGAGCAGCTTTTAGATGGAATAAAAACAAAACTAACTGGCTTCAATATGAGTGACTTCTGTATTATTTTCTTAGGGGAAGAAGACTTCAAGATGACATACAGCTACAATAAGGCTATTGTACATATCAGAGACGTATTAAAAGATATCAAACATACAAATGTCATTATTTGTATGCCAACATATAAATATGGAAGGTTCTCCAGCATATATAATTGGAGAGTGGAAATATTTAATAACACACTGTATAATGACATAATGAATCATGATTATGCCTATTATTTAGATAGTAATTGTTTTCTCAAAAATGACTACAGCATGTTTCATAGATATACTGGAGAAATAAATAATTTAGGAATAAGAACCATATTTAAGGATTTACTGACACTAACTAATGACATTATACAACAAATTGATATTGACACTGGATCAGGCAAAAATGATAACTTTGAAGAATTGCAATCATCAACATGCAATTTTTTTCTTGACAAATCTATGACTACAAACGATTTTTTTCTTGACTAATCAGCTATATATTCTGCATCAAAACATCGCAGGTTTATTTTCAAAATCTGACACCCTTACAGTTTGTCTTAATGAACTGATGAAAAAGCACATAAATATAGATGTCCTCTGCATTACTGAGCATTTCATGATGGAAGGACATGAAAATCATCTCGACGTACCAAATTATACTTTAGCAGCTTGTTTTAACCGGAAAGAAAGCAAGAGAGGAGGTGCTTGTATTCTCATTAGAAATGGACTTCAATTTAGAGAACTGTCAAAAATAGCTAAAATATCATCGAGTGGTATGTTTGAATGTTGTGCCGTAGAGTTAACTAACTATAAAACTGCTCTTGTTTGTATTTATAGGGTACCGAATAAAAGCAATATTAATGAGTGTTTCGAAAAGCTTGATCTATTGTTGAAAGAATTAGTTAAAAATTGCTTTAAACATATTGTTTTGGCCGGTGATTTTAACATAGACATACTTAAAACAAACAATCATTCTATAGAATTTAAAAATCTGTTGTTGAACTTTAATTTAAAGCTAGCACTGAATCAACCTACACGATTAAAAAGTCAAACATGCATAGACAATTTTGCGCATAATTTCAACAAGCAGTGTAAAGCCACGGTATTGGAATTGGCACTATCTGATCACACCGCTCAGCTTTTAACATGCCCAATTAAAACAACATGCTCTATTAATAGTTGGCGAAAAATAGGACGGGATTACAGCAAGGAGAACATAAATAAATTTAAGTCATATATCAGCAGTCTATCATTCTCTGATGTTTATGAAGCATTTGACACAAATGCAGCTTATAATGCTTTTATTGATATTTTTTCATTACTTTACGATCAATGTTTTCCTAAAATTTCAATTTCCGTAAAAACAAACAAACATAAATCGTGGATATCCCGAGGAGTCAGGTTATGTAGCAAAAAGAAGCGACAGTTATTGTGGCAGTATAGACTAAATCCGACATCCTGCAACAAAACAAAATTTAAAAATTACTCTAAACTATTTTCAAAAATTATAAGTCTAACAAAGCGATCACAAAATGATCACAAAATAAAAACATCACAAAATAAAGCTAAGACAACATGGCAATTAATAAATGAAAATAAATATAATATGTTAGAGAATACTATCTATCAACTTAAAATAGATAAAAAACTTGTTACGGATCCGATAGATATTGCAAATTTATTTAATAATTATTTTATAGACAAGGTTCAACCAACAAGTGACTCTAAAGTTTCAGTAACTAAACATATAATAACAAAAAAAGACTCAATGTTTATGAGCCCGTGTCTGCCACATGATGTATTAAAAATAATTTTTTCACTAAAAAATACCAACAGTGTCGGTTATGATGGTATTTGCACGAAAATAATAAAAATAGTCGCCTATGATATATGTAATCTCTTAAGTTACATAATTAATCTAAGCATAAGTGAAGGTACATTTCCTGACGCTCTTAAAATATCTTTAATTAAGCCGCTATTTAAGAAACAGGACAAGGAACAATTAGAAAATTACAGGCCTATATCTTTACTACCTGTATTTTCCAAAATTTTTGAAAGATACCTTTACAAAGAACTGAACACATATTTGGAAAAGAACAACATACTGTGTAATGAACAAAAAGGTTTTAGGGAAAATAAAACCATTAATATGGCAATATTTGATTTTCTTCACGTTGTGCTAGGCAACATGGATAGTAATACACCGGTCTCTTCTATATTTTGTGATATGTCACAGGCATTTGACCATGTTCAGCATAATGTTCTTTTAAAAAAACTTGACGCATACGGCGTTAGAGGTAACATCTTAAAACTCTTAGAATCCTATCTTAATGACAGAAGACAAATAACACACATTAGTAGAATTAACACGAGGAAAGTGGAAGAAACATTTTTATCAAAAGAACGCAAAATTATTTATGGAGTCCCACAGGGGAGCGTGCTAGGACCACTTTTGTTCACAATCTACATTAATGATTTACCTAGCTGCAACTCACACCATATGTCACTTTTTGCTGACGACAGTACAGTTACTATAACATGTAAATGCCGAGAATCCTTTGAAAATGATATAAATAATGCATTAAGTAGTATTGTAGAATGGTTATATAATAATAATTTGAAAATTAATATTAATAAGACATCAATAATGAATTTTAGCCAACGTTTAACATCCAAAAATTATGACATTAACTACAAAAATACTAAGATTGACGCAGTTAACACGACAAAGTTTTTAGGGCTGACAATAGATAGGGCTCTTAATTGGAAGGCACATATAGAAATACTAAGTAAAAGAATAAGTAAGAGTTCATATGCTCTATACAAGGTATCGAAAACTCTTAGCAAGGATGCACTCCTTACTGCTTATTATGGACTAGTTGAATCGGTTCTAAGATACGGAGTAATATTTTGGGGCAACTCTGCAGATAGAGAAATTATATTCAAAGCCCAAAAGAGATGTTTAAGATCAATGTTTAATCTCAATATGACAGATAGCTGTAAACCTTACTTTAAACAGTATAAAATATTGACTTTGCCGTCTTTATACATCTTAGAAGTTCTGATGTTTGTGAAGTCAAATCCTGATTTGTTTCCAAGACTGGCAGATGTTGTACCTCGAAGCAGACGTGATAAAGATAGATTATGTTTACATCCTGCTAAAACTGCACTTATGCGCAAGAGTGTTATATGCATGGCACCAACAATATTTAATAAAATTCCTAAGGGTTGGAAAGAACTTACAAATGTGGCTTTTAAAAGCAAGCTTAAATTAGTATTAATTGATAAAGCATATTATAACATTACAGAATTTTTAAATGATAAATTGTAATTCATAATTATTAATACAAATAATATTATATTTTAAACGTAGTCATCAAATTTATGAAAATGTAAAATTGTGATTGAATTAATGTCATGAATAATTACCTGTTAACTTTATTAAACTTTATTTACTTAAATTTTGCACGCCATTGTATAATGACAAACATGTCGGATCAAAACAAACTGTAACATCTTGCATGCAATTATATGTACACACATGTTTAAGCAAATAAAATTATCTTATCTTATCTTATCTTATCTTATATATATCGTTCTAATAACTACAAACAAACTAATACAAAAACTAGTATTAAGTATAAACAAGAAATGTGTTTGGTGCGGCAATTATAATGCATGGCTGCAAGATATCACAGTTACGCTAGTAGATACTTTATGTAATCAGTTAATCACTTAACATGTTTACATGTTGTATTGTGTTTAATTGTCTCTTACACCTATGACACTTTCAAGAAAAAATATGTTCCGGCATCGCACATTTCGACTGCCGTTTGGGGCAATGTCGAGGTTACTTGTATACATATCGCTGCATAATATACATAGGTATAATCATATGAAAGTTGCAATAACATTTAATTAAAGATTACCTAATTCAGTTTTACTATTCATTATTTGTCGATGACACTTAGCATCCTCAATATCAGTTATTAAGCAGGCAGCTAATAACCTAGTACCTAGAAATTGATTGTACTTTGTTTTTATATTAATTGATACTTTATCATACTGTCATAAAATTATAATTGCAAAAGTTGTACAATTACGGTTGCCACAAATGATTCCGATTGTGATCGCGGCATGAACTGAAAAGTATGACCTTGTCCTCTTTGCCTCTAGTCAGGGCAATCTGATCAAGGCAATACCTATATGATGTGTTATTTGCAAGCAATACTGATCCTCCGTCATACAGATTATATCACAAAGAATGTGCCATAATACAAACAACACCTAAATAACTTTGACGAAAAAACGACAATAAAATTGTGAATAAAGCTTAACCACATAATCGCTTTACCTCCAACATCAATGTTACTCCAGCCTTGTAGCGTAATATTAACGAACTTAAAATGCAATTTTTATACTTCAAAATTCTGACTGCTCTTGTCACCAAACAGACATCTGTCGAGTTGAGTCCAGTGACTGAGGTCAAAATCTATTGCAGCATAGTCGTAATATTCTAAATAAATTCAATGTCAAGTGCGTGGAAGATGTCGTGTTGAGCATAACGTCGCTTCGGAGGACGATCGTGTCCAATGCTTACTGGGCCGAGGTTTCTTCGTATAAAAAATCGAGTCATGCACATTTAGGCTAAGGTCTCTTGTGAGCTCGTGGCGCTCCCGCGGTCAAGTACGCGCCATCTCGCAGCGCCGAAGTGGCTGCTAAATGCTGATATAGATACATCATCTGTTTAAGTTCTATGTTAACCAATCACGTACGATAAAAGGTTTTTTGACTGAATAATAATTTAACTAAAGTATTATTTCTTTGACTAAATACAATATTAAGCTGCTTGGTGATTGAATGACTGACGTTTTATCTCTAACTCATTTCTGTGACTGTGCGAAACAACAAATAAATACTTTGAAAAGTATTTAAATATATAATAAATTTAGTTTTTTAATATTCGTGTAGGTACTTCATTTTTATTTATTAACGTCTCTATTATCATTTTCTAGAGTTAACCAACGTAGAGGTGGAACATGTATTCTTGTAAATAAAACACTAGAATGCAAAATAATAAATAATCTTTTGGAACCTACACAGTTTCATTTTGAATATTGTGGGGTTGAAATACTACCATTAAAAATTTATGTTATCTGTATTTACCGAATACCTAACTCGAATGCTACAATATTTTTAGAACAATTAGAATTAGAACTTTTAAAAACCTTTCCCGTAATCCTAATAAAAAGGTTATTCTTTGTGGTGATTGGAACATTGATATGTTAAAAATAAGTAATGCATCTAATGAATTAAATTCGATACTACTAAATTATAACTTGAGAAATCACATCCTAACACCTACTAGAAAAGGAGCTTGTTTAGATTTAATAGTTAGCAATATAACAAAGGTTACACAAAATACACACTACTTAGCATTATCCGATCACGAGACTAGCCAGACTATCACGTTTGAATCAGAAATTATTAACAATGAAATCCGCTATGGACGATTTTGGTTTGAAAAACGTAGAGATTATAGCTATAAAAATATTGTAAAGTTCAAATCTTGCATGTCTGCTTTATCTTTTAATGATATCTATGAACTTGATCATGTAGACAACGCTTTTGATGCTTTCATGAGACCGTGATACTTTTTTTTAACCAATGTTTTCCTATTATTAATGTTAAAGTATTAAATAAACCAGTTAAAGCTAGATGGATAACTAAAGGATTAAAAATATCATACAAAACTAAAAGAAAACTATATTTTAATTACCTTCAAACACCACAAAATAAAAATGAAAACCTAAAAAAATATAATATCTATAAAACCATATTATAAAAATGTACATTACACTCTCACAAAGTGAATAATACTAAATATCTATCCAAATCAAAAAATAAATGTAAAGATTCATGGAAAATAATAAAAAGTAACTTTAATTCGGAAACGATCCATAAAGATATGAAAGTCATTAAGATAAAAGACAAAACTTACTCCAATCCACAAGATATGGTAAACCTATTTAATGATTTTTTTATAAATTTAACTAATACCAAGAAGCATTCTAGACCAACGGACCAAGTTGTGACCAATATTCCAAATAATCATAATACAATATTTTTAAATCCCGTAAACAGTAATGACATTCGCAGAATTATAATTTCACTAAATAATACAAATTCTACGGGATACGATGATATAACTACTAAAATGTTGAAAATATGCGCTGACGATCTATCGGACATTATTAGTCACTTAATTAATTTATCATTTTTCTACGCTAACTTTCCTGCACGTCTAAAATATTCAATTGTTAAACCTCTTTATAAAAAGGGAGATAGGACAGATATGAATAACTATCGTCCCGTTACACTGATTCCAACAATATCAAAGATATTTGAAAAAGCAATGCATAGTGCAATGTACAGATTTTTGATAAAACATAGCATATTAAAATCAGAACAATTTGGTTTCAGAAAAAACTATTCTACTGCATTAGCTTGTTTTACGCTAGTGAAATCAATAACCGAAGGTCTAGATAAAAAGCTTCCGACTGCTGCTATTTTCCTAGATATGTCCAAGGCCTTTGATTTTGTATCCCATGATATTTTATTATTAAAACTAGAAAAATATGGCATTAGAGGTAATGCATTACACTGGGTTAAAAGTTATCTCTCAGATCGTTACCAATGTGTTGAAATATCACATTTGTCAGGTCTTTATAGAAATTCACAAAGATCTCAATACTTAATTAATGAATGCGGCGTACCCCAGGGTAGCATATTAGGTCCGCTATTGTTCTTAGTATATATCAACGATCTACCAGATTCAACCTCATGTAAATGTGTGCTATATGCTGATGACACAACACTGTTAATTAATGGTAACAACAAAGCGACTTATGAAGATGACATAAATAAAACATTAAACAATGTAACAGACTGGTTGGACCGTAATAATCTTAACCTAAACGTAAACAAAACAAAAATAATACAATTTCAAACCTACAATAGTACTGTGATACCAATAAACATTGCACAAAATAATAAAAGCTTAGAAATAGTCGAATTCACTTCTTTTCTTGGTATAATTATCGATAAGAACTGCCATTGGAAATATCATATAGATAGTATATGTTCAAAATTAGACAGCTATGTTTATGCACTTAATAAAATACGACAAATAACAACTATAGAAGCTACTGTTAGTGCATATCACGGTTACGTCTCCTCCATTTTGCGCTATGGAATAATTATTTTGGGGTAATTCTGTTGAACTAATTCGAGTATTCAGAGCGCAGAAAAAGTGTGTAAGAGTGTGTGTAATACCTAGACAGCTGCATACCTTTGTTTAAAAAACATAAAATTCTACCATTACCTTGTTTGTACATGTATGAAATTTGTATATTTGTTTACAAACATTCTAGTCTTTTGATTAAAAATATAGAAGTTACTAATAGAAATGGTAGATTCTCTAATAAGTTGCATGTTCCTAACCAACGCACAGCTTTACATAGTAAAAACTCATTTTGTATGGCAGTACGAATTTATATTACCGAATTATTTAAAAACATTAGATTTATTGTTATTTAAAAGAAAATTATTTGATTTATTTATAAACAAATTACTTACAAAGATTACCTAAATGATAAAAATGTGTAATTCTTTAAAATTGTTACCTACTTTCGTTTTTTTATTTTTGCTTATACATGTAAAATATTTGTACACCAGCAATGGTAGAATATGAGACCAAGCAATTTGTATGTAACACCATTTAAGTACCATATTCTGATAAATAAATATATCTTTATCTTTATCTTTATTTGCAAACCAAAAGAACTCTTATGTTGGTCTCTTATTTTGGTTCTGTCACGAGAGTCACAAGAACCTGGCAATTCTCGATATAGCAAAATAGATTTATATTATTAAGCTAATTCAATAAACAATATTTCATCATCGTTTCTTCAACCCTCCTCTCTACTTCTCATTGTGAGCGTTTCATTTCAATAAGACTAACACTTTCCATTCATTTAGGTACTCATGCCTTAACGTTAAAAAAAGACGTGGTAGACTTTTTGCCGCTAAGAGTCGGTCTAAAGCAACTCTTAAAACGCAATTTGTGTACGCTTGTAAGCACAATATGTGCATGACCAAGCTTAACCATAATGTGAACGTGGACTTGTCTCACTAGTGACATAAGACATTGAAAATATTTAGTTATTAGAGTAAACACTTGGGGCGCAATACATTTTCTGGTATGTATGTAATGTCAAAACAAAAAAATGTAAGCCGTACACAATCATGATCGTTACCGTAATTTTAGCCAAAATACTTTTACGGTCGAAAATAGATCCCGAGCAATGCGAGCAAACGGTTGTAATAATTTAATTATTATATTATTCTTAAGACTAATAACGTTAAAGATCTCATACGCTGACCTAACTGGTTGAACTGATATCACCAATTATAGCCGTATTATAGATTGCAAATTGTATGAATCCGTCGTTTATAAATACAAGGAAGTAAAGAATAAGCAGGGCCTTGACCATCATCTGTTGATTGATTTCCTTACTTAGATTTAGGTTTTTCATGAATTAGGTGATAAACAAGCTAACACCACGGCCAGCTTGATTATAAGCCGATTATGTGACCTGTAAAAACTTACGATATAAATTCTAAGACATCTAAGATATTTGTTCCAATATCTTAGTAGAGATCTTTACAAGTAAGGTTCTTAGAATCAAGATTGCACAGTTAAAGGTTTTCAGTAAAGCACATAACTTTAATCTAAATTCTTTCAATAATATTATCCGCATCAAAATAATAATATGAGTTTTAATCTACGTTTAACGGAAACTGTGCTTGATTATATTTTAATTTATCCTCTTTCCTCCATCGCTCCTCGGACTTTGTTGCGATATTGCGAAAAAGAGGTTAATTGTAATCACGGATAACATGCAATTATTGCAATTACGTCGATGATGAGTTTCTGTGCCGTGCCATCCTTGCCATAGCTAATAAATATCATTAGATTGTTAGCATTGTTACCTATCTGTATTTGTTTTGTGATATTGTTTGTTACTGAGCAGACGGTTGATTGATGTATGTATAACACACAGGTTGACTTGAGTATATAATAAAATGTAAAAAAATATAAGTATAATGACTTGCAAGTATTACTAATTTAACTTAATTATTATTTGTTCTTAGTTGTCAATATTTATAGTTTATATTATTTATGACTATAGCCTAAATTATTCAAAAATAGAGTTTGTACCTACCTTAAAGAACAGTAATATAAAACTTTAATTTTAATTTATTCTTTTTCATTATATCTCTTTAGTGCTCGCATTGAGACTTTGGTACTTGCCCTCGTACCAAATGCTTCAATGGCAGCAAAGCGGCACTGCAGCAATAACATCGTTTAGTTATTTATCATTTAGTTAAATAGTAGAGGTATATGGATAATTTGAAATCAATAAGTGACACTAAATAGTATTCCTATTGAATATTAGAACTACTAAGATTTATTTTAACCAGTATGCCCTACCATGGAACTAAGTGAACTAATCTTTCTTGTCATGATAACTGTCAACAATTGTAAAACAAAGAAATTATAAAAAAGTGAGACTCTGCTTTGGCCTCTTTGATTTTCCTTCTCCTCCCTCACACCCTTGTCCTTCAGCTAATTTGTACTTTTTAGCAATTAATTCTGCAATAGGTAGGTACTTGGAGAACAGACAAACACACACTAATGTTAATGTGTGTGTTTGTTTTTCTCTTGTCTTTATGTTATGTTATATTTCCTTAACAATACATTACATTACACACACGGCGACGGGAGCAGAGCAGTGACCAAAGACGCGGGTGAAACCGCTCCGCGGCAAGCTAAGTAGTATATACTAATATTATAAAGAGAAAAGATTTGATTTTTTGTGTGTTTGTTTGTTTGTTTGCAACGATTTAACTAAGAATCTACGTTACCGATTTAAAAATTATTTCAACTTTAAAAATTAATAAATTGGGTGGGTAACTTATATTTAATTATGTTTCACTTATTTTTTTAGTCATCTTCACAACTAAAAATATTTTAAGTGCCTTCGTAAATCTGAATGATGTAATACGTCACCACTGCTATCATATTTTCCGAAGGAGTTTGTTGTGAG
The DNA here is from genome assembly GCA_963082885.1 of Parascotia fuliginaria. Lineage (NCBI taxonomy): Eukaryota > Metazoa > Arthropoda > Insecta > Lepidoptera > Erebidae > Parascotia > Parascotia fuliginaria. The sequence continues at coordinate 10,227,695 of OY720170.1, forward strand.
TCGAATGAAGCTTTTGATAAGTAGCGAAGTGAAGTGAGGGCGGACTTTTAGCGCCTAATAAAATCAGTTTATTTTATAGTTTCTACTTAGCATTAACATAATTCGTTTTTATGTTACGGTTCACCATACCGACCCGTTATTATCCCACTACAGGGATTAGCCTTTTCTTAGGCTGCGTTTCTATTGACGCGGAGCTGGGATACTGACGATATCGTGGTCTTGGCTAAGACCGTGGATGATCTCAGTGCAATGCTCGATAACTTCAGTAGAGTCTCTCGACAAGTGGGCCTAAAAATGAATATGGACAAGACAAAGGTGATGACAAATGTCCATGTTACAACCACTCCTATAACGGTTAGGTGCTCTATGCTTGAATTCGTTGACGAATATAATATACCCGGGACAAACAGTCTGGTTAGATTTCTAGAAAGAGGCCACTGGTCGAACCCAACTCGGCTGGGTAGCTTTCGGGAAGCTACCGTCTTCTATTTTAATTTATGGTAGCGTAGCCCATTTAAAAAATAAAGAAATAATACAGTAGATGCTTATAATTTACAGGGTTGCATAAAAGTTTATTCGTCGCAGGTCTTAAACGGAGACCTGAAATGGGTACAATAATTCATAGCTTCTATCTTTATCCCCAAAGGCAGATGTGACTACTACTCATGTTTAGTTATTTTCTAGACACACACACACACACACACACACTTCTAGACAATTAGCACAATTCTAGACTACGAACTTATACTAAAGTATCTAAAGAATACGTTTTCGCATACTAAATTATGGCCTTATTATTACGACTCGAGAATATAAACGAAAAAAAATACAGTCTCTCAGATGCTATTGTCATTTTAGCTTAAGTTGCTAGTAAAAACAAGTGAGGACAAAAGCCCGAGGATATCTCGGATGAGTTTGGATGAGTTCAAGGCTAAAATGCATGCATCTGTCTCTAGTTGTCCAGCGGTTATTAGTGTGTTATTAGTATTATACTAATTAGCTAGTAACCTTAACATTGTAACATTAAAATAAGTAGGATCGAATTAAATTCAAGTAACAACCTGCTTGTCGCTGACCGACAAAGAGAACATATTATTTTATGATAGAACCACTGCAGCGTACGTGAAGTAAATTTTGTTACAAGCATAAATTAAACCCCTTGACATTTACTTAAATTTAGCTTTATTCAACTCGTGCAGCCAGTGCCTAGCAATAAGTGAACGTGTTTTTTTATATAAGAAACTGGCCTGTCGATGATAAACCGGTCACGTCCCGTGAACACTTGTAATGCTAATTAGTTGCGGCAGGAACATCACATGTATTTTGTTATATAAAGAAAATCGCGCTATTCTAATTTTATTAAAAACTAACTGTATCGAACCGTAACAAACATAATATTAGATATAAAAAACAACGAATTGGTTTTTATCGTTCAAACCTAAAACCATTCCAATTGTATGTCTTCAACCTAAACTAGAATTGCGTTCTGTTTATCCATAAAAGCTTTTGTATCACTAACAAACAAAACTCCTTTAATAAACTTATAAAATACTACTTGCCAATGTTATAATTTAGTGCCATACAATAAGTGTAACTTGCTCGAACTAGTCAAACAAGTTACGTTTATTGCTGATACCCTATTTCGGTCAAGCCAAGTGACTCTTAATTCTTGATAATGTCGTAAATTTTTTCAAAGCCATCTTTACATAGTCGGCGATGAGTTAACTTATGGATCTAAAATTAATTTCAATTGGCAATTTATAATAAGGAAATATACATTTACCGAGCTACGTAATTAACACCTGAGCGTATAAAAGCTTGTATGATTAATCTTACAATTAGTTTTATTGTCAATTAAAAATGAGTGAATTGAGTATCAAGGTCGCTTGTAAGGCTGGTTTACTACTCTTGACGTTACGTTAATTAAGTTATTGTTATGTGTATTATATTGTATTAAAATGATTGGGTTTAATTGCGGTGGCCGAACAATCAGTTCGGGATGCGACGGACCGTGGACACGCCTTTCAGTTTTGCCTTTATTTCGCGAGGATGTCCGTTCCTTTTAATTTTAACTAGAATACTTGATTTAGAATTTTATAATATACTGTTACAACTATTGCTCAATTTGATTAAAATTTAATCGTTTCAACAATAACTAACAGTCTCAGTAGTGTGTAGATGTGTAGTGTTTATTTTATTTTTACTGTGTGTTTTACTGACAAATTTTCTAGCAAATACCTACTTAATTACCTCAAAACTATTAGCGAATTGACCAGTGTTGTAGGCACATAATGTTCTCGTAAACCTTGTTAGTTTATTTCTACGTGCGGAATAACTATTAAATATTATTTTTAACAAAGAACTTTTTTTGAAAAGCAGGTTTAAATATGACATAAATTAGCACAAACTTATCTTCTTCTTATCAAACAAATAATTGGTTACAGTTTAGGACATTAAAACATGCAAGAGCAAAAACTAGACTGTTTATAATAAAACGATCAAATTAATATAGTTTTTCGAAAGCGCTTACGTATATATATAACTACCGTACTTACATTTTGTGGTTTGGATTACCGTCATCGGAAATAACCACAAATAACTATTTCGTATCTGTTTTTTTTATAACACGTCGAAAGTTTGGGAATAGGCTCTTAAATAAATCCGCGGCAACCATAACAACAACGCTTTTTTTAGTATCTAGTTAGCTTTTAAATGAATTGTCAATTAAACATTAAAAAGAATGTGAATTACTCTAAATTTAACCACTCGTATGCTACAATATCAGACACAATAGAAATAACATTGTGTCTCGTGCAGATCTGCTCCTAAGCATACGAGGGGATAAAGCTCAGGTAACGTACCTACCTACCATGGATCATATTTCAATATAAAGAAACTAGTAACTTCTTAATTATTTATTATAACGGAATTTGTACAATGCGTATGACATTGTATACATTCCGAAATATGACATTATTCTAAACTATTTGAATAATGCGTATCAATAAAATCTAAGACATATGTCTATCTATAATAACTGGACAATAAAAAAATGTTTTCTCCCACTCGAACGAATGTAACGTATTTGTGATCTTTGGGGTAGGGGTAATTAATAACAATAAATAGAAAATTTGTTCACGTCACAATTTTTTTTCATTAGATAAATATTTTTTACCTAAAAACATCAAACTTTCTACAAATTAGACACTAAAAGTTACTGAAGAAGTCAGTTTTCTTCGAACTTTTTGGTTGTTTTTTTTGTAAAACTGCCCTGGCGTGTTTCTAATAAGGGTCCAGCAGTAATCTGCAAGCATGGAGGATTCCCATTTTCCTTGATATCTTTTTTCAAATGAGGCTGTGTTGATGGAAGCGTTCTCCATGCTCGTTACTTACTGTACCATATTTTTAGGAAAAATAATTAAAATGTAAATTAAAGAAATGTATTTTTAGTGACATGTTGCATCTAAAGTCACAAAAAGCCTCACGCATCGTCTTCACTATATCTTTATACTCAGGCGGGCGATTATTTCCTAAAAACTTTTCTGTGACTTCAAAAAGGGACAACCAGGCCTTCTTTTCGTTGTTATTTAATGTAGAAACAAACTGAGGATCCTTCACTAGCTTCCGTACATCAGTCCAACAAACACACCCTCTTTTACTTTAACATGACTAGAGAAGCAAACTTGTTTTGTAAATACAAAAATCCAGGCACGTTCTTATTCATCGGTTTAACAAAAAAAATATGAGGCCTAACTTGTTATGCAGCGGTGGTAAAATTATATTTTTGCATCTAACGGGTGGCGCAAAAGTAAAGACCCTATTTGGTTCAGCTATAACATTTTTTCTAAATTAGAAAACTAGATTTAGATTTTTTTAAATGTATATTTGTGCCATTAAATTTCGTACCATTAGGATTTAAAGATGATGTCTTTTAAATGGTGACCTCCAGAGTTGATACACATTTGAGCCCTATTTATGAGATTTTCCTTCAAAATTGGTTATGAGTGACGAAGCGCATTTCCATCTCTCAGGGCATGTCAATAAGCAGAATACTCGGTTCTGGGGCACTGATAATCCGCGCATTATTCAAGAAACACCTCTACACCCACTAAAAGTTACTGTATGGTGTGGCATCTGTGTTGACAGAGTGATCGGACCCTATTTTTTCGAAGACGCTGGAGGCAATGCGATTACTGTCACTGGAGAACGCTACAGAACCATGTTACGTGAGTTTTTGATACCCAGTTTGGACGAATTGGGGCTGGAGCACATCTGGTTTCAACAAGACGGCGCTACGGCACACACAGCGCGCGACACTATGGACTTAGTGAGGGACGCTTTTCCAGGCCGAGTTATCTCTCGTTTTGGCGATTTGCCTTGGCCTGCAAGATCACCCGATCTGACCAGTCCAGACTTCTTTCTTTGGGGTTTTTTGAAATCTCGGGTGTATGTGAACAAGCCACAGACTCTCGCAGCTCTAAAAGAAAACATTCGTCAAGAAATAACGAACATATCGCAGGAAGTGTTACGGCAAGTTATGCAAAATGTCATAAATAGGGCTCAAATGTGTATCAACTCTGGAGGTCACCATTTAAAAGACATCATCTTTAAATCCTAATGGTACGAAATTTAATGGCACAAATATACATTTAAAAAAATCTAAATCTAGTTTTCTAATTTAGAAAAAATGTTATAGCTGAACCAAATAGGGTCTTTACTTTTGCGCCACCCAGTACTAACGGGTCATTCTTGTAATTTTTTTGCCTTGACGTAAAACCTACTCTCTCTCTCTCTGACCATTGATCTCTAACATAATGTTCTGTCCGTGCTTTGTCCCATTCCCGCAAAAAGCAACAGTATTTTGTATATCCATGTTGTAAACCTAAAATTAAGACTAATAGTTTCAAATGTTTGCTGTAATTAATTAATTATTTATCACATATACAACAAAATGAATCGGGTGAATTTACACAAACTCGCGACTTTTTAGGACATTTGTATACCATCTATAATTTCGTTACGGTTATTTAAAGAACTATTAATTTAGAAAAAATTATATTATGAAGTAATTGAAAAAAAATTAAAGTAATTGGAAAAAATTATATTTTTCTATGACTATAGTCGATGTCCTATATACGATACCGTATGTTTTTGTTGAGTGGGTTTTTTCGTGTTGCCTAATATAATCAATGTAATATTCCACTAAAATTTTCGAAGTTAAAGCATTAAAATAAAATTATAATTTTTGTGATAACTTCAACTCCTAAATATATACCTATAATATATAATATAAATAAAATAAAAATTTAACGCAAGTAAATAAGTAGTACGTATTAGTAAAGGAACCATTAAATTTGTCTATATTGCTTAGCTAAGAACGAACCTGCACTCCGAGTATAGAATGCCCATAGTAGAGCTTATGTGGGTTCTGGTAGGTATACTCGTATATCTACATATTCATATAAATCGATTTATGCGAAAGGCAGAAGCACTAATACTTCACAGCTCCACTGTTACATCACAAAATATAAATAAGTATCTGCAATAAATCTACTATTGTGCCAGCAAGATGAGAATGGCAATAAACAAATACCTCAAAGAGACCTCATAGATCCAATGTAGAAACAGTGGTCGAAATTAGTACATTATAGTATTTGAAATCACAGAGTGAAGTTGGTTAGAGTAGTCTCTTTTATGTTGGTTTCAGCATGGAAGGGGTCGGCCGATGCGATTTAGGAAATGAAGTGATCCCCCCCAAACGGGGTTCTCGCATTGTCGCGGCGGGGAGGCTTAGTAGCCGTGGTTACCAAGAACCACGGTGAACCAAGAGGAACCTCAAGGAGGCGCCGCTCCTCTGGGCTTTGGCGGTAAGCCCACGATGGAGTGGCTCAGGAGGGTTGCGGTGCTGTATGGGCGGCACCGCAACTGGGTCGGATGCGGTGTTGCTTCGGCGACACTGGGGCTGGGGAGTGACGAGGCCGCGGCGGGAGAGGAGTGCCGGTATAACGGTGCACCGCTCTCCCTACCTTCCGCGGCCTCGGCGGGGCCGCAACCGCGAGATTGCGGACGTGGTCGGGCCGCTGGGGAAGAGGAGTGTCGGTATTGCGACGTGCCGTTCTCACTCGTTTTAAATTATTATCTCACAATCATTATCCTAATTCCAACCTCTATTAAAACTTATATCGAATATTCTGGACAAGGTAAAGTTATAAACAATGCATAATAAAATTATGACAAATGCATAACTTCTTTAAAATATATATACATAATGTTACAGATTATCGGCGTACAAACCGGTCCTTAAGTTTATAATCAGAGAAGAATATATATGTGCCGAATTATTCCATCGCCAAGAAAGACACTAGAAAAAATTTTGGCATAGGTATTTATTATGACCACTGTATTTGAAACCCATAATTATTATCATTTATCCGCATAATTATAGATTTTTAGTTCTTGTGCTAATTTTCAACAGTTCGTAATAGTACCTATTTAGTCTTATTGCGAAGCATGTACCTAGTGTTCTCTTTTGGAACAGTACACGCTAATCTCATTTACTATGTAGTTGTAAATTATATAAAGATTTAAGATTTTCAATTCTTGAACCTATAATAAAAAGAGAAAAACTCACGATAGAAATACTAAAACTGCTGTTACATAATATGCCTTGATGCAGCAGCATCACTTACATTAGAGTTCTAAGGCAGCCATCGAGGCTGCTCTTACTTTAAAAACCAAATCAAAGAGTTTCATACATTATTTCAGCCATGAAAAGCCTGAACAGTCTTCAATGAGACCGTCATTTACTGTGGCCTACTTTGCTGCCTGTATTTTAGAGTCACTAACGCATGCATCGCAATAAAAAAAGATAATTAGGAGTCAAAAATAAGTCTAGAATTGCATGAATAAAATCTTTTGAATATAATTGTTATTATTGATCGCCGTTCACATAATTACAATTCTAATTAAATAGATGTCTACTGGTTTATTCATATTATTATTATTATTATTATAACTTTGATGGAAGTAAATAAATTTAATCGGTACATTGCTAGATTAATATAATCAAATTCAAAGGCGGTTGCCTCTTACTAGGAAAGTTATCTTTCATGTGAATTGCTTTTTACTTGTAGTTAATCATTCAAGGACCTTTTTAGAACCTCTTAGGTCCCGTACAGTGAGGTTTCAGAGAAACTTTCTCCCTCGTACGATAAGGTTGTAGAATGAGCTCCCCATCGAGGTTTTCCCGAGAGACTACAACATGGCGTTCTTCAAGAAAGGAGTTAAAAGGTTTTTAACAGGGTCGGCAATGCGCTAGTGATGCTCCTGGTGTTGCAAGCGTCTATAGGCTACCGTAACTGCTTACCATCAGGCGGGCCGTATGCTTGTTAGTCACCTTAGTCGTATAAAAAAAAAAAAAATTCAAGGATCAATCAAACATTTGACAATTCAGTTTCGAAAACGGCAGAAACCATTTTCTGCATGTAATAAATAAAGAATGTGCTCTGTTCCTACGAAGAATATAATTTAATATACTTTACGTAGCTTAATACTATATTTAGCTTATTCTATAGGTTTCATAAAGGTGGACTTCTTAACTAGGTAATATACAGCATATTAGGTACCTAACTACTTTACATCTTAGGCTGGATTATCAGAGGATAAACTGACAAGATATTGTTTGATATACAAAAACGCAATAGTGCGGATACTAATCCGTACTATTGGATTTCGGTGAGTAAAAGCGCCGAAGGCCATGAGGATTACCACACCCCACCCGATTCCCAGCCCCCAGTGAAGGCATTCGAATGGTGGCCACAATTTCTGGATTACTCTGACTGTTTTCATCAGGTAGGTTCAAATCAAATATTCAAATCAAATCTAATAAACATTACAAAACTTTGCAAAGAGAAACGTATTTAATCAATTTTAGCACTGACCTCAAATGCTAAAATTGATAACGACTTTTAGGAACAGAATTACAAACCACGGAAAAACCTTGTATTGCTATAATCTAATTAGCATACACTTTTGTATATAGAGAAATAACTTTCGAACAGTTTTGTATGGTTACTCAAAATCAACAGTTCTTAATTAAAAATGGATTTCATCGGTTCATATCAAATACACATTTAGCCGACATTGCAGCAAGTATAAAACCAACGTTGATATAATATCTATAATGTTTTTTAAAACAACAATATGAATTATAATTAAGGAAGTTACTTCGTACCGTATCGTATTTAATTGAAACAATCAAATGAGTACTAAATAATCACCTGGTGACGGTGAGTCAGACAAAAACGTTAACTTAGATATTAATTTATAGCCTGCTTAGCACGTGGATATTTTATATACATTTTAAGCTATGATTACAAATCGATAAAATTCTCAGATTTTCTGCTATAATATGCATTAATTATATTTAAAAACCAACCGAAAGAAATGTTCTAAATTATAGTGAAACCCGTATAAAAATCCGTAGCGAAAAACAGATAAAAAGCTTTTGTCTATACCTACTATTTAGAGAAATATAAAGCTGAATGCATGTTAACGTAATGGCATTGTTCTGAGTAATCTGAGGCTCAACTATTACAATTTTATGTAGGACATAAGTATTTTTATGTAAATACTTATGTCCTACATAATAATATCTTTATTGGCATATATAAGTAATAAGTCTTATGTACCTATTATTCTCTGCTGAGTTTAAAATCCCCATAAGCTTAATGGCAAAGTATAGAAAGTTATAGATTGATACAACGGTGACGTAAATTAAAATTTAACTTATTATACTTATTACTTACACTTTAGGATATATATGTCGTCTAGCTCAAGAACACAGAACAGAAGAATAATGAAGTTGACAGACAAGAAAAATATTATTTACTAGATACAATTAGGTATTATCACCATAGATTATTTTTTGTTAATAAGAACTTAAATTCTACACAAAGTACATGTCGTGAGTGTAACACACATTCCTTTAAAATCTCTCTGGGATAGCCCACGAGCAAATTAAAAAGCAGGAAAAGCGAAGCAATCTACTTATAATTATTTTCTCAACATATTTTTATTTTCTGTTAGCAATAAATTCTTCGTACTAACGTATGTATACTAATTGTTTTTAACATTATCCGCGCTCTAAATAACATACTATTCACCATACTGCGGGTATCAATCTGCCTGCTAATCGTAGTGATTCAAGCGCATACCTCCCTCTTGGCTGAGGACGATGTCTTGCAGTGAACTTTATTTTAGCTGTTGATGTGAATTATTATTTAAACAAAGACTTAGCTACATGTAATCTGTTTAGAAACATAGTCATGTTAACTTGCGATAGGTATATATAGTAAAAAGGAGGCATTATCCCGATCTGACCGTTTTACGTTCCATTCATAGTACCCTCACTAGATTGGCACCCTTTCTAGTTTTAGGTTTTCTTAAAAAATAAATCTTAGTACAATTTATTACGTACTAAAATTATTACGTAAAATATGTATATAACCAGACCGATTTTCGGAATAAAACTAGCCTATGTCCGTCTCCGGCACCGAATCTATCTACATACATATTTTATATATATATAGTTATTTATTTTATAACTACACAGTTCCCAACACGTGCAGAGGGTCAGGCAGCATTTTATGACAATATTTAATTAATCTGATATTAATTTCATTTAATGTCTATAGACAACGTCATAAACAATAATTATAACTATAAAATTATAAACAGAATGAGCTAATTATATCAAAAATATAAAATAACAAGGTGAAAAAAAAGGAAGGTGGTGAAAGAAGGACGCACGTCGACACGGAGGGTCTCGTAGATCTAGTAGATTTTGAACATTTCCACGGTATAAAGTAAATACTAGGATCTGATCACGTCTTATTTATTTTATTGTACGGGTGCCGTCAACATAAGAATATTGTCCAATTCTACATTACCTAACTTTAAATGTGCATCAGGCATTATCCTTTCATTTTATAGAATTTTTTTTTGAACGACGGTAGTTTCAAAATAATTATCTTCGTCGAAATCTAGTTCTCAGACTGAAAAACAGAGGTGGTGTTCATATTTTATGCTATCATTGCTTCGGTGAGATAATATGCACATAGTTAACTTATCAGAGGCCCTAGACAAGTGTCAAAAATTTCTATTCTACTCATAGAATTGATAAAAAAAATGTATAGGATTGACATAAGCTAACGCCAACGCTTATGTCAATGTCATACATTTTATGATCTATTCTATGAATAGAATAGAAATCTTTGACACTTGTCTAGGGCCTCAGGTGTGACATATTTTACAAAGAAAATGGATAAACCATTGCGTTGAAGTTATGTGTATAGACCCGATTTATTTTTAGTTTATTATTATTAGATCCTTTATTTAAATTCATTTAAATAAATAAATAGTACATCTCTTTAAGGTAAGAGGGCACGGCTCTTAACATCTGTAAAAGTTATGAGAGAAAGAGCAATAAGTTTTGTTATATTGTTAAGCTTTTAAGGAAAAGTTTAAATGCCAGTGGTTTTCGTGTAGCATTGTGTGTCCCTTATCATCACATGAACTGCTGTACCTTTTGCCACTGTTATCTTTTAAAATAAACGCAAGTCATAAGTGCAAAGTGATAAACGAGGAACAAGGATCTGAGTTCATGACCGTTGTGTAGGCGACTTTCAATGACGTAATCGAAGTCGCGACCGGAAGCTAATTCTCAATTTAAACATTAGGTGACTTTATCGTTGTCGTTTATCTATCAGAAGAAAATATTACTATAACAATTTAATATATAACAACCGGTTAAGCTATTAACTAGGCGCGTGCGATAGATTAAAATATGAGGAAAATACGAGTCCCATGTCGGTAATAGCGGTTTGGTTAATTAGCCTATTAGCTAAAACATCATATAAATCAATTAATTTTGACTTAACAACACTTCAGCCATTCAATAATTAGGTAAGTTTTTTTATTGGCTCGTTATCTTAAGTATCGTAAACTCGATTGGTTTTCGAACCAAATGCAGTTATCGTGGCGTTTGAGGTGCCAACCATATTATTATTTTTAATATTCAGCCGTTATCGTCCCACTGCAGGGCAAAGGTCTTCTTACCCTACTTCCTCTTCTCTCTGTTTATGACTTTATGTGACCAATTCTTGCAATAAGGGGCCAACTCATACCGCCATCTCTTTCAGGTGTATATAAAACACTAGTTGCGCCCTTCGGCTTCGCTCGCGCAGAAAATGGTATGTGTCTAATTAATTAATGTAACTCGGGAGCCAGACTGATCTTCAGGATAAAAATATCTATATTATATCCGTCTCCGGCACCAAATCTATGTACATACTAATTTTCTTCGAAATCGGTTTAACCGTTTAGGCCCTAAGTGGTAACAAACACACACACACATACACAAATTTTCGCATTTATAATATTACGTAGAAATACTAAATCTATGTTGCCAACATACTACTTATTGCCGTTTACTAAAGCTAAGTTTCAAAGACATGGACCTAATACTACTGATTCTTAGGAAAACCCAATTGTTAGCGGCTTTAGGCATCATCAGTTAGGCAATGCTATGAGAGAAGTAGAATAAAATATTCTTTATTTCACACCACATTACAAACCAAATAACAGGACAGCACAACATTAGGTAGTTACAATGGGTGGTCTTATCCCTTTCAGACAACCTTGAAGTATAGCAAACAATGGACATGTATTCATTACTGAAACAATCAGGATATCAAAGAAACAAACGAATACAACCTTATCTTATTAATCTATATATTACCTTTACTATGCTCGTATATTCTTATCACAAAGTTGATCCTTAAAGTAGGTTAACTATACTAAAACTGGTATGGTTCAAGGTCAAGCGGTAGCGGCTTTTCTAGTGCTATGGGTAATGATCGTTTAAATATGAATCAATGCATCCGGTTAGACTGGAAACCGATCACAGTAGGTATTTACGACAGATGTATATACTTAGATATATTAGCTGTCGTAAATACCTACTGTGAGGCTTTGGGTTATTATCAACGCTTCAATGTCCCATTACGACACAAATGAAAGGTAATAAACCGAAGTCTTTTTTGAATAAAACATTTCATTTAATTTAATTTAAAGTAAAGGTGTCACTTTACTTTTATAATTTTAAGTTTTACATAATATTTAATAAAAGACGTAGCGTGGGCAGACTCCTCATAACATGGACCGACAACTTGATAAGATGTCGGGTAATCAAAAGACAAGGGCAGCTCACGACCGGCCAAGATGGAGAAACTGGGGGATGTCTATGCCCAGCAGTGAACGTTTTCGGCTGTATGATGATGATGATTTGAAGAAATATATGTTACACTTTCAGATACATAAGGTCTTATTTTTTTAAAGATAAAATTCATTCACTGACTTAAACTATTAAATTTAGTAACTATGGATTTTGTGGCAAGTCTTGTCGGAGTCACCGCAGCCGGCGCGCGGCGTGCCGGAGCACATCAGAGAATTCAGCGTGTTGCTTATTTTACTGCCTCGCTCAACACAAACAAAACATTAAACTGGTTTGGGTGGTTATTGTTCTGCATAATAAAAATGTATGCCATTATTATTTTTTGTTTTTTACAACAGTATCTTATTTAATTATAATATAATTTAAAACAACTAAAACAGGATTCAAGTTTGGACATAAAATATTTATTCGACACAAGAAAAGTGTTGGTTTCAAGTCCGGTTGTATGTCATATCGATTAAACAACGATAAATAATAATTGAATTACTAAAAGTACGTCAAGTAATGACTAACCAAACTGTGACTATTAGGTACTAGCCCGGGTTTTCTTCGACGAAGCTTTATTGCTTTGAGAACGGGTTATTCGGAGTTCTGTGAGCTAAATTGTAGGTAGGATAGGCTAGGTTAGGTTAGGTTTGTACAAAAAAAAAACAAATTATATAAACAAATAAAAAATAATCACAAACCTAATTCCTAAAGCAAGTAAAAGTTTCTGTAGGAACCAAAATTAATCACTAGTATACAATATATAATACAATATAAATATACATCTCGACCCTTTAGGTAAAAGTAGCGAACAACCAATGAATTAGAGCGGGTCACGACCGGTCAAGGCGGCAGTACTTGAAGGATAATATCTATGTTTAGTAAAATATCTATGTTTGAAGGATGTCTATGTTTAGTAAAAAAAACTAATAAAATAGGTACCTACGATAGTATTTACTGGTCTACAATCGTACAACTGATTATATGACTAAGTGCTATAACTGAATGAACCTCATCAGGATGATTGCCCATCTTCATGTCATTATTGTCGTCAACTTTACGTGTGTGGCAAATGTTATTTTGATATTTAGCTCATTTGCCATATACCATTGTGCACTTATAATGTCGGGCGTTAATCAAGCATTTCGCAATTGCTAAAGAAAGTACATATATACGATATATTCGGCCCGGGCTGTGAAGTGAATAGCTAAACGAACTTTTTTGAGCTGGCTGTTTTACCCAAAGACCAAACCATGGTACGAATCAGAAATTACAAAAGAGACTTCCACATAATACAATAACACAAAGCGTATTAAGCTAAGTGACTTTTGTCTATAAAGACTGGACACTCACTTTCAGGAAAAGTTTCCACCACCACCAAATTATGTGAAAACTCGAGAACATGTAGGCACCTCCTGGATCCGGTCTGCCCATGGGCTACATGGAAATCGCTTAATCGATTGCGATCTCAGGTAATCTGGCTAAGTGGGAAATAAATAATCCGTCCAAAACTAAATGTCTGTATGGCGCCCGGACCAGACTATGGCACATTTACTTACTGCAGTGTCCAAGCTGCCCATGCAAATACAATGAGGATGACCTCAAGAATAGCACTATCGTTGCCATTGTCGTAGCTACTTACTGAGCTAAACATATAGTACCATCGACTCGAAAGAAGAAAAAGACTCGCTTTTAATTAGGTAGGTACGTAAAACAATAATAAACATGTCTAAACATGGAAAAATTAAAAGATACATAATAATATGAGTGCACTGCTATGAAATTAGATGTTATTATTATTTTAAAATGAGTAATTTATCATACTTCGAAGTAACGGCAAGAAACAAGGTAGGAGGAAAATAAGCATCAAATATCGTCTCATGAATATTAAATGCGTTTGTGCTATAATAATTCCATTGCTTTTAGGCTAAGACTTATAAACTTTTGAAATTACCACTCTCTAGCATGAACTGAACACTACCATTTCAATTCAACAGCAGTGCTGAACTGTTAAATTTGATCAAATCTTCAAACTCTTCAAAATGTCGTGATCGAAATACATCACAAGACCGCTTATTAATTTAAATTTTTAATAATTTTGAATACAAACCTCCCATACCTACACTTAATCTTGTAATAAAATGTAATTTATATTTATGAAAAACAATTAAGAATTGAAGAATTGAATTGAATCTACATAATGTAAAGGTATTGGTAAAAGCGAAAGGTCACCTAGCTACTTGATTTGACTTACTGTCTAAACACGAAATTTTAGACTAGTTCACCTATGAAGCTAAAATTTGGCTTGTAGGTAATTTAATGATATGAGACAGCAAGTAAAAGCAATAGGAGAGGTTTTAAAAGGTTTATACAAGGAGAGCAAATACAAACCTGAAATTGCCAATCCCTGTATAGGAAGACGCCTCACCGGGAAAAACCAATGACTGATCGCAGACATATTATAATTATATGATACACTATAATTTGGGGATCTGGTTCAGTTTGTATGAAAATACATATAATACCACGATCTACGAATGTTTTAGAGTGTGCTACATGTTTCAACAAGTGAAAAACGCATGCTTTTATTAGTATGAAGTATTACGTAGAGCCACAACGGATATGTGCTCCAACGCATACACAGACTAGCGTGTTTTAGGCGTAAGTAGTTATTATTATTATTTGAGATCATTGTAGATGAGATTTACAAGAGGATGTTGTGTACGGAACTCGCTTCTTAAATTAAACTTATAATAACAGGAACTTACATTAGTCATTGTTGGACACATTATTATTTTTTGTTTCGTTGCTAAGAAAGGTACGTAATTAACCGAGGTGATACTAGAGTCTAGTAAATAATATTATAGCGTTTTACGGCAACAACTACTCATTACACAAAATGTCAAGGTTCGTTCATTATGACTGGACAAGACATGTAGGCCGCATATAGGGTCACTCAATCTATATCTAGGTACACTAGCAGTGTCGAGCTGATAGGATTGTTTGTATGTTTGTCAAGGCACTATTCGCAACAAATAAATAATTTGGTTTGTAATTCGTTGAAAAAGGATAATAACATAAACATTAAGTGAATACTTTTCACTTTTTACCTTGGGAATTATGGACATACTGTAAAGGAAAACATTGTGAAGAAACCTAAACTTCAATAACAATGTTCAACGGTTGATGTGCTCTAGTCTATTAATACCAGCCCGACCATAACATAATGATAAAGATACCACAGTATATTTTCGTCGAAGTAACACTTCAATATAAAGAGCACGTAGGTATATCTAATAATAAAACTAAATAAACTTAAATTAGGCAATTCAGTTTTTTCATCATTGAATATTTAATAACAATGATCAGGTATATAAAATAAAGATGTAAATATATTGTTTAAATGTATGGATACGATGATGAATATTTTACATAACATACACGTTACTTATGAATGTTAATTTTATTCGAAAGACGTAACAAAAGACTTTGGTTTAAACTTTAAATAAAATATTAATAGGTAACCCTGACACTTACAGCCAGACCGGACGTCCTGACAAAAGGCAACACACATAGCTGAGGAGACAAATTACATTCATTGGCATCGTCGGTAATTAAATTATACACCAAATGAATTGACTTGGGATGTATATTGTTACTTCATAAAATATCTACGACCTACGTAAATAAAGAGCTCGTTTTCACATTTGTTTAAATTATAACAAACATTGTTTATACACTTCCGACTGACTGCTGGCCTACGTGATTGACCACAGGTTTCCAGGAACAGTGGTAACAATGTGACGGTCGACCTTCGATGCGAAGATCGGTCCGCGGTTCCAGAGCATGCTTTCTGGCGCAATACTTGGCATTGGTTTCGACAGACCAGGAAATATTTAAATATAACCTTCAAAGAAAAAAGTTTGCGAGGCGAATTTAGTTCAGTAATCATTACAGGTCATTGCGATTTTAGTTCATTTTTCATTTATATTCATTTTAGCTGACACGTATTTCTTACTTCATCTAAAATAGATTCATTTCTGTTCCATTCTCGACAAGAGGTTTATTTTTTAGTGACAAATTGAAAGCGGAGCTGAAAATTAAATAAGTATTACTTATTATGTTATCTAAGTTAATAGTGAACATAAATTTTACGACTGTTGAACACGGGTAAATTACATTGCCAACATGTCAAATGAGTAAGTTACTTAGTTATTCTAAGTTGACAGCCGTTGGGCAGAAAGGTTTTAGAGTGGTGACTACGAACCAAAAGACGCAGCGTGGGCAGACGCCTCACATGGTGGACCGACCCTCACCCTTATAAGGGTGGCGCGCAACCGATGGATGAGGGCGGCTTCCGACCGGCCAAGGTGGCGAAAATTAGAGGGAGAGCTATTGCCAGCAGTGGACGTCCTTTGGCTAATATAATGATGATGATGAAACTTTTTATGTATGAATGAATAAATCAAAACCTTATAATGCCTTCTATATATACTATGTACAGGTTGGCACAAAATAAAACATGTTATGGGTGTTGTTTTATCGTATATTAGCTTTCCACGCCGCGGTTTCACTCGCGACTTTGCTTACTGCTCTGCTGCCGTCGCCAGTAGCGTGATGTTACATAGCCTATAACCTTCCTCGAGAACTGGTCATTCATACGCAAAAAGAATTCTTAAATCAGAGTGGTAGTTCCAGATTAGAGCGTTCATACAAACAAACTTATTCGCTTTATAAAATAGTTTAGATAATGGTTTTACTTAGAGAAAGATCTAGACAAAAGAGTCCAGTTGATATGGGCATAATTAAGCAAGTTACTGTCTGTTTTCACCTCACCTATACCGCAATTTCTGGAAACCTAAGTCAATAACCATTGCGTCTGACCTCCTTTGGCTTACTAAAACCTAAAACTAAAATAAACAACGAAAAACTGATGAACGTGTGACGATAAGTTTAGTTCTTTGTCATCAATCTACTGATTAAGTTAAGTAAAATGGAAATAGGCGATCTAAATATTTGTCCGATGACCGTTTCTATTTTATTTTTATATTAATTTACAGATTTTTTATTTATTATTAGAAATTTACTCACGCACACTTTTTCGCCGTTTTCTTTTTCTCTTTAAGTAAGGACTTTTATTTTACTTATAAGCATGTCAGTCCTATTGTACCAAAACATAACTTTATCTTAACTAACAAAGATTCAAAATATAATACGTATTAATAAATAGACGAGTTTATGAAATAGCACATGAAATTTACTTCACGCTTCATACGACCATTTCATAAACTCTTGCAGCGTCCAAACTAGGTTCAGCTAATACACTATTAACTGAACCTAAGTTTGAAAAGATTTGAAAAGAGACCTTTCCCACGCGACGGTTGAAAAATAAGACAGTAGAGCTTTCCTGTCCAAAGTGACATTAGTCGAACAAAATTTATAAAGCCACACATTTTATAATACTTTATTAATATCAAACAAGCAAATACGCAGCGCAAAGTTAGGTATGATAATATACTATCATACGCTTAATCACATGCTCGTAACGCAGATATAAATTCTAGTTCAATAGTAGAACAATGTTAGCCTATTAGGTCACTTGCAATAAATCTGCATAACGATACCAACACGATTGGTCAATTAATAAATTGGCCGATTGTACCCGGTTTATTAAACAGTTCTTTAAATTTGTACTAAATATTATTATTTAAGTTTTAGGGCAGGTCTGCTATACACATTATAGCAACTAATGTAAAAGAAATGGCACTTTTACTTTCGGCTTCTACATGGTTTAAGAGCTACAAATATGTCACTAATAATAATACTGACATCTTAGTATACTTATAAACTGCAATTGTAGGTACAAAGTAGTGCAATAATAATAATGCAGTTTCAATTCGTAGGTAAAGATAACAGAGTTCACATTGTGTACCTAGTGGTTCCTATCTCAGGAGCCCTAGCCACCAATAGTTTGTTTCTGTGCACGATGCCGATTAATCACCATACTTAATTTTACTATAATTATGTTATTTGTATTATTATCATAAAAAGCTAAATATTAGTAATTAAGTAGAGAGAATAATAATAGTTATTAAGCGTTTTTATTATATATAATTCTATTTTCTGTATAATAAGAATAACATAAAAATGCAATATACCTATTAGTGATTACGTAAAGAGAATAATAGTTATCTAAGTGTTTCATAATTACTAATAATTGGACATAGGAAAAGGTGTTGGTTTGTGCTGTTATTGAAATATTGATTTATTAATATCATATAAGGGCTTCTCCAGATGTTGTACCTACTTACTGTTAGTTTATGTTATCATTCGAAATAGTAGAAAATCATTGCTAAGTTAATTCGTGTTTCATGAAGTCACTGTATTCACGCAGCAACACATCTATAAATACCTACTGCTGCGAACTTGATTATGCCACTTCACAATTTTTTAAATTGTGGATATCTTTGGTATAGTCAAATAAGAGATGTAAGGATTTCAATAAGGCAACGCCCTCAATGGCAAACGTGACCTTTGCCACTACAATAGATAATGTAAGATTAATTTTATCAATGGTATAATTAATTAAAATTTACTTGTTAATGTTGTCTCACTGCAGAGGACTACTGCTCATTCAGATAAGCATTTGTCGCCACAGCACTACTTCAGATTTCTCACCATGTCGTCGTAGGTATAATACTTTTAATACCCGGTAAGTACATTTTTAAATTAACATTACAATAGCACATAGCATTGTAAACCAACAAGCGGCCATGGTTATTCTTAAATATAATAAATTACAAAATATTAGAACTTTAACACCAATGGACTAATTGTTAGTAGATCGATATCTGCGGTTAAACCTTCGCGTAAAAGGAAACGAGATTGCGTATTTTGCACGGGTCTGTAGTGGAGCAGAGCGGGGTAGGCAGTAAGTACACATCCGGTAAACAATAAAACGAACATTGAAAGGTCTAAAACCATCACACCTAAAGTTAAGATTTTGTACATGACATTGACGTGGCATGCATTTTAAATTGTATTAAAATTACAGTCACAATATTTCTTTCCGACCATATTCTTTGTGCATTTTTAGTACAGTTGAAGTACACGTATGAGTATTACGTTAAATGTATAACGCTAATGGCACTATCACACAGTCTGATACTTGTGTGATTCGGTACGCTATTGTATGTGAATCCGATATTTGTTTATCGATGTGTAATAATGTAGAGTCATTTTACCATAGCATATTAAGTTCATAGTATGGATACAATTTTCTGGCTACATGTTATACTTAGTACTACAAAATTAGACTACAGACCTACTCAAAACATTTTGTACCTTTATCTAGATATAAAAATTGTTTTGAGTCTCTACATATACCGCCGATTGATATTGAATGGCAGTCGGTTAAAGATGCCAGACCATGTAGCTACTAAATTAATTCAGCAATAGTTAGTTTTATTGTAACATGTTTAAATGTTAAAGTTTCATCATTGCAAACTTATATTTTCATAATATCGTGTTTCTTCCGTAGCTGATTTCAATCTAAACCTAATAATGTTGGATAATGGATGTTGATTTAAAAACCATAATTAATATCCACTAAAATAAAATAGCCTCTAACTTCTTCCATACCACGCAATGGACAATTTTCCCTGCATAGCTAATAGTTTTAGAAATTAGAGAAAACCGCAAGTTTAACAATTTATTAAACCCGTGCCTCATAATCATAATGTGTTACATAATAACAAAACACATAATCATAATCGTTCCTACAGTTACTATAGGCCTTAATATATACGTTAATTAGTACACTACCTAATTGAATAAAGTTTTCATCGAGCACAGTCTAGAGCCCATTCGGAGGTATTTTCACTAAAAGTCAAAAATATCTGTGCAATACTAATACGCAGTAGTATGAAACAAATGAAAGCTGTTAGCCCACCCCACTCAACATGATGAATGTGTCAGCGTAACTATAAAAGCACTTAGACCTGTATCACACTGTCATATACCTAATGACATATAGGACATTTTTCAATTTACTCAAAACCTTTTAAGTTTTATGACACGCATACTAGAGTTTTTAGTATTAAAATCGTTTTTGATTTTGAAAAGTCGAAAGAAAATGATGACTATTTACATTCGTGGCGTACCTAGTGGTCGTGAGTTCAATTATAATATACATAAATATTAAACTAGAAAATTGCAACAGAATTAAAGTCTTGGAATGTCTAGCACGTACCGAAAGACTCAGCGTGTGCAGATACTTCACAAAGTAGACCGAACGTCTAATAACGATGAATGTGTTGATAATTCTTTAATGCTGGAAGGTAGCCGGGATGACTATATTAAAATTCATTTTTGTAATTAATTAAATTTAAAAAACCGGTCAAGAGCGTTTTGGCCACTAGCAGTGTAGGGTTCCGTAGTAGTATTTGCGCAATAAGCGTACCTTATAAAAAGTGAGTTTCATAATTTTTTTAATAAAATTTAAATGGGATTAGGTATACATACAGGTGTCTACACACCAAAGCCGCCGGCCCGGCGGCACGGACCCGGCGGGTTAATGCCGCCGAGCCGGCGGCTTTGATCTTGTTTCAAAATGAGGCCGCTGCCTTGCCCGGCGGGTTGTGCCGCCGTGCCGGCGGCTTTGGCGTGTAGACACCTTACACCTCCTGTAGAAGGGATGATTTTACAGTTGGTAATAAAGACTTAGAGGATTTGTTAAAAAAAATCCTACTCAATATGTTCCCAAATATTTATACTACTGTAAGAACATTTATAAAATCGATCAACGCTTTCTATTGGTGCGATCGGAAATAAATCCTTATTGAACTGATCTAGAAAAACACATTTCATAAGTTGAATAGCTTTCCGCGGCGCGGTTGCACCCGCGTCTTTGCTTACTGCTCTGCTCCCGTCGGCAGTTGCGCGATGTTACAAAGCATAACCTTCCCCAAGAACTGAGCTTATAACATCAATTATTTAACTCCGACTGGTAGTGCCAGAGATAACCTGTAAAGTCTGGTTAGCTAAACCCCAGTATTATATTATTAAGACTGTGGCTAAACTATTGTTATATTTTTTCACGAGCATCTTAAAGCTTAATATTTTGCAAACGTTTACCCCATCATTTTGCAATTTAGGGATCCCTGAATTGCAACATGATGGGGTAACAGATAAAAAATGATTTTTAAGATTAAAATGTACTACTTTGTCAGCGTGATTTATATGTGTGTTCATACGAATTTTTAGCTTACTAGTACCTAGAGCAGACGGACATGGCGAAACTTTATGTGTACCTTATTGAGTACGGAACCCTAAAAATAAAAAAAAGGTCAACACAACGAAATGTTTCCTAGGTAATTTGTTATTTAATCACCTTTAGTAACTAGATTATTGGTTCGAATAATGGTAAGTTCCAATAGGTTAGGTTATCGTCAACCTTGCTTGTTGGGATAGTCCTATAACGAGCAATGACTAACTTTAGGTTAAGAATAGTAGTAGGTATTCTCTCACTGTTGAGCAAAAAAATCTCCCAAATCCTTACAGCAGGAATAAACGAATAACAATCAGAGTAATCAACGAGACTGATTTCCTCATTGCACTAACAGTATAGACAGTGCAATTAATTATCATTTAATTATTCATAAATAGTTGTTGTTAGTTGACATGCATTACTAAATAACAATACGTAGGGCATTTGTATACCTTCCACGGTCATGTCATAGGGTCTAACATAGCATTAAATCTTATTATACTATAGCAGCAATTAGCGATAAGTTTCATGTTAATCCAAAGGTAACAAAAAACAGAAATGAAGACGAGTATTTTGAGTGCGAAAGCTGCCAAGGAATGACTGTTATAATTAAATTACCGTAGAATTGTAACAGGTCAAAAAAATACAACATACTTAGCAACAATACATAAAAAACAGAATGAAGCATTCTAAAATTAGAGTTGCTTAAAGTCTTTTACTAAGGTAAATATTACCATATAGAAAGGCATGAGATTACATATCCTATGAAGGCAAGTAAGTAAGTATCTCATCATGAGATCAATGATAACTATAACATGCGCAACAAAAGAAGCGTCAGCAACCCAGATAGTTTAGCACTTAATTAAAGAAATACCTCTCTTCTGCTATCTCATTAAAATGTTACTATATAGTAAGGCATTAGATTAAATAGCCTATGAAGGCAAGTAAGTAAGTATCTCATCTTGATATCGATGATAAATACTAACTTACTTTTGATGGTAAACATGCATACGCCTTGTCTGATAAAATAATCTCTGCTCCGATGACCAAATTGGGTACCAAAGTAGCACTTACCTTTTATTATTTTTGTTTGGATGTCAATAACGTGTGTGAATAATTAATTCATGTAAGTAAAAAAACACATAAACCTAAATAGTTCTTAAACATTTCTATGTACTCAAGACAAGTAGAGGTATAATAATAAATAAATGATTAATACAGCTTTCGGGGAAAACACGCCTGAAGTAAGATCTTAGACGCGTATTTCCCACTACTTCTGCAATGACGATACTTCAATTAAAAAGGCATAATTGAAATACGCCTTATCGGAAATTGTATTCATTGCTACAAAGTTCAAATTGCTAATCAGAATATTCACACTGCTTTGCACTGAGTACGGTGTGCTCGTGTCATTCTTCTCTAACAAGTTAGTAGAAATTTTTATTGAAGATGTTACGTAAACTATTTTAAACCTAAACTTACCTAAATTACGTACTCATAATGGAAAAAGGAAATTTTATTTACACATTTTCTTTTTGACCATCTTTGGCAATATCCATAGCGCAATAATATCATTTTAGATATTGAAATATTTTGGGCTAAATAAATATAGGTAAGTATATCTAATACATTAAATCTGTGCAATGGTATAAATCGATTAACCATTCACAGAATTTATAATATTGTATTTTATATACCTAAACAGATAAAATAAGGACATGGACATTTAATACTTTAATGCAGACGTCCATTGAATAAATTGAGTCTCTGTCTAGCAACCGATTCTATCAGTTATCCGATTGTCGTAGCTGTTATTTGAGGAATCGTACGTTTAATAGATTCCTGAAAATGAGACGTTTGTTGATCGATTGGTCTAACATAGAAATCGGACATAGCTACTATCAAGCACTGTGATGTAAAAACTCAGTAAAAGATTACCGATTGATGATAAAGGTGGTTAAAATAAAGCAAGTTATCTAGTAAAATAAAAAATAAATGAAGTAATTGTTACCAGTTTTGACTAAGATGCTTCTAAAGCCAGTGTATTTGAAGAGCCTGGGCTTGGCACAGAACCTCAGTGGTCACAGTTACGAAGGTACTCATATAACAGGCAGTGGAAAACTTAATAAAACTTGTCTCATACAATAACTGATCACCTATCCCACAGATTCGAAATGCACTGACACAATAACAAAGTTCAAAGACTTTTTCACTTACACTGCCGAGTATTATTTGAAACCACCTTTATTGTACATTAATATTAGGTAAATACCAAATACCGATCAAAACCTGATCACTTTGACTGTAAAAAAGAGAATGCCACTCAAGCGGACTTGCAAGCATAAAATTATTCTGAATTTATGTGGCTTTCTATTTACAGGAACAACTAATTGTACTTGAATTCTAATGCATTTTAATTATCTTTTCCTGTAAGTTAAAATTTAGTGAATAAAGAATTTTAAAAAAATATTCTCTAATTAAATAGGAAACAATCATAATAATAAACATTGACCAACTAGTTGATGCGATTAATTTTTTAATTGGTTTTACAATTAACAATCTTATAATAGAAAACTTTGCACATAACCTTGATGTATTTAACATGATAATACCTATATGTTGCATTAATTCGTCATAGTTCTTAATTATGTAATAACGACACATCTGAAGTAAACAGCTTCCTAGTTTCTAGAGAGGAAGTGAAATTTACACATACCGCCCGGTACAGAGAAACGAGACGGATACCGAACTCGCAGCTAGCCTGAGATGGTACGCTGCCAAAATATTGACTCAAAGCCCCCTGTGCACTTACCCTCACCTTAACGGATGGACTGCTAGAACTTGATACTACATACGACACACCTAAACGCAAGGGAAGGTTTCAAAGTTTTCCTCTTGTGTATTTCGAAAAAGTACCTATCACCTTAAGGTTAACGGCATGATTTTAGTATGAATAGTAGTACTACCCTCTCATAGAAGATCGATGTAAGAGTAGTAATATCCGTACTACTGCGTTTCGTTCGGTGAATGAAAGCGCCGGAGGCCCAATTTCTCCCCTTTCCTTTTTCGTTACTTCCCTCAATGTCTTTAGCTACTCCACTTCCTTTCATGATAGGCAGTAGCTTCATAGAGTCTCTGACATTGCAGGAGCAATGCTAGAGACTCTAAATCGTCCATGAGCGACAGTTACCGCTTGCCATCACGTGGGCTGTTTGCTCGTCTGCCACAGTCGGCAATAAAAAAATAAGTGAGATTTTCTTTAAATTAGACAAATAACAGTCAACAACTGTTTTGTGTCCTTACAACTGGCACCAGGCATAGCCAGTACCTACCTAATAGTTCACCAGCTTGCATACACCTGCCAACCAGCCGCCTTTGATATGGCAAGGAATAAAAATATAAATATGGGAACTAGGCACACCTACGTAGTTACCAATGAGAATACATTGTTACAACCGATGATGACTGAAAGTGCGGCAGAATATTATTTCTACTTACTGACTACATGTTATCAATACCAGAAACGTACCTACCTACCTAACTTATATTATTACAACATGCAAATAAATTTTAAAATAGATTAGAGAATAGAGATTTTTTTTAAAAGACTTCGTGTTGAAAATGGTCGAGTTGAGGAAATGCGTACATCCTACAGAAGATCGTAAAACACAACATTGCTTTATCCTCCTATAAAATCTCTAGTGATTCCCAGATTCTTTGAAAATATACCTACCTACTTACTTTCAGCTGTAAGTAACTACCGCGTGCTTTAACTAGTAGTAGAGAACTGGAGACGCTAAAGATACAACTACCATTAATTCGTCGCCTAACACATCATAATGAGCTGACCGAATATGAAACTAATACAGAAGTACCTACCTATAATAGGTATCTAATTAGGTGTTATACTTGAAGAGGCTGCTGCTTTCTGAGATCGATATAAGTCATACCGGACCTACATATCTAAGTAATTATCTTACCTATGTTATAAAGTGTTGTACCTACAAAAAATTACCATCAAGACACGATGTGCAACAAAACTGCATATAATTACGGTGCAGTAGGGCTCTAAGGAATAGGGGGCAAAAAACACGCATATTAAAAGTGACTAAAGCCATCTATTGTTTATTTAGTAATACTTGTTGTCAACGCCATCTGTTAATTTTCTGTTGTGTTATAAGATGTTATGCTTACATATTTACAGTTCTGCCAAAAAAATAAAGTAAAATGAAAAATAAGTGTCATCTATATTTCAATAATCCCTAATGTTTGCTATATTTCAGTATTATAATTTATATTTAGGTAAGGATATAATTTAAAGTAACTTAAGTAACATAACATAATATATGACTACAAGTAGCCGCGACATCTATTGGATATTTACAAAACTAATAAAGTGCTTATCATGTAATGAATGAATGAATGTAATAGTTGTAAATTTTTTTAATAGATGGCATCTAATTGTTTATATTGTCCAAAATGCATGCAGAGTTCCAAAACATTTCAAGGGGTATGTTAGTTCGAGTTATTCTAATACTTGTAAGAAGGTGATATAGACTTAGACGATGATTAAATTGTGTGAAACAAGAATTATATTATATACATTTTACAAATGGTGTTTGTGTGAAAGATTGGATTATAACTAATCACCAGTGATGACCAAATTCCCAAGACGTTTAAAGGTACGTCCTTACATACCATATTTTTTTTTTAAATTAATATTGTAAATAAATAAGAAATAGATGACTAACCACTTTCATACTTTAAGATCTATTTCTAGAACAATGGATATAAGATAACTTCTAAATTCATGACCAAATTGGTTTTTATTTGGGTGCAGCGCGGGTGAATGACCCTTGCAAGATATCTGTGTGTAGTGTGTAGGTATATAGGCCGCGCGCGGTGCACTCCGTAGTCATGGTAACGAACCCGAACCCCGGTACCGCGGCGGTTTGCTTCTACAAATTATTTGTAAATATAAAAAATAAGTAAGTAGGTAATGTTCATTATTAATTATTGTCTTAACTACCAACTCACTTGAAATACCAATTAAATCTTAGAGGGATAGGAATATCATGTTTATTGTGGAAAATAAAAAATTAGGTTAGTAGGTAAATAAGTAAATAGTTAATAATAAATATTACGCAGTAATATTTGTTACGGCGATATTACATGGACTAACCAAATTGAATCAATTCTATTGAAAAATACTGAACATTGCACATTTGACGTCTTTACCAATTTACACGTAAGTAAATCATTCCAACACCAAATTCATACAATGTAAACAAACACTCTTTTCAATATTTTCAATCAAAAATTCCCTAACCGATCACACATGATTTAATATGTATAATCTGGTCACTGCTTATTTAGGTACGTAATTTTAAAACTTTTTACTAATGAATATTTAACCCATTAGAGGTCACCGTACTTTATAAAGTACAAGCATATTTTTAAATCTAGATTATATATTTAAAATAATTTACGGTATCCTGCCTTTTTATTTTTCTTCATCATTAAACTAGTCAAATATACCTATAAGTATTATGCGGGTAGTGCGATATTTTTTGGTAAAAGTGTCAGTTGAAGTTGGATCACGGAAACAGCGTGCAGGTGAGTGAATTCTTTAGCAAATATTTATGAAAACACCTATTAGTTGTTTGTTTTTATGTTTCATTTGTACAAAATTCATGCCAAAGTAAGTTACTAACATAAATGCAATCAAATAATCATTATAATTATAAAAATATAGTCATATAAACCTTGCTGTACTTCAGTTAGTACAATGACAACACACATGAGTAAAATAACTTTTTTCATTTCAGATATCAAACAATGAGTAGAAAACGATTTACGGTTCAAAATAATTTCCAAGGGCTTGAGGAAGCTCTTGATACTATTTTGCGTGATGATGATGACGACGAGTTTGATTTGGCTATCATACCGCCAAATCCCAGCGACTTGACTGATGAAGAAGAAGGTGCTGACGAAGATATGATGCCATCTTCCATGCCAAATGACATACCTGGAACTATTGAGGTATTTACAAATAACGAGCATAGTAATACTGATGATAGCGATGACAGTGATGACGAACCGCTGGCATCAAAGAGAAGGCATGTGGTTTCTACCAGTCAACCAATCCCAACCTGGCGTAAATGCCCTCCTTCATATACATCTACTTCTCATCATACTTCTGAAGTCTGTGATAGGCAGGCTGCTATACGCGAAGAACTAAATGGTCTAAACCCTGTACAAATATTCGAAAAACTTTTTGATAAAGATATTATTGACATGATTATATCTGATAGTATACTTTATGCAAATCAAAACAACAGACATGATTTTCAACTAAATTCTTCCGATTTGAAAAAGTTTTTAGGAGTATTGATATTGTCTGGGTATCACAAGCTACCTCGAGAGCCTATGTATTGGTCTGTAGATGAAGATATTGGTGTAGAACTGGTCACCAAAGCTATATCAAGGCATAGGTTTCGTGACATAAAAAGAAACTTACATCTTGTAGACAACAACCTAGCAGCAACGTCAAATGACAAAATGTTCAAGATAAGACCACTAGCAGACAATCTTATGCAGAAGTTTTTGCAGTGAGGAGTGTTTCATGATAGTATATCTGTAGATGAATCAATGGTAAAATATTACGGTCACCACCCTGCTAAACAATTTATTCGTGGTAAACCAGTCCGTTTTGGGTATAAAAATTGGGTAGCAGCCAGTTCTACAGGGTACTGTTACTCTTTTGATTTCTATTGTGGAAAAGCACAAATCACGACTCCTGATACGTTGGGTTCACCAGTTGTCAAAAGTTTATTGGCGAATCTGAATTGTTCAAGAGTGCAATGGCAATGTAAGAAGTGCATAAAAACATTATGTATCAGGAAAGAGTGTTTCGAAAATTTTCATACATAAGCGGTCAGTGTACTTCCTAGAGTACACCCCTGTAATTTGCTGAAAATGTTACTTTCATTTTTTTTTTTCAGTTCCTGTTTTTTTTACCTTTATTTTAGTATAAAAATAAAGAAAATTTCAAAAAAAGTGTTATTAGTTTTGTTTGACCTCTAATGGGTTTCAAAACTATTACCGGGTAAAACGGGGTGACTAGAGATGCAGGGTGAATAGCGACAAACTCGGGAATTTTTCAATTGAGTAATTCATCTACTCGTACCTACTACATGCCTACGGCCTTAATTAGAATAAAAATAATATTAACTTTGATTTCCTGCAAGTCTTCCTAAATGGGCCATATGCATGTAGGACGAGATGATGAATTACTCTTTTGCCTGGAATTCTTGCATACCTACCTATCGAGATTTTATTGATTAAGATTTATTTGTAAGTATGTAAGTTTATTTTATCCATACGGGCAATATCTATTATATATATGTAAATATATATATTTTTTTATATTTTCTTATAAAAACACAGCCTAGCCGGCTGTGTTTTTATAAGAAAACACGTCCATGGGGAGGACATTATCGACAATCTCATTGTACTTAAACTTAATCTTATGTCGTATGCACTTTGCCTAAAAGCGAAGATTTATCAAACAAAGCAGCACACAATAGACTTTGTGTTATTGTTGTGCAAGCGCAGTAAACTTAATTTTCTTGTTTTTATAGTAAATTGCACTCATACAATGTTAGACGCGTTACGGCGAACAAAAGGAATTTATATTTTGTTACTTCATACTAGCTCTTATAACAAAATGTTGCAGTTCTTCAAAGCTCCAGTCCGGAACTACCGCTCTCTTTTCTCGTGGAAAAGTTGCGGCTACTATTTTTAATCGCGTAAATATAATTTTTACTTCATTTAGGTATCTACGTATAATTTATATTAAGACGCAGGATACCATCTAAACTAATATTTTAAAGAGAAAAGATTTGTTTTATTTTATTATAACCGACTTCAAATAAAAAGAAAGGTTGATCAATTCGACTGTATAATATATATATTTCACCGACATGACAGGCACCGACTTCAGATTAATAAATTACTTATTTAATAATTTCTGAGTAATTGAATTAAAATATGATTTACTTTGTGCTAAGTTATTTTTTTTGTACTTTTTAGGTACCTGTTTAAAGTCGGTTTTTTTTTTGTTAAAATTATCTGTCTGTTTGTATGTTGCGATTTAATTATGACCTATGTAACCGATTTAAAAATCTTTTTTACCCTTAGAAGGCTACAAATATGACGAGTAACATGGGCATAACATATTATATCATAAGGTTTTAGTCATTTTCAAAATAATATTTCATTATATTCAATTAATAATAATATTAGCTCCTTCGCAAATCTGAATTTTGGCGTTTGTTGTGAGACCGAATGGACATTTTGATACTGAAGCGAAGCGAGGGCAGACTTCTAGTATTATATAGATAGGTAAATTAATTACAATCAATCAATAAAATAGTAAATTTAAGCTATATCTATTTATCAACACACGTCATATTAAACATCAAAATAGTAAACTAGGTGTAGCTAAACGAATAATCGTGATCGTATTTAAAGCTACATTGTTATCAAAAGATTTTGGTTGTTAGAACGTGAGCCGAACATGATGCACGGGACCATTCATAATCCCCCTCGTCGTATTGGAGAGAACGTGATAATGATGACCTAGTCAATACGACCACAAGCATTGATTTTTATTAAACAAACCGTATGAATTGCATTCTTATGTAAGTCATTTAGTAATTAAATAAAACATTATAAATATTAATGACATAACTTGTAGTTAAATATAATTATTTCAATATTTAATACATACATACATAACTTCACGCCTGTCTCCTATTAATGGGGTAAGCAGAAATTATAGAGCGCCATTTGCTGCGATTCAACAGACAAAGGAGGTATCCATTGCCTCTTCAACATTCATTAATCTTTTAATTGTGCCCATTGGCGCTTGTAATTGTGCCCTTTTTCCACACAGATCCTATTTGGTCCGTGTATGTTCATCTAGGGCGACCCCTAGCAACTTTTTCAGACATTTCCGCTACTTAAATCTCTTTTGTTATCCCATTACTGTACATGCATTGTTTCCACATGTTTAAATCACCTTATCATATTCCTTACAATTTTTGTCACTATACCATCATTCAATCTACATTTTTCTCTTATCACGCTATTTCGTACTCTATCTGTAAGCTTGATTCTACACATGCTTCTCAGTGCTCTCAACTCTCCTTTCATGCTTTTTTTGCGTATAGCAAAAAAAAAACATAAAAGCAAATTAAATGCAAGATTCACTAAATAGAATACAAACTCGTTTTCTTTCTTCACTCTTTTATCTGCAATCATTGTTTGCAATCATTGCCTGGCACTGTGTCATAGTATCATCCCTCTCGATTACTATCACTTTAGTTTTGTTAACATTCACTTTTACACTCCAATGTCTCATTTATAACTGTCACCATTTTTTGCAACTCATATGCCGATATTTTATAACATAGGCAATTGTTAACTAAATAAATATAACCTCAATTTTATTGTAACAGGATAAATCATGAAGATAATGAGTAGGTACCTTTCTAATTAATCAGCTTACCTGTAAAGGTACTACGATGTTGTAAAGAATATCTTCGATCCCAGACAACCACGCTCTTCCTTTTTGTATAGACGGATTTATTAATGTTATGAGTAGGAAGCAGTTTGCGGACAGCGCGCCTTTTGAAAACTATCTATTACCTTGGAAAACAAGTTTCTTAACGAGTAGCCTTAACATCACTTGGGAGATATTTATATCGAGAAAAGATGTTGGAGATATAATTCGATCCTGTTTTGTTCTTATTTTATTTATGAATTAAGTTTAATCAGTAATAGTAGACGATGAAAGTCACTCCAGTTCATACTAAAGCTGTTATTCTACTGCAACATAGCCTCTAATAGTTGTGTTATGATCGCAAATAACTAACTTCGCTCTCTAGCAGATTACACGCTGTATTTGTTTTAGCTTTGGTTCTTCGCTTTTGGAACTTAACCCTTTTATGGACACTATTAGACACAATAGATGTTTTATTTTTTACTTTTGACTGCACCGTTGGTCTAGTGGTTAGTGTAACTGACTGGGACGCCGGGTGTCATGGGTTCGATTCCCGCGGAAGGCAAATATTTGTGTGATGAACATTTGTATTTGTCTTCAGTCTGGGTGTTTCCTATGTATTCTAAGTATGTATTTACAAAAAAAAAAGTATGTATATGTATTATATTTCAGTTATCTAGTACCCATAACACAAGCTCTGCTTAGCTTGGGACTAGATGACGGTGTGTGATAGTGTCCACATATTATTATTATTATTATTATTATTATTTATTGTCATCACGGTCATATCCGTTTACTGTCCCCGAATTTGTTAAGCGACATATTATTATTTACAATTAGTATAGGCTTTAAAAAGCGGATAAATCTATTAACTACTGCGTTGGTTATAACTTTGACAAATAAAATCTTTGACGAATAATACCTAATAACTGGTGTCGCAAAACTTATAAAGACTTTGCAACTGGCTAGTATAGCCGGTATGTAGTATTTAACATTAAACGATTGTACGAGAAGCTTACGCTAGTTGTTGGAATTTCCAGAAAGGTCGGTCGTGTATCATCAAATTTTGTTATTTCAATCCTTGCTACGGCTCTCCTGGCTACCAATCGATAGCATGCAATAGGAAATCACCTGCTCATGTGGCTTAATCAAGCGCATACCGTGAGTACGTGAGCCGCCGCAAGAGACCCAATTGTTACTCGTACGTGTGAGGGGTGCCAATATACGATCAGGAACAACTTTTCGATTTGAAGACCGGCTCAAAACAATGAACTGAAAAAAAGTTAGGCAATAATAAAGATACTGTTGACGGACATGTTTAATACAATATTGCATTGCATGCTTAGATTGGTTAAGAGGTAAGTGAGATGGGCCGTCAAGGTCGTCGAAAATGAACATTGTTATTATAAGATTGTATGGAAACCTGTTGAGTCGGTTCTTGGTTTGATACAATAATATACATAGTGACCTGAAGGCTTTAACGTTTAATTAATTATGTTGTAGAAACCGTAAACAAGTATACGACCTCTAAATATTGTCAATATCTTGATCAAAATTTGCAATTAATAAAATCGACATCAATAAATTTATTAATTACTGAAAAAAAAGTTGTTGTTTTTATTTTTCATTGTATACAATGTAAAAAATAATTTTATGCAAAAATAAGCAGAGTTTTTTCGATATTTAGTCAAAATTAAATGAAAATTAATATTTAAATTTAAAAAAAATACCGTATATTTGGAACATAAAAAGGTAAGTTTCCACCAAATTTAATGAAAAAAATATTTTATGTTAAAGATAAAAATAAAAAAACCAAAAAATGTCATGTGACTTTTTTCAAAAAAACCTTTAACCCGATCGTCTTTGTTTTAGGCTCAAATTGTAGTTTACTAAATTATCCAGAGGATTTTTCTCAAATATTTTATATTATTCTTTGTTTCCAAAATATCGAGCGCCTAAATCTAAAATTCGGAAAAAAATATTATTTTTCACTATTTCATAACTTTTTAGTTTCTTGCTTTCTCGAATTAATCTTATTGCACCTTACAGATCCCGTGAATACGCGTCTTTTAAGCATTATTTGAATATCATATCTTCACAACTCTTCGAGATATAAGAAGCGAACGAAAAGACATTTCCAATGACAAAACAATATGAAAACGTACAATCGATACGTTAACGGTACTTTAGTTTAGATTTGATTTTCTGTAGTTCATTAAACACAATTTGGTGTCTCGAAATAACTATAATAGTATTGGTCGACTTTTTAATTAAAATATGGGTAGCTTCATCAAAATCAGTTTGCGTAAAACGTAATTAAAAATACAGTTCACTGCTGTCGTGTACTCTTTGATGGTAAAGGGCACTTTAATTTCAGGCTAGCTCGGGCAAACTTGAACCGAAATTCATATTGAGTTAACACATTTTCAATGCATGGGGATGAAAAGAACATTTTATATTGTAAATTAAGCGAAAACGTACCGTGATATCGTAGTGGGTTAGTAGCTTTGTATACACGAAGCTGTAGGTTCGAAACCGAGTTAGTATTATAGAGCCGGTACACGTTAGAATCTTCTTGTCTGCGAGCTGTTTTGTCATCTATACTATAATATTATGTAAAGTGGTAGAGTTTGTTTATTTGATTGTTTGCTTGAACGCGCTAATCTCTGGAACTACCAGTCGGATTTGAAAAATTCCTTTTGCGTATGATAGCCCAGTTCCCAAGAAAGGTAACTGGCTATGTTACATTACGCTACTGTTGTCGGGAGCAGAGCAGTAAGCAAAGACGTGGGTGGAACCGCGCCGTGGACAGCCAAGACCATCTTAAGCTATTCTGGGGCCCCAGGGCACCTAAGAATTTGAGGCCCTTTTAAAAGTAAAGAAAATGAACTAGAATTGAACCGCATCTGATGGCAAGGAACCGCATTTATCGATGTTTCTATACTTTTCTGTCCCTCGGAATCGTTATTTATTATAGCGAGAAAGAGAGAGAAAACGCTACAGCATGCGGCGTAATCGACGAGCAATACAAACAAAATGCGGTTACACACAGAGAGGTAGCGGAACGCTGACGCTCCTGCCAGTGTTAGTCTGATGGGAAAAGCTTGACGGAAAGTACATTCCACAACCTTATCGTACGAGAAAAAAGTTTTTCTGAAACCTCACTGTACGGAACTCAATAGTTTTGGAGAGAACTCCCAGTCAATGGCAGAAAGTACGATGATAAAAAGTGGCCGTTTGCACCATTTTAACGATTTTATAGGTGGTAGATTACACGTAAGGAGGTCAAGTCTCACCCTAAGGCCAGTGATTCAATACCGCCTGTAAGCTTGGAATTGTCATAGTTCTCATTCTCACAGCACATTTTTGAACAAGGTTCAACTCTTAAACAATTAGTTTTCTACAATGATCATTTATATGGATTATTATAGATAATCAAATACATAGGTAATAACAACTACAGGCCCATCTCGCTAGCTACAGTCATAGCGAAGATGCTAGACTGCTTGCTTGATAAACACCTGAGTAGCAAAATAAAACTACATGACGCACAATTTGGCTTTCAGCCGAAACTCTTTACTGAGTCAGCTATATTGTGTTTCAAGCATGCAGTGCAGTACTATACGAGAAGAAATACTCCTGTGTATGCCTGTTTCTTGGACCTGTCAAGGGCGTTCGATCTTGTGTCATATGACATCTTATGGGACAGCTATTGTCAGAAACGAGAGTACCACAGAACCTGTCTTTCGACTCTGACCAACTAAACTGACCAACTGAAACAGATCAACTATTTTTCTTTCTCAATGACACAACTTTGTAGTTTGTCTGATAGGAATGTTTTTTTATTTCAAATTTATTCCCATCCACACAACTTAAAACGGATCACCTATTTGTTTTTCTTATCGGTACAACTTTTTTGTTGGTCCGATAAAAATATTTTATTAATTCAAATTTGTACCCATCTAAACAACTTAGTATCAAACCTAAAGAAATGTACCGGGAAAGTGTATCTTAGGGGAATAAATCCATATCTACTGAATAACCTTTTGGTTTATGAACAGAAACGAAGTATGCTTGATTGAATAAAACGACTGTGTTAGTTGTCTACTTTTATTTTAATCCAATGATAGATACACTTAACTATTTTTTTATCTCAATTTTTCTAGGGCGTGTCCTATTGAGATTTCATCAGATAAACATTGTATCATGGTCTGTCTCATGGCATCATCGCGAATGATATAATTATATTAGTTTAAAATAAAATTTAATTATAAAGGCTTAATACCAAAGTTGTGTGGATGGTGACAAATTTGCATTAATAAAATATTCCGATCAGACCAACTAAAAAGTTGTATCTTTGAGAAAGAAAATAGTTGGTCCGTTTCAATTGGTTGGTTCAGTTGGTCCCATTGAAATAATACTTCTCTAAATAAAATAAATGATCAACTAGTTGATAAGATTGGAATAAAACCCTTTTTTGGGTTCCATTCTGCACAACCAGTTGGTCCGTTCAGTTGGTCGGAGTGGAAGGATAGCACAGGACTTGTACATCTCTTTAAGTATTGGTATAGTAAACAAACAAATATTGTTCGATGGGGTGACTCATACTCTGACGAATATAGGTTGGATTGTGGTGTCAGACAGGGAGGTATTACGTCACCAAAATTGTTTAATTTGTATATTAATCAGCTGATCGTTGAGCTCAGTAAGACTAACGTCGGTTGCTCCATCCATGGACATATGTTCAATAGCATTAGTTATGCGGACGACATGGTCTTACTGAGCCCTTCGATATCCTGCGCGTAGTGAAATACCGCAAATCCTTAAGGAAAACCATGATATCCCTATTGCAGGCCACTTAGGAACAGTCAGAATGTTGAGTCGTATCAAAGAAAGATTCTACTGGAAAGATATGAGAAACGACATCGAAAATTATATTAAAAAATTTTCATCGTGTCAAACAAACAAAGCCTTACGCAAAATAAACAGAGCACCCATGGTTATAACTTCTTCCTCGACATCCCCCTTCGAAAGATTATCTATTGATATAGTTGGGCCCCTACCCGAATCTGGCTCAGCTAAACTTCGGTTCATTTTAACTATGCAGGATGACCTAACTAAATTCTCTTTAGCCTACCCTCTTCGTAGCAATACGGCAGAAGAATCGTGTGAATGTCTCCTTCATTTTATTTCTTTGTTTGGCATCCCAAAACACATACTTACCGACCAAGGCACAAATTTCACAGCCGATCCTGTGAATTTTTGAAGGTTAAGCAGTTATGGTCCACGCCTTACCATCCGCAAACACAAGGTGCTTTGGAAAGATCACACTCTACCCTTAAAGAGTATTTAAGACCTTTTATAAATGACAACCAAGATAATTGGCCTCGATATGTGTATACGGCTATGCTAACATAAATACAACGGTACATACTACCACGCATTACTCACCATACGAACTACTGTTCGGACACAAGCCTCACATCCCTGACTCCATCTACAACGATAGCTCTACTACTACCTACCCCGAGTATGTGAAAATGTTACAACATCGTATGAAACATACGCGTGATAAAGCTCTAGAATATATACAAAAATCTAAACTTAACTCTAAAACGTACTACGACTCTCATACTCGCCCCGTGACTTACAAGGTCGGCGATTACGTCTTATTAAAGAACCATCTTAGACTCCGTAAAGCCTTATCACCCGTATGGAAAGGCCCATACAAGGTTGTTAAGGTACACGGTAACCATACATTATCACTACTTATCAATCGACGACATGTGAAACACCACTTCGATGAAGTTAAGCATGTGGACGTTCAATAAATACCTACTACGACCTGAAAGGTCTAAAAATGTTTTATTTTTCTATTATCTTAGGTTAATTTAGGTACTATACATTTTAATTTTTACACTTTGTTTTATAACTATTATTATTTTAAGTTTTACAGTAACAAATATACAATCATTATACAAACGTAACGTAAACACCTACTTATTTTGTGGAAAGTCATTTCTATGTTTCTTTTATTACAGCATACTGGCCCAAGGTCAATCAGAATTTCTTCGTCAAATCAACGCGAGCTCCGGCATATACTTTGTCCTAATTGGCGAACTCAAAATTCGTATTAGCCATTTGGACATAGTAACGCCATACGATATCTCTTACATTGAACCTCACATACAGAATATAAATTCGGTCTTAGGTACAATACGTTTATCATGTAATCAAATCCAAATAGAGACCTCAAATAATTTAGATTGTCACAATATATTGGAACCATTAACTGTTAGGTATCATGATATTGTTTCCGAGTATTCTGCTATCGCTCATTTAATCAACAAGAGGTTCAAACGAGGGGCATGGATAGGTAGGTGGCATTGGCACTTTGTCCAAAACTATATTCGGTACTCTAGATGAAAATGACGCTGTCAAATACGACACCGCCATTCAAAATATTCAGGATAATGAAAAAAGACTGGGCTCATTAATGAAAGAAAACATTTTAATAACTTCCACTATTTTATCAAAGTTTAATAACACACTACATAACATAAAACTTAATGAGGCCAGCCTTAACCAAGCTATCGACAATTTCTCCTTAAAATTAAAAAATATTACCGCTATTTCAGACGAGTTAAATATAAAAACAAATATTAATTCCATCCTGAACAGTTTGGAAGCATTTTTACTCACCTTATCTTTCCGATTAGAAGACTAAATGCAAATGCCATACTATCGTGTAGTCAAAACATCCTACACCCAGCCGTAATATCACCCGTTCAGCTTTATAAAGAGATTGTCGATAAATATAGATACTTACCTGTAAATCTTAAGTTGCCTGTAAGCTTAGCGCTTAGCGTTAAGTAATATTCATAGTTTAATGAACATATCTAATGTAGTTTGCTATAGTTTAAACAACAAGATTGTTTTTGTATTAAGGATACCGTTAGTGTCGACTAAAGAATATTTTTTATATCACAACATTGCATTACCTACTCCACATAACAGTGTGTACCCAAACTCTTTTAGTTTTATAATACCCAGCAGCAGATATTTAGCAATGACCAAAGATAAATCAGAATATTGTAACCTTGACTCCCTCAAGGAATGCACAGCGATAAGCTCAAGCGAGTACATCTGTGACGTCATGACCGTGTTCCAATCTAGTGCGAACCCGAGTTGCGAAAGTGAGTTATTATCAAATGTGATAAGTGTTTTACCAGTGCAGTGTCAAACCGATTTTCTTCACGGACATATAGACTTATGGAAACCGCTTCACAGTAACGAGTGGATCTGTGTACAATCCCGTAGTAATAAACTTTACATTGAATGTCCTAGTAACAAAATAACCGATATAAGTATTATTGGCACAGGCATTTTAAGTATCCCGAATAACTGTATCGCATATTGTAAAAGTACCAGATTAATACCTAAATTAAATAATATAAAGATTAACACTACTGTCGTTCACTCCGATTATAACATTTTAAACGACTCTTGTTGTAATTTAGTTAAGTTTAAAGATTTAAAAAGTAATGAGCCGCCGTTGAAATTACAAAATATTGACCTGGATGTTTTTACATTAGACACAAGATCACAATTAAAATCTATATCTGATGAAACAGACGAAATCCTAAATCAACATCCTATAATAAAATACGAGGCTCATTACTCAATTATAATCATTATTATTATTTTAATTATTTCTATTTTCTGTATTTTTAAATTGTTTATATACATTAAATCGTACAACCGTCTTACCTTTCAACTCCCTACTCTCCTTCGCCCAGCTTCAGTTGACTTACCTTCAAGTCAAGCTACCGAACCTCAACCTGTCATTTCCACAAAAATCCGCAAAAGTAATTCTGAAATAGAAAATCTTCCTTCTCCTAGTATTAGGAGAAATGTGTGAATTTCTCGATACTTGTCTTCCTAAACATCGAAAATTTTACCCCGATGTTTAGTCTACCCCAGGGAGGTGTTATAGATTTCCATTGTACCCCTTCTTGCATACCTTACAATCCTTTTTGCACAGTCAGCATTTCTTAGTCTAAGCATAAGATAACCATAGCCCGTCCACTAGTCTCATCCTATTATCCAAGCCAGACGGTTGTCTCAACTCTATTTCTTAGTTTTATTTTTAAAAATCGAATTCTATTGAGGCTCATAACAGAACGAACCTAAAAGAGTACCTCAAATCATTCGTTGATGAGAGGCAAACAAATTGGCCGCGAAATGTTTACACAGTCATGCTCTCCTACAATACGACAGTACACTCCACAACAAATTATACTCCTTATGAACTACCATTCATTCCTAACTCCATGTGTGACGAAGAATTAGGAGCCACATACTCTGATTATGTTCGAATGTTGCAAAACCGAATGAAATTCTCCCGCGATAAAGCATTAGAGTGTATAAAGCAATCTACATTATCCTCTAAGAGTTATTACGATACCCGTCCCGTACTCGTCCTGTACAATACAAAGTTGG
Source organism: Parascotia fuliginaria (assembly GCA_963082885.1). NCBI lineage: Eukaryota > Metazoa > Arthropoda > Insecta > Lepidoptera > Erebidae > Parascotia > Parascotia fuliginaria. The sequence continues at coordinate 10,267,313 of OY720170.1, forward strand.
TGATTTTGTTTATCTGAAAAACCACTTAAGAATGCGTAAGGCTCTAGCGCCTTTATGGAAAGGCCCCTACAAGGTTGTCAAAATACACGGCAACAACACTTTATCGTTATTAATAAACAGAAAGCATGTTCGCCATCATTACGACCAAGTAAAGCTTGCCGAAGACAGCAGTGACCTCCAAACATAAAGAAATATTATCTTATTTTATGTTTTACTCTATACATTACCTATACACTTTTACACATTTTACATTATCATTAAAGTTAGATTAGTTTACACATATACTTATATTTTTTATATGTACTAATACTATAGATATTAAATTAACTTCCCGTAAATGTAAAGCGTAATTATATAAACGCATTTATATTACGCGTCTTCATATAATACGATTATAGCAACATAAGGTTAGAACATAGTTAGATATAAGTACATAGGTACATAATTATTAGTATAAGATCCCCATGTATAATGATACATATGGTATACTTACAGTGCTTCGGCGGATCACCAGGCACTCAACCACTATGTCCAACGAACAACCAAGAGTCCTGAAATTTATTTTGATTACATTGGAAATTCAAAATTAACTAACGGTGTTCTAAGTGTTATGCCAGTGGGAATTTCACATTTTAAGTTGCACATTGAAAATGTCAACTCATCATTACAAATTTTTACAAACCTCCGACGACTCCGAATGTCATAGCGTGATAGAACCACTAGCTGTGCAACAACAAAACATAATTAAATTGTTCCATTCAATGTCCCATTGAATTGATAACCGATCTAAGCCTGCTTGGGTTAGCGGAATGAGTACTATCCTCAAACAAGTTTTCGGCACTTTAGATGAAAATGATGCAATAAAATGCGACCAGGCAATCGAATTAATACAGAGTAACCAAGATAAATTGTCATCTTTAGTAAAATACAACGTTCTGATTACGATCTCTGTTATATCTGCGTATAACAACTCTTTGGAAAAGATAAAGAATAACTAAATTAAACACTATCAACCAATTAACAATTAGTATCCAAAATTTAACGACAAACTCAAAACCAATAGCTAACCACTCATGACCATAGATGTTTCTAAATAATTTAGACTATGTCCTAAATTCACGAATGCCATACTGTTCTGTAGTCATAACATCCTGCACCCGGCAATCATGTCGCCCACTCATTATACCAGGCACTAAGTGATAACGTTAGACACCTACTAAGCAATTTGAACTTACCTGTACACATAGATTTAAGCTCTATCCACATTATTGTTAAGGTTTCAGAATTATTGTGTTATTGTTACAATAGCAAATTAGTTTTCTTTTACGTGTACCCTTAGTTTCTAATCGAGAATATTAGACCGATAGCGCTAGGCTATTTTGGTCATAAGTTACAAAAATTTTAAAGTTGCTTAATTTTTGCCTGTGGATACAGACATACATAAGAAGCCTAATATTATGTTTTGTGTCACATCTGCCATTTGCATTTTGAGCAATTCGATGATTTGTGATTAATTCTTTTAATTTAAATCAAAACAGGCAAAATTAATTTAAAGTTAAAAAAAATTATGGGAGCATGTCTAGGATAGCCTACGGAGTGTGCAAGCCTAATTTGTGTCATCTTCGTCCAGTGCAATCTGATATAGGGTCAGGATCTAAAAACAGTGCTAAAAAAAAATTATAATTGATTAAATAACTATCTCCTATTTCAGATCACTTACATATACCCATTAAAGAAATTTGTGCCCAATTAGAGCATGCAATTTTAAGATTTTTAATTATTTTGTTTTTCCAAGCTACAAACGCTCCAAAAAAATATTACAATCATTAGAGTTCACATATTTAATAACATAAATGTATGAAAAATCGACATTGTAAATTTGTGTCATTTTCATGCACGATAGTTAACACAACACAAAAAAATAATGGTTGCGGTCCAAGCTGGCTCGCAAGAGGACGCGCGGCGGCGGCGCGGCGTTGCCTCCTTCTACGCACGCACACCAAATTCGTTCGGTACCTACGATTTCTTCTAAGCGAATCGTTCTTTATAAATACACTACGCTATCTGGTCCCAAAATAAGCAAGGCATAATACAAATACATACTTCTTTTATAACTACTAGCTGCTCGCTGTGGCTTCGCCCTCGCGATATATGGTATTATGTTTAATTATGTAACTCAGGCACCAGACCAATTTTCGGGATAAAAAATAAAAAGTATCCTATGACCTATGTCCGTCTCCGGCACCTATGTACGTACCAATTTTCATCAAAATCGGTTCAACCGCTTAGACGCTGAGTGGTGACAAACAAACACCATACATACAAATTTTCGCATTTATAATATTAGTAGAATGTAAGTAAGTGCATACAATAAATTATTATTTAAGAAACTCCCAGACTCAAAACAAATTCTATGTGTTTATTCACAAAACTGATTGTCTCTTCACGGTTGGAAACCAGCCTTCCAACAAAGGTCACCTTGGCGGGAGATTGGTTTCAATCTGCGGTTTGTGTTGCGTCTAGATGGATCTAAACCACGCATAAACCACGCACTAACACGCTCGCGAGTCAGTACCGGACGAGTCGTCTCCTCTTCTGGCGTGAGATCAACTAGGGTTGCCACCTTCTTCCGACGGAAATCTAAACTAAAAATTACAATAAAGCGAGTAACTTCAGATAATTTTTTTATTTTTTAATTGCTGATAGTGGCAGACGAGCAAACAGCCCACGTGATGGTAAGTGGTAACTGTCATTCATGGACGAATTAGAGTCCCTAGCATTGCTACTGTCAGGGACTGCGAAGTTGCTGCCTACAGTGAAGGGAGAGGGGTAGGAGAGGAAAAAGGAAAGGGAGGCACAATAGTACGGATACTATTACTCTTTTGTCGATCTTCTACGAGAGGGTAGTACTTCCCCGTTCGATCCAGTCCATTCATGCTGAAACCAGCGTGAATCTACTACCGTGACTATTTAGTTATAAATTTTAACTAACTATCTTTGTATTAAATTTTTTGTTTTTATTTTATACTATATTTGTATAACTTTTTAGTTATCAATTTAAATATTAGTAAACGAAAATAAATGATGCAATACCATTGAAAAAGTGTTGCAATTATATTTTATATAGGCGTTTGTTGTGAGACCAAATAAACCTATAAAATACTATTATAAAATATGTTAAAATTAGTACAAATATCCGTAGGGGTAAAGACGCTTGCAATAACTATATTATAATAATATAATAATAATAATAATATTCTACCACATTCACACAGCACCATCTAGCCCCAAATTAAGCAATTATATTTGCTTGTGTATATATATATTTATATATTATTATATATAGCAAAATTATTGGTACCTACTTATATAAAGTATTATATAAGTAGGTACCAATAATTTTGCTATATATAATAATATATATATAATAGTAAATAGTACAGTAGTACTATTTACTATTTATATTCAGTTATTTTTGGAATCGGAGCCAGCCAACAGGATTTTAATTTTGTCTTTGCAACAAACTTGAACTGCACGGGGTGGCAATAGTGCGCACGGGCACGGGCGCGTCGCGATAGCTTGGTAGCGCAGGACGTGATGCGCGGGATGTGCCTGAGTCGCGGACGGCCGCGGTCAGTCAGACGTATGAGAGCAGACGTTGTTGACAGTTGTGTCTAAATACATAAAAAAATTAATACGCAGTTCAGATTAGGTTTCGTTCGATTTCTTTTATTAAATCTTTATTTTACATTCATATTTTCATAGATAAATCTTTTCTTTAAAGTAATTTCTGATGAATTATTTCTTTCAAAAGAAACCCCAAAGAAAATGAACTTGGCAAAGCCCCGACAACATCACTAAAAATGAAATTGACTTCATCATGACGGACAAAAAGCGCATATTTAGGGATGTCTCTGTGATCAACAGGTTTAACACCGGAAGCGATCACCGACTGGTAAGGGGCACCCTAAATATAGTCTTCAGAGCTGAGGGAAACCACACGGTGAAGTCCATATTGAGACCAACTCTGCAACAAACCATAGCTGGCTCTGAACAGTTTCAGTTGGAGCTAAAGAACAGTTTTGATGCCCTGAAACTTGAAAACACACAGGACATTGACAAGGACCTAGGCAGCATGGTTACAACCATTAGGGATATGGGCAAACGGTTTCGTGAGCGAAAAAGTATGGGCCGAGATTTGCGACTATCAGCTGAGACTTAAAACTCATGAGTAAGAGACGTGAAATGGTACATCATTCCTCAGACCGAATGGCTCTATCAAAGCTCATCAAAAAATCAATACGGAGGGACCTACGCCGCTCAAACATGCAACGCATTATGAACACAATTGAGCGAAATAAAGGTCCCAAAGTGTTCGAACAAAAGCTTGGCAGAAGCCATTAAAGACAGATAAAAACCGAGAATGGACAAATCCACACGTCTCAAACTCAAGTTCTCGCTGGAGTCGAAGAATTCTACGGAAACCTGTACTCCTCTAACGCCGCACCACCTTCGCCATCTCACCAAGACCTCAGGTCAGCCACCCTGACCCACCACTTTACCGATGAACTGCCAGATACCAGCCCAGAGGAGATCGAGTTGGCCCTTGGACAGCTGAAAAATGGGAAAGCCCCAGGTGAGGACGGTGTTACGAAGGAGCTCTTGAAGTCAGGCGGCAAACCCGTGCTGCAAGAGCTCCAACGCTTATTTCATTCTATAATTCATAGCGGGAGAACCCCAAGGGCATGGAGCAGGAGTACCGTAGTACTCTCAAAAAAGGAGATAACACTCTTTTGAAAAACTACAGGCCCATCTCACTCCTGAGCCATGTCTATAAGCTGTTCTCAAGGATCATGTCGAATCGAATTACTAGAAGACTTGACGAGTTTCAGCCTCCGGAACAGGCCGGATTTCGCGGAGGATTTGGCACCATAGACCACATCCACACTATCAGGCAGGTCATACCAAAGACAGAGACCCTCTCTGTCTCGTCTTCGTGGACTATGAAAAAGCCTTTGACTCTGTCGAGATCTGGTCTGTCATGGAGTCCTTGCAAAGTTGACTGGCGATATATCAGTGTGCTGAAATGTTTATACAGCAACGCCACAATGTCCGTCCAAGTACAGGGTCGTCCGACAAAGCTTATCCAACTACACAAAGGAGTGAGACAGGGGGATGTCATATCCCCGAAACTGTTCACAGCTGTATTGGAGGATGCTTTTAAGACAATAGACTGGAAAGGACGTGGCATAAACATAAACGGGGAACACATTTCGCACCTGAGATTTGCCGATGATATTGTCATAATGGCTGAGACCCCACAGGAGCTCCAAGTTATGCTGGACGATTTAAATGAGTCCTCCCAACGAATCAGTCTGCGGATGAACTTGAACAAAACGAAGACCATGTTCAATGATCACGTTACGCCACAACCGATTATCGTTGATGATGTACCTCTCGAAGATGTTAAATCCTATGTCTATCTTGGACAAACACTACAACTATATAAAAACAACTTCGAGAGGGAAATCGACAGGAGGATTCAGTTGGGTTGGGCAGCATTTCACAAACTCCGTCAAGTCTTTACGTCGCCCATACCGCAAACCCTAAAGACCAAGGTGTTTGACCAATGCGTCCTGACAATTGTAAACTGATTTTCGAAATTCTTTATTTGTTAGAAACAACGTGTCCGTGGATGGGTGACCATTTGTGGCATTTCATTTTGAGCGTCTTTATGTTTTAGTAGCGGTAGACTCTTATCACTTCATGCCAAGTTAGAGGTGTCATGATCGTGAAAAATTCCAACAGCAGCGGGTGGCTACAAACTTGCCTTTACAGCAACACTGTTATCTTTTGTATATTTGTTACGCGATTACTCCGTCAGTTAAATTATGATTTATGATAATTCTTGGAACATTGACGTTTTAGCGACGAGGGCGAGGGAGAGGTGCTTGTTAGCAGCGGCTCTCTTAGTGACTCTATGAAAAGGCGTAACATTTGAATTAACGACAAAAATATTATTTTGCATACCAACAATTTTTTTTTATTTATATTTAGTACCTGCTGTCATGTTCATCGTGTCCCTCTAGCACTAGGGATAATTTGAAAACTGAATCGAGCTATGTGTTGGAAGTTGAAGAACTATTGATCCAAAACTGTATATAAATTTTCTGTAAGTCTCAAAAATACTATAATATTGCTGTTTTTCAAAAATATATATAGCTATTGCAAGCGGCTTTGCCTGCGCAAGTATATGTATTATATTATTTTTCCACACCGTATAAACTTCAAAATAATGTAAACTCTTTTTGATCTCACAACAAACGCCTACATTAAATATAATTGCAATACTTGTTCAATGGTATAATTATAAGTATAATTTTTAATGAAAATAAATGTGCATTATTTACTTTCACCCACAAAAATGAAAATAAATAATGCACATTTTTTTCGTTTACAAATATTACAAACTAAAAAGTTTTTTTTTTTCTCTATAAGATTAGTTTAGATTTCCGTCGGAAAAAGGTGCCAACCCTAGTGATCTCACGCCGGAGACGAATCGCTCGGTATTGAAACAACACGTTCTACGCGCCCGTTAGCGCGTCAGGCAAGCCGGGGCGCCCGCCGCCTGCGCCCGCGTTCTTCCCCGCGATCGCCCTTCTTGCGAAGAAATCGTTTTTTTTTAAATATTAAGATTTTGTGGATAAAAACAACACAAATTATGAATAGGGTTTTGTTACACCATAATAATCAAAAACACGTAATCTCTAATAACTTGCATTTTCTTTTGTGGCTTTTACAGAGTGTTGTAATAAAAAAATCAAATATCTATAAATGTCGTGGATAAATTCGACACAAAATATTTTGAACAACAGATAACCGAACTCTAAAACACATAACACCTCTAATACAAATTTTAATATTTTTTTAGAGCTAGTTTGGTGACGTATTAGGTACTAGTTAAATATCACGATTCTCTTGGGCAGAGATGACACAAAAAGCCTATGTACATTAGTTACTACTTTGTTATTATCATGGCAGTCAAATTTTGGTCTTTAATTTTCTTTTCGTCCAATACTGAGCGAAAAGACAAAATACCTAAATTTCTACTTATGCAAGTACCTAGGATGACACAAACTAATGTTTTAGGCTAGGCTAACGGTCAAGAAACTATATGCGAAAAATAAACAACTTTAATATTTTTGAAACCTCAAAACCTAGCGCTACGGGTCTATATATGATGTTTAATACAATTGCCTTGCCGACAGCACATGTAAACGAGTCGGACATTTATAGTCTTATTGTACCAAGCAGTAAGTGATATGGTCTTGAATCATTAGAAAACTGTAAACTTGTAAACCTTGCGGAATAGCTATGTAATATTCCGATGACCTACAAAACCTACGGTACGTACGGTACGCTACGGTAGTAGATCCACGCTGATTTCAGCATGAATGGGCCGGATCGTCCGGGGAAGTACTACCCTCTCATAGAAGATCGACTTAAGAGTAGTAGTATTCGTACTACTGCGTTTCGTTCGGTGAGTGAGAGCGCCGGAGGCCCAATTTCCCCCCTTTCCTCTTTCCTCACGTCCCTCATTTCCTTCCCCTAACCCCATTCCCAGCCGCCATTGTGGAGGCCACCATACCAGCAGTTTAAAACGATAGCTTTTGGTATGGTGGCCGCCACTTCTGGATTCTACTGTCTGCTTACCATCAGGCGGGGTGGAGTCACTTTGGTAGGCTATACTATAAAAAAAAAAAAAAAAAAAAAACCGACTCAAAGCCTAATAATTGTGAAAGCGAATTATTGTCTAAACAGATCGAAGATATCCCGAAACAATGTAATAACAAATTCATATATGGAAAATTTAATATTTTCATATCAATAACTAATATACAAATAGAATCTGTGAAAATTAAATTATCTTTAGATTGTTAAAATTCAAACCAAATATTAGAAATAGATATTTCTGGTATTGGCATACTCTCTATATCAAGCCATTCTATAGCCTACTGTAAAGGCACTACATTGTTGCCGAAATACAATACTGTTCCAAACTTGACCTCGCCAATTAGCATGCCAGATTTTAATCTACTCTCTAGTACTTGCTGTAAGATTAATTAACTAAGAAATGTTACAAGCAATCTGTCCCCGACTCATTTAGAAACTATTGGTCTAAACTTTTATCAGACGCGGAAAAAATTAAAGAAACTCCACACCTAATTGAGTATGGGACACATTACTAGATAGCCATAAATGTGGTCATTTGTATTATCATCCTTTACCTAGTTTATAAGATTATACTATTCTTTTGTAAGCCCGGCAGCAACCAGCGTCGTTTCCGTACTTAGTTTATAATTTACGCGAATCGGGTGAACCCAAATCAAATTTCATAGAACTGGAACAACCCGAACAATCGGCTCAGAGAATCTCAACTCCAACCTTAAGAACATCCTTTTAAAAGAACAGTTATCATCTCCGAAGTTCACTCTAAAGGGGGAGGTGTTATAACCCTCTACTGAACCCTAATATGAAGACATGACCCTATGCCATGTATTCCTACACTTTTTCATTTTTGCTATGTCAGCTTTTTACTCTTATGAGCTTGTTTCAAATGAACAAGGAGCCAGTCTATTCTCCAACCTCGCGCAGTACATTTGCCTAAAGGTCCCTTACCTTGTATCTTGCCTATATTTATGTTTGAAGGACAATATATTTAGTCTATTTTATTAAAGGCATTTTTTTTAAACTCCTTTTGGAATGGAGCCCATAGCAGATGGGTGACCGCATAGTGAAATTTGACCTAAGCGTCTCCGTGCTTCGTAGGGTTCGTTAAAAGTCGGTACCAGTTGTTACCATGTTGATAACAGTCGTTAGGTCAAGTCGGATGCCTGTAAAATAAATTAAGGGCGACCTAAATTAATCCTGTCACTACTCGATAAGAAAGAACCACTCGATAAGAAGAAGAAGATGACTAAAGTTACTGTAACTATGTTTACCAGATCTAGCTGGCATGGCGGACACTCAGAGCCACACTCCCGGGGTTATCCGAAGCACACGGGACTACCTGCAGGTACCGGAGTCACCGACACCGGCCTCACCTGATGGTTCAGAAGATGCCCGTGTGCCGTCACCCATCTCGACTCTTTCCGGAGACGATGACACTTCTGCCATATCTACATCCAGGTACGTTATACAATCGTATTAGTTTTGCGCGAATTTTGTAAGCTATTTACACTACTACTTCTAATGGAAAAAGTAATTTCAAATGTTAATCGTTTTTATAATTTAACGGCAAATAAATGCGTCTAGGTAACATAATGTAAATCCATACTATTACTTACTACTTACTAATATAAAGCGGAAGAGTTTAGTTTGTTTGAACGCGCTAATCTCTGGAAATACCAGTCGGATTTGAAAAATTCTTTTTGCGCTTGATAGCCTAGTTCTTGTACAATTGATGATACAAATGTCTTACAAAACGTCTCAGAATTCTGGTACTAAAAAAATTTGGTGGTTCTATTGGCACTGTTTATTTCGGTTATAGTTCGGCGGCGACAAAACATTAGGGCAGTGGTTAAGAAACAAAAATACTCTTTTTGTCCATTGCTAGGTATTAACTTCTGCAAGGAAGATAGAATGGTTGTTAAAACTTTGAGTGCTGTGGAGTGAGACTAGGAATTTGTAAGAGATACCAACACAGCTATAGCTGCATTCCTGTTTGAGATGTTTGTAAAGATATTATTAACTGGTATTACTACTGCTAAGCTTCGAGCTAGCTAAGCTTCCAATACCAACGCACTAATTCAAGGTATATAAATAGCGCTTTGAAATAGTGTGTGCTGTTTGCGATCGGCAAGCCTCTATAGCAAATATAAATTGCTGTGGTTGCACGCGCAAAGCCCTTTTTTGAGTTTCTGTTTAGGAATTTGATACTCGCTCGTCGATTTAAAACACATGTACAAAGTGGATGATCAAAATGTAACTTGTAACTGTTTGTTTTCTGATGCATTTGCATTTTTAGTCTTAATTAATCAAAAATATACTAATTGTGTCACTCGAAAAAGAAACGTACGATATGTTTGTTTAGATTTAGTACATCTTAGGCAGCAGAGCAATTTATAGATCTATATCGTCGAGCAACTTTGATTTCGTTATAATATACTTGAACTATATATTGATAGAAACCAAAATAACCCTAAATATGTATATGGAATTGCGGTAACTATTCAACATTGATGTTTTTACAATTTAGCACGAAACAATACAAAGAAGCTTATTAACAAAACTGACATTGTTGGCGTTGTGATCACCATTGTCCGACAGAAGCTCAGTCGGAGTTTACCATCAACAAACGAAATACATCAACTGCGCTGAGGTTTAAGAATCGTAACATAAGCGTTTTAACGATTTTTTTTGTGAATTTTTTTGAAGATACCTGTGAACTTTTCGCCAAAAGTGTAGGATTTTTTGAGACTGGCAATCGAAATTCGGGGTATACTTTCTACTTCGACTTTCTACATAATTTTCAGTACTATTATTGTTCGATTCGACCGAGGAAGTACTTCTTACCCTGTCATAGAATATAGACGTAAAGTTTTACTTTTCACGGCTTTACGCTCAGTGAGTGGGAGTGCCCGAGGCCCAATAAACCTCCCTGTCCTCTTCTTTTTATTACACTTAAGGTCAACAAAGACTTTGTTGTGTTTGCCTAGCATAGTGTGAAATCACAGGTAAATCATAAATTACGGTAACCACTTGCCAATTGGTGGACTGTGTCTTTATTAGTAAATATTGTATTCTTTAAGTAAAATATCATGCTTATTAAGAATCTACTTAGGCTCTCAGTAGGCATGGGTGTACTTACGATTATGACTACACTGTTTTTTTTTTATATTATCCTACCTAAGTGACTCCACTCTGCCTGATGGTAAGCAGTCAGTGGAATCCAGAAGTGGAGGGCACCATTCCCAAAGCCAAACTACTGGTATGGTGGCCTCCACTATGGCGGCTTAGTGAGATGCTTTTTCACGCCCTGCTTAAAAGACTCAGGATCAAAATTAGATGGGAACACATGCGCTGTGCGCATACAAAAGTATGAAGTGCTGAACCGTTTGGTTCGAGACCCTTTAGATTCCACTGTGAAAGGGTGGCACTTTAGTCCCGCACGTGTCGTTCTGGATAAAAAGGGAGAGGGTGGGATTAATTAAAAGAGCTCTTCAGAACACTCTCCATGATAAAGGCGATAAAAGACGGCCATTGAGGCGATGTCTCTTCGCAGCTGTAAAGGCTCAAGGATCTTAGTAGCCTCCGGGCTTCCAATGATACGGACTGCTCGCCGCTGCAACCTATCGAGTGCATCCAGTAAGTACTGTGCGGAGCCATCCCAAAGATTAGAGCAGTATTCCACGCAGGAACGAACCTGTGTCTTATAAAGAAGACAGAGCCGCTCGGGCGTGAAGTACCGCCTCACCCTGTTCAAGACACCAAGTTTACAGGAGGCGGGTTTAATGACGCACTCGATGTATTTCTTGGAGTTCAGATCTCGGCTGATGTCCATACCCAGGATACTTAGGCTATCCTGTAGTGGTAACACTGTGTTCTGAAGAGAGGGAAGGGGAAGTAACGGAGATTTTTTTGCAGAGAACGCGCACACCTGTGTTTTCTTGGCATTGAACTCGACCAAATTCTCACAACCCCATTTAGAAATGCGGTATAATACCTGGTCGAGCTCAGCGACAAGTTCTAGGCGTTTTGCCTCGATGTCAGTCTGTTTAGCCGCAGGATGTCCGAGATATCGGCCATGCACTGTACTATCATCTGCATAGCAATGAATGTTGCCAAGAGACAACATGTCATTGACATGCAGAAGATACAGGGTGGGCGACAGGACGGACCCCTGAGGCACCCCAGCGTTGACCTGCAAATAATTAGAGGCCGATCCTTCACAAAGGACTCTAATGCGGCGCTCATGCAGGAATGTGGCAATCCAGCTGCATAGCTGGGGTGGCAGACCATATGCTGGAAGCTTGGACAGAAGCGAACGGTGCCAGACTCTATCGAAGGCTTTGGTTATGTCAAGGCTGATGGCCAAGGACTCTCCTTGCCTGTCCATAGCTTCACACCATTGGTGCGTAATATACGCTAGCAGGTCACCCGTAGACCGTTTTGACCTGAAGCCATACTCCATCCATCCATAATTTAAGAGTTAGACTCTTGTCGGTGGAACTGATGCAATTCCTGCCACTTCTCCCTGTCCAGAGCCATCTCTTTAACCTCCTTATACGACATGGCACCAGCACTTTTCTTTATTTGACTCATATAGTTTATCCGTGGTCTTCCCCTACCTCGCTTTCCTTCTATTTTCCCTTCTATGATGTTTCTTATAAAGCTGTCATGTCGTATAATGTGGCCAATCATCTTTCCTCTTCTACTTTCTATTGTCCTGAGCAAGGTCCGCTTTTCTTTCACTCTTCTCAACACATCTTCGTTTGTGATCCTCTCTGTCCAACTTATTTTCTCCATCCTCCTCCAGCACCACATCTCAAATGCTTCCAACATATCCCTTTCTCTTTGTGTCATTGTGCACGTTTCACACCCATACAGTGCATTGCTCCAAACATAAGTTTTTATAAATTTCTTTTTCACTTGTTTTGATATTTTAGATGTAAATATATTTCTGTTTTTATGAAATGTTTGTTTTGCTATTGCTATTCTGGTTTTTATGTCTTGTATACATCTAGCATCTTGTACATTAAGGCTTCCGAGATATTTGAATTGGATTACATTTTCTAATGGGTTATTTTCTATTTTTATTGTTCTGTGTGAGTTCAAACTAGCTTTGGATATGTTTAGTATTTTAGTCTTTTTAATGTTAATTTTAAGAGAAAATTCTATAAAATATGTTGTTCATGGTGTTTAAAAGTTCCTGTAGGTCATTCTGTGACTGCTAATGCCGCAATATCATCAGCAAATCGTATGAATTGTATTGTTTCTCCATTAAACTTAACACCCTTATTTGATGTTTCTGAGATTTTCTTTATGCAAAAAAAAAAAAGAAGCAATGCTGTCGATCACTAATTAACGACTGACCTTCTAGGTAGCGGACTAGTTGGGAGTTTATTATCCGCTCAAGCACCTTGCAGAGAACTGAGGTGACAGCTATGGTCGATTGTTGCCTGGCTCGAACCTATCCCCTTTTTTGGAAATCGGTAGAACATTCGCCTCTCTCCAAGCCTCCGGCACAATTCTCGAGGAATAAGATAGGAGGTATAGGCGCGTCAATGCAGGAGACAACTGCGCTGCGCATTTCTTGAGAAACACCGCTGGAATACCATTGGGACATCCCGATGCCTAATACGGATATTAGGCATAACGGAGTCGCATCCAGATATAGTCGGCGGGTGCAAGCCACGGTCGTCGATTCGGGAGTTAGCCGCAAAGAGTTCTACGAACAAGTTTGCTTTCTCTTGCGGCTTGTGGGCCAGCGATCCATCAGGACATTTCAAGGCTTGCAGAAGTTGGATTGCACGGCCTTGGCTAGTCGCCAGTAGCTACGGCTACCCGTAGAATGCGAAAGGAGTTCTTGCCCAATCCGTGCAATGCGCTGGGCATCCGCTCTGATGTAAGCCCTCTTGCATTCCCTATTGGCTTTGTTGTACGCTGCTTTTAGGCGATCCAAGCTAGGGTCGCGCCGTGCTCGGGCCCTGATCCAAGAGCGGTACGCCAATTCTTTTTGTTTGACAGTATCGGCGCACTCAAGGTTGAACCAGGGACCCGTTTTGCCGGCACTGGTGACATCTGAGGATGGAATGTAATATTCCATACCTAATAAGATTTTACCAGCGACAGCAGTAGCACTTTGCGGCGGATCCCTGTCTTTAAAGCAGCGTGATGCCCATGGGACGGAAGCAAAGTAATCCCGCATACCGTCCCAGTCTGCTGACGAGTAGTGCCATAATCGTCGCTTTACCTCCGCACGTCGTGGGGGAGCAACAAGAGGCACTGAGGCGCAGACCAAACAGTGGTCGGAATTACCCAGTGGGGCGTGGACCGAAACACTGTATTGGTTTGTGTGACTCGTCAGCAGTAGGTCTAGCAAAGAGGGCGCTTGACCTGGAATATCTGGTATCCTGGTGGGATGGATTACCAGTTGCGTCAGGTCATGCGTGAAAACGAATGTATGGGCGGCTCGTCCCGCATGGTCTGTTCTGAGAGAAGCCAACCAGGTCTCGTGGTGGGCGTTAAAGTCTTACAGAAACACCAGTTCCGCGTTCGGAAACCGCTCCTGCGCTAAGTCTGCCGCATGACTCAGACGGTCAAAGAGTCGAGTTGTCTCCAAATCACCGGAGTGGGAACGGTAAAGGCACGCGTAGACCCGGCTCAGAGAACCAAGATCAACGTGAAGCCAAAGGATAGGGTAGGATGGGTCCTCTAGGCAGCGCAGACGGCGAACGCAAACATCCGCCGAACGGCGAACGCAAAGCGCTCTTCGAGCACATAGCCGGGGTAGTGCAGGTATGCCGTGACGTCAGGGCGGCGTATTTGTGTCGTCGTTAGCAAAAGCAAAGCCGGCCGTGCCGTCTCGAGGTGTTGGTGGACGGCGTTGAAGTTTGAATGGAGTCCACGGATGTTAGTGAACTCCACCTCAAATAGCGGGTTGGTGGGGGAGGAAGATGCCGCTGTTTGACCTACTGCTTTTTTGCGTGCTGCCATGTTGGAGAGTGAAGGGAGGGGCGTGGAAAAGATGACTGCCCTCGCAGCAAGGCTAGACAAGGTGCCGAGTATTGCTTCGTCATTTAACTGTGTGGCATGGTGGTAGCCGATCCGCCGGACGGAAGGGCCCCCGTACCCTGTCGGGAATGGTCGCCGGGTCCCACCATCCGGTCACCAACCGGCACGATGAACCACTCCGGGATTATGCGCGACCTGGTGGGGCAGCCTCTTAGGGTGGTTAGGCCTAGTTGGGCCCCTGTACTACGCCGCGGGCGGCCAACGGCACCACCGTTTCTATGGGTCTCCCTGGCCGGCGGGTCGACCCACACCACCCACACAATGACTCCGCGGATACTCAGCTGGTCCCACACATGCTGCCAGGATTGCCATCTTTGCATCAGTTGGGCCTCCGGCACTCTCACTCACCGAGCGAAACGCAATAGTACGAATACCATTACTCTTACGTCGATCTTCTATGAAAGGGTAGTACTTCCCCGGTCGATCCGACCCATTCATGCTGAAACCAGCGTGGATCTACTACTACTAAGGAAACTGAAAAGCTAAATAACTAACCTGAAACAATATTTAGCGCTTCTCTTAAATATATACCTAATATTCTGAAGCTCTGAACCACAGCCGTAGTTTTCTTACAACTGCCCAATTCTAAGAAATCAGTCAGACAAGTTAAAACAATGTATGCCCAACTTGTTTACTGAATACTCCACAATGGGACGAATCCGCTTACGGACTTCCACTTAACCTATTGTCATTTGTACTCGAACGTATCGGGCCTACAACAACATTTACATTACTTACCTTGACATGGTCAATACAGTTTTTTTCCAACTTATACTGTCTCGCTGCTAAACAAAAGTCAAAAGTCTCTATGACGTCTTATAATACTTACTTAAATAACGCAGCAGTTTGATGCACCACCAAAACATGATATTATAGCTCAAAAGTACGCAGCTCAACCATTATGATCACTATAGCTGAAGTCATATAACTGACATGCTGAAGTTCCAGATTATCGAGTCTTTTTCTACTGACTAGTGTTTTACTACTCATTATTTACAATAGGTACCTATTAATTAATAATAAAATTTTAGTATAGTCATGACCAATGTCCATGTTACACCAACTTCTATTACGTTCGGAGGCTCGATGCTCGAATTCGTTGACGAGTACATATACCTTGGAACAAACAGTCTGATTAGGTAAGTTTGGGCCAAAAAAAGAGGTCTCTTGTCGAATCCAGCTCGGCTAGGCAGCGTTCGGGAAGCTACATCATATCTTCTCGTCCACACTACCTCAGTGTCTCAAGAGCAAGGTCTTTGACCTGTGTGTGCTGCCAGTGATGAAATACAGAGCAGAGACGTGGTTGCTAACTATAGGTCTTATCAGAAGACTCAAAGTCGCTCCGAGGGCGATGGAGCGGGCCATGTTAGCCGTCTTCCTCAGCGATCATTTGAGAAACGAAGAAATCCGCAGACAAGATCTTTGAAGTGGCTCGCAGAGTTGCTGATATGATCTCTTTCTGCTTATATGATGCTGTAAATAATAAAATTGTTCTCAGTGAATCGTAGGTAATATTTTTAAGGTGGTTAAATAAAAGGCTGCTGTATCTAATTATAATTGTACTGTAATATCAAGCTTCTCTCTCGAACTACTATCGCTTCAATATTACGTACTTATCGTTGAGTATATTATGTAAGAGAAACATGAATCAATACGGTAAGTCTGTTATACCTTGTTGAGAGATTAGTACCAAGTTATAATAATATTAGCTCAAGATAGTTAGCAAACTACTCAAAGATGAAAGAAACAAACTAATAAGCAATTTCAATCTATTTCACATTGGTACATTTCCAGTTGCGTACCTCTAACTTTGTTTTTACTTACCGTTTATGTCGTTTTAACAACTACGTCGTATTACATAGTTACCTCCAAAAGATATTTTAATGAAGTATCCTAATCATTGTCAATGTTAATTTACGTTAGTAATTGAAAGTTTTAATTATAATTTTACATAAACAATCACGAACATTATTTATTATGTACGAGATTCGAACCCGCTACTTACACCAGATACCTACGTCGTACGTAGCTGAGAGAATCATGCGTGATCAATAAAATGAATGATATGTTTTCAAAACAAGCACGCAAAATAAACTTCATGTGAAGTTGCGGCAGGCAGTCTGTTAAGTCGTATTAAAGCATTTAATTCACTGGGAAACTGTCTTGATTCACACAGAATTATATATTTCAAAATTAATGAAATCTCTTTCGTAACGGACGTTGACACTGTACAACTAATTATGTGTAGATCTTTGCAAAATTTTGATTGTCCGATAAGTTTAAAGTAATCTTTAAAATCAGAGGTATACAGAATAATATGTCATAATACCTACGTATTAAGAGATTGCATTCTGTACAACTTCACCAACAAAATTCCATATCCAATCACTTTGATCAAACTGCTTTCATTTCATTTACTTTTCATTTACTTCACTTTAAAACTCTTACAATGGTGATGACATTTAATTTTCATGCACTACTGGTATACTTTACGCGGTATCGGCACAGGTAGGTACCTACTTATGCGCTATAATAAGAGTGTTATTGATTCGATAAATTACGCGCCTGACGGTCTGGCATACGATGATTTGTTAGCCAGGCTAAAATTGTGTCGTGTCATATTGCGATGTCAGCGTGTTGTATTATGAATAAAGGCATACACACTAATCCGTATTAGATCAGATTCCACTTTTTTCACACACATGCAAATTAATCTGTTGTTAGATATCTAAGTAATAATATTCTCTATAAAGTGCGAACTTTTTTTTTACGCTGTCACCGGTGAGAAAAATGCATGATAAATTAGAGTTACAGTTTTCATTTTCTCAAACATTCACTTAGTAAGAGACGACCTTCGCCCTCCTGCTCAGTCTGAAATTATGATTGATTTACAAAATAAGAAAAGGCTATTGTAATCAAATATAATTATCTACCTATCTGAACAAAATTGTTTTTCTAATATATCTAGAGACCTGGGCCGTGCTGCAGTCACTCCAACGGTGCCATATTGACTATCGGTATATCGGAGTGCTGAAGTGTTTGTATGAAAACGCCACCATGTCAATACGAATTAATGGTCAGAGCTCAATACCTATCCAGTTGCAGCGAGTAGTACGACAGGGAGATGTTATATCTCTGAAACTGTTCACCGCCGTACTGGGGGATGTGTTTATACACATCCCCCAGTATGGGTCATTCCAGGTCAGAAGCTTAAGCTTCTGACCTAGAATGACTTGGCATGAAAATAAACGGCGAGTACATCACTCACCTTCAATTCGCGGACGATATTGTGGTCATGGCTGAGGCTGTGGAGGACCTCAGTGCAATGCTCGATGACCTCAGACTCTTGCGGACCTAAAAATGAACATGGACAAAGTCATGACCAATGTCCATGTTACACCCACTCCTATTACGGTCAGAGGCTCGATGCTCGAATTCGTTGACGAGTACATATACCTGGGACAAACAATCCGATTAGGTAAGTTCGATTTTGAGAAAGAGGTCACTCGTCGAATCCAACTCGGCTGGACAGCGTTCGGGAAGCTACTACATATCTTCTCGTCCGCACTACCGCAGTGTCTCAAGACCAAGGTCTTTGTCCAGTATGTGTTGCCAATGATGACATACGGTGCAGAGACGTAGTCGCTAACTATGGGTCTTATCCGAAGGCTCAAAGTCGCTCAAAGGGCGATGGAGCAGGCTATGTTAGGCCTCTCCCTGCGCGATCGTATGTGAAAAGAAGAAATCCGCAAGTGAACCAAAGTAACTGACGTAGCTCGCAGAGTTGCTTCTCTCAGAACTGACGGCCGCTGGGGCAAAAAGATTCTAGAGTGGCGACCACGAACCGGAAGACGCAGCGTGGGCAGACCCCTCACAAGAGGGACCGAAGACCTTGTAAGGGTGGCGGGCAACCGATGGATGAGGGCGGCGAACGACCGGCAACGGTGGCGAAAGTTAGGGGGGACTACTATTCAGCAGTGGACGTCTTGTGGCTGATATGATGATGATGATATATAATACTAGCTGCGCCCCACGGCTTCGCCCGTGCGTAAAATGTGTTTGGTTGTATCCCTCGGAAACCAAACCGATTTTCGAAATAAAACATAGCCTATGTCCGTCTCCGGCACCAAATCTATTTACATACCGATTTTCATCGAAATTGGTTCAGCCGTTTAGGCGCTGAGTGGTAAGTAACAAACACACACACACACACACACACAGAGACTAACTATTGCATTTATAATATTATTAGGATGTATCTATGTGTAAGTATATTTTTTTTACATGACATATTTTTAAATGTGCATAAGATTTTTATCTGAAAATAATATTTATTACTATCTCGATGCCGATGGTAACTAATCAATTTTTAGGATCTCTACTTCAAACGAAAAAAAACGGCAAAAGGAACCCTCACTTTGTTGTCTTTATACGGCCGTTCTCCACAATATTATGGGAATCAAAATTTGTAGGGTATATTTTCCGTTGACCTAGAACTATGAAGATTGGCAAGTAATACCATCTTATACTACAAGTATAGGAAAAAATCTGAAAACTATACATTTGTAATTAAATCATTCAAAAACAGCATTGCATTGTCATGCTCACTAAAATGTCATTGCTTGTGGTGTCGTATTGGCCGGGTCATCACCTTCCCTCTAATATGGCGAGGGTGATGATGGCTGGCCCGTGTGTCATGCTCGTGAACGGGTGCTATTTGGGATGACTGGTCAATCTTGGCATGGCTTACATTTAATATTCAATCCAGTATTACCTTGTCGTTCAATGTGACCAGGGGGTGCATTTACCAGTTTAATTAAAATACGTAGTCAAATTACCATACTAGTTGAAACTAAATAATTGAATTCCTTGTTTTCTTTCTTTAATCTTAGTATTATATTAATTAGTTAATTTGTAATAATTACTTTGTATGGTTCTTTGGTTGCGTTGAGTGTTTAAATTGTAACTCATTCAAATAACTGTAATTATCTGGCGATTGAAAAGAGTGGCGTGAGTTTCTTGCCAGTTCTTCTCACAGCTCTACCTCGTCAGCGAACTGGCTGTAGGTCAATTGGCTGACAAAATGTAATGTTGACTTTTCATAAGCATCATACTTTATGATCTAAATGAAATAAATGCTTTGACTTTGACTTTGACTTTGACAGGATCTTTATGCCAGGAACAGCGGTCCAAATTTTGAATTGAGTTAACCGTTTCATGTGAAGTATCGTATGAAAGTGCTTTATTGTCAAGCTTAAACCGATTTTTTAGTTATTTTTATGATGTTTAGTTTTCGATTTATGACGAAGAATGAAAATATAACCTCTTTCCTTTTTTTTAAGTATAGGTAGATACTTAATAATTAATTTGTACGGAATCCTCGGTGGGCGAATCCGACTCGCACTTGTCCGGTGCTTCGAGCACCTAAAATATTTTTTATGATTAAACGATTCATACTGCAGTTAATCTCGACGATGAAAATGGTCGACAGGCTTTAAACGGGTGATCTACTAAAAGTTTCATCACATATAATATAATTATTATTTTTCTTCTCGGGAATATTTATCTAGTATGCTTATGGTGCAACCTGTTTACCAAGAGCGAACTGTCGGCCTACATATTAGGAACTGTCTCGATGCTGACTGGGCATTTCATATCTCTACGGGACAATAGTAACTACTTAGACTTCTTTTTATCAAATATCAACCATACATTATCGACTGTTATCAATTAATTTTAACAACGATCTTTAAAAAGTCCGTTGTTAAGATAAAATGTTTATATATCAGAGAAATTAAAGGTGCTGGCTATGACTTACTTTGCTCACATTTTTTCAAATATTGGAGTATAGAATGGTTTTCTCTAGGTGAATAAACAATTTGAAAAATCCTTTGCAACTCTACCGGCACATCACCTCAGTAAACGCCTGATAATATCTAATTATTGACATAAACGTCACCCTGTTACACTGATTAATTTTAATTAGACATTCGATAAATTATGCTTTCACCGTAAAGTAAACTAACGTCTATGCTTACATAAACTAACCGACCAATGTCAATTCTATCAATTATTGCAGCTGCAATAATAATAATTCTAATCATTAGGTACATACCTATATATCTAATTTACAATCACAGCAGATTTATGAGTAAACAAGCCGTGTTTTGGTTTTGCAACATTGTTACAATCATGTTCACTTTACCTTGAATCAATTAAAAGGACACTCAATCATTTACTTGCATACGTGCATATACCTATCGGCGATGTCTGTATTCCGTCAACCCTTTACGTACCACTAAACATGAGGTTAACTCGGACTACCTAACTTAGTTTGAACAATCCATTAATAAAACTACTGTAATAAGTAGCTTAGGTTACCTACTACTGTTTCCTTGTATTTTATTATGCTAACAATACCCATTAGTTCTCCGTGAAAAGTAACGGTCAACATACGTTCATGGTATAATTGATGCATAAAATTTATTATTCGATTGCTATGCAGCTATGACGAAAACCATACATGCGAACACGCGAAAACTGCGTATCTAATAATGTTAACAAACCACCAAAAGTGAAAAGGAAACCTAGTCAGCAATTTTTCTTCACTCCAGTCGTACGTTAGCAATGTGATCGGTCGGTGAGTTGCAGTGGTAGCGGAATGATTAATTAGTTAAGTATGAACACGGCTCAAGACCGCATTTTATCAGTAGCCGACTAACGGCGTACATCGCCGAGTGCCGTGAAGCCAGATAAAGGATTTGCAGTTTGTTTATGCGTTGCACCGACGGCGGGAGACGCAAGCGGGGCGTCGTCAGTGCGCGCGCGTTGCCACCGCCGCTGCACGCGTGTGCCGCCGGTGCGCAGTACTCAGTCGTCCTCGTCCAAGAGCAGACCATGGCTGAATGGTCGCTGCCGGATCTCGACTGTCCGATAAACCAATTTGATTATCAATTCGCGACATATCCTCCGTGTTATCAAGACAAGACAATGCAGCCGCCGCCACCTCCGTCGGGAGCCCCGCAGTACCAGCCACCGGCGCCGCAAGCGCAACCCTGTACTTCCCAGCATTCAAACATAGCACTGCATTTACAACATCATTATGGCAATTCTTCAGCTTTGTCTAAAGGGTAAGTCTATTAAACAAATTAACTTTCTTTCGTTATGCAATACTATTTTACAAAGTTTTAAAAAACTGGAAGTTCTGACTCTAGTGTTACAGTAGGTACATAATAAATTATATTCAAAGTTCATTACGTATATAATTTTCATTCATTTTCTTACATTTATTTCTAGCGGGAAATTTGAAAATCTATACTTACATTTATTTACATCTTTTATCTTAACGTATTTTTCTAATATAATAGTTAATAAAAAATATATATATAATTATGACAGCGTTCAAGTACATAATTTATAATATATCTAGTTTGTGTCAGTCTCTTGTTTCATATTGTTTATTCTAGCAACACGTTGCTGTTTACCAACAAAACTGAATTTTGCCGGCATTTATCGGTTCTTTCACAAATACGACATAACTTATATTAACGACTCTATCAAGTATCTACTACAATTTGCCTGTAACTTCTAATTTTATATGTAATATATGTTTTTATTCAGAATAACATATTAATTGGTATACAAATATATAGAATTGGCATATTGTGGATGAAATATTCTTTTATATTTAAATCGATGCTCTCATGGGAAAATGGTCAGGTACAAAATACATAGGTACGTTACTGGTTTCTAGGTCTCACTCAACTTTTCACGTCAATGCTTAACAAAAGATGGTTTATTGTTTGATGTATTGCATATTTTATATATCTGTTTTGCTAGCGAGTATTGTTATTTTATTCTTCTGTATTCTAGGTATTTTTTTACTTCATTAACAGTGTCATTCTATATACAAACTTTAATTCAAGATTCTTGAAAACCTCTATGTTTCGCGCTGTCAATAATAGACATAATTATTTATTTATTGGCTTATAGAACGAAATACAATCGTAAAGAAACAAAATAAATCTATACAATAGAAAGCCAGGTTGTAGCTTAGAGTGTGTGTACACAGATGCTCTAGATATAAGGATTAGTTGGTTGTGACAATACAAAATTATTATAAAAGTGTTATATAATATGTCCTTAATTAACCGGAGTCGGAAGTAGGTACTAATACATGGAATCCGTCTTATTTCATTTTTGAATTTACTGAGTATATTATGAAATATGTCTCAGGTAGAATGTCTAGACACCATGTCGTTGTGTAATCGGAATATTTTGATTACTTTGACATATTGTATAAGCGATTCAGCGTTGAACGATTCATTGCATAAACTCTTGTTTTCAAATAAAGATCGTTTATAGAAAGCGAAGTAGCAAACAGATAGTTAGCAGTGTACACATTTCTTCTTCATTATGAAAGTTGATAATAGTTTTAATGAAATTAGAAAATAATTTTCCTATCATAGCTACGCGACAAGAAAGCGAACGAGCACTGCTTGTTATTTTTTGTATGTTCAGTTACAGGTGTAAGCTTCGCGCACTTTTTATATTTCACAGCTTTTTAACAGAAAGAGAGAATTACTCGATACACTCTATTGTATGTATTGTTCAGTTATAAGTATCACAAATTTGAACAGGAAATTATCGGTTATATCTATTTAAGTTACGTTATGTATTTATCACTTATAAGTTATAAGGTTATAACTGAAAAGTTTCTTACAATTGTTACACTTAAATTATCGGATACATGCAATCTATTGTTTACTTCTTCTTAGTTTCTTAGCTATCAATGAATGTTGAATGTTGCGTAATATGATCGTTTAATAACAATCTTTGCTTACTGTCCACTGATCATGTTACTCATTTACTGACCTGACCACACCTGCGAAAAGAATTCTTATGACAGAAATTCACCCTCTTAGTTTTAAGTTTTAAGATTAAAGAACATAATAATAACACAATCTATGTTAATGCGTCTGATAAGGGTTCTATAATGCGGATAAATATTATTAGATTTTTTTTTGGGAATATCTACATATTACACATAGAAATACCCAGATCAATGCAAATAGTTCATGCAGACAAAAATTTGTAATGAGCTGGAATTAAACCTGCGATCTTTGACTAAGCATGCAGTCGATCGCTCTACCGTTGCGCCACAGATCTTTGCCTTCCTCGTCAAACATGCTTATGATGAACATAACTAAAATAATAAAATTGACAAAAGAAACAATATTATAATTATTAAAAAGCTTGTATAAAACTAATTTCTCATTTCATCAATCTTAAAGTATTCAAGCTCTAGAAATGAAGTTCCTATAGAACCTACACGTGTCACTGGAATTATAGAACGCCGACAGTACTAATATTTGATCAGTGTTTTAATAACTACTTATAGAAATATCAATTTCGCTACTTTGTATACACGTCGGCGTTGACGGTATTATTGTAGTGGGTATAGAAACTTTTTGTGAGAAAAGTGCCGATTACTGTCGAATCGAGAAAATGTACATAACAGTTGATGTGTTGTAGTATGTAAAACTTACAACTAAAATATGAACTTTTGGAACAAAATTGATTTTAAATACTCACTATCTATCGCACTTAGAAAAATTTTATTATTGGTAGAGATCTAATTTTTGTAATTACAATTTTGATAAATTTGGCACCAGCCCACTCACACTTGACCTCACTGTAGTATTTATATCTACTTTTATCGCTTAAACCTTATTACTGTTTGACGGCAGTACAACAACAACTTAACAATAAATAGAATAAAGTAAACATTTTAAAGTTGAATCTAATACAATGCAATGCCCAATAAGCAATATAAATTATTAAAAAAACAAGAAGTCAGTTAAAGAAAGAATACTTCGTTCGAAATTTCGTTCCGACGCTACATTTAATTATACCTCTATGTCACTCCCACAATGGATACGAACCTAGACTCTCTAAGAATATATACGAAAGATATATAAAGTTAAATAGCACTTCTAGTGTAAAAAAAATGTTGGACAGAATATAAATCGGACGCCATTGCATTTTGCGGGTTAGGCACCCAAAAATATTAATAAACGTACCTATATACAAAGATTTATCATCATCATATCGGCCCGTTGTTATCCCACTACAGAGAAGGCCTTCTCTCTTAGAGAAGGCATGGCTTTGATCGCCACGCGGATTGGCGATTTCAAACTATTTTTATAAGTTCAAGTTTCCTAACGATGCTTTTTTCCACCGTTAGTCAGTAATGTCCAAGATAAACTTAAGAAATCACATAATAAATTTGAAATCGTCACATTGGTAGGTACTTGCCCGGTTTTGAACCCATGACCTCGTAGTGTTTTCGAACAAAGCATCCATTAACCACTGGGCCATCACGAGTTCACGACTGATAAAGGAAAAGTTATATTTTCCTTCGTAGCGGCTACTTTAAAAAGTTGTTAAAGAGATAAAAGTAGTAGTTATTTGTTATTATTTCTAAAATGAGCGATTATGACGACAATAAGTACAGTGGTTATTTTGCATGCTGCTGCACATGCTGTTAAGATACCTACCTCCTAGTGGCTAAAATTTTTACCTCGTCATTACTGCCATGTAGTGTTGTAAGATCAATTCCCACACGAGGCAAACATTTTTAAGAGTATAGACAGATTGTAAAGTCTAAAATATGTGTAAATTCACGTGACATAGTAAATAAAAAAATATGATGGCTGGCTTAGAAGATACGAGGGAACAAATATTAAAATATCTAAAATAAAAATCTACTAAACTAAAATATATAAAATTACTTGTACTGACTGATCTATTAACGCAAAGCCTAAGGCGCTAAGTCCAGAAAGATAAAATTTAAAATTTGCAACATAGCTCGCAACGAAAGGATTTTAGAAATTTAAATCCGTAGGGGGTGAAAAGGTTAAAACGATTTGAAACTTTTTTGTTTGTAGACAGATTTACCTAAAACTAGGTTATATTATTCTTTAGGATAATTAAAACGAATTTATATTTTAAAATTTTTGAGCGGGCCGCAAGTAAATCATAACAGAGGCCCTAGACAAGTGGCATAGATTTCTATTCTATTTATAGAATAGATTCAAAAATGTATAGGATTGACATAAGCTAACGCCAACGCTAATGTCAATCTCATACATTTTTTATCTATTCTATAAATAGAATAGAAATCCATGCCACTTGTCTAGGGCCTCAGTATAGACAAATTTGACACAGTTTTAAAGCTTTCAAAGAAAGCAATAGTTGAATAGTAGATTTTCGTCTTTTTCATATTAAATATTTTTAACCGTGTTCAGTACGTATTGTTAATATCTCTACGAAGGCCTACGAAACCGCGCTACGTAGCCTCTACAGAAACAGTAAAAAAAAAAAATTACTACAAAATCAGTTAGATACGAAGACTTTTTATTCTTTCTTTATAGAAACTAACAAGACCATTAATATTATAAATGCAAAAGTTTGTATGTGTGTATTTGCGTGCGTGCGTGCGTGCGTACGTGCTTGCGTGCGTGCGTGCGTGCGTGCGTGCGTGCTTGCGTGCGTGCGTGCGTGCGTGTGTGTGTGTGTGTGTGTTTGTTACCAAGCAGCGCCTTAACGGCTGAACCTATTTCGATGAAAATTGGTATGTAGACAGATTTGATGCCGACTTAGGCTACTTTTTATCCCGAAAATCGCTCAGGTTCCCGAGTTATACCAAATTCCGCGCGGGCGAAGCCGCAGACCGCAGCTAGTTAAAGAAATAGCCAGTGAAGATTAGATCTGGCAGATATGACCGGATTAATTCAAATAACACTAAGTGTTTTTGAGTACATATGCCATTTTGCAAGTATAAAACTGCTTTTACATATCGAATTTAGGGTTCCAAGTAGAAATTCTTGGATATAATTAGGCCTATGTCTATGTAGTAAATGTTTTAGACTGAAATTTTTAAATTATGATAATGATTAACATGCATAGTCTAATAGAGTATTTGATTCGCATACTTGCTATTGCAGTGACGGTAGTCTTATTTCAGGCCGTTGCTTATGTTACATTATGTACCTATGCATTTTAATGCATTATAATTTTGAATAAGAAAATTTATACAGTCACCGTCACTCAATCCGGTCAATCACGTTGCACATTGCAAAAACTATATGTATGAAATGATACAGAAAGTGCGCAGATAGCGGCTATGTGGGTAGTGCAGAATGAATAAGTAAGATTGCATCTGCAAAAATATTGTTTCTTAACTAGCTCTGAACGTCTCTGTAACTGATTCCCCATACATCTACAAGTATAAACATTGAAAATCCTTGCACACACAAAATTATACTTGTATAACTTATAATGTGATTCCATTTCATTTATCATACAATCGCATATTTAAATTAATTTTATGTAGGTACTTATTTTCCTTGCTTTGAGAACAAAATATGACTTTGCGTGTATATAAGCATTCGATTATATACGATACTAGACTCCCTAGCGGTGCGGTTTTACCCACGTTAAGTTACAATTCTGCTCTGCTCCCGTCACCAGTAGCGTGATGTTACATAGCCTATAACCGTCTTTAAGAACTGAGCAATAATACACAAAAATAAATTTTAAATCCGTCTGCTAGTTACAGAGATTAGCGCCTTCAAACAAACAAACTCTTGCGCTTTAAGATGTAGATAATATATAATATACGATATGAACCAACGAAGTGCTTCTAATTTAAGGCTTTTTTTAGTTACGGAAGCATTTTCTTATACCAATAGTCAAATCAATGTACAGTTGTACATACTTAATACAACACCCAGAAAGAGAAGGAGTCACTGTGGTAAGCTAATAATAAAAACAAAACATCAAAATTTTCGAATTAAATATTTTGTAGATAATAATAAAATTGATAATATTAGGAAATGTTTCTAATGGCAGTGGCCAGGACACCTAACTACAAGTGATGGAATTTTGTACAAAATATGTATTGTATGCGTTCGGTGTATTTCATTTTAAAATTTAAAATATAAATATTTAATTTATTACATTCGATGCGCCCAATCACTTTATCTGTTCGAGCTTGCGTTGATGCTACGAAATACATGAAACAGAAAAACAATAACTTCTAACTTTAGTTTTACGTAGTAATGGAAAAAAAGCAATTTGATTTGATATTGACGCTGTGTTTGAATAAGTAAAGTTTCATCTGTATAGTGGTACTGCATACAACGGCCGTGATAAACTTCAGATTTAATAACCAAAGCGATAATACTCAACCAATGAATAGCAAAATACGATATAATAAATATTGTATTTTGCTGTCAATATCGCGCTTCTTCCTTAGGACTACGTTATTGGTGGTTTAATGATGCGTAGCCTATTCACTTGACTATACCTATTAAGGAGTGTTAATACTGATAGGTAGTTGTTGCAATGAAGTTGGTGCTGACTATTATACATTCACAACAGTAAAATGATACTTATCACTAGACAAGAAGAAATGAATCGCCAAAATATTCTATAGAACAAAGTTGGGTATCAAGTTTGAGCTTAACTCGAGCTAGACACAGCACAATACAGTTTCGCTAGTGATTCACAATGAGTAAGTATCGTTGGTTCCCGAAGCAGCCGTCTTCACTAGACGAAGTTACTTCGCGAAGCATAATGTAATGTAATATAAAGTCAGATTGTCGGCGTTCGCGTGGGCGTAGAATATTGTTCAAACAACTATATCTGCACTTCACGATTAACTATAATGTATATTTGTTGAAACATCATAATAGAGAAAGAGACAGATATATTTGGAATTGCTGTCAACTGTCAAAAGTCCAAATCGAATTTATTTTCTAGGTTGAGTATGGTGAAATTAAAGGTACTTAGTTACTTTGCTCTCTATCACAGAACAAGTACATACATAGAAGGAGTGTTAATCGCCCTCATATACTTGTCCTATTTTTCCAAATAAGCCGGATACATTGAAAAGAAAGAGACAAATAATTTTGCTAAGGACGCCCGGTGTACACTGTAGAAACGTCAATTTGGTTACCTTTGGATGCCGAATTAAAAAGTGAACTAATGTCAAATGTTCCAACTTGTCAAGGCCTCTAGACAATTTAGTCGGATTAAACCGCCGCTCGTAATTTTCATTGTTGTTTATCTGTTTTGTGAAATAATCTAAGTTATTTAATAATTACATAGTGCTATTGTGAAGTAAAATTCAGCCCATTGGATAAGCAAAGTCCTGCGTTATTGTAGGTTGTAAATTACATTCTTTTCGCAAAGAAAATCAAGTTTAAATCGTCAACTTCCATCGGTGAGTAGATAACAAACCAATAATATATACTAAAAACCTATATATACGTGCAAAATACCTAAGTGATTTATACTTTACTATACTGCAATCATATTATAATCGTCTGTTTGCCATTCGATTCAGTAATTTTTAAGTATTTTACATTTTTACCAATTTGTGTAGTCATGTTCAATAGTGTTGTGACTTGTGCTGCATATTTTATCGATGACAAAAATATTACTATAATTTGTGTTAACGATTTTGTGGTAACTATCTTTGTACCTTTCATAGTGTTTCATACATTGTGTTCTTTTGCAGGTTTCCGAAAGATCAGACCGGAAGATCCATGAAGCAAATTAAGAGAGAATTATGTTATATATTATATTGTTACATGTTTAACGTTCCAGCGGTGAGGACGAATCTACTCAAATTTGCTCCATTGTCACGCGCCATACGACTTATTAATATTATTTCTATAGAAATTAATATTTTCAATGTACCCTGTCAAAATTCAAAGATGTTGCACAAAAATGTATAGTATTGGATAAATAGGTATATTTATTTAGTAATTTTTTTAGGTTTTTTTATGATATCGTATTGGATTTTTTATCTGTAATGATATTGTAAATACTTTTTCAATAAATAAATAAATAAATGTTCTAGATGACTACAGAAATTTATTGATAAAATTGATCGGGAAAAATTTCTAATAGTACCAATTCATAACATAACAAAAAATATTTTAGCTTATGCACAAATAATCAGGACATTCCTAAACAAAACTGTAATTTTAAGGGGCAGTAATAATGTGTTTCAATATTATTGGAAAACAATCATACATTTGTGACATGAATCTTACAGCTGTGTTTTATTTTTACTTTGGGGTATCTGCTATACTAAGAAAGTCAGAAAAGAACAGAGGGCCGATACCGGTATTTTGGCGATCCACACACTGCCCCGCACTACGCTGCGGGAGCGTGGCGACGCGGTGACGGTGCCACGCGTGCAGATGCGAGAGTGCTGGTCTGCATCATCAATCACGCACATTACTGCAGAACACGGTGTCCATACCGTCTGGCCCCGAACCCACGCGCGTGAGTACGTGTTTCTCTGCATGTAAGCGTGTGATCAGTAACACAGCGCTTAAATGCGTTTTCAGTGTGTTGCACCACGCGTGATTTCTATACAAAGAGAGATACTTACAAACAATACAAGAACACGCACGCTCGCACTACGCTCCGTGATGCGAGGTAGTGTGTGGATCGATCATGTATATTTCAATTTTCAATTTATTTAATTTATTCATATACAATTTACATTGTGTTTGAACTTACAGCATGAAACATGAATATAAACTTCAAATTATTTCACATTGAAAATGCTCCTGGCGCCGCTGCCGGCCTATGCCACTCCGGTGAGGTGTAAAACGGCCGTTTGTTTCTTGTAGTTCGTTTACGAGAGCTTTTATGGAACCACACCTCATTTTATTAGCATGTCTGTTAATTTACCATAGCCCATAGACAAATTTCATCTATCGATATCGATAAACTGTCAGAAGGTATCGTAGCACTATTAAACTTCTATTTGTCTCTGAGTGTGTACGCTTTATTCTCCTAATAGTCCTTCTATGCTTTAGTACTTGTTCTGTGCTCTCTATTTATTTTTGTCTATCAATAGTGTGCCTAGACAAGTCCAATTTTGACAGGTCCAATGAGATTTAACAGGTGATAAGTTAATTTTTCGTTGATCAGCCTTTCAGTAACTGGGGGTTAGTCTATTTTCGACTGTTACCGGCAGATCTTTATGCCCTATATGGGTCAACCAAGCCGGCTTGTTTATAAGGGTAGTTCTGTCTGACCTTACTTCTTTAGTAATTTCTCGAACTGTAATCGTCGATACCTACACTAATTTGCCTTCAAATATTTATGAGATGAAATAGATTTAATCGCAGTTGAAATAAAGATCCTTTTACGCACTTCATTACTGGAACACTTTATGTATTTTCAAATTTATAAGTACCTTTTCGAAATTTCAAATAGGACCTAGTACTGCTGTTACCAAATAGCTCTAGGTAGCACTTGTCTACCTTTATTTTAATTAAAAGTGTTGTAAGTTGAAAATAAAAATATATTTTTATTTTCAACGTACACCCTGCTGTTGCCTTTTAATTCAATTAGAATGTGTACCTACTACAGAGATGAATTCAAATGCAAAAAATGTATAACGTTGCAGTCTAAATATGCAGTTATAAATTGAAATGGTTATTAATTTAATTATGCACGTCGGTGCAACAATCATTGTATTGTACTTTTGTACATTGTACTGTAGTGCCAGCGTACAATACCATCAAAGACGCAGTTTATTTATCATACGAATATTTTACGCTGTAGCATGGTAGGGCTTCGGTAGTATCCTAAATCGCGAGGTAATGATAAGATTTTAATATACCTACTTTGAAAACCTTCTCTAGTTCAAAGTGAAACTCCACCCATATTTTCAAGCCGAGTTCAGTTCATATTTTATATTGGATTTTGATAGTAACTGGTTTTTATTACCTATAAAGCCTGAGTTTTCTTATTTGCCGACATGCACTTTGCTGCCAAGCATTTGTATAAATTGCATAGAATTTCAGGTAATACAAAACTTCTAACGCACCTTCGAAGTAATTAATTAAGAAAGGTAGAACGCAGCCTAGTTTTCGGTGTACCTAGAGCACTCTGAGCAGAAGCTCAGAGTTTAATAACTGAATCTGTCTAATTCAAGTTTGTTGATAGAGAAAATAGCATGCCATTATAAGTTTTCTTTAGCGTAGGGGTGGCTTGTCGTAACGTTTTTCTTCTTTTTATAAGACATTTCTTTATTTAGATTGAATCAACAATACTTCTGTCAGCTATTGATAAAAAAGTTATTGTGGAAACAAGAACCTTAGGCATTATAAACGCGGGTTAAATAATAAATAAAAATACTGCCTGCTTCTGTGATTCGGTAGTACCTACTGTGTACGAAGAACAGGTTTTTCGTTAGATTCCCGGGTCGAGTAAAGTTATATTGGGTTTTTCTGTCGAGAAATTTTCAGTATTAGCCCGGAGTATGGAATTGTGCCCGATAAATGACAGCAGGTTCGCACCCTGTTACATGGGACCCAAAAATAAATATGGCGAAACGTGGGTGGTTAAACACCTCTACCTTCCCCTTCGGGAATAAAAGGCGTGATGCTATGTATGTATATATGTATGTATAAAATACTGTCTAGTGTATCTTCTGTAAAAAATACAAGCAAATATACATACACATATGTATGAGTTGTAGATAAGTAGATACCATTATGTATGTTTATTTTTTACTATAGGTACATACGTATTATGGAAGATACAGACCAGATTTTAAGCTGTTTATTTGTCTGAAATAGTGACGTTTACTTTTCGAATAATTGTAATAGTCAGATTTCTTAATTATTTGATGTCCGGTAAACGGTACGAAATTTAAGCCAAAAGCCAGTCACAATTAGCGGCGGAGAATCCGCCCCAGCACTATCATAATAATATTTAGTGAACCACAATGTAACATGAGAATTGCAGCTAGAGTTTAGTGTTATAATTATAATTATAGTAATTCGACTGTGTAATTTACAGAGCTTTCAGTAGGAGATCTAACTCTCAGATTATTACGTACAAACGCATCAGACCGTATGTCCAATTTGTCTAGATGCACAAAGTATTACTTGGATCATGTGGGTATAAATTACGATTTTCCTATTTTATATCACTCGTGTTTTACAGGCTTTACAATAAACGATGTAAACCGTGTATTTCAACGGCTACAACGCGTGCAACGGGATTAAATAAATCTCACTACGCCAAAGTAGACTGCACTCATCATAGCGTGTTAATATTGCACGCAGCATCTAGCTATTACAGTCTTACCGCCAAGTCAATCAAATTGTCGTAGTTTCGATTCTCTGAAACAAATATTTGTTTCAGCAATCAGGCTGTTGGCTTTGTCTTCGTTAACTCTTTTAGAGATATGTTTTGTTAGAGGACACGGCAGTAAATCTATGTGAAGTTGCGGAATAACACTACCTGCAAAACTTACAAAACAGTAGGTTAGTAACAAGCTTATGCCAAAACCTATCACTCTGATTCAACTTGAATGTACAAACCTAATGTTAATTAATTATTGATTTCGTCTAACAAAAATTGTTAGCAAAAAGCACTAATTAACCGACTTCAAAAAAGGAAGAATTTCACAACTCGGCCGTATATTTATGTATATATATATTTTGACACGTTATATTCACGGAATAAAAGATTTAAACCCATACAAATATTGTCATTTGTGAGGCTTGCTTACACTGGTCTCAGTTTTGTATAAGCCTAACCTAAGGTTAATCATTACAAATACTCATCGAATTTGATATTTATGTACAAATAAAATTAAAAATATACACTTTGATTTAATATAAATATATTTGTATATGCTAATAAGCTATCGCCACGTTCAGTACCTATATCTACTACTGTGTTTACTGTGAATGTACTAAATAAATCTAAATCATACTTAAAAAAATAAAACATATACCACACAATGACACTACGTAAAGTTTTAATGAGGTTTTTATACTGTTATACACATTTTCGTCAAACATTACACATATTAGTGTAAACTTCCTTGTTCTGAGAAACTACACGAAATAAAATTAAAAAGAAACTCTTTACAATTACATCTATTATCAAAAAGTATTTACATCTATTACATAGTAAATTAAGGGCTTATCAACAACTAACGTCTTTGTTTTTTTTTTAATTGTCTTTGCAGCTCCTGTCGCAAGAAATATTCAAATCCGACTGATAGTTCCAGAGATTAGCGTGTTCAAACAAACAAACAAAGTTTTCCGATTTATCTACTAGTATAGATGAGTAAGCAACTTCAATACATAAATAATGGTCGCGTGCGAAATCACTAGTAGCATCTTGCTGAAGTCCAATGGGTCAGAACGCCGACACGACACAGCTTAAAGTGCTCTTCAAGGCACATAACTTTAATCATGTTTTGCCATTGGAACTGTGTTTAAATTACTTTACGAACTCCCTACGGCTTGCGCTTAGTAGGTCATTACATATTACATACTTGCGACAATTCTCATAAGAACGTTGCATAGTGCACCACTCGCCGCTCTTTGAAATTACTATCATGAGTGTACCACATCTAATATTATAAATGCAAAAGTTTGTGTACGTATGTGTGTGTGCGTGTGTTTGTTACCACTTAGCGCCTAAACGGCTGAACCGATTTCGATTTCGATTCGGTGCCGGAGACGGACATAGGCAACTTTTTATCTCGAAAATCGGTCTGGTTCCTGAGGGATACTACTAATATTTTACGCGCGGGCGAAGACGTGAGGCGCAGTTAGTCTTTCAATAAAAATGAGTTAGTAATTGAGTAGTAAATTAGAAAATTAGAAACTTAAATAAGTGAATGGTCACCTATAATTTGACAAACTTTACAATTAAAGTCGAGGTTAGAAAATGTGAAAGCTTCTTAGCATGCTTAAACTTAACTACTACTACTAACTATTAACTCTCACTCTCTAGGGCATTTTGCTTAATCTATATCTATACTATTAGATGAAGCGGAAAAGTTTGTTTGTTTGAATGCGCTAATCTCTGGCCCTGCCAGTTGGATTTAAAAAATAATTGTCTCGTGCCCAGGTCTCGAGGAAGGCTATTTAACATCACGCTACTGGCGACGGAAGCAGAGCAGTAAGCAAAGACGCGGGTGTATCGCGCTGCAGAAAGCTAGTCATCATGTAAACCGAAACACTGCTAGACTTAGGCCTTGTCTAAACATGCTTGCTTACCACTTTAACAGTTTACATGGTACCCATTATCAGGACGTTGTTGTAAAAGATTTCATTTACACCACTATTAAATGCAAACACACCTAGGCATGAGTTCGAGATCTAATTAGCTATCTCAACGATATTTAAATACCTACCTTTAAATAACACATTTTTAAAAGAAACGCATTTACACTAGTGTCCGTTGTTCTAATGAACTGATAGTCACTTGCAGTTGCCGAGGTGATATTGTAGCAAAATCAGATTATAAATTGTATTGTAGAAATAAAAAACTTCACGAAATAAAGTTCAGTTATTATATCTTTTTTTATTTGAAAGGGTTTGCTCTGAAATAAGATTAAATTTTTTTTTTAATGTTTCATTGGTTTGGCTTCATTTTATATTTTGTAATAAAACGTATGCAAGTAGTGAAGCAACGCGTCGATGTCTTGTCTGTCGACGAATTTTCTGACATTGACATGTCTATGCTACAACTGTAAACCAATGTGGTACTACTACAAGAATGTGGTACCCAACCAGTACCACATTCTAATACCATTTGGTATTTCTTTTTAATTTAATAATTTTGTATTCCTAACCAGTACCACTTTTTAAAACAATTAAATAAAATGGAGATGTATTCCTAACGAGTACCAAAACATGACTTTTAGTACAGTCAGCTTACAAAATAACCTTTTGTTTCTTGTAGGGTGCTTTATATCAACCAATACCAATGGTGGCGTATAATTTACTAAATGTAAATATGCTAATTATACCAATTATTTATTGTTTACAGAATGTACGTTATAATGATCGTATATTTCTAATAAATGATACCTACTATTTAATTGAACCTTGTTACGATTATTGTTTCCCAATAAATCTAGCAGCAAAGTTCAAGACACTTAATAATAATAAATAATAATAATAATAATAATTTATTTTTCTCAAAAAGATACATATACAGATGCATAGCACATGAATTTGAACAATTTTAGTTTTATACAATAATTAGTTGACCACTGGCACCCAAAGTAAGATTTAACTTGTGGTATGGGTACCAGGGCTCTCACTTATTTGTTGCTGGTAAAAAGTTTGAAAGTGTAGGTAGTGTATCAAAAGTAACTATAGATAAAAATAACCTGTTTATACATATTAATATTAAAAATGTATATCGAGTCGTACTTGTTCTTATGTATCAAGTACGGTCAGTGAAAATGCTTTTTTCTGAAGTGTTTTCAGAAAAAAGCATTTTCACTGACCGTTTAATTTTTAACCGACTTCAAAAAGGAGGAGGTTATCAATTCGGGTCGTAGGTTTTTTTTTTATTTTTTTTTATTTTTTTGTGTTTGTTACCTCATATCTCGGTCATTTATGATCCGATTTGAAAACTTCTTTTTTTATTTGAAAGGGTATACTCTGAAATTGGTCCCATTTTTTTATTATAAGAAATGGTTCAGTAGTTGTATGTTTGTTACAACAGAACTCGGTCATATATAAACCAGTTTAGAAAATTCTTCTTTTATTTGAAAAGGTAGACTCTGAAATCGAGTCCCATGTTTTTTTTATAAATAATGGTTTAGTGGTTTAGTTTCAATTTTATATTTTGTAACAAAACGTATGCAAGGAGTGAAGACGTGTAAAGCAACACGTCGATGTCTTTTGCGACGAATTTTCTGACATTGACATGTCCATGCTACAAGTGCGAAGTGATTTTCAAAATTCATTTTTTGTTAGAAACGAAGTGGCCCTGGACGGGTGACCATTTGTGTCATTTCATTTTCAGCGTCTTCATTCTTTAGAAGCAGTAGACTATGGTTATCAATATAATTTGGTAGTCGTTAAAGCCAAGTTAGAGGTCATATGGTCCTGAGAAATTACCACAGCAACGGCTTGCCTTTACAGCACCACTGTTTATTTTCTGTAGGTATATCTGTTAAGCGATTGCTCGATCAGTTAAATTATGATTTTTGATGATTCTTCATTGTTGGTAGATCATCACATTTTTGTTTTGATTTGTGGTTTATGGGATTCAGGGATTAGCGATCAGCAAAAGTGATGACAAGGACTTTATATCTCTATTTACAATCTTACCTCTCGTCTCTACTTTCTTTCAAACGGTGCGGCGCTGTCTCATTTGCGCAGCATGTTTAGTAGGTCTACCCATATTGAATATATTTATACACAATTAATTACTACTAAAAGTTTAAAATAAAATTATTTTTAGAAAAAAAATTAAAACCGACTTAAACTAAAGTAGAAAATAATATTTTAATTATTTCATAGCAAAGAACATCAAAGGGGAATCAACGCAATCCTTATACCTATAATACTTTACTATTTATAGTTTTTAATCAGTTATTTTGGAGTCGGTGCCAGCCAAGAAGGATCATAATGACCTTCATAAAAATTACCTACCTACTAGCAAAAATAACCTACTTGATTAATCTATTAATATATAAATGAAAAATATAGATTTAATACAAGAAATCGAACGGAATCTGATAAGTGCGTGTCAAATTTTTTATGTATATCTGAACACAACTATCAATGACGTCTGCTTTCACGCGTATGACCGCGTTCGGGTAGTACACTCAGGCATATCCCCCACGCGTGCAACTACCGCCCCGTGCATTTCAAAAGTTTGTTGCAAAGCCAGAATAAAAGATCCTTGATTGATTTCGGCCGAAAATGTTCTTGTATGCTTTTTAGTCTACACAGTCATGCACTGTAATGTAAAAACGTGTCTCTAGTAGAGTAAACAATACACAAACAGTAAACAGTAAATCGAAATGCTGAACTTTAATAATGTTGTCTAAAGTATGCTCTAGGATTGTGAACGTGCCTTACTAAGAAAATCCTCGAACGATCGTATTGATGAAAAAACTTTAAACATAAAAGTATCCAATCATATTATAGATTTATTAGGTCACTCTTAAATTTGTTTATGTCCTTTTATTAGATCTTTACCTGTAGTTGAGATAGGTAATAAATAGTCTGGTATTGTTACACTTTTGACAAAATTATGTGCTTATTGTAACAAGACCCTTTTCTTCCTTTTTCTTCTGTTGGGATCTCAGAATCAAAACACATACATAGAGATATTACACACATTTTGAAAAATGAAATAATTCCTAACCTACCGATATAACTCTTATGGCCGTCTACGAAACCTGTGCTACGTGAGCATAACGTAGGTAACGGTTACACAAATAAGTCATACTGACTATTTATTTTAATTGACTGTCTATTATCTAACTAATTAAGATCATTTTCAATGCATAGCTTATCTGTTTAAAGATTGCTGTATTAAAAAAAGCTTATATAAGGCTAAATAGCCCAGAATGTTAAACCAACTGCTAACAAAAAGTAGTTGTATGACCCGTTGATGTAACGTATCTCGGTTTATTTGTACTAGGTAGGCTTGACTGACTTGAGCGCAATTAACTGGAATTGCGACGGGCATTTAGACTTGTCGTATTACGTATATTTAGTGACATTACTCCGTGGAATAGAGAAGAATCCGGGAATTTCTGTATACAGGACTGCTCAATGTGTCAAATGTACCAACAGCTAGATTGAAATTACTTGCCAAAATATCTCTTACAAGTAATTTGTGCATAGATATTTGTGTGTTTTAGTATGATAAATTAGCAATAATGCT
Source organism: Parascotia fuliginaria (assembly GCA_963082885.1). Taxonomy (NCBI): domain Eukaryota; kingdom Metazoa; phylum Arthropoda; class Insecta; order Lepidoptera; family Erebidae; genus Parascotia; species Parascotia fuliginaria. Next base: position 10,305,878 of record OY720170.1, read on the forward strand.
GTTGTATAATAATAATAATAAATATATAATAATAATAATACCATTTCTAGCTGATAAGCAATATACAGAAAGACACAATAATGTAGCAAAACAAATACACTCACAACTAGCCATTCAATATAAATTAATAGATAAAGCAGACCCATACTATAAATATAAACCTAAAAATGTATTAACAACGAAAACGTAAAACTGTACTGTGATCGAGACATTATTACGGACAAAACCACAACAAACAGTAGACCTGACATAACGTTAACATTAAAGGCTGAAAAAACAACATACTTAATAGATATAGTTATACCTAACTCAGATAATATTAGAAAAAATACACAGAAAAAATTCAAAAATATATACCTCTTGCAGACAAAATTCGAAAAATGTGGCATCAACATACAGTTAAAATCATTCCAATCATTATCTCATCCACAGGACTCATACCAAAATCGTTACACACATCATTAAAAGAATTAGACCTACATAAAAACACATACATATCACTACAAAAATCAGTTTTCATAGACACATGCTCCATAGTTCGGCGATTCCTCACATCCACTACACAAACACCCACAACATTACACAATGAACCAACCCACTTGGCATAAGCCCGTGATAGGTTCACATTCACCAGCATTAAGCTGAGAGTAAAAGAAACCCGTAACCAATAATAATAATAATATTTAAAAAAAGTATGACACCTCTATCTTAACTGTAATGCATCTACTCGTAGTCTGGCCGTCGCGGCGCGGCGCATTGCTAAACGGTCGGATAGTGAACTTATCCTACCGGTTGCGTGACGATCTATGCGGGCCTATTGAAAGAGAAAACAAAGCACGTATATGCTGTAAACAGACTGTTAATTAAATTCTCTGGAGACCGCAGTACCATTCTGCACGTTGTATGTTGCCAGGGCCAATGGTCGTCGGTTAGGGGATACTTCTCACCCCGTACCCCACTGTTCCCGTGGCCGCTACTGAAGCCAGGAATAGCGGGGCGACCAGGAACTCGGGACCATTTTTTATGGCTCCGTTTCATTTGAGGGGTATTGCCATAATTACCACGCTTGGCAGGCGGATTAGCGATCGCAGTGGCGGCAGTCTTATCACAGGACGCTGCTGCCCATCCTGTGCTATGCTGATTTTCTGTAGCCTGTCTTGCAACGGTTTGACCGCCGTTATTCGGTAGACTGACTGCGCTAGTGCACTATATACGATCCCCAGATAGTATATACTTCCCTAGTGGGCGGTGGAATCGGCACATCTCGACGCCAAAATATAATGCATTAAATTAATTTAATAAGTACTTACGTACAGTATGTTGACAGTACACTCGGTTTTGGCATCGGCCCGAAATTTCCAACGCATTCAAGGTCCATCACATAAATTTCGAGTATTAAGTGTGGTTGTTGTGAACCTACAGTGCACAGCGAACCACTACTGCACTCGTGTACTTACGATAGCATGGTCTCAAAGGGAATAGTTTACAAACGGATGAACCCAGAATTTCATTAGTACGTTGCAATGTTGTGTTAGTACTAAGACGAACTCTTGATCAGGTTGCCTCACAATTACTTTTATGACTTTGGACTAATAGGATTCCCTAAGTACTAAGGCATTCTTGACTACCCTACTCTGTCTATCAAAGGCGAGACTAAAATACCGTTGCTTTCCACATGTGCATATTGCTTTTACTGTTAAATCTAAAGCTCACGAGTATGGTTTGCATTGTTTTAAACTCTAATTGTATTAACATTCCATTAACATGTCAAAAAATTAATTCGGTCAGCATAATATTCATCTACGACGTAGGTAACTTTTCTAGAAATTGTCGTAATTTTAATTATTTAGAAAAGATAATAAAAATTTCTGGTTACGTAGCACGGTCTTTGTTAGTATAATATAAAAAAATAGGTAAGTTTCGTATGTAATTGGTTTTGTGGTAACAAAATTTATTCTTTACACAATGGTTACGTAGCACGGTTCGTAGGTTGCCGAATGGAAGAAAACTTATTCATTGATAAGTATTCTCCTATATGAATTATGTAAAAAGATATATATATAATAACAGACAATTAGTTTTACTGAGCGAAATTCGAGTCAACTTTGATTTCAACGTTTATTTTATGACTTACTTGTGTACGCTCTCGAATAAACTAGACTTATTGTAGCGCTGCGACATGCTAGGCAGTAGTTTAACTGTGCTACTAATATTACAAACGTCCAGTCAGTCCATCGGGGTGGGCCGTTAATTGCAAAGTTAGTGTAAACTAACTTTTGTAAGTAATCTTTTGTTAGCAATAACATATTATTATAAATATAGAAAACCTCCGACACTTCATTGACTGTTTACATGAAGCACAGTGAAGTTATTTTAGTAGGATAATATAAAAAAAAAGGAGACATGGTGAAAGCAGTATTTAACAATAAGTTTAGTTTATTCCTCAGCATATACCAATACATTGGACTTAATTATTTTAATACATTGAAACTTATGTTTATTAATTTATTATATAACAGAATTAGAATTACAATGTATTTTTCGAGAAAACCAAGGCAATTATGTAATTAAATCTATGCTAATAAATAAAGCGGCCGAGTTCGTTTATTTGTTTGTTTGAACGCGCTAATCTCTGGAACTAGGTCGAAGTCGAATCTGATTTTTTTTAGCAGAGCAGTAAGTAAAGACGCAGGTGAAACCGGGCTGCGGAAAGCTACTTTTAGATATGTGGCAACAGGTATCCGTTCTTAACTCCCAAAAGAGCGTTGCAACCAAGTTTTCTCAGTTCGATCGTAAAATCCATTCGGCAAAAAAAACTTTATTAAAAATGAAAAATGTAAGCTTCATTTATACTCATTAAAATGTAAACCTGGTTTAACTACTTTCGGTTTGAGATTTTTTTGATGATGACGTACGATGAATGTGAACATTGTTAGTCTATGTGCCGTCGCCGCGTGTTGGACAATCGTATGGTTAGAGAACGTTTGTTAAAAACTGTTTTTGGTACTCTGATGTCTATAGAATGTCCTAGGGAACTGTACAATGCACTTAGCCAAGTATTTGTAAATATTTACAAGGATTGTTATAAGACAGTAGCTGTACGTGAGAGTTTTAGTAATAATAAATGTTGGGTTACGGACAAGTTAAAAAATATGATAAAAGAAAGAGATAGGCTGTTTATAGTTTGGTGCAATGATTCAAAGAATATGAATAAACGATTAGAATATACTAAGTATAGAAATAAATGTTCAAAAATAGTATTTAAATGTAGTAACGAATATGATAGGCAGAGTATTATTAACTGTAACAAAAATATAAAAAAGATATGGGATAGAATAAATATATTACTAGGTAAAAATAAGCAATCACTAGATAATGTGATATTGAGTAACATGAAAGGAGACGCTCAACAGATAACAAATCGGTTTGCAACTGCATTTGACGAGGGTATTCAACAAATTAAACATGTATGCGACGATAAATGGTTAAATAGGGAGAGCTATGTCCAACATACAGACAAGAGCATGAGATGGCAACCTGTTTGTGACAAATATGTAAAAACTATTATTAAAGACATGAACGATAAAAAGTCACCTGGCAGCGATCTCATTCGAATGTCTGACTTAAAAGTGATTAGTGACAGAATAAGCCCCGTAATAACTAAGCTTATTAACTTGTCTGTTAAACAACATCTGTTTCCAAGTAAGCTCAAAGAGGCAATAATACGTCCAATTCACAAAAAAGGCGACTATGAGACATACTCCAATTATAGACCTATAGCAATATTATCTAGCGTAGATAAAATCATAGAAAAATGTATAACAAATCAACTAGCAAACTACCTACAGACTAATAATATTTTAGCAGAATGTCAACATGGCTTTCAAAAGGGCAAAAGTACTAATACCCTTTTATCAAAATTTACAGATGAAATAAATACCCATTTAAATAATAAAAAATTCATTGTAGCTATATTTTACGACTTTAAAAAAGCTTTTGATACTTTAGAAACAAATACATTGTTAAACGCGTTAGAATAGTGCGGAGTTAGGAAACCTCTGAATGACTGGTTCAGAGACTACCTCACTTCACGCTCTTACCGTGTGAAGGTCGGAGACACGCTCAGTGACGAGAGGACGGTAGGCTGTGGAGTGGCTCAGGGTTCAGGATGTGGCCCCGTCTGCTATTTGATGCACGTGAACAGTCTCTGTGGAGTACTACAACACTGTTCTGCGCATATGTTTGCTGACGACCTGTGCACACTGCGCGCTGGCACAGACCTAGCCGAGACGTGTACACTTGTCCAGCATGACGTAGATGCTGTTGTCAGATGGTCACACGGCAACGGTATAGTACTAAATACTGACAAAACGAAACTGTTAATTATACATTCTCCCTATTTACCATTAGATGAAACTAGTCGACCTTTATTTACCCATTCGTTCGATTGTTTCCATGACAGCCATGTTAATTGTAATTGCAAACCAATAGAGAGAGTAAAGTGTGTAACATATTTAGGTATGAAGGTAGATGAGCATTTTTCTTGGAGTGAACATGTAGATCTCATATGTAATAAGCTTAGAGTAATACTTAGTAAATTTTATCATCTTAGTTATCGAGTTCCCACTAGTACCTTGAAACTCTTGTACAACTGTTTGGTTGAATCTATTTTGGACTATGCTCTAGATTGCTATGGACTTACATTTAAAACCTATATTGATAAGCTGGAGAATATTCAAATTAGATTCCTAAAATTACTAGTGGATAAGAAAACTAAAAGAAAATGCAAAAACGATTACAACAAGCTGTTCAAAATTTGTAAAATTTTACCGGTCAGTTTAAAACACAAATATCTTCTTGCAACTAACAACCATGGCATTCGGGAGCATAATTCCTTGTTAATAAATGTAAATAATAATTATAATACTAGAGCGATGACCTCTGGTAAATTTGTTGTACCTAGAGTGACTAATGCGTACGGAGATAGGACACTAGCAAAACGTATACCTTATTTATATAACAGTTTACCAGCGGTCATCACAGACGAAAATGTCAAAAATAAATTTAAAACTGAATTAAAGAAATACCTCTTAAGCACGTTACCATAAAGATCCTTTACTGGTTACTATATATATAAAACAGCACTTACTTTATATACATTTTGAATAGATTTTAGTACAACCTACATATACCTAGTTACATAAATTGATCCTACAGTCAAACTGTTTATACAGTTTTGTGGGACTTTGTATTATCTTATAAGTTTATTATATACTCTTTATTATAATAAATAAAATAAAAAATAAATAAATAAATAATGTACAATAAAAATAGCACAAAATACTCATGTCTTATTAAAAACATCAATAAGTTATTATATAGTCTTCTTTGTCAGCATTGTTCCGGTCAGTATAGTTCCTTTCAATTTCCTCTAGCTGGTAAGCTACGCAGTATAAAGTAACGATAATGATAATACAGTTCATAAACTTAAGTGATTGCTGCCTTACTTAGTTTTAAGAAACTAGCACGTTATACGTATTAACGTTCTACGAAAGCTTTTTTGTTTATTCTAATATGAATAAACAAAATAAAAGAAAACTTTTCTTCTGTCAAAGAAATAAATAATTATATTTTCTTTTAATTATTTCATCTTGCTATGTTATAGAAATTAAAAGTCCGATAAACTTTCGATCATCTTTCCTCGGCGGGTTTGCAAACAATGCCTGTTAAACAAAACAGCACTGCAATCATACTTCTCAAACTTTGAAAGACAAATTTTATGGAGAAAACAATGTGTGTAAAGCTTTTTGTAGCTATTGATTGTGAATTGTTGTTTTCGGTTCTTTATTTAGGCAAAAAATAAATGTTAAACAAAATTATAATCAGGTCTAACTGTTAATAGTAGATACTTTTACATCAGTTGAAAGTGTACACCGATAGAAACAGGCCTATCCTAAGCATTCCTACTTTGTTGGCTGGTCGTTTGTTCGTCATTATAATAATCCGTGCGTCGGTTTACCTATTGTGGATACAACCTTATTTTAACCGTGTTTTATTAACATAAAAAATTCAACAGCCTTGTAAGCCATATGTCTTGCGAATAAATATTTTCATTTAATTTAATTTATATATATATAAAAAAACATACGACCCGAATTGATAACCTCCTCCTTTTTGAAGTCGGTTAAAAATGAATCCCTATTTCCCTTGGTCATGGCATCACGCGTGAACGGCTAGATCAATTTCGTTAATTCTTTTTTTGTTGTGTTTGTTATTGTCAGGAGAAGGTTATGATAAAAGAAAGGACTAAGAAAATTGCGCGGTGATTTAGAAAGTTTAAGAATACTTAACCACCATATTTAATTGAAACCGCTAAACCGATTGATGATTGATATGTAGATAAATTTGGTTTCGGGACATAGGCTACTTTTCATCCCGAAAATCGCTCTGATTTACGAGTAACATTAATTAAACACATAGCAATTTTCACGCGGGCAAAGCCGCAGGGCGCAGCTAGTTTTCTTATAAAATACATAAATTTATTCTTTGATTATACGACGGATCGTATATTTGGGGAGATTTTGACTAGTTACACTTTTCTTATATTCCTGAAAACTTATGAACATATCTCAAGTATGGCTATATTAGATGTAAAGTTAAAAATCCATGGTTAAATATTTGACACACTCGTATTACGGTCGTGGTGCAATAACCTCTAAGTTAGTAATATTGTTATAGAAACTTCTAATAAAACTCGTGTGCAACTAGCGACAACGCACAACACACCTTGCAATGTTATTTTCACATTGCAAGTTTTATGCACTTTAATAACGGAAGTCGGTTTATCTACCGACTGTAATAAAATCCTGATGTTGCCTTCGGCGGTTAATTCATATCAAAATGCTTACGACGCACGGACTTCTTTAGCTCCTCCTTTCTCATTATTAAGAAAGGAAAAATTGCTTTACTAAGGAAGGATGGAAGTAATATGTACACCACTAGCAAATGCAAAAAGTACTTCTCAGTAATCATGTCAATGTAAATTACACATTAAAATTTAACTACCCACTTGTAATTTTATTGTCAAAATTCTACATAATGTAATTGTAAAAACAAATATAACACATAACAGCAAGTAAATTATTTCTTTAAATTAATTAGTATCGGCAATTGTTTGCAAAAGTAATTAATTTGAATGCAGAACATTATTTTAATTAATTTGGTGCTATGCTTATTTGCTCGAGAGCATAATGCCACACAGCGGGCACAGAAATATGATTATGTAGAGATATTATTTTTAAAAAAAGTCTCTCTGAAGACGACAGAGTGGGGGAATTTCATCTTATGAAGCGAGGGCAGGCTACTACGTTAGTCTACGTAGGAATATAGAAGCAAAGGTCACTTATCACCAAATCTCAGAAACTACAAGTGCTAGGAATCTACTAATAATATACATAATAATAACACTACATATTAATAGGACGTAGGGATTTAACAAAAATTTTCCCCTCTAAGAAGTGGGGTGAAAAGTTTGTATTAAACTTCTATTATTTTAATAGTAGGGTTTGCGAATTACTAGAAAATACTCATTAATTAAAAGAAATTGAAATTCTGTTATGTATTTTTTTTAAACAACCCCATTCAAAAGGGTGAAATAGGGGGTGTAAGTTTGTATGATAAATCTTTTATTTTGAAAGCTATCGACTCCAAACTCACTTAATATAACTCTTTTGTAAAATTAGTTAGGCATTATTTGTTTATATTTAGAAACTATTCTTATTAAGTGGCAGTACCTAAATGATTCTGCTAAAAAAGTTGCATAGTGTGATTTGGCATTTTTTGTTGACTGAAATATACATAAAAGTAGGTATATGCGTCCATGATTAAAAACAATAGTTTTTTTTTATATATTTCTTTTTAGTAGGTTAACTTCCAAAGGGTATCTTCAAGAGGAGGAGGAGAGGTAAAAGTTTATATGATGTTTAGTCAAATTGAAGACTGGTTTTAAACAAAAAACAAAGCTACACAGAATGGCGAGTTTGGATGTATGAAAGGATGGAAGCACGGACGATTTTAGTTAAGTACTCAATCATGTCAAAATGGGTGAACGGATTTAAATGGGATTCGCCATAGAGACAGATTAAACTGATTGTTACTGATACAATGTACGATTACCGTAAAATCTAATATACTTTAAGTTGAAATACTCTAATCAAACTTTGTTTTCATAAAGAAAAATGTAGAGAAAGAGCGAGAGCTTTTGAAAGTATACTCATACAACTTTTTACTTTTTGCTTTTATACGGTACTTACCTACGAGAATTGCAATCGCAAGGGCCATTGCCAGCTACTGGAAAATATTCCAGCTTTTAGAAAGCTGAATAACCAGACGTGAGTCGGTAAATAAGAAAATATAAATAGGTACCTCTATTAAAAAACAGCTTAATTTTTATCTGTGCTAAAGCCCACAGTTTTTCAGCCAATTTGCCAATCATGTTGAATATTTAAGCTAGGAATAGATTTTCTAAAATGGCAATGAATTTTATCCAGTGATTTTTCCATGGGAAATATCGTAACTAAGTAATTAGAAAACAGTTAGGTATATGTTATTTACTTCGGTACTTATTATACAATGATTACTTATTAAATATAATGCAAATAATATTTGTCAAGTTAGGTAGGTATTAATGTCAAAACACATTTACCTACAATCTTATTGTAAAGTTTTACAATTCTTCCTCCTGTCTTTTATATAAAAAGTAATCGGTAAATTACTGTATTGTATATAATTATGAGCTATTAGGTTTTAATACTATGTAAGTCATGTAACGAGTTCTATTCTATGTTAATGAATAAGGACAGGAGTAAATCATGATATTCTATTAGGAATTTCAATGTCAACCGGTTGGTGGAAATTAACGGGGCATAAATTAACGGCTATATAATCAATGGTAAGTCTTTAATGACTGTATGTACCTAAACGGATTCTCTTCATATTAATTACAAAAAACATTTTGATTGCTAAAGCATTGTTGCTGTGAGCTTGTACAAATAATTTAACTTTCCATTTTTTGTGTAGATGCAAGTGAGACGACAAGTTTATGTCTTCTATAATTATAATTCTATGTATTTCTTTATATTCAAAATAAAAAGCACAACACATGGAAAAGTATAAAAATAGAAACTGAAAAATGTTAAAATCATTAAACCATTCAGAAAATCAAATGACGATTTGCAACTTCTCTATATACCTATGACAACGGACCTGATGAATGTGTCAGTAATTTTTACCATCAAATTTATATTATTCTTATAATGGTGATTAATGATTTAAAAAGCTATAAATTATAAAATTACTTACAGCTAAATGTGGCCAAGCTACTTGTGATAAAACTAGTTGGTGCGAAAAGTTTATTTAATTACCTTATAACCAAATATGTAGCTGAGCTATTAGGACAGCTTCCTGATTTTCAAGTAAAAATACGCCACAGCTTACACGAGCAACCTCAGACAGATTATATGATCGTGTAAACTATAGCATGTAAGAGAGAAAGCTGGTTTAATTACTTACAAATACTTAACTTTTATTGAGAAAAAGCCACTGCTGAACAAAGATCGTTTCTAAGCAAAATGTTTGAGGGCAACTAATTGATACATAGTTTGTAAGATTTGAATAATTGATTGACACATTACGTCAATAATGTTTACTTTTGTAAGTAAGATAATAGGTACCTATATAAATATCTAATCACACGAAGCAGGCAACACTTTTCTATGATTTTATTATTAATAGTAATTAAATCTTTTGTCTACACTTCTCTCTACTAAATTTACTATTCAAACGAATAACTCATTTGATTTTACAAGAACAAAAAAACAGACAATGTACAATAATGAAAAAGAAGCTCGTGAGTTTTCGTCGTTTTTGTAATCTTTGTAATCAGACAAAAATGCGCTATTGCACTCAAGTAGTTCTATTAACTTTGTTTCTTGCCGATACAAAGTCATTAATAGTAATTTATTGCCTGCTAGTATGAACATTCCTAACCAGGCTGAATATGTTGAAAGTACTTTACCAGCCCTATGACTGAATGTTTCGTTTTATTAACACCAACACAGACTATCATGCCTTTAACAATGACTTTATTTGTATTTATGAGGAAAGTAGGATCTCTGGCACTTATGTATGTATTTTTTACATTTAGTGTTTTGTAATACTGTTAATACCAATACTACCTATTTGTTTTTCTACCAAAGGTAAGTCGCAATGCAAAACAAAAAAATACATATCAGTAGGTAATAAAGTAGAATAATAGAAACAAGAATTCAATCACTCGATTCCCTATACCTATACGGTAATAACGTAACATTTTAATCTATATAAAGAGTAGAGGTACTTTTGCCCCTTGACTAGTCGTTCATAGAGCATTAAATAAGCTAGCTGTTGCTGGCTATTGATATTGGTACACAGAAATATACAAGTAATGTAAAAGACATAGTTAAAGATATATATTTTAGAAGACTTAATTATCGCTTAAATTAGGATAGGCCGACTAGAACAGTATCTTCATCCAAACAAATAAGGTAGTGTGCTGCTGATGTGTAGTGGTTACCTGTACACATAAGCACTGGTGCCTAAGTGTTCCTGAAAGCAGCCTATCACGCTACTTAGCACTTACTGCTACCAGAGGTAAATCCAAGTGTTTATACTATTTGCTAGTTTGACACAATCAGCATTAAAAGACAGATCATACATTGCAAGAAGATATAAATAATACCTATTACAGCTAAGAAATTTGAAGACAAGCAGTTGATAAACAAATAAGAAGCGATTCCATAGCCGTCATCAAATTCCATTGGTCTGTTCTATTCCTTAGGTATTTCAACGTTCGTCACCTACAATAAATCACATAGACAGCATAAGTACGTACATAGTGCATACATAGCTCTTAAAGACAGATATACACAACATGTTTAAATAAACGTAACGTGTACCTATTATTCTCTAGAATGGTTGGCATCGCTATCGTAGGTATCATATTTAGGTTTTTTTCTCGACAAAAATTGCATTTCGTGTTACATTTTGGCCAGAGCAGACCAGCAATAGTAATCCGTTCACCAATTTAAAATTTGTCTGAAAATGTAATTTAAAATAATCATAAATTACTTGGTATTTATTCGTGGACTGCGCTAGAGGAGCCACTTACTTTTAGGATAACAATAGTATATTCTGTGTGCAACGTATGTAAGGCAAGATAAAACATATAACTAAACTCATTAAAAGTTAGCCATGGAGTACATAAACTGTGAACCAATCGTAAAAGTTTGTTGTAGTCAAACTGCAGTGGTAGAATTCTCGGGAACTACTCATTTTCTCTTTAATGTTTTCTCAAGGGTTACGTGTGGTCACTCGTTTAATATATATAAATTGCCACAAGTTAAACGTTTAGATATTAAATTAGCTTTTCTTTAAAGCCTTAGGTATGCAACACAAAGTGTATTTTTTTACCGTTGCTGACTAGACTGCACTGCATGCCTGCCATGCCCATTTTCATTATTTATTTAAAAGCTGTAAAGTGACAAAGTAATTTGGTCACCTTCGGTCTCTTATCTAAAGAGTACAAGTAATGTAAATTACTTGTAATTTAAAAAAAATATTACGTACTACACTTTTTCCATGTGACTTGGCCATCGGCTGTAATACACTGTATGAGCTCGCGAGGTATGCTAAATTTAAACCTTGGCATCGCTTACCTCTGAGATGCACTAACGTAACAATGTACTTACAATCTTACTATCGAAATGTTTGCCCTCTACTAATTAGTATAATAAACATAACGCTCATTAAATTTATGAGTTATTGATTCTTATAACAACTGAGGCGGCTAATTGCTGTAATTTTTTTGTCTAGTGTAATTTATTAAGTTCTCTCATTTTGGTTGTTTTATGTTAAAAACAATAATGAATAAAAATTCATTTGATTTTTTCTAATAAAACAAAAAAGATGAATATTTATTTTTATTTTGAATGCTATGATCCGGCTAAATATGGGCACATTGGGCAGTAGGTATTATCAATCTGTCATCTTCGTCGTTACAATGACATGATGGCTGTTTGTCTGTTAGCCAATGTTTTATAATTCGGACATAATAATATTATTTTCATCTATGAAAGTGATTCGGCTCTGCTTGAAGGTAAGCAGTAGTCCATTAGTGGTAGTCACCATGCCTATTTTCATTTTAATAAATTTATTTGCATTCAATTCATGTGTGGCTAGTCTTATTCATTATTCGTTATTATAATATATTGATAAACATACATATGTGGTTAATATACTTATTCTAAATAAATAAAAACTCATGTAAAAAGAAGAATTGCCTCTTTCAACCGTTGGGTATCGTAAAAGGCGACTAAGAACAATGAAAAATTAATCTATCTCTTGAACTCTTTCTCAGAAAATAAGCATTAAACAGATCCCTGCAAAAAAACTTAACCTAAATGAAAGCATGTGCATAGTTTTCCGTGAAATAAATAAAAAACATACAAAGAAAGCTTTCAAAATTTCACTGTCTGACTTAATTGTTTTTGTGATTTCATTTAAAACAACGATATTAAAATGACTTGACAAAATATTAAAATACACCGCCGTGTCAACACTCGCTTTCGTACTTCATCATATCAGCCAAAAGACGTACACTGCTGGACATAGGCCTTCCCCAATTTTCGCCACCGTGGCCGGTCGTTCGCCGCCTTCATCCATCGGTTGCCCGCCCGCTTTTGTAATTGCTCGTAAACAATTAAAATTCCAATGATTGAGGAAGATAATAGTGTTTTGCAACAGACAGTCTCGTAAAAGGTTAACGGTAGTAGATCCACGCTAGTTTCAGCATGAATGGGCCGGATCGACCGGGGCAGTACTACCCTCTCATAGAAGATCGACCGAAGAATATTAGTTTTCATGCTAAGAGAGCGCCGGCAGCCCAAATACCCTTCGGTCCGAATCCTTTTCACTTTTCCTTCCTTATCCCCTTCTTCGTGGTCGGCAACGATTTGGTTGTGTTTTTAAGCATTATTACTTTAGTAATGCTTGGAAAACACAGCAATCGGTATAGGTTACGGTTGCCACTTACCATCAGGGAGGCCGGCCGTATGCTTGTTACCAAAATCGTATAAAAAAAAATCGTGAAATTTAATTATATGTATATATATTTTATTATATCTCGCTGTGCCCTAACTCTGCTATAGCTATGTATATTACTGAGTAATGTTATTTTCCTGTAGTGGATTTTATGTAGTTGATAAACCTGTCATTATTTGAAAATCTCTGACCTGAAAGCGTAAAAGTTTTGTCTCTTCTCTCTTTCCTTTTTCAGAAATTATTAATATGCTATTATTATGAATAATAATAATATGCTGGTGATGTTCTCACTATTATATAATACATGTCTATAGTCTACAATAACTACTTATCATCATCATGATTTTAATTGTATTGATACTTCAAATAATACTCATACAAAATTAGAAAACTATTTGATATTCCACGAAACTTCACAAACATTCTCTACGTGCTTGACGCTGAATATTGTACCTGAATGGTGAACCCTAAATGGTAGCACATTTTGACTGCCTCTGTGGTTCGGTGGTACTGTGTACGAACACAGAGGTCGCGCGGTCGATTTCCACTCAGTGCAGATATTTGTGTGCATAAACATGAATATTTGCATAGATCTGGGTGTTTCTATGTATAATATGTATGTATTTACAAAAAAAAAAGTATTTAAGAATGTATATCCGCATTTAGAACCCATAACACAAGCTATATTATTATATGCTTACTTTGGGTCTAGATGGCGTTTTGTGTAGTTGTTGTAATATTATTATATATTTTTGCCCGACTTCTGAAGTCAATGAAGGTAATTAGCACTTTGTAGTTTAAGTAATACAAAATTTTACTCTAACTGTATTCTGAAATAGGCGACGACGGGAATACCGTATCTCTATCAAATATAAAAAGTACCACCCCTGTTTTATAAATTTTGTCCCACTATTTTTGGTATATTGATATTGAAAACATGTATAATTTTTTTTAATTGTTTCGTTAACAGGATGGGCAAATATCGGGTATATAGCACAATTCCAATTTTAACTGCAACAAAAAAACCAGTCTAAATGAGTTATGACGATAAAAAATCATACACTTTTTTGGCACGCAACACCCAGGTTTGCAAAAATGTTTGAATCGTTATTCTTTTTCAACATAATGTAAAGTTTATAGTAATATTTAGTAAAATGTAAATTAGTTCTAAAATATTTGCAAGCGAATAGAAGAAGTATGCAAAGTTTCGTCTTAAGATTTGTCATTCATTATTAGTAAGTTTGAAATTTTATTAATATTATTATAACTAATAGAACAACTTCGTCCCTTTTCAAGTTAAGTTAGTTTTGGAGGTTTAATTAGGTAAGTTCGAGTTTGTTGATAGCGCTTGCAGAGGCGCATATGAATTGCGTGCAACAGTTAGTAAACAAGGGATACACTAGTAAACTTTAATTAAATCTAGCTTGTTAAAGAGAGAGTTCTGAAAGTGGCGGTAGCAGTGATCAGTGTTTAGTAATAATAAATCAACCAATACGTTGATCGTAAACGTCTAGTTCTCAATTTTAATGCTTAATATATAGTAATACTTGTGAGTGTTGTCATAATTAGCATGCTTGGCAACTGCACTGTTATTCACTATTAATATTTACACACAAACCTAATTCTGTCTCTATTCCACGTAATAAAATACCCGAATTGCCTGCATTGATAATGGAGATGAAATTGGTTAACTATGTAACGTTAACTAATAGTTTTAGTTAATTTATTTGGATGTTTAACATGTAATATACTTCTATTACATGCACAGGTCATATTTAATGTAATATTAATACCTTTTAGTTATTAGAATAACAACATCTAACTTTTTATTTATTCGTATGATTTTTAATAGACGAAAATACATCGATTAGAAGTACTTACTACAAAAAAACTCTAACTTTTTTCATTTTCTTATATTTGCATTTAAGTAACTTAAAGGATTATAAGGGTTTAAGGATATTTCAAACTTAGCCTTCATGACAGCTTAGTAATACTATTATGAAATGAAAGCTTATCCAGCATAATTGTAAACAAAAAGCTTTGAGGTATTTTCTATGGAAACCAATGATCGTTAGTATTATTATAATTATAGTATATTGATCGTTTTGTATTATTCTACAATGTAGGCAATAAAAATTAAACTTGTCACTGATAACAAAGTTTCGTAAACTATTCAGACCATCAAAGTTACTCTATTCTTTACTTTTAAGGCGAATTACCAAACATTTTGAAGTGTAGGAAGAGGATTATGTTATGATACTGCTATGCGATGAATAGAATAGAGTATTCTTGAAAGTAAATCTTATAAGGAAATCAGGACCAGAACTCAAAACGATAGATCAGGTGATCACAAATGTTGATGCTCTTACCTAAAAGTACAATTGAAACAGAAAAAATTACGAGAATAACATTGAATTGTACAAAAGAACAACACCTGTCACTTGATTAGTTGACGTTAAAGTTGTTGTCATAATGTTGTTGGTAATATTTCTTTTGTAAAGCAAATGTTCTCAGAAGCCCGTACACGTGCCTACGACACCAAACACTATCTAGTGATATCAACAAGAATACATCAAGAGTAAATTGCCGCCATGCCGTTTCAATAACGAAGCAAACAAACTAAAATCGTTTCCAATCACATTTCGCTTTTAAGCAATAGAATTGTATTGAGTATAAATCGAACGTGTTTTTGCAATTTAATTTCATTCGACTGTTAGCATATTATAATATTAACCTAATGTTTTTTAGTTATTATTTAAAAATTTAATAATTATTAAAATAAAATACTGAAAGTTTTGACTGAAACTAGGTATCACATAGACTGTTGTGTATGTTAAGCATAGTTGAAAGTTTCTTATGTTTGTATGCTGCTTATATGATTTGTAGATATATTGCTGGTAAATCAAATTTATCATACAAATACATTTTTAAGGCCTTTAGATTGATTAGCTAAGTCTTTCGAAGCTTAGGTCAACTATTTATAATGATGATTAGCTATTTACATAGCAAATTAGATAGAAGTATCCATTCAGTCCCTAATATCCGCAATTACTCTAAAACATAATTTTAAATAGTTCTTTTAAAACAAGCTTGTTTGATCTTTTATAATATTAGCTTGATGCTTGAATCAAATTGCTGACTTTGTGCGATTTCATATTTTTTGCCTAACGCGAATGTTTTATTTCGATCGCAACAGCTTAACTGTCGATCGGAACTGTCTCTGTTTAAATTTCACAGACGACCGGACAAGAAGAACTATCGCGAACGTCTCGCACGGACATCTGAGTAAAATTGAATAAAATGCCTCTTGCTCGCATGCGAATTTATAAATTATGTTTGTCTCGTCGAGCGGCCTGAACGTCCCATCAAATCTTTTATCTATTTACAGTATTATCATGTAAAGTCATAACTATAATAAAAGTTTAAACAGACATGGTAAAGTAAGATGTATTTATTTACTACCTAGCTTTTGATTTTAATATTTTTTTAATTCACATTCCTAACTTTTAAGTTATCGTTGATTATTTTGCTCAATATTATAAATAGATTTTATAATATAGAAGTTACAACAATTAATACAAGGCTACATTTATACATACTTCAAAATTATAACAAAATCAAATCAAAATTATAATATTTCATCCTTCTAAGCAATGTTGAAATTAAACGAAATTTATATATTACAAATTTAGTGTCAAATTGTTTGCCATCATTGTGTAAATCGGTGTTAATATCAGTTATTGGGATAAATTAAAATAATCATAAAATAAGGTTATGTTTCTGTTTATTGGAGTTTTCGATATCGCGACTGCAGCAGCCGCACGTACATACAGGTTGAGGCTATGATATAACAAGTAATTATGTATATGATCATAAATATTTATGTCAAGGATGAGTACAATATACCTATCTAGTGCAAAAGCAAGGAGTATAGAGTGATTACATCAATATACAGTAACTTGCCACCTAAAGATTCATAACGAGATTATATAAAAAATACACTACAATTAGTACAAGACCACTACGTAATGTTATAGTAGAGCACGACCTTGCACTTGATGACAATTGGCAACACATTTAAATAATACAAACAAATTGTATTGTACAATAGAAATGCACTTAACAATGACATGTCTGCACCTGCCAGATATGGTTTTATAACATATGGAAGGAACAAGCAAGAATGTAAATGTTTATAAAAATATTAGACACTGTATCTATTTCAATTTATTGCGCATATTACACCTGTTCGCAATTTAGTTTAGTCTGAACTACTATTCAGACTGAGTTCTTAAAGCTACATAATTGTTTTGGATTAGTACTTCGAACAATCCACATGTTAACATAGTATTCGGGCGTTTTAGTATTTATAACCAACCACGCGTTTCGTTGCTAGTTGCTTCGAGTCACGCCAAAGATCACGTGCTCGGATGCTACTGCATACATTGTTATGAAGAAAATTTTCCCTTTCGGTCACGATTATTATGGAAATTACCTAACATATGTCAAAAGATATATTATAGTTTCTTTTTATTAGTTACCAATGTTTTTATTATGTGTCACTCTTAGATATACCTAGATTGATTAGTTGAAAATGGCCCTGGGTTAATTTATAAAATTAGATAATCTACGTTGTTATAATTCTTCTATAAATGTGCTTATACTTACGTAAATATAACGGGTTACCGACTTTGGAGGCTTGGAGCAGATATGTGATAATAATTAAAAAACAATAATGGTAAAAACCTAGAGATTATTAAGAAACTCAAAGATTACGTTTACATGCGATTTCTGCATTGTGAATTTGTTACTTTTGTAGAACATGGATATTTTCAATAAAACTTATGTACTTATACTTATTTTTAATAGTAGATATTTTTCGAACGCAGAACACATTTTTTCAAGTTCAACAATTTCGTCAAGTTTATTTTTAAAATGTAGCCATTAACTGAAACACTTATTAAAACCGCATAAAATTTACCAATACACCTTAGTATATTCGTAGCACTAGGTAACCAACTCTATTGTTCGTTGTATCAAAAGGAAATTGTAGAATTAAAATTTTCCCCTGTTGTAATTATCGCCTGCCAATTGCAGCGTTATTTTTTAACACTAACAATTTTTTAGGGTTCCGTAACCTAAAAGAAAAAGAGTGTAATATATTATAGGACTTGCCTTCCGCGGCGCGGTTACGTCCACGTATTTGCTTACTGCTCTATTCCCGTTGCCAGTAGCTTGATGCTACATAGCATATAACCTTTCTCAGGAACTGGACTATCCAACGCAAAAAGAATTATTTAAATCAGACTGGTAGTTCCAGAGATTAGCGCGTTCAAACAAACAAACAAACTCTTCCGCTTTATATAATAAATAGTATAGATTACATATTTGTAAGTTTGTCAAAAATCTTTTTAATTGTTTTGAAATAAATGAAATACGTGTGACTGTTTATCTTAAAATGTGAAAATGATTTTAAGTCAACACAATAAAATGCCATCACTTTTGTTGAATTTATATACATTAGCATTTACATTAAGATTACGTGTTTGTAATACCTGACAAAAAATTTTAAAGCTCAATTGCGATGATAGATGAAGCGTCTACATACAAGTTGTACGAAATCAGTTACACGAGTCAAACATGCACTTGACAGTTTTCACGTTACATTTCATTTTTTTCTATCGAACTATTAATTGAATTGGGCGACGCAACCTTCCTATTCGGGGTGGCCGAAAAATAAAATGGTTTTTAGAACGCTCGCAACTTTTTATTTGTCCAGGAAGTTTTTATTAAAATCGCCGTCAGAACCACGATTTGTGCTGTTACATGTTCACTGTTTTTTAATTTTGTATTACAGGAGTGTCAGTGTATAATATTCTTATTTTACTGTAAAATCAATGATAAAAATATTTACTTGTGCCTAACACGTAACCGTGGAATGTTGATGACATTACTTTAGTTGCCTACAGTGTTTCTTTGTGCATGCAATGGCAGGGTTGCAATGCAACTACAGCGTAATGTAACCCTGGTTCTTAGAGATGTAATAATTTTAAACTTGAATCAACCATGTACCATTTAATTTTTGGTATACTTAACTTTAAGTATCATTAAGGGCCGGTAATTATCCGTGTTGTGATGGCCCAGTGGTGAAGGCACCCGTTTCGTAAACACGAGGTTGGGGTTAGAATCCGGGCAAGAATCAGTGTGATTTTTCTAATCATATGTATTTTCTAAGTTTATCTGGATATTATTGACTAACGATAAAGAAATACATCTTGAGGAAACCTAAATAATCTAAAATCTGAAATCTGAAATCTCCTATCCGCTTTGAGTAAGCGTGGCGATCAATGCTCATGCCTTCCCTGTATGAGAAAAGGGTTCTCTCTACGGTGGGATAATAACGGGCCGAGATGATCAATTCACGTAAGTCCAGTGCACCAGGACTTCAGGTACACCACGTATATTATTCAGCAACGCATCAGTATGAGTGACTTCGACAAGTATCACAATTTGTGTTGCTTATATATCACTAGTCGTCAAACCTAATGTACAACTAATCTCATGACGATGCAACGATGTGAGACGATAATTATATTACATATCAATAGTCAGACATGCAACATTGTATTATGCATTAAAATTAATCTAGGATATTATTCGTTACGACTATGTCATGTAAATAACTTGAAAGTTACCATTTAGTAAATAGCTTTGAACATTTAAATCGATGTTACAATCCAATACACATTAATATTTTCAATTTGTAATAGCTGTGGTTGCATAGCGGTTGCTTTGGCACTATCGTTTTGCTGTGTTTCGATTACCAGTACAAATATTTGTATGTAATTTACAAATAAATAATCAAGAAGACTTTAGCGATCAGTATATTTTTGTTAATTGTACATTTGTAAAGTTTAACTAACCATATAGGTATTATTACGAACCAATCCAAATATAAATTTTCGTAGATATACAAATTATGTGGGTAACGAAAGTAAGAGATTTAGAAGTAAGTTTTACTACTGAGCTGACATTTCGTGAACACATACTTAGGATCTCAGAACAGTAAAGTACTTAGGATCTTTAAAAAAGCTTATAAAAACTTGGGACTGGTACTTCGTATGGCCAAAGGCTTTACCAATATAAAAACGGTTATAGCATGCATTAGTTAGGAGTCAACTTAAATGTAACGCAGTCTGTAAGGATATTCTAAGAAATAATAAATAAATAAATGTATGTTTAAAATGACTCATCGAAATGAGTCTAAATCGTAAATTGGGTTCAATGTGTTTTGAAATCTTTAAATGGTTACTATTATAGTTATCACAAAATTTTCGTTAAACTGTAAAAAGCCTGCTTGGATTTGTATTAGTTATAGACATTTGTTAAGTAATCCTTACTTGCGCATTAAATGAAACTCAGTGCGATATTTACAATAATATAATTCATAAATAAATTATCTAATTCTTTCAGCAAAGCATTAAGCAGTATTGGCTATTATCAATTAACCTTGAAACCTAAGCTCTCAGCTAAAAGGCAGGTGTATACAAAAGAAATGCACTGTTGAAAGCATGTTAGCTAATCGCTTTTATTCTGTTAAGAACAGTAAAGACAGAACAATACTGATAAACATTAGACATAAACATAGTATTCGCATTATAAGTCTTAGTACTTACTCAACAAGCCATTAGACAAATATCATTAATTGCCTTACTGTAGGCAAGAGAAGTAAATCGTGAATATATTATTAATAGCTAACAGTAATTACAATAAGCAGTATTCTAAAATTAATAAAAGTTAATTGTAAAGGAGTCATCGGCGCACTATCTTTATTTAAACACAGGAACTGTAAGATGCACCGATCTCAAAGAACACTTAGTGGCGGACGAAAATAGTATGCATTCAGACACTTTAGTCATACTGGTTAGTGCAACTGTAATTGAATAAACGCATCTTACTTAATTTACTTTGTACGGCACTAACAGTTATTCTTGTCTCTTCTTTTGCACAACTGAGACA
Organism: Parascotia fuliginaria; assembly: GCA_963082885.1. Taxonomy (NCBI): domain Eukaryota; kingdom Metazoa; phylum Arthropoda; class Insecta; order Lepidoptera; family Erebidae; genus Parascotia; species Parascotia fuliginaria. Next base: position 10,327,034 of record OY720170.1, read on the forward strand.
AAAAATCAGCTATTTCTGCCAGCGTCAATTGTAAGGTGATCTTACATAGAATTTTATAAAGCAATGATAAAAATAGATGACAATCGTACCGTTACGCGGTGTGTCGTAGTTCCGAATTCCACCCGAGATAAATATTTCTTACCTGAGAAGAAAAAGGGTGCATGTTAAACAATGTCATTAGGACAATATTAAACTTTAAATTAATTACTACAAGAGGAAAATTGGCGAAGTCATATTTTTGTCTATTGACTGTTGATGCTGAGCAGTGCTGAGGGTATGTTTTGTATGTGCTGCAAATAGTTTAAAATGCCAGTCATAAACCATAACACTAAAAGGATAGTGTCATCATAATTAACACAAAAAGTAATTGTTCTAAACGTAATAACAATACGGTACATATTACATTACACCTATTATTCACTATGCTTCACTACCATTTGTAACTAAAAGCTAACAGCTATCAGTCATAGGCTTTCCAAAGTCATATGAGCTTTTTAAATTTGCCTTGCACTTTATGGATTTACAATGAAGGGAAAAATATCAAAATATGAATATACTTTCATCCTATAGTAATATAAAAGGCTGGCATGAGAATACAAAAGGACAATCTTAAGTTTCTTATTGTCAAGTTTAAACAATATTTATAATATCTTATATATTACTTAATAAATTTTAGGCATCTTTTAGGCTTTATTTAGACATCTTTTAGGCATCTTTTAGGTAACTGAGAGTAACTTATTAGATGTTTTTTTAATTAACTGTTAATAGAACCTACACAAACAAAAGCAATATATTGTTTGTAATGTTATGTGTCTTTTATATTGTCAAAAGTAGCAGATGACAAGTGACCGACTTTGCGGTATACTCTGGACCGCTATCAAAAGAAGTAGTTAATGCGACAAACGCTGGATCATTTTGAAAAAAAATTATACTTGCAAAATGAGACATTGCTAACTGTCAACTTTTACATTAGTAGATAAATCTATTTTTATAGGTATTGAATAATATGGATATGAACCGCCATGTTTATTTTTAATATGCAATAAATTCATCTAACAAAGTTGCAAATGCAATTAAATATAAATCCGCTCGCAGATAGGGTATCAGAATTGGCTTTATGTGACACCTTTAATATCTGATCACAGTGATCACTATAAAAACAAAGTGATTGGTTGTAACGGATCGGTTCACATTGCACTAGGTTATCTAATACTCGGGCAAAGTAACAGTTGCAACAGGTCACTTGTGTGTCATATTTTCAAAGATCTACCTTTATAAATATACTTAATTTATTATAGTCTTATCTGTAGAACACATTTTAAAGTAACTAATAACAAAATAGACTCCAAGTCGATAATTTTATAATAGACAGAAGCAGTTATATTATTATTATTATTGTTCCTATGAACAGTCAGTATTTAACTCGACAATAAATTAAAATAAATGTATCCTCGGCTTTAATTGCCCACTCAATAGATGACTCGTCGACTCCTCTAAGTCTGATTCTATAGTAAATTACTGTTTTAGGTTTTCGACCATCTTTTAACGTTTCACAATTTTAAATTGTTCTGCACGCATGTGATGCTATGATTTTAAAGCATAGCAATACCTGGAGTAAGTATTGCCCTATAAGATTATTATGAAAGATAGATTTCGATGGGATATTTCGCGCTTGTGCCTCGTCAGACCACTCTGTGCTAGGTCACATTATTCTAACAAAATAACAGTAGAGATTTTTAAGACGTAGGCAACGCAACTGTCTGTTTCCTGGTATGTCTTTAGTCGCCTCTTACGAAAAGAAATGGTTCGGTTCATATTTAATATCGGAGACCACAGAGACCCCTTTTTTAATTGTATCATTTTGTAACATAATTTCATACTTCATAGTATTGGAAATACTACTAAAAATGTAAACAAGAGTATTTTACTCTTGTTCACAGTCTTTACATACTTTAGACTATAACATAAAACGGCATTCAACACTGAATTATTTACATATTTTTTCGCATTTCAAGATAATGCATATTTTTACAGAACTGTATTGATAACACATTTTTTTAATAAACCATGGTAGTATGAATTAATACAACTTAATCAAACATTATATCTTTACCCTGAAATGGCATGCGTTTGTCTCACTGGTAACAGTTACGAATAAGTGTCAGTTTAACAAAATATAGTTCTCAGATTTAACACAGAAGCGCTTTTTAACTGACTTCAAAAAAAGGTGAAGGTTTCTCAATTCGACCGTATATATATATATATATATATACGACGTACACACATAAAATATAATATATATATTTTATGTGTGTACGTCGATAACGTCGTTGTTTATGAACCAATTTCGATGATTCTTTTTTTGTTGGAAAGTAGGTATCCCAAGTGTGGTACCATGATAAGGAAACCAGGATCTGATGATGGCATCCCAGGGAAACCAGGGAAATTGAAGGGAACTTTCGAAAATCGTACTGAAGACTAGTGCATTTGTTACTTTTTCATTGAGTATTTTAAGGCACTACTATTTAGTAAAGGTTTGGTCGATCTAATGATGGAGCCGAAAGACAGTCGACGGAACTCGACAACGATTTACAGCAATTACTTAATGTTTGGACTTCAATAATTTCTAATGATGAGAACTTAGCATCCATATGGGTTTTAAGTGCCATTACAAGTGACCATAGACAGTCGAGGGAATTCCTTAACATCAGTTATGTCGAGCTTGTTTCATACGGTTCAATATTCCAAAATGTTTAGTTTGTACAAAAATAAAACCTTAGCAAGATTTAGGTCTACCCATCACTGAAAATTGTAAAAAAAAAAATTTTAGACAAAAAAAAACCGACTTCAAACGGGAAGTAAAATAAAAACTAGGTACCTATAGGTATAATCAATCCTAATTTGATATTCTAGTAAAGTTTTTATAGTATTTGCTTGGCACCAACTTTAAAATTCTGATTAACTAAATCAAAATACGAATTACTTTCTACTAAGTAAACTTATTTTTAACTTTTTAGTTTCCTTCCCGTTTGAAGTCGGTTTTTTTTGTTTAACATTATTCTTTTAAGATATAATCTGTCTTCGTTTAGACAAACCTAAGGCCTATTCTATGAATAGAATAGAAATCTATGCCACTTGTCTAGGCCCTCTGGTAGAGCCTCTAAACATGTAATTACAACGTTGTGACACCTGTCTGACCGTGTAGTAGAATCATATCATCTCCTCCCGATTCTATTACTAATGTTATTTTATTAGTGCAGTCACCAATCCACGCATCTTCAGTCGATTTTAGAAGAAAAGTAAGTTTAGTATTAGAGTTTTAAGACTTTAATTTCAATAATTTGCAAAAGCTCTAGACATCAATATTGTAAATAAATTGAATTATGGTTCATATTAGTTCCCCGGCGTATCAACTTTTCCAATACTATTTATTATATATGGAAAAGAAGGTCTCGTCAGAGCCTTGAATTAATAGGTACCTACATAACTTTCACTTAAAATAAATCAGTACAAACCTATAACATTGAGTCCCTCAGCGTAACTGTATTTAGAATTTCATAAATATTTTATCTCAAAGAACTTTTTATTTTAGTACTTAGGTACCATTCTTCTAGTTTACATGAATGAAAACAAGGTGATACCACTTTTTAATTTTGATTCGTTCTTATGCAGTTCACGTAGGTACTACATTTCATACTTAAGAGCCATTTCACGTTTTTATGCAAAATTTTAGCGCCTAATTTACCATATTAGATAATGCTTTGTAACTGTTTAATACATGGAAAATAAAGTCAAATTGTTCGTATTGTTCTTTAATAGAACACATTTACAAAATCGCTTTGTGGTGATCAATCTCCCACATCTAGTTACAAAATATCCTTGCAGAGTCAATTTCGGAGTCCTAAATCTCACATTAATATGAATATTTTTGACTAAATTAAATACAATAACATTAGTATACTTTGCTTGATTAATAATAGAATAGATTTTCGATTATTAATAATTTTAATTGATGATTAAAGAAAAGACTTATACCAATTTTTACGTTTTATGTTGCAACTATATTGCTGGTTCTCGTTTAAACAAAGCGTAATTACTATAAAAAATATATATTACTATACTCTTTGTTCTATAAAGAACCTTATTCTTTCAATTTTATTGAAATTCACTTCATTTAGTTAGATATAAAATGATTGCTAATCTCACTCTAAATGACTTGAAATGACTATATAAATTGCGATGCAGAAGCCGACGGCCATTAGTACGGCGAGAAGCCGCTTCGAAGCAGGGTCTATGTCATTTTTTTCCGCATTGTAATTACGAAAATATACGAAAAAAACGCAATAATATACTGCGACCAAAACTTCTTGGGATATCCCTCAAATGCACTAATTTTAAAACGCACTAAATAATGTATCTTACATGGTACTGTTACTAACATAGATAATAAGAACATTACTATGGGTGCTTTTCCGACATGAACGACATTTTTTTTTTATCGGTGACCTCTAAATATAGTCTTATAGGTTTAAGATAAAACTTTGATTTTTTTACTTTTACCTTTTACTTTTTTAAGTCGTTTTAACGTGTCTGTCACTATGTCTGTGAGACCATGTGATTTGAAAAGATCGAATTACCTTTTTTACCCGTCTTAAGCCCGCGTTGTAATTTTGAGAAGCTGCCTCGTTGCACGTAGCCCACCAATAAGTACACCCAGTGACAGCATCACAAGCGTACATCCCAGCAACTTAGCACCAACCCGGTATATGAGACTAGCACCACTGAACGGCGTCAGGGAATATAAAATAATGTCCATGTTTAACAATAAAATTTTACTAGGTACCTATTGTAATTTGCTAATTTTACTAATATAAGTGTTATTTAACTTATTTATTAGGTATGTTAATTTTAGCTAATGAGTTCGCTGAAATTAATTGGACTTAGTAAAAAAACTAGATGGTCAACGGCATCTAGAAGCTCTTCTAGAAGGTAGGAACTGCTGATTTTATATAACGGTCGATGCCATGTGTTTGACTGGTCTAGTGGTTAGTGACTTTGACTGCTAAGCTGGAGGTCGTGGGTTCGATGCCCACCCAGGACAAACCTTTGTGTGATGAGCATGATTGTTTGTTCTGTGTCTGGGTGTAATTTATCTATAATATGTATGTATTTACAAAAAAAAAATGTATATAAGTATATATGTAAGTATATCAGTGGTTTAGTACCCATATCACAAGCAAATATAATTGCTTAATTTGGAACTAAGATGGCGGTGTGTGAATGTGATAAAAAAAATCTTTCAGGAGCAAATTTTATTTTTGTAAGAAGTATATATATTTTTGATAATTTTACAAGAGTTCCTAATGTCAAGTTTCATAAAGGCAAATTTGAGTCATAAAAGTATGATATTTGTTTTTTTTTCAATTCAATGATGAATCTAAAAAATCATGTTTACTTTGAGTGTTCTAAATGTGATCAAACAATGTCTTTCAAACGGTTTGTGGTTTATTATAAAATCCTTCTGTTTTATTGTTAGAAATATATATATAATTAAAACTTATCCGTTTAAGTACAAGTAGCACTAATAGTTAATTACTTGCAAATTCTTAGGATGAAAATCCTGGTTCGTGAAAACGGCATCACCGACGATGTAAGTCCAATTGACGTCATCGATGGCAGGTTTAATTGTTATTTTTTTTCATTTTACTAGTTTAGAATAAACTGTTCTTATGCACTGAGATGAGAAAATTTTCATAAACTCCATCTCCATCTCAACACTGCTTGCATTGTTTATTTACGCACATTTTCACGATGCTGCCATTTGTTACCTAAATTAAAACTAATCGAACAAGAAAATTTTGTGAACTGGCTCTTAAATTATTTTGTGAATGTTTAAATGTAATGAGAAGTATTATTTTTGTCTGCGTGGTAGGTGTATTACCTTTTTTGAGTATTCGCCTTACCTTTGTACAGATTAATACCCAGTTTCTGAAAGGCCTGTCAAATCATTGTTCAACTAACACGACTGTTAATTTAACATGGCTGTCAAATCAATTCGAGTTTCTGAAACGATCATCAGTGCAAAATTAACTGATCTATGATTACTTTGATTTGACATTAGCTTTGTTTGAAAACAAACCGAATGTCAAATCAATTGGCACTTGACATGAGATTGATTAGTTAATTTTTACGTTGATCAGCCTTTCAGAAACTGGATGTCTAGCCCATCGTAAAAATTCGAGTCCTTTGATCTTTAACACAGCTAGATACTCTGATACTCATGCTAATATCCGAAACAGACAATTATGATTTAAAAAGGAACAATATTAAATTTAACAAGATGTCTAATATAGACAGTTTTTATAGAAAAAAACAAATATTACAAATAATACTGCATTAAAATTATGTTTTTATATAACATATAAACTTGAAGAAATAACTTAGTTTCACGTAAAAAAACAATAATAATCATAAGTTAATTCGCCGACAAGCACCGATTAGTTCACAAAGCTTTTGACAGGCATTTGATCTGTGATTACGACATAACTAGCATTTTAGAAATCCATTAAGGTGGTTAACATATTACTTTCGAGTCAAATTTAACAGCTATGTCAACTGATCGGATGATCAAAATAAATTGAACATCCATGCTTTTAGCAACCCAATTGGCACTTGTCATGAGATTTAACAGGCAATTAGTTAATTTTTGTGTTGATCAGCCTTTCAGAAACCGGGTGTAAGTATTTTAAGTCCAATGTATAAGAGACTTACGATATGAGTTTCATCAATATTCAATATGTAATTAATAATGCTATTAGTTTGGCAAAGAAGTAAAGAATTTCCTGACATTTCAGCTTTTAATAAACCTAAATGTTAAGGACCACTGTTTAGTTTTCATTTTAAACCACTACTCGTTCATCGTTATCATTTATTGCTGTCGAAAGCTCACGCTCTCTACTGTCCACCCAGGAACTTCCACTTTGATAAATATTTGCTACTAATTTCACCGTTAGGTGCCTGTCAAATTCGTATATCCTGAAATTATCACTATATTAAAAGAGTAGAACATACGAAAATCTTTTGATGTGATAGAAGTTTTCTCTGAATTGGCTTTCTTTGTGGTCATACCATTTATCACGCAGGTCATCCATCTTACGTCCAGTCTCGGTTCAATTTCGTTCTTAAATAGAACTTTTTACTGCATTTCTTAAATGGCTTCTCATCGTATTATAGGGGTAACCTTCCGGGCATTATAAAATGTCCTGAAGTTTAGGCAGATTTCAAAATTAAAACAGTTATTATTATTATTCACTTCACTTTTCTCCTCACAAAAATAAGAAAAGAAATTTTAGTTTGTAAGCTAAATACCAGATGCGTTGTTTATATTCCATACAAATCTTTTGTTTTTCTGATAACTTCATATTCTCTTAGTGGAACAAACTCTTTTATCATCATTATCATAATAGTTCGGTCAAGGTGGCGAAAACTAGGGTAGGCCTATGTCCAGCAGTGGACGTCTTTCAGCTGATATGATGATAATGATGATAAAAGAGTTTGTTCCACTATCACGGTTAAACCAATTCACCGATATTATAGGTATAAGAATGTATTATTCTTATATTTTGTACTAATAAAGTAAGAACGGGTTCAATCGATCACCTCATTTTTAAGATACGTATTAGTAAAATGCCAAATACTAGTCAATAGTTGTATTTATGTGATTGTGTTTTGTTTTATATTATACTAGCGACCCGCCCCGGCTTTGCACGGGTGCAATGGTGATACTAAATAAAGTATTAGCATTGCACCAGTGCGAAGAAAAGAGCTGTGAACGTTGCACGTTGTCTATGTACATTCTGAAGTATACTTATTTGATTCCGGGGCACTGGCTCAACTGCTCTGTTCAACTAGTTGGACCATGGGTCTTTACTAGGGACAGTTATCCAACTTTCAAAATAGTTGGATCACAGCAATTTTAATTCATTTAAGAAATAACTTGCCAACTCTAAAAACCTCAACTGCTTCTTTATGTGTGTATGGTACCTACTGGTTTACGGTTATATTGAACCTCTTTGCAGTATACCATCGCGGACTTTTTTGTAGATCTTTTTAAGATGATTACATTATACATTATTTTGATCTATCTTGTAGGGTTCAGCCTGCGTTTGCAATGTAAGCGCAAAAAAGTGTTTATTTACGACATCGTTTTAGAAACCTCTTAAATTATCAGTATTTCTCTACTATATTGTGCATGTAATATAGCTAACTACCTTTCTCTTGAATCACCCTATCTACTAAAAAAACCCGCATCAAAATCCGTTGCGTAGTTTTAAAATCTAAGCGACATAGGGACAGACAGACATACAGCGGTAAGGAACTTTATTTTATACTATATAGTGATTTCTTAAGCTTCATATAAACATACTAGATTTTAACTTATAGAAAATTGTTGAATTTGATTTGTTGTATAAAAGTGATTGTTTTTGTTAATATTTTATACTTAATTTAACTTTGAACTTTAACTTTAAATTGCTGAACTTTTTAATTAACTGATCAACCTCGTCAATTGCTGTACAAAATGTATTGTTTAATTTTATACATTTTTTAATTTTTACTTGTACCAATACTTGATTTTTAGATTTTATTTATTTATTTATTTATTTAAAACTTTATACACATACATGTAAAGGCGGACTTAATGCCTGAGGCATTATCTACCAGTCTACCATTGGGTGATGCAGAGACAATCAAGTAGGTGCTTAAAGTACTTAGTTTTAAGAAAAGAATTATTCTATAAATTTAAATAAATGCATATATATAATAATAATAACAATAATATAAAAATAGTATATCTATATAATATATACTATATATATAAATATATATATGATATACTAATACATATAAATTTAATAAACTACATGTAGATGAAAAATAAAAGAAACAGATTATTTTGTGTGATGAAAACTGCCATTTTATTTGGATAATAACAACTCCCGCACTTTAACTTTAAACACATAACGGTTAGTGGACTTCCTGATTTCGAGAGGAAGCGCGTTCCAAAGAAGAATGGATTGGACAGGGAAAGAAGAGTGAACAAAATCAGTTGTATGAGAGAAACACGTTAAGAGAAGATTATTGGAGGAGCGGAGCTTTCTATCGTGGATAGAACTAAGGTACTGAAAATAAGGAATCAAGTAGGGAGGAGGGTTAGGGGAAGTAAGGATTGAGTAAAGTGTGGTTAGCGCACGCAAATGTCGGCGTTGGAAAATAGTAAGCCATTTTAGCTGGGAACGATAAGTGGACACATGGTCATACTTACGAAGGTTAAAAGTAAATCGAATGCAGTTATTGAGAAGACGGTCGAGTTTATTGAGAAGCTCTGCATTCAGGTCAAAGTAGCATACATCACCATAGTCGATTAAAGGGAAAATTAAAGACTGCACCAGCATTGCCTTAGACCTCCAAGGAAGAAAATTTTTTAGGCGATATAGAGCACGTAGTGTACCAGTGACTTTTTGACTAACATGGGCCACTTGCGCTCGCCAATTTAATGTAGTGTCAATGATCAGGCCAAGGTCCTTGACTGTTGATGATAATTTTATAACTTCGCCATCGAATACAAGAGGTGGAACCGTAGCTGTGTCTAACCTGCTTAATAATCTTTGGCTACCCACTATTATGGCTTGACACTTCGCGGGGTTAACCGCCAATCCAAACCTATCAGACCAATTCTTTACATGATCCAAATCCCTGTTGACCATGGCGACAGCCGACGACACTTTGTCCACGTCAGCTTGACAGTAAATCTGCAAGTCATCGGCATAAAGATGATACTCGCACTGAAGGTTCTTAGTTATGAGGTTAATAAAAATTGAAAATAATAAAGGAGAAAGTATACCGCCTTGAGGAACGCCTGAAACAACGTCACGCCAATTCGATGACTGCTCATCTAGGCGGACTAGCTGCTGGCGACCTCGAAGATAACTAGAGAACCATTCCAAAGACTCCGGAGAGATCATAATATGGGAAAGGATGGCTAGGAGAATATCGTGACTGACGGTATCGAAAGCTTTAGAAAAATCAACTAGAGCCAAAACGGTGACTTTGGTATTCTCCATGCCCTCTCTGATATCGCCAGTCACTTTAAGGAGAGCGGAAACAGTGCTGTGACCTGGTTTGAAGCCAGACTGGAACGGGCTTAAAAGTTTGTGCGTATATATGTGATTCGACAGTTGTTTATGCACACAGGCTTCCAGCACTTTAGACAGGAAAGGGAGAATGGAAATGGGTCTAAAGTGATTAGGAAGAGAAGGACTTTGTACCTTTGGGAGAGGAATAACGTGAGCTTTGCGCCACGATGCTGGAAACGTGCCAGTAAGAAGAGAAAAATTTATGATGTGAGTGAGGACTGGGAGGAGCTGGTCCAGGATTGTGGTAATCATGCGGCGACTAATGCTGTCACTGCCCACCGCATTGGATTTTATAGACAGGATTTTCTTTTTGATCTCATCCGGAGTCAGTGGAGAAAAGCACAAACTTCCTATGTCAGGACGAGGTAGATCAGCTAAGTAGTTGATAGTCTGACACTTGGTTTGGTGATCAAATGAAATATTGGAAGAGAAATGGTTGTTAATGTCATCCAAACCAATTGTCAGGTTAGAGTCAACACCTCGCTGTTTGCCGATACCCAGAGTTCCAAGAAACTTCCAGATATCGGCGGGAGATGAAGATGTGATGTTATTGAGGATATATCGGCGTTTTGCGTTCCGTATCATCTGATTACACCGATTCCTTGCAGTTTTAAAATTGTACCAATTTTCGTCACAGCGATCCCTCTTGTATTTACGAAAAGCACGGTCCCTCCGCCTCATTGCCATGCGAACACCTGCTGTAAGCCAGGGTGCTGGTAAGCGCTTCAGTTTTACCTTCTTAACAGGAGCATGGACATCGTAAAGACAGAGAATATTTTTGTTAAGGACCTCAACTTTTTCCTCAACGGTGGAGGCCATCGTTAAGATAGATTTTAGTTTTATTAATTAGTAAACGTGCCAATAACTAGTTAATGATATATAGATAAATGTTTTTTTGTACCACATTAAATGTTTTAGTTAAATATTTACTGTGTAAAAAAAAATACAAGTAATTTCATATTAGTATTCAATTGGATTTATTTCCAAATCTGTATCACTATTGCCTTTGAAATCTGTTAAAAATAAAGTCTGATTATACTTAGATATATTTAGTTTTTTATAGCTACCACCCATATTCAGTTCAGTTTATTACGTAACCTACATACTTTACCTAAATATTTATATTATTGAACAAAAGAGCAAATGCATAGGTAGGTAAATTTATTCTCATACAGGGGGGATAAATGGAATGATTCAAAAATGATAAGGGGGAGTTCTGGATGAATTTTATATTAGAGTTCAGTTTCCCCCCTTAGCGGAATTCAGTCAGAGGGGAAAAATGGAATAATCAAAAATTACAAGGGGGATTTATGGACTAACTTTACATTAGAGTTCAGTTTTCCCCCTTAAGGGGGATTTGCTCAGGGGGGATTTGTGGAATAAGTCCTTTAATCATAGTTTGAGATAGATTAATGAAAAACATCAAAGTGCAAGTTATCAGTTAGGGATTATCAACGAATACCGAAGTGCATGTATTTTCAATAGCTTAATTATATATATTATGTAAAACTACTCTGTAACATTGTAACATGTTCCAGTAACAGGATGTTTGATAATACAAAACTCATGTATTGTAAACTTTCAATTAGGCTATTCCTAGGTGCACTACTTTAAACATGAAGTAGTGGGTATAATATGCGTTGTTTTCATCGTCCACCCATAACTACGAAATACTAAAAGTAAACTCAAAACTCATAATAACAGGTACCAACATGGATCCAGTCATCAGATAGCTGAAGGACTTAGTTTAATGTTCTAGCTTAAATCAGCTGTACTCTAGGTATTGGTCTGTCGAATCTGTTATCTGTTTATATTCAACGGATCGCGGATTTCCTAGAGCTACATTTAAATAGTTCTACTATATCATACCGGCACCGTTAATATCCGACCGCAACCAGGGAAAATGCTTTTTCTTATACTTCTCTCAGAAAATGCAGATTAGCGAATTCAGACTTAAGTCCAGATTTCATCACGATGTTTTTCTATATTGCAAGTCAGTAATGTCCCAGATAAACTTAGAAAATACATATGAATCAAAAAAGTCACATTGGTACTTGCCCGGTTTCGAACCCACTGAGCCATCACTACTTGAATCGTCATCATCATCATCATCATATCAGCCAAAATTTTCGCCGCCGTGGCCAGTCGTTCGCCGCCTCATGCATCGGTTGTTTACTTTTTACTTCTTGAATAGGATTAATGTAGAAAAGCTAAGGTCCAACTTTTCGTCATTTTCGTTTTGCTAGAAATCTGAATTCAATCCATGCTAGATCATAGTAGGTTGGCCACTTACTATGATTTGGTTACTCTAAAATTAAAGTTTAAACTAGAGTTTAATTTACACCGTTAGAAGATGGTATGTAATTTTTTATACTCGTAATAATGTTACGTTGCTCATAACACTCACTTTGTAGAATTCATGTAGGTATATTTAAATGAATTCCACAAAATGAAAATCACATCGTTATGTATACCTTTAACGTTAACGTTGACGTATCTTGGCTATTGTAAAATATTGATAAGACATTACACTAATTATTATGACGCCCACTTTAAATGGAAAATTAACACAATAACGAAATAAAATTTCATAAACGTCAATATATGTTTATGTTCCCAATATTAGAAAGCTTAAACTTTGTTTACAAACCTGTGGCTACCTGATATTATTCCGACCCCAATTTTCATGAACGCGTCAGTCTACGCGTGGTTTTGGAACGGAGCTTACATTATTTTAATTTAGGTAGGTATATATATATATATGTATATGTATATAAAAATACTTATATAAAAAAATTGAAATCCTTACTTAAATTGTATTTTTCCACAGGGACAATCCCCGAGAAATCCGCAACAGAGCTGAAAAGATGAGAAGAGACAGATTGAATCAATCGGTGGCAGAATTGGCAGCTATAGTACCGCCAGTAGTAGCCGCCCGCCGAAAGATCGACAAGACCACAGTGCTTCGGCTCACCGCACATTATCTGCGAGCACATCAATATGGTGAGCATTTTTTACACTATCTTTACTATTATACTAACAGCCCGCCCCGGCTTCCCACAGATGGACTTCACGTTGCTCTCTGCTCTGCGTGGAGCCACACCAGCGCGGCGGCGATGTTTTTTTTGTTTATATTAACATTCTTAATTTCGTAATATCTTTTAAATAGAATGTCCGATTTTAATAATTCAAAAAGTAGTCGATAGGTATTGAAGCAGTCTTGAATACGAAATTAATTTGAATAAAAATTATTAAAATTATGGGGACAACACCGTCTGATTTTGATCGACATTTCTATCAATATTTAAAATTTAAAAACGTAGTCATAGTGACATAACTTCAATAGTTGGACATATAGTCTCGCGAATTTTTTTGTAGATTGATTGATATGTTCTACAATATTTTGGAACATTTTTTTATTTTATCATCAATACTTTCCGCAGCGCATGCGATGAAACACATTGTTTGGCTAATTTTTTTACACCTTGGGTTGGTTTTTGTAGGGATTTCTGAGGATCACAATTTTTTTTCTAGTAATATAATATATAATAGCTCTTACTCAGTGATAATGTAGCTTTCTAAGTTAAGAATTTTTAAAATCTGTCCAGTAGTTTTTGAGTTAAGTTTTTGAGTTAGTTGCATACAAAAATACTAATTTTTCCTCTTTACAATATTATAGTGTAGATAAACCGGAAGAGTTTATTTGTTTGTTTGAACGTGCTAATCTTTGTAACTACCTACTAGTTGGATTAAAATAATTATTGCGTATGATAGCTCAGTTCCCGAGGAAGGTTATAGGCTAAGTAACATCACGCTACTGGCGACGGTAGCAGAGTAGTAAGCAAAGACACGGGTGAAACCGCGCCTCGGAAAGCTAGTTTTAATATAATACTTGCACTTTAAAAATGCAACCGAAACCAAAATTAAGCACAAAATTAGTTCCTAAAAACTTTTCAAAAGATATAATTTTACAAGGAGTTAGATTGTTCCTAGAAACATCACTTGAGCTCTCGGTGTTTTGTTCAACTTCTTTTAACAAGCGTTGTAACAACGTCTTTTTATTTGCTAGCGGTTTAACAAGTAAAAGATCTCAAAGAAGAAACTCTTATGCTAAGCTTTTTAAGACTCACTGAGGTAAACCTATAAGTGATCTAATTCTACGCTTTGATTTGCTAATATTTTCTAGTTTCTCCACATTCCATGTAGTAATTGTTATGTCTTGGAATGCAAGCTGCACCCATACCAATTACGCAGGATTTACGTGACAAAATTATGGAGTGCAAATAAATATAACCGTCATCTCGGAACAAAAGCAAATTGTATTTAGTAGGATATCCGTTATACGATGCAGGTGCGCACATTTTGTATCATGTTATTAATGGCATGTCATTTTCCATACACGATCGTATAACTTTGATAGAATGAGGTGACTGCAATAAATAATAGTTAGAAAGTAGATTTACAATGTATTTATATACATCTAGGATAGTCTATTCCATCTACTATAAATGTTTAGCGCTGATAAATAATTTTAATAAAACCCTTAAACATGTTGTATCAACAAAATCTTATCTCAATCGATTATAACTTAAGTTTTATATCTAAGATAGTACTAGAAAACAATAACAGATCGCTATAGAATATAATGATATGTGTCTAACTAGACACAATTGCGCACAACAGGTATCTGAGCGTACATTATTTATTTGCAATGTATTGACACAATGACTCATCAAATTAGAATATTAATTTCATAAGAATCGTGCATGTATTACATAAAAGAGGCAGTAAGACCGTCATCAAACAACATATAAACTAGAAAATGTTTTTTATGTGAATAAGAAGATTTTCTGTGATTTCACTACTAAGCTGTTACCAGCTGTTACCTACTGGATAGGCGTTATAATTTTTTATTAATATGGCCTAAAGCGCAAAAATACTTACTGTTTCTCACGTTCAAATTCCACATCTTTAAGATTTGTCAATAAAAGGGACTAAGTAGTGTTAGGTAGGGTGAATATTAAACCTCATTATTAACTATCAAAATTTAACTAAAAGCAATCGCGTTTATTAATTGAGTTAAGAAAAAAATGTAACATGTCTATGAATTTATAATTCAGTTAATGTATGGATATACAAAGTAAAGGATTTTCTGCTAACTTCTTTTAAACTAGGCAACGAATTTTAATACAGTTTTCAATATCATTCAGATAATATAGAGTTTTGAAACAATCGGGCTGACATATTCTCAATGGAATAAAAGCCCTTAAAATAAAGCTTATAGATATTGATGTACAGAATATTTTAATCGGGAATTTTAAAATTTTAAAAGTATATCGTAAAATAATAATAATAAAATAAATTCGTTTATTGAGATAAAAGTTCACACAAATAAATACATTTAGATAATACAACAGTAAATTTCACACAAATGAAAAGTTGAACTTTGGTACCCAAGGTAGGATTTTAATTGTATTTTGGGTGCCAGGGCCCCCTTTTAGGTTAAGAGACGCGCGAAGTCGGGGTGGGTCGCTAGTAGATATATATCTAAATAGTCTACTAGAGTCCACTATATCGCTGTCATCAGTTCATTACCGTAGTCGTGATTTTTTTCTATTATGGCCATGTCACTGAACTTTGTTGGTAAAATATTGAACTTTTAATCCGACAGTTATTTGAAATGCATATAAATTTGAGTATATAGAGAGAGGTAAGGACACTGAACGGTTCAGTATGAATTAAAATGAGTGTCATAATATGACAAGGATCCCGTCGATTACTAGACGTATCCAATAAGCTGGTGCAAAGTGCAAATCTATTCATAGTGTCGGCTCATACATTCGTGTCACTTTTAGTTCTAGACACGAATATGTTCTGTAACTACTAATTCAGAAAACCTCATCTCTTCTTTACTTAATAAAAAAAACCATACATATATTTTCTTAGTACGATTATAAAATTTTGCTTACCTCGTAGATATTAATATAAAAAAATAAACGAAGATATAAAGTCATTTACCCGCTTAAATTATTTTCATCAATGCTTACTTTGGGTCTAGATGGCGTTGTGTGTAGTTGTTGTGATTTTGTGATATTATTGCAAACAAAAGCTAAAAACTATATAGATACTAGATATACATTTAAGAAATCTGGTTTTACTTCATTCTGACGTGACTAGAATAGGACCCAGTCATAAAGAGCGAAGTGAAGTCATTAAAGTGTCCGTTTGCTAGTTCAATAAGTAAGGAAAATATTAATAGGAACCTATTTCTAACGTGGGTAGATAAATTTCCATTTGCTAATTGTTTAGTGTAACGTTAATGCATCTTGAATCTCGAATAAGAAGTACCTACAGCACTTAACCATGATGCTTCGTATGTTTCGTTTCTCAGTATTCATTTTATTAGGATCGTAGTGATATTAAAAATCATTTACTTATGTTGTATGAGGTTATGGTTACATTACGCCACCGTGTAATGATATCTTCTCACGCTGTCTAAGTGACATTGAATTGATGGAACGAAAATAACTAAACCCGCACTGCTGTGTGTAGCCGGCCTAAGTGCAGAGACTTGGCTTAGCACGTGCGCGCGCGCACTCACGTTACCACACACGATTGGTTTTTATATTGATAGACAAATATATGTAACATTGCAAAAACTAATTATTCTAAATCATGCTTGATATTATGTAGTCTGTGTTATCGGATCTAGAATGCGTATATACATACTTTACTTTACTTATACTTTCCTTTTGTAAATATATACATATTATACATAGAAACATTCAGATCAATGCAAATAGCCATGTTCATGCACACAAATATTTACACTGAGCAGGAATCGAAACCGCGACCTCCGCGTGGCAGTCCATACACCGAACCATAATATAATGTGACTTTTTATTTACGTCTAATAAATGCAGACAAGAAGAGACTTCCCCAATGGGTTAGTAGCAACAGACTGGTATTTTAAATTTATTGTAAAATATTTTGTAATTTTTATGTGCTTACTAGCTGCTCCCTGCAGCTTTGTCCGCGCGAAAATTGCTATGTGTTTAATTAATGTAACTCGGGAATCAGAGCGATTTTCGGGATAAAAAGTAGCCTATGTCCCGAAACCAAATCTATTTACATACCAATTTTCATCGAAATCTGTTTAGCGGTTTAAATTTAATATGGTGGTTAAGTATTTTCTTAGTTTTTCTTTCATAAGAACCTTCATTTTTATATAATAGATTGTCCTCTTGGAGATCCTCGTATCGAAATAATCCTGAACTGTCCTCAAATTAAATCAATTGCATTGATACCTACTAACCGGCTGACTCATTTTGTTTACCGGTAAGTTGCAGGTACCGTTTCTTGTGATAGTATTAAACTACCTTTGTTACAGTGTTCGGCGATTCCATCGGTCAATCGGCAAAGGAATTCTCACCAGCCTCCGTGTTGAAGGTTCTCAGCTTATTTAATGGATTTCTAATTACTGTCACATACAAAGGAC
This sequence comes from Parascotia fuliginaria, assembly GCA_963082885.1. NCBI lineage: Eukaryota > Metazoa > Arthropoda > Insecta > Lepidoptera > Erebidae > Parascotia > Parascotia fuliginaria. Next base: position 10,344,725 of record OY720170.1, read on the forward strand.
TCATAGTGGTCGTCTCACAGAATGTCCATCAATACCTTGGTTATACAGAGGTAAATATAAAATCAAGTGTATGCTTTTACTTTAAACATTGTTCTAAAATTTTTTTTCTGAATAGACAAACACATTTTTACTTTTTGCCTCTCCTCTTGCACTTTGAAAAGGTTTTGCCGTGTTTGACTCACATAATGTAAGTCCTTTTTGTTAATAGGTACACTATTCCTTAGCGATAAGGTAGAGGCTTTTATTGATAAAAGCATTGTGATAAATGTCATTGAATAAATCAATTACTATAAGGCCGCGCTCGCTTCGCTTAACTTTTTTATTTCTATAGGTGAAAGAATTTTTCAAATTGGTAACGTATATTTTTAGTTAAATCGTTGCAAACAAACATACAAAAAATCAAATCTTTTCTCTTTATAATATTAGTATAGATTATATGTCATGGAAACATTACGTAAGAATAATCTTACCTTATCTTTATTATAGAATACTAGCGGACCCGACAGACGTTGTCCTGTCTTAATTATTATCTAATTTTTCGCAGAACCTTCTCCTGACAATAACAAACACAACAAAAAAAGAATTAACGGAATCGGTCCAGTCGTTCACGCGTGATGCCGTGACCAAGGGAAATAGGGATTTATTTTTATATAAATAGATATTTCTAATCTCCCATTCTACAAACCCTCTTTCACCTACCTACAGATATCCCCCGTAAACTTTTCACTACTTTCCCCTATTCCCCTCTCCCTTCTTCCCCACTCCTCCCATCCCCCTTCTTCCCCACCCCTCCCATTCCGCTTCTCCCCTCCGTCCCTCTCACCCTCCCTACCCACTCCTCCCATTCCGCTTCTCCCCTCCCTCCCGCTTCCCCTCCCTCCCCTCTCCTTTTCCCGTCATTTCACTCTCCCTTTCCCTGGCTTCTCTCTCATTTTTACCTCGCTTCTCCCTCACTTCTCCTTCACTTCCCCTTCACTTCCCCCTTATTTTCCTCTCGCTGCGTCCTTCCTCCCCCTCCTTTCCCCGCCCTTCCCCTTCTCTTCCATCTCCCTTCCCTCCCACTTCCCCTTCCTTCCGTCTCACTTCTCTTTCGCCCCCTCCCTTCTCCCTCTTTTCAATTTTTAAGTGGCTTCTTCTTCCTTCAAAAGCAAAGATCTTTCCATATAATATTATATCCCTAATTTCATCCCTCTAAATCCAACCCAATTAAAAAAAAATATGAGGTTTTTTTATTTTATTAGAAGTATTCCAAAACAAAATTTCCAAACTATGAAGAAGTTTCATACAATCGTTTTCATCCCTTTTCAGACCACCCTTAACATTTAGGGGGATGTAAAATAGATGTTGTCCGATTCTTAACCCTAGCCGATATGCATACAAAATTTCACGAAAATCGGTCGAGCCGTTTCGGAGGAGTTCAATAACGTACACCGTGACACGAGAATTTTATATATTAGATATTAGATCGACTTAAGTAAGGGGGTGTATTGGGGGGACGTTCATTAGACATGTCACTAATATTTGTGTACAATATGAAATCTGACGTAACGCCTGTTTGTTGCTGTTGTCGATATTTGGTTTTGTTTTTGTTCCGTTTTCCAATAACCATGAAAATGCTTATTACTTCAAACACTTGCTAAAAATTATACTACTACTATTACATTTTTTTATACGTTGATTAATCTTGATAGCTAGAAATACTATAATAATATCTGAAATGGATAGCTATTGTGACGTCACTAGTTTGATTTCCTATCGGTCCAAAAAATAAAATATACCTACCGTGTGTATCTATCTAGCTAATAGTATTTTGCTGTTATGGAATTGTCAATAATGAGTTCAGTGTCAAAAAGTTAACGGTTTTGCAAATTTAAATCTAATCTGTCTTTGAGAATCAAGGAATAAAAGATGCACTTATTTTTGCAGTTGCACCCACACGTCTTTTATACCTACTGTATTAGAACCACGGAGATTAGAACCTGCGAAAATGTTAAACTATGCGTGTTGCCGCTGTAACACAAATATGGTCGGAAGCAATATTATCGCCCATTCCATGGAAAGGGGAATTAAAATGACAATTGCGATTCAGCAATTTTAAACTTCTGCTTTGAGCGGTGACCGAGTTTGTACCCTGCTGTACAGTAACAAATAATGACGCCACCACTTTAAACCTTTTTAATATCTACATTAAGATAAAATTTTCCAGCATCTCTCAATTATGTTTTTTTCAAACAGCTTGATCTCCTCGGACAAAATCTACTAAACATTACACACGAAGATGACCGTGTAATGCTAAAAGACCAATTAATGCCAAAGACCCAGAACTTGGGCCCCAATGGCGAGCTTCTGATCCCTGATGAACCTGGTGCTAAGTGCGAAGTGGAAGAGGCACTAGCACGGGAAAAAAGACATTTCGTCATAAGGTAACGTGATTCGTCATTATTTTAAGTTATGCTCTATTGTAGTAGGGTAAATACGTTATACAACTAATTCTTATAGTTACTGTCATCATATGTAAGTACTACTTAGGTGTAAACAACAACAACAATCTTTAAATTCAAAACTGTACAGATTTACATGGTGCAATTACCTACTAATTTTGTGATGTTTGTAGATTCAGGAAACTCGGACAACGATCAGAGCCATGCCAGTACTTGACTTGCCACGTCGAGGGATCACTAAGAAAATCTGATAGAGCCTGTGGCGGCTTTAACCGCTGCTGCCAGATGGTACGACGAGTGCGCGCCAGAACAGAGAATCCATGTTCCAGTGGCAATGATATTGTAAGTATTGAAATATGTATAAATTGTTTTTTAATGCTTAGAATTAGTTTTATGAATTGCTAGTGATCCGTGCTTACTTCGCATGACTGCAATTACGACCCGATCCTGCGGAATTTTTTGTGTAAATAGCATTATATTTTACTCATAAATAATAGAGCTTTTGAAACGTTTTCAAAACATGTTAAGTCACTTTTGAGTTTATCTTCTACAAACAAACACACAATTAAATATATAATAAGTATGTATATATGCCAAATACACTGTGGTCTATGTTTACATATCTAAATTACTATTGCATTGAAAGTTAATGACGCATTAAAAGTATATACAGCTACATTCATCACGTTCTTGTTAATTTTTTTTTATTTGCAAATGATAAACAGATAATCGAATTCCATTAACTGTCTCCACTGTTCGAATAATGTCACTTTAATTATTCTGTTACTCATTTTGCGATTCTTCGCTGCGTACCTACCTACTCATTATCATTTGTATTAACATGCTTACGTTCGCCCTAATAATCTTAACTTGTTGATTCATTTCTAGTTACGTAGATATCGCGTTTCCTTCACAGTACAAAGTAGCTAAAGTTCAAGTTGTATTTACATTAGAGAAGGTAGATTAGTTAGATATAGGTAAAACAAGACAACAGTGATACTAAAAGGTTACCTCAAAGACGTAGGATGACGTAATGTTTTTTCAGGTTCACATAAAACGACATCGATGTCATACAATTTGTTGTTGTTATCTGACCTCGGCATGTCATGTAACAAGAATGCAATTTGAAAAACTATCAACACTTTGTCCATTCACAAGAAAAAGGGCGACGAATCACATAAAAAAAAATCCTATCCATTGTTAAACATTTACAAGCAAACAACAAAATGTTCTATTAGTTGATAATTACTATAATTGGATATCTTTCTAGGTGTTTATAGGTATCGTCCGTCCCACAAGTGAGACGTTCATCAACGAGAGTGCACTTGAGAGTTACCGTATGGAGTACCGCACAAGACACTCTATCGACGGCCAGATTATCCAATGCGAGTCTCGGATTGCTTTAGTCACGGGATACATGACGCACGAAGTGAACGGAGTGAACGCCATGAACTTTATGCATAAGGACGACGTGCGCTGGGTGATCATCGCGCTTCGGGAGAGTAAGTGCCTGCGATTCGTATGTACCAGTATCAACTGCGATCGTACTTAAGCCCGCTAACCATGGCTTGAGCACGAACCAGCTTTTCTACACTGAATAATACTAAAGCTTCGTTGAAACATGTGTACAGACTTCATAGTTTTCCTAACTAAACTGTATAACAAATTACTAAATGGTCCTCTCTAAACTTTTGTTACACATCGAAAATACAAAGAGTGTTAGTAATATTTGTGATTTGAACTTAAAACTATAGCGCATTGAAAACGATTCTGCTAAAGTGTTGTATACCAGCTATTAACCGATTAGGTACTCGTTGTTCAAACAAATTAACACAGACATGAATTATTTATAGATGTTATTCAGTTCATCAGATTCAGATTAATTTATTCAGAGTAGTTTATGAAAATCTAATCCTAATTTTGAAGAGCGTGCCGTTTATTGTATTTGTCTAAGCATGTAGTAGGTAACTAAATTATGTATAACAGTACCGGCTTTCCAATATTATTTAATACCTATATTATTTTTACACTGTAGGTATTTGATTCGTTTGAATAACGGCTAGTGCAGTTTCTACTCCAGTACAAATATTACGTTTTATCAATCACTTAGACGACATTTGGTGTTTGTTTCCTAATACGCGTATTGTATTAGATATTTGTTTATCGAAACTCGAAATTGTGTTTAGAAACCTTAATGAATCACTTTAACAGTGGATCATAAAATAAAATCATATGAAAAATCTTCTAGGTAGGTACTACTGAATACTTATCTTTCTACTGAATTGTTACTTTCACACTGAAAATTGTTTTATACATTTTATGTGCTTGCGAATTTTTGTTCGGCAAACTATAGCTGGTTTAAAATACCAAGAACATAAATGAAAATGTACTCATTTCAAGTAAATATATATCTACCTAATCACATTATCTAAAATCACTTGTTTACCGCCTGCACATCTGCCATGTCTATCGCCATTTCATAAATTGTTAATAGTTGAGATAAAGGCACTTTCTATTTTTCCACTGCACTGCATAACGACAATATATAAGACTGATATTATCAGTTGACATCAAGTGACTAACCTACGTGAGGTTAACTGTATATACATTATATATTTCATTGTATACGTAATTAGAACTTCTAGATTTATTGTATTTTATTGAACTTGTATAATTTTCTGATATGAGCACAATGCTGCGTCTGCTGCGTTCGCATTGCGATTTTTCATTACTTTATTGATGTTCATGATAAAGCGATAATTGTGCTGCCATACCGTCTAGCGAAATGCTACGTAGGTAAGGATTGAACAACTATTTATTAATGGGTGTATTGAACGTTTTAATTCATTTGTTTGTAGTGTACGACCAGCACAAAATGTTTGGCGAGTCCTGCTATCGTTTAATGACTAAGAATGGACAATTCATCTACATGAAGACCCGAGGCCGTCTTGATGTCGATGAAGAGTCTCGTGCGTGCACAAGCTTTGTCTGCACCAATACTGTGGTCGATGAAAGGGAAGGCAAACATTTGATCAAGCTTATGAGGAAGAAATTTACTATGATGGTAAACAGTAGTGAAGACACTCCAGCCATTCAAGATATTGACGATGAAATCAGAGACGTAAGTACTATTATTTATTTATTAAGTACCTGTGTGATCTGATTTTTACGTTAAGTTGCGTATGTGCATCTGAGTAATGTAAGTGAGTCGAGAGGAATCAACAGCCCTCCGATCTTCTTTATTTATCTTATTTATTTTCGTACCTACCACCTCCTACTTTAAGTTTGCATTCAATGTGATAGTTCAATTACTTACTATCAATCTAATCCCCACATATCTATGTATTTCTTATAATGCTCATTATTACGAATCACAATGTTTATTTTTATTAATATTACAGGAAGAAAGTGAAAATCATCCCATTTCAGTAGAGGACCCGAGGCGCTTAGAGGAAGTAATCCTTCATTTAGTCACCAACCTGCCGTCTCCTCCGCCAGATGACCTTGAAGAAGATGGACGAAGCGTTACACCAGAGAAAAGCATGTCTCCTAGCAATAGAATAACTATAATCCCGCCTAACAGAGAAAGAATTGTTAGTGCCATCGAAAAAATCTATGACGTAATTAAAACTTTAGATAAAGAGCAAGATGTAACGCTCATCGAAGACAAGAACGATGTTCAGACAAAAAATCTTCAAAAATCACCAATCGTTGACTGCAAACTTGCAAGTAGTTCACAAGACTTTAGAATTGTCGAGTTAAATTCCAATAGCCCCAATGAAATCTATAATTTCGGAGAGACTCCAAGTAATATTAATATTATTGAAATACCAAATGAACCTGAGGTAAGCAATGAGCCTCTGGTAGACTCAGTCGCATCGCCAGACTTGGGATATTTTGATAATTCATCAGGTGACTATGCTAGCATATCATCTGTATTGGGCCAGATTAATGAGAATACCGAACACGTGTATAACAATAGCCAGGGATATGAACCCAAATTCAATGTAATTGAACCACAAGTGAACTATTTTCCACTGGCGAGATTGCCAGAGGAATCAAACTTTATAAAAATGTTACCAGATCCAAGTACGAGCACTGTAACAAGTGGTATGAAGCGAGCTAATGACTTTGAAGACGAAGATATCATGTATAAAAAGAAAATCACACAAGTTTCGATTAGGCAAAATGAACCGATCCCTGGCTTTGTCTCACCAACACTTGAAAGTTTTTTTGATGAAGCACGTAAGTATTGTAATTATTCAATCATCAATATCTATTATAATCTTAAAGAGGCGAGCCACGTCGAGACTTATTTACCAAGATTTCATTTTACAATAAGAGGTTGTGAACTACTATGCATCAGTAGTATATTAACACTACTTGTAAAAAAAGTTACCATTACTTACTTTAAAGTAGGTACTATTCTGGTGGTAAAGCAGATTGTGGCTTAACAAGTCGTGTGTGTAGGAGCAGGATCCGTACGCGACACAATGTTATTTCTGTTGTGTTAACAACATACGAGAGGTAGCAAGTATTTTGTTGCCATTTTTACGGCCAAGTTAGTCTGATTGGATAACTGACGTGTCAACTACGTGAACATTTCAAAGAAAATTTATTAGTAATAAAATTAATGTTTGTTGTTTTTTTTTTTACAGTTTTGAATACACAGATAGAGACAGCGATCAATTCATTAGAGTTAATAGATCCGACGTTTCCTGACTTGCTGGTGAGTTAAAACATTATTCTTCTAAATTGGAGCAACTGCATTGATAACTATCAGTTTTTTTATAAACTGTACCTAAGGTAATGTAATTACCTATCATCAGTGCAATATACCATTTACGTACTGTATTCTTATAATTCAACCATACACTTGTTTTGCGTTACAGATCTCGACAGATGTTCAAGATATTTTGGGGCAGCTTGAAAATGAACAACAAGAAGATAGAGATGATTTTAATGGTTTTGAATAATTCGCGAGCAGTTTTATTCAAATATAACCTTATTAATTGTTTCAGTACAATATGTTTCCCTATCGATAAGTTAACATTTTGCGATTGTAATTATTATGTATGTAGTCTTGAAAAATATGTAATCGACACAATCAAATAATTTAAAAATATAATATAATTCAAGACCAGTCGCCTACTTTAATTCTGTCGTCGAGACGCACTTTCTGTAAAGTCATATTACGAAGATCTCTAAAAATTTTATTATTTTTTAAATTTGTATTAAAGGTAAATAAGATTTTATTAAGTAACTTAGTTACATTTAGAAATAGGTACCTTAGTTTAATATCACGCACCCACATTTTTAACATGGTAAAATTACGGGTTCATATAGTCACTGTAAAATGTAATAGATTGTAAGCAAATTATGGTTATTGGCATTTATCATGTGGAGTATTAAGATTCCGCACAACGAACAATGCGATTTCGAAATTAAATTCGAACAATTCTATATACTTACCAAAGGTTATATATGCCAGGCACAGATCTAATGATCAAATTCTATTTATAGCAGCATGTTTAAAATGTAGTATGGTAGCTATATCTTATAATATGAAATCGATTTTAGTTCTATATGCTACTGGCTTTATAATTTACAATATCTAAGTGTGACGAGTGCGGGCGACTATATATGTAGGTAAGGTAGGTTGACTATTTGCTGATGTTTACAAGTTATTTTAGTGAGACAATATTATGTAATTTATTTTGCCAAAGCTACACAATCAATGTCAAACTTAAAACCTAGTCACATTGACCAGTTACTTTATAGAAGTTTAAAAATTAACCAAACAAAAGTCAAGTCTCTTGTATGAAACGGAACTTAGATTGTCTAATATTTTTCACGTACCGTAAGACTGAGTATTTTTAATTATTGTTGGTTTTCATAATGTAAATATGTTTTAAGTGTTTAATTAGGATATATATTTTCGCATTTTGTAGATCATTTTGTAGATTTTACTAGTAGGGGCTTTTTGTTAAATATCTTGTCTTGTTTACTTTGTGCATCACTGTCTTGATTATTTATTAACACATTTTAAAAAATAAATTTGAAACACCTCGGAATAAAAAACCGAGCATTGACTTAAAAATAAGATAAACTCAAGCACGTTAAACTCTCATAAAACTCATTGTAGCCTTGTAATAAAAGTAAAATATCTAGGCAAACAAATAAAAAGTTTGTTTTAGTACATTAGCAAACTCTTCCAATTCGAATCCAATCGAATACCTCTATTCATCTCAGGAAACGTTTTTTTTTTTATATTTTTTCTTCTCAAAAAAAGTTTATTATCACAAAAATAACTAAGTTTCAATAAGTATAATTATACATACTTCAGACTACATATTGCTAATGCCTGGTATATCTGGTTGTAAAAATAACTATGAATACGATAAAAGTATCCATAAGTAGTTATTACTGTGATGCATTAACTGATCTATTGGACATTTCAACAGAATGTTAAATTAAACAGTTTCATTTTAACTCTAAGCAATCATAATACAGTGAATAAAAAAAATCAAGTGATCAATTAATTACTTATTCTTTTTATTATTCAAGATGATTGCGAATATACCAAATATTTTTCGTGTTTTTGTTTAGAATGCCTCCTGTTTTAAATATCGCCATATATTTATACATTGTACAATGGCTAAATACTTGGTAGTGTGTACAATATTGCCCGTTGGTTTCCCACAAATAGATCTCATTTAACAATATTCATATTATACACTGACATTTTATATTGATGTAATTATAGTATGTATGAACTTAGAATTAATCTTTAAATGTACCTAGGTAGGTATGAAGTAGATAAGTAAAAAAGAAAACTCAAGATATTTTTTAACGTAGCCAGTTAAAATATTTGAATTTTAATGAAACCGGGTGAATAGAAATTCAAAGGAGAATGGATATAAAATGGTGACAGATTTTCTTGAATAATATGATATTCTATAGAATTTCAACATTATTATATAAAAATAAATACTATTACTGTTCTAAAATGAATTAGTTATTCAAAGTTTGAACTGATCAATTTCTATTCACCCGCCCGTTTCACTTCATCTTGTTTAACTGTACATATACAGCTAGGTGCCGTTAAGCAAGGAAAAATGGAACTATATTATAATAATTTTGTTGTTGAGTTACAAAAAAAAGGTGGCCATGATTTCTAGTTTATTTTATTGTAAATACATTATGTATTATGAATTTTGTTACGAATCACGTTGGAAGTTGGAATTATCAGATTTCAGTGTTTGTGATTATATAAAATCTTTTAAAAGTTTATTTTCTTGTTATTTTTTTATTACACGGAAATCTATCGATTTTTGAAGCTAATTAGCTTCTATAATATTACTATAATAACTTAGACAAATGCATAATATGCATCGTAATATTAGTTTCAGTGTCGCACTATGCACTTTTGAAGAAAATAACATTAAAGTGCCAAGTAATAATATTTACGCACCTAAGCTCAAATAAATGTTTACCTACCCTAAGAAGTGTATTACATTGCCGACTTTAAATTTGGTATTTTGACAAGTTTTAGTGTCTTTCGAATGAGATTGTTCATGTAGATTGTAGTTTAGCCCATTTGCATGTAGCGCAGTTAAAAAATGTTAAAAATATCAAATACATTGACATAAATAATCATAAATTACTGAAATACCATACATTCTTACCAGATAATTTCATTAGACCCTAAAATCTACCTAAAAAGCTAATTTACTAAATTTTACCCTTTCATTTAAGTTAGGTACAAATTATGTTGATACCACAATGATAGTAGGTACATACGACTTGTATGACTGATAAGCAGAGGACTTAAGGAAGTAAAAAAATATTTTCTGTCATCAATGTTTGTCTTGCCCGGAAATTTTGGCAACCGCCTCTTAATTAATATTGACAGTGAAATGTAACGTTAGGTATTCTTCGGCTTACCCGTTCACGGAAAAGTAATACTTTTGCATCTTAAGTAGAAGAAAATTGTAGTATGTAATTATATTGCTCGGCAACGTTAATATTGTACACATTTGCGTAACGTCTTAAATTCACAAATATACGTATATTTGTTGCGTTGCTAACGTGGTAACAAAGTCGAATTATTGCTTTAAAAAGATATTTTAATTTCTTGCAATATAATATAAAATTATATTATTTGCTGTGTTGTTTATCTTCATAATTGTAATATTATATGCATCTAAGTAAATAAGTAGGTACACATATTTTATCAAGTCATGCAGTTGGATGTTCGTTATGTGACGTACTTACCTACTCATTTATCTATAGTTTCGTCGGAGGTCGGTCGAGTCAAAACCCCATTAAAATTAATGTACCGTTTAAATTTTTTATGTTACTATGGTGTCACTGCATAATCGCTACGTAAATGTGTCTATGTATTAAGTATAATAGTATTACAACTATAAACGATATGAATATATTTTTAATTATAGTTCTAATATGAGTTAAAGTGCGTTTGTCTCATCTATTTCTCTAAAATCTATAGTTGTATGAAAAATAATCAGCTCCCCTGGTATTACTTTGAAGAACAATATCGACGGTGACGCTGTCACAAAAACTGCACAATAACTTATGGTAGAGATATTTATTGTGTTTATTTTTTGGCAGTTAGCTACTTGAAAGTGAATAAATGAGTGATTAATGAATTAGTCAAAGTTTAATCACTGTATTTCAGAAAATCGCTAAAGTTACGTCCAGTTATAATTTTATTATTATACATTTTATTCGGATGGGAAAGTTCAGTAGATTTTAGAAATGGACTTGACTCGAATGAAGTGAGACCTACTTGTTAATGGCCTTTTTTGTCCGCACGTATACCGTTCGGCTAAATTGTGCGTCTGGAATGAAGAAAAAAGACTCATAATATTAATATCGTAGGATAATTTGAAATTGAGAACTGATCTAGAACGGCGAATTTAGAAATAATGCTAAATTATTGTAATGGATGTGATTTTTGTAAAATGGAAGATACTGGTATTTTGAAGGAATTTACACTTTTCAAAAGTATATTTTTCGTATATATATTGATGTAGTTTTTGCTATACATATGTATCAAATTAGTGCTTGAGCTGAATGTGCATGTCCAAGTACGTATTTACAGTGAACGCTGAATATGTTTCCGATGTTCAGCAACAAATGGAAATAAAGTTACTATATGTATAATATCTAATCGAGAAAGTCACTAGCGTTCTTGCACACGAATGACTTATTTTGCCTGTGAAATGTCGACGGCCGCCATCGACGCGTCTATGGTTGCCGCCGAACTGCGTCGACGGCTGCCGTTGGTAACATGCAGTTCGTGTGTTTGAACCCTTGCAATGCGAAAGTAGAAGATCTATTCTCGACTAATGATTATTAATAAATTATTTTGTCAATCCCTTTCACCTTATCATGGCAATAAACGATTAATGATGTCCTATAAATTTATTATTTTATTAAAATATTGCAGATAAATACTGTTTCAGTGAGAAATACTAGGTACTTAGAATAATTTCAACATTTAGACCTAATATAAATAAAATGACAATCAACTTCGATATTAACATAACAATAATTATAGCATTATCAGTCTGTCTCTGAACGTGCCCCTTTTTCAAAAGGGGGCCTTTCGGCACAAATATCTTCTTCAACTTATGCAACAGCTTTTTGATTACTCGATCCACGTGACTGTTACTTATCACAGTCACGTTGCAGTCAAATAATATTAAAGAACTAAGAAATTCTTGAAATTGTAGTTTAACGGGCCGATTTCGAGCCCAAGTTTTGTTCTCTTTAAATATACAAAACTCATCACATCAAAATGAAATCACAAAACAAAGACATGCACATTCGACCTAAATATACTCGTACATATTGTACCTACTGAATATCTACATTTATAATATAAGTTATATAGGTATTATGTATTTGTACCTACATAAATAATATTTGTTCCGCGCAAACGAATCTAATGGATGCATCAATAGCTGTAATTTTGTGGGTGGTAAATAAAAATTTAAAATAAAACATTAGTTTTATTTACGTATCATGATTTATCTAAAATATCAATGAGATAAATGTTGCTAAATAGAGTACCACTATGTGATACAAAAACTTACTTTAGAACCTTAACTATATTGTCTTAGGTACTATGACAAATTCTTTCTGGAAATGTTTGTTGTCCAGTACAAAATCCGATCACCAGGGCTGACGTAGCTCCTGCACGGCTATATTAATCTAAACTAATAAATTGCAGATCATCTGAAAACATTCCTACAACTATATTTAAACAAGTTTTAGATCATTGGATATAAGTCCTTAATACTAATAGATACTAAGCGAGCACAACAACACACACCTCAAAAATGAAGAACACACTCTTTAAAGGGACTAAATTAAAGCTTTCAACTGATACCATATAGCCTCAATAAAACTAAACATGCTCAAAACGCTCATAATACATTAATATCTAAAGATAATATTATTAGTTTAAAATAATAATAACTCGCCAGTTTTACCAGCATAGTTGAATTTAATACTAAATACCTACATCATTATGATAATATCTTAATTTTATCTCCTAACCAAGAAACAGGTAAACTCGGGAAGAACCCACTATAAAATTTTGGTAAAAATGTACGAAAAATATTTTTAATTTCCTAATGTTCATGATAGTAACTTCTAACACACTATATTAAATGCTCTACATGGATGCCATTTAATCTACAAATAAAACCGATATTAAATTAAAATTTACTTGTCGAGGTATGTCTTGTTGCCATAATTTAAATTTACCTAACTAAGTTAAGGTATCATCTAACCCTACGTGATTTTGTATACATGCAGTGCCAAATTTTGCATTAAACTACAACTTAATAAATTAATAAATTATTGAATTAACTTAATAATTAAATAAATTACATAATATACATAATTGCGTATGACTATAAATGTTGAACAATGATTACTTATATGAAGAAAGACAATTGTTAAAATTTTAAAGAATAGTGTTATAAATGTGTCTGTCAAAATTGTTTATCGGTTCTATAATTATCGAGTCGTAAAATGGTGATATCGCATTTCTAAATTGAACCAACGTCTCCTTCATTAGCAATAATATAATAAATGTAAAACAAATTTCCATCATAGGTATAATAAACGATACTATTGATACATTATCAGAATAATATCTTAAAATGAACAATGAATACGTTAAACGTGTAGCATCCATAATGATATTATATTATTTAAAACAATCTAAATTACTAACAATATTTCCAAATAAAAATTAACAATAGGAGTAGAACAGATTCACATGAGCAATGTTTGTAGTTTGTGTCCGTCATCCAAACTGCTTGTATTGTTTGCAAGAGTAGGTATAAAGATCTGGGCGAGCAAATAAAAATGTATGGAGATGTATTATATACCACAGTCGAAAGATACAAAAGAGAAAAAAACATACGCTGTAAAAGCTATAGCCGGTTAGCATGATGTTACTCAAGTGAATCTTTTCTTCCATTAACAAGATTAAAACAAATTTCGTAACTAAATCTAATCCACTTTGGAATGTTACATAAGATGTATGATTGACATTAATTAAAACGACTTAAAAGCGACGTTTCTTCAACTCCATAGAACTCGTGCAACAACCGCTTTTGGATGCTCCCGATGCGGCCTGAAAAGTGTATACAAAAATATTTTAAAAACTTAGGTTCCTTTTGCAAACCAGTAGAAAAAGAAGATAAAATTCTTAAATGTTTGTAATAATGATGGACTAAATTCAAAAAAGACAATTAAAGACAAAAAATTCTTTAGATATTTGTTTGTGGTTACTGCCAAAGTGACAGATAAAAAATATTTGTTAAATTATTTAAATTAATAATATAATAGTGGAACTAGTATTTATTTACTATTTTCGTGGTAATTAATACATTCTTTAGTCTTTTTGTTAGATATGAACGAAAACAGTGATGACGAAAATTTTAACAATTTGAATGATATTGATATTATTAAAGAATGTGAACTGGCATTGAAGAGTATGCCAGAAGCTGTTGATATGAGTGTAGAAACAGGTAGGAAAACTAAAAAAAGGTTGCATAACATCAGTGAGGACAGTAGTGAAGATGATTTTATTACCGTAAGAAGAAAGTCGAAACGTTTAGTAAGAAGTGGCTCATCCAATTTAGAACGTAACTATGACCAATCTTATTATAATCTCAGTAGTCAGGTGATGATAGAAAAATACGATATATTTATAACATCTTTAGAAATATTGCCTAAACAAATGGCGATGGCTAGATTGTTAAAATCCGAAAATATTGGTAATGTAGTAAACATTAAATATATAAACCCATTCAAGATAGTAATACGATTTGAGAAAAAAGAAGATGCGGAAGTTCTTGTTAAAAATGTAAAGTTTCAAGAACTTGGTTACAAATGTACTTTTGGTTTTGAAGCTGTTTCTTACGGTTTAATAAAAGGAGTTGATATAGAAATGTCGGAAAATGAAATCTTTGATAATTTGAAATCTACTACTGAAATATTAAATATTAAGCGGCTGAAACGATGCAATTATGAAGGTAAATGGGTTGATAGCGAGTCAGTAAGAATCCGTTTTAAAGGATCTAGTTTCCCGTCATATGTATATGCATATGAATGTAGGTTTAAGGTAGAACGCTTTGTATTCCCTGTATCTCAATGTTCTGGGTGCTGGAAATTTGGACATTTTATTAAATTTTGCCCAACTAAGAAGATTTTATGTCCCAAATGTGGCGGCAGTCATGTTAATTTTGAGACACGAGATTACGTTTGTCTTAATTGCAAAGGCCCTCATATTTCCATGGATAAATCCTGCCCAATGTTTGTTAAGGAAAAGAAGATTAGAGAAATTATGTCCAAGGAGAATATCTCATACGGGCAAGCTATTGCTGTATACCAGAATCATTAGAAGAATAAAAAAGAATATACTTGTGTGCAGGTAAATATAAATAGACAAGAAGCATCGAGCTCAAAAATGAAAACTACTGAATGCAACACTGATAATAATAATGAATCAATTGAAGAATTGGAAATTATTGACATAATTAATAAAGTAGAGAATAGTGTCGATAGACTAGTAAGCCCTATCATAAGCCATGCTTCTCACAAATCTAAGAAGATAAAAGACTCGAATAAATCTTACAACATAGCTACATCAAACCCGCATCTAGTGCAAGACAACCGTGACTTTGATAAAGATATACAAAATGAGAGTCAGTCGAATTCAGATGATACAATGCAAAACAGAAAAAGCTTACTTTACAAACTTTGGATGAAAGTGAAAGACATAATTTAATCAAATAGTTCTTTTGAGGAAAAGATTATTTCAGGGATCAAATGTATTTTGGAAGAGTTGAAGAATTTTGCAATAAGTTTTATAACAAAAGGAGGTCTGTTAGAATGTTTTTTCAATACTAATAATGGCTAGGTTAGTTACAAATAGCTTTTTTAATATTTTACAATGGAATGCTCAAAGTCTTAGACCTAAACTAGTAGCCTTTGAGACACTATTAAGCCGTGAAACAATTCATATTGCAATTATTAGTGAATCCTGGTTAGGCTCAGAATGCAATCTCAACATAAGTCAGTATAATGTATTTCGAAAAGATAGGTTTGACTCGTATGGTGGTGTAGCCATTTTAGTGCATAAATCTATTAAAGTTAGACAATGCCCCATATATTTAAGTAATGCTGGAATAGAAATTATACACGTAAAATTATTGAATTGTAACAAATTAGAAAATGTTATTAGCATATACTGTCCATCATCAATTCATACAAATCAACGAGATTGGGATCAATTATTTTCTTCCTTTTCAAATAAGACTGTTATTGCCGGTGACTTTAATGCTCATCACACTAATTGGTCATACAAATCGGATCAAAGAGGTTTGCAGTTGTTAGATTCTATATTTGATAATAATTTTATTTTGCTAAATAATAGCGACTATACTCGAATTAAATTAGTAAATAGTAAGTTACAAAAACCATTTCCGGATGTTACCTTTGTATCATCTGATATTGCAACAGATTTTTTTTGGAAGGTACTCAATGATAATTTGGGTAGCGACCACTTAGTTATTAAATATAGTATGAATTACAGCGATAGTCCTCAATTCATTTTAAGGCGTAACTATAAAAAAGCTAATTGGATGGCCTACCAAAAATCATTAATAGAATCATTTACGCACTATTCAAATAAAAGTTTAAATGTGCAGCAAAAATATTTTTTTTTTACTGAACAAATTCAAAAGTCAGCTGATAAATATATTCCATATACAAAAATTTGTAACAATCCAAAGTATCATTTTAAACCTAAACAGTATTGGAGTTCTGATCTTTCTAAAGCAGTGGCTGAGCGCAGACTTGCATTAAGTAAGTTTCGAAGCAACCCTACTCCTCAAAATTATGATACTTTACAACAGAAGGTTAATAATGCAAATGTACTTATAAGAAAAGCTAAATATGACCATTGGAAAAAAATTTGTTCTGAAATAAATGAGACTGTATCTGTTTCTGAAATGTGGAATCGTATGAGGTGGTTTAAAGGTTATAGGAAAAACAAATATTATCCTTCAGAAGAACAGCAGGAAGACTTATTATGTTCTCTTGCACCAGACACAGTTTTAGAAAGAAAACCGGATTTTACATCTGTTAGCCAATTGCTTGAATCAAGTTTTACCTTTCAGGAACTTTGTAATTCTCTTAAAAAGAAAGATACTGCACCTGGTCAAGATTGACAAAGAATATTTGGTGAATATATTTAACTTGATACTTATATCGGGTTCTATTCCAAAGCCGTGGCGAATCATTACTGTGATCTCTATACCTAAACCTGCAAACGAACCTGGAGCTATACCTAAACTTAGGCCTATATCACTTATTTCATGTGTTTGTAAAACTTTTCATAATTTATTGGCTAAACGTATTGAATGGTTTGTAGAGCATAATAAGATATTATCCACATTCACAACTGGCTTTAGAAAAGGACAATCGTGTTTGGACTGCCTAGTGCGTTTAGTCACCAGCATACAAATTGGTTTTTCAAATAATTTACCAACTGTAGCATGCTTTTAGATATTGAAAATGCGTACAATAATGTTTCCGTGTTTCAGACTTGTAAAATATTAGACGAACTAAACGTCGGAAAGAGTATTTGTCAAAATTGTTGGTTATATCTTAGTGAACGAAGGTTGTCAATTAGAACAGAGGGTAGTGTTCAAAGTGTTTGTACTAGTAAGGGATTGGCTCAAGGTGATCCAATATCTCCGTTATTTTTTAATATAGTCACCAGTAAATTTTTTCAAATGATACATAACGTGTATGTAGCTCAATAATATATGCTGATGACTTTGTATTGTACATAAATAATATTAGTTTACAATATTGTGAATATAATTTACAATGCGCCCTAAACGTTATGACTGAAGTCTTGGCTGATTTAGGGTTATCTTTGTCAGCAGATAAATCCAAAATGTGTATTTTCAATAGAGGACGCAAAAAACATAGTATTAAACTTATAATAGGTAATCATTTCATGACTTCTTCCCATTCTGTTAAATATTTGGGTGTTTGGTTAGACCAATCTTTGTCTTGGCGCAAACATTTAAACGAAATTATAGGAAAAACAGTCAAATATTTAAATCTTTTTAAAGTTTTAGCCGGCGGATCTTGGGGTATTCATCAAAAACATCTAAGAAAACTATATTTATCTGTAATAAGGTCTAAGCTTGATTTCGGAAGTTTTCTATATGATAATAATGCTAAATGTAATTTATATAAGTTATAAAAAGTGCAAAATCAAGCTCTGAGAATCATAGGCGGCTTTATTAAAAGTACTCCAATCCATGTCATGGAATATGAACTTTGTATTCCTCCACTAGAAGTCAGAAGGAAGTATCTGGCTTTTAGATATTGTTTAAAAAGCAAATCCTGGGCAAATAACGAAACTATTACTTTATTAGGTAGGCTTCATAGTTTAACATTTAATAAATATTGGGAAAAATTAAGAAACCTTTGTTAGTCTCATGTTATAAAAAAAATCCAAGATGAATGCATCATTACCTCGTCCTATCCTTTAGAAATATTTAAATTAGATGTTTGGATTAGTTATATAGATGTTAGTAATATGTGTATATGTTCTTTAAGCTCGGTTGTTCATGCTAAACGAACATATAATGTAAATATTTTAAAGTATGATACTTAGAGAATTAGATATCAAATATAACGATTGGCATAAGTTGTATACAGACGGTTCCAAAGATAAGGACAGTTTAGGTGCTGCTTTCTATGATCCCTATAGAAAAGTTAAAAGATGTTTTAAAATTAATAACTCTGTGTGTGTTATGTCGTTGGAACTCATTGCAATTTCAGAGGCATTATCATATATTGAACAAATTTTATCACCAAAAGTTGTCATTTTTACTGACTGTAAAAGTGCCTTACTTCACTTAGTTAAATGTTCAACACTACAAAGAGGTTTACCCATAGCTTGTGAAGTGTTAGAAAAAATTAGTAATTTAGTTAAGAAAAACATTTCTCTGAAATTACAATGGGTTCCTTCGCATGTTGGATTAAAGGGCAACGAGGAAGCTGACAAATTAGCAAAGTTAGGGTCTAGACAGGGTGTTTTAATTTAAATTTTACCACATTATTCGGAAATTTTAAACGTATTCAAAAATTATTGTTATAACATTTGGAAAGAATATATCGATAAAAAATCAAAAGAGAAAGTCATTTGGTATAAAGTTTTACAAAATCAACCTCCTCGATGTCCTTGGTTTACTGAGTCTAAACTAAATAGGAGTATTGTTGTCACAGCGTTGAGGTTGCGTTCCGGTCATATTCTATCAAGAAAGTTTAGACATATGATGAAGAAGTTTGACTCGCCCAATTGTTTAACTTGTGGTACAATCGACGATGTCCATCATCTCTTGTTAGAGTGTGACCGGAATCGCAGAGCCAGAGATAAACTGTTTTTGGATTTTAATATTGTTAAGGCGAACTTGGGATCAGTTAATAGTATATTAGCTGAACCTATAGTGTATTCACGGAGACGAGTTAGTATAGCGCCTTCTCTATCGCACATTATCATACAAATGACAAAGACAAAAAAAAAATTTTTAGGGTTAGTGGGCGTTAACAATACCTTAGAAATGTAAATGTGCGTTCACACTGCGCTTCTTAAAAGTTAGCTTAGTTTATTCCTGCGGCTTCGTCTGTCGTATAAATTGAGAGACATTTATTTGAAAGAATCTTTTTATGGGTACCTACTTTTTTATATATCTGATGGATATGAAGGAAAGAAATAAAATCGAGAGTTAATGATTAAATTTTCTGTATTATATTATAATATCTACCTATACAAGTTTATAACATATCATCATCATCATCATCATCACTCTCCGTACTATCACTACTGTCGTCGTTTCCTACATTTATTATGAATCTTTCAGTCATTGCTTCCACATTTCTGTCCATGGCATCTATTTTGGGCTCAACTATTTCTATGACATGCTTTATAAATTTTTTCCATTTTTCTGCGTCAATATTTTGAATTGAGTCGTTTAATGCAATTTTTAATTCTGCCATTTTGTGTGTTTTCATGTGTGAAGCTACATTTCCTTTAAATTGAGCCCACACTAGCTCAATTGGATTTAATTCGCAATGATACGGCGGCAGTCTCAATACAGTTTTGTTTTGTGATTTTGCCATTTCGTCTATAATGCAAGCGTCGTATCGCTGTCTATGATTTTTAACGATGTTTAATAATTCACGTTTCAACATATCAGCGTTACTACTAATATTTTTTTCGCGTAACCAATTAAATATATCCTGTTTTTTACATTTGGCCGTTGGGATTCGCTCTATTTTCCTAGAGTGATAGGAAGCGTTATCCATGACTATCACAGAATTATCATCTAGCTTATTTAAAACTTCTTTAAACCAATTTTCAAATTCTTCGGCATTCATCTCCTTGTGATAATCGCCTTGTTTCTTCGACTCAAACATATTTAGACCGCCTTCGACGAATCCATCCTTACTCCCGATGTGAGTAATAATTAGTCTTTTGCCTTTTCCTGTAACGAGAATATAAAACATGTTATAAAACACGTGTTTCAACAATGAGAATGTAACAATAACTTAATGATAATAATAACAATGGATGTAGCGCACCTGGGCCAGTTCACTATACAAAAATTGGGAAAAAGTATTTTATTATGATAATGCTTATTTATGACAAAAGAACAATAAACGGGTCATTAGAACACCTGCGCCACTTAAAAATTTCCATTGACCATTAAATTAAAAAAAATACACACCTGAAGGTGTTTTCAAGCCAGTCGTTAGTCCATTAATAAAAGCGTCTCGCCTGCTTTTCACTGTGGTATCGACCCAAGCTTTTGAGGTAGTGTGACCTTCATTCACCCAAGTTTCATCTAAATAGTAGATTTTTTGATGATTATTTCGTGCATTTTTGATAGCTCGCAGATAATTTCTTCTCCAAAAGAATATGTCATCGAGATCCAGCAATAAGCTATTTCTGCTTCTCTTACAGAATTTAAAACCAATTTTTTTCAATATTTTATGTAGCGTCGTTCTCTTTATAATGCCCAAAGTGCCATCATCACTGATTTTCTTTAAAATCTTATCTAGAGTAGGTATTTCATTCTGCGCAAAGAAATTGTGGACTATATTTCTGATGACACATTTTGTAAAGTTATCAATCGTATCCACAATTGACAAACGTTGCTTCAATTTCTTCGGAGATTTTAGCTCACCACTATCATTCTTCTCTTTTACAATTCTATGAACAGAAGCCCAGTGAACACCTAAAGAAGATGCAACAGCTTTCAGAATGTCACCCTTGGAGGCCGAAGAGTCTGCATTTCTCATTGCGTGGTACATATTTAAAATCATAGTCTTCTCGGTAGACAAAAAAGCCCGCCGTTTTCTTTTCTCAGCAGGTTGTTCGATATCTGCCATTATCGCACTATTTCTGTTCACAATGAAAAGTCCTTTTCACAAGCCGCCAAGTCGTCAAGAAAGCAATCAATCATAAAATCCAATACACCAGCCGGTTCACAAGTTGAGCATACAGTCACAAGTAAGAGCACGTCTGCACAGTACGGGAAGTATGAGTAGACTAAAAAGTACTCGTACTGTGTACACCGCTTTAGCGTTTATCACTGACCAATCGCAGTTAAAAAATTGTGTGAGTGAGATAGCGCTCTACTAACTCGTCTCCGTGAATACACTATAGTTCTGACGCAGCAAGAAGAGTTTATGAAATGGTCGTGTGAAGCGTGAACTACGTTTCATATACTATTTTATAAAATCTTCTATGTTTATTTTTATTAGAATTATAGTTATATTTTGAAGATAGTTATGTTTTTGATACTATAGGATTGACATGGTTTTTAACAAAAGTCCTAATAAAGAGAAAAAAAAAAAAAAAATTTAGAAACTTAGGTTCCTTTTGCAAACCAGTAGAAAAAGAAAATAAAATTCTTAAATGTTTGTAATAATGATGGACTCATAAAGTGATTTAAAGCCGTAGTATAATTAGTATTAGCACAGTTTGCATTTTCAGAACCGTTTCTCGATCACCTTGTACTTATACCACATACATTAGATTTAGTTCACCGCCGATATTTATATAGTACCTATGGGATTAATGTAACACTTAAATTTTTGAGTACAGTGCCGATACTGACTACTAGTTTCTTTGTTATTACTAAAAAAACCATCTGGAACACACCACGCTCGCTCTATGGAATAGTGATACAAAATGTAAAATTGCGATTTGGCAATTTTAAACTTTGCGTTTCGACTTATTGTATAAATACCTACCTATTTCATAAGATGCGTATTTTGTTTTGTCTTTTTTTACCGATTTAGAAAAAAGGAGGAGGTTTCTCAATTCGACCGTATATATTTTCTACATAAAGTTTGCTTTTCTGAAGACTTTAAACTGAATAGGTACCTGCATTCACGACCACCGTTGCTGCAATCGGTCCCTCTCATGCATCAGGAGTTTGACCTCCTGCTTCAGACGCTCAGTAGTCTGGCTTAGCCACTCCCGATCTTGCTTCGATTCTTCACGCTCCCCCTTAAACCTAGTCAGAGCGTACACCATGTCTGGAACAGGTTACGTAAACAGTAAGAAAAAATATATTGACAACACGGAAACATTTTAAACGCCTCAGAGAACTGAAGTTTATTCTCAGGCATGGTGATCATCGCGCTTGCAAAGGCAAATAATTAATTATCAGAGTTGATGAACTTAAATAATTATACATAACAGTAAAAGTCTTTCGCCCGAAAAGGTGATGACGATAATGAAAAAAGAAAACATAGGTGTCTATTTTCAACACATTAATTAAGTAGTAGGTACATAGCTGTTTGCCGAACCGAGCCGATAAAATATGATCTGCGCTGTTGTATAAAATAATATTCGTACTAAGTATATTATACCTATTCAATAAAACCTTGACAAACAATGAGACTACTCCAATACTATGAGGATAATTGATTTCATAATCTTCTGCTTAATGCGCGAAGCTCACCAATTTCGCAATGGATTCACCAGCGGGAGATAAATTTTACTGTGAATACTATTCTCGTTCAATATTATTCGTATAATGTTATTCTCGTTTTGATTGGCTATCTATTTTATTAATAGAACTTGCTACGTAAGTAATTACCTATCGTAGGTATAATATTGTCATTGGCAAGTGTAATATATTTTTGACTAGACTATACGGTAGTAGACCGACGCTTTTAGCATGAATGGGTCGGATTGACCAGGAAAGAACCCCCCTTTGATAGAAGATCGACGTAATACTAATAGTATCCATACTTGAACCGATTTCAGCCCTTTCCTTTTTTCTTAACTCCCTGGCTTTGTGGTGTCCCTGACATTGCAGGAGCAGTGCCAGAGACTTTGAGTCATCCATGAGCGACAGTTACCACTTACTGTGCCATATACCATTAAGTTGGCTGTTTGCTCATCTGCTACTGTCGGCAATAAAAAAAACCTGCGGCACTCGGGGACTGCGGCGGTAAAGCTATTGCATTTTGTATCAACTTACGCAATTATAATTATTTATTTATTTATTATTTATGCAGTATTTTTCTTTGATATTACTTCAAGTTCAAATCGTTTATTTTTACATAAGCCAGTATTGTTTTTAGTTAAAAACATTAGTAAGTTCATAATTATATTATTTAATTTTCATGCACCCGTGTTTTTCATAGTGGTTGGTGTATTTGTGTTATTTATATTAAAAAAAGAGCAGTTAGAAGAGCTGCAACTTGTGTTTGTGATAAGTGTATTAACCTCAGAACAGTGAAGTATAGTGTTCCGTGGTATTAACTATACTACAGTGTGGATAAGCCAGAATTGTAAGTATTTTGAAAATTAATAAAAATTTGAAGCGATTGTTTAACGCTTGCGCTCGGATTTCGCTTGCGCTTTGCCTTTGTTAAAGCTAAAATATGATATTTTGTACAAAGAGGGTATATTGTTTTTTATTAAATCTAGAATTTAATGTATATTTAACATAACTTTTTCCAAATACGGATATTTTTTTTGAATACTAGTGATTTTTATAACTTTAGCCGTCAAAAAGTACCGATCTTTTTTGAAATGAATATTAACAAAATAAAAACTCTTATTATGGACCTAATCTATGTTTTGTTTTGAAGTATATTAAATGACGATTCCAATGACATAAGTTTTATATACACCTGCCATATAATAATTAAAAGATATCACGATATTAAAACTGCGCAGCCGCGAGATCTAAATGTAGGCGGAGGTGTTAGGTTTTATTTTAGTTACGGAATTTTTTGATTCGGTCGCCGCGCTCCAAGCCCGCGATAAAAGCTATGCAATAGCTTAAAAAAAAAGATTTCGCTTTGCACCCATGGTAATTAACGTAACCTCACCTTTCATCTTCTTTGAACTTCGTGTTTTCGTTGAACTCCATTGACACAAAGTTATACCTAAGTAATAAAATAGAATCGCCCTTAACACTACATTCGATCAAAACGCTTCATTAAGTATTCGCGTTAACTCGCTAGAGCACAATACCTACGCAAAATATACATACATGGAGAATTAAGTAGGTTATTGTACGTTTCCATTATAGGTAGGTACAGCCGCGCTAAATACGAAAAACTTAAAAACGGGGATCACGTTGCAGCTAAAGTCTGAAGTTAGTGATTTAATTTATGTATTTCCAAAAGTAGGTATGCTTAATGCATCAATACATCTCCATCCACTGCCACATCAAGTTTAATAACCAGGGGTTAAAAAACCATAATAACGTAGGATAATATGCACAAATATGTAGGTAACTGTTGGGGATGTCATGTGAGTTGTGACAGACGTTATAACCTGCGTATGAATATGAATGAAATAGTTTTATATAACTTACGATCTAATTCGAAGTAATAAGCTTCATGCAGTAAAAGGTCCATGTAAGGGAAGTCCAGCGGCAGGAGCAACTTCTTATTGCGCAGGAAGTTGAGGATGTGACGAAACATGCCACCGTCGCGGTCGATGAAGTAATGCTGCTTCAGAGTGTCCAGCACGATTGGGATTGTACCATTGAACATCTTGCCAAGCCGTGACTCCGGATAACTGCACCCAAACAATGCGACGCCTTAGTACATGTACATATATTTTATCAAATCGATGCATCCGTCGTTTAACAATACATTGCGAACGTTCACCGAGATCAATTCTGAACTGTTGCAAATTGCTCGTGCGTCAGTGAATCGTTGATATTACACTCGTTTGTTGATCCGAATGAACTAGATTTTAAATATGTTCGAGATTGAGAGCTCTTAACTATAATAAAACCTACAGTTACACATTCAAGATGGGCTGTTGCCGTGCAATTAAATTGAATATTCATGATTTTGAATTCCAATAATATTTTAAAAAGCGTATGGTATATTTCTTTTTGTGCCCTGAAGTGAGTTGATTAAAAGAAAAAGTAGCGGGGGTGAAGGCAGGGTCGCGGGCGCGGTGCGCAGCATATCCCGCAGGCCTCGGGGCGCCGCCGCTGGCGCTCCGCCCGACGAACGCTCTCACCGAGAAATAACACACTGAGTTCAGATAAAACAAGCTTATGTACAATTTCAGCTTACTATGGATAAACCACAACTTATGTAGTCGCATAATATAAATACAATTTAATTCATAGAGGCGAGATAGCCATATTCGAACTTATGCCCATAGCGCCTTCGTTTTTATAGCATCAGTACGTTGCATATAAACTTTATTTCCTTTACTAATTATTGTTGTTGGTAGCAACATATTAACGTCAATTCTTTCTTGACCGACCTAACCAAAAGAAAAGAAAACAATTGTACAAAGTAAACTATGAATAAATATTCAACAGTTTATCAAATTTCACAACTTCGAAAAATCTAAATTTAGATCCTCGTTTTCATTCGCATATTGAGTTATCCTGTGGCTGAGGCAGGCCTATGCAATGGGCAGTGGAGACATTTAATTAATCATCAAGTCAATAGTACTTTTCGATATAAGCCCACGTAGGTACCTCTGAGTACTCGAACGCATCTTACCTAAATTGATTCAACTATTTATACAATAGGAGTTCAATTACGAATGTTGCTAGATTTATTGACCTGATTGAACATAGAAATTTTTTCCAATTTAAACAAATTACACATTTATGTTTAAAGAACTTTATTACTATCTCAAAAGAACAAGTACATAGTTCACTTAATAAGAATTTTATTTTTTTTATAATTTAATCAGCTTACGAGCGTAATGATTTGAAGGATTTATTAAATTGATATAAAATTGAAAATTGTTCTCTGCTTTCAATTAATTAAAAGCTATCCAAATATATTCAGTGTGAAAATGATACATTAGTAGATATATAGTTCAAAGAACATTTGGCACTCACTTGCGTTGAAACCTGAAAGCCAGCCCGAAAACTTAATTTAATTAATTAGCTGTCCCATCAATCCGATCAGAAGTCCATTTTAACAAACCGCCGACAAGTAAAGCTGATGCTATTTCATCGCTTCATTAATTTGTTTATTAGTTTAGCTTTTAAAACTACTACGCAAGAATACAAATGTAGCACTTTGATTTTGATATACCTACCTAAATCTGTGGTCCAGATCATAATAATTATACAATTGTAATTTTTGAGAGTCAATAATCATTAGTCATTTATTCATTAACAATAATACATTGTATTTGAATTCTCTATGCCTACAGAATACACACTGAAACATTCAGTTATTATTATATCTTTTTACTTGCGGATTTTTACTTACTTAAAGAGACAACAAAATGATCGTAGACTTTCCACGATGTTGTGTATATATGTGAATAATAATTTCAATTGCAATATAAGCTACTGTAACGAATAAGCAAAGACACTCGCACACTACTCAATATTCCGTGGGATGAATTACGTCACATGAGGTGATCTTAGTGGCGTCACATGAGTAGATAAGCCGTACAGAGATAAAGCTTCATGTAACCGCGCGAATCAGTTGCACTACTACAAGCTCGCGGAACATGTGTTCGTGACCACTGGCCGCTTGTCGCGTACACGGCGAGACTTGAAAAAACCGGTTGACGGTGGTAGAGCCAGTTGACAATCTTAGGATCAGTGCGACGCAAATTAAAGTTAATTGTAAATTTTTTTATCAGTTAATATTAATAGTTGAACATATCAGTTAATACCTATTTATATTCACAAAGTTTTGTTAAAGTTAGAGTAAATGTTAATGATATTTGAAATGTTATATATGTTTGTTTATTTTAACGCGTTCTAAGTTTAACTTAATGAACTTTCCTACAAACATTAACAGGTACATCAAATGCTTTTAAAATTTGTAGGTACCTACCTACGTGAGAAATACACAAATGAAAATGTTTATAAAATTACATTGGCAACAAAACCTATAAAGTATTATCAGCTTAAAACTTTAAAATATATCGAATTTAGCTACATAAAAAGGCAAATCGACAGATTTATTTATTCACTATGTTAATTCTATTCGTTTAGAATATAAGAGATATCAAAATAGTAGGTACATAAATAAACTATTTAAAACCAATGTTTTGTTTAATTTGTTTTAAGCTATTGTAACAACCCTACCCTACCCTAGGTAACAATTCCGCACTTTCTTAGGAAGCTTTGTCTCTATACGGCTTATCTACTCATGTGGTGGGCAACCGATGGATGAGGGCGGCGAACGACCGGCTACGATGGCGAAAATTGGGGGAGACCGATGTCCAGCAGTGGACGTCTTTTGGCTGATATGATGATTATGACTCATGTGTTGGCGTGATCGTTAATTATTATTATGTTTGTATAAATTACGGTTTCTGCTTTTTGCCTGTGCACCCATATTGTAATTAATTGTTAACCAATATATTTTATATACTTGTTCGCATCGCCGCGCCGCTTTTGTTTCTACATCCATCATCACATCTTGGCTTACAGGCTTACACGCACATTATTGTAAGTGAACTCTAATCACCTTACTACTACTTCAAGCCAACTTTAGCCCTTAGCGCTCGTATAAAATTCTAGTTAACCAGCTAATTAGTTACAGAACAATACAGACAAATCAACATTTTACGTAGAACAAATTAAAATAATACATATATTAGATATGTACCTATAATGTGTAATGTTTCTATGTAGGTAACATAAATATTAAGACTTGTATCAGTTGTATAGCCACAAGCTGTTGAGGAACGCTATCCATATCTAGATTTTATAGCTGATTACAGTAGTGAGTTAGTAATTATCATCTTACCGCATCTTATAATTAAATATTGGTTGAAACGTTGCAATTTATGGCCCTCTTTCTTAATATTCAGAAAGATTAAAATCAAAACTCAACAGAATCATTTCTACAACATCAGATTTAAATTTATTCATGTCCATATTTTCTTTCAAAAGGTCACTTTTTCCTGTTCAGCTGTTCAAATTTTATTTTACGTACAAACAAAACGGATTAGCTTGAGTTACTCACAAATTACTTAT
The DNA here is from genome assembly GCA_963082885.1 of Parascotia fuliginaria. NCBI lineage: Eukaryota > Metazoa > Arthropoda > Insecta > Lepidoptera > Erebidae > Parascotia > Parascotia fuliginaria. The sequence continues at coordinate 10,373,268 of OY720170.1, forward strand.
TAGGTAGATATCTATAATAATATTTAAACTTTACTATAAATTGATGGGCTATTTGTGTGTTAGCGTACAGCAAACAAGCTCATCTTTCAGTCGATCAATCGTCCAATTAATTTGTCGATTTCCGATAGGGCATTAATTAATTGCTGTGGTATTTCGCTATATTATATACTATCGGTCAAATGGTATTTATTTCTTGCATTTATTTACTAATGTATTAGCTTTTGTTATAATCTAATTCTATATTTAATGTTACTGTACACAGTTTGAGGAAATCGTACCTTTCAGTAACATCAAACGGAATCGATACTTCATTTTCATTTACCAACAGTTTAAACAACATCCATCACATGGAGGCTTAGAGCATTAAACCAACCGGAGAGGCCACTGACAGGCGTACCCCTCTGCCAAAGGTACCAGCCCACCGGTCATACCCGTTATATAAAACTAGTTGACGCGCGTTCCGCATCATAAGTCACCTATCAGTGCATGCGTAATAGCGTCTCAATAGAAATGCCGAATTGCAGTGTATTTTGGTGTAAAAAGCGTATAGCGACATCAAATCTACAAAAGGATAATATTACATTCCACCTGTAAGTATTATTTTGTTCTAATATTATTAAATAAGGCATTAAATTAGCAATTTAACCAAATAAAATGCTAATCAACAAGTGTTGCCAGGCTTATCATCAATACTCCAATCTGGGGTAATATTTTAAGTTGAATTAACATAAAAACTAACCTTTCCTTTTTTATATCTCGCCTTGTTGACATATCTAATAAGTTTCATTTTGGATGTACATTATTGTGTCACCGTTCCCATATTTATTTATTTTTAATTAATACCAATGTTTTTTTTACCAAGTAATGCACAAAATAATATTAAATGAACAAGTAAAATGAGATTATAAATCCAAATATACAAGATTAGTGCACTTTATTCCGAAAGATAATTGCTCATTTCTTACAAAAATAAGCGTATTTATTTTTCACTTTAACATAATTAGAGATGAGACAGTTTAATCACAAATATCGAATATTGGTTTTCCAGTATTAAATTATTTTTTTTTGTTTGTTTTAGATTTTCAAAAGAAGCAGCGCCTCGAGTCGCTTGGGTCCAATATTGTAGGAACCATATAAGTGGGTTCCTAAGCGTACAAGTATCTGACTAACAGCTTAAAAGACAAAGCCTTCTGTGCTGCCAGCACTGCTACCTCCTCCCTACCCCCCAAGCGGCGGAGAGCTCAGTTCTTAGCAAGTAAACTCGCTGTGCGCTACCTCCTCTTATTGCATTACCTAGGATTAGTTAAACTAGATTTATAAGGTTAATTTAAATTGCACAGTTTTTCAGTATTTTATTATACCTACTTAAATAAAGACTTTCTGAAATATGTTCTGTTGTTTTTTTGTTATCTGAACACATAAAATATCTCTCTAATAAAAATCTACTCATACATTCTCATGTCAGTGTCTTGTAATAACAAGACACTGACATGAGAATGTATGAGTAGATAGAGCTTGTAATTGGAGGATTTTGTTCTGATTACATAATAATGTAATCAGAACAAAATCCTCCAATTACAAGCTCTACTTAGTTGGAACGAAATTTAATAGCAACAGACAATTAATTCAAAGTATTATTTGGTTTGAATATACATACATACTTAGGAATGATACACGTAAAATTGACACGTAATAATTAATTACAATCTATCCTCACTAGAACAAATTTCAACAGGTGGTGGTTATTGAACATACATCCTTGTGCGCAGTAGTAAAATAAAAAAAAGGAGTGGGTACCCATGTACGCACGTAAGAAGTTATACTTCTTTGGCATAACAATCCAAAAATACCAAATAATAATACAACGCATACATACATAAATATTTGAATTGATATAAACGCCAATATATTTTTTATTTATTCACACAGATTATTTGTACTGATACGACACACAAAGATCCGCAACTAACTTCAGTATGTAAAAGGTTCGCAACTAACTTCAGGGTGTTGCTTTTTTCTGTCGGTGTGCGCGCGCATCGTAAAAATTCACTTTCATCATTTTTCCCAATCGCGCAAAAAAGTATAACTTCAAAAAAAACGGCTAAATGCCAGTAGGACTCGCGCGCCGAGGGTTCTGTACTATCAGGGATCGGAAGTATTGAATAAACATTAGTAAACATAGTAGGAGAGCCAGACCGCATAACCAGATTTGTTTGTCAAGCAATGTTTAACAAATAAATTTAGCCCGACCGTATGACGGGCTTTTTTGATAATAATTACAAAAAAGTGTGCTAGTTAGAAACACTGTTTTATTCTTCCTGTAATATTGACATAAACATGAATTAACAGAATTACTTCTAGTTAATTCATGTTTATGAACTATTTACTTTACTTTCATCTATTTCAAAGTGCTTAAATAAAAAAAAACCTTAAAATTATAATAGATTATTATTACCTAAAACTGTTCTATATAATATAAGATAATGCTCATTTTAATAAGCAAACATAATAATCATGAAAATAATTAAATCTTTCGCGTACTTATATGAAATCCTTTAGGATTTCATATAAGTACGCGAAAGATTTAATTATTTAGTATCGATGTTTACATCGATACTAAATATCGACAGAGTCAAGCTCTAACTGTTTTATGCTAAGGAAGCGTAAACTGATAGATGTCACTGTGTGTGAATGTGATTGTGTGTGTTTAGTTTAAGCTAGTGTGTAATAATTTTATTGTGTGCGTGTATAACGACGCGATTTAAAAATGCATTAGTAGTTAACATTGTAATTAGTGTGCGTTGCTCGCGTTACCCCGTCCCCCGCCGAAAGTGGCAGACTTTTGCGCAAGGGAAATAGAGCGCGTGTCCACTCCTGTTGGTTTAATGCTCTAAGCATGGAGGCGAAAAGTTTATCAAAACTGTTCGTATCCGTTCGTTCTTTTCTTACTACCTATAAAAGACCCGAGTATATTTTTTTACAATTACATGTTTTTAAATTTATTTAGTACTAATTGTGCCTCACGGCTTCGACCACGCATATATTTTTTTTAAATTGGTCGATTCCTTGGTGTAACTCTGTAATGTTGTACAATCTTATGCAAATAAATAAAAATAATATATTTTTATTCCTCCGGAACCACGCCGATTTTCGGGTAGCCTATGTCCATCTTCGGCACCAAATCTATCTACATACCAATTTTCAACGAAATCGGTTCAGACGTTTAGATTTTGAATGGTGACAAACACACCCATACACACAAACTTTCGCATTTATAATATTAGTAGGATGCGTGATTCCAATATTAGAATTGGTTGCCAGGTGACCATTGTTTCAATTTCCATTTCATATATTTTTTGCTTACGGCATTTAGAGTACCTACACTTTGTTTAATAGTTTGTTTGAAACATTTTCTTATAGCACATAGAACGAGAGATGATAGAAGTTGGACTAACGGAAACTGCTAGATCGTAGAAACAATTCAGCGATATAGTCTGGGTAGCTAATAAATAAGGTAGGTAATATCCTATTAGCAAGTGTTCTCGGTTGTAAAGTAAGTGATTGGTAATTTGAAACCTAAGAGTACGTCAATATTTTCTAAATAGCCCCATGCGAAAAATAGAAGTAATTATATATTTATACGTACGCAGTCAATGTCTCCAACGATGAAGTATAAATGGTGCCGCCCACATCAATATGCACAGGAGCATTGAACTTCGTGGTGGCTGCAACGCGAGGGATGCCAGCAATTAACTTCTTTTCCATAGGGCTCTCATCCGGCTGCGGGCTGCTCGACTTTACGGGAAGCATCTTGGGAAAAAACCGTAATGACATAAATTTAAAATGGTAAGCAAACAAAACTTGACTTTATCTAATAACAAATAATAGTAACTATTAAAATGTCTATTCTCAAACTATACGACATGATCGTTAACTGAATTTCTAATGCACTCCATTCCTTAGCAAAACTTCAATATCCTTCGAACTCCTAGCACTGTGCCCTAAGCGACTCGAGCCACTAAAGACTTCGAAGAGCTTTATATCTCAAACTATAATTATTTACCATTTCGTTTGCTTCTAGTAGTTGCTATAGTTCTGTATACAATTTTAATTTATTGTGTACTGCCTAAGGCTATCGACGGAATGGAGGCCTCAGGGCATCACTAGACCCGTTTCATGAGGCCACCAGATCTTTATGTTGCTAGCGGCGTTACGCTAGCGGTGATACGAAATTGGAGTTCCTAACAAAAAGTGTAGGCACAAAATATATCGTATTTATACTACAAAATAAACTATACGGCTGTATTTATTATAATTTTGAGAAAGCTGTGAACCGACCAACTTGTTATTAGAGTAGGTAATTGTATAAATTGTGCGAGTTTGAGAGAATTAGTAAAATTTATAGGTATATATAGCGATGATTCAATATATTCACGAACTCAATGTCTAGGATTGTGCCGCAGGTACCCATTTCGATGATGTTTCAAAATGTAAAAGTGCATCGTAGACGTGAGGTTTACCGGCCGTCGGCGTGGGAGCATCCCGCGAGACGCGACCCACTGACTCCGCTCCCACGGCATCCTTCACACACTATTCATCAATAACATTCCGTACATCAATCACTAAATATATTTTTGAAATCATATTACTGCAAACTTTTTAAATCTCGCCATGTCACCAGCTCAATATTGCACCCACTGTATTTACTGTTAAAATAATGGAGTACCTACTGCAATACGTAACGGCGACAACGGACGTTTATAGTTATACACATGATATTACTGTATTTACAAGTATATAAGTAGCTGAGCATATATTTAACTATAATTTCATATAACATGTCCAGTTATAAATTGTTAAGAAAATTGTCATTTGCGATGTCGTGTAACGTACCAAGCGCTGGAGGCTATGCACCGGACCAAGTCCGACTTCAATTATTTTTTATCTTGTGAATACATCTCCGGCGCAGTCATCTGGTGGCCTATCTCACAGGTTTCACACCTAACGCCCTATTCACGTAAATCTCGTGCTACACTTATGACTCTGTGAGGAAAATGCTTTTTATATCATGCCAGTTACTTTACTATACAAATAAATTGGTATGTACTTAGTAATTTTTTACTACAATAATAAATTTTTAAACAATTCAGAGATAGACATTATATTATCTGGATGATTTCACATATCAAGTAGTTCTATAAAGTATCTATGGCAAAATATTGCTATTGTTTAACGACTCATATTGTAAAGAAATAATCTTTATTTGTTATAATTTATTGCACATGACATTAAAATTTGACGTATATATCAGCATACAATAAACATACTTTTATAGTAATTACGGGCATATGCCCTTAATTTGTATAAATACGGGCATGCAACAGTAAACGTCAAAACAATAAAATAAAATTATGTTTCATCGAACGTGTTTCAATAAATAATATAACCGAGAATACTATAGATAGAGGTTGAAAAACGAGTTGGAAATCAAGCGAGTAAAGTCGGCTACTGAATACTTGTAGTTACGGTAGCGAGCCGCTAGGGGGCGTAATGTCGCGCAGCAAGCCACCACTCTTACCTGTCTGGTTTCATTATAAATATGCCTCAGGCTGTTTGCCTGCTCCGCGACAGCCCAAATACCTAATCACTGGATGCCATCCAAAGCAATAAACATGTAAGATCTTAGATTTTCGATTTTTATGTGTGTATGCATTAAATATTCAGAGGACAAATTGAATTTTATCTGAATTATAAAAGCTATTGAACAAACTAAAACTATTAATTCTTATTGGATTACACACATTAAAAATATCTCTTTTTTACACTTTAGTGTGAATTCTTAAAGGTACTGGTATCAGCGACCTTTACAAAAATATTCTGATAGATGTAAAAAATTAAGTTGATACAGCTTTACTTCTGGTTTGTAAACCGTCGTACAGTTGATTATAAAGATGTACTACGAGGGCTATTCAGAAAGTTTTTACCTGTGCCTAAACTACACATCAAAAAGATATAATTTCTACGGCAATATAACGTACGTAATTTTGTTAAGTACTACCCCTTTCAAATAGTATTTTTTTATAATTTTTTAAACAAGGGCTTTAGTTGATAGTTTAGAGGTGTCGCGCGAGTCATTTCTTGCCATGATTTACTACAATTATTCCTCTTTCAATGAAAAAATGCTAAGTAGAAGCAGACCGCAGAAGAGACCGATCTTCCGCAAAAAACCTTTTTAAAATATTTTGAAGATTGTTTTGTAAGAATGAAGAAGTTTTTCAAGTTTTTTGCTGGGAAAAAAATTTATGAAAAATAGTAAATACAAAAAGTTTTGGTGCAACCGTACAGGCATGTACTTTTGTGGCGCCAGTTGTAATATGCGTGTCGTTCCGGGCACGAACGCCAGTCTAAAAAAAAATGATTTTAAATTTTTCTCCAAGAAAGGCTTAGTATCAAACTCAGAGTTCAGAATTATTATTTATTAGTTAGCTGAATGTTATATGGGACTTATATGTCCATGAAGTTCAAAAATCTTCTATTTCAAACTGGACGAAAAAAAGTTTATTATGGAGAATCGCCTTAAAAATCATCTTTAATAACATTCGTTATTATATAGAGTGGTAAAGAATAGTTAAAAGGAAAACAATTAAAGAACAAAACGTATCAGAATAGTTATTGAGTTCAACAAATTAAGCAATATTTTCAGCTGTTTTAATATCGGGATGCTTTGATCAGTAGCTGCAAAAGACTGCTAACATCAGACAGCCAATTCCATATTTGAGCTGAAGATAAATTGTAGTTATTTGGTAGTTCACTGAGCATTGTACCATACGAAAATAAAAATAACGCAAAATGTGATTAACTGTTTGAAGTAGGTACATACATACTTGTTTCATAAAAACTATACCGTTGATTGTTTAACTGTTTATCCTAAAAAATATTCTCCGTTTATAGATTTTAGCGCCAGGTTTTGATTTTGCTAGCGTTGTCCTACCACCGTGAATTAACTGTTTAATAATTATAGGATGTTATGTCTTTTCAGACATAACATTTTATACGACTATATTATGATGATAATGATAATATCTTTTCAGATAAGTACGCAAATACATATTGCTTTCCATTTCATTTGGTATAGGTTTATCATTAATGAGGCTTACTGACGGAACTAATTGAAAATGTGTATTCCATAGAAACGCTCCTGTTACTGTTCGGCTTAATACGTAGAGAGATAGTCCTCATTACGTATATGACCTACCTAATATAGTTAGTTTTGTAAGTATGATTAAACCTCCTACGAACTATTTTGTTCATGTCGATTAATGAATAGAATTTGCATTGCATACAAAATGCTTCATTTCATTTCGTTTAATGCAAATGATGACGGGCTAGCCAACGCCTTACCCGATAGTAAATTAATAAGTAATAATAGCTCATACATTTTGAAAGTATCTCGTGCAAGGCAAAAGTAATAGAAGGCTTTGTTCACCGCTACTAAGTATAACGCAGAAGTAAACACTATAGGTAACAACTTGCAGTTATATACTCTGCAAGCGCTATCTTGTCAATCTCTGCCTTTTTTTAACGCGTATAATGATATGGCTGAGGTAGTCTGTATTATTTATATTCAAATTAAAAATATTCCGCTGTAGAGTTCTCCAAATCAGTGTGACAAATTTCTCTATCGATACCTGTCATCTTTTCTGTCAAGTACGAAGGCAATTTAGGTTGTAGTTTTAATATTAAACGCGAATCGATAAAAATGATAAATGATGCGTGAATGATCAAATTTCATATACACTCACATAACATTAATTATAAAGAAAATAAGTTATCAATCTTTCTGTAAGCGTGGACTGGTCCTAAACGAATGAAAGCTTCATGGTAGAGCTATAGAAGAATTTACTCTAACACCAATAAAAAAATTACACGGCACGTAGGTAAACAATTATGCACCTGACATATAACTGACAGTTCGCGGTTGCGGTATGCTTGGTGTGTTTAATGCTAAACCATTTATTGTACTCTATAACTAAACACTGCTAGGCACAAAACCTGTCTTGTAAAGTCCATTACAAATTTGCCATTTAGCACCGTGCGGGGTACCCAGACCTAAGTAATGGCTTAGGATTAATATTATCACATATTATGCGATTTTAATGCTGACAACGACTCTTATTTTATATTTTAAATTTTTCGTAATAAGTCTTGTAGGTAAACACTCAGTCAACGACATAGTGTACCTACCAGCATTGTAATTACATTTGTAATTACCTATACATTAACATACTTGCTTATATTTATGTTTAATTGACCATTGCAATGTGCAATATATTCTACAAACATTAACGACACAAACAAATCAGGAAAATAGCAGAACAGATCATAATTTTATAAAAGCGTTAATTTTTACTTTTCTCATTGCCAGCTATAAAATAAAGCTATTTTTTATGCAATTAATTCTGTTTTTTGTTAAATCATCACAAGAACAGAACATCGGAAGTGTCTCGATTTTTTTGATGCCAAGTGTATTAATCGGTCTATATACAGGTTGTAGTGATGAAGGCTGTGCAAAAGACTATGGGTTAGTATCCTTTATGAGAAACTTTATATTATCCATAAATATTTGTATCATAGTCCTGGAGAGATCTACAAAAATACTATATAAAAACTACTATAAAATACTATAAAAATACTAAATATAAAAGCAACCGCACACTCGTTGTAGCTCTACACCGCTGCGGTAGTTTAGATCTACACCTCTGGTCCTTATCGGTTACAGCTTAATGTATGAAAAAACGAACAGCGCTGCTGGTACTAACACTGAGAACTACTTTCAGTACTCTTGAGGCTCTAGACAAGTGGCATGGATTTCTATTCTATTCATAGAATAGATTAAAAAATGTATGGGATTGACAGAAGCTAACGCTAACATTGTCGTAAGCTTATGTAGAAATCTTTGACACTTGTCTAGGGCCTCTGGTATTATTTCTGAGAACTTATATAACACTACTTTACAAAAAAAACAGTTTTCTTTTATCCAAAGATAGTTCTTACTGGATGTGTTTTCTTCCTACCCCCTTACTACAAAAATATATAATAACTCATATTTTTATCACGTCAAGTTTTTGATATGACATTACCCTAAGTAAGCTATCTTCATAGTCGTGTCTGAGTTTTAAATTTATTTTTATTGCGTTTGTGTATTATTTAAACATTTTCATTTGTTTTAAAATGTCAACATGGGAGTGTAAATTAAACCCAAATAGCTTTTACTATGTTTGTGATCAAATTATTTTGTCAAAAAGGAAGAGATCAATCACTGAGGCCGTATAACGCGCTTCGGCTTCAAGGACCCACTAAGCAGACCCACCGGTGGGTCTCAGAATACTGATATGTCTCCAAATGCCCACTAGTGGGTCCACTGAGATTTTATTATCTTCGAAGACCCACTAATGACTACTTCTTTGTCAAGGTTCATAAAGCAGACCCACCGGTGGGTGTCAGAATACTAACATGTCTCCAAAGGCCCACTAGTGGTCATTATCAACCTAAAGGATTACATCAATATAATACATATATTAATAATTTCATCTCAAGAACACCTACGTACATACTCGTATAATACAAATAAATTTTACATAAATATATTCCTTAATACTAATGTTAGAATCCTTTCTTAAATTACACACTAATATTGTTTAAATATTATTATTGATTTAATCTATTGTTATTTTAATTTTAGAAACTAATAATGTTATAAGATTTAATTATATTATCATTGAGCTGTGCGCGCACTACTTCCGGCTGACAACGGCCGTTAATTACTGGTTCGGGTTTGAATAAACAGCGAGGGGAGAGGGAGAGTAGCGCGCGCACAGCAGGAGCAGACAGTTGAGGTTTAACGCTCGAACTGTACAGATGTTAAGAAAAGTGATTGTGAGTGATATTTGATATCTGCAAATAAAGAAATTTATAAGTACAAAGTGTTCTCATTTTCTGAGCTCTTAAAGCTCAGAAGTGGGATATAATCGTGATAGCGATTAAAATCGCTCTCGGTGAAAGGACTTACCGCCCATACAAGTGAGTTTATGCATGATATTTTCATTTTATTTTTGTTTTACTTTGAAATTGTATTGTAAAAATGTTAAATAGTTTACTTATTCCTCTAGTGCTGATATAATAGTAGGTCGACTACTACCCAACTTGGTTTTCAGCGGTGAATTCTACAGAATAAGCCACTACTACTACCTACCGCTTACTTCAACTTCATATGTACGGAACTAACGGGCCCGTATAAAAGTTAAATTAAGAAAATTCTATTTAAATATAACCCCTCGTTATATTTAAGTTTCATTTAATAAATTTAATGTCAATATTTGCATGCTTATAACGGTATTTATTTTAAAAAAATACAGTAATATTTAAGATGTGTGTTTACTTATATATTTTATGCATTGCATTATACTCGGAGATATTATTGAGATGACTGAGTATAATATTAAATAATGATTCGGTAATAACTATAGATGTCATAATTATTACACGTGTAAGTATTGAGGATAGGTACATCTCATAATAATAGAGTTGCTATGTGCCTACAATGTGTTTTGTAAAGTTGTATACCTACTTCTATATTATTATTATCTTTGTAGTAAAATTGTGGTGGTTCAATAGTACTGTATTTTGTGTAATAGCTATCTTACTACAATATTTACGTTAATAGATTAGTTCGGTTAACACTTGCTTGATAATAACTACCCTCTGCTTATAATAATTATGATATGTATCTTAAATTAGCTAGAATTCTCTAATTAATATTTTCTTTTTGCATTACCTATTCCTTCTTTTCTTTCTCATTAACTTCGCCATTAACTTATATTAGAAACACGGAGATGGAATAATGTCTTGAGTTATCAAAAGTTAAAGTAAATTGACACCTTACTCTTCACATTAAGTTGTAGAATAGCTATTTTTGTATTTCTTTTTATATATAATTTTCAGAAAATAATGGGTCGTAAAAGAAAGACCACTCGACGTATGACAGAGTCTAGCGATTCAACGCAGAGTGAATCGGGCTCACCAGTGCGAAGACGGCGAAAGGCTCGACGGTCACAAACCCGTGACTTATCGAGAAACCCCGGCAGGTCGCAACACCATAGAAAGTCGAAGAAGCGGAGCATGTCTAAAAGGCGTCTTGGCACGCCCCAAAGGCGTAGTGTATCACGAGGCCATGATGGTGCCTATGTCCCTAGCATGTGTCAAAGGAGTGATGTGTCGCGAGATGGCTATGTGACTCCAAGCCCTGAGGAGCTGCAAAGTGGACCCTCACTCCGGGAAGAAGATGCAGCAAGAATATCACTGTCTGCAACTATACCAACGGATACGCCAACCGTGAGTGCACCTCAAATTAATATTAATGGTGGTTCCAATACTGACGTTTTAGTTTCGGCTTTCAAAGAGCTTATTCAGACCATGAAAACAGATGGTAGTAATGAACGTTACCCGGTAATGAATGTTATTCCAGAGTTTGATCCTGCCAAGCGCAATCAAACTATTGAGACTTGGTTATTGAAGGTTAATGAGTGTGCTGAAATTTATAACTGGACTGAGAGACAAACAATTCATTACGCTCTCCCAAAATTATCGGGCTTGGCACAAAAATGGTACCAGGGCTTACCTAGTTTACTGTTCTCATGGGTTGAATGGCAGAATAAACTGAAAATGGCATTTCCAAGTGATGAAAATTATGGACAATTGTTAACAGATTATTATTACCAAAAGATGTTGTTAAATCGTTGCAATATCGTTGGTAAAAATGCTATAGATTGCATTTTATTTGGGATCGATGATAGGTCGGTGAGGACTAGTGCTGAAGCAGCACAGTTCACAGAACCCGATAAATTATTAGTCTATTTAAGAAATGTACGATCAACTAGAAAGCTCGAGAAGCCTAATCCTGGAAGGATTAGGCTTCTCACAGGTAGGCAATAATGAAAATAAACAATTCCGATCATCCAAATCTAATCATAATACATCTGATGCTAAAAGTAACAGATCTTCTAAGCTAACTAAGTGTTATAATTGTGGAGAAGAAGGACATCCTTATTTTCTGTGTAAACGGCCAATCAAACGCTGTGAGAGTTGTCATAAAGTAGGCCATTTATCTAATAACTGTTCGGGAAAGACTGAATCCAAAACCAACGAGAACAATAGTAAAACAGTTTTACGTATTTCTAAACAACATGATAACGAATCTAAATATTTCAAACTTGCCAATGTTAATGGTCAAAACCTTGAGTGCTACGTTGATTTTGGAAGTCAATGTACCATGTTGAGAGAATCTTTTGCGAAGAACTTAGTCAGTACTTGGTCAGTATCTGATTTACCAGTAGTAAGAGCATTTGGAGATAGCGTGGTAAATTGTTTAGGCAAATGTGTAGTTGAATTTGAGATAGATTCGGTCAAGGCTTCAGTGGAGGTGCTTATCGTACCTGACCATTTATTATTAGTACCCTTATTAGTAGGTCAAACATTTACAGAACAGGAACACGTAGTCGCTTATAAAACCAATAATCATTTAAAAATATCCAATAGTCTAACACCCAGTGTTAATCTGTATATTAATAATCCAGTAACCATGAAAGGGCTAACCGTAGTAGAAGTTTATTCAAAACCAGATTACACTGGTGATTTGTTTATTGAACCAAGCCTTTGTCAAGATCCCTTAAAACCATACGAAATATCTCAAAGCATAATTCGTATAACTAATGGTCGTGGTCATATTGTTGTGAAGGGACTTGGTTCCGAGTTTGTTTTAACTAAAGACTTGATGTTGCTGCGAGCACTGCCTCTGAACGAGTTAAAAGTAGAGTCGCTGAATGTTAGTAAGATTGAACACTGCCCTGATGATAATAGCATACTCCAAATCGAAGCTGAGGCTATACAAGTAGATCGTTCCATTACGCTGACTGAGCTATTGAATAATTTTAGGGACGTCTTTGCTTTCTCAAGTAAAGAATTAGGATGCATGATTGGTACCGAAATGAATATTAAACTTAATGATACCACGCCTGTGGTTTATAGACCGTATCGGTTGTCTCATTCAGAACGTCGAGTAGTTCGCGACATTGTACAAGAATTAGAAAATTCTGACATAATTAGAGAGTCTTCTTCTGATTATGCTTCACCAATTGTTCTTGTAAGAAAGAAGTCTGGCGACTACCGCCTTTGTATTGACTTTAGGGCACTCAATAGAAAGACCATTAAAGAACATTACCCTTTACCGCGAATAGACGATCAATTGGATAATCTCTCGGGTTATAAATATTATACTTCTCTGGATCTTGCTTCTGGATATTACCATATCCCATTGGCTGAAACATCAAAACGCTATACAGCATTCGTAACGCCTGACGGACATTACGAGTTCAACCGCATGCCATTTGGACTCGTCAATGCTCCGTCCACATTTCAAAGGGCTATTAACAGTATTTTGGGGAACGCAAGATTCAAAGAGGCTTTTGCGTATATGGATGATGTAATTATACCATCTAAAACTATAGACGAGGGATTACAGAAACTTCATGATATTTTAGACTTATTTCATTCTTCTGGTATAACTCTTAATCTGTCGAAATGCAATTTTCTAAAACAAACAATCGATTACTTAGGCTTTGAAGTCACTGAATTAGGCATTAAACCAGGCAAGAAAAAAATCGAAGCAGTAGATAAATTTCCCAGACCTACAGATCAACATAAAGTCAGACAGTTTTTAGGTTTGGCCAGTTTTTTCAGAAAGTTTATTAAAGGATTTTCAATAATTGCAAAACCATTGACGCAACTTCTAAAAAAGGATGTCAAATGGACATGGGGTGACGTAGAAGAATTTGCATTTTTGACATTAAAGGAAGAACTGGTCAAACGCCCTATACTTTCATTTTATAATCCGGAGTATGAAACTCAATTACATACAGATGCATCTAAAATCGGTGTTGCCGGAATAATATTGCAAAGACCAAATAAAGAATTCCCATTCAGTGCGGTAGCATTTTATAGTAGACAAACTTCTCCCGAAGAGTCTAAACTTACCTCTTATGATTTGGAAACATTGGCGGTCGTGGTTTCGCTGCAGCGGTTCAGAATATACCTGTTAGGAATCTCGTTTACTATAGTTACAGATTGCAACTCTCTTCGTGCCACTTTTGAGAAAAGAGACACAATACCTAGAGTTGCACGATGGTGGAATGTTATCCAAAAATTTGATTTTAATATTATATATAAACCTGGCACAGCTATGACACACGTAGATGCGCTGAGCCGTAATCCTATCCCATCAGACCCAGTAGAATTACACGTAGGACATATCGATACTGATTGGGTGGCTACGGTACAACAGAACGATCCCGAACTTCAACGTATTGTTTCGATTTTAAATGATATTAAAAACGATAATGTCATAGAGATCAAAAATAATTTTGTAGTTAAAAGGGGACTATTATATAGGAAGACTGAAGATGGCGATCGTTGGGTTGTCCCGAAAGGTGTCCGATGGCAGGTTTTAAAAACAAACCATGACGAAATCGGGCACTTCGGTTTTGATAAAACTTTAGAGATAATTAAGAATAAATACTGGTTTTCTAAAATGAGAAAGTTTATAAAAAAAATATGTACAATCTTGTCTAGAGTGTGCTCATTCTAAACTACCTTCTGGGAAAAGAGCAGGTAAATTACATCCTATCGAGAAAATAGATAAGCCGTTTCATACGTTACATATAGACCACCTCGGTCCTTTTGTCCGAAGCAGGCGCAGAAATGCTTATCTGTTATTAATTATTGATGCATTTACAAAATTTGTCATACTTGTGCCAGTTAAAAGTACTAAATCTTTACATGCTATTTCCGCAATGAAAAACTACTTTCACACATTCAGTGTGCCAAAACGATTAATCTCTGATCGCGGTACTTCATTTACCTCTAAAAACTTTAAAGATTATTTAAATTCATTAGGTATAAAGCATATTATGAACGCTGTAGCGACGCCGCGGGCTAATGGCCAGGTCGAGCGGTATAACCGAACGGTTTTAGCAGCACTAACGGCTACAAATCATGGTAAGCCTGATAACTTATGGGACAAATGTGTATCTGAGGTTCAATGGGGACTTAATAATACACAGAATAAGGGTACGGGGAAAAGCCCCGCTCAGGCATTGTTTGGTCTTGACTTGGTAGGGACTGCAGGCTCATTGTTACAACTTAGTGTCGCAGATAATATCAATAATATTGATACTCCTATAGAGCAAATTAGAAAAGAGATGACAGACCAAATAAAAGATAATCAAAATAAGCAAAAGCAACGGTTTGATAAAGTTAGAAAGGAAGTAGCGTACAAAATAGGTGACTTAGTTAGAATAGAAAGAGAGATTCCATCAACTGGTAACAGTAGAAAACTTATCCCAAAACTCAGAGGCCCATATCGTATAAAAGAAACTCTGGATAATGATCGATATGTTATTGAAGATACGCCATTATGCCAGGAAGGGCAACAGAAATTTTAGTGGTATTTTTTCTGTAGACAAAATTCATCCTTGGATGGTGTTTAATAGAGCAGACACAGAGTCTGAAACATCAGACAATGATGAGACTGATGAGTCAGTAGTGAGTTAAGAAAGATGTTAAGGATATGTCTGAGGCCTTAATATCTTAGTGATTATTAAGATTAACTATGTTAAATGGTATAAGCGGCGTGACTGAGAATATGTCTGAGGTCTCAGTTACGGCAAATGTTAAGGATGTGTATGAGACCTTAAAATTCTAGCGTTAAGACTAGCTAATAATTGGTCTGACTGAGAATATGTCCGAGGTCTCAGTTAGGACAGATATTAAGGACATGTATGGGGCTTTAATATCTTAACGTTTAAGTTAACTAACAAATGGCCTTACTGAGAATAAGTCCGAGGTCTCAGTTAGGACAGATATTGAGGATATGTATGAGGCCTTAATATCTTATCATATTATAATAATCATACTAACATTATGCAATTGTGAAAATTTAACAATTAAGATTAGTTTCCCAACAATACATTATGATTTTACGAGTATTTAGGTACTTTATATATTTGTTTAATTTATGTTATAATTTACTTCTTTGAATATTGTATTATAATGAATCTTGTATTGGGACGGGAAATTTGTCAGGAAAGGCCGACTGTTAGAATCCTTTCTTAAATTACACACTAATATTGTTTAAATATTATTATTGATTTAATCTATTGTTATTTTAATTTTAGAAACTATTAATGTTATAAGATTTAATTATATTATCATTGAGCTGTGCGCGCACTACTTCCGGCTGACAACGGCCGTTAATTACTGGTTCGGGTTTGAATAAACAGCAAGGGGAGAGGGAGAGTAGCGCGCGCACAGCAGGAGCAGACAGTTGAGGTTTAACGCTCGAACTGTACAGATGTTAAGAAAAGTGATTGTGAGTGATATTTGATATCTGCAAATAAATAAATTTATAAGTACAAAGTGTTCTCATTTTCTGAGCTCTTAAACTAATAACAAAGAGACAAATAGTGTTCCTTAAGTAATGTTTTAAACGTTGAGAGCGTCTGAGCCCGTTTAACTGATTCTAGTAGCGTATTCCACAAGCGTGCAGCTTGTATTGTAAACAATTAATTTATCTCAAAACCTAGTGGAATGCACAGGGATTGAAAGTTTCAAATTTTCCGATGATCTCAAGCATCTATTGTGATTATTTTTTCTTACATTTAACTTCATGGTGGGTATTAGGAGACATAAAATTAAAAAAGTCAATGGAGCCTACCCGTCAGTGTGCCTTTAGAGACATGTTAGTATTCTGAGACCCACCGGTGGGTCAGCTTTATGAACCTTGACAAAGAAGTAGTCATTAGTGGGTCTTTGAAGATAATAAAATCTCAGTGGACCCACTAGTAGGCCTTTGGAGACATATCAGTATTCTGAGACCCACCGGTGGGTCTGCTTAGTGGGTCCTTGAAGCCGAAGCGGTACAACGAACCTATTTTCATTAT
This sequence comes from Parascotia fuliginaria, assembly GCA_963082885.1. Taxonomy (NCBI): domain Eukaryota; kingdom Metazoa; phylum Arthropoda; class Insecta; order Lepidoptera; family Erebidae; genus Parascotia; species Parascotia fuliginaria. The sequence goes on from OY720170.1 coordinate 10,390,319, forward strand.
TTTCAAATATCGGTAACAAACTGGTGTAGTGTGCAGAAAAATTGATTGACCCAAAAACGTGATTTTACCGCCGCTTAACATCAAACTGGGATTAATAAAAAACTTTGTCTAAGCACTTGACAACGATGGACAAGCTTTTAAGTGTTTAAAAACCTTTTTCCCTAGTTCGTCTGATGCAAATCCAAAGAAGGAATCTTTGGGTCCCAATTAAGAAAGATATTATAGGATAAAAATTTTGATGGTTACTTATATATTTTCTAAGTCGAAAATGATGTTTGGTATTAATTTGAAGCAATAGTGGAATTTTCTTGAAAACAATAAATCTAAAAATATGCAGTAATTATTTCTAATTTATTGAGAAATTACCAAAGTATGGGAGTGATATGTCGTTAAAATTCATTTTTTACATTCTCATGTGTCTTTATTTTCCTAATACTCGTTGAAGCGTGAGTGCTAAGCATGGCGAACGTTTTTACCAGGATTGAGGAAAGACACCAACGATTTTAGGATAAAACTATGTTAGCGTATTACTGCTGGTCTCTTATTAAGAGAAACTGATACTAATCAGTATGAAAAAAGCAGTAACACGACTCATTTTTTCTTGTATTTGAGATAAATGTATAAAAATTACAAAAATAAACATAATCAATATTTACGAAATTGGATGCCCAATTTTTTACAACTTCAGTTTTTAAGTAAGGGCTTATAACTCTACTGATACATATTAGTTTCATCTCTGGGTAAAAACCTTGTAAAGTAGTGCAATTATCTAATAAGCTTTTCGCGTCGCAGTTTCATCCGCGTCTTTGCTTACATAGCCTATAATCTTCTTCAAGAACTCTGCTATCTTATGCAAAAATAATTCCAGAGATTAGCGCGTTTAAAGAAACAAACAAACAGACAAAAAAATTTTCGATTTATATAATACGAAAAGTATAGATGTGCTATGTCAACGGTGAGACGCACGTACATTATCTCGTGCAGATTCAGCACCTTGACCTTTGGTATCTTTTAACTATATAAATTCGTATCGGTTTCACGATTTTCTCTACTCTACATCCCTATTGTCTTGGCAAGTAGCAAGTGTTTAAACTAAATAATTATTAGTATTAGATCCACGCTGGTTTCAGCATGAATGGGTCGGATCGACCGGGGAAGTACTACCCTCTCATAGAAGATCGACGTAAGAGTAATGGTATTCGTACTATTGCGTTTCGCTCGGTGAGTGAGAGTGCCGGAGGCCCAACTGATGCAAAGATGGCAATCCTCGCAGCATGTGTGGGACCAGCTGAGTATCCGCGGAGTCATTGTGTGGGTGGTGTGGGTCGACCCGCCGGCCAGGGAGACCTGTAGAAACGGTGGTGCCTCTGGCCGCCCGCGGCATAGTACAGGGGCCCAACTAGGCCTAACCACCCTAGGAGGCTGCCCCACCAGGTCGCGCATAATCCCGGAGTGGTTCGTCGTGCCGGTTGGTGACCGGATGGTGGGACCCGGCGACCATTTCCGAGAGGGTACGGGGGCCCTTCCGTCCGTTAAATGACGAAGCAATACTCGGCACCTTGTCTAGCCTTGCTGCGAGGGCAGTCATCTTTTCCACGCCCTTCCCTTCACCCTCCAACATGGCAGCACGCAAAAAAGAAGCAGGTCTAACAGCGGCATCTTCCTCCCCCACCAACCCGCTATTTGAGGTGGAGTTCACTAACATCCGTGGACTCCATTCAAACCTCAACGCCGTCCACCAACACCTCGACACGGCACGGCCGGCTTTACTTTTCCTAACGGAGACACAAATACGCCGCCCTGACGACACGGCATACCTGCACTAACCCGGCTATAGTCGGTTATGTGCTCGAGGAGCGCTTTCGCGCTAAGGCCGGAGTATGCGCATTCGTCAGGGCGGATGTTTGCGTTCGCCGTCTGCGCTGCCTAGAGGACCCATCCTACCCCATCCTTTGGCTTCACGTTGATCTTGGTTCTCTGAGCCGGGTCTACGCGTGCCTTTACCGTTCCCACTCCGGCGATTTGGAGACAACTCGACTCTTTGACCATCTGAGTCAGGCGGCAGACTTAGCGCAGGAGCGGTTTCCGAACGCGGAATTGGTGTTTCTGGGAGACTTTAACGCCCACCACGAGACCTGGTTGGGTTCTCTCAGAACAGACCAAGCGGGACGAGCCGCCCATGCATTCGCTCTCACGCATGACCTGACGCAACTGGTAATCCATCCCACCAGGATACCAGATATTCCAGGTCAAGCGCCCTCTTTGCTAGACCTACTGCTAACGAGTCACCCAGACCAATACAGTGTTTCGGTCCACGCCCCACTGGGTAATTCCGACCACTGTTTGGTCTGCGCCTCAGTGCCTCTTGTTGCTCCCCCACGACGTTCGGAGGTAAAGCGACGACTATGGCACTACTCGTCAGCAGACTGGGACGGTATGCGAGATTACTTTGCTTCCGTCCCATGGGCATTACGCTGCTTTAAAGACAGGGATCCGTCGCAAAGTGCTACTGCTGTCGCTGGTGAGATCTTGTTAGGTATGGAATATTACATTCCATCCTCAGATGTCACCAGTGCCGGCAAAACGCGTCCCTGGTTCAACCGTGAGTGCGCCGACACTGTTAAACAAAAAGAATCGGCGTACCGCGCTTGGATCAGGGCCCGAGCACGGCGCGACCCTAGCTTGGATCGCCTAAAAGCAGCGTACAACAAAGCCACTAGGGAATGCAAGAGGGCTTACATCAGAGCGGATGCCCAGCGCATTGCACGGATTGGGCAAGAACTCATTTCGCATCCTACGGGTAGCCGTAGCTACTGGCGACTAGCCAAGGCCGTGCAATCCAACTTCTGCAAGCCTTCGCTGCCCCCCTTGAAATGTCCTGATGGATCGCTGGCCCACGAGCCGCAAGAGAAAGCAAACTTGCTTGTAGAACTCTTTGCGGCTAACTCCCGAATCGACGACCGTGGCTTGCACCCGCCGACTATATCTGGCTGCGACTCCGTTATGCCTAATATTCGTATTAGGCATCGTGATGTCCGTGCGGAACTAAGGTCGCTCGATGTTCGGAAAGCCAGCGGACCGGATGGTATTCCAGCGGTGGTTCTTAAGAAATGCGCAGCGGAGTTGTCTCCTGCATTGACGCGCCTATTCCGCCTATCTTATTCCTCGGGAATTGTGCCGGAGGCTTGGAGAGAGGCGAATGTTAAACCCATTCCCAAAAAAGGGGATGGGTCCGAGCCAGGCAACTATCGACCCATAGCTGTCACCTCAGTTCTCTGCAAGGTGCTTGAGCGGATAATAAACTCCCAACTAGTCCGCTACCTAGAGGGTCACTCGTTAATTAGTGACCGACAATATGGCTTTAGGTCAAAACGGTCTACGGGTGACCTTCTAGCGTATATCACGCACCAATGGGGTGAAGCTATGGACAGGCATGGCGAGTCCTTGGCCATCGGCCTTGACATAACCAAAGCCATCGATAGAGTCTGGCACCGTTCGCTTCTGTCCAAGCTTTCAGCATATGGTCTGCCACCCCAGCTGTGCAACTGGATTGCCGCATTCCTGTGTGAGCGCCGCATTAGAGTCCTTTGTGACGGATCGGCCTCCAATTATTTGCAGGTCAACGCTGGTGTGCCTCAGGGGTCCGTCCTGTCACCCACTCTGTATCTTCTGCATGTCAATGACATGTTGTCCCTTGGCAACATTCATTGCTATGCAGATGATAGTACAGTGCATGGGCGATATCTCGGACATCCTGCGGCTAAACAGACTGACATCGAGGCAAAACGCCTAGAACTTGTCGCTGAGCTCGACCAAGTATTATACCGCATTTCTAAATGGGGTTGTGAGAATTTGGTCGAGTTCAATGCCAAGAAAACACAGGTATGCGCGTTCTCTGCAAAAAAAATCTCCGTTCCTTCCCCTTCCCTCTCTTTAGAACACAGCGTTACCACTACAGGATAGCCTAAGTATCCTGGGTATGGACATCAGCCGAGATCTCAACCCCAAGAACTACATCGAGTGCGTCATTAAAACCGCCTCCTGTAAACTCGGTGTCCTGAACAGGGTGAGGCGGTACTTCACGCCCGAGCAGCTCTGTCTTCTTTATAAGACACAGGTTCGTTCCTGCGTGGATTACTGCTCTCATCTTTGGGATGGCTCCGCACAGTACTTACTGGATGCACTCGATAGGTTGCAGCGGCGAGCAGTCCGTATCATCGGAAGCCCGGAGGCTACTAAGACCCTTGAGCCTTTACAGCTGCGAAGAGACATCGCCTCAATGGCCGTCTTCTATCGCCTTTACCATGGAGTGTGTTCTGAAGAGCTCTTTGAATTAATCCCACCCTCTCCCTTTTTATCCAGAACAACACGTGTGGGACTAAAGTGCCACCCTTTCACAGTGGAATCTAAAGGATCTCGAACCAAACGGTTCAGCACTTCATACTTTTGTCGCTCAATTAAAGCCTGGAACTCTTTGCCAGCGCATGTGTTCCCATCTAATTTTGATCCTGGGTCTTTTAAGCGGGGCGTGAAAAAGCATCTCACAAAGCCGCCATAGTGGAGGCCACCATACCAGTAGTTTGGCTTTTGGAATGGTGTCCGCCACTTCTGGATTCCACTTACTGCTTACCATCAGGCAAAGTGGAGTCACTTTGGTAGGCTAATATAAAAAAAATATAAAAAAAAAATAATAATTATAATCAATGTATTAAGAAATATTTCAAAACACTGAAAACTTTTCTAGTGATTAGTATCTACGTAATTACTTTTTAACCGACTTTAAAAAAGGAGGAGGTTTCACAATTCGACCGTATAATATATTTTTTATTTTATACAATAGTCGGTAAATTTTATATAAGGTTGCACCTAATATTAAGAGCTAGTAGTATCTGTCCTAACTCTTAGTTATGAATATACTAAGCAGAGAAGTGGAACCTAAGTATATAATTATATAACTGCGTGTTTCAAGTTGCGTTTCAAGATTTTATGTTATTAGATATAAGTAATCATTATACGAGATACTCGTGATCAGCTTTCTAAGCGTATACTGTATACCTACATTTTATTAAAAAATATTCTATATATTATTATATATTATAATATATATTATTTAAAATTATTATTCTCTTTATTCACATTATTTCATATTATTTACATTTTTAAATAGGTATATAAAACAACAAAAATACACATTTAAAAATATAAAAACAGATTACCACCGGCAACGAGACTAGAGTCCAAGTCACCGGCGGTTAGGGTTCCAGAGAGAGGAACCTCCTAACAATACGTGCCGTGTCGAGCAATACTGCCTTCTGGATCTGGCCCTTGACCCATCCACCTAATGCGAGCCTCTTTAGGTGTTGATCGAGGCTCTTAAACCATTTACGGAGATGACTATCGGCACAATGACAGCAGAATCCACATCCCACATGTCAACAATCTCATGGCCTAAATCAAGATATTTTATTTGCTTGTCTTTCTCAGCCTTCATGAGATTCTCGTCATGAGGAACGGTAATATCAACTATCATTGCAAGGCGTTCGGATCGATCCACTACCACAATATCAGGCTTGTTAGCTATAATAGTCCTGTCTGTGATAATGGAGCGATCCCAGTACAATGTCGCGCGACCATTCTCGAGAACCGGCTCAGGGTTGTATCTGTAGTACGGTACTTCAATATCCAGAAGATTGTATCGCAGAGCAATTTGCTGGTGGATGATCCTGGCTACTTGGTTATGTCTGTGCAAGTACTCTCCGTTAGCAAGACGCGAACAGCCGGAAACAATATGCCTGAGGGATTCACCAGGGCGATGTCATGCCCGACATATGTCAGTAGTGCCATCCCTCAAGATATATTTCCGGTAGTTGTTCGTCATGATAACTTCGTCAGCAATTGCACAAACAAACCCTTCGGTTTCTCCAAAGAGATCGCCGAAGCGTAGCCAGGCAACGGAGGCAACATAGTCTATATCGGGCCCATGTAAGGTCCGATAGAACCTTCCGTGAAGTTCCTTGCTCTGCCATACCATTCTACGGTCATCCACACTGAGTACGATAGGCCTGCGCCAGTTCTCTTTAGCCAGGGCAAGCGGAGTAAGTCCACTATCCACTGCAACCATATCACGATGCACACCCTCGCCCATCTTGTGAAAATAGTCTCTAAGGTTGCATATCTCGCGATTGTGGAGGGTTTTGGCATTTAGAAATCCCCGGCTCCCACATTTTCGTATGTAAGAAGAGGCATGACCCAACCATTACAGGCGCGCGATGAGTAGAATCAGATAGTTGAATTCCATCAGATTCCACTACCCTGCCTCGCTTTACATGCATGACTGCACACTTCCGTCCACTCCGAAAGCCATGTTGATAGAATTACTGAAGTTTTGAGTTATCTTCATTAACTCTTTCAGCTGGGGTTCAGTTGGTGCAAATAATTTAAGATCATCCATGTATAGCAGATGGGATATTATCTGACCACCTCTACGCAGCCTATAACCTAACCCTGAACTCTCCAGCATTGAGCTAAGAGGGTTCAGGACCAAGCAAAACCATAAGGGACTCAGACTGTCACCCTGGAAGATACCCCGCCTAATCCATAGTGGTTCGCTAATGCCTGGGGTTTGTCGACACTCTGGATAGGTAAGGACCGTTCTCCATTGCCGCATGCATGTCTCCAAGAAGGTGCGTATTGTAGGGTCTACTTTATATAACTCCAGCACCCTCAAGAGCCATGAGTGCGGCACGGAATCGAATGCCTTCTTATAAGAAAAAAAAAAATTAAAAAAAAAAATTAATTAAATTATTATTATTATTATGATACCAGTGTCGATCTACTACTGTACAAAAAATAAATAAATGAAAACTAAAACCCGGTACTTTCATTTTTATATTCAATTTTGAATTCATGTATTATTTTTATTCATTATTTCAACCCAAAGTTGTGCGCAAATAAAAGAAACCCTCTATCCAAACATTAAATGCAATTTTCAAAACAAACAAAAAATAAACTACAATTTTCTGTTTTACGGCTATCGTGGAACATTATTTAATTACATGTCATGCACAATCCACCAGATACGATAGTTATTATAGTGCTTGACAACGTATAATACAATTACTAAGAATTAGTAATTCTTATGTTTCTAGTAAGTAGCAGTGGTTGCTACTTCTTGAATCACAGTACAGTAAAATATTTAGGTCTAGCACAATTTTTCACATTATTCCTACTAATATTACAATGTTTGTGTGTACATAAACATAGAACATTGGTTACTTTTTATCCCGAAAATCGGTCTGGTTCCCGAGGAAGACATAAATACATATTAGGCGCGGACGAAGCCGTCGGGCGCAGCTAGTTACTTATCTATACATATAATAAAAATGTAACCGATCGCTGTCTGTACATGGAAGATATATGAGAAAAAAAAATATTGGGGCCTTTATCAACGCAAATAGAACCCAAAACAATGTTTGTTACAATTTTTGTCTGTTTGTCTGTTTGTCTGTTAGTCTGTTTGTCTGTTTGTCTGTTTTTCTGTTTGTCTGTTTGTCTGTGCGTTTGTTCACGCTAATCTCAGAAACGGCTTATCCGATTTAGATATGGTTTTCACTAATACATTGTGGTAAGCTTCACTTAACATTTAGTGTTTGTTTCATGTCAATCGGTTCATAAATAAAAAAGTTATGCCAATTTAAAGAATCACGTCGAACATTTGTTAATTTACTACGAAATCTGATAGAAACAGAGACTTTAACAGGTTACGGAATTAGCTGATAGCGTTTTTATTTTTCGGATTCCGCTCATTCTAAACAATCTTCCGTTTAGTTTTAAATGAGTCCAGTTTCCAGTGAGCCTATGTTTTGCGATAACAATTAATAAAGCCCAAGGTCAGACACAACTAAAAGTTGTGGGCGTGGATCTAAGTATTAGCTGTTTTTCGCACGGTCAGCTTTATGTGGCTCTATCACGTGTTAGCATTCCTAGCAGCCTGTATGCTTTGATCCCCGATGGCTATACGTCTAATCCATACATCCATACACCCATACATATTATATAAGGCTTTGTCCTGACTGACTGACTGACTAACAGACAACGCACAGCCTAAACTGCTGGTCGTAGCGACTTGAAATTTGGAGGGTGTGTTTGTCTAAATGTCTAGAGGTTGTACTAAAAAAGGGTTTTTTAAAATTTAATTCCTAAGTGTGTGAAAAGGGATGAAATCGATTATATGAATCTTCTTCATTTTTTAACTTACAGTTTTGAAATTTTATTTTGGAATACTTCTATTTAAATAAAAAATATCCTTATAATTTTATTTTAACAGGGGTGGATTTAGAGGGGTGAAATTAGAGATGAAATATTCTATACAAAGATCTTTAGCTTCTGAAGCTAGCGACTCGAAATTTACAGGGAGGGGGAGGAAGGGAAAGGAGGGAGGAAAAGAAGGAACTGATGAGAAGGAGGAAGGGAGGGGAAAGTGAGAGGGAAGTGATGGGGAAGTGAGAGGAAAGTGATGGGAAAGTGAGGGGGAAGTGAAGAGGAAATGCGAGAGAAGTGAAGGGAAAGTCAGGGAGAAGTCAGAGGGAAGTAAGGGGAAAGCCAGGGAGAAGTGAGGGAGAAGTGAGGGGAAAGTGAGGGGAAGTGAGAGGAAAGTGACGGAGAAGTAACGGGGAAGTGAGGGGAAGTGAGGGGGAAGTGAGAGGGAAGTGAGGGGGAGTGAGGGGGAGATAAAAAATAGTATGAAAAACATTATTTAAACAATATTAAAATGTCTATTGGAAAAAACGACATTCACGCGAGCGAAGCCCAAAAGGTCACTCACTCACTTATCACGAAATCTCAGAAACAACAAGTGCTAGGAATCTCAAACTTTGCATTGTCATTCCTATTAGAATATAGGTGCTCACTTAGACGGAATTTTGCGAAATCCATCCCTAAGGGGGTATAAAGGGGTGGCAAAGTTTGTATGAAACTTCTATAGTTTTTATAGTAGGATTACCAAATTACTAGAAAATACTCTTTTTTTAATATTCAGAAACCACCCTTATTAAATGGGCAAATAAGAGTCGCAAGTTTGTGTGAAAGTGGTTTGTCAGTTTTAGCGGTAGCGGGTTTAAACTGGATTCGCCATAGAGACGGATAATACTGATACAATGTACGATTGCCATAAAATCAGGCACGCAATATTCTCATAGAGGCACCCATCTGAATTTTCACGCGAACGAAGTCGCGGGCAACAGCTAGTATTATATAAATATCTGCCTGGGTGACTGATTACAATCAAGAGGGCCATGAATTTCTGGCTAGTTCTTTTCATCGCTTTACTCTGGTAACGAATTAGCTACAGGTAAATAAACTGATTCTTCTAACTATTAAAAATACACAAAGACCCAGTATTTTGACTCAAGCAGATATTTTCTCACAGTCTACGTAGTTACGTCAAAACCACAAAGTGGTATACGGCTATGAATAATAGAACATCAAAGCATAAAGTACTCGGTGATTTCTAAACGAACTAGTCTGCTGACGATAATCCACCGTTTTTTTTATACTAAGATACTATTTCACAAAATATAAGCTTCTATGAGGACTTCGTTAGATTAATATATTACATAATTGAAAAGTTAATTAAGTATTTGTAATCAATAATTACGTCCTCATTACCTCATTTTCTCTAAATTTGTATGTATTTGGCCAGTTCATTATTACCTAACATTTCTCTTTGATACGGGTTGTTGACATATCAAACTCATGAAAAAATTCAGAAATAATATGAAATTGATTGTAGAAATACTGAGAAAATTTTTAACAGATAAGACTGCAAAGGATTGCAAGAGTTTTGTAGGTCAGCTTACTAAAAATATGTAACGAATAAAAATTCTCGCAAATTAAAGCTGTTGATATCACTATACTAATACCTCCTGCATTAATGAAGCTGCAATATAATTAACTACATCTGGAAGTATGATTATCTTGCATAACAAATCTGCGATGAAATTAAATAAATCAATATTACTATAGTTTCTGTCTCGTACCAGCATCAAAGATGCCTATCGAACGCACATTTCAGACTATTTAAATTTAGACTCAACCTGGTGCCTACTATTTGTGTTTGTTAAATGTATATTTGTGAAGACATCTGTAAGTACTTGACACTACAGTACTGCCGTCAGTGTCTTTTTAAAATACAATCTTTAGTTTACCACCTGTAACTTAATACCTACGGTACCTACTATGGTGGTTACATAGCAATTTAGTATATTGATCGTTAGGGTACTAAGAATATCGACTTGCTGCATCTCTGTAACTAGACTATTACGTATATTATGCAGTTCTTAATCTTAGAACCTTGCTCTTTGTTTTAGATACTGATATTTTGTAAGTATACAGTCTTAAACATCATAGTAAGACGTTTATATTTATATAGAAATTGTTGCACAAACAAAACTTAAATTATATTTAATTATATATTAATGTAAATAAATATTTTTTTAATTTTAGATTGTTCAAAGGACAGCTTTGAGCCGGAGAGTTAGCCCCGGGTAAAACTCGCCTTTTATTCCAATTGTAATTTAAAGCCCCGGGCGAGGTAGGCAAGTGCGAACAACAAGCCAAATTAAAACTTTATTCTATTCATCAACGCAAAGAAGGGCGTTCCTGCCTCTCGAACTAATCTGTGTATCTATTACTAAAATTTATCAGTCAACTCATAGAACAAACCTCAATAATCTCATTCATAGTGGCATCCAAGCAAACAGACCACCTGATGGTACGTGGTAACTGTCGCTCATAAACGATTCGGAGTCGCTGGCATTGATCCTGCTAATGCCAGAAACTCTGCGAAGCCGCTGCCTATCGTGAAGGGAGAGAAAGAGTAGGTAAAGATATAGAAATAGATTACTCTCACTCACCGAACGAAACGCAGTAGCAAGAATACTACTATCTACTCTTACATCGATCTTTTATGAGAGGGTAGTACTTCGTCGATCCGGCATTCATGCTGAAATCAGCCAGGATCTACAACCGTAAATCCCAAGATCTACTACCGTAAATGCCAAGTTCCAATATCGTAAGTTTGTGTAACTATTATTATAAATAATTATTATTAAAAATAGAGATAGTATAATAGCTATAGCGTTAAAAAGCCTACGAGCCCATTTGACCCTAAAGATTTGAAAAATTGGTAGATAAATGTCCTTTTCAGTGACATATATTGTGTTTAAATAATACATTAACAATTCGTCATTAGCTAGACTTTAATAATACAATAATTAATAACGAAAAGAATCCACTAAATTAAACAAACTGGGATTGAATCGAACAGATACTGTATAAATATTACGTGACCAATATTGAAACATTTATGGGTCACACAAAGTTTTATCCACTAAATACAAAAGAGAACGAGAAGATTTTTATTATTAAATTTAAAATTAGAAATTGTCTTTTATCATTATATTCTATCATTTCATTACAAAATTGTTTTTCAGCTACAAGGAGGTCTCTATTGAACATAAACACAGATCACCTATCCCGCTTTGGTGGGTCATTTGTGAACATGGGTCGTCCCAATACTGACCAATTAGAAGCAATATTATTTTTATATTTTGTTAGTTGAGATAAAAATGAAGCGGGAGCAACCAGGGGTGGGTTATTTGATTAAAATTATTATTTTGATGTAATTAATGTTATAAGAAACAAAGTGAAAAAAAAATGTTTCGTTTATGAAGTATGATTGTGCCATATTCTATTTATAAATTTCATATCTGCTGTATTGATAATAATCGTCATGCGGTATATTAATAGCACTAAACAAGTTGAATTGACATGGGGCATGATAATAAAGACTTGTCTGGAAATTATAAATTGCCATTTATTGACACTACATCGACAGCTAATCGAACATCGATACAACTTCACGTCAGAATAAGTGGTCACATACCTATATATCAGTGTGTGTGAGACTTGCTAGTATTATAGTTATATTACTTGAACCTTTACAGATCGATTTGCTCACTAAAATTAAGGTGAACTATTAAACTTAACCAGGGCTATAGCAATATTGAGCCAGCATTAACCTTCCCCATCAGAATATTATAGCGCCTGTCATGGATTCTAAAAATTTTGAGCTTACGCTGTCATCACAAAAAAATACTAAAGTTATTCTGATAACTTTAGCAGTTCTGAGTTATCTGTTACCAGGACACGGTCGGTCGTCAGTTCACCTAGTAATTTATTGCAAGCCATTTATGGCTTGATGGATTTTAACGTATGAGGTGTCATTGGATTTGTATTGATTGTGGGAGTGACATAGGGTGTATAAAACTTCTTTCTTCTCACTTTGTTTTAGGCAGACGTGCTTTTTCTTTTTTTTTTAATAATCTAAATTGCTAGTTGGTTGCTAGTTGCTTTATATTTCTATTATTTCTAGTCTACAGCACGTCACACAGCACATAGTTTAGTAGGTTTAGACTATTATCAGCTAAATATAAGACTAGTAACAGTGCCTAAAACTATCACAATGAAATCTGGGTTTCGTTCTTAAAAAGCAATACTTATCAAGAATCAATCATGTTCAACAATCTTTGCAGTATCAATCAATATCATTTGTGGAATAGTACTAGTTAGATGGCGATATGCTCGAGACTAAACAACAAAGCACTTACACAAAGCTTAACATAAAGACTAAATACTAAGCTCTCTTGCACCCTTCGCAAAAATTACGATAATTTCATTTCTAAAACAATGACAGACGAGTATTACGTGCTTTTTTTTGACGACATTGTTTTAAATTGGCTTTCAGAAGTAATAATTGAACTAACAACGTATACCAAAGATCAAAAGAAATTAAAACACTGAATCTTTAGAATTTGTGGTGAATTCTAAGCACTTTTGGTACCAAATATAATGAAACACATTGATATCACAAGTTGACTTTGAATGAGACTTTTCCGCGTCTACACACGAAAATTACATTACTTAACAAAGAACGCTTCATTATTTCAAAAATATTTTATAGTTCAAAGTTGCTGATTTTTAACCGACTTCAAAAAAGAGGAGGTTATCAATTCGGGTCGTATGTTTTTTTTTTTTTTTTTTTTTTTGTATGTTTGTTACCTCATATCTCGGTCATTTATGAACCGATTTGAAAAATTTTTTTTTTATTTGATAGGGTATACTCTGAAATTGGTCCCATTTTTTTATTATAAGAAATGGTTCAGTGGTTGTATGTTTGTTACAACAGAACTCGGTCATTTATAAATCAATTTTGAAAATTCTTCTTTTATTTGAAAGGGTATACTCTGAAATGGGGTCCCATGTTTTTTTTATAAAGAATGGTTTAGTAGTTTAGCTTCAATTTTATATTTTGTAACAAAACGTATGCCAGAAGTGAAGATGTGTAAAGCAACACGTCGATTTCTTTTGCGACGAATTTTCTGACATTGACATGTCCATGCTACAAGTGCGAAGTGATTTTTTTTCATTTTTTGTTAGAAACGAAGTGGCCCTGGATGAGTAACCATTTGTGTTGTTTCATTTTCAGCGTCTTCATTGTTTAGAAGCAGTAGACTATGGTCATCACTATAATTAGGTAGTCGTTAAGCCAAGTTGGAGGTCTTATGGTCGTGAGAAATTACAACAGCAATGGGCGCCCTTAAACCTGCTTTTACAGCACCACTGTTTATTTTTTGCATATCTATTAAGCGATTGCTCGGTCAGTTAAATTATGATTTTTGATGATTCTTTATTGTTGGTAGATCATCCATTTTTTGTTTTGATTTGTGGTTTCTGGGATTCAGGGTTTAGCGATCGAGAAAGTGTTGACAAGGACTATATATATCTATTTACAATCTTACCTCTCGTGTCTACTTTCTTTCAAACGGCGCGGCGCTGTCTCATTTGCGCAGCACGTTTAGTAGGTCTACCCATATTGAATATATTTATACACAATTAATTCCCACTAAAATGCTAAAAATAAAATAATTTTTAGAAAAAAAATAAAAACCGACTTCAAACAACACCTACATGTTCAATCCTTAACTAAAAAGTAGAAAATAATATTTTAATTACTTCATAGCAAAGAACATTAAAGGGGACTCAACGCAATCCTTGATACCTATAATACTTTACTATTTATAATTTTTAATTAGTTATTTTGGAGTCGGTGCCACCCAAGAAGGATCATAATGGCCTTTATAAAAATAACCTACCTACTAGCAAAAAAAACCTTCTTGATTAATCTATTTAATGAATGAATGAATAATATACATTTAATACAAGAAATCGAACGGAATCAGATAAGTGCGCCTCAAATTTTTTATGTATATCTGAACACAACTATCAATGACGTCTGCCTTCACGAGTATGACCGCGTTCGGGTAGTGCACTCAGGCATATCCCCCTCGCGTGCCATTACCGCCCCGTGCATTTCAAAAGTTTGCTGCAAAGGCAGAATTAAAGATCCTTCTTGGCTGGCACCGACTCCAAAATAACTAATTAAAAATTATAAATAGTAAAGTATTATAGGTATCAAGGATTGCGTTGAGTCCCCTTTAATGTTCTTTGCTATGAAATAATTAAAATATTATTTTCTACTTTTTAGTTAAGGATTGAACATGTAGGTGTTGTTTGAAGTCGGTTTTTATTTTTTTTCTAAAAATTATTTTATTGCTCCTCGTCTGTGCAGTATTTTGTGTAGCCGTGTACACAATTAATTTAATTTTCCATGCTATACATGCGTTTAATTACACATGATATTTTGACCGTTTTAAAAGCATATAATTATTTGACTTGTAATGTATCTCTCTTGTATCTTTTTATCTCTCTCTATGACTTTAAACAATTAAAACTCTTTTACGTTAACAAATCAAAGTAGTTCTGTTCTTTTATGTTGTACTGTGAGATCTATAACATATTTGTAAGTTGGTGTATATACAGTTAAGTGTAAAATCGCTTCGAAAATAAGCCATTATTTCTCATAAAATGTAAAGGATAAAAATGGTTATTGTGGGTTATCCCTTAGAGATAGTCATATACTATCGAGGACTCTTTTGTAGACCTTTTTAAGGTGTACAATACTGTAGTGCATTATTTTGATATATCTTGTAGGGTTCAGCCAGCGTTGCAATGTAAGCGCAAAAAATTTGTTTATTTACGACATCACATTAAAAACATCTAAATTTATCAATGTTTCTCTACTATATTATGCATGTTATATACATATAAGTCTTTCTCTTGAATCACCTTATCTATTAAAAAAAACCCGCATCAAAATCCGTTGCATAGTTTTAAAGATCTAAGCATACATAGGGACAGACAGCGGGAACCGACATTGTTTTATACTATGTAGTGATGACATGGTAGTAGTAAGTATCTTAAACTCTCTAAATCACCGCGCAATTTTCTTAGTTTTCTTGCATAAAAACCTTCTCCTGAGAATAACAAACACAACAAAAAAGAATTAACGAAATTGATCTAGCCGTTAACGCGTGATGCCATGACCAAGGGAAATAGGGATTCATTTTTATATAAATAGATTATTACTAGGTTAAAATTGCGATTAAACTTTCGACAAAGTGTACTCAGTTGTGTCGACGCCGACTTGTGACCAATGTCTTGAGTGTGTCTTTCCATTCAATAAAATCAAAATTTAAATTTCTTTCACAGTTTAAAATCACTAGAATCGCTCACGGTTATCCAAGAAAGATTGAAAGCGCTTTGAGAGTGGACCGTTACACAAAGCCACGTCTATCCGTTGGATGGTGCGGAGTAGAGTGGAGAAGAAAGACGACCTCACCACCATGTGGGAATAACGCTAGAAAGAAGGAGAGAGAGAGAGAGAGAGATTGAAAGAGCTTTGACAGGTGGCTGGACCTAACGCCTCAGTGCTGCCACCTTGAAGGTGCCATTTTAGGAAACCTTCATTAAGCTGTATAAAAATATATACTAATGGTAGCACAAAAGCCTAGTCATTCATCGGACGACAACAAAGTAAAGTAAACAAAAATAAATCGCAAGTTTACGTATCACCAATTTATAACTTCGTACATTTAAATTGGTCATACGTAAGCTTGCGCTTCATTTTTGTTTATTTTACTAAGTGTACAGTAATGTACCACAAAAAGTAACAAATAAAAATAAATAGCAAGCTTTTAAAAATGCTACAATGTATAAAGTTAAATGAAAAAATAGTTAATTTAGAAGACATTAACCAAACAAAAAGCCAAAAATCTGGCAAATTGCTTTGGTAAAGGCTTATGTTTAGCAGTAGGCTGATGGTATACAAAACATTGATTTAGTAAACGAAGTGTGTGCAAGAGAGTAACTCTATCTTTTTTCATCATTTATCATCATCATTAATAAAAGATGTCCACTGTTGAAAAATTATAGGATTTGGCTGATACTGTATCCTAATTTCTATTTCTTTTAGTCGTCTTTGCACCAACCACAAGTTGACTTTAGGTTATATTGTGCCTAGAACACAAAGTGACACCTAACTAATTACACTATTTACGTAAAACAATGTTGCTTTTTACACATTTCATTCCCACTCGAAGCAAATTTGCGTAACCACACAAACATTTACTTTGAAAGCCTATGTGTACCTACTTTATGTACGTTAATTGTATATTTGTAATTTACTGCGATACATTGTTCATTTCATCTCCATACTAGTTTCAACTTACAACGGGATAAATCGAATATCTTCTGTAAACGCTTGCTATTATGCGGAATGATTGACGTTGCAGTGAATTTCCGTAGCAGTTTTGGAATTAGATACCTAAACTTTAGACACTGCTATTTGTCGGTTTTAGTTTACTCTTTGTTAGCTAGCTTTGTTAGTGTATGGGTACTAAAGTATCTCTTAGTATCCTGCACTATTTGCTCGAAGTTATTGAATCAGGATAACTCATCATTATAAGTTTTATCAAAGTTATACGTAATAATTTCACAGTGTATTAGGTATTAGATATTTATATTATAGAACGTTTCATTTCAAACCTAACTGTTTTATGAAAATTTGTTTTCATTATCTTTTTGAAACGGCACAATAGACACAATTTTTTGTGAAATAAGACACAAAGCAGGAGTATTTATATTGCTCAGCAGTATAATGATCAAAGATTGCATCAGGTATTAACTGATCGATTTTAGTCTTTGCTAATCAGCAATGATAATCTCCAAATACGCTATTAGATTTTATTTTTATTATTCCCTTCGTAAATGACTCTATTCAGTGTTTTGGTAAGTCAGGTAAGTTATTAGCCAAATCTAGCGGTAAAGATAATTTATCCGCCGTAGAAATAGAGCGTTGTACTAATAATGCATTTAAAAAATCAACATCTAGTAAGGAGAATTTTAAAAAAATATACCTATAAAATAACATACCTAGATACTAACACGTAATTTTTGAACCCAGTTAGGATTCCAAACAACCATTAACTTGGTAGTTTGGAATCCTAACTGGGTTTAAAAATTACGTGTATAAATAAATCCTTGTAATACATATTTCTACTTGCCTAACTTCATGAGAATTAAGCTTAACCAATATCCAATTATCCATCAAGCTTAGAGTGAGAATGCTGCAATGCTATGTACGCATTAGCTGGATATAGAGGGTTTCTAATGTGCGAGTTCTCCAGCGCATAGGCAAGAAACGCGAAATCTTGCAAACCATCAAGAGAATAAAAGTCGCCTACCTGGGTCATGTCTTGCGACACAATAAGTACGAGCTTCTCCAACTAATAATGATGGGCAAAATCTAGGAAAAACGTTGCGCTGGACGCAGAAAAAAATCGTGGTTGCGAAACATCCGAGATTGGACCAGTATTGCAAGCGTAGAAGAACTATTTCGTTTGGCACAAGACAAAAAAAAATCGTTGAGCTGACGGACAACCTCCAGTAACGGAGAGGCACCAGAAAACGAAGAAGAGCTTTACCGGTAATTTGAGTATTGTAGTTATTAATTAGGTAGGTACTAGGTTTATATTCTCACAAATATAATCTAAGCCGGAAAATTTAACAACTAGGTAGGTATGTATACACTATATTTTGAACCAATTTTGTTAAAACAACTTTATCGTAAAATTTAATTATTTACACAAATGTAAAGCAGTAGACCATAATTACATTTGTTTGCATCACATTAACGTACTTCTTATTATCTTACACATTGTATGCATGATATTATATTATACTAGCGGACCCGACAGACGTTGTCCTGTCTTAATTATTATCTAATTTTTCGCAGAACCTTTTCCTGACAATAACAAACACAACAAAAAAAGAATTAACGGAATCGGTCCAGTCGTTCACGCGTGATGCCGTGACCAAGGGAAATAAGGATTTATTTTTATATAAATAGATATTTCTAATCTCCTATTCTACAAACCCTCTTTCACCTACCTACAGATATCCCCCGTAAAGTTTTCACTACTTTCCCCTATTCCCCTCTCCCTTCTTCCCCACTCCTCCCATTCCGCTTCTTCCCTCCCTACCCTCTCCCCCTACCTCCCCTCTCCTTTCCCCGTCATTTCACTCTCCCTTTCTCTGGCTTCTCCCTCATTTCCCCCTTGCTTACCCCTCACTTACATCTGCCTTCCCCTACCTTGCCCCATACTTCCCACTCACTTCCTTCTCATCTTCCTCTCATTTTCCCCTCACTACCCCCTCACTTCCTACGCACTTCTCCTCACTTCTTCCCAACCCCTCACTTCTCTTTCACCCCCCCCCCCCCTTCCCCCTCTTTTCAATTTTCAAGTCGCTAACTTCAAAATAATATTTCATCCCTAATTCCGTCACTCTAAATCCACCACAATAAAAAAAAAATTAGAAGTATTCCAAACAAAATTTCAAAACTATGAAGAAGTTTCATACAATCGTTTTCACCCCTTTTCAGACCACCCTTAACATTTAGGGGGATGAAAACTAGATGTTGTTCGATTCTCAACCCTAGCCGATATGCATACAAAATTTCACGAAAGTCAGTCGAGCCGTTTCGGAGGAGTTCAATAACGTACACCGTGACACGAGAATTTTATATATTAGATTAATATTGAAATATGGCTAAGGAATATTATTCCTTCAGTATAATAATAACGTTAAATAAATAAAAAATATAGTAAAGATATATTTTACGAACAAGAATTATTGGTGTATACTCAACACACAATAGAGCGGTCGTAATACAATGTCGTGGCCGCCGGCGGCACTCGCGGGGCTGCAGGCGCCCTTTCCGTTTTATCAATAGTTTATGTTTTGGCTCCAGGCTACCTCGCCTCTAAGGGGCTTGGCACACCAACAAAATTTTTGTCAAGCATGTACAAAAACATTATCATTTTGCATCCGTATAATAAATAATTTAAATCGATCATTATTAGGCAGTTAAGGCAACCGCTTCGTAAGCACAAGGTAGTGAGTTCGAATTCGAGCAAGTACCAATGTAATTTTTTAAATCATGTTATGTACTTTCTACGTTTGTCTTGGATATTTCTGACTGACGGTGAAGGAAAACATCGTGAAGAAATCTGGACTTAATAAGTCTGAAATTGCCAATCCGCCTTGGGCAAACGTGGTGATTAATGCTCATGCCTTCTATAAATGAAAAGAGGCGTTTGCCCTGCAGTTGGACAGTAAACAGGCTGGTATTATTATCATATATTAAATGATCATTATTAAACTCTTTAGCAAAGTAAGCTTGCTAGTATTTAGGTGTGTCCGAACGTTTTAATGAAAATAGTTCAAAGTTTCATGATATCTGAGCAGACTATTATTAGTACTCTGTAGCTTTTATGCAATGCTCGAACGAGACGTGGAAAACACTCATACGAGGAGAAAATTAACATTACCTTGAATATTAAATTCTGCAGAACATAATATACTCGTAGCTGCTGAATAATAGTAGTGCAAACACTAATGAATTAAATGCATTGTTCATAAAGCCGGGACACAATGCGTCGCCATTATATGTGTAGTCATCTACCATTTTTTCCTACAATCGTTCTATACAAATAAAAGTAAATCCCACGCAGTAACATCTGCGTGATTGTGGCTTACATTTCTGACGATCATCATCATATCGGTCCGTTACTATCCCACTGTAGGGAAAGGCCTCTTCTCATACAGTGAAGGTATAAGCATTATGATAGCTACGCTTGTTCAAAGCGCATTGTTGATTTCAGACTTCATCAGAAGTTCAGATTTACTCATGGTGTTTTTACTCACTGTTAGTCATAAATATCGAATAAAAAATATCAAAGAAATACTTAGAAAGTACATAACATGTCAAAAATCACATTGGTACTTGCCCGGATTCGAACCCACGACCTCGTGTTTATTAAGCGGGTGCCATATCAACTGACCCATTTCGACCTTTTTAAACGTTTGAATAGAATAGAACGTGAGTGCTTTTAACTATACTTTATACTATTTTAAAAAGCGGAAGAGTTTATTTGACTGCTTCTGTGGTTCGGTGGTACTGTGTATAGACTGCCACGCAGAGGTCGCGGGTTCGATTCCCGCTCAGTGCAAATATTTGTGTGCATGAACATGTTTATTTGCATTGGTCTGGGTGTTTCTATGTATAATATGTATGTATTTAAAAAAAAAGTATTTAAGTATGTATATCCGCATTCTAGAACCCATAACACAAGCATATAATATGCTTACTTTGGGTCTAGATGACGTTGTGTGTACTTGTTGAAATATTATTATTATTATTATTATTTGTTAGTTTGAACGCGCTAATTTCTGGAACTACCAGTCGGATTTGAGTAGTTAATTCTTTTTGCGTATGATAGCCCAGTTCCTGAGGAAGATTGTGAGCTATGTAACATCTTACTCCTGGCGACGGGAGCAGAGCAGTAAGCAAAGACGCGGGTGAAACCGTGCCGCCGCGCCGAAAGCTAGTAGTACTATTATATAAAGCGAAAGAGTTTCTTTGTTTGCTTATTTGAACGCGCTAATCTCTGGAATTACCAGTCGGATTTGAATCATTCTTATTAGGTATGATAGCTCAGTTCCTGAGTAAGAATATAGGCTATATACCATCACGCTACTGGCGACGGGAGCAGTGCAGTAAGCAAAGAATCGGTCGTAACCGCGCCGCGGAAAGCTAGTCACTAGATACAAAGTAATAATCTATACATATAATAAAAATGTAACCGATCGCTATCTGTACATGGAAGATATATGAGAAGAATATTATTAGGACCTTTGTCAATGCAAATAGAACCCAAAACAATGATTGTTACAATTTTTGTCTGTTTGTCTGTTTGTCTGTTTGTCTGTTTGTCTATTTGTCTGTTTGTCTGTTTTTCAGTTTGATTTTTTGGCTGTGCGTTTGTTTACGCTAATTTCAGAAGCGGCTTATCCGATTTCGATATGGTTTTGACATTGTGGTAAGCTTCACTTAACATTTAGTGTTTGTTTCATGTCAATCGGTTCATAAATAAAAAAGTTATACCAATTTAAAGAATCACGTCGAACATTTTGTTAATTTAGAACGATACCTGATAGAAGCCGAGATTTCAACAGGTTACGGAAAGTTTGATAGTGTTTTTATTCCTCAGATTCCTCTCATTCCACTTTTCCTTTTAGTTTTAAACGAGACGAGTTTACAGTGTGCCTATGTGCGTTGACAATTAATAAAGCCCAAGGTCAGACACTAAAAGTTGTGGATGTGGATCTAAGTACTTGCTGTTTTTCGCACGGTTAGCTTTATGTGTATACGTCTAATTCATACATCCATACCTATTATAAAAGGCTTTGTCCTGACTGACTGACAGATAACGCACAGCCTAAACCGCTGGTCGCAGCGACTTTAAATTTGAAGGGTGTGTTTGTCTTAATGTCTAGAGGTGTACTAAGTGTGAAAAGGGATGAAAACGATTGCATGAAAATTCTTCATTTTTAACTTACAGTTTTTAAATTTCGTTTTGGTATTCTTCTATTAAAATAAAAAATAACCTCATATTTTTTTTAACAGGTGTGGTTTTAGAGGGGTGAAATTAGGAATGAAATATTATAATAAGTGAGGGGGTGAGTGGGAAATGAGGGGGTGAGGGTGAAGTGAAAGTGAAGTAAGGGAGAAGTGAGGGTAAGCTAGGGAGAAATGTGGAGGAAGTGAGAGAGAAGTGAACGGGAAGTAAGGGAGAAGGCTGCGAAAGGGAGGGTGAAGTGACGGGAAAAGGAAGGGGAGGGACGGAAAAGGGAGAGAGAAGGGAGAGGGAATAGGGAGGGAGAGGGATGGGGAGGAAGAGTGAATGGAGAGAAAAGGGAGGGAAAGGGGATAAGAAGGGAGGGGAAGCGTGGGGGAAGTGGAGGAGAGGGCAAGGGATGCTGAAGGTGGTGGAGGGGAGAAGGGGGAGTCGAGGGGAGAAGCGGAAAGGGAGGAGTGGGGAAGAAGGGGCAACGGAAAGAGGAAAATTTTCGTAGTGAAAATTGCTTTTGTGTACTGTATATTTTTTTACGGAGATATCTTTAGGTAGGTGAAAGAGGGTTTGTATTAATGAGAGATTAGAAATAGTATGGAAAACAGTCAAAATCATATGAAAAATGTCTATTGGAAAATAAACGAAATCCACGCGAGCGAAGCCGAGGGCAAAAGCTAGTAATGTATAAAGTGTGTTCGATTCCGAATTCCGGATTCGTCAATTATTTTCGAGTGGAGCTGAGCTTATATCAATAAATACTATTTACAATACTTTCTGCTACAACGTGTGTATTAAAAATAGCAATAGTGGTATCGTTTTTGGCCATAATTAAATCATGGGAGCAGCGAGCGATGAGTAAAATAATAAAATTAAATTATCGACTTAACTTGTCAGGTTTTCTTTGTCGGGAATTTGTAGCGGCTTGGCGATACGTTGTGCTTACGTTGTAATTGTGCGTCTCCTCACAGTGATGTAGTGCAGTTGTATTGTTATTTATTATTATATTCACTGGTACCAGTAAAGTATAGTATATTTTATGATGAAGTAATTATTTATCGTATTCTCTAAACATACAAACATTCAACCCCACAAATTTTGCTATCTATATTTTTTTAATCTTCAATTAGTAACAAGCGACTTGCCTCTGTTTCGCACGCGGGTACCTACTTTTACAACATGATTACAAATCGTTTAAATTCTCAGCTTTACTCTACTATAATATGCATAGGTATTAATACTAATAAAAATCGTGGTCTATCAAAATTCATCATGTAGTTAGGAAAAAAGGTAGCGGAGAATCAGACAGGAAAAGCTTTACCATACTAGGTATTTGGAGAAAAATCGTGATGCATCATTTGAAGTGAATTTCTGATATTTAACTTTATAAAAAGTGAGAAATAGCCATATCTCTCATTAAGTCATTATAACAACAGAGTGAATGCTGCTGTATCACTTAAAATAACTAACTTACGTATAATACTTAATTTTAGGTATCTAAAAAGCCTGCACTGTAAATTTGTCGAATCTGAAATAATAACTATCATCAAAATTAATTGAAATGGCGTCCAATACACATTTAAATTGTATCTGCCAAAACAATATTAAGTATTTTCAATTATGTGGTTAATTCACATTTCTATTTAGCCTTAGTAACAGCTTTTCACTACGTGGTTTAATGATATTATCAGCTTAAAACACTTAAATATATCGAATTTAGCTACTTAAAAACGGCAAAACGGCAGTTTTTCTGTTCACTATTATAATCTTATTCGTTCAGAATATAATGAATATAAAAATCAGTAGGTAAATATATAAACTACATTTTTAACAAATGTTTTGTTTAATTTGTCTTAAACTATTCTGACAACACTACCAAAATAGGTAACAATTTTGCACTTTCTTAAGAAGCTGAAGCTCTGTTCGGTTTATCTACTCATGTGGTTTGGCGCTATAGTGTCATTTGTAGCGTTTAATGTAATGATGTGTGATGTATTGTAATGTGTTATAAATAAGTAATAAGTTTTTATTTTACAATTCTTGCGTTTTCCCTTTTTTTTTATAATGGCAATCAATCACATTCCATATGTATGATAAGTAGGTATTTTGCCAAATACGACGTTAGAAAATAATCGGGATTTAATTTTAAACAAATGTCAGGAATTTGGTCCAGATTTCCTAGGCGGCACCTCTAACATCCGTTTCCTGAAACAAACTCCTCAAAATTGATTTTACTTTCAGACATAAATATTTTAAAATAAATAAAATGTATTTTCCTATTATTTAGTACAACTGATGACCGCCTAGTGGTTAAACATACGAGATTTCAGGTGATAATAAACAAATTACCGAACGTTTATAAAGAATGATATTGATATAAAATGGTAATAAAAAGTTAAGAGGAATTTAATTTATCTAATAGGTATGGGAGTGATTAACTTTGCTTAACACGTTGTACTTAATATTTTCGGATCAGAAAGGCAAAGTTGAAACTCAAACAGCCAGATGTGATTAATTTTTTTTATTTCATTTGATAATCCTACCTGTTTCACAATTAAGTTTATTACAGATCGAGTACAATATTACTAAAAAATATTCAATTAAATTGGTCTCTGCTTTTTAAAGTATAGTTTATATCGGAGAAGTCCTTTGGAGGTACGTTTACTCCAAAGGACTACCTTTAACTACCTTTAACCTACTCTTAAAAAACTTATCAATCGTGATGCCATTAACTTTTGACCTAAAGGTAAATCTCGGATGAAATTTTAAAAAAAAGTTTTATTAAATGCCCAATTCTCGTAGGCAATTGAAGTGGTGGTATGTTGGTCATGCGCTACATCACGATTCCTTCATCGCCCTCGGCTTCGTATATAAAACGCACTGAGGTCATAAATTATTATTTAGCCACATCAGTTGCGTACCTTACATGCAAATATGATTATTTTATATTTTAAGGACGATGATATGATGTAAGGAGGATGAGTGTGCGGGGCATGGGCGCGGCATGAAGGCGCGGGCGGCGCGGTTTGGCCGCAGGCATCGAGGCGCTCCTCGCACCGTCGTCGCCGCTGGCACTCAGCCGCCGCCGACGATATTAAAGCACACCTAGCTCTGCTTTTGATACCTCCGGCAATTTCACAATTTCACTCGAGGCGTTCATCTACAGAACAATCATTTCGAAAATTATTTTGAAACTGCCTTAAGCATCCGAGACTGAGTCATCGAGCGTTCGACTTGCCACCCGCCCGCAGTCACGCCTTATATATGATATAATATACGCATCATTGTTTTAATATACTGTGTTCTCATGTAAGAAAAAACAATTGATTTACTGGTCTCACTAAACATTATAACATTTCTACCCATCCAGTTTAATTAATGCTTAAAAAATCATTAGATATAGAATAAAATTTGCTAAATTAATGTCGATGTGTATTTTTTCGCCTACTTAAATATAAATTTAAACGAATTGTACTTACTCTTATATCACGCTGTTCGTTGTTGTATAATTGTATTCCTTATATTACCCAAGTCAACTTTTCAACATGCATAGAGGTAGGTAAGTTACGGAGAAAAGACTAAAATTATATATTAAAAATATAAATTAAAAATTATTTAATGAACAGGTTGTTTCACAGTTGACCATAGTTCGTAAAACTTTTAAGATAAATAAAAGCGAAGATTCACAAGCATGTAATCTACTAGCTAGTATAGGTATAGCTATAACTATCTGTAAAGCAGAAAAAATAAAATAAAAAAGTTTAATTTTTAGAAACTTAGTTGGTGACAATGCTACCATTAAAGTTTTATATCTATTGTAATAATTATAGTACTGCATTTTTCTTATACTGCTATAAACAAATAAAAATAAAGTTATATAGGAATACTTTTGGTGCGTTTCACAGTTGGTGCGCTTAGAGGTATACCCTCTGTATCTAAGGTGGGTGGACCAAGGTATAAACGTAAAGTAAGTGACTGATATTATAGCTCGTAGAGTTGCGTTGCTGAAGTGGTTATTTTATGGTCAAGAAGGCCATTGGAGCAGTTGAGTTCTTGAGTAGCGACCACGAATCCGAAAACGCGGCGTGGACCAACGCCGACCTGATAACAGTGACGGGCAACCGATGGATGGCGACAGCTCGCCACCGGCCAAGATGACTAAAATTGGAGAAGGCTGAAATTTCCAGACTGGAGACTGGATCTGTCCAGTAGACGTCTTTCGGCTAATGTGATGATGATTAATTGGGAATGTACACACGTTTACTTTATAGAAAACCCCAACGAAAACCAATCCTTTATAGGTAGTTTCGTTGTATTCTGTAATGTCCCCGCTGGTGCATAGCAACATCGAACGCATAGCAACATCGAACGCTCCTTATAAATATAAATAAAGTCTGGCAATGAGTATTGAGCACCAAGTACAGATTGTTTCTATGTATGGTACCGTGCGTCTAGTAAACTGACCTCTGCGGTGCTTACTTCCTACCTATAACTTGCCCACAAGTTCGTAGTATATGTTGTGGAACGAGCATTACTTTTTCATTTAATCGTAATACAATCACATAGATTTTTCTTATAAAATATAGGGTTTGGTGAGCAACTTTTGAGTCCACAGCTGGATATTAGACCTCACCCAATTTCTGCTACCTTGGCCGGTCGTAAACCGCCTTCATCCCTCGGTGGACGCAAGTGTGCAGTTGGATTGCATTTTTCAGTGGCGTACCACAAGGATCCATGGGTCCACATGTTATGAATTAGTACGCTAGGCTCACAATCGACCTACATTTCTAATAGTTTTGATCCACAAATTTCTACTTATGTGTAAAACACATCGAACCATTAAACAATGGAATAGAATTAAAACTTGATATGTGAACCTTGACTCCTAATGACTAATGTACAATACGTTGGCAAGATCGTATATCTAGCATTCTGTTAATCATTTGAAATTGGAAAAGGACTCGGGGTAGATTGTGCTGCAAGGGCAAGCAGTCCAAACAATAAAATATATACCGCTAGATCGCCACAGGCGAAAATCCCTCAGCATAGATAGATACCAATCAATAATGTTATAGGTATTTACTATACCCACAAAAGCCTCAAGGGTTAAAAGCTTTCGGCGGTAGGTGTGAAAAAAGTTACCACATAATCATAAAATTTAATTATATTTTTTATTAAAATAAATTACATTATTATAATATTTCTAACTTTTCTAAGTGCTAATAGTACAAATACAGTGCATAAACGTTTGTGAAGCTATACAACTGCATACTTACATGTAAATTGAACGTCACAATTTACACCACCTGCCAGCACATCTCACACACAATCAACTTGATCTTACTTGGATCACACACACAGGTTTGTCACACACAAGATGTCTCAAGTAGCAGAAATTAAAACTGCTCAGGATAAGCTAGAGGAGTGCTTCTCCAAAAGAATGGCGGACCTTGAGTCGCAGTTGCAAACTGGAGGGCCAGCTAAAGACACTGTGGCTAAAGTCGCAGAGGAATTCCGGACCTTCAGGGAGATCATAATTGCTATGCTTAAGATCCTCAGGCAGCAAGTAAATGAGTGCTGTCGTACAGTTGATGCAGCAGAGACAAGACATAGACGCAAAGCTCTCATCTTCCTGGGTGTGCCTGAACCTGAGAAAGAAGATTGCAAGCTCTCAGTGATCAATTTCCTTCAGAAAATGCAGCTGACCAACATCACAACATCTGATATAACTACCTGTCACAGGCTCGGTACAACTAGTAAGACCCAACATCGACCAATTTTGGTTAGATTTACTAGCTTAGAACTAAGATCGGCTGTCTGGCGTGCTAAATCTAGGCTCAAAGGCACGGCTGCTTCAGTGAGGGAGTTTTTAACAAGGTCCCGACAAGCTGTCTTCACCAAGGCCAGGCAACATTATGGCATGCGAGCCTGCTGGACACAAGATGGAACCGTAGTCGTAGCAATTAATGGGAGCCGTCATAAAATTACTGCGGTTGATGAGCTGACTTCGCTAATACGGCAACATCCGAAGGCGTTGGATGAAGCTACACAGCTGCCCATATGTGGCGGAACATCTACTACGGCCAGTAAACGTAAATAGTGCTTCACTACGTTCATTTTTCACTTTTGTTCTTTCTCTCTCGCACTATTTTGGTTTGTGTCTTGCTCTGTTTATTAATACCCACATTTTTTAAAGTTGTTTCTTGTAATGTTTTCAAATCGTAAATTTTTAATTTTTTAGTACAAATCCATCTGACAAGTAGTATCAATTATATTTTGTGACATTATGTCTTTACGTTCTGAAACCAAACTATTGTGTGTTAATTAGAGGTCAATCTCATATTTTCTTTTCTCATATTTTGTTTTCCATATTGTTTGTATATCTTTTTCGTGTCTTTGTGTGAACTGCTGGCGGGTGGTGCAGAGATGAAAATTTTTAACAACACAGTGCGTAAGTTTTTTTTGTATACTTAAAATTCTTTATTAATATTTATATAATATTTGTCGTAATTTATTTTAAATATTTATATTTATTTACACACAGTTTATTATTATATATACTTATACCTACCTATACTAAGCCTTCTTTATATGAGTGAGTCTGATGATGATATATATTTATCTGCCAATGATGAGAGTTTTTCTTCACTAACTGGTACGCTGGGTGAAGAGTTGCAGCAGAGATTTGGTAACAGTTCTAAAACTGAGTTCCATGTGTGCCATATCAATGCGCAAAGCATACCAAGTCATTACAGTGACATTTTCGAGACTTTTTCAAATGGTGACGTTCATGCCGTCCTGATTTCGGAGAGTTGGTTAAAACCAAATCTTCCTTCTACCACTTACCCTCTCCCCGGCTACATTCTAATACGGAATGATCGAGTCGGTAGGAGAGGGGGTGGTGTCGCTATTTATCTTCGCAGTCACTTTTCCTTTAAAGTCCTTGCTTCTTCTACGTCTGATTCAACAACCACTGCGGAATATCTCTTTCTCGAGGTTGATGTCAAAGGAGTTAAGGCTGTTCTCGGGGTTGTCTATTGCCCACCTTCTGTTGACTATTTCTCCAGAGTCGAAATGATTCTGGAATCTTTAGGGTCGGAGTACTCACATCACATCATTATGGGCGACTTTAATACTGATCTCCTTTCTCCCTGCTCCCATCGTTCCCTTAAGCTCCTTGAAATTATTAAGTCAACCAGCCTTCACGTGCTACCTCTGCAAGCCACTCACCATAACACTAATGGGCAGGATACCTGGCTTGACTTGATAATCACCTCCATCCCCAACAGAGTTTCATCACATGGTCAACTACTTGCCCCTGCATTCTCACATCACGACCTCATCTACCTGTCCTATGTCCTTAAACCTCCTAAACCCTCTCCTAAAGTACTGCACATGCGATGTTTTGGTCGTATGGATGTTGAGAAGTTGCTTAAAGACGCTTCCGAAATTAATTGGGAGAACTTTGTGGCGGCGTCTACAGTAAACGAAAAAGTAAACTTACTCAACAAAAATATTCTAGCACTGTATGACGCTCATGCTCCTATAAGGAAAGTGAAATTAAAGCGGCCTCCTGCTCCCTGGATTACAAAGGGAGTACGTATGGCAATGAGGCGCAGGGACCGGGCTTTTCGAAAATATAGAAGGGAGCGTTGTGATGACAACTGGAATAGTTTTAAGTCTGCAAGGAATCTGTGTAATCAGATGGTACGCAACGCCAAACGCCGACATATCCTCAGTAATGTTACCTCTTCATCCCCAGCTGATATCTGGAAGTTCCTTGGAACTCTGGGGATCGGCAAACAGCGGCGTGTCGATTTTCAGAAGACAATTGGTTTGGATGATATCAACCAACATTTCTCTACTCGACCTGCTTTGAATAGCCAAACCAATTGTCGTACTGTTAATGACATAGCTGACATACCCCGTCTCAACATTGAAGAGTTTTGTTTTTCTCCCGTCGCTCAGGATGAGATCAAAAAGAGAATCCTTGCCATAAAATCCAATGCGGTGGGCAGTGATAACATTAGCCGCCGCATGATCACCACTATCCTCGATCACCTCCTCGAACCAATTACCCACATAATTAACTGTTCCCTTGTTTCCGGTATTTTTCCATCATCGTGGCTCCGAGCCTATATTACTCCTTTGCCTAAAATACAGAATCCTTCTCTTCCCATCCATTTCCGACCCATATCTATTCTCCCATTCCTGTCCAAAGTGCTCGAAGCCTGTGTACACAAACAACTGATCCACCATGTCCATTCTCACCACTTACTGAGTCCGTTGCAGTCTGGCTTCAAGCCGGGTCACAGCACTGTTTCCGCACTCCTCAAAGTGACTGGCGATGTTAGAGAGGGAATGGAAGACACCAAAGTCACAGTGTTGGCTTTGGTTGATTTTTCAAACGCCTTTGACACTGTCAGTCACGACATCCTTTTAGCCATCCTAGCTCATCACATGGTCTCATCCGAAGCACTGGAATGGTTC
Source organism: Parascotia fuliginaria (assembly GCA_963082885.1). Lineage (NCBI taxonomy): Eukaryota > Metazoa > Arthropoda > Insecta > Lepidoptera > Erebidae > Parascotia > Parascotia fuliginaria. The sequence continues at coordinate 10,420,741 of OY720170.1, forward strand.
TCAAGTTATCTTCGAGGTCGCCAGCAGTCTGTCCGACTTGATGAATTAACATCGAAGTGGTGTCACGTTGACTCTGGCGTTCCTCAAGGCGGCATTCTTTCTCCTTTATTGTTTTCAATTTTCATTGATCTTCTTACTAAAAATCTTCAGTGTGCGTATCATCTTTATGCTGACGACTTGCAGATATATTCCCAAGCCAGTGTAGAGTGTGTTTCATCAGCAATTGACATGATCAACCGTGACCTTGACTACATAAAAAGCTGGTCTGCAAGGTTTGGTCTCGCGGTTAACCCGAATAAGTGCCAAGCTATCATACTGGGTAGCCAACAGCTCACGAGTAGGTTGAACACAGTGAATCTTCCACCCATTGTTTTTGATGGTTCAGTCATTACCCTGTGCTCAACCGTAAAGAACCTTGGCTTGTACATTGATTCTACCCTGAGTTGGAAAGCTCAAGTATCGCAAGTAAGTCAAAAAGTTACCGGTACCCTGCGCGCTCTATACCGACTCAAAAATTTCCTTCCATATAAAACTAAGGTAATGCTTGTGCAGTCTTTGATTTTTCCGCAAGTCGACTATGGTGATGTGTGTTATTTCGACCTGAATGCAGATCTTCTCAACAAATTAGACCGTCTTCTTAATAACTGCATTCGATTCGTTTTTAATCTTCGTAAGTATGATCATGTATCTACTTATCGTTTTCAACTAAAATGGCTACCTATTGTCCAACGCCGTAGATTGCGTGCTCTCACTACCCTCTATTCCATCCTGACTTCGCCTACTCCTCCGCCCTACTTAACGCCTTACTCTCAGTATCTTAACTCTGTTCATGAACGAAACCTTCGTTCTGCCAATAATCTCCTCCTTTTATGTCCTTCACACACGTCTAACTTTATTCACTCCTCTTTCCCTGTTCAATCCATTCTTCTTTGGAACGCCCTCCCTCTTGAAATCAGGACGTCCACAAACCGTCATGCATTTAAAATAAAAGTTCGGAACTTGCTTCTGAGCAACTAAAATGGCAGTTTCGTCACAGCTCTGGTATTGTCACATCTCCTCTATAAATATATTTTTTTTTGTTAATTTTTATTAATATGTATATAAATTGTGTGTATTATTATATATTTATATATGTAGGTATATATATCATTATGTAGTTATGTGTAGTATATATTTATATATTATGCAAATAATGTACTTCTTACTCAACTCTAAATTTATTTATTTGTGCACCTGCTTCGAAATATCTCTGCATCACCCTATGGTAGACTGGTAGAGAATGCCTCAGGCATTAAGTCCGCCATTACATATTGTATGTATAAAGTTGATAAATAAATAAATAAATAAATAAAAGAACATAAAGTTTATTATAACATGACAAGTTGCACTGAGGTATGACACAAACACCCACATTAGGTAACAACACTCCGATAAGTAGATATTGACGCTATTTAGTGATTTTGCCCTCCGGTCATTTCGATTGATCAAAATATATATTATCAGCTCGCTGTTTGCTTTACAACGAGGACCGAACTTAAAACAATTGGTTTTATTCGATAACTTGACCATAATAAAGCTCGTGTTGTTGTCCAGTTGTTCTATATAAAAGAGATTTACCTTGCATTGTGTACTCGGCTGTAGGTATATTGTGACTAGAGCAATTTCAGACGTAAATATTTTTAGGAGAGGCTTAGAGCAATCAACGTGCTATTGTGAATGTTCATTTTATTGTAGGTTTAAAAACTACTGAAAGCAGTTTTAAGTAACGACCAGCATTATGTTGTATTGATTATTGAGATAGGTTTTTTTATAATAGACCCATTACATCATATATATTTAACGTTGTATTGCTTATGATATGTGCAACATACAATATTAATAATTAACTTAAATGTCAGTAAGATCCTGTTTTATTTTTGTCAATAGAGTAAAATAAACATGCTGCGGTCTTACGACTAATAATTTTTAAAATAGGTAAAATGATTTGCTGGCTGCTGAAGGCACAATTTCTTCTGTTATACAATGCGAACAAAAAAAGAAATTTACCACTTACAAAGTATATACATATAATGTATAAGAATTTTAATAATCAAATTCGATGACAAAATAAGAAATGTTTTATATTTTATGAACAATAGGTATACATCGATTCTAAATATAATAAATCAATAGAAAAAATTGCTTTATTTAGTGAAGTCAAGTTCCATTTAAATGATTTATTCACTCTTAAGAAGCTTAGTCAACAAAAATAATAAGTATAAATTGCACTAGAACGATGAAAATCTACTTGAGCACAAATTTTAGTAAAGTAAAATAAAACTTAGGCAAACTGCAACAACTGCATCAGACAGCGGTGCTTTAATGTTTACACCGAACAGACTTACTAGTTTTGAGTCTCGAAGTTAACTTTTAAAATTTTGTTGTAACATTTTATATAGGAAACGCAGTATTTGTCGTTTAAAATGTATTAAACAATGACAAAATAAACATAATTATATAAAAAAAATTATAGACCTTGTAGCTAGCAGTGACATCTCATAAAAATGGTTTTCATAGTAAATACTAGGAGCGCTGATCATTTTCCTTACGAATACTGTATACTGTGACCGGTAAGACAAATAAGAGTTATTGATAAATATGCCCTGTGCATAATAGATGCACTGTAGTTAAATTTGCGAGTATGATTTTGTATTATTTGAGCGATATAATGGTTAGATAAATTAATAAAAAGCCATTGTTTTATAAGACTGTCTAAACATATTATAGTATAGGTTTATAATACTGCTGCAAAAATCACCACCCCTACCTGCAACCAGTAGGTAACGCACTGCACGTATAGTGTAGCGTACTTAAAAATACTAGCATATATCCTTTTCAAACCACACGAAACAAAAACATACATGATCCACAAACATTTATTACGCTAGTATTTTATTCATTCATTCGTTTTTTATGTAAAGCTTTGCAACTATTTACTATGTACCTATCTCATTTTTATTATGTAAAGAACTTACCACCAATAAGCGTAAAGATCTCTAGTCTAAAAAATAGAACCACCTGTCCTAAATTCAGAAGGAGTATTAAAAAAGAATGCGCCACAGTTGGAGGAGTCAAGCTGTACTTCAAAGCTGAGGTCCGCATTGTTTGAAAACGTACTGTTATACGGATTTGCGGAATTCAGTTTTAAAAAAAAACACTTTTACTTGCTAAAAGAATTGGTATATTATAATAGAATAAATGATTTAGAAATTAGTAGAGAAATACAAAGGAATAGAAATATTTATGACCGACCTGGATTGAGCTCTCAAGTCAACTGACTCATCCATGCGACCACTTTACAGTTCCCAGAGTAGAAAATGCTGACACAGCAGTCTGGATCTTGCATCAGCCCTTTGCTATACATTAGCAGGGTATAACAACCCCCCGCATAAGACTAAAATTCGGGGAAATAACCGAAATTCAGAATATTTAGAAATTACACTATTTCCCTTAGTTTAGGCAATGGAATGGGAGAATCGGTGATGTGCGGAGTGTTGTCTTGTTCAGAACGGGTCGGTTGTTTGATTGAGACATTGTTAACATTCTTATATTTCTTTTGATTTAGAAAGAACTTAATTAATTTATACATAATAAAAGAGATTACAGTAATTGATATAATTAAGGTAATAAAAGGTAAGAAAAGATGTCCCATATTGAATTATAATTGGTTTATCTTCTATAATTTTATCTAAATCTATAAATATTTTATTACTTTCATTATTTATTGATAGGTCATCTAGATCTATATTTTGTAGTAAGGAGTGGGGCATCTTTTCTATTGTCTTATAATCTAATTTACAACAGGAGTCGTTCACAATATTAAAATCTAGGATAATATTAGGCGCGCTTATATTTACGGGATCGTTTGTCGATAATAATCTAGCACTTTTCGTAAACACTGTACACTGTTTTGGGGTGTGTAACACACCTGTACCGGACACTACGATTTCTTGTAATTCCGAAACTTCGCACTCAATTGATATTTTATTCGCGCGAGATTGCACAAAAATCCACTTATTGTTTGTTAGTGGTTTCCAAATGTCTAATTCGCCGAATATTGTTTTAGTAACACATTGTGTAGGGATAGCACTAATTGTTTTTGATAACAGTTCACTTTCACATGTAGGGTTAGCACTCGACAATAGAACCATAGGTATCTCGCATAGAAAGAACTCAGAGATAATTTTCTTGCAGTTATCCAGACTATCTAAATTACAGTAAGTTAGCTTATCTTTAGAAATAGCAGTATATAAACTAGAAGGTAAAATCAGGCTAAAAGTAATTGGGTTTTCTGCACCGTGAGGGGTTGGTAAAGCTAAATTATGATACAAATTAAATTCATCATTAGTAACTAACGGTATTTGGAATACAAATACAATTTTATTATTAAAATAGTAACATGCGACATTAGAAATACTTAAAATTAAGTGTATATTATCTAGGCTTAAACTAATAGGGATCCCAGTGTCTCGAGCCATGAACCTGTCGTTATCAACGAGTTCTTGGTATAGCTGTCTGGGCGCAAGTATATTTGGATGTAGGATGTTTTGACTACTGAGTATAATGGCGTTGATTAAGTCTTCGAGTTGGAATGACAATGTAAGCAAGGAGCTTTCAAGTTGGGTAAGTATGGAGTAGACTTTTGTATCAGTAATTAAATCATTCGAAATTTCCGTAATATTATATATTTTAGTTAATATTGAGTCTAATGATCTATTAATAATTTCTTCATTGTTTTTTAATTTGTTTATAGTTTGTTTATGCGTTTCTAAGGTAGAGGTAGTAATTAAAATGTTTTCCTTAATTAAAGTCGCTAACTTTTTTTGATTGTTTTGAAACGATTCTATAGCAGAATCGTATTTTAATGCGTCGTCTTCATCGAGAGTGCCGAATATATGTTTAAACAATGTACCTATACCGCCAAACCACGCAGAACGCTTACTAGGTACGTTGAACGATAAGATGAGACATAGAATCATATTCGCGTTGAATATCGTTAAATTGTACTGTTAAGGGAGATAGTATACTTTCGCATTGTAAATGATTTGATTTTTGGCACACGAACCTCAGTGTACCTATGAATTCGTTTAAATTAGTAATATGTGGTTGTATATAGCCAATGTTTACATAACTAATTATATCTAAATTACCCTTAATTATCTTAAGTTTGCCTAGGTTATCGAAGTAGATGCCAGAATTCGAAGGATAGGGCTTGATAAAGTCTGGTTGAGCACAGATCGTAGTGCTGGAAAGAAATAAATTGGTTATCGTTAATATTATGAACTAGTAGAGATTTCTGCAGGCTTAATTTCGTCGAAATACTGTCTTACATGACGCCTGTTAATAAGAAGTGTGACAGTATTGTTATTGTGTACCTGTATGATTTTGAATGGTCCTTTCCATAAAGGGGATAGAGCTTTTCTGAGTCTTAAGTGATTTTTAAATATACTAAATCACCAATTTTATATTGTGGCGGTTGTTTTGTATGAGAATCGTAGTATGTTTTAGAGGATTCTTTGGATTTGAGTATATTTTCTAAGGCTTTTTCACGCGTATATTTAAATTTGTGTTGTAACATTTTTATATAGTCTGAGTAAGTGGTATTAGGACTTCCTTCGTAAATAGAGTTTGGTATAAATGGCTTATGCCCGAAGACTAATTCGAAAGGCGTGAATTTTGTTGTGGAGTGTGTAGTTGTGTTGTAAGTGAGCATTGCAGTGTATACATAGGTAGGCCAGTTATCTTGATTTAGATTAATAAACGATTTAAGGTATTCTTTAAGTGTAGAATGGCTGCGTTCTAAGGCGCCTTGCGTCTGTGGGTGGTAAGGTGAGGCCCATAATTGTTTGATTTTAAGGAACTGGCAGGTGGTTTTGAAAAGCTCAGAAGTGAAGTTAGTGCCTTGGTCGGTAAATATTGATTTGGGAATTCCAAATAGTGAAATAAAATGGATTAAACAGTCGGCCGATTCTTCAGCCGTCGTGCTGCGTAGCGGGTAAGCTACTGAATATTTGGATAGGTCATCTTGAAGAGTTAGTATGTATTTTAGTTTGGCAGTACCGGATTCAGGTAGAGGGCCCACGATATCTAGTGCGACCCTTTGAAAAGGAGCAGTGGATGTGGTAGTGATTTCCATTGGAGCTCGATTCAGTTTCCTCAGAGCTTTATTCTCTTGACAGGGTTTGCATTTTTTGAAGTAGTCTTCGATGTCGCTTCTCATTCCTTTCCAATAAAACTGTTCTTTGATTCTATTGTACATTCTCGTAGAACCTAAATGTCCGGCGACTGGAATATCATGAGTTTCTCTTAATATCTTAGGTCTCTCGCTTAAGGTTGGATAAATTATTTTGTTTAAGTAAACATGTAAACAGATTTTGGTATTGTGGAATATATAGGTTAGGATGTTGTAAATCTTGGTATAGGAGTGTTTGTCAAATGGGTTTTTGAAATCAGAGGTTGCAATATCTAAAATGGATGAGGACTGAAGAATTTTGGATCTTACTCGTTTCAGAGAATTGTAGATAGCAGGATAAGAGGTTTCATCAAAATGATTGACTTTTGTAAAAATTAGGTAGATGTCTTTGTCTTCAAATTTTATTTTCAGGAAGGAGTACAGTTTTTTTTTCAGCTTCGATGATTTCATCACTATTTGTGAGATTGGATAAGATTTCAGAAATATATGGGTTAGATTCATCTAAATCTATAGAGGTAGGAATTAGGATTAGTTTGTAAGGACATTTTAAGAGGCTTTCGTTGTGTTCTTTTAGAACGGTATCGCAATTGAATTCTCTGTTAATTATTGATTTTAGGAATTTAGAATAGTCATTGTTGGTTCCATTTGAGTCCGGCTTATTATTATATTCAGTGGAAGGGACTTCGATTAGGTCGAAATTAGGATTAATGTCAGTACTCTTGGGGCTTAAATTAAGTGGACCTAGTTCAGCCAGGTCTGGTAATGAATCTTCATTATGAGGTATAAGGAAATCTGGAGCTGTGCTAGGTCCAGGTATAGGATTGATATATGGATTCAGAGTAGGATCTACGACAGGATTTAGAATAGGATTAGGCTCTTGATAAAGAATTTCGTCGTTGTCGAATGTAAATGGAATGTGAGATGGCAATTCTAATAAAGGATCTTCTAACGGGTCGTCAGCTATATTGTCATGGTTTGGTAATAAGGAATCAGCGACTGGACGGTCTATTGGATTGACTGGAAATCGAGACAATGCATCAGCGTTGGTGTTAATTTTTCCTTTTTTATGGACAATATCGTAATCAAATTCTTCTAACTTTAGTCGCCATCTTACTAGTCTCGAGCCAGGGTCTTTACAATTAAAAAGCCATTGGAGGGGCTTATGATCTGTTACTATCGTAAATCGGCGTCCATAAAGATATGGTCGGAATGCTTTGGTGCCAAAGCCCTGACAGACAAGTATTCATAAGTTTTTGGAACGTTGAAGGTGCATTTTTAAGACCGAATGGCATTCTTTTGAACTGGAAATGACCTTTTGGTACGGAGAAGACTGTTTTAGGTGCGTCTGAATTAGAAACGGGGATTTGATGAAAACCGGAAGCTAGATTTAATGTAGAAAAATATTGACTCTTGCCTAATTGGTCGAGTATTTCAGAGATTTGTGGAATAGGGTAAGTTTCGCCTATCGTAATGTCGTTTAGTTTGCGGTAGTCGATTACAATTCTCCATTTGCGCTGTCCCGAAGCATCTAACTTCTTGGGCACAACCCAAATAGGTGAGGACCAAGGTGAGTTTGAGGGTTCGATTATATTTTGTTCTAACATTTTAGTAATTTGGTTCTCGACTTCTTTTTTATGGCATTCTGGAAATCTATATGATTTAGTTTGAATCGGGACATCAGAATTAGTTCTAATTTTATGTTCCATGGCTGTAGTGTAGGTGAGTTGGTCGTTTGAGAGATGGAATATATCTGAGAAATTGGAACAAACTTGTAAAAGGGCATTTCTTTCTTCTCCGTTGAGGTGAGCAATTCTTAATTGTTGTAAAACTTCGTTGGTTCTAATAGTGACATTGGATTGGACATGCGATTTAGGACAAGACATGGAGGAAGGCTCGAGGAATTGTTCTAGGCTAAGGTTAAGGTTAGAATGAATCTTAACAGGCTTTTCGGACGTATTGACTATAGTAATATTGATTCTGTTATTTTCTTTTACGTTAACAATGCAGTTCGCGACTAATAAGGATTCAGAGATATGCTGATCTAGAATTATGCCTTCTTGCATATGTGGGTTACTGACAGTGCTTTCAATCACAGCTTCTGTGCGAGGGGGAATAGTATATAAAGGTTCAGAGAAATTTAAGTTTACAGATTCTTTGCCTATTCGTAGTACATTTTTGACATAATCGATTTGGCATCCTAGTTCTTTCATAAGGTCGTTGCCTATAATGCCGTCGTAGGTTAAGCAAATGTCTTCTACAACATGAAATTCGTGAATGTAATGCTCAAAAAAATTTTGAAAAATGTGCATTTTAAAACTGCCAATTGTGGTTGTAACGTCATCATTAGGATCTATTCCTTTTAGTAATATAACTTTATCATTTAATTTTGGCATTCTTTACATAGCATCTACTTTTAGCAAACTAACACAGGAACCAGTGTCGACTAGAAAAGATAAGGGGCGGTCTGCAACAGGAGTTTGAATAATAATGTGAGGTAAATATCGTTTTTCTGTATTTTTATTGATTTTATAAATTTTAATGTTTTGTTTAGATTTCAGATTCTGAGGAGATGGAGACGCGAATTTTGGAGATGCAGGGCGTGGATGTGGTATGATTTTAGAGCATTCAGAGAATGTCTATGTTTTGAGCTTGGATGGCATAGAAGAACTGGTAAGTTTTTGAGGGTTGAAGTTTATTTTAGGCGCAGAGGATTGTAAGTTCTGCTTATGTGAAGATTTATCAGATTTAGTAAATGATTTGTTATGGCCCAAAGGATTCAGTGAAGACAGAGTGGTCGAAGAATTCAGCGGATTCAGAGGAGTCTGCGGATCTAAATGATTTAAAGAATTCAGAACATTCCTTGGATTCAGAGAATTCAGAGGATTCCGTGGACTCAGTGAACTTAGAGGATGCAGAGTATTCTTTGGGTTCAGAGGATTCAGAGGATTCGGAGTATTCTTTGAAAACAGAGGATTCAGAGGATTTTTTGTTTGAGTGTTAATTGATTTCAGAGGATTCAGTGGACTCAGTGAACTTAGAGGATTCAGAGGATTCTTTGGATACAGAGGATTCAGAGGATTCAGAGTATTCAGAGGATTCAGAGGATTCAGAGGATTCTTTGATTTAGTATTAGTATCAACTAGTTTAGGTTGGTATTTGTTCTTGACAGCATTTGAATATGATTTGGAGGATACAGTGAGATTCGTAGTATCGGCTTTAATTTTGTGAAGGTAATTTCCCGCGCGATACTTCTCGGGAAATTTTACTCGTTTAAATTATCTACTTCATCGACCCCAACGTCATGTGGTTGATCAACATGAAAAGTTCTACGGGGTGGATCTTGTAGTTGGTTATTCTGAGAGCGAGAAGTGGAAGGCTGTACATTCAGATTTCGGTTATTATTGTATTGGCGTTTGCGGCAATTATCGATTGTATGGCCAATGTTTTTGCAGTATCGGCAGACTAGATCACTAGTATTAATTTTTTTAGACATATCTGGTATACGAGGGTATTGCGGAGTTGAAAAGCGATTAAACTGTGTATGTGGTTCGCGACGAGGTAGAAATTTAGGCTTTTCAGCACTAATAGAATAGGGTTGAAAGCTTCTGCGGCTCAAAACCCCAGCAAGAATTTTTTCTTCGGCTACTGCAAAATTAACAGCAGCGTTAAGTGAATCAGGGTCACGGCATCTCACAATTTGTGATAATCGTCGTTGTAAATTGACCATAAACGTATGGAGGGCAAGATCCTCCATCGCAGCTACTCGTCCTGCTACTTCGGCTTTCTTTTTTGATGGTAATGATATGTTTATTTCTGTTAATAGTTTAGCTAAACATGTTTCTATCTTCAGTGCAAACTGATTAACGGATTCGTTAGAACCTTGCTTACATTCCTGCAGCTTGGAAAGTAAATGAGTGTAATGTTTTTTCTCGCCGAACTGTTGTTTGATAAAATCTATGAATTGTTCGAAATTATTGAATTCCTTGATGTTACAGGTCGTTTCAGCTCGACCGGTCAGCTGACTTAGCATATATTTAAATAATATCGATTTCTGTGACTTATTAGCAATACTATATGCGCTCTGGCAGTTGGAAATAAATGGATTTAATGTTTCCCTAGAACCGTCAAATGGTTTAATGAATTTGAATAAAATGCTTGTTTCAATTATTGTGTCTTCTAGTTCTGGGCACGTCGTTTTTTCATTTGTATTTGTATTTTTCGAAGCACTGGGAACCTCATCTTTATATTCAGTTTTACTAGTCATGGTGATAGAATATTTAGAATGCTAAAATAAAATACAGTAACAAAAAAAAAGCCGTCTCCACTGTGTGTTAGCACGTACAGGTTACACGGAGTGACGGGCTTATCAGTACTTAGAAATTTTAACAATAACAATGTGAGCTGTATCGTTATGAATTGGTAGAATGAAACAGTGTTCTATTAATATAAAACGAAATAGAATTAGAATAATATTAGTTATAAATTTACATGCATTAACGTCTGGATAACTATACGTATGCGAGATTTGGATGATAGAAAGTGTCTGTGGTTTCTATTGAAAGTTTAGACTCACTGCAATACTGCCAGGACTAGGATCATTCTCAGCACCAACCGCAACATGATGTAGGTACCACTAGGCTAGTGATCACAGCCCAGGTACGATTCAGCAATGGGCACGGGTCACCGTGTCAGGATACTAAGGATCCAGTGGATATGTATAGAATCACGCACACGTATGCACACACACACAACATGAATGACTTGCAATGTCCTTCGTTATTTTCACCACACTTTAAGTACAGGAGTTTTATTTATTTATTTATTTTCGAAGACGTATTCGGGATAGCGATTTACGTATCCCACCGCTGCCACCAAAATGTTATACGGATTTGCGGAATTCAGTATAGAATTATATAATATAATAGAATTGGTAGATTATAATAGAATAAATGATTTAGAAATTAGTAGAGAAATACAAAGGAATAGAAATATTTATGACCGACCCGGATTGAGCTCTCAAGTCAACTGTGACTCATCCATGCGACCACTTTACAGTTCCCAGAGTAGAAAATGCTGACGCAGCAGTCTGGATCTTGCATCAGCCCTTTGCTATACATTAGCAGGGTATAACAGTACGTACCTTCTAAAAATACGCCATTACTGTGGTCACTAACACAACTATCAAACGTACAAACAAAAATAATGGAGTTTATCACATCTTCTAGAATCTCTTTAGACTTCTTAAAGTCCAACATGTGAAACTAATATTGTCCGTATTTATACTTTATTGTTCATACAAAATAGTCTATATTTAATACTCATTTTGTAATAATTATTGTATAATGACTGTTTGTTTCCTAAATAAAAATAAAAAATAAAAAAAAATAAAAGCTGCCACACACTATACCGAAGGCCAGGCCGGCGGCTATGCGGACTACAAGCCCGTCGGCATTCCCGCCGGGTGCTTGAGCCGCCAGCCGCTGGCATGGCCTGGCATTTATGATATGTGCCAGCGCGGCGGCGCGGGGCCTAAAGTTTCTGGCAGAAAACCAGTGCGACAATAATCTACGTATCCTACACAGTATTCCGGCGGCCTATACAGTATAGCCCGCCGACGCGGCGTAAAGTGTAGGATTCATAGCTTGGTTAACTCGGTCAGGTCGTAGAGGGCCGCACGCATCCAGCACTCTATGAAGACCACGTTGAGACGCATGAATCGGCTATTTAACCGAAAATTGGTTCGTTTCCAGCGTTCATTTCTCCCAGGTACGTGCAGGCTCTTGAACGAAATGCCAGCTGCTGTGTTTCCCGAGCGCAATGACATGTCCTTTTCAAACCACGTTTAAAGAAAGCATTATAATGACGGCAGAAGTCAATGAGCGACAGTTACCACTTAACATCAGGTAGGCTGTTGGCTCGTCTGCCACTGTAGGCAATAAAAAAAATTTAAGAGTCCGACAATTAGTTTACAGTGGCTTTCTATATGATCTTCATTTGAAAATCCTAAAAAAAATATGCAACATATCGTTCATCGCTGAATCGCTTTTACAATATGTCTGATGATAAATTAGGATTTACAAGAATCTTACATTGTAATTTGTATATAGAAAGCCAGCATTAATCAAACAATATCACAGATGCTTATTATTTAGATTATGAAGCACCGATGACAGTAGCTTCATGTAAAACACTTTTATTCAGGAGCAACCTGTTAGACTGGAAACCAGCCTGAATTGGAAAATAAAACGCGACGCCACGGTACATGATGATAAGTGTGCAACTACGCACTATATCTCTCAATAAATTCTTACGTATTGCGTTAACACGTCAATAGAATCAATGGTTATAACGTTTTGCTTGCAAAACATTCCTAATTGCATCGGAAATTGTGCTCGGCTTTTACCAATTATTAATTTCACCAAAACCATAGCAAAAAGTGTTATCCATTTATTTAATACCAGCTTTCGGCGATGCGGCTTCAGCCGCGTCTTTGCTTACTGCTTTGCTCCCGACGCCAGTAGTGTGAAGTTACATAACCTATAACCTTCCTCGAGAAATGGGCTATCATACGCTAAAAGAATTTTCAAATCTGACTGGTAGTTCCAGAGATTAAAGCGTTCAAACAAACTCTTCCGCCTTATGTAATAGTAGAAATATTGACTTTTTATCTACAAATAATTAATACATCTTACAAATTGAAAATTAGGAGTTTTAATAAGAAGGTTAACAACCTGATTTGTTATTGATAAATTCAATACAATACTATTTAGTTCTTTTGTTTTATTTGAAGTTACTTCGTCATGAAAGTGTTACAAAGCAAAACTTCTTAACAGTTAATTTATTTTAACAAATGACAAGTTTCAATATCGCTAATGCCTATGAATATTTAGAGTCTTTGTGTCGACTGTTCATGGCGCTCTAGCTAATAATCCATTTATACAAAATATAAAGCAAATTGTTGCCTAATATATTTGATGATAATTTAGTAATTGACAAATAGAATATCGAAAAATACTCTGCATTTACGACACTTAAACATGAAAATGAGGTACCTAACACTTAAAGTATCTTCCGAAGTATGCTAGTTTCTACAGGATTAGCCCGACTGGAGAAATACTACCACAGAAGACGACAGGCATAGCAAAACAGTTTTAGATAAAGACGTGTTCCTGCTCAAGCGGTTATCGATGCAGCAATGTATTGGCATAGATACATGTATCTACTAAATTTCACCACAAATATTGTGCCTTCAGTTGCAAGTACAAGTAGCATCCTCACTTAGCCAACAGTATTCCTGGTGCTCTTAGGGACCGCTAGTTCGTCTTAATAATAGAATAAACATTTAAATGAATTATTACCAAGACCGCTGCCCCTATAGTATCTTCTTAACTGCAACAGCACAATACGAGCAAGAGAAGTGTCTATGCTCTTCGGTCTTAATTATACAATAATAATAATAATAATAATATTCTACCACATTCACACAGCGCCATCTAGTCCCAAATTAAGCAATTATATTTGCTTGTGTTATGGGTACTAAACAACTGATATACTACTTATATAATATTTTGTTTTTTGTAACAAACATATTATAGATAAATTACACCCAGACACAGAACAAACATTCATGCTTATCACACAAAGGTTTGTCCTGGGTGGGAACCCACGACCTCCGGCTTAGAAGTCAGGGTCACTAACCACTAGAACAACAGGCCAGTCAATTTATCACCTATATATATCACCTTTTTTGTGGGTGTGGCAAGAGACAACCAAGTTGATACCAAAAACCAAGGAACAACATTACTAGCTTACTAAACTTGACCTTACTGATGTCAACCCCATCGCCAAGTGGAGACTAAGCAAACCTTCTACCCTTTGGATGAAACCTATTTTCAGAATTGAACATCTTTAGGCTCTTAATGGTGACTGTATCAAAATCTTTACTGCAATTTTAGACTACGGTCGAGACAAAGGCGAGAAAGGAAATTATATATTCAAGAATCGAACCAATTATTCAAGCTATTAAAATCGTTCGATGCTACGGACAGACTAAGATTCAATGTAGAAAAGAACTCTTTCAAGTGTCACTAGTACAGATATTTTATTTTAGAAATCTAAACAATTCTTTAATAAGTCGTCAAGGATAAAAATTGTAATTTCTAGAGGGCACAAGTAATGTAACTTTTTTCATATTCATGTAATATAGTTTCTAAGTTTACCATGTAGGTATTACTGATGTATGGTATAGAAAAATAAAAATTGTATAATGTAGTCACTTCATAAAATTTGCAGCCCTATTGGCAGGACATAATACTACACTATATCTATTATCTACACTATTATAAAGCGGAAGACTTTGTTTGTTTGAACGCGCTAATCTCTGGAACTACCAGTCAGATTTAAATATTAATTTTTGCGTTTGATAGCCCAGTTCTCGAGGAAGGTTATAGGTTATATAACATCAAGTTGCGATCAACGGGAGCAGTGCAGTAACCAAAGATGTAACTTAACGCGGGTATAATAAATATAATATAAAGGTAGTACAGTACATACATATTTTTCTTTAGAGAAAATTTTATCGAATTATATAGGTATGATTCCAGTAGTCATATACTTTTCGATTAAATCTTGGTTATGTCTACGACTGCCTTCCTAGAGCTCTGGATACCATCCGTATCTTCTGGCTCCGATTGTACCCACAAACACAACAAAATAGAGGTACAGTTATTGGCAAGCACTTTAAAGCGTTTGAAGTTGTGCGCTATTAGCAGTGGTTTTATTCCCATATAACACTCTTACATGGAAATTACCATTGCCGACAAATGGGGACAGCCATCATAACTTTGCAGCACAATTATGGGCACATATTATGATTTTAGCCTTTACAAGTTTTCAGAATTTTTATGATAAACCCACTTTCTGTCGATTCATATGATTATTTAAAAGGGCAGCTTTTTCTCGTTAACACGTTATTTACATAAATTTATTCGATCCGGAACTTTCCCAGCAGATAGTTATATTTCAATATTTACTTACACATGTTTCAATTGATATTGTATTCATAAGCCACCAAACGTTGTGACTCTTTTAAGCTTATTAATAATATTTACTAACCACCCAACAAACCGTGCTGCTGCAGATCTACATGAGTATACGAATTAAAAACTAAACAATCGCCATAATCACAAAATGCTTTCATTATAAAAAATATGTTGTTTATGTTTCGCAATTCACAGATGCAAATTACCAGTCGAAAAAAATCTAGTAGAACTTAAGACATAGAATCGGCGGCAGCTGAAATAAAACCAACCCAAAAGAACGTAACTTCGGTTAACGAATATAAACCGAAAAACAAATAACGAAATAAATCTAAAAAAAAATACAAAACACAATTCGCAAAACAACAATAATAAGAGTAATATAAAATGTGTTAAAGTAACTTACGTTCGTCGTGAAGCTTTGCGAGGATCAGTGAGTGGACGTAACTTGAGAGGACGCCGAGCGAGCGTGGTTACAATCGTGTCAGCTTTCCGAAGCGAACTCGCGGACTGACGCTTCGAGCTTTATGGTTCGGCTCACATACCCGCGGGGTCGAGACGCGCCGTAGTTTCCCGCCGCAAAACGGGGTTGCCAAACCCTGTACTCGTTCTGCCCCAAGTTAAGCAAAAGGGTGTATTTTTACGACACACAGCTTCTTCGTTTTCATCTTAAATCGCCTATTCATACAATAAGATAAATGTTGTCTTTTATCAAGTAATTGCCTAAACAGAGTTAAGTAACTAACTACCTACTAACGCTACGCCTGCTACAATCATTTGATTTGAGCACAACGCGTAAACTAAAGGCGATAGGTGTAATTCAACAATTTTCGAAAATAAAGTTCATCATGTTTCCCATATTTTGAACAACACAATCTATCAATATAAATAAAAATCAATGTTTGTATGTTTGTCCTCTGTGCTTTCCGAAACTATTGATCGTGTTGTGGTGAATCTTTAATGGTGTTTTTACTCCAGTCATCACTTATATATGTAGAAACTAGCTGTGCCCGCGACTTCGTCCGCGTGGAATAGTGATTTTGGGCAGCATTTTTTGGATATATCTTTTGGTTTGTTTTGAATTATAAACATCTTCGTTTAGGTGAATAAGAAAAATCTTTACAGTAAATCTCTATCTACGATATTAGATGTATAGCCATCGCGGATCAAAGCCACACAGGCTGCTAGGATTACTTACACGTGGCAAATCCACATAAAGCTGACCATGCGAAAAACAGTTAATATTTAGATCCACACTCATTAATTGTCATCGCGAAACATAGGCTCACTGGAAACTGAACTCGTTTAAAACTAAACGGGAAATTGTTTGGAATGAAAGGAATCCGAGGAATAAAAACGCTATAAGTTTTTTTTTTATATTAGCCTGCCAAAGTGCCTCTACTCTGGCTGATGGTAAGCAGTCAGTGGAATTCAGAAGTAGTGGACACCATTCCAAAAGCCAAACTACTGGTATGGTGGCCTCCACTATGGCGGCTTAGTGAGATGCTTCTTCACGCCTCGCTTAAAAGTCCCAGGATGAAAGTTAGGTGGGAACACATGCGCTGGTAAAGAGTTCCAGGCTTTAATTGAGCGACAAAAGTATAAAGTGCTGAAGCGTTTGGTTCGAGACCCTTTAGATTGCACTGTGAAAGGGTAGCACTTCAGTCCCGCACGTGTCGTTCTGGATAAAAAGGGAGAGGGTAGAATTAATTTAAAGAGCTGTTGAGAAGACTCTCCGTGGTAAAGGCGATAGAAGACGGCCGTTGAGGAGGCGATGTCTCTTCGCAGCTGTAAAGGCTCAAGGGTCTTAGGCCTCCGGGCTTCCATGATACGGACTGCTCGCAAAAGGCCGCCGTACCGTCTCGAAAATGGTCGCCGGGTCCCACTATCCGGTCACCAACCTGCACGACGAACCACTCCGGGATTATGCGCAACCTGGTGGGGCAGTCTCTTTTTTTTTGGTTAGGTCTAATTGGGCCCTTGTACAATGCCGCGGGCGGCCAGCCGCACCACCGTTTACACGGGTCTCCCTGGCCGGCGGGTTGATCCACACCATCCACACAATGACTCCGCGGATACTCAGCTGGTCCCACACATGCTGCGAGGTCAACGCCATCTAGACCCAAAGTAAGCATATTATATGCTTGTATTATGGGTTCTAGAATACGGATAAACATACTTAAATACTTTTATTTTTGTAAATAGATACATATTATACATATAAACACCCAGACCAATGCAAATAGACATGTTCATGCTACAAATATTTGCACTGAGCGGGAATCGAATCCGCGACCTCACAGTCCATACACAGTACCACCAATACAGAGGCAGTCGATTTCCCCCTGACTTTCCCCTCCCTTTCCCCTGACTTCTCCCTAACTACCCCTGCACTTTCCCCTCACTTCTCACTTCTCCCTTCCTTTCCTCTTCCTCCCCCTCCCTTCCCCCTCCCTCCAAATTTCAAGTCGCCAACTTCAAAAGCAAAGATCTTTCCATACAATATTTCATCCCTTATTTCACTCCTATAAATCCACCCCAGTAAAAAAAAAAATTATGAGCGTACTTTTTATTTAAATAAAAGTATTCCAAAACAAAATTTCAAAGCTGTAACTTAAAAAATGAAGACGTTTCATACAATCGATTTCATCCCCTTTCATACACTTAAGGGTTGAATTTTTAATAACCCTTTCTTTGTACACTTCTAGACATTAAGACAAACACACCCTCCAAATTTCAAGTCGCTACGACCAGCGGTTTAGGCTTTACGTTGTCTGTCAGTCAGTCAGTCAGTCAGGACAAAGCCTTTTATAATATGTATGGATGTATGGATTAGACGTATAGCCATCAGGGATCAAAGCATACAGGCTGCTAGTAATGCTAACACGTGATAGAGCCACAAAAAGCTGACCGAAAAACAGCTAATACTTAGATCCACACCCACAACTTTTAGTGTCTTACCTTTACTTTAATTACTTAATTAATTAATTACTTTAATTAGTCATCGCAAAACATAGGCTCACTGGAAACTGGACTCGTTTAAAACTAAATGAAAGACTGTTTAGAATGACAGGAATCCGAGGAATAAAAACACTATCAGCTATTCCGCAACCTATTAAAATATCTGCTTCTAGTTATAAGATTTCGTAGTAAATTAACAAATGTTCGATGTGATTCTTTAAATTGGCATAACTTTTTTATTTATGAACCGATTGACATGAATCAAACACTAAATGTTAAGTGAAGCTTACCACAATATATTAGTGAAAACCATATTTACATCGGATAAGCCGTTTCTGAGATTAGCGTGCACAAACGCACAGACAAACAGACAAACAGACAAACAGACAAAAATTTTAAAAATCATTGTTTTGGGTTCTATTTGCGTTGATATAGGTCCCAATAGTATTTTTTCTCATATATCTTCCATGTACAGACAGCGATCGGTTACATTTTTATTATATGTATAGATTTATTGATATTGCTTATTAAAAGTTATTATCAAGTGACTCCACCCCGCCTGATGGTAAGCAGTCAGTGGAATCCAGAAGGGATGGCCACCATACCAAAAGCTATCGTCTTAAACTGCTGGTATGGTGGCCTCCACTATGGCGGCTGGGAATGGGGTTAGAGGAAGGGAATGAGGGAGGTGAGGAAAGAGGAAAGGAGGAAATTGGGCCTCCGCCACTCTTACTCACCAAACGAAACGCAGTATTAATAAATAAATAAATAATAATAATATTTCAACAACTACACACAACGCCATCTAGACCCAAAGTAAGCATATTATATGCTTGTGTTATGGGTTCTAGAATGCGGATATACATACTTAAATACTTTTTTTTTTGTAAATACATACATATTATACATAGATAGGAGGATACTACTACTCTTAAGTTGATCTTCTATGAGAGGGTAGTACTTCCCCGGACGATCCGGCCCATTCATGCTGAAACCAGCGTGGATCTACTACCGTCAAAATTACTAATACTATGAGCTGAAATGTGTGTATCTTTGGGTGTGACAATATAAAACTTTTATCGTTAAACAGAACCTCTGGCACCTGCACTGGATAGTTATAAAACAAAACTTTTTAATACAAATATTTACGTCACCGCAAAGAAAAACATGAGCTACGGATCTAATTGATTTATCATACAACATCTATTGTTTTCATAAATTACTTATTGAATGAATACAAATAAAGAATACACATTAGACTGGCCTGTTGGTCTAGTGGTTATTGACCCTGACTGCTAAGCCGGAGGTCGTGGGTTCGATTCCCACCCAGGACAAACCTTTGTGTGATGAGCATGATTGTTTGTTCTGTGTCTGGGTGTAATTTATCTATAATATGTATGTATTTACAAAAAAAAAAGTATATAAGTATATCAGTTGTTTAGTACCCATAACACAAGCAAATATAATTGCTTAATTTGGGGCTAAATGGCGCTGTGTGCATGTGGTAGCATATTATTATTATTATTATTATTATTAGATTACCTTTGAAATGGAGATGTTTGACAAAAATCTATGCAGTTATAATACTAGTGCCAAGTATAGTAAGTACTAGTAAAATTATATAATCATATCATATTATCGTACCTTTTTTTTGACTTGCATCTTTCGACCGAAATAATGGCGATGATGACGAGTCAGTAACTTGGTCAGTAACTTACATTTAGTTCTCTGACTTGCTTCAGCTATAAATTATTTTCATGCTGAAATACAAGTTATTTTTCTCTTGAAAAGTTCTACAACTAAGGGTTTCGCTTTTATTTGATTTATAAAAATACTAGAGATGCTTTCTTAAAAATATATTTCTGATAAATTATAACGTGACGTCTGAGTCACGTTTACGGAATATAAATACTCAAAATGTAAAATAGTAAATTTTTCAGTTAGCAACAGTAAGGCTTTTGCACTGCAGTGGAACAATAAAATAGGCTGGTGTCATTATTATTATTTAATAACTCTGACAAACTGTTTGTGTCTCCGATAAAGGAAACTAAGTATGGAGCGAAAAACTCATACAAATTCATCCCGACCCTCGGGCCGGAATGAACTTTAAAAATATAACTGCTGTCAGCTGTGAAGAGAAGTATGTAAAAAAAACTAATTAAAAATGTCATGCATTACTTTCTAAACAGCCAGTGTGAATTAGCGCAAACTTCTTTGAGCGGAATAAGCCGCGAGTGCCGCGACAATTATGCGGCGAGCGGCGAGTTCCTTATTTATAATTTAAAAAGTCAACACAAATTGGCGGGATACTAAAATCTATTATATATGTATCTGTGACGGACTTTTGTGCTAAGATTTGAATTGAATATTAAAAATGAGTTCAAGCGAAATATTGACACCAGATTCCATTACAGACGAGCAAATTGTGTCATAGAAATGTAACTTTTAATTTCACGAATTGTCCTAATTTGACTATTAATTTTAAATAGGTACTACTAATATATTATTATCAATAAATAGTTTAGATAAACAACTAGTTTTTTTTTCCTCATATTCTAAATGAAAAGTAGAGTGTTTGCCACGGGTAAAAGAATCAATTCCTACTCGGACTATAGCCTAACTACCTCGGGAATTGACTCTTTTCAACCCTAGGCTAACAATCTACTATTCTGCAGTACTTGGATTCTTATGACAATGATTGCAGTATATGCACAAAATAATATTAAATACATAAAATTTACTTCGCAGTGCAGTGCCCCAAATGTTGCCTAATGCCTACATCAGACCTAACGAAAACTAAGTGCGCTAAACCTAATTATAATGCACTTTACATAACTGTGCTAATATGCAGGCTTAGGTTGGGTAGCTCTTTATTTAAAATTAGCCTGTTTTTAAGGTCAGTACATTTTAGAGACTTATTCTTAACCTCTCGTATGCTATAATATCAGACACAATAGAAATAATATTGTGTCTCGTGTAAATCTGCACACGATGACTTAATAGTTATCACTTACTTGTGCATTACTTTTGTTAAATTACTGTTCCTCGTGATGTCCTCTTTCAACTTAACTTAGATCAAGTAACATTTTTTTTCCGGACTAATATCCGCCAACGTGGTATATCTTGGCGCTTACTAAATAGCTAATTCGCTTGCATAGTAGTTCTCGCACTTCATGCCTCTCGTACTTTTATGCCGCATACTTGATCTTTCTTGCATCCATCACTCATTTATTCCTGTGGGTGGGACTCCCACATTTCTATACTCTACTGTACTACTAGGTACCTATTTTCTTATTTTATTTATTTACTTTATAAAAGGGGAAATAAATGTGGACACTTCATCTGGTCTTATTTTACAACTTGTTAATCTAATACATTTTTATATAATATGCAGATGTTCTTACATGCTGCTTATACTTATACATTTAGAAACTTAACATCTACGTACACTATGTTTTCATTCTTAATTATTCTATACAATATAAAATGAAACATAAATTTTTACTCTGTTTTGTTACATTTTATGACACTTTTGGCTACAGTCTCACAGTACGTTAGAAGTACATCTCTCCTTTTTCCTACCATAATTGCCCTAATGCTATCTTTGTTAATTTTACATCTAATTCCTGTTCCAGGTTGAACCTTAGCGAGGCGTACACAGGACAATTTAAAAGTATGTGTGGACTGTTTCGCTGATCGTGGGATCGCAGACGCACGACGGGCTCTCCTTACACTTGAACCGGTTCAAGTATTCGGAGAACCCACCGTGCCCTGTCAAGACTTGTGTGAGCACGCCGGTTGGCTTTACCCTTCGAACGATACGGTAGGCTGCTGTGGCGTTCGGAAGAAACATTTTCGTCACGGAGGCCGTCTCGCTCGACACATATCTCCGATTCCATTCATCGAGCGATCCCGTCCGGATCTGCCGTCTGATGTATGAAATCGGACACAGGTTGTAGTCCGGCTTCCTCCGTGACGTCAACGCCGCTTCCTTCGTCTGCACGTTGTAGCTCTCAACAAGCTCCTCGTCCGCCAGGCACACGAATTCCAAAGCCATTTGCTTGGCGGGGTGTGAAGTCTCGGCAAATCTCACCGGACGCTCAATCGCCCGGTCTCCTGGTATTAGCTGGCATGACCCTCTCCTCGCCTCATACATGGCAGCTGCTTCTTGTATCCGGAGGTCTAGAGGTAGTATCCTAGCCAGTACCAGTGCGGAATTCAAAGAGACCGTGCGGTAAGACTTACATAGCTTCTGGACAAATCCTCGTTGGACAGAACACAGTTTCCTCCGTATGCCCAACTTTTTCGTAGCGGGCGCCCAGGCCCCGGCCGCGTACATGATAATTGGTTCTATGGTGGCAGTGTAAATTGTGTGGATTATGTCTGTATTAAGGCCCCAGCTCATCTTAGCTGCCCGTGACAGCTGCTTATATATATCAGCTGCCTTTTTGCAGACGTTTTTTACGTGTTCATTGAACGTCAATCTGTCGTCTATTATAAGGCCTAGTATTCCCATGCTGCGGACCATAGTCATGGGAACTTCCGCCATGCTCAGAGCTGGTGTGTCATATTTCAACTTGTTGGTAAAAAGCATCGCACTGGTCTTGTGTGGAGCAAACTTCAATTTATTTTTGACACCCCAGCTATGAACACAGTCGAGTGTTACATTTGTCACTCTAGCGACCTCGGCAGCTGTGTCTCCATCCACCACCAACACGATGTCGTCTGCAAACGCCTGCGCAAATCTCCCTTTCTTTTCCAGGTCTTGCAAGAGCGGATCCAGCAGCAGGTTCCACAATATGGGACCACCGATTGACCAATAACATTTCAGACAATGATTACTTGTGGTAGCTTATTTAAATATTGTAGGTAAAGATCCCATTCATTCTCATGGAACCATGTGAAATGGTAAAAACAATATCAAACTTTCATCAAACGTTTCAGTAAATACAGGTTTGATAGAAACAAAATAAGCCTAGTTCCCAAAAACCCAAATAAAACAGCTCGCTGATTAAATAAAGCAAATTAACAAGCTATGGGCTGGCTAATATCTCTGCCTAAGGACCACAAATTGATAAATGTTAGGTTGATCATAATTGTAAGATTTCTCACAGGTGGCCATCTGGTTCCCCCAAACGGAGGAACCCAATCGCCCTCTCTTAAGCATGTGTCACCAACCTAATTGTAAAAATGTTTATTTGTAACTGTATTAGCAATGGTAACAGATAGACTAGGCAGGTCAAAAGTGATAGTACTGCTCATGGTTCTGAAAAGCAACAGAAACACGGTTAAATTAAGACTATTAATTTTAATAAATAAATACCTACTTAAGACAGAAAGTCCAAGTAGGTATTGCTGCGAATACAATTAATAACAACCCGAAATCACTAGTCCTCTGCAGGTCTGCTGCAGTAAACTTCTGTAGGTACTTTTGTAGTCTGTCTGTACTGCACTTTAGTACTTGTGATATAACACTAACTGTATCCTAACTCTTTGAAATATGACACTAGATTTTAGTTTAAGATACTTTTGCAATTGTGTGTGTCTATCAATTTGAATTTATCTGTACTTAATTGTTGTATTTTATTTGTACATGTTATTTATGTTTGACATGTTTATTTACAAGTTATAAATAAGTAATTTGTAAAGAATTGTATCGAGTATTGGCAATTGCTTCATTGACGCTATAAGAACTAAGCTTTTTTTAATTTTAATTGATAATAATAAATAATTTAGACCTCATCTGGCGCTGGCATTAATTTAAACAGTAACTTTACTTATCACGTTGATAAAAAATACAAAGTTATGTGCTACATATAAATACATATAGGTAAACTTTACATATTATTAATGAATACTAACATTATATACATTACAAACAATAGCCACGCATGTCAACAATCAACAATATAATCAATTTTCGAACAATAGAAAAAGATCAAATAGTTAGCAACAAATATGTACCATAGTTATAGCAAAATTTCCCTAGTGACACTCTTACTTATCAAAGGTTTATTGAACCTTCTAGACTGCAATGAAATTCAACGATAACATCGTTACATACTCATCGATTATATGAATGAAACAACACTGTGTTCTAGCGTTTTCTTACGACTTGTAAATGAAGTATAAATATTTACATGTTACATGAGATACTTATATACAATTCAGAACAAGAGCATTTTTGTATAAGCAATGACATCTCTTTCTACTTTACCTGACTACTACGCAATCTAATCTACAAATCAGATTATTCGCGCCTCTTTATCCTCAGTATAATTATCTACCTAGTGAAGTAAGTAATTCGAAAATTGTATGTCATTTCGGCAACAAAGACAATATGTTTCTAAAAGCCACCATCCTTTTAGAGGTATCCGTCTCAATATCTGCAGTTATTTATTTTGGCAACTACTTATTATACGTAGTTCGACAGCCTATGCTTTGACAGAACATTAATTTGACTAACAGTATTTCGACCGCACTTACTTCGACAACACATACCTTCGAAAGATCACTACTTCAATAGACACTGCATACTGCTTCGACATGCACTTGTTCGGTATATAATTATTTCGACAAAAACTTACCTTTGACATAATACAGGACAAAATAATTATATTTTTTTACAACTACCGTGCACTACCTACACAACGTTATCTAGACCCAAAGTAAGCATAATTATGTTATAGCTTGTGGTATGGATTCTAGAATGCGAATAAGCATACAATACTCTACAACTAGGTACTTTTTTTACATAGAAAAAAATTATACATAGAAACACCCAGATCAATGCACAGTCATTAAGTATATAGCTTTTTACATTAAAATTAATATTACGAATATATACTTACTAATATTTTTTAGTTTGAACAGAATATTGTGGTACCTACTGAAAAATATTATTGATTGTTATTTGGTGTTTATATTTTGACCTAAAATTGAATTGGTTTGTTACATTTGGAGCAATAATATGTCGAAGGTATGTTTTGTCGAAGTAATTATCTGCCATACAAGTGCATTTCGAAGCAGTGTCTGTAGAAGTAGTGATCTTTCGAAGGTGTGTGTTGTCGAAGTATGTGATGCCGTCGAAATAATGTTTGTAGAGTATATTATGTTCTGTCGAATTAATTACTGTCGGACTTTTTGAAGTTGAGTATGTGTGGAAATAAAGAACTGTCGAAATTCATAGGGACACTCTCCTATTAGAAGTGGCTAAGTCGCCAATAAAATCATAAATAACTTTCTATAACATATTGATGTCTGGAACGACATAACTATTACACATAAGACGCCATGTCATACTTGTTGATCTCCTTTGTCCGCACTTAGACCGCCTGGTCCCTTGTGCGTCATGCACTTAGATGTCTCAATCTTGATTCTGGATTCTTCTAGTAAAAGCAATTGGATATTAGCTACATTGTGCGTATTTTTACCTACACAATAATGTCTAAAAGCTTTTAGACCAAAGCAGAGAACAAAAGAGATAATTTATTATACGAGACATAATGAAAAATTGCTGACGTCCGCAGCTTATTATTTTGCCAGACACCTAATTTTAAAATCTGACTACAATGTAAAGGGAAAACTAAAAAACAATCTGTTTAACATTGATACTTACATTTATTTAAGTATTTGTTCAATATTTCTAACAGTTAATATCTATTTTACATTCTAAATTAATATTAGTGTTACTATTAAATAAATAACTAGATCTTACAGGAACTTAGGCTATCTTAGGCTAATTAAGTTTTATGTTGTTCTTTAACAATTATATTTATATTATATTGCACTTGCGGATTCAGCGCCATGTTCAGACAGCGTTAAAACTGCAACAAGGAAACAAATTTTAGAACAATTTGAAATATAATAATAGTTTTAGTAACCAGCGGACGGGCAAGACTGATAACAGACTCATTGTCAAATTATGATAGCTATCTGAAAAGATACAAGAGAACAGATGAATATTGTGCACGAACCCTCCCGGTCCTTCGCGGAGGAGAGTAGCGGCACACTTCTTGTGCTGGGATTGGGGATGTCTCCAGGCGCTGTCGGCGTGAGGTATACTCGTGGAGTATGGCGGGTCAAGAGGGCGACACTGTCGTGACGACCGTGATAGAAACAACAAGTAGTCTCTCAATCTTGTATTGACGTATATAGGTACTCGCTCGGTACTTGCAGAGCTTCAGGGCTTCAGTGGTACTTGCGGGCTTCAGTGGTACTAGCAGAGCTTCCAGGCTTCCTGTAGTACTGTCTTCAGAGCTTCTTTCTTGAGAGTTCTTCTTTCTTGATTGCTCCGTTGCTCGCCGTGAAGTGACGATCCGTTTTTTTTTTTTTTTTTGTGTGTGTGGTGTTGGTTGTTAGCCTCTGATGGCTTTCACAACCTTACGCGGACTGTCGGTGAGCAGAAGGCTCTCAACCGTTATGACGATCCGTGCAAATGTTCCGCCTTTTATACACGTATCGTAGGTACCTATCGAACGTTCTACAAGGTTCCGACCAATCAGCGTAGTAGGTACCAATTGTTCTACAATATTCACGCCAATCAGCGTTGAGTGCCCTGTCTCGCGGTCTTATTACCTAAACGTGATGCTATACAAAGCAAGAATATTCTCGAATATTATCTAAATATTATTAAAACATTATGAAACTATATAATAACAATAATCATTGTTGTTCTAACAAGAAATTAACATATTCTAATACAATCTTAAGTAGAATCTTTACGAAAACATACCTAAACACAAGTATTAACAATAGAATATCGTAATTAACATTACAAGTGCATAAATCAACCCTATCTATCATAAAACACTATTTAAACATCATTAATTACATAACTACGCCCTTATCTATATAAAACTACTATGACTTAGTACATAAGATAACCCCTATCTGCCTTTGAGAAACCTATTCTAATAAGATTATATCATAATTTCGTATATAAACTAACACTATTCTGTTATATAAAGCTAATATATAAGGTGACCCTATCCTAACTATATTATTTATATGTTCAACTTATCTCTATTTAGACGTCGTCGTGCACATCTCTCCCGCCGTACGACTCGTCGTATTTTGTTCCGGTGCTAAGGCGACGTCTTCTATCGGCAGGATCACCATCTTTCTCACTGGTCTCCGTAGTATTCCAGTCTTCGTCTTCACGTCTACGGTGCGCACGATGCCGTCGGGTCCAGGGTACGTAGCTACCACCTTGCCGCGTAGCCACACGTTGCGAGGGAGATTGGTGTCGATGAGTTGCACTAGGTCACCAATCTTGACTTCATGCCCCTTGCCATGGGGCTCCCGCCGGTATTGAAGCTCGGGGAGGTATTCCCGGAGCCATCTTGTCCAGAAGATGTCTGCCAGGCGTTGTGATGCACGCCAGGTAGACCTGCTCGCGGCGTCTTGCTCGGAGAATGTTCCTGGAGCTGGAACTCTTCCTGGTGAGCCGAGCAAGAAGTGGTTCGGCGTCAGTGCTTCTGGGTCTTCTTCCGAGGTGGACACGTGGGTGAGCGGACGGCTGTTGACTGAGAATTCAACCTCCGCTAGCAGGGTAGCCAGTACTTCTTCATTGGGGTGACGCTCGTGGAGAGTCACTGTCAGGGCAGTCTTGACAGATCGCACCATTCGCTCCCATGCACCACCCATGAACGGTGCACCAGGAGGGATGAATCGCCACACGATGGTTTTCTTGGCCGCTTCTTCTTTTGTTGCCTCGTCGATTGCTTGTCGTAGTTCTCGATCTGCGCCCTTCAGGTTGGTCCCGTTGTCTGACCATATCTCTGATGGGCATCCTCGGCGTGCGATGAGGCGTCTGAGTGCCATTATTGCGGAGTCTGTGCTGAGTGTTGCTGCTATCTCTAGGTGGATAGCTCTGGTGGTCAGGCAGGTGAATATCGCCACGTATCTCTTCTGGTGACTGCGTCCAACTGTTACTGATAGCGGACCGAAGTAGTCTACCCCCGTGAATGTGAAGGGTCGCTTGTGATGTGCGACACGGCATTGAGGTAGATTTCCTGTTCGCGGGTACGGCGGCGCTTCTGTCTTCATTCTGCAGTGGAGGCAGCGCTTCAGCAGGGTCTTCGTAATGGGGCGGAGTCGCAGGATCCAGTATTGTTGCCGACACTCGTTGATGGTGGCTTCGACGCCGGCGTGATGCAACTCCACGTGTACCTTCTTGATCCACAGCTGTACGACGTGATGTCCTCCGTCCAGTATCATTGGCCTCTTAAACTCTTCAGTTAGTTGTTCGGCTGCAGCGATGCGGCTTCTTAATCTTAGCTTGTCTTCTGTGTACTCGATGCTTAGCTGACGCAGACGACTGTCCTTGCTGAGAGGCTTCTTCTTCTGAATGTCCTCGATCTCTTGTCCGAAGCTGTCTTCTTGTGTGGAGCGCATAAGTAGTTCTTCTGCACGGCGTAGGAGTTCTGCAGGGACTGGTACATACTTCTGTTCTGTCTTCCCTATCTTCTGTGTTTTCTTCGTCTGTGCGGGCTTGGGGACTCGACGCCAGTCAGGGTCCGCTTCTCTATTCTTCTTTGTCCGCTTGTAGTTCACTGTGTACGTCCTTGTTCTGCAGAGTTGAATGAATAGAAGAACTCTTGCTGTGGTGTAGCGCAGTCTATCCCAACTTGAGAATCTGGATGCGTCAGGAAGGGCTTCGGCGATCTTCTGCGTCTTCTGTCTTTCGGCACTGATGTGGTTGACCTTCTCTTCGCCTGTAGGTCCTTCTGCGGGTGACGACGATTCTTCTATTGGCCAGGAATCTTCATCTTCATACAGGAACTGTGGTCCCTGGTACCAGCGATGTTCTGAGTTAAAGTTGGCTGGTACGTGCCTGGTTGCGTCGTCAGCTACGTTCAGTTTCGTCGGCACCTTCTGTGTCTTCTTCTGGAGTGTCTGTTTCCCGGGATTAGACTTCGGCCTTCTTAGCCTGAAGCACTCCTTCTTCATCAGGTGCATCTTGTCTTCTGCCCCTTTCTTCATATGGTGGTGCACTTTCTGTACTTCACTGTTGGGAGTCTTGGTGTAGCTCCCGTGCAGCACCCAACCTAAAGGGGTCAAAGAGGCAACAGGTTGATACTTACTTCCCTTTCTAACCTTAGTTGCCAGCAGAAGTTGCCAGTTGTCCTGCCCTATCAGGATCCCCGGTCGTGTCTCTTCGTATGCCAGGATACTGCTCATGTCTCGAAGATGCTTACAGTTTTCAATACAGTCCTTTGGCACCTGCTGCGTAGACACCATCAGCCGCTTCATTGTTCTTGCTTGCATTTTGTGTTGCCTTTTATTCGGTCCGGTGATGGTGATGTAGACCCTCCTTGACTGGTCCTCAGACGTAGTCATCTTGTTGATCGCTTCGATCTTGAGAGGATTGACAGGTCCACGGGCGCCGATGTTGTCGGCTATCCTCTCGTCGATCAGGGTCACCGTCGATCCATCGTCGAGGAGCGCATAGGTGTTCGCCTTTCCCTTTGGGCCAGACACCTGTACAGGTATCAGCTTCAGGTACGACTGCTTGGCGGCTGTCCATGCGGAGTTGATGGCCTCGGTCTTTTCGCTGTCATCCTTTTCTTCTGTTGGGAGCTTTTTCCCTTTGTGCAGCGTTCTGTGATGCAGATGCGGACAATTATTTATACCACATTTTCTAATTTGACAGCGATGTACCTTACCCCGGTATCGCAGACACCTGAAGCACAGGCGTCTGGCCTTGGCGAGGTCCCATCTGGCGTCGATGTCCGCTTTGTATTCGGCGCAGTCAGGTGCGGTGTGTCCCGTCGTTTCGCATACTGGACACTTCGGCGTGTACGGCTTCTGCTCGGTCGCGCTGTTAACTTGCTGCAACCTTCTCGGCTGGCTCGATGACGTCGGGCCAGGTGCGTGCACGTTCTCCGGCAGTGCGTATGGGGCGCACAGTTCAGCTTCTGTTTTCAGGAATTTTTCCATCTTCAGGAGGTCTGGGTCTTCTTTAGGCTGACTAGCTGCGAATCGATAAAAATTACTCTTTTGAGTCGGTGTCAGCTTCTCTATAATTGCTTTGGTTACCTCCGGGTGATGTAGGTAGTGCACGCAGTTCAATGTCTTCAAAGTCGATACAGCGTTGGTCACCCTTGATGCGAAGATGCAGACTTCTCGCGGTGACTCGGTGAGGCGTGGCAGTGTCTTCAAGTTTTCCATTTCCGCCATGGCCATCGATTCTGGTCTTCCGAACCTGGTCTCCAGGGTCCTCATGATCTCCGTCGGGTCGGTGATGCTGAATAGGAGACTGTTCACTGCTTCCCTGGCCCTGGACTTAAGGTTCCTGCGAAGACGGTTCAGATTTTCTACATTAGAAAACATACTTGCAGTTTCAAAGTAAGCGGCGCGGAAAGGTAGCCATTCTTGATGTGATCCACTGAATTCTGGCAGGTCGACGATCTTTGGTCGTTGTCCCGCTTTTACAGCTGCGGTAATTGCTTCCGCGAGCTTCATTATGTCCGTTGGCCCCTTGTCCCCTCCCGCCGGTGTTGGCTTCTGTTCCAGAAGTCCCTGGCTACGACAGCGAGCTTCAGGTTCTTCTGTCTTCTGTACTGCAGGGCGGTTGCGCAACTCCGGCTGGGGGTCTTCTGGCGGCGGTAGCGGCAGCTCCTGGTTGTCCAACCAGGTGTCGACGCGGGCCACGGCTTCTCTCTCGGTGCAGGCTGACCCATCTTCTGAGTGTTCTCCCCTATCTTCTTCTTCTTCTTCTTGTGCTGCTTCCGCTTCTATTGTCGCTATGCGGGCGGCGGCGAGTTCGACCTGTAACCTAAGCAACTCTTCTTTTGCTTTGGCTAACCTTATTTGTGTAGCTAGCGATCCTCCGCCCCGTGAGGAGGGCGCGCGCTTGTTCTTCATATCCGCACTCCCCCGATGCATCGAGGTTGGGTGCGGCGTGCGACTTCCGGCGGCGCGTGCGGTAGCGTTCCCTTCCACCTCCCTGTCGGCGGCGGGCGCTGTTGTCCTTGTAGCGGCGGTTGTGCCCGTAGTACCCGTGGCGGCGGTGGTACCTGTTGTACCTGTGGCGGCGGTGGTACCTGTTGTACCCGTGGCGGCGGTGGTACCTGTAGTAGTCCCCGATGTGGCGGTGACCTCCGTTCCTGTACTGTCCGAGGCTTCAGCAGACGTTGACTGTCCCTTTCCTACCGAGCGAGTTATCGGCGGCATGGTGACAGTGCCTTACCCTCAACTCCACAAGCTACCCTCCCAGAGACTCCCTTGATCCGGCTCGAAGGACCATAAAATGTGCACGAACCCTCCCGGTCCTTCGCGGAGGAGAGTAGCGGCACACTTCTTGTGCTGGGATTGGGGATGTCTCCAGGCGCTGTCGGCGTGAGGTATACTCGTGGAGTATGGCGGGTCAAGAGGGCGACACTGTCGTGACGACCGTGATAGAAACAACAAGTAGTCTCTCAATCTTGTATTGACGTATATAGGTACTCGCTCGGTACTTGCAGAGCTTCAGGGCTTCAGTGGTACTTGCGGGCTTCAGTGGTACTAGCAGAGCTTCCAGGCTTCCTGTAGTACTGTCTTCAGAGCTTCTTTCTTGAGAGTTCTTCTTTCTTGATTGCTCCGTTGCTCGCCGTGAAGTGACGATCCGTGCAAATGTTCCGCCTTTTATACACGTATCGTAGGTACCTATCGAACGTTCTACAAGGTTCCGACCAATCAGCGTAGTAGGTACCAATTGTTCTACAATATTCCCGCCAATCAGCGTTGAGTGCCCTGTCTCGCGGTCTTATTACCTAAACGTGATGCTATACAAAGCAAGAATATTCTCGAATATTATCTAAATATTATTAAAACATTATGAAACTATATAATAACAATAATCATTGTTGTTCTAACAAGAAATTAACATATTCTAATACAATCTTAAGTAGAATCTTTACGAAAACATACCTAAACACAAGTATTAACAATAGAATATCGTAATTAACATTACAAGTGCATAAATCAACCCTATCTATCATAAAACACTATTTAAACATCATTAATTACATAACTACGCCCTTATCTATATAAAACTACTATGACTTAGTACATAAGATAACCCCTATCTGCCTTTGAGAAACCTATTCTAATAAGATTATATCATAATTTCGTATATAAACTAACACTATTCTGTTATATAAAGCTAATATATAAGGTGACCCTATCCTAACTATATTATTTATATGTTCAACTTATCTCTATTTAGACGTCGTCGTGCACATCTCTCCCGCCGTACGACTCGTCGTATTTTGTTCCGGTGCTAAGGCGACGTCTTCTATCGGCAGGATCACCATCTTTCTCACTGGTCTCCGTAGTATTCCAGTCTTCGTCTTCACGTCTACGGTGCGCACGATGCCGTCGGGTCCAGGGTACGTAGCTACCACCTTGCCGCGTAGCCACACGTTGCGAGGGAGATTGGTGTCGATGAGTTGCACTAGGTCACCAATCTTGACTTCATGCCCCTTGCCATGGGGCTCCCGCCGGTATTGAAGCTCGGGGAGGTATTCCCGGAGCCATCTTGTCCAGAAGATGTCTGCCAGGCGTTGTGATGCACGCCAGGTAGACCTGCTCGCGGCGTCTTGCTCGGAGAATGTTCCTGGAGCTGGAACTCTTCCTGGTGAGCCGAGCAAGAAGTGGTTCGGCGTCAGTGCTTCTGGGTCTTCTTCCGAGGTGGACACGTGGGTGAGCGGACGGCTGTTGACTGAGAATTCAACCTCCGCTAGCAGGGTAGCCAGTACTTCTTCATTGGGGTGACGCTCGTGGAGAGTCACTGTCAGGGCAGTCTTGACAGATCGCACCATTCGCTCCCATGCACCACCCATGAACGGTGCACCAGGAGGGATGAATCGCCACACGATGGTTTTCTTGGCCGCTTCTTCTTTTGTTGCCTCGTCGATTGCTTGTCGTAGTTCTCGATCTGCGCCCTTCAGGTTGGTCCCGTTGTCTGACCATATCTCTGATGGGCATCCTCGGCGTGCGATGAGGCGTCTGAGTGCCATTATTGCGGAGTCTGTGCTGAGTGTTGCTGCTATCTCTAGGTGGATAGCTCTGGTGGTCAGGCAGGTGAATATCGCCACGTATCTCTTCTGGTGACTGCGTCCAACTGTTACTGATAGCGGACCGAAGTAGTCTACCCCCGTGAATGTGAAGGGTCGCTTGTGATGTGCGACACGGCATTGAGGTAGATTTCCTGTTCGCGGGTACGGCGGCGCTTCTGTCTTCATTCTGCAGTGGAGGCAGCGCTTCAGCAGGGTCTTCGTAATGGGGCGGAGTCGCAGGATCCAGTATTGTTGCCGACACTCGTTGATGGTGGCTTCGACGCCGGCGTGATGCAACTCCACGTGTACCTTCTTGATCCACAGCTGTACGACGTGATGTCCTCCGTCCAGTATCATTGGCCTCTTAAACTCTTCAGTTAGTTGTTCGGCTGCAGCGATGCGGCTTCTTAATCTTAGCTTGTCTTCTGTGTACTCGATGCTTAGCTGACGCAGACGACTGTCCTTGCTGAGAGGCTTCTTCTTCTGAATGTCCTCGATCTCTTGTCCGAAGCTGTCTTCTTGTGTGGAGCGCATAAGTAGTTCTTCTGCACGGCGTAGGAGTTCTGCAGGGACTGGTACATACTTCTGTTCTGTCTTCCCTATCTTCTGTGTTTTCTTCGTCTGTGCGGGCTTGGGGACTCGACGCCAGTCAGGGTCCGCTTCTCTATTCTTCTTTGTCCGCTTGTAGTTCACTGTGTACGTCCTTGTTCTGCAGAGTTGAATGAATAGAAGAACTCTTGCTGTGGTGTAGCGCAGTCTATCCCAACTTGAGAATCTGGATGCGTCAGGAAGGGCTTCGGCGATCTTCTGCGTCTTCTGTCTTTCGGCACTGATGTGGTTGACCTTCTCTTCGCCTGTAGGTCCTTCTGCGGGTGACGACGATTCTTCTATTGGCCAGGAATCTTCATCTTCATACAGGAACTGTGGTCCCTGGTACCAGCGATGTTCTGAGTTAAAGTTGGCTGGTACGTGCCTGGTTGCGTCGTCAGCTACGTTCAGTTTCGTCGGCACCTTCTGTGTCTTCTTCTGGAGTGTCTGTTTCCCGGGATTAGACTTCGGCCTTCTTAGCCTGAAGCACTCCTTCTTCATCAGGTGCATCTTGTCTTCTGCCCCTTTCTTCATATGGTGGTGCACTTTCTGTACTTCACTGTTGGGAGTCTTGGTGTAGCTCCCGTGCAGCACCCAACCTAAAGGGGTCAAAGAGGCAACAGGTTGATACTTACTTCCCTTTCTAACCTTAGTTGCCAGCAGAAGTTGCCAGTTGTCCTGCCCTATCAGGATCCCCGGTCGTGTCTCTTCGTATGCCAGGATACTGCTCATGTCTCGAAGATGCTTACAGTTTTCAATACAGTCCTTTGGCACCTGCTGCGTAGACACCATCAGCCGCTTCATTGTTCTTGCTTGCATTTTGTGTTGCCTTTTATTCGGTCCGGTGATGGTGATGTAGACCCTCCTTGACTGGTCCTCAGACGTAGTCATCTTGTTGATCGCTTCGATCTTGAGAGGATTGACAGGTCCACGGGCGCCGATGTTGTCGGCTATCCTCTCGTCGATCAGGGTCACCGTCGATCCATCGTCGAGGAGCGCATAGGTGTTCGCCTTTCCCTTTGGGCCAGACACCTGTACAGGTATCAGCTTCAGGTACGACTGCTTGGCGGCTGTCCATGCGGAGTTGATGGCCTCGGTCTTTTCGCTGTCATCCTTTTCTTCTGTTGGGAGCTTTTTCCCTTTGTGCAGCGTTCTGTGATGCAGATGCGGACAATTATTTATACCACATTTTCTAATTTGACAGCGATGTACCTTACCCCGGTATCGCAGACACCTGAAGCACAGGCGTCTGGCCTTGGCGAGGTCCCATCTGGCGTCGATGTCCGCTTTCTTGTATTCGGCGCAGTCAGGTGCGGTGTGTCCCGTCGTTTCGCATACTGGACACTTCGGCGTGTACGGCTTCTGCTCGGTCGCGCTGTTAACTTGCTGCAACCTTCTCGGCTGGCTCGATGACGTCGGGCCAGGTGCGTGCACGTTCTCCGGCAGTGCGTATGGGGCGCACAGTTCAGCTTCTGTTTTCAGGAATTTTTCCATCTTCAGGAGGTCTGGGTCTTCTTTAGGCTGACTAGCTGCGAATCGATAAAAATTACTCTTTTGAGTCGGTGTCAGCTTCTCTATAATTGCTTTGGTTACCTCCGGGTGATGTAGGTAGTGCACGCAGTTCAATGTCTTCAAAGTCGATACAGCGTTGGTCACCCTTGATGCGAAGATGCAGACTTCTCGCGGTGACTCGGTGAGGCGTGGCAGTGTCTTCAAGTTTTCCATTTCCGCCATGGCCATCGATTCTGGTCTTCCGAACCTGGTCTCCAGGGTCCTCATGATCTCCGTCGGGTCGGTGATGCTGAATAGGAGACTGTTCACTGCTTCCCTGGCCCTGGACTTAAGGTTCCTGCGAAGACGGTTCAGATTTTCTACATTAGAAAACATACTTGCAGTTTCAAAGTAAGCGGCGCGGAAAGGTAGCCATTCTTGATGTGATCCACTGAATTCTGGCAGGTCGACGATCTTTGGTCGTTGTCCCGCTTTTACAGCTGCGGTAATTGCTTCCGCGAGCTTCATTATGTCCGTTGGCCCCTTGTCCCCTCCCGCCGGTGTTGGCTTCTGTTCCAGAAGTCCCTGGCTACGACAGCGAGCTTCAGGTTCTTCTGTCTTCTGTACTGCAGGGCGGTTGCGCAACTCCGGCTGGGGGTCTTCTGGCGGCGGTAGCGGCAGCTCCTGGTTGTCCAACCAGGTGTCGACGCGGGCCACGGCTTCTCTCTCGGTGCAGGCTGACCCATCTTCTGAGTGTTCTCCCCTATCTTCTTCTTCTTCTTCTTGTGCTGCTTCCGCTTCTATTGTCGCTATGCGGGCGGCGGCGAGTTCGACCTGTAACCTAAGCAACTCTTCTTTTGCTTTGGCTAACCTTATTTGTGTAGCTAGCGATCCTCCGCCCCGTGAGGAGGGCGCGCGCTTGTTCTTCATATCCGCACTCCCCCGATGCATCGAGGTTGGGTGCGGCGTGCGACTTCCGGCGGCGCGTGCGGTAGCGTTCCCTTCCACCTCCCTGTCGGCGGCGGGCGCTGTTGTCCTTGTAGCGGCGGTTGTGCCCGTAGTACCCGTGGCGGCGGTGGTACCTGTTGTACCTGTGGCGGCGGTGGTACCTGTTGTACCCGTGGCGGCGGTGGTACCTGTAGTAGTCCCCGATGTGGCGGTGACCTCCGTTCCTGTACTGTCCGAGGCTTCAGCAGACGTTGACTGTCCCTTTCCTACCGAGCGAGTTATCGGCGGCATGGTGACAGTGCCTTACCCTCAACTCCACAAGCTACCCTCCCAGAGACTCCCTTGATCCGGCTCGAAGGACCATAAAATGTGCACGAACCCTCCCGGTCCTTCGCGGAGGAGAGTAGCGGCACACTTCTTGTGCTGGGATTGGGGATGTCTCCAGGCGCTGTCGGCGTGAGGTATACTCGTGGAGTATGGCGGGTCAAGAGGGCGACACTGTCGTGACGACCGTGATAGAAACAACAAGTAGTCTCTCAATCTTGTATTGACGTATATAGGTACTCGCTCGGTACTTGCAGAGCTTCAGGGCTTCAGTGGTACTTGCGGGCTTCAGTGGTACTAGCAGAGCTTCCAGGCTTCCTGTAGTACTGTCTTCAGAGCTTCTTTCTTGAGAGTTCTTCTTTCTTGATTGCTCCGTTGCTCGCCGTGAAGTGACGATCCGTGCAAATGTTCCGCCTTTTATACACGTATCGTAGGTACCTATCGAACGTTCTACAAGGTTCCGACCAATCAGCGTAGTAGGTACCAATTGTTCTACAATATTCCCGCCAATCAGCGTTGAGTGCCCTGTCTCGCGGTCTTATTACCTAAACGTGATGCTATACAAAGCAAGAATATTCTCGAATATTATCTAAATATTATTAAAACATTATGAAACTATATAATAACAATAATCATTGTTGTTCTAACAAGAAATTAACATATTCTAATACAATCTTAAGTAGAATCTTTACGAAAACATACCTAAACACAAGTATTAACAATAGAATATCGTAATTAACATTACAAGTGCATAAATCAACCCTATCTATCATAAAACACTATTTAAACATCATTAATTACATAACTACGCCCTTATCTATATAAAACTACTATGACTTAGTACATAAGATAACCCCTATCTGCCTTTGAGAAACCTATTCTAATAAGATTATATCATAATTTCGTATATAAACTAACACTATTCTGTTATATAAAGCTAATATATAAGGTGACCCTATCCTAACTATATTATTTATATGTTCAACTTATCTCTATTTAGACGTCGTCGTGCACAAATATAAATAGCCCGTCAAATTCTTCAACCTCGCTTCGCTTCGCCGTAGACGGGTTAAAACACTATCGAATGTTTAAAATTATATATATTTTTATATTATTTATATATATATATATATATATATATATATATATATATATATTAAGGCTTAGAGGTAAATGGGTACGTCATCTAATATAAGTCTACACTTCACTCTATTCGTATTTGATATATCGACATAGTAGCTTTTAAGCAGCAAAAACGAACAGCGCCTTTGGTAGTGTCTCTGAGAACTAAATTAATACGCTGTCACCGGTGTCTGTCAACGTAAATGACCGTACGTTTAGAATAGTAAAATTGTTGTACGAATTCATACAATCGATAATTATGACAGTCTATGCATTCATTAGTTTGTTGTTCATTACGGATATTCGTGGGCCTATAATGCGTGGCGCGTGACATACAGCTCACGAAAACATACACCGAAGACAGTAATGTAATAGTAAGCAAACCGCTAAACCATGTCAACTGTACTTATATAGGCAATTAGGTACCTAGTCAACATGCATTTTAGCAATATAAGATCGTTAATCTCTCTCTTAAGACTAAGTACTAAGTTAAGATTCTTTTTGGTCGGTATGATTGTAAAATCTGCTCGCCGAATACCTCTACTCCACTAACTACGCTCTATCCTTCTCGTTTCAAAAACGACATCGTTTCTAATAAATTCTGCAATTCCTCTTAGATAGTATCCTTAAAACACCAATGATTACACGAACCACTAATGACAAACTCACTATTGTTTCAGGATTGACACTAGAGCTTGTACTCGTATGTAGTTGGACGCAGCAATTGAACAGGTATAGGTGAACTTCTGTGCCTATTTGAAGTTCCCAGTGAACCTTAACAAATTATAGCCTAAGTCATAGGCTGATCCTTCAATCAGTAGATAACCTAACCTGGATACTGGCAAAATTTAACAAATCAGTTTGGTGGACGTCACAGTCCGTTATTGTCCCACTTCAGGGCAAACGCCTCTTCTCATACAGGAAAGAATGAGCATTGATCAGCCTGCTCAAGGTGGATTGATGTCATAATAATCACACTTAGATACTTACGTAACAGCATTGAACGCCAAGATGTTGTTGATTTGGACAGAGGTTTGCTGACGCTTGCACCAGATTGCTGGGATCACACTCATTGTAGCGTAAGCAGATACCGCCTTGTCGCACACACGGCTCCTCCAACTCTATAACTGCAGAAAATAACCCATTATTGTCAAATTATAATTAAAAATAGACTATTTTAATATAATATTTATACGGTAGTAGATCCACGCTAATTTCAGCATGAATGGGGCCGGATCGTCCGGGGAAGTACTACCCTCTCATAGAAGATCGACTTAAGAGTAGTAGTATCCGTACTACTGCGTTTCGTTCGGTGAGTGAGAGCGCCGGAGGCCCAATTTCCCCCCTTTCCTCTTTCCTCACCTCCCTCATTCCCTTCCCCTAACCCCATTCCCAGCCGCCATAGTGGAGGCCACCATACCAGCAGTTTTGAGACGATGGCTTTTGGTATAGTGGCCACCACTTCTGGATTCCACTGACTGCTTACCATCAGGCGGGGTGGAGTCACTTTGGTAGGCTATA
The DNA here is from genome assembly GCA_963082885.1 of Parascotia fuliginaria. Taxonomy (NCBI): domain Eukaryota; kingdom Metazoa; phylum Arthropoda; class Insecta; order Lepidoptera; family Erebidae; genus Parascotia; species Parascotia fuliginaria. The sequence goes on from OY720170.1 coordinate 10,460,010, forward strand.
ATATAAAAAAAATATATATATATATTACAAAAGTCTATTTAGACATTTGCAGAGTTTTTAAAGCATGTTTCTTAAATAATAACGCAAGCAGTACCTACCTAATCTATATTTATAACAAACATCTTTACTTTGTACAAGATAAGGCTAAAATTATCATTTGATATAATTTTATATGAGACTGCAAATTATTATTACCTAATAGATACAATTCCGGACTGCTCACACTACCTTCCACATAATAAATGCCATTTTTGTCTATTCTAATGTGTTACTTACAAAGTTGTAATTAAAATCTAAATAATATTATAAATCCGAAAGTCACTTTCTCAGTTTGTCTGTTTGTTACACTTTCACGCCTAAACCATTGAACCGACTTTGATGTAATTTGGTACAGGGATAGAATAGACTTTGATTTTTTATCGTGAAAAAGACTTGAAGGCGTTCAAATAGTGGATGTAAGTTTGTATGAAAATACGATAACCAACATGCACGCGGTCGGAGCCGCGGGCAACAGCTAGTAATTAATAAATGTGTAGTATATTTTTCACCGACTGTACTACTCAAGCGAAAGGTTGACCAAACGCGACCAAATACACGCTATTTTAATAGTTTTCCAAACGATACAAAATGTATATGACAGATAAAAAGTTTACCAAACGCAACTTTTGTATAGGTATTTATTAGGATTACGATATATTTTGTGTATTTTTATGCCAATAATTGCCATTATTCTATGGTATATTTTTATTTTTTTATTTTATTATGTAAAACGAGATGTTGTTCTAAAGAGATGTAGCCCCTGATGGCTCCAGCATCAGAGCAGTCGCTTAAAACTCGATGCGATGAAGCGTCAATATAATCGGAAAATGTCCGATCGCCGATGCTAAAAGTAGCATGTCTGCTGTATCCTATGCGTACTTTGCCTCGCTTCACATTTTACAAACAGAGGTGTTATAGGTATGTAGGTACCCAAAACTCGAACTGGGGATGATATTTTGTGCCGTGTTGAAAAATAACTTCTATGAAGGTTTTTTTAGCAAAAGTAAAACATAACTGAGAAAGTAAAGAATGAGGTAAGCCGTCTACAACGATTTTCTGTCAAGAATTTTCTCTACAAGACGTTGAAGTTTATATAGGTACCTAAGATTTTAGTGCTACGAGTGCATTACATAATACACATATATACCTTTACGCCGTTATATACATATTATAAAAGCTGATAGTGGCTCCGTCTACCTTTGCACGAAAAATCACTGTGATATTCTTACGTAATATTAGAAAATTTAATATCTGGCTTTGGCTGTAATATTTTAAAACAATAAAAGTGGTGTGAAAATAACATCGTATAAATCGATGCAATGAAATGTCTATCATCGTTACCACCTCAATTTATCCGCATTAGGCCCATCTGCTTCGATTTATCTCAATAGGAGCTCGCAAATTATGTAAATCTATACCCAGACTGGTAGATCCGACTATAACATCTATTGACCAACAGAATTGACTGACACGTGACGTTGCGATACGAGTTCGCAAACTAAAGAAATACTATTATACTATTATAAGGCAGTGAATTCTACAACAAGAGACATAAACTAGCCCTTTGCACGACTTTGGCGCGCTTTCTCAAGTCTAAAGTACGTTTTTTCAAAGATCCTGTATAGGAATGTGTACCTCTAAATACTTATGTAACAAAAGACAAATGTAATTTATTTGTTTAGCTAACCTTTACTATGAAATTACAATCATCATAATCGGCCTTCCAGAAACATTTTCACTTTCACCGAGCTCATCACTCGTATGCTCAGACTTTACTAGATCGTCAATCCACTTGTATTTTATGACAATACAAAGTGAGATGAAAACTTCAAGTAAGAAGATTTTGAAAACACAGCTCACACTGTCGTCTACGCTGCAACTTATACTGTCGTCTACGCTGCATTTTCCAAAATTACAATCTTTTTACTTTTACTTGTATGTATTCAACAATTGTAAGCAACATTCTTAATAGGAGTGGCTCTCGACCAGCCAAGGTGGTGCCATAGTGGAGGCCGGTGTCCAGCAGTGGACGTCTTTCGGCTCAGATGATGATGATATTATGAATAGAATAAAAGCTGATAAAAAGTTTTTAAAACCTTTACGTAATGTATATATCAAAATAATACCTTTACACGGTAGCAAAAAAAGGTTTGATAACGACGATACAACATCAATTTTACGAAGCGATGTAGCTAGTACCTAAGAGACAGAGTGACAAGAATAAATTGGTCGATCCAAACAAAGTATAATAGGGTATTCTATACGTTGCCTTTGCTGATTTTTACGGTTTAGCCATAATTGGTAACAAGATAGTGTATGTGTCTGAAAGCTTTGTCGGAAAATTTTAAAAGGCAATTTTTTATGTATATACCTCCCAAAGTGACTCCACCCCGCCTGATGGTAAGCAGTCAATGGAATTCAGAAGTGGTGGCCACCGCATGCCAAAGCCATCGTCTTAAACTGCTGGTATAGTAGCCTCCACTATGGCGGCTGAGAATGGGGTTAGGGGACGGGAATGAGGGAGGTGAGGAAAGAGAAAGGAGGGGAAATAGGGCATCCAGCGCTCTCACTCACCGAACGAAACGCAGTAGTACGAATACTACTACTCTTACGTCGATCTTCTATGAGAGGGTAGTACTTCTCCGGACGATGAAAACTAGCGTGGATCTACTACCGTATAAAAATTTACTTCAGTCTAACTTTCTTTTTTTAGAAGCCTGCGAGTGATACACTTGCATAGAGATCTATTGTACGTACCGAAACAAGTAAAATTTCTAAGTATAATACTGAAAGATTACATCGTAAGGAAACATGCAAATAATTACGAGCTTGTAGGTAATTTTTTTTTAAGTGAAATGCCAAGATTAAAATATATTATTGTACTGTTGTATACTACATAAGACGGATTTTTCATTGACCTACTGATGACGCTACTATATTACATTGTTCTAATAAAAATGGCAAATAAGGCTTTGCCTGAATTATAATTATATAATTATAATTGCCTGAATTACGTATAGCCTTATTCGCCATTCTTAGATATAGCTACCAATACAAATAATAAGCATAAGTTTGCTAAAATAAATATTTTTTGTTATAATGTAGTGCCCTGCAACTTCGCCTTGATTGATCTATTAGTAAAAATGTTTGAAATAAGATTGTAGGACGTTTTGATGAAATGCTATAACATTTTATTTCATTTGGTGCATTAATAAGGTTTCATTTTTACGAAAAAAGCCTATCTGAAAAAAATATTTAAATGGAAAAAAAATATGGTCGTATAAAATTCTTAAGAATTCTTCAAAATAGTAGAGACTTCTATTCCTGAAGATTAGCAGCTCAAGAATATAGTTTGAGGATTTTTATGAAATGAGAATCATTTAATTAACTGAATTAATAAGTAGGTATTTATGATTTCTGTATTTTTTTTTTATCAATATAAAATAAAAATCTATACTGTTATATTAGCGGAAGAGTTTGTTTGTTTGTTTGTTTGAACGCGCTAAGCTCTGAAACTACCAGTCGGATTTGAATAATTATTTTTGCGTATAGCCCAGTTCTTGAGGAAGGTTATAGGCTATGTAACATGACGCTATTGGTGACGGAGGCAGAGCAGTAACCAACACGCAGGTGAAACCCCGCAGAGGTCGCGGGTACGATTCCCGCTCAGTGCAAATATTTGTGGCTGTTTGCATTGGTCTGGGTGTTTCTATGTATAATATGTAGGTATGTATTTACAAAAAACAGCATATAATTATGTATTTTTGTTCGCATTCTAGACCTCATACCACAGGCTATTAATATATGCTTCCTGTGAGTCAAGATGGTGTTGTGTTGTTGTTGTGGTATTATTTATTTATTATTATTATTAATCCGCGCTGCGGAAAGGTAGTAAATTACATAAAAGGCGGCAAAAATTAAAGGAACAAAACAAAAGTGCCTTTTTCGATATATACAATAAAATTCTGTTTGCCAAAATTAAATACTGATGTTAGAAAATATGTAGGGAAGTACCTACATAAGCGCACTAAATCTGCATTGCAACACTACGATGTAAACATTTGTCTAGTAGGTACTTAGTAGCTATAAACGAAACACACATGCTGTAATCAAATGAAATCATTGATACATTGAAAATATCGAAATCTTCTGTAAGAAGTTTGGCGTTGTACAAAATGTTAAAATGGAATAGAAGCAAAATTTAAAAAGAAGAAGACGTTAAAGGTCGCATTTTAATTTTGTGTTTAAATAGCTGCCAGTAAAAGATGCAGTACTTATGGGTACAGTTTTAACCATCATCATCAATTACACTCACTCCTCTTAGAACAAAATCCTCACGATTACATTACTGTTTAGATTATTATTTATTTACTTTGTGGTAGAATAGTCTCTATAATATAGGTACCAAAGCAATAGTTAAAATAACTTTAGAGTAAAAGCTGACAATTTGATGACACAGCTTAGTAAAATAAACAATATACTTAATACTTATTACCTACAGACATTGATCAATACTGATAGACAGCTTTTATTCCTGTTTTTGGTTTATCGAAAATTTGGTTTATATAATTGTACACATAGATAGTTTGTTTACAATTTTTATGTGCTAGTGCGTCAGAACATTCTCACAAGATTCTGATTATATTTGTAGCAATGGGGTCAATGTCAGTTCTGTTTTATTTCATGTAAAGCCGGCGGATGTTATATGAACTGATATAAATCTGCGTGACATTGACCCGTTTAAAATTCATTAAAATGACATGTTAAAATAATTATCATTTAGCTAATATAAATAAAATCTATATTAAAACTAAGGAATTCATTTAAACAGACACATTTTTTAGGTAGATAGTAAAAGGTGTAGGTTGTGCTCGATCAGACGGCATTATCAATACATACATATACTCGTATTTAAGCTCAAACAAGTCGATCATTTTATACCCCAAGAATCTAATCTAAAATATTATATCATTATTATAAGTATCAAAATTTAAGTCTACTTGAATCCGTGTTTACCAAATTAATTAGCTACGGCTTGCACATTAATTATGGACTTAAGTGTGAAGTTTTCGATAATATCCCTACATATCAGCTGCATCACATGATTTCAATATTGTAGACAAACAATTGGTGTTAATTTAACACTGTTACCCTCTGCTACTGATAGTGAGTAATAGCATTTGTTTTAAAATAATTTTACGTGATCGGAACAAAATTACACACTTTATAACTTATTATTATAATACCTAATCAGTTGCGATTACAAAACAAATTTATTGAATGTTTATGCCTATTATTCATTTTGTTGTGGAGATTCATATCGAATTATTGGTATACTTATAAAATAGTGAAATGAGTATGTTTTCGAATTATAATATTTAGATACCAAGAGATATTTTGGTCACGTAGTAGTAGGTAGGTATATCTGTGAAAGTTTTACAAATTATTTTGTATGTACTAGCTTTCCGCAACGCGGTTTCACCCGCCGCATATAACCTTTCTCGAGAGGGAGAGCTGGGCTATCATACATAAAAAGAATTTTCAAATCTGACTAATAGCTCCAGAGATTAGCGCGTTCAAACAAACAAACTCTGCCGCTTAATATAATAGTATAGATTAGGTACGTAATTCATTTAATTATTTTTTCATAATAAAAATATTAACATTATAATTAATGTTGTAACAAGGAATACACATTTTCAATAAACAAGCATAAAATTACGATCATTTATTTATTAACAGCGTTTTTTATGAGACATGAAGTTTACAATGTGGTACAGCAAAAATATTGAAAACACTGTCATTAATTTTTCTGACTGTTATCTTATTACTCACAACTGGCTTGGAAGAATTCAGATAGAGCTACAAGTTCGCAACAATATTTGAAAATCAGCAATATTTATAATAATTATTTAATTATATTTCTTAGCTGTATTTATATAGTTCTCTTTACATTCGTACGCCAAAAACTACTTCTAGTCTAAAAGTTAAATTAAATAATATTTAACCATACATAATAAAACCAGTATAAATTCAAGACATAAAATTTTGATCAGACAACACAATTAGAATAAAAGCCAGTTCTTCATTAATGATATAAAAATATAGTAAAAAAGCTCTATAGGTATAGTAAATGATGTAAATCGTATACTAAACACGTGCTTTATGAGGTAATTTTATGATAATTTTCACTAAGAACTCCTAAGCTCTAACCTAGCTTGATGAAGAATTTAAAAAAGCTGAATCACGATAGTAATACTTAGTTAGCATATAAATTGATAAAGTATAATTAATATTGTAACATATAGACCAAGTGACAGTATTAATAGATACTATTTATTTTTTGAAGCGAGTTTAACTTTCGTACAGTACCTACGCAAGTACAAGAAAAATAATTAATATGTTACCAAAAAGTATTGTTATATTATAAATACGTAATATGAACATTTTTATTTATGAAAGAATATCTTGTACCTCACTTGATTGAATAATTTGTATATCTAACATGATGTAATTATAGGTACATTCTTATTCTCAGAAAATAGGTACCTATGTGAAATTAAAATAAAGGTGTAATCTAATAAAATTTTCTATTAATAACGGGTGGCGCAAAAGTAAAGACCCTATTTGGTTCAGCTATAACATTTTTTCTAAATTAGAAAACTAGATTTAGATTTTTTTAAATGTATATTTGTGCCATTAAATTTCGTACCATTAGGATTTAAAGATGATGTCTTTTAAATGGTGACCTCCAGAGTTGATACACATTTGAGCCCTATTTATGACATTTTGCATAACTTGCCGTAACACTTCCTGCGATATGTTCGTTATTTCTTGACGAATGTTTTCTTTTAGAGCTGCGAGAGTCTGTGGCTTGTTCACATACACCCGAGATTTCAAAAAACCCCAAAGAAAGAAGTCTGGACTGGTCAGATCGGGTGATCTTGCAGGCCAAGGCAAATCGCCAAAACGAGAGATAACTCGGCCTGGAAAAGCGTCCCTCACTAAGTCCATAGTGTCGCGCGCTGTGTGTGCCGTAGCGCCGTCTTGTTGAAACCAGATGTGCTCCAGCCCCAATTCGTCCAAACTGGGTATCAAAAACTCACGTAACATGGTTCTGTAGCGTTCTCCAGTGACAGTAATCGCATTGCCTCCAGCGTCTTCGAATAAATAGGGTCCGATCACTCTGTCAACACAGATGCCACACCATACAGTAACTTTTAGTGGGTGTAGAGGTGTTTCTTGAATAATGCGCGGATTATCAGTGCCCCAGAACCGAGTATTCTGCTTATTGACATGCCCTGAGAGATGGAAATGCGCTTCGTCACTCATAACCAATTTTGAAGAAAAATCTCATAAATAGGGCTCAAATGTGTATCAACTCTGGAGGTCACCATTTAAAAGACATCATCTTTAAATCCTAATGGTACGAAATTTAATGGCACAAATATACATTTAAAAAAATCTAAATCTAGTTTTCTAATTTAGAAAAAATGTTATAGCTGAACCAAATAGGGTCTTTACTTTTGCGCCACCCGTTATAATGCATGATGTAAGGCGCATCATGCATTATATTGCATCAAATTATCGCTCTTTTCTTAATTTCAAGGAAAACAATATAGCCAATATATCTCAACCTATCTGCCTATTACATAGAAAATATAATTATAATATTATTAGTCAAACATAATGTAATCAAATAATAATATAATAAATTAAAATTCGCACTCTGCAATTTTTAGTAGTTTATTTAATGGCAAACTATGTACATACAATTTAAAATAAATAAATGCAAAACATATATAACTGAAATTAAGAAAATTCTTAAACTAAATTAAATATGGAACACTAGATAATATATGAGACTTACCGACGAAGGATGTCCATGACCTTAAAGGATTGGCCCTTACTGCCACCAGGAGTAGTGCGACTAGCGCAAACAACACATATTTTAACATTTTCATTTTATGTAACTTTTACAAATCCCTTACGTTAGTAGCGTGGTTGATTCCGGTAATGTATGCGCACGCTGGTTCGATCCCACGTTTATATACACGAGTAATGATAAACAGTGCGTCTCATACTAACGCTTATGTGCGTCCCACTTCATATACCTAGACATACCGATCAATATTTTCTTCCTATACTTTACAAAAATATAAATAATACCTATTTTCTTCAATACAACATCCGATTCAAAATTGTTGTTTGTAATAAAAACGAAGGAAACTGCGCATCACGTGGATTGGTTATCTCAGTCAATGAATTCGTACCTACTCACCGCCATAATTATTGTTTTGATTAAATATCGAACATAAACAGTTATGATTAAGTTATACCTATCTATACTTAAACTATCTATTTAACTAAAATTTGAAAATATCAAAGGTATGGTACATTTTGCACCATACCTTTAATATCTTCAAATTTAACGGTATGGATAGATAGAGAATAATTAAAATATTATTTACCCTATGACTATGACTCTATCACTCTTTATGAGTTTATTACGTATTTCAATGATACAAAATTGACTTAAAGCGATACTAGAGTGAGGTTTCTTTGAATTGCGTAATGAGGATAGTAAGCGTTTAGAAAATTTACACATGAATACTACCTACCTATATGTACGATATTAAGCAGGCAGGTCTTATTCTTGGTAGGTAGTTATCAATAATCTCAATTTTCATGAAAATAATATGTAAGAAAAAGTATATTGAAAACCTATTGACGACTTTTAAAAGAATTGTTAGATAACGATTTGATTAATCGAGCTCGCACTTGACCTTGTACGAATTGTTTGTCTCGGGGTGACCTGTGGACCTTCCCACTCATGTGACGCTTTTATTAAGCAATTTATATAGTACAATGTATATTAATCACACGCCTCGCAATGTTGTTCCGGGAACTGTTTTGGTATCAAGTTTCGCTACTGTTATAGTAACTGTTAGTACAAATAACAAGAGCTGTGATATGTCTTCTGTTATACCTTCATTGCTACGGACGTAATTTGCAAGCGCACCAGTTTTACTTAGCTGCAGATCACCTCTCATATGATTATAACGGGTGGCGCAAAAGTAAAGACCCTATTTGGTTCAGCTATAACATTTTTTCTAAATTAGAAAACTAGATTTAGATTTTTTTAAATGTATATTTGTGCCATTAAATTTCGTACCATTAGGATTTAAAGATGATGTCTTTTAAATGGTGACCTCCAGAGTTGATACACATTTGAGCCCTATTTATGACATTTTGCATAACTTGCCGTAACACTTCCTGCGATATGTTCGTTATTTCTTGACGAATGTTTTCTTTTAGAGCTGCGAGAGTCTGTGGCTTGTTCACATACACCCGAGATTTCAAAAAACCCCAAAGAAAGAAGGCATGCCAAGTATGGCACGTGCCGGCGGCACACCCTCGTGGCAATAACCAACGGTATAGGCCGCCGGCATAAAGTATAGAAAGACAATGTAAGTAGTAAACGCGAATGACTCTTATCGCCAATTAATTTTAAGTACAGTTGGATGTACTATCGTTTAAGTGAGATCAAACCATAATACATTTCTATGAAATAATCTAACTGCAGACTATGTTTAAAAAAAAAAACTATAAAAGCCAAAATTAGCTTACGTGTTTACTTCAATAAACCAATAGTTTCTTACTTATGAGAGTCATAGACAAAACACTGCAATGTTCTTTCTGCAGAAGACATAACTTAATTTAAATGCAAGATTTGGCATTTCGTGGTTTTTCATAGCAACAAAGTCCATGATCATGCCCTAAAAATGGAAAAATGGACAGCGCCACTAGTATTTATTCGGAGAACTATATATTTTCAAATTTCACGGCTTTACATACTTTATTTTATTTTATTTTTAACTGACTTCAAAAAAAGGAGGTTTCTCAATTCGACCATATAATTTTTTTTATGTGTTTGGTCGGATAACTTCGTCGTTTATGAACCGATTTCAAAGATTCTTTTTTTGTTGGAAAGTAGATATCCCAAGTGTGGTACTGTGGAGAGGACTCGAGGGAAACCTTCGAAAATTGTAGTGGCGACTAGTGCATTTGTTATTTTTTTCATTACGTATTTTAAGGTAGGTACCTACTACTATTTAGTGAAGGTTTGGAGTCGTTCAGATGATAAAGCCGAAAGACAGTCGAGAGAACACAACGATTTACGGCAATTACTTAGTGTTGTTGAATTCATCAAGGAAATACTACAATAACAAATTACTAAGTACCTACACACAATATTATTAGATATCTCAAAACAATAACAGACTATCCATCGTATTTGTGAACTTTATGCCGTGCGCGGTCTCCGAATACTTAGAAGATAATTACCACAGGGCAGATATTCCGTGATAATTACCTACTAATATTAGCTTGACTTGTGAAAAAGATTGATAATACGTACCTATAACTAGTTATTGTATTACTTGGCACCGGGTTCAAATTTATAAAATACTTATTTAATTATTTCTGATTAACTAAATCAAAATACGAATTACTTACTTAAGTATTTCTTAATTTTTTAGTTTCCTGCTTGAAGTCGGTTTATTATTGTTAAAAATATTTTATCTCTATTTAATTTTTTCGTTTTCTTATTTGAAGTGAACTTTATTGATATAATATATTTTTCACCATCTACTGCAAATAGTACTTACCTATAGGACTACCTATACCCTATCAGTAGTTTATTATTATTTATAATTATGTAGGTATATATAGTTATTAAAAAGAAATTACCAATATTTCTCAATAGAATAGCTAATTTAAAGGAAAATTATTCAAAATTGCCCTTTGGAAATCCTACTAATATTATAAATGCGAAAGTTTGTTTTTACGTATGTGTGTGTGTGTTTGTTACCACTGAGCGCTTAAACGGCTGAACCGATTCCGAAGAAAATTTGTATGTAGATAGAACCGGTGCCGGAGGAAAAACTGGTGCCGAAAATCGGTCTGATTCTCGAGAGAGACAAAACTTATTTTACGCGCAGCGAAGCCGTGGGGCGCAGCTAGTATTATATAAAGTTGGTTATTAAGAGTAAGATGCTAGCCGTAAATAAGCTAGTGAAGTTTTCCGTTTAAATAGAAGCTTCTAGCGACTAGAGTACAGGCATGATACAGTCAATAGAATATAACTTAGCATCTAGGTGGCCATACCTAAGCTTGTTTGACATCTATAAGTCGTACAAAAGAACTTATGAGTCATGCATGACGTAGGTAGAACCTACTTAACGTATGTAAAAATAGGTAGGTACTTACCCATTAAATCTGCGAAATTACATTCGTATGCGGAACTGGGTCAGGGTTTAGATATAACTACAGATTAACTACAGTACGTACCTATCTATTTTTAAAGACTGTTAAATTAGTATTATTGGACAGACAGATCTTTTTTTGCTATTACGTAGAATAATTTAACTGTAAAATTAAGAGTCGGTACCTATACCAGTCGTTGATTTCGGAACAAAAAAGTACTCAAATACACTACTACAATACCTACTCAATACAAAATAATACATGTTTTTTCCGTGACAGTAATTAGGTAGGTACCATATAGAGACATAACATGTGGATTGGCATTTTCAATATTTCAACTAAACGTTAATAATAAATAAAAAGGTCCATTGCGCAAAAAAAAGGTGGACGATTTTACTTAATATTTTCCACACCTACACGTGTAAGCATTATCTCCAATTTGATAAAAATGTAGGTATCTAATTATTATTAATATCAAACAACTTAACAGCCAGGATGTGGAGATAAACTCAAAATACTACTAACAATAATATTTTTACGGCAAATAGGTAGGTACTTGATAGTCGAGAAGTAGCTGTATCTATCCTTCCATAATAAAATTCTGCGTTGCACTCGATTAGTGATAGCGCCGGAGGGTCATGTCATGTGTATCGGTGGCTACGGTATCCGTTTACCAACAGGTGAACCGTAAGCTAAAATTTTTCACCTGAGTAGAATATTAATAAAACCCATAAACACAATAAAAGTTACTAGGTAGATGCTTATATTAAACATGTACCGTGACATTCAAAACTTTAATTTAAACACTATCAATGTTGTTAGTAAGAATAACATAATATATACTCTCAGAAGGATATATTTTATTATATTAGATAAATGTGATTGCTGCTGGTACAATAAAACTCATTATATAATTACACTAAACAGGTCCACTTCTTACTTCACTTTTAATTATAACATTTATAAAATTATATTGCTTTGTAATGTATTAATTCTGTTAACAAAGTTTTACCTTAAATACTGTTCATGGCTATTAATTCTAACATATCATTACGATTTGATTTTGATAGCATGCGCCTACTGTGACTCAAAACGTCTTTATTTAATACCCTATATTTTCACACACAACATTCAATAATATAGAAAACAACGTTTTATCAGTTTACTATCAAAATTGCCGTGGGTTAAGAACTAAATTAAATACTATTTAGATATAAGAATATATTATCCCACAATTATGATTTAATAGTATTGAATGAGACTTGGCTGCATGATGGCATAGCGGATAGTGAATTTGTGGACGGCCGCTACAATGTGTTTCGATGCGATCGAGACCGCGCTGCTACCAGTCGTCGTGACGGCGCGGCGGCGGGGTCTTGGTGGCCGTGCTGCGCTCACTGCGTGCTGCGCGTTGCACGCCGGCGCTACCTGCCGCCTCACTCGATATTGCACTCATACCATATCTTATTAGAATTGCGCATTGTTAATAGTCAGTATTTATTAAGTGCCGCTTACATTCCACCAAATACTGAATCTAACGCCTATCTTACCTTTTTCAGTAAATTACAGAAGATCATACTAGTAAATGGCTACGATAAATTTTACATTATTGGAGACTTTAATTTACCTTATATTGACTGGTATATTGATGGAACTCAAATTAAACTTCAGAATATAGACAACTTAGCGCCACCGTCTCACTATTTTATGTCTAGCATGGACTGCATACAAGTTAATATTTTTTTAAATGATAAGAATAGGTTGCTAGACTTATGTCTGACTAACATACATAACATACATTTTTTGTGCCTATTACCTTGGTACCACCAGATTTGTACCATCCTCCTTATTATGTATTAATACCTTTAAATAATAATTTATCTAAACCTATGCCAACAAAAATCTACATTAGATATTGTTATAGGAATGCTAATTATGATATGATTAAGAGTGATATCTCACAAATTGAGTGGTGTGAACTATTTAGTAACAAATCTGCGGAAGATAGTGTTAATGCATTTTATGAACATATTTATTACATTATACGTAAACGGGTCCCTAGTAAGCGCGTTTCAAATTCTGATTTCCCAGCTTGGTTCACCCCGGCGTTAATACATATTTAAGGATAAAATTAATGCATGGATTAAATGGAAGTCATACAAAAATCAATCAGATTATGCAATGTTTTCAATGATCAGAGAAAGATTCAGAAAGGAATCACTAATTTGCTATAAAAAATATATGAGTTCAATTGAAGACAGTATACCTAAGAATATAAAACTCTTTTGGACCTACATAAATAACAGTAAAAATCATTCAGCCATTCCAGCCAGTGTTCATTATAATGGCACAGAGACAGATTGCCCAGTGGGCATTTGTAACTTATTCTCCTCTTTTTTCCATTCAGTTTTTAGCCCTCTGATGTCTCAAATTCATTTACTACTGATAACATATCGGACATAGATGCAAAAACGTATAATAGTACTATTATTATTTATTAATGATATACATATACTTTAATCGGAGGCATTAAGAGAACTGAGAAATCTAGACAGCTCCAAAGGATCGGGCCTCGACAATATTCCCCCTATTTTTCTCAAAAGCACTGCTTTTACTATACATAAGCCGTTAGTAATTCTGTATAACAAATTTCTAATAGAAGGTGTATTCCCCTCAATATGGAAATCCGCTAGAATAACTCCAATACACAAGGGAGGCGTAAAAAAAGATGTAGGTAACTAACTATCGGCAGGTTTCAATTCTTTCCTCCATGTCAAAGGTCATGGAGAGGTTAGTACACAATAACATTTATCCCTTGCTGCACAAAGCTATAATACCACAACAGCATGGCTTTGTGCGTAAACGTTCAACGGTGACTAATCGTTTATAGTTATAGTTTATACTTCTGAACTGTTTAGTAATTTAGATTCCAATAAGCAGACAGATAGCGTCTATACTGATTTTCGCCAAGCCTTTGACCGAGTGGATCACTTTTTTTTTTTTTTTTTTTATATTGTAGCCTAACAAAGTGACTCCACCCCGCCTGATGGTAAGCAGTCAGTGGAATCCAGAAGTGGTGGCCACTATACCAATAGCCATCCTCTTAAACTGCTGGTATGGTGGCCTCCACTATGGCGGCTGGGAATGGGGTTAGAGGAAGGGAATGAGGGAGGTGAGGAAAGAGGAAAGGGGGGAAATTGGGCCTCCGGCGCTCTCACTCACCGAACGAAACGCAGTAGTACGGTAACTACTACTCTTAAGTCGATCTTCTACGAGAGGGTAGTACTTCCCCGGACGATCCGGCCCATTCATGCTGAAAGAGGGTCCGATGACCTTAAAATGTACCGAATCATAGAAGACACTAATGATCAACGAAAGTTCCAAGACGACCTCCACAGATTCACTAATTATTGTAATCTGAACAAACTGCAGTTACCTAAGTCTCGATAAATGTAGTGTTATTATCTTTTCTAGAAAACGTAAGCTAACAACTTATAATTACTCTATTAATGGCCGTTATCTTGATAGAGTTTATAGTATTTGCGATCTTGGAGTCACATTGGACACTAAGCTGACACTAGATACTCATGTGGACAACATCTGTAGTAGAGCTTACAAAATGTATGGTTTAGTTATGCGAGCTAGTAATGACTTTACACGTCCGCAAATCTATCTGTATCTATATAAAACCCTAATCCGCTCGCAATTCGAATATGTAGGTATATGGGACCCATTGTATACTAAATATTCAGATAGCCTTGAAAGTGTGCAAAAGAAATACTTACGTTGTATGCATAACAAATGCTATCATAATTAATTATCTATCGTACCCCAGTCTGTTGGAAGAATATAAGCTTTTGGACCTTAAATCTAGGAGAATTATTCAGATACAAGCAATGTTTTTATACGATGTTTGTCATGACAGTTATGACTGTATCGATATTATATATATATATATATATATATATAATAATATTAGTTACAGAGTCCCTACAAGATCAAATACGCGTGCTTGTCGCGCAAATCCGCCATTTTCCTTGCGAACATAACGAACTAACGCAGGCAAGCGCATAACTATGATTCGCGTAGGTACTTGATAGTTACAATCGCAACTTCTGCAATATTGATGTATATTATATCCTAATGGCATGAGCGCCTATACCAAACTAATATTTAAAAACTGCATGACTTTTATACTTAAGCATTTTACTTATACTTATAATTTGTGTTTACTACTCTTAACATGTACAATGTTTATATATTTGTCTAACCGTGGTAAACGGTGTGGATGTCACAATTATTTACATTATATAACTTCACACCACTGTATCTTAATGCATTATTGTGATATTGTTTGTTTACCCAAAAAATACTGATCCGGATCAGGTATTATTTTTTATACTTATTGATATTTTGATATTGAACTTTTGGGAACATAGTCGTTCCAGCAGTCCAATCAACCGCTCTTTATTGAACTGATAGAAATAAAAAGTTCCACTAGTTCAGTCAATTGATCTGATCTTTGAACCTCTAAGAATGAAGGATGGGTTCAATCTTCTTCTTCTTCTCCTTTTTTTTGGCAACAGAGACGACGATTGTGTCAGCTATTTTTGCCAGCGTCAAGTTTAGAATTATATTCTTGTTAATGATATTAATGGTATAATACAATGATAAAAAATAGAAAAAATGTAGATGAAATTAAATGATGAATGACAACCATCTTCCGTGAAAACAAAAGATGGACCTCGGTGGGTTCAATACCTTTTGATCGAGTTACCTTAAACGCAAGATGCCACAGAAAGCGTTATACCTAAACATGAAATTTGTCTAAAAAGCTGTTTGTCTTTAATGAGAGATGCCGATGAAGCAGTATGCCTGAAATGTAAAATTGACTAAATAGCAGATTGCCTAATTTTAAATTACCTATAAAACAGTTTGCCTTAAACACAAGATGACTCAAAAGCAGTTAGCCTGAAATACAAGATGACTGAGAAGCAGTTTGCCTGAAATACAAGACAACTGAGAAGCTATAAATTTAATATGTGCATAGGCCGGTAATGATAGAAAAGTCAATAACATGAAGACAGTTACCGGCTATATGGTAGCCTATTTCATTGTAAAATATAAGACCAAGTTCTATTTTTTCATTTGGCCTCTCACAATATTTTTTCAAGGAAATTGACGAACGTCGAATTTAGTGGCACGCGGCTATTATTTATTAATTTATTTATCTACTTTATACATATAACTAGCTGACCCGGCGAACTTCGTTCCGCCTAAAAGTCGATCAACATTAGTTTATTTTTCTAAAATAAAAGAATTTTTCTAAAATAAACGCAGCCTAAGTTACTTCTTATTACATCAGCTACCTGCCAATAAAAGTCCCGTCAAAATCGGTCCAGCCATTTCAGAGATTCTGTGACCCACCGGTGGGTCTGCTTTATGAACCTTGACAAAGAAGTAGTCATTAGTGGGTCTTCGAAGATAATAAAATCTTAGTGGACCCACTAGTGGGCCTTTGGAGACATATCAGTATTCTGAGACCCACCGGTGGGTCTGCTTAGTGGGTCCTTGAAGCCGAAGCGGATCAAAAGGGGGTTCAATCATTAGTTCTGGACAAAACTGTGTGATCCATTTTTCATTTTGTGGCTTTTATGGCAACTCTATGCTCATACCATAAACCTTTATGAAAAAATTGCAGCGCTTCTGGTATGTATTTATTCTCAAAAACTTTTTTTAAATATTTTACGCTGTCACCAGTAAATAATGAAAATGGTTTAGAAAATTTGGAGCAATAGTTTGCTCCAGATTTTCTAAACATCAATCATTAATTATTAGATAAGAATGTAATGATGAAGCAAGGTAGATAAAAAAGAGTAGAATATACCCTAGCTATAGGTACAGCTACGTTATTAGTTTAAAGTGCAGATGGCCTAGCTTAAACAAGGCACTTTTTGGGCCCTTGTGAAACTAACGCTGTCTGCACGCGAGTAAAATTCATTACACATTAATTGTAAATTAAAGCAAATTATTTAATCTAAAAAAAAGAAAAAGACTTTTTAAACCTTTTGAGTGACTATTATATTGTTGACAACAATATAAAAACTTTCTTTATACCGATATTATTGGCCGACCGACTTTTTGGTTGTCTATTTATTTCACATTTATTTTGAATATCCTAATTTGTCATTATTTGACGCTGACTATACGTAAAATACTTCAAGCTTTACAGATAAAGTAATTTGTAAGATCTGCAAATATGAGACTAGGTAAGGTTTCTGTGACCGAACCGGCTATGTCGCTTCATCTGGCCGACCACTAACCAAGGGCAATAAAAAATTCATTGACCAAAATAAAAGACATTTTTGGTTACATTACATAATGTATTTAATTAATAATGAATTTGTTTTAAACACAAATTGATAGTGCAATTTGGAGCGGATTCGTAAAAGTTATTTATGTCAATAAATATCATGGACGTATATTATATATTTGTTGTCATACTAGTTCAAACATCCCCAATCAGGTATAACTACATATTGCTGGTACCATATTCCGCGGTCTGTAATATGCCGAGGCAGATTGTAAACGGCGGATTAATACAATTTGCCTGCTACATGTACATATACATATAAATGCAGTAAGCAATATTTATTTTTATTTAGCCTAATTTTCTATATTTTCTATTGGTAACTTTTTAAATTGTCATGGCAGAGGTAAGTTATAATTATTTTCAACTATGTTGATCATAAATTCTAGTACTGAGTGGATGGTTGAGTATTTTATTCGTATTTTCTCTTATTCTGATGTTAATGCTATAATTATATTAATACTGTAAAGTTTTATTTCAACCCATTCAGTTTGTACTACAAGTATACAGTTCCGTTTTTGAGTGAAAGAATAACAGACATGATAATAACGCAACAATTACACAACTCAAAAATGCATAATAACAATATTTAAGCTTGTATTATGGGTACGGATACAAAATACATACATTTTAAACAGAGACCAATGCAAACTATAGCATGGACGATTTTCGATTTGTCTCACTTTGTAAAATATTTGTCATCCTACTAGAAAGAGACACGGCCTCTGTACAACCATATCTCTCGACTTGTTTTTTAGCTGCGAGTGCCTACTCAGTCCTGTTTAGTATATTACGTCCATGATAAATATATAAAATTACTTACCTACTTACAAAAATAATCACAAAAATAGGTATAATTATGAAATTGTTGAAATAATTCTAATAGGTAATGCAAGACACATTTAAATTTAAAATTTACATAAAGAATTTTCACTATACTTACCTAACATAATATTATATGTTTCATGTATTAGACATAGCGAGTAGGTAGGTACACACTATTTAGCCAAAAACTAGAATAAATAGAATGAAAGAAGATATTTTATCTTAATTGAGATACTTTTGACAATACTTATCTTATGTACTTTATCTGTAATATTGGTGGCAGGACTGTTCTACTATTTAGGATGATTAAAAGAGTTGTCTGTATCCCAATGATTTCACTGTATATAACACAAAAAGAGGAATTATGTAAAGCAAGCTTCGTACTTAAACTGTAGTCAAATAAATCATTAATATTCATATAAGATAAAATTATACTAGGATGACCTAGGTTGCAGAATATTCACTCCACCTTCTCCTATCAGACACTTATGGAAGGTAGTTTTTAAGAAATTCAATGCTAGACACTCAAATAAAAATGTACTTAATTACTTAAAAAACACAATTCTAAACAAGTTTAATGGTTTGTTGGCAAGTTAAGCATACATTCCTTAATGTATCTACCGAACGTACAATAAGTGAATTGTGCATTTTCAACCAATGTAAGTGCGGATTAATAGATGTGAACTTCATAGAAATTTCAATCTGTCAAACACGAATACACAATTCTTAGAGGCGCCAGCGCCTTCTAACGCCATATGAGCACGAGTCTAAATTAATTAAATAACCACCGCGGACAAACCCATTTCAATGAAACTCTGGCAAATAAATATTATTAGGCGATTATCTTTGTATAACTGACGTTTTTCTACATCTCCACTTCACCAGGAAAAGAAAATACATTATTAGATATATTCACGCTTTACTTATCTACACTTATTAGAACTCCGATACCATAATAAGTGTTAGCTATATAATAAGCATTACAATAATTTAGAATCTTTCAATCAATCTATCTATTTCAATCTATTTTCCACATCAAACATTGATTTTACATTAGGCATAAACACAGACAATTAATTTCTCAAGTCCACAATAACTTACTTGTATCACATTACATAGATACAGTAGGTAGAATAATATGCAAGCTTAAATATAAGTACCTACCACATAAAGAAATCCAATTTCTAAACATCGGCACAACGACATTTATAAACTCCCTGATGATCTCATGTATTTCTCATATAACGCGAATATTACATTATTACTTACATACTATTATAAAAACGCAGGAATCCCCGCAAAATAATGAAACTATGACATTTTTGTGTAAACAAACTAATATTATTTAATACTGTAGTATTATAGTAACTATTCGCTATTACTATAATATCTATTATATATCATATTCGCTTTGGCTAATAATACCATTTATAACATATTTCAATTGTGTGTGTAGAACGTTAGTGTGGTCACGTGCATTAATTGTTATTGGCCATTTGAAGTTTTGCTATCACATTATGATTAAATCCTTTAACTACTGACCTATAGAGATAAAGACTCGCTAAGCAGAATAATGATTTCCCACAACCACTAAGAAAAAAAGGTCACAGGTCACATATTTATATTATTATCATTTACGATTTAAAGTACTGTAACTATCTATTTAAAATATCGTTGCAAAATAAGACATATCCTTCATGCCGCTACAATTTGTATATGCCCTGGTTAACCAATGAAAGCTTGCTTGGCTGGCATTGGCAATAAAGCAAACATCTTTAAACCTGGGTAGATGTTTTCACTTCTCGAGAATATAAATAAAAAATATAAACAGCAAGTAAGACGTTATTATCTTTCGTTTTAATAATGTTTACCTTTTGAACCAATTGATATTAAATAAGTAGGTACCACTATTAAATAAGTAGGTACATTCAGAATGTCTACGTAGATATACTTCGCTCGTTCAGATTGTAAGTTCGAACTAGTGCCATTTCAAATTAGGTATACAAAAAACATTTTAATGCATAGGTACCAACTTCATACCTTCTGCGCCTAGAGATAAGTAAAATTATTTTGTCAGTTGTCTCATATCAATAAATTATTGCCATACCACAATTTCCAATTTCAAAAATTTTCTATAATTTTAGTCATAAGATAAGCTTATAGATAGTTTAAGCAAGCTACGGTAAGGATACGTCATTCACAATTAAAATTATTTCATATTTTTGATAGTAATTATTATTAAGACTAAATTAGAAATTCACAAACTGGCTCAACAATCAATGCATGCGGCCACGCATGAGCGTGCGCGTGAGAAGCGATATATCGTATATTCACAATACGCCTCAATTCTATACTGATAACCAACACTGATCATAATGTTTTTCCATGACCTCTACAAAATATGTATTTTTTAATAAATTGGCAACGTAACGAAAAGTCAAGTCAATACGCCAATGTTATCAGTACCCTATGTCAGACGTCTGTTGCATTAAAATAAAACAAAAAATAAAAATAAATTAGCCATAATTTTAGTAAGAATCGACCTCAGTTTCATCAGAGCTATTAATATCTAAATTGTTGTAAATTAATGTACCTACAAATAAAAAAAAAGACTCAATACACCAGGATTTCGATTGGAGTCTAACCGAAATGATGCAGGTACTATTCTCAAAGCAGAACTAATAGTAAGCTTACTGTTTTAATTTCAAAGGAGGGTACTTGAAAGAATTTATCGTAGGTATAATATACCTACCTAATCTACTTACTTTAATTACGTCACAATCTCGCATGAGTCACGCTGTGGATTAGTTTTATCTACTTTTATAGAAGGTGGGGCAAGGCACAACATAGGGGCATTTATTTTTTTTATTCACCTCAATGCAATGTCATTAATAGACAGAAATTAGATATGGATTTATTTGATAAGATTTTTGAATTTGATAAGAGCTGATTGGGGGCTCGCTCGGGTATAAGATTACATCTATATAGACCAAGTAGATACTAAAGCATAGGTATAATACGAACTATGGGACATAACTAACTATTCTATTTAGGTCGTCTCGTCGCGCCGTCAGTAAGGTTTTAATCGCCAAATTTATATAGTGCTGGCCCAGAACGAAATCAGAAATCTCTAATTATTTTTTCTTAATGCCGATAAAGACTTAAACGAAAGCTAGTTAAAAAAGCATTCGATTATATCCATGTGACGTCGTTAAACTTTCACGTACCTAGCTAAGCATAACGTCAGCCATTTTTATTGTTTCTTAGCAAATACAAATACATATTGTTTAAAATATCATTTAAACGTGTAAGGTTTTTGAGATAATTAAATACAAATTACAAAACTTACATGTTTAAGATGCAATAACACGCAATTTTTAATTATGGATTTTTACTTGATGCTAAGGACTCTTTCAATTCAGGCGTTTGGTGTCGGACTGCTGTCGCAGCAGGACTGCAGCAGAACGCCTGCAGTCCGACGCGAAAATATGATTTTCGACAGAAAAATATTGACAATAGGTATTTGATTACATTAATTTACAAAGACATTTTGTATTGGACGTAGCTATATAAATTACAATTATTCACAGTACTAGTAAAGAACTACGCGTATAAAATTTGCGACGTTCTCGTCTTGCTGTCGTGCGTGCGCGGCACCCCGGTACCGTCTTGCACGCTTAGTGCATAAATTTTATGGAAAAATCCACTGGCCGTGTGCAGTCCGACACAAAACGCCTAAATTGAAAGAGCCCTAAACGGTGACTATAATATAACAGATTGGTCCAAGATTGGATTTTCTGATCGTTATCTATTGAAATATCGCCAAGAAAACTGAATGTCTGTAATGCATTACTATTATAAAAAAACGTAACATCGTGTGCGAATGGAAAATTTTAAAGAATAATTTTACAGAGAAACAAATTTACATACCTAGATATATTTTAAAAAAATAGCTCAATTCAATAGTCATGAAACGTTCTGCTTACACTAATTTTACACAATTATTTTTAATATTCTATACAATATATTATAACTTTTCAGAGGCTAATCTACCAAACACTTATAATAGGTATCAAAAATGGCATTAAAAAATTAAAGTAGGTATATATCTAAATACGTACAACATATTATTATCGTGCCCCTGATTGATCAAAGTTAGGTCATAATAGGTATTATCAATTTTTTTGGCGAGACTTTATTTCTTATGGCAAAAAAGAACATATTCTATCTAGAAGGACTATTACATATTGTATAGTGACTTATTCCTAAATAAAGCGATTACAATTATTTTTAGAATTCCTTATCACATCAACTAGTTATCACCTAAACTTGAGGTTTGTAATGATTGGCGTAATTTTAATCCAAAGAAAATAGCTAAACCGGCAAATAGCTAGTAAGTTTTATTAGAACCTAATGCATAACATGACAATAAACGGCTAAGCGCCACCGATATGGCAACTATTTTTACTCTTAATAAGTGTAATCATAGGAACAAATCACTATTATTATAGCAAGTATTAAAATAATAATTTATAAATACATTACGTATTGATCGTTCTGACTAATATTGGCGCAAACCAAATATTTATAACTACAGAATATAATAATATGATATGCACGCTGTAACTTCAAAACTATTATACTTAGTCAAGTCTTTAGAGCGACAGCTAGACAGATCTAATTTATAATACGGTACCCTGTTCCTACATGAGAGATAGGCTCTGATGAACTACATTTTTATATTGTCATAAACATCATTATATAAAAAACCTAATGTGTGATGCTAGGTTAAGTAGATATAATATACACACTCCCACTGTTATGCATACGTTAACAGTATGCGATAACATTTGTATCTGTAGTGGTGTAACAGTGGTGAAAAACATTTACATGTCAATCTAAGGAAATATGGGAGTTGTGCTTTCGAGCAGTTTACGTTTTCATACGCACCACAATGAGTAGGTATATTAATGCTTATAAAGAAACTAAGCTTTACAATACAACCATTACATGCGCCTAAGCTGGCGTCTTCATTCATCACCGCGTCAGATGTTTAAAAATGATTTTAATTAGTATTTTGGATAGATGACTATTTTATACGATATTTGGGTTTTATTGATTATATGAGACCTGAGAATGGGGCTAACAAACATTTGTTAATAGATAGATGGCTATAGAGATTTTAGGTAAATAACTTATAGCGATTTTTGAAAAGCAAGATGAGAGCGAGAGGGAGAGAGAAATGTAATATTCAAAACTAAAGTGTTTGCATGGGGCAAAATATTAGCAAAACGATTTATCAACTAAAGAAGTTGTAAATATTTGTAAAGCAACTGATGAATTTGACGACGTGCAGGGAAATCAAATCAACGTACCACAATTTTATTCGTCTAAAATTAGAAATATATTAAAGATATTATTATCATACATAAGTCAAGTATACAGAGTGTATACGACGGTATGATATTAAATGCAAAATGTGACATTATAAAGCGAGACAAAAAATATCAACTAAATATCTTCAATAGTTTAGACACAGGACTACTTTTTTAATTTCTTTAATTTTAAACACTGTAAGTACGTCAGTCGATGGTCACTGACTTAAGTCATAATCCACGTCAAAGGAAAAACGTTGCCACTCATTACAGGTCAGTAACTTGTCATAATAAATGGTGTATTACTTTGTTACTACTAAAATATTATTGTTACAAAATTTAAAATTTTTGTTTTTTGTCAAATCATTTTTGTGATTAATTTGAAATCATTATACGGACTAGTAACAGCTGCCTTTTCATTTAATATCAAACCGTCGTATACACTCTGTATAACTAGCCGTGAAAAACAAATAGGTAGGTACCTAAAAAAACATATAGATTAAATAATTTTAAAGAATTGTAACTTTTTTTAAATTATAATTAAATTATTGAAATACTCATAGGTTATATTTTCAAAGACACTTAACGAATAGTAAAACTAGTATACATATAGATTTTGAGCTATAAGCAATAACACTTTAGACCTTTATTATTGTGGTATGAGTCATTTTCTTTGATAGTAAATACATTCGAAAAAATATGAGTTATATTTTTTGCTGGATATATAAAGCCGCTGATAATTATATAATATCTAAGTCGAAAATACTATAGCAAGTAGGCTATATATAATTAGTAAATTCCCTTTAAAGATATTATAATATAATGATTTTATTTAAATAGATAAAAGAGCCAGCTTATAAAAAGTGAACGAACATCGAACAAAATTTACGAACATTCACAAAGATGAATATTATCCTCCTTTTAAAATAACTTAAAGAATGGTGGAAATATATCAAATAATACCTTTTAATCAACCTACATTAAAATGGGTCATCATTACCTACTTTCACTCGTTGGCCTACTTATTCAAACAGTCTTCGTTTTACAAACATCGTCCACAAATTATTTGTTATGATATCAACGACAATTCCACTATCCACCAGTGGTGTGCACAGAGATTTTTCACAGGGTAGGCATTATAGATTTTAACAGGGTAGGCTAAAATTGTGATCTTAAGCCATTATTAAGGTAGGCAGTGCCTTTCTGCCTATATGGAGTGCACGCCACTGCTATCCACAGATCAAGATATTACTCACATTTACATAATATACCATCAAAATGTACCCATTACTATTTTGTACTAATTTAGATTTCCTTCCAAAGGTTGGCCGTAAGAGAATGCTTTTAGCGATACAGTCAACGACCTTTGTACTTAATTCCTTGATCCAGTTATGTAAGCAAAACTTTCATAGATGAGAGTATAATGATATTCTATTCTAATATATTAAGCCAGCCTTTTCGCGTACGTTCTACACATTCTTAAGAAGACTATGATAAAGAAAATTTTAACTAACCTAGTATTAGGGCAATGTTAGTAAATATTTTATGTTCATTGTTAGTACATGAAAGAGCAAACTAATATATTAACTTGTATATTTCAGTAATAAAATCATATTTTTCATTTATGCCACAAAACAATGTTGACTATATATTTTTTGATATATTAATTATAAATAAGGAACAGTCATACTCTATAAATGGGGGTTTTATATTCACAAGATTCAAAACAATGATCACTATAACAAAAGAGCTACAGTATTACACCCTGTATTTGTTAATATGAGAGTATACCTGTTTAAAAATATATATACAGTGTCTGTCGTAAATAGTGGATAACCCTGAGGTATACCTGGTGTAAGGTTTGTCAGGGTTGCCAACGGTGCATAAATAATGAGCACTTTTGTATTTTTGTAATATTTTGCTACTTTGCACATTCATGTGGTTGCCACGTCATTTTAACAAATTATGATATTTTTTTGAATTTTCTTTCTTATCATGTTATTGCAGGTTTTATTAAATTACTATTGTAGGTGTTAACTGTAGTAAAATATTATGAAAATTAAGATTTACAGCGAGCAACTACAGTCGAACCAATACAGCGGCGATATCATTTAACAACATACTTAAGACATAGTTGTAATAAGGTCCATTTTACTTTTTATTTAGTCCATTTGACGTCGCATTTACAAAGGATATTATATTAACCCATTCGCTGTCAAATAAGAGACACAATAGAAATTCAATTGTTATGAATCATATATGATACATGGGACAGGGAACCTGTTAAGGTGGATACCTATTAGAATCCCTTTTATTAATATGTTAATAAAATAATACAAGCCTTCAGGAATATGATACAAAAATTAAATATAGAAAAATATCATATAAATAAAAATATTGTTAAAATGGCAACCAAATGAATTAGAAAAGTAGCCAAATATTTAAAAAAGTGGTCATTATTTATGCACTGTTGGCAACCTTGACATAAAAAGTCATTTTCTTATAGTCTGACACCAGGCCTACCTCTTCTGGGTTATCCATTATTTACGACAGACCCTGTATATATATATATAATATAATAATATATATACATAAATACTAAGTTCATACAATAAATTGTTCATACAAAATAATACTTTAACATGACCGGTGAATTGACTATTACTAATTAATAGGCTTAAGGCCTTTTAGATTGACGTAATTGCGAAAGAAACGTTGCATACAATTATGTTATTTAGCAAATATGCTATACTAGCTGCGGTCTACGGCTTCGCCCGCACTTAAAATGTGTTTTCTCTCCCTCAGGAACCAGACCGATTTTCGGGATAAAAAGTATAGTCGGTTTGTCTCCGGCCCGGTATCTATAAATTTTCTTAGATATCGGTTTAGTCTAGACGCTGAGTGGTAACAAACACACACAAACTTTCGCATTTATAATATTATAAAATAGGATAGTACCCACTAAATAACTCTGAAGCACTGAAGTTAGAAATATATTTTACTTATATATTTGCCTACTCAAATGGCGCTCTGCATGGTAGTGGTGTCACAGTGGTAAACACCATTCCAAATGCTACCACAGCAAATTAGTAGCATGGTAGCCTACGGTTTTATTAATAGGTTTCACGCCCAACAAAAGACGAGGGCTAAAAATAAAGCCGATATATAGTTTCAAATTTTAACTGGCCTACAATATTATAAAGGTAGAACTAACCATTTTTAAGGTTTCACTGTGAAAGTATAGTATCAAACATACCACTATGTATTATTTGTGTGACATGTTTACAAAAACCGATCAAGCTTAGCTATTTTAAATGTTACTAGTGCAAAGAGATTGAGTTAAGCTAAGATTTTTAGTGCTAATTTGGATCTTTTTTAATTTATTTTGATTAAGGGTGTTAACCGATTCATTTACAACTATGCAGAGCCATGCTAAAGATATTATATGCTATGCAAAACGTTGCTCTAATAAAGGAAAAGCAAAAAAATTAAACCTTACTTCTGCAAAGTTATTTAGGGAATACTGTTAATGTTATTTTTTATTATGGCCGTATATTAGTAAGTTTCTAGTATAATGTCATACTGTAAATTCAAGTAATACATACATTATTTACAAGAACTATTGCATACAAATAATGATATTTTTATGCCAGAGTCCAACAACACAGTAAAGCACAAACATATAAAGTAAAATGTTAATTATTACTATTTAAAATACTTCAAACTGATTGTTATTTAGGCATTTTTTGTGTAATTTAAAGTATGACAATACACACAGTACAAACAACAGAAACACTACAGTGGTGATAGTGATTTTCTAGGAACTTTGACGAACATTTATGATAATGATATTTGACAGTCACATAACAGAACATAATACTGATGGAGATGGCATCTAACATAAAAATATTAAAGTTACGTTTGGACGTTTAGTAATAGTACAATTTGTACATTCTTTATAAAACACAGTTTTTATGCATAGTCCATAGTTATTCATTCTGTAAACTTTGTAATTATAAATATTACATTGTATTTTTATGGTAATTTTCTTCCTTCATTTAATTATATTAAATAATCGAACACGAGTTATAATAATTCTTTGACAATAAGCTTCTATAACTAAATATATTAAGTATCAATAACATAAGAAGGAATGTAAAGGTATGCGCACTGGTGATACACTTTAATTTAAAACTATTAGACCGCTACTGCGTTCACTTAACTATTACTTAGTCAGATCATGACAAATTAATCACGGCATACCTTGCATAAAAATAAATGAACAATCTAAATTGTAATTACAAGTTGAGGTTCAATGCGATGCATAATAAGTTTATAAAATATATTATCATTACTATAACCACAAGTAGCCAATAATCATGAGTTTATTCGTATATACTGAAATTATAAGCAGAACAATTACAATACAAGGGGATTTAATAAACATATTAAGGACACGCAGACAACTTGTTGTGTACTTCAGCGACAATAAATTTACACACACATTAAACAGAAAACTTTACAATGCAGTTGATACTGAATGGTAAAATGTTTGTTTTTCTAGTAACTACTTATATTTGTTGTATAATAAATAATTTTAAGGAGAAATACGTCTTGAAATAACGTTATCCTTTTTTTATTATTTTCTTGTGAGCATTAATAAAATAAATAATTACGTATATTACATTTGTATTATATCGTATAATTAAACTTCAATAAGTGAAATGGTACACGACACATCAGAGTATTTAATACTTTTAAGATCAAATAGGCCGGTCACCTCGCTTTCTTTATAGGATGGATACCCGTTATTACATTACGAGTATCAATGAATGGACTAATGCTTATGCAATTAAAATATTAAAACATCGACACAGTGAGAAATAATGCACTCCTAAAACTACTACGCAAGGAACACGTGAAGATATGTATGGTACATGTAGTTTACTAGAGCTAAAAGTAATCAGATTATTCGGACATCAAATTCTTAAACGGCAAGCTGATATTATTGCAATAAACAAGAACATTTTGAAATTTACGAGCATGCAAACGCATAATTAGAAATTAAACAACAAAAATATCTTACCAACTAATCACTTATTTAATTTTTAAGACTAAAATTCTTTGGCTCGGTGGAAAGAAAAATGGCCAAGATTTATTATAATATGGTATGCTGGAAATTAAAATTACCGCCATTCTTTAATAATTTTACAATGATCCGAAAAGCCTTCACATATTAGCACCATAAACAAAATAATACAAGTACATAATAAGATTGCTAACAAAACGACGCCGGCTCACCAATCATAATGCCCCAAAGTAACATTGTTTTCCTTCTCTTAATCGATGATTGAAATTTGAGCGAATCCTATCAGCGTTTTATCGTCAAATTGTTCATTAGGTCCAGCGGAATTCTGAAATATAACATTCGTGTGTCAGATGCAGAATAATTAACTATTCTTGAAATATTACTTCCAAGTAAAGTCCACTAATTGAAGTCATAATTCAGATTCCGCATTAATGATTATCCAAACAATTAATTATGTTCACAATTTGCTAGTTTTTCTTCTTTCGTTTGAATTTTGTTCCCCTAGATAATTTTGGATCCAAAATTCGGCAACTTCTAATGTAGACTTGATGCAGTATTACACACACAACCAGCACAGAACAAACAAGATACGACTCATGGTCGATGGCTGTAAAGCCAAAATTCTGAACAGAACTGTTTTCGAAAAACAGAGCTAATAAATTTAGTCTGCTATCCATAGGAATTAACAAGCTCATTCGAATTTTAATTACTCAAACATATAATATTATTGAATAACATACAGTATCAATATAATTTTACTGTAAGACATTTAATCATAAGCGCATTGGGTTGTCTTGCAAAACGAAAATGATAATTTTATTTTTTTATCAATTAATCGTAGTCATCAACGACATAACGAGTTACATGATACACTAAGAGCAAATATTTGATTTGATTTGATTGATTGTAGTTATATAAAGTTCATTTTATGTTTAACTTATCGAGTTACGAACAGCCTACGTGATGGTAAGTGGTAACTATCGTTCATGGAGGTCTCTGCAAGCCACTGTCTAA
Source organism: Parascotia fuliginaria (assembly GCA_963082885.1). Lineage (NCBI taxonomy): Eukaryota > Metazoa > Arthropoda > Insecta > Lepidoptera > Erebidae > Parascotia > Parascotia fuliginaria. The sequence goes on from OY720170.1 coordinate 10,489,990, forward strand.
CGCGAAGGGAGTGAGGTAGGTGAAGGGAATGATGGAGGTGAGGAAAAGGGGGGAAAACCTCCGACACTATCACTCCGACTAAACGCATTAGTATGGATACTAATACTCTGACGGTGTTCTTCTATGGAAGAGTAGTACTGCCTCGGTCGATACCGGCCCTTCATACGTAGCGAGGATCTACTACCGTAAATACAAAAGTAATACAGAAGTATTCTTACCAAATGGAATGTAACAGCTTTTGGCGGTGGGTTTGCTCGAGTGCCCTGCAGCTCTAACAGTTTAGCCAGATTTACAGAAATAGGCACGGAGTCTTGTGAATCTACTAGTCCTGCACCCACTAGTTCCGTGGTTATACCCTCAGCGGTGTCCTTGCCAGTGATGTATTCAAACCGAATATCATTCAATTCTCGACGTGCATTCCTGCAAAATTGTAAATTGTAAAACACTTAATTACTTACTTGATTTTTTGTATGTTTATTTGTTTGTTTGCACCGATTTAACTAAAAACCTATGTTACCGACTTGAAAATTCTTTCACTTTTAGATAAATGAAGCGGGTAACTTAGGCTATATTTTATTAGTAGCTGTTGCCCGCAGCTCCGCCCGCATCTACGCTTTCACGCCTAAACCACTGAACCGATTTTGATGCAATTTGGTATTGAGATAGATTAGACCTCGGGGAACAACATAGGCTATCTCCTATTGCGAAAAAATGGCTTGAAGGGGTTGAAATAGGAGATGCAAGTTTGTACAAAAATCGTCAATGTTAACAGAGATATAACCATCATTTACGCAAACGGAGCTGCGAACACTAGCTAATACAGTTATAAGTCCCATCAATCACTTCTTTTCAACAGACACAAGGTTAGGTACTATGGTCTTTTTACTTTGAATTTCTATACACAGCATACTCAGAGTATCTAATTGTAGGGTGTAATATTGAAAATGATCAATATCCAGGTTAATTTGTCGATGTTTTTTTATATCATCAATTACCTAATACATTATCCATATTATATAATTATTCATTCGATATTCAAATAATAATAAAAATATAACAACTACACAACGATATTTACACCCAAAGTAAGCATTGCATGGGTTAAACTTAATTACAAAATTTAAACTACTTAATGCTTAATTGTTACCTTAATCGCAGCACCAGGTTTATAACCTCCGGTACCCGTGATTTTCGCTTCTCCACGTCCTGAAACAAATCATAACGATTTAACATTATTTCTTTTCTTAATTTCTCTTATGCCTGAGCGAAAAATACGACGCAACCTCATTTTGACTCAAAAAATCAGATGGATTTTAAAGTCAAAAATGAAATTTTCAAAATGAAAATGATATTCGTATGACTGCTATGACTATACACAATTTTTTTTTGCGAACTGAAGTACTACGTATAACGCAAGGTGATGTGATGACAAAATTCATAAATCGATTAAAAATAATAAAAACGTGTGGCGATACACGTCTTATTTACTGATATTCCAGTAGCTAATACAAAGCACTCACCTCATCATCACTACCACTAGACTCTGCTTTCTGTAGTTCATTCATCGGCTTATCGTCGTCCATCGACGGTTCATCGTCAGAATCGACGTCAGCCACCGTATCTTCTGGAGTTTCCTCGTCTTCCTCAGTCCACACCCACTCGCCCGTCACTGTACGATGCAACTTTCCTGAGGCGCCTTGTCGCTTACTTGCCTATAACGAACAAATTATTAACTCAGGTACCAATTGCATGTATATTAAACCTTATTGCGTTGGCTTTTAGGGTTCTTTTCTTATTTTATACGACTAGGTGACAAACAAGCATACGGGCCGCCTGATGAAAAGCAGTTACTGTATCCTATGGCTGACAACTCTAGGAGTGTCACTAGCGCGTTGCCGACCATTTTAAAAACCTTTATACTCCTTTCTTGAAGAACTCCCATGTTCTAGTCTCTCGGGAAAACCTCGTTGGAGAGCTCATTCCACAACCTTATCGTATGAAGGAGTTTTTCGATTTCTACAAAGGTACCAGTTATAGAGTATCACCTTGTGCACCCTAGTCTCCATACTAGGCCCAATTGCAACTAAAGTTTGCGTTAAATATTTTCTGTCTTTAGCTTTCTTAAAGAATGGGTGCTTTAATAATTCTGTAGCTGTTGGCCTCTTTGACGGATCCTTTTGCAAGCAATCTATTATCATTTTGCGAAAAGTCTTGCCGTATGCTTTGTATTGTTCCTTTTCATCCGCGCCTGAAACAAGAACACGAGAATACTGTAAAAATTATATCTCTCAAACAAAAAGCTATCTTAGTAAAATAGTGGCCCAAGTTAATCTATCTCTAGAGATAGATAGGGCTATCTAATCGGCCTATAGGGCCTATGATACTGGTTTCGTTACCTAGCAACCGTCGTTATTGTGGTCATATTAACAAAAAAAATCCTAGAGTTGCCTAGGATTTTTTGTTAATATGACTCAGATATCTATTTCTAGAGATAAATTATTAATTTCGAGTGCAGGAAAACACCTTTGATATGTGGTTGAGTGAATAAGATAGCAGTGTTTCAGTTAAGGTCTATCTACACACATAAGGGCCGCGACCCGGCCGTCAAACAAAGGAAGAGCTCCGACACGAGTACGGACATGTGTGATCAAGTCCATTGAAAATCGTAGATATTTTTTTTACTCCTGAAGGAGCACAGCCGGGTTACGTCCCGGGCACGGCCCCGATATGTGTAGATAAACCTGACGTTAAATATTACGTATTTGTAGAACACGTCTATTGGGTTTCTGTGGTAATTGTTGCATAAAACAACTCTATTTATGGTACCATTGTCACCACAGTGCAAGAAAGATATAAGATTTTGATTTACAACTTGCAAAAAATTTTAACTAATTTGAGACGCTATAAGCTATAATAACACAATCATATTTTAAGTTTTCAGAACGAACTTCTTTGTTTCTTCTTCAACGCCCATCACTTAGTTTTATTAACATTACGGTCTACATCTCCGACTGATTATATATAATTATATAAGTCACTGACGTAATTTGGATTTCGAATTTCGAATTCGATAACAAAAAATATTATACAATTATAAATAGATATTTAACACTAACCCGTATCATATCGCATCTTCAAGAACAATGAGAATTGATTAAGAAATCAATATCATATGAGTGATGCTTATATTGCACCAGTAGAAGGAAAAGGACGCAAGTAGCTAAACACCATTGCACAACATTTAACTTTAAATGTATTGTAACAAGATGAAGATTGCCGAAGTCGCGAATTTTTCTACGTATGGTGCGATATAACAAATCAGAGCAGCAAATTTCAGGTCTCACTACTAAATTGAATATACCTAACATAACTAACATTCTGGATAGGAGATAGAATGTATAGTTGGTTTCAGCAGGATTGAAAGACGAATGGAATATAACTTAAATACACGAACAAAGCCAAACAGCGACTTTGTATCGTGACCTGTAACAGCATGTCCAGTTTAAGAGCATAACAGTCACCTGATATACTAGGTCGTCCCGCCGCATCGTATTTAATGCCATTGAGATGTAAAGTCATTGCTTTATAACAGGGTTGTCCAAAGCAAGGTCCGCAAGCCGAAAGCGGGTGTTCATCTTTGTGCGGCCCGCAGTGTGTTTTTAATATTATATAATATAACTAAAGAATAAATTCTTTTTTTTTTTTAAATATAAGTACAAAAAAGAACAACGTCAAATCTTTTCTTTAAAAAAAACGTGTTTTCATTTGCGCGGCCGTCCAATCGTAATTTGATATTGGCCCGTGATTACATCCGGTCTGGACAGCCCTTGCTTTAGAACATTAAGCTTGCTTTATTGAATACAATGACGATAATAATAATCATTGACAGCAAATCATGTTATGTACTCGTATAAGTACAGAATCTTACTGCTTACAATCATAGGTACTTAAAAATAAGGAAGGATGCCTAATAACAACACTAATAGTTCTAAACGAAGTGCTTAATACTACACACATACTCTCAACTTCACGTCTTTTTTATATAGTGGACAGAGGTGTGGTACCCACGTTTTGTTGTATTAGCTTCTATTAACTTAGTATTACACCTATTTTCCTGCAGGTGTCATATGGTTACAATACGTAGGTTTACGCCTCATGAGTTGTAACGTCGTAATTTAGTGTCACATTCCGTGGTTTTTAACTTTTATCATTTAATCTTAGCTATATTTAAAAAAAAAAACATTGACGATATAATAATTGCGTTGGCTTGCATGCCATTTCTTTGTTTAAGTACATATTTGTAAACACAATCAGTTTGTCGTGTTCTGACTACAAAATCCTCCTACTAACAAATGTGTGTGCCCACTACTACTGCATGTCCATAGACCTTAGAAGTGACAGAAGCATGGCCCCTTAAGCAATTATGGTGAAAATTGCTCACACTATACAACAAAATCTCTTTCTACTACTGCCATTCCTAGTCTCATTGAATAAACTACTTATGTATTGTTCTTTTAACTTTTTCTGCAAGTCCCCTGAAACAAGTCTTTTATACGTCATATATATACGTGTTGGTTTACCTGTGTCCAAATTTGGTGGATCATTCTGTAGGGTCAACATTAATACTTTCATTGGTGGATACTTGTGGTACGGCGCGGTACCCGTCGCCATTTCGATGGCAGTTATGCCAAAAGACCAGATATCGGCTTTAAAATCATATCCATGGTCCTAAAAGTACAAATATTTAAATAAATTATAACGATTCTAATACTATTGATTCATATTTATAATATTTATTTTCTTTAATGAAAAGTTTATGCGTGATATTACAGACTGTAATGGTCGGTCACCAAGGATGTAGTAGCTAAGTAATCAATAAATCTGTAAGCACACTTCTCTCAATCATATCTAAACCTTCTGTGTTTTGGAGAGTACATAAAACTGTAGGTTCCAATGAGGATTTTTTTAAATGGCACCCACGAGGTGGCAGCACTGAAGCGTCAGGTCCAGGCACCTGTGCTTTCAATCTTTGATAGATAACCGTGTAAGATTCTGTGATTATATTTTGAATTTTGATTTTGAAATGATGAATGGAAGACCTTTCACCGAAGTGGCGCCAACTGGTGGCAAAAAATTTCCTAAACACCCTCATTGAATACCTATAACAATTGCTATGAATAGTCAGATTCCATTTTTAGAGAAGCATGACTCTACTATATCTATTACAAACAGATATAGTAGAGTAATTGCACTGTGAAGGTCGAATGGCAGTCGCTTTGATATTAACTTGATATTGAATAGAAACCGGTTAGACTGGAAACCCACTGAATTAGGGTGCAAAACAAGATTGATAACAATTGAGTAGTGCAGCATAAAATCGTTATATCAGTGATACTTACCATGGAGGGTTTTTAGCGTGCTTCGATTAATTTAAATCCGGTGTACAAGCGTATGGCTTGTTCGCGTTCTTTATTATTTTTTTTAATAGACCATAACGCAGTAAGCAACAAGCCCGTATCGCGGTGGACTTTAAACATACGATTAACATAAACAGCAATCACTTGCGCTCTCACTGCGCCACAGAGGCAAGCAAATCTTTTCTTTGTTGTCAAAACTTATGAAATATCTGCTAGTTTCCATAATTGCTATAACTAATGTAGGCATTGCAGAAACTCTTACTTGTTCCATAACTTCGGGAGCCATCCAGCATGGTGTTCCAACAAATGTATACCTTACTTTTTGCCTAGATATATCTCTGCCTGTGGCCAGCCACGCAGACACACCAAAATCAGCTATTTGTACAGTCCCATCTTCACCTAACAATATATTTCCAGCCTTAATATCCCTGTTGAAGAAAATAAAGGGTTTACCATTCTATCATACTTTAAGTAATACTTTTTCAATAAAATGTATTTGATACATTTTTCATTAGTAAATTTTCTTTAACTAAGTATTTACGTGCAATCGCTAAAATGGATTGGGATGAACACATAATGAACACATGTTACTACAAAATCGCCTTAAATGTGCTAACTTATTCATAGGTAACGCTTAGCGCAGGCGCGAAAAGCCGCTAGCAGAAACATAACATTTAAATTTTAAGCATCATCGAAACTCTTCGCCATATCATGTTAAGAAAACAATTAATATTCGCCGCCCAGCATAAAGAGCATTAGCAAATAAAATTTAGCATAGCTTTATAATTATAATATACCATATCAAGTGACACAGATATAATTGGGAGGTAATAGCTGAGTCAGTAAAATAAACAAAAAATATGCAATATAGATTTATATCAATGTAATTTGATGTACACAAGAACTTCTCAGAATTTTATTACGTGTTCACCATTTTAAGAATGGTTTGTAAGATTTATCGATACTAAGCATTCATGTAATATAACCATAAGCATAATATAGTATGTTTACAATGACATCATAAGTATTAATAGTCTTATGATTCATGACCATATCTTTTTATAAGTTATCTCTATACTAAATTGCATAGGCACTCGCATCTTACATTATTTTATTGATTAAAAACAAACATAAATTTTAACTAATATTATAAAGAGAAAAGATTAAACTATTTGTATGTTCATATGTTTGTTTCGATTTAAATTATAATCTACATAACTGATATAAAATTTTCTTATACCTTTAGAAAACTACAAATAGGGCAAGTAATGTAGACTATTTATTATGTTTAACATATTTTTTGGTCATTTTTAAAGACTTTGTACATCTGAATGATGCAATACATCCCTATTGCTATGATATTTTACGTAGGTCTTTGTTTTAAGACCAAATGACACTTTTGATGAAGCATGGAGGGATATCTAGATATATAAGATATAGATGTTCACCAATTTAATGCAATTTGTGCTTTATCAGCATTAAATATCATTATACTTATTAATGTGAAACTATCTCAGACAAGAACCTTAGTTATTGCCTAAATTAAGCAGTTGTTGCCAATGCTCCATAATATTTCTATTGTTTGGAATGTTATATGCATAGGTCAGAATAGGTAGAGCTATTTTTGTTCATTTACCGCAAACATTTTAATATATGGACATACTTTTTGACTACTATCCCGTGATTTTAAGAATAAAAAGTAAGTAAAGTAAAATGAATTATTTTATCATTGTACACACGACGTTGCCAAACTTACATATACGACATTGGATGTCCGAAGTAGCAAAAATCCAATGCGCGTTGTTGCCATCTTTCTAGGATGCAAAACACTGCTTGTGGAAACAAAAGAAAATAATTTTTGGGAATGCGGGGCACTTTGTGCCTAACAAAAAGTATGTGATGGCACTTTCTAACATATTACATTTTTTTAATTTATCATTTAATTATTAAATTTATCGATTAATTTTTAAATTTGTCGAATAATTTTTAAATTTATCAATTAATTTTTAAATTTGTCAGTAAATTTTAAATTTCGGGTCATAGGGTCATGTCTATATTATTACATCGTACCACAAGTACTACAAATAGCTCTACCTATTCCAATCTCTGGTTACAAGTATACCTGTGAATTTGTCCATAACTATGAAAATATTCCAATCCCTTGAGGACTTCTTTCAGTACAGTAGCAATTGTTGCTTCATCAAAAACACCATGTTTGCAGTTAGATACTTTCATTTTATGCTTTATCACATCAAGTAAACTGCCTCCTGAAATTATGATAATTATGTTAATATACACCATAGAGTCCATCCCTTGTTCAGTAATAATAATTCATGTATGCATGAAAAACAATAAATACTTAACTCTCACATTTGCTTTTCTGTCAAGTAACTAATTATAATTTACTACTTGGTCTTATTTTATATAATTAAAGATGGTAGATAAGCATACAGTTCATCTAATGATAAGCTAAACTCTAAAGGATGTTTGCAACACCAGGAAAGTGATACACTTTGTAGGGGTACAGAGAGCTTCACACATGTGAACTTAGGAGAGATCAACTAATCTCATCTCATTCTATTATTATAAAATCCTATGACAGTTAGTACTTATTACCAAGTAAATCAGACAAACTAAAAGGGTTTTAAAAATGTGTTTAATGTGCATTATAAAATAAATAATATCCACAATATGAAATAGAAATAGAGGCAATGATGGTCACTTTAAGTCATTATTATTATTATTGTTTGTATAATCGCTACAAACCTAACATCATTAGAACCAGGAATCTAGTATAAAATTAATTCAATTTTTGTCATATGGTCTGATGTTAACTGTTAACCATAACCTAAGAACATGGTTGTGTCCTCTGAGCACTATAAATAATCTGTAATACTATGAAAATTGTATTTAAATGTACTTAAAACCGTCTGTATAATTTATTTCATATAATGAAGATTTTCTTTATTGCTTTATTGCATACAAAGATAGGCATTAGTGTTCATACAAATAAACAAGTTTCATACCTTCTAGGAGCCTTAGCACCAACCATAATTCATCATGAACTACAAAACTAGTATAGTATGTTACTACATTCTCATGATTACAACTCGACATAGCCTACAACAAAATATAGAAAGTTAATATAGGATATTAACACAATAACATAAAATAATATATCACAGTCATATTATTTTATGTCAACAAATTTGAATAACAAGCAGACTGTATATTTTAGGGCCACTTAAGGCCAGCTATTAAAAATGCCTATGGATGCCTGTAAAGTTTAGAAGTATCAATAATACATTGACTACACTAATACATTTTGATCTTAAATCTCATGAAAGCAGTAATTTCAGTAGTAGGTACTATTATTCAATCCCAAGACAAGTATAGTAATGCAAAATTTACAAAACATTAAAACTACTACTATGTTGGAATATGTGGTTCTAAGTACAGACCAATCACCAGTAATTAATGAAATACATTTAAAATTCAATCTGCCATTGGTGATACATGTAATTACATTAAGTAAAGTGTACCCCACAAATAAAAATAGTGTACTGAATAGACAACTTCATTTGATATGACCAGTCACTTATCATTCATCAACTAATAGCTTGAATGTGCTAACTCAATTTCAATGTCACGAACTACCTAAATAAACTGTGAATAGTGATATAAACAATGATAGTATAACTTGTTTATTTTGTTGGTTTATAGTACATGTCGAAAAGTATAATAGTTTCATCAATTTACAAAAGGAATAGTCAAATACTTTTATGAAGTAATAAAGACTCATACCTGTATTTCCTTTAGTAACTCATCCATAGATGTATTCCATTTCTCTAGGTTGATACGCTTTATGGCACATTTCTCATTACGTGGCCTACAATATGCTGCATGTACCACTGCTGTGGCCCCGACACCTAAAAATAAAAGTATTGAATCAACATGACAAATCAATGTCTAAAACGAATTATATGGCACTAGTGCTAATGAAATGTAAATTACAGTGATGAGTGCGTAGCTACGTTGAAGTACTACCTAAAATACCATTCTGCTTTCATTTAAACTATTGAAATCATAAAGTTTGAATGTAAATAATTACAAAATAATCTTTTAGCAATTATGAAAATCTGACATTTGCCATCTTCCTAGAAATGCACAGACAGATTGCCGGCGCTCCTGTTTTACAAACTGCATATTTTAATAAATTGGGCACTGGTGTAGAATATAATAGTAGTCTGTGATAACACTTACCGATAACATCCCGCAATTCGTAATCATTCTGACTATTGGGCCATGGGCACAAGTTGTTTGCAGAAGTCGCCATTTTGCGAGTGAATAAACTTCCTATACCAGCCGCTGCCGTTCCGATCGACAAGCGCGCGGCTCGCGCATATGACGACAATGCGGTTTTCTGACGATCGCACGCTCCAAATGATTTCTTTATGTAAACAAAATGATTAACACAATACTATAAAAATGTTTACACAGCATTTAAAAAAAATTATAAGTATGCTATTAACACCTGAAAAAAATTTAGTTTATGTAATAAATTTCTGTGCATAATTTTTCATTCATAACGAAAAACTTCGCAAATTAATTAACAGATGGCATCCGCATCCCGCATGGCACAAGCCAAGCAAATATTGGCGGAAAATTGAATTAAACATGTAGTAAGGTCGAGACAGGAGTCAGTAGAACAGAATTGATGGACCTATTGGAACAAAGTTTAGGAAGCCTGTAGCCAGATAAGAAATATTACTTATTATCAGAACAAGGACTAATCCTTCTTCTTCTTCTCCTTTTTTTTGGCAACAGAGCCGACGATTGTGTCAGCTATTTCTGCCAGCGTCAAGTGTAGATTTATATTCTTGTTGATGATATTAATGGTATATTACAATGATAAAAATAGGAAAAATGTGGATGAAATTAAATGAAAACCATCTTCCGTGGAAACAAAAGATGGACCCAAGGACTAATCCTTGTTCTGATTATAAAGTGCTACTCGCACTGACATCTGACATGACGTTTTAGGGTAGGTACCAAGGTCTAAAAAATAGAATATATACCTAGGTACGTATCCACTAGGAAATTACGTTGTTTTGTTAGTTATTAGGTAAGAAAAAAAAATTAAAGTAAATGAATGCAATCCCCTCTCAAACTATGCATTTTTCGTTACACCACAAATGACATAATCAATTAAATTACTAGGTATTACTTACATTATTTAGGGCGTGAACAGAGTAAAATGTATGTATGTAGGTTGTAGGTAAATCCACCAATGGACTAAGTGGCAATAAAGAAGTAGGTATATTAGGGACCTTAACAGTGGATTAGAGTGAATCATATTGGTATAGAGTTACTCGTGGGTACTCACGGGCTGATCCAGGGGAGGGTCTAGGGAGCTGAAAGGTTTTTTTTTGTTTAAAATTATTTTATTTTACGATTTTTAGAGATGGGTAGACCTGAGAAAAACTGTTATAGATCTAGGCGAAAAAATTCGCAAAAGGACAGGTGTACGTTGCTCTAGCTCTAAGTCGTGTTAAAACCTTAGAAGGAATAGTGTGCGAGCGGAATAGATTAAACTATAGGTACTAGCTTTCCTGCCTTTCACCTGCGCGTAATATGGTTTGTTGTATCCCTCGGGAACCAGACCGATTTTCGGGATAAAAAGTAGCCTATGTCCGTCTCCAGCACCGAATCTATCTACATACCAAAGCCCAACATAACTGCTGTAAATCGTTGAGAAATTTCCTTGATTGTTTGACCTGTAATGGCACATATAACCCATATGGGTGCAAAATTAGAAATAAATTAATTCCAAACTCCAAGTAATTGCTGTAAATCGTTAAAGAGTTTTTATCATCAGATCGACTCTAAACCTTCACTAAATAGTAGCGCCTTAAAATACTAAATGAAAAATATAACAAATCAACTAATGGCCATCGAATTTCGAAGATTTCCCTCGATTTCTCTGCGATGCAATTATTAGATCCTGGTTTTTTCTCATGGTACCACCCTTGGGATATCTCCGTTCCAATAAAAAAGAATCATCAAAATCGGTTCATAATAGGCGACGACGGCGACGTTATCCGCGAAAACACCACGATTTGAGAAACCTCCTTCTTTTTTGAAGGCGGTTAAAAATTAAACAAATTAAAAATAATAATAATAATATAATAATATCTCAACAACTACACACAACGCCATCTAGATCCAAAGTAAGCATATAATAAAGCTTATATAATACAAGTTTTCTAGAATGGGTTCTAGAATGCGGATATACATAGGTATCTAATTAAATACCTTTTTCTGTAAAGACATACAATACTATGCATAGAAACACGCAGACCAATGCAACTAGCTATGTTTATACACACAAATATTTGCACTGAGCGGCGATTGAAACCGCGACCTCTGCGTTGTAGTCCATATACAGTACCTCCAAACCACAGAGGCAGTCATAAATTAGGTAGGTAAGTATGTTACTTAACTCTGAAATCGCCAACCCGCCATAAGCAAGCATGTTGAACATTCATTCATATCACCATGATTGCTGCAAGATAAAGTTCTCATTTTATACCTAAATATATTATATCGTCATCGTACCTGTCTGAAGACTCCATGAGCCCCGGAAGAAATTATGTCCCCAGGCATGTTTCTGTAATAAGAGCAAAAATAAGAGCGAGTACATAACTAGCAATTCCTTAGAAGTTATATGGTGATCACTAGTGATCAGAGAGTGAAAATACTAAAAGCCTTACCACCTAGAAGAGGAAACATTTAGTATGTTCACTCCCTAATCACCCTAAACATGTTTCTGAAGGAATTGCTGAGAATAATTCTTGACTGGAGTAAAACCATAGCTCATAACTAGGTAGGTACTTAAATGAAATATTGTCAAATGTAAATTACGATACTTTTGGCCTAATTAGGTTTAATTTTGATATTTACTTATATCTAGTCTGAGAAGTCTATAGTGTTATTAGCACTAAACAATCCTATTAATAATTTACAGAATTGATATAGTACCTACAGTTTATAGTTCAAACTAGCTGACCCGGCGAACTTCGTTCCGCCTAACAGTCGATCAACATTACTTTATTTTTCTAAAATAAACGTAGCCTAAGTTACTCCTTATTACATTAGCTACAATAAAATATAGTACCAATAAAAGTTCCATCAAAATCGGTCCAGCCATTACAAGAAAATGGTCCTGGTGCAGGTGACAATAAAACTAAAACGTAGAGTTCCTAAAGTCGAAGTAGGTACGGTACGTCTATTTGATTGTTACTTTTGTCGAAAAATCTGAGAAATGAACTCTATGGAATTTATTAAACACTAGCTTTTGCCCGCAACTTCGTCCGCGTAGAAGTCGAAAATGATTCTAAAAGGTTTTTTAATTGTTTTACTACGATATTATTTTTTGTTAAATACATATAAATTATTTTAGTATTAGTTTGTACGTTTGAATACATATTACATAACAATCTTTACTATAGTGTTGAGATTTAAAGGTTAAATATCGCTATATTAATCCGCCTTTAGCACAGTAGGACCACGGGTACATAGTGATATACCCTAGTGCCACCAAACAAATTCGTAGGACCACAGGTCCTTACCCAATTTGGGTATTATGTTTTTCCGTCGGGTGCTACAATTACCAGGCTACTCTGTGCGCTTACTCTGAGCATGCCACTTTAAACGGACCGTGGGAGAAGCAGCTTTCTCTCAAGTGTTCGCCCGCTACCTTATGAGTTTGACCTTGAGCTTTGTTTATGGTCATTGCGAAGAAGACTTTGATAGGAAACTGCACTCTCTTGGATTCGAAGGGGTATTTGTTAGTGTAAGGGAAATCCTATGAATATCCACAGATTCTCCTGGAGAACAACCGGTCAGTATAGTTGCCTCGATTATCTACATTTGTTTTCACTTGCAATCTGGTCCATTGCATAATTTTGGTGGATTTTTTGCGCAGCAACGCAACCTAATAAGCGCGCCGTAGGTACCTGCCTAACAAACACTGTAGATAGTATTTAAGTACTAGCTGTTGCCCGCGACTTCGTTCGCGTGAAAATTCAGATGGGTGCCTCTATGAGAATATTGCGTGCCTGATTTTATGGCAATCGTACATTGTATGAGTAATAAATATCAGTATTATCGTTTAAACCCGCTACCGCTAAAACTGACAAACCACTTTCACACAAACTTGCGACTCTTATTTGCCCACTTAATAAGGGTGGTTTCTGAATATTAAAAAAATAATATTTTCTAGTAATTTGGTAATCCTACTATAAAAACTATAGAAGTTTCATACAACCTTTGCCACCCCTTTATACCCCCTTAGGGGATGGATTTCGCAAAATTCCGTCTAAGTGAGCACCCCTAACAGGAACGACCATGCAAAGTTTGAGATTCCTAGCACTTGTTGTTTCTGAGATGTCGTGATGAGTGAGTGAGTGATATTTTGCTTTTATGTATATAGATAGCTTTTGCCCGCGGCTTCGCTCGCGTGAATATCGTTTTTTCCAATAGACATTTTTATATTGTTTAAATAATGTTTTTTATACTATTTTTAATCTCCCATTCATACAAAGCCTCTTTCACCTAAAGATATCCCTCGTAAAAACAATATACAATACACAAAGGCAAATTTTCACTACAATAACTTTCTCCTTCCCCTTCTTCCCTATCGCCCTTTTTCTCCACTCTTCAGTTTCCTCCTTCCTCTCCTCCCCTCCCCCTTCTCCTCTTCACCTCCTTCAGCATCCCTTGCCTCTCCTCCAGCATCTCTTGCCCTTTCCTCCACTTCCCTCTACCAAGGAAGGGGGAAGAGAGGGAAACGCGAGGGCTTTCCCCTCCCTCCCCCTTACCTCTACTTCCTTTCCCCCCTTTCCTCTTCCTTCTTATCGCTTCCTTTCCCTCCTTCCCTCTTTTTCCACCATTCGAGAACTCCTTTCTTCCCCCCCCTTCCTCTCCCGTCTCCCTCACTTCCCCTTCACTTTCCTCTCACTTTCCCCTCATTTACCCCTCACTTCTCCCTCACTCCCCCCTCACTCCCCGCTCACTTCCCCCTCACTTCCCCTTCACTCCCCCCTCACTTCTCTCTCACTTCCCCCCTCACTACCCCCTCACTTCCACTTCACTTCCCTCTCACTTCCCTCTCACTACCCTCTCACTCCCCTCTCACTTCCCCCTCACTTCCTCGTCACTTCTCCGTCACTTTCCCCTCACTTCCCCTCACTTTTCTCTCACTTTCCTCTAACATTCCCCTCACTTTCCCCTCACTTCTCCCTCACTACTCCCTGGCTTTTCCCTGACTTCCCCCTGACTTCTCCCTGACTTTCCCTTCACTTCTCCCGCATTTCCCCCACACTTTCCCATCACTTTCCTCTCACCTCCCCATTCCTTCCCTCTCACTTTCCCCTCCCTTCCTCCTGTCCCTCAATTCCTCCTTTTCCTCCCTCCTTTCCCTCCCTCCCCCTCCCTGCAAATTTCAAGTCGCTGGCTTCAAAAGCTAAAGATCTTTAATTTCACCCCTCTAAATCCACCTCTGTTAAAATAAAATTATAAGGATATTTTTTATTTAAATATAAGTATTCCAAAGCAAAATTTCAAAACTGTAAATTAAAAATGAAAAAGATTCATACAATCGTTAATCCCTTTTCACACACTTAGGAATTAAATTTAAAAAAACCCTTTCTTAGTAAAACCTCTAGACATTTAGACAAACACACCCTCCAAATTTGAAGTCACTACGACCAGCAGTTTAGGCTGTGCGTTGTCTGTTAGTCAGTCAGTTAGTTAGGACAAAGCCTTATATAATATGTATGGGTGTATGGATGTATGGATTACACGTATAGGAATATATATAGGAATGCTAACACGTGATAGAGCCACATAAAGCTGACCGTGCGAAAAACAGCTAATCCACATAACCTGTTAAAGTCTCTGTTTCTATCAGGTTTCGTAGTGAATTAACAAATGTTCGACGTGATTCTTTAAATTGGCATAACTTTTTTATTTATGAACCGATTGACATGAAACAAACACTAAATGTTAAGTGAAGCTTACCACAATGTATTAGTGAAAACTATATCGAAATCGGATAAGCCGTTTCTGAGATTAGCGTGAACAAACGCACAGACAAACAGACTAACAGACAAACAGACAAACAGACAAACAGACAAAAATTGTAAAAATCATTGTTTTGGGTTCTATTTGCGTTGATAAAGGTCCCAATAATTTTTTTTCTCATATATCTTCCATGTACAGACAGCGATCGGTTACATTTTTATTATATGTATAGATGTATATCCGCATTTCTAGAACTTCTATCACAAACTATAATATAATGGTTACTTTGGGTCTAGATGGCGTTGTGTGTAGTTGGGTGATATAAATATCATATTAATAAATTACTGTTACTTATCATATAGCGTTGCCCCCCCCCCCCCCTCTCATAGACAGCAACACCTAAAATAGGCAGGTAAAAAAATACGCATCACCACCTTTTGACCCAGCTGATCAGCATCAACGTCCTGTGTCCCTGTCGCACCTTGCAAGTCTATTAAAACTGTTCGCTCTAAGCTGCGCCTGATTGTTCCTAATATAACAAACTCGATCCATCTCCGTCTCGATTTCTTTTCGCAAACACGTTGACTAAAAACTGGCTAAACAACAAATGAAAATATAGCAGATGATAATATAGGTAACGGTAAGAATAAAACTTGCGGCAAATAATATTTTTGAAGCGGTTGTTTGGTCTTATGATCGCAATGAGGAGTAGAAATGAAGTATCCATCCTCGTCGTGGCAATACAAAAGTGGGTACTGTAATGCATCATATGAGTGATGCAATGATTGTGCTATCGTACCTATCTCTTATTTTACAATATCCCGCTTAAAAAATTGCTGTCCATCATTATCTACAGCAACATAATTAACGTAAGCTATCAACCATGACGTGTATCAGGTGTCAATATATTTTTTTGAATCAAAAGCACTAAGGAGTATTATATCAACTTTAAAGTAAATCATCCCCAAAATAACTTTGTACCCCTTTTTGACCCCGTTATGAGATGAATGTCAATAAAATACGAAACACATCAATTAATTCTATTAAAGAATGTATATGCAAAATTTGAAATAGATTGCACTAAGGAATCACATTTTCTCTTTCTTTGCCCCTCCCCCTTTTTTCACCCCCTTAGAGGTCGAATTTCGGAAAGTCAGTTATTCAGGACAAAGCATTTTAAATAAATTATAAAGATGAATGGTCTTGAGACACCACTAAGTAAAATTTTGACCATGAATTACACTGAATCATAATTTATTTCCATCGTCTAATCTCGGTTTATCTACATAGCATTTTACTTGAATAAATCGTTCTGTATATTGTATAATAATAATAATAATCATATTCTACCACATGTATAGCCAGCAAACATTTCACGGTAGTAGATCTTTTAGCATATACGGAACGGATTGACTGGAGATGTACATTATATCGACTTAAATTGTTAATTTTGTTCAAAAATCAGTACTTCGAAGGCATAATTACCTCCTCGGTCCTCTTTATTTTCTTTTTTCTCCCACAGTATCTTTACCCAATATGGTCAGTATAATAATTTATGCCACCACTGAACTGAATTTGAATTAGCACAATACACCAGCAAAACTGATTTCAAATGACGGAGTCGTTATGGATTTTCAGTTATACATGTTTCAAACAAAGCATCATCATTCTATGTTCATTATCTTCTAGTAAATGCCCGTATGTAAGGTAGTTATCATCTATCTTTAAGAAAATAAGCAACATAACCAGTTTACACAAGTAGGCGCATTGTACCAACATTTTCAGTGATTTAGATGAAACGTGAAAATTATTTCATTAGTTGTTTAAAAACATGTAACTGGTTCACCATTCACAGCTGATCCACGTGTTTTACGATTATAACTAGCCTATTGTTTAATAATGAGATAATCAAAAGTGTTTTACAAATGCATCTGTTTCACAAAATTGAAAGAATACAGAGTAAGTAGTTTGTCTTAGATTTTTTGAACATTCCGTCATGGTGTCAGAGTTGTAGTACATCCTTTGTTCACCTTCAGATGTACGTACATCCAGATTTACTTATTATCAGTAATATGGTCCCTAATTAATATGGTCTACCATATTGATGAAATAAAGTTCAACTTAAATTGGACATATTTATGTCTCGAAAACTATACTTACATATATATACTACACTTACTTACCTATTTTAAAATTTTGTGCTTAAATTCATTTAAACGCATCATTATAAAAATCTAACTGTAGTTTTACAAACTAAATTTAATAAAAATTTCACCGCATTCACTAAATCGCATTAACAACTTTCTGAATATAGATTGAATTGACCTAAATTTTTTATGTTTATGAACCAATTTTAATTAAACAAACATTAAATGTTACACGAAGCTAACTTCGATACATACTTAAGTGCAAACCGCCATCGAACTGCACCGGCGCGATCGCTACGCGCCTCGTATACATAACACTTTTATTTTCAAAAATTTCTAGTATTTATGGACAGATTATAAAAATTCTTTTTTTATTCTATAGGTAATTCTGTCCGCTATGTATAGTATATAGTTACTTGCAGATATTCACTGTGTAAAACATATTAATAAATATTTTTTTTAACATTTTTAAGGATATCCAGACAGACAAAAATTTTCTAAATTACATTTTTGGCATCAGTATCGAATAAATATTACCCCCCAAAAGTATTATTTTAAATATAATTTAATGTACAGATTTTATCTCGCTAGAGATTTATTATAAGTATAGATATAGATAGATATAGATATAGATATAGATGGTACACGAAAAATTCAAAAATATCGCAGTACCAAATCTGCCATCAGCTTTCGTTTTATTAATGAAAACTCTTTTTGAAGTAGAAAGAAAAATGTTTTAGGTATCTTTATTAATCTTTTTAATTAACGAAATGAAAACATTGACAATATAAATGGGCAACGTTTTTGTACAAAAGTATCTTTAACACCTGAGTCCATTTTTAATTTTGTTTGATGTTTATTTGTCATAATAAATTCGTCAATAAGAGTATTTTCGCATTTTCAGATGCCGTACATATTGTATGCTTTAAGGTAAATGCACCAGTAATAATAATAAACCAACACGGTACCAGTGACGGACATTATCTTGTAGATTAAGAGTTCCTAGAAATGATTTTTTGCAATCAAGGAGGATAATGTTTTTCGAGGGTAGATTACATAATATTTCAATGTAGCGTCAGCACAAAAATATGTGTTTCTTTTTTTCAGTTTGTTTTAGGCAGGCGGGCTTTTTGTTCTATAACCGACTTCATTAATAATATATTGCTTGTTTTATGTTAGCAATATTTGACCAGCAAAAGTCATCGAGCTATCAATGTTTGACTTTTTTTTAATTTAGCATTTGATTTTAATTTAGCAGGAGGCACTAGGTGCTCGTGGTATTAAAAAAATATATTCGCCTCTGTACTTACGAAAATTATTAGTGAGGTAGGTAAAAGATGGCTTTTCAATTTATTTTAATATATAGATAGCTTTATTCAAACCAGAATAATTTTTTGTCCATTGGATAGGCATAAAATTAAGATGAAAGCACACTGTGTCAACAACACAATCGTGTTCTCATCTTATCTGTCCATCACTGGTGCTAAAAATTAATATCATTATTTGTTAATAACGTTACTACCAATTGCAGTGTCCTACATTCTTATACAGCAGAAATGTCAAAAAACACAGGACCTTAAATTTTCAATATGAATTGTATTGAATCAATCACTATTAGGTATTATAAAAAAAATACTACAAATTTGCGCTTAAAGTATCCATTACTGGTGCCTTTTCTATAATTAAAAGTAATTCTATATTTGTATTACTTAGGGACATTGATCGTCTAGTAGTCTAAATTCGAACATACGGGTTACTTATATAAATTTAGGTATTTGTAGCCGCTATGATGAAGACTAGACCTAGTAGATTTATCCTACCAGGTACTACTGGCTTCACCTAGTCTTAGCCACACTTTTTTAGCCGAAAATTATCTATATCTACACCAAATAAGGCTTTGTACTTACCTAAAGTATTTTTAAATTGAGTGAATACCTAATAGGCACCTATTTAGTTCAGTTAAGTATATTGTGGTTAAGGATGTTTTATTTCTTAAAAGATACATTACATAACACTTACAGAGAAAATGTATTTAATAACATGATAATAAGCCGATTAGTGTTACTTACGATACAAAGCAAGAATGGGTAACAACATTTATTAAACTTCACGCCACTTTAGAGTTTACAACATGTTATTGTTGCCTATCTCCTTCCAAGATATGAGATGAGAAAATAAAAATGAATACAAAAATAACACTAGGTAAGTAGTTATATTAGATAGATAAACGTCTTAGGTCATCAAACCGTGTTAAATTTCTTTTAAATTGTATCCACTTATTTATTCAGTAGGTATAGAGACTATAATTGCCTCTTAGACCGTAACAGAAAAACAAGAAAGTGGTCATAGAGGATCTGTTTTTCTATCGCATAGACGGGACCCTAAATATGTGCGTCGTTTAGCTAACGAATGACGTAGTTTGGGTTAATTTTGTTTAGAGTCTGGCATTTCAGTGATTGTCGGGTTAATCAGAGTGGTTCTAAGAGATAACAATGAAACTAATCTGACTGTTGTAAAAATCGATGGCTAATATAGAAAATTAAATTTTTGTTTAGGTGTTATAGTATGGATACGCATATCGATAAATAGGTATTTTGTTTAATTTATTCAAACTGTTATGATCGCTGGCTTTAAAAATACATCTCAAATAATAAGATAACCCGCCTATGTGTATCATCATCATTTCAGCCAAAAAACGTAGTACGCTAGTGGAGATGCCTACCTAAGTTTCTCTTTTTAATTACAAATGTAATGAAGTAATGACTTTTAAGTCTGGTATTTATATCTAATACCCAATAAAATCATGTGCTAAGATGAAAAGTATATTTTTGCAATATTGATAATTGACAGTTTCTCAAAAGTGCACACTTGTAGGACCTTAAATATACCTAAACACACTATTATATACACAGACATTATGATTAAGGTTCAGCAATACGCAATGCACAAACATAGTTTTGTGCATGTAGGAGTTGAAAGTATGCAATAGAATTAACTCATTTTCAATGTGGTCTAATTGAAATTAAGTAGGCTATTTACCTACATTTAATTTCATTATATTTTTATTTCGGTAGGTATTTATTTATAGCATAAATAACATAGATCCATACTAATTCTAACGTTGGGATTACCCTGAACATTTTTAATAAAACACTTTGACAATTGTTATTAAGATAATTCGTGTTATAAAAAGAGTTTCAGACTAGGGAAATCATTCACAAAACCTTCCATTGTGGATCGGTAACGATCAAAAATAGCCTGTATTAAGGTACGCCAACATGTCGATCAAGAAACTTCTTATAAAGGTACGTTATGAACATTAAACTACTACTTTACTTATTACTTAAACTATTGATTCAATTACTGCTAGGTATATTCAATCAAAATCTTACCTTTCTTTCTTCTAATTCAAAGAATCGTTTTACTTTTCAACATTGATTAGATTGCATGGTTTATAAGATGTGCAGTTCACAGCTTACACTTCACTCAATATGATTATTGCTTACCTACCTACATTATAATTTTATGTGCGGACGTAAACGTTATTTTATTCGTAACGTAGGTAGCCATTGTATAAATCCATAGCCATCGAACACTATTACCTACATACTTAACTAGGGTTATAAAACTATTATTTTGATTTTAAATGACGGGTAATTCCTAAATTTATGGCTTCTTTTCTTTAATAATGTATTTATGACTTGACCTTTTAATGCTGAGATGAAACATTTAAAGAATACCAAATAGATTCCTACGTACGTTCTAATGATGCGATGTTATAATAAATCTCTAGCGAGATAAAATCTGTACATTGAATATATTAATTTAAAAAAAATACTATTGGGGGGTAATATTTATTCGATACTGATGCCAAAAATGTAATTTAGAAAATTTTTGTCTGTCTGTCTGTCTGTCTGTCTGTCTGTATGTGCAGCCATGAATCAAAAACCACTGAACGGATTTTTATCAAACTTGCTACGTTTATAGGTCATACTCCTGGCCAGGTTATAGGCTACCTTTTGTCCCGAAAAAAAACCGGGTATCCCGAATATCCTTAAAAATGTTACAAAATTATTTATTAATATGTTTTACACGGTGAATATCTGCAAGTGACTATATACTATACATAGCGGACAAAATGACCTATAGAATTAAAAAAGAATTTTTAAAATCCGTCCATAAATACTAGAAAGTTTTGAAAATAAAATTATTATGTGTACGAGGCGCGTAGCGATCGCGCCGGTGCAGTTCGATGGCGGTTTGCACTTATGTATCGAAGCTAGCTTCGTGTAACATTTAATATTTTTTTTTTTGTTTGATTAAAATTGGTTCACAAACAAAAAAGTTAGGTCAATTTAATCTATATTCAGAAAGTTATAAATGCGATTGAGTCAATGCGGTGAAATTTTTATTAAATTTAGTTTGTAATACTACTATTAGATTTTTGTAATGATGCGTTTATATGAATTTAAGCACAACATTTTAAAATAATGTTTAGTTTTCGAGACATAAATATGTCCAATTTAAGTTGAACTCTCATCAGTATGGTAGACCACATTAATTAGAGACCAGAGGCCCTAGACAAGTGTCAAACATTTCTATTCTATTCATAGAATAGATAAGAAAATGTATGCAATTGACATAAGCGTTGGCGTTAGCACATGTCAATCCAATACATTTTTTAATCTATTCTATGAATAGAATAGAAATATTTGACACTTGTCTAGGGCCTCATATTACTGATAATAAGTACATCTGGATGTACGTACATTTTGAAGATGAACAAAGGATGTACTACAACCCTGACACCATGACGAATTGTTCAGAAAATCTAAGACATGCTACTTATTCTGTATTCTTTCAACTTTGTGAATCAGATGCATTTGTAAAACACTTTTAATTATCTCATTATTAAGCAATAGGGTAGTTATAATCGTAAAACACGTGGATCCATTTTCGTCTATCCTCACCTCGCTAATTTCCTTTCCCTAACCCCATTTCCAGCCGCCATAGTGGAGGCCGCCATACCAGTAGCTTAAAACGACGGCTTTTGGTATGGAGGCCACCACTTCTGGATTCCGCTGACTCCTTACCATCAGGCGGAGTAGAGTCACTTTGGCAGGCTAATATATATATAAAAAAAAGATTAGTGAACCAGTTAGGTGTTTTTAAACACGCTAATGAAATAATTTTCACGGTACATCTAAATCACTGAAAATGTTGGTACAATGCGCCTAATTTTGTAAACTGTACATGTTGCTTATTTTCTTATGGATAGATGATATGTACCTTACATACGGGCACTTACTAAAAGATAATCATAATAGGAATGATGACGCTTTGTTTGAAACATGTATAACTAAAAATTCATATCGACTCCGTCATTTGAAATTTTGCTGGTGTATTGTGCTATTTCAAATACAGTTCAGTGGTGTCATATATTATTATACTGATCATATTTGGTAAAGATACTGTGGTAGAAAAAAGAAAATAAAAAGGACCAAGGCGGTAATTATGCCTTCGAAGCACTGATTTTCGGACAAAACTAACACTTTACGTGGATATTTAATGTACATCTCCAGTCAATCAGTCCCATTTATGCAAAAAGATCTACTACCGTGAAATTTGCTGGCTATACAATATACAAAACAATTTATTGACGTAATATGCTATGCAGATAAACCGAGATTAGACGATGGAAATAAATTATGATTCAGTGTAATTGGTCGAAATTTTACTTAGTGGTGTCTCGAGACAAGCTCGAGACCATTCATCTATATTTAAAAATGCTTTGTCCTGAATGACTGACTGACGGATCAACGCACAGCCTAAACTGCTGATCTTAGAGAACTTAAACTTGGTGGGTGCGTTCATTGTATGACGTAGGCATCCGGTAAGAAACGATTTTGCGAAATTCAACCTCTAAGGGGGTGAAAAAGGGGGGCAAAGTTGGTATGGGACAATGTGATTACTTGGCGCAATCTATTTAAAATTTTGCATATACATTGTATTAGAATTAACTGTAGATGTGTTTCGTAGTTTATTGAAATTTATCTCCTAACGGGGTTAAAAAGGGGTAGAAAGTTATGCTTATATATACTTTGAAGTTGATATTAATACTCCTTAGAGCTATTAAAAAATAGTTTGACACCTGATACACGTCATGTTTAAAAGCTCAATGAGCAGTCAAATGAAGTTGCTGTAGTTATTGTTGGACAGCAATTTTTAAGCGGGATATTGTAAATTGAGAGTTATGATAGCACAATCATTGCATCGAATAAGTGAAAAGCATCACTCATATGATACATTACAGTACCCACTTTTGTTTTGCCACGACGAGGATGGATACTTCATTTCTACACCTCATTGCGATCATAGGATCAAACAACCACTACTTATAATTATCATCTGCTATATTTTCATTTGTTGTTTAGCCAGTTTTTAGTCGACGTGTTTGCGAAAAAAAATCGAGACGGAAACTTTGTTATATTAGGAGCAATCAGGCACAGCTTAGAGCGATAGGGACACAGGACGTTGATGCTGATCAGCTGGGTCAAAAGATGGTGCTGCCTATTTTTTTACTAGGAGGGCACGTTATATGATAAGTAACAGTAATATAAATTATGATATATATCAACCAACTACACACAACGCCATCTAGACCCAAAGTAACCATAATTATTATAGTTTGTGTTATGGGGTCTAGAAATGCGGCTATCCATACTTAAATACTTATCTACAGTGTTTGTTAGGCAGGTACTACCTACGGCGCGCCTATTAAATATGTTGCTGCGCAATGTAAGTAAATCCACCAAAATTATTCAATGGAACCAGATTGCAAGTGAAAACATTGCAATGCAATGTAGATAATCGAGGCAACTATACTGACCGGTTGTTCTCCAGGAGAATCTGGGTATATTTATTCATAGAATTTCTCTAACACCATCAAATACCCTTCGAATTCAAGAGAGTGCAGTTTCCTATCAAAGTCTGCTTCGCAATGACCATAAACAAAGCTCAAGGTCAAACTCATAAGGTAGCGGGCGAAGACTTAAGGGAAAGCAGCTTCTCCCACGGCCCGTGTGGCATACTCAGAGTAAGCGCACAGAGTAGTCTGGTAATTGTAGCACCCGAAGGATAAACAAAATACCCAAATTGGGTAAGGGCCCGTGGTCCTTCAAATTTGTTCTACAGGTAATTTGTTTGGTGGCACTAGGGTATACCACTATGTACCCGTGGTCCTACTGTGCTTAAGGCGGATTAATATATCGATACCTTTAAATCTCAGCACTATAGTAAAGATTGTTATGTAATATGTATTTAAACGTTCAAACATAATAATTTATATGTTTTTAACAAAAAATAATATCGTAGTGAAACAATTAAAAATCCTTTTAGAATTATTTTCGACTTCTACGCGGACGAAGTCGCGGGTAAAAGCTAGTTATCTATTAAAATTCTAAGTGAATTTATGCAATTCTTGTTTGTATTTTATTATGTAATGTGCATTCTCATTTATATTAGGTAAGTAGGTAATGAGTAAAAAGTTTTAGAGGTATCAAGGATTTTTGTATATCAATGATAGGTACACTAAATGTTCGCCCTCGCTTCTCTTCGGTATCAAAAGTTTCATTGGATCTCACAATACTGCAATAGTTTCGTATTGCATCATTTAGATTTACCTAAGGCGCTTAAAATATTGGAAATGACTGAAAAATATGTTAAATATACCTAATAAAATGTAGCCTGTGAAAGAACTTTTCAAATCTGTTATGTAGATGTTGAGTTAAATCACACACAATCTTTTCTCTTTAAAATATTAGTTTAGACTGAAGGACTATCGTCGATCAAAGTAAAATATCATCTTAAGTTTTACTTGTAGGTACCTATGTACTTATTATTTACTAGCTTCCCACAGCGTAATTTCACCCACAATAATTGGTTACTGATCTGATCTCGTAGCCAGTAGCGTGATATTACATAGTCTATAACCTTCATCAAGAACTGGGCTATCAAACGCAAAATAAAAAGAATTATTCAAATTCGACTGGTGGAGATTAGCGCCTTCAAACTAACAAACAAACAAATTCTTCCGCTTTATATAGTAGTACAGATATGCTTCGTATGTACCTACCTAAAGGTGCTCTCTCAACCGCGAACATTCACCTGTAATGTTACATGTTATTTGTAACGTCTAGCTCGATTTTGCAACACTATTTTGAATTTGGAATGTTACATTATAAGCGAATACTCGGGGTGAAGGAGCAGCTTTCATGATATTGTAAATAAACCTGGTGCATACATTCAAACTATGGCTAGTTTATGTTTAGATGCTTAGAGACATACCAAAAGCACCATGGGTTTCCTCACTAAATTTATGCATGTTGATTTAACCTTGAGGTAGTATCTATCTACTTTAGAACCTTGCGTTTTACTATGTTTTTGCGAGTTTGCTTTAAACTGGATATCTACTCCTAGATAATTTAATTTTATGTTTTCTAAATATTCATGATTTCGTTACTTACCCGTCTCCTATGTTATTGATCTTAAACATGCCACCTACTTCTGGCACCGGCTCCATCCTGAACGTATCTCGATGTTTTCTTCGCATCTCGAATTTGTAAGCACTAAAATAAAATATATATTTTTTATTTACATTTGTCAGTAAAATCAATGAAATAATTGCTGGTCACTTATATACCTAACCATTTTAACTATATACCTTTAATTGTTATTGCATTTTTCGCACAACATAATATAGGTACTCGAGTTGCATGTTAATCGCGCACCGTATTATATTCATCTTGCAAATATAGCACACTTACCTACACCGTGAAATTTTTATCAACAACAATTTGCGTAGTGGTGGATGTTATTTAAATCATAAGTTACTTTCTTGACGTTATTTCATATCCAAATATTTGTGTTCTTTCACATTTCAAATACTTATTATATTTTTAAAGAAAGATTAATTATATATCTTAATAAATATCTAGAGAATCTTACCTATATCTTACCTTGCAAAGAAAATAAAAATACCTATCAATATAAGTACAAATTAGAATATTAAATGTCTTTTCTGCCGTGGCTGACTAACTATCATGGTTAACTTGATTGATTCTTGGGACACATTGCTTTCTTTGCTGTATTTAAAAGACACACACTTTATACACTTTCTAGTTTGCTAACTGAATTTTTATTAAAAAGTAAACAGTTAATAGGTAAGCACTGTTACTATATTTATAAGCCCCAATCGGGCTTACGCAAATCGCGCTGTTCTTATTCGAGCTTCATATTCACTAATAGGTACCTACCTACAGTTTTTAGTGTGACATAGGTTTTTCAGTTAGATTCATGTAAGTAATTACATAAGTACGTAATTGACTGAGTATAATCTTCAATATACTGCGGGCTTATCTAGATGCATGGTTGAGTATCAATCAAGCCCAATCCTTACCTTACCTATTTTATTAATGTGTGTATTTTATTGAAATAGCAGTATTGCAAATACTTAGTTATTAGGTATCTTACTTGTAGTTTTATTGATCTAGCACCGGTAGATACCACTAAGGAATAACACAGATTTATCAACACCAACAAATCTTATTTTAGTTTGACAACGACAACGGATGGCACAGAAGGCTATTAAATGCTAAATTTAGTTTTAACAAAGGGGCAAGAGCGCCGCTCGAATTGTTTGCAGGATACAAGGTCCTTGATCAATACATGTACACAGCTTCAATGAAGGTCAATCTTTGAATGATATTGAGAGGCGCATTTTATAAAAAAATAAATAATTATATCATCATCATCATACATCAACTTGGAGGCGTCCAGCACTCGATATAGGGCCTTTTCCAAGTACCCTATTCCCGGCTTTGATGAATTGATGAATTGATGACGCAGAAAGGTAATTTCCCTATTAAATGGTATCGCTCCGGCTATATCCTGTTTTTCCTTAGTCATATCCTACGATAGCTATCAGTGTTTCTCGAACGGAGCGGAAACCAAACGGGAATGCATGTGGGCTAAAACTACAGAATATGCCTCTACATATTCGTAATTTATGAATAGGTAGCTAGTTTCACAGCCTAATCTTTCTTAAGAAATGAACAATTATACGCGATAGAATTATTCAAACCCCACTGGCAGTTCCAGAGATTAGCGCGATAAAACAAACAATCTCTTTATACATATAGGTAATACGAGTAGTACTAGCTGTCCGCTGCGCGATTTCACCCGTTTGTTATGCTCCCGTCACCAGGAGCGTGATGTTACATAGCCCTTAACCTTCCTCAAGAACTGAGCTATCATACGCAAAAATAATTATTCAAATCCGTCTTCAGAGTTCCAGAGATTATCACGTTCAAACAAACAAACTCTTCCGCTTTTGTATAATTGTATTTAGATAGATAGATAGATTAGATATAAATAAGTAGGTAGCTACCTACATTTATTGTTATGAATCGTTTATTATACAATCTGTAGTGACCTTACTATTGAATGGACTAAGGTAGTGCCTGGCAATAAAAAATTAACTACCTATTGAATAGATAGATTTTGTGAGAACAAAGTCGTAGATAAAATATAGGTATGTAGGTGCGAATATACATACTAAAGTATATAATTTTAAAATAATAGATAGTGAAGAATATGCATAAATATCATACAACTTACTATACTTAGGTATAGGTACTTGTTGTTTTAAAGTTCCCTAAGACTATTTAATAACAGATTATTTAATTAACTCGAACGAATAAATAGGATTGTAGAATAGAGCAAAAATCTAAATAGGGATAATAAAATACCTTACCCTACACTGTTCTGGAAGTAAATATTATTCATTTGTTGACAATTACTTCCCGGCTGTTTACCGCATGAAACTTCGAACATTCACATTTCATTGACTGTACCAGATAAAAACATAATTTATTATTAGCCGACTTGTGTAAAGTCTAGTCTAGGCAAAGTCGACGAAAACAATGATGAAGGTGCCATCACAACTACACGAATATAATATTGACTGTAATGTGAGCGAACTGAATAGAGAGCAACCCACGGGCCAAACTTGTGACCGCAGGGACTATCAATCATTTGTATGATGACAATGTATTTTTTTTTCTTTCTTTATGAGTTAACTCCTTTACTTGACAATATAATATTATATCTATAACATGTGGTAGTTCTTTTTAAATTATTTAATACCACAACAACCATACAACGCCATCTAGACCCAAAGTAAGCATATAATAATAGCTTGTGATATGGGTTTTAGAATGTGGATAAACATACTTAAATACTTTTCTTTTGTAAATGCATACATATTATATATAATAATAATATATATACATAAAACCACCCAGACCAATGCAAATAGTCATGTTCATGCACATAAATATTTGCACTGAGCGGGAATCGAACCTGCAACCTCTGCGTGGCAGTCGAAACACAGTATTTACCACCGAACCACAGAGATTGTCATATAGATCACAAACAAAAATTATCGGTCTAAAATACTCCTAGCCTCTTAAAACAGATGCCAAATCCTAGAAAAAAGATCAAGTTCACGACATCGCAATAGCAAGGATCACTGATTTATATATCTACTCACCATGAGTTTGAATTTAGAAGTTCTATGCTTTTTGTTCAAATTGTCTGATGATTTAGCGTTTTTAATTTTTATATCAAAAGGATATGGTTACCTCATCAAGCTAACTCATGATTAATAGTTTTGACCTGTACCTATGTAACATGTACCCATTACAGCTCTGAACGTCCAGCAACAGTTTTATTGTATTTTGTGTGTTGAAGTTTAATTCTTAAATTTTAAAACCTGATTGTTAGAATCCTTGTACTTAAGTAGGTACCCACTTTGTGTGTTGTTCTTTAGATAATTGTAACTCATCTTTCTATCAGTATGATTTGACGTTTATGTTAATTTTGCGATACGGTCAACGTCCGTTTGATATTGCCAAAAAAAAACAACTTGAATGGGGTGATGTCTTGATGGAAATTCAATGAAAACTAAGTAATACATTGAATTCTTAGACTGAGCCTTATTTATGTCACTTTGCCAATATAATTATTGTTTAATATAAGTACCTACCTAATTTCTTTTTGTAGTTTTAAGTTTCTGCATTGCTTCTAAAAATGAAACTATAGCTAAACCAAATCTTACGGACCTTGCGCGACGTAGGGATGCTTAAAAATGGGTAGATACAAAGTTATAGTGTGTAAAAAAGGATAACATAATCTGTATTGCGACAATGTTTTCAACCACTGGGTTCCTGCATAGTGTGGCCGAAGTCGAGATCTCTTCGAATGACTGCCAATCAGAGCTCGGGCGAGTGCGACTAATCAAGTGAGCTAGTTGACAACGTGACGCGACGGCTGCGTCATCTCATACCTCGTACCTACTAAATGCACAGAACTGTTCATGCATTATTATTGCAAACAAAATTTTGGCATTCAGAGAGTAGTATTTTAATCGGGACTATAAGTATTGTGAGGTTAACTGCCCTTTTTGGGCGTATGTATATGTCCCCCGCCTCTGTCTGTGACCCTCACGACACAGGAGCAAACATTTTTATTAAACTCATTAAAATAAGTGATGGGCTGAGGAGGATCAATTTGGAGATTTACTATTATTGTAGGTACTAAGATTATATTATTATCTATCTATTCTGCAATGTTTATTTTACTGTTCACAATTCATTTGTTAACCTAACTACATAGTTAAAAGCCGGTCCATGAAGTTTTCAATAATTTTTTTGTAATATTTTCCACAGATAGGTATAGGATTAGTTAGAACCAATTACTGTTTATTTATATATTTTACTTACTTTAAATTTCCTAATAATATATAGTAAAAAAATGGGGAAGGTCAGGTCCAGCAGTAGACGTCTTTTGGCTGATATGATGATGATAAAATAGATATAACTTATTATAAATAAACTACAAAGGAAGGAAGTACATAGTAGAAAATAGTTAGCAGAGAATGAACATATTGTAATCTATATATTATATAAAAATGAATCAGTATTTCCCTTGGTCATGGCATCACGCGTGAACGGCTAGATCAATTTCGTTAATTCTTTTTTTGTTGTGTTTGTTATTGTCAGGAGAAGGTTCTTATGAAAGAAAAACTAGAAAATTGCGCGGTGATTCAAAAAGTTTAAAAATACTTAACCACCATATTAAATTTAAACCGCTAAACTGATTTTGGTGAAAATTGGTATGTAGATAGATTTGGTTTCGGGACATAGGCTACTTTTTATTCCGAAAATCGCTCTGATGCCCGGGTTACATTAATTAAACACATAGCAATTTTCGCGCGGGCGAAGCCGCAGGTCGCAGCTAGTTTTATATAAAAACCTTTTAGAGTCAGTTTTCATCGCATACAACTTAATAAATGATTTTCTGTAATACATTACGAATTTCTCTTATCGCCGAGGTTCTATGATTTCGCGAAGACTTCAAGCACAAATGCCTAAGACTAATAATAATATGGCTTCTTCAAGTCTTAATCTAAGTAGGTTTAAGTTCCTGCTGGCGAATAGCATCTGAAGAGTTTATTAAATAACTGTAGGGTATCCACTGAAAGCAGAAAAGCCTATCTATACAGACTAGGTTGCTAGCTCGGCGATTAAAGATAGCTAGGCTTGTTCTTAGCGAGTGCAAGGAAAAATGGTACCTTATAGGTAACTAGGTACATGTCTACCTATAATATGCGCATGTTCACTAAGTATAATATACCAACATAGGTAAAATGCACCTTACTGCGGTCATCAATCCCCGCGATGGAATATGCCTCTTCATATACCTAGGTAAGGGAAACATACTTATTAATTATGTTCAACAGTGGACGTCCTCCGTTTGACGAAGAAAATATGTGAAAATCTCATTCGAAATAGTGTTTAGCTCCTTAATTTGTCTATAATGTAAAACAGAAAAATTAATTTAATTTGTCTATATATAAATATTATAATTATAAACTTAATATGTCTTGACTTTGCATTTTGTATTAGGTAGGTACTTAAAATTTTGCATTAAAATAATTTCTCACGATTCACGATGATGTGATGTAGAACCCGTAGAACTTTATGCAGTAATAAAGTTACTTAAGTAAAAAAACATTGTACATTGTATTTACTTAGTATTATGTTCATTATTCAAGGTAAAGCAGTAGTTACAAAGGTTACAGAAATAATTTAGATAATAAAATCGATTTCATTCATTAATAATATTATTCTATTATAACATATTATGTCTTTAAATTAGGTATCTAATATAAAAAGTGATAACACCTTAAACCTTTTCAAACCTATTGTAAACTTTTGTTTCCTTTCATTATTACTATGCGTTACCACTACAGGATAGCCTAAGTATCCTAGGTATGGACATCAGCCGAGATCTCAACCCCAAGAACTACATCGAGTGCGTCATTAAAACCGCCTCCTGTAAACTCGGTGTCCTGAACAGGGTGAGGCGGTACTTCACGCCCGAGCAGCTCTGTCTTCTTTATAAGACACAGGTTCGTTCCTGCGTGGAGTACTGCTCTCATCTTTGGGATGGCTCCGCACAGTACTTACTGGATGCACTCGATAGGTTGCAGCGGCGAGCAGTCCGTATCATCGGAAGCCCGGAGGCTACTAAGACCCTTGAGCCTTTACAGCTGCGAAGAGACATCGCCTCAATGGCCGTCTTCTATCGCCTTTACCATGGAGAGTGTTCTGAAGAGCTCTTTGAATTAATCCCACCCTCTCCCTTTTTATCCAGAACAACACGTGCGGGACTAAAGTGCCACCCTTTCACAGTGGAATCTAAAGGGTCTCGAACCAAACGGTTCAGCACTTCATACTTTTGTCGCTCAATTAAAGCCTGGAACTCTTTGCCAGCGCATGTGTTCCCATCTAATTTTGATCCTGGGTCCTTTAAGCGGGGCGTGAAAAAGCATCTCACTAAGCCGCCATAGTGGAGGCCACCATACCAGTAGTTTGGCTTTTGGAATGGTGTCCGCCACTTCTGGATTCCACTTACTGCTTACCACCAGGCAGAGTGGAGTCACTTTGGTAGGCTAATAAAAGGCTAATAAATAAAAAAAAATGCATTTACTAGCTTCAGCCCTATAAAAATCTCCATAATTATAAATAACAAACAATTTTTTCTGTTATTTTAATAACCCCTAATACCAATACCATACTAATATTATAAATGCGAATATAACTCTGTCTGTCTGTTACGCTTTCACGCCTAAACCACTGATATCCTATTTTGATGAAATTACGTAAGTATACAGATAAATTAAACCTCGGAGAACAACATTATATATGGCTATATTTTATTGCAAAAATGGTTTAAAGAGGTTGAAATAGGGGATGAAAGTTTTTATGAAAAATCGTCAATGTAAACAAAGATATAACTGACATTCATGCGGGCGGAGCTGCGGGCAACAGCTAGTAGTAATCGATAAAATAGTATTTTTTTAAATATATCTGGTATTAAAGAACTAGCGGACCCGACAGACGTTGTCCTGAATTAATTATTATCTAATTTTTCGCAGAACCTTCTCCTAACAATAACAAACAAAACAAAAAAAAAATTAACGGAATCGGTCCAGTCGTTCACGCGTGATGCCGTGACCAAGGGAAATAGGGTTTTTTTTTTATATAAATAGATATTTCTAATCTCCCATTCTAGAAACCCTCTTTCACCTACCTACAGATATCCCCCGTAAACTTTTCACTACTTTCCCTTATTCCCCTCTCCCTTCTTCCCCACTCCTCCCATTCCGCTTCTTCTCTCCATCCTCCCTCCCCCTACCTCCCCTCTCCTTTCCCCGTCATTTCACTCTCCCTTTCCCTGGCTTCACCTTAATTTCCCCCTTGTTTACCCCTCACTTACATCTCCCTTACCCTACCTTGCCCCATACTTCCCACTCACTTCCTTCTCATCTTTCGCTCATTTTCCCCTCACTACCCCCTCACTTCCCCCTCGCTTTACCCTCACTTCTCCCTCACTTCCTCCGCACTTCCCCTCCCTTCTTCTTCCCTACCCCTCACTTCTCTTTAACCCCCCTCCCTTCCCCCTCTTATCAAATTTAATGTCGCTAACTTCAAAATAATATTTCATCCCTAATTCCGTCCCTCTAAATCCACCCCAATTAAAAACAAAATTAGAAGTATTCCAAAACAAAATTTCAAAACTATGAAGAAGTTTCATACAAACGTTTTCATCCCTTTTCAGACCACCCTTAACATTTAAGGGGATGAAAAATAGATGTTGTCCGATTCTCAACCCTAGCCGATATTATTATGTATACAAAATTTCACGAAAATCGGACGCGGGTGAAATCGCGCCGCGGAAAGCTAGTTACTTATTCTATATTATTATATACTTACTTTTGCATATATACAGATAGGGTAGGTAGGTAAAACTACGAAACAAAAAAACGTTAGATTAGTGCTTTTTGCGATGCATTTTCAAATTAATGACTTTGTAGTATTTATATTTTGCTAAATTTTTTGTTGTGATAGAACCAGATTTTTTATTAAAGTTTGTATTGGTAAGGTAGGTAAAGAAAGAACCTATTTTCATTTTCAAACATTTATGCAGTGCATATAAGCCGTAATGTTATTGTATTAGACAAACAAACATACTAGAATTTAAATATAATGAAGATAAGATTTAAGTACGAGATTTGCTAATTAGGTTTTCATTTAAAAATAAATCGTAGTATGTAGTAGTTTATCGATGACCTTAACTTGCTGTATTTCCAGGCGCTTTGTCTTACGCTATGCCTGGCTTCGTCGCCGTCATCCAATGAGGAGATTGCTAGGGACTTCATTGAACATTTCTTAAGAGTTCCCAACACGGATAAGGTCCTAAACTCGGTTCTTGGTAGACTCGAGAGAAATAGGCAGCAGGAATTGAACAGACAGAGGATTTCTGACGATGAAGATTGTGATGAACCAACTGAAGTGAGCCTAAGCATATTTATAAGTAGATATTGAAAATAAAAATAGAAGTTAGGTGTTACGTGTGTATTAAACACAATACGCAATTCTTTTGTGAATGTTGTCTAATAATTTTGTTGTAGAGGCCAGAAACGAGTATCATCGTTTCTGGTAACTTTAAAATCCAGTCGTGAAGTTGTACCTATCTGTGCGTATAGTTGGACAAAATGACGAGGGTAATGATGACTAAATAAACTGAAGACATTAATTACTTTTTATAAACTACTGACAAATTACTATTGCCATTATTTTATTTTAATTTACAGTAGCTTAATTTTTTGAAGACAGTACATTCTTTAGTAATATCTACAATAATATTTCTATGATCCTTGACTCTGCTTTATTTACTTACATTTTTGTAATATTTTTCAGCATCTACCGGAATATACGGAAACCCTTCAAGGTTCTCGAGAGCGTGAACTGAGACAGCTGGGAATACCAAGTCAGGTACTCATTATATACATTATACTTAATTAAATATACTAACTAACTTTTTAAATACATACAATATACATACAAGATGTCTTTTTGATTAGTATGTCGTTAAGCTGATCAATGGATGGATACGCTTAGGGCTAAAGGAAACAGTATTAATGACTGTCAATGAGAATAATCAATATTATATTTTCGCGTTTCTACGATTTTTAAAAAAAAAACAATAGGTAGCATTTATGTCGATTCTGAAATAGTACAGATACATCACAGTATCTGCAGATGAAACTCTGGATTCGCTAGCTCAGCTTCGCGGCAGGAGAACCTGTGAGCAGGAGCCCCCAAATACCAGTTCGATCCAATTGACTCCCTCCCACTTCGAGCTGTTCGAATCGTCGGTGATCACAATTTCACGGACAAACTTGAGTGATTAGAGCAGCAGAGAGACTTTGTGCGTGCTCTATCATATGTTTCAAGAAGAGCGTTCTGAGAAACTGTTCCAGCGTTCATTGCTCCCACGTAAGTACGTGCAGGCTCTGGAACGAACCGGCAGCTGCGGTGTTTCCAGAGCGCTATGGCATGTCCTTTTTCAAACGAGGTTTAAAGAGAGCATTAAAATCTCGGTAGGTAGTAGCTTGGCGGAGCTCCAGGCATTGCAGAAGTCCATGAGTAACAGTTACCACTTACCATCAGGTAAGCTGTTGGCTCGTCTGCCACTTAGACAACTAAAAAAACAATTAATTCTTGTTCTTATGCTAACAAATACCTACTTGCCATAACCCACCTTTAGGTGACGGCCGTTAGGATCCTATTTCGGTACGCCCCCGGCCGGGACGCACCCACATGTCCAAGCATAAGTTGAAGCTTGTCACATCACCCTGACACGAAGTCATGATATTCCTATCTACTATTTCTAGCATTCATGTGTGTTCACAGTTTTTGCAAGATAATGTAACTTAAACAAACAAACACTAAATAGGTAATTATATTCTGTAGCACTATTAGGCAGATACGCGAACTGTTTATCTTTATTTATACATATTTTTATTTTTTTTTTATGCCTTTCATTTCGACTTAATGTCATTATGTAAGCCAAAATTTATCGATCTTTCTAATAAATAATGTTAATGTAATTTTACGAATAGGCAAAACAAATTACATAATAAATCTATATTCGCGACGCCTACTAATGTTACAAAAATAGAAACTATTATGGCTATACATAAAACATTAGGTATACATAGATTTAGTAATAAACATGATTGGCTTACTTACTTGGTTAAGTAAAACTTTTTTGTAGCTTGAAATACAATAATATACAAGTAATATTTTTGAAATCACGGAACCTAATAAAGTGGCATTTTAATTAAAAAAAACCTTCATATAGATAATAGTTAAGGCATCTGTCAGTTTATAATAGACTAGCTTTCCGCGGCGCGGTTACACCCGCGTCTTTGCTTACCGCTCAGCTACCGTCGCCATTAGCGTGATGTTACATAGCCTATAACCTTCCTCGAGAGCTGGCGGCTATCATACGCATAAAGAATTTTTCAAATCCGACTGGTACTTAGTTCCAAAGATCAGCGCGTTCAAACAAACAAACAAACTTTTCCGCTTTATGTAATAGTACTAGCTATCCGCGGTCTGGTTTCACCCGCGTCTTTGCTTACTGCTCTGCTACCGTCGCCAGAAGCGTGATTTTACATAACCTATAACCTTTCTCGGGAACTGGGCTATCATAAGCAAAAAGGGTTTTTCAAATCCAGCTGGTAGTTCCAGTTCAAACAAACAAACAAACTCTTTCGCTTTATATAATAGTATAGATATCTATCTTAATAAATAAAACAAAGTCGGGTTCGTTTGAACACTTATATCTCGAGAACGGCTGAACTGATTTTCATGGTTTTTGATTTGTTGAATTTGTCTCCGTCCAGAATAGCAGAATAAAAACTATTGAAAATATTGGCAAATTAAAAAAAAGTTACAAAAGAACGTTTTATTCGTGTTAAGTACAAGTACAAGAACAATTGTGTGTACAATAAATTGTTCATGGGTTTCGTGATCGTTAATTTATTGGTTGTCAAATATTAATGCGTGCGTTCAGAAATTTAAATCAAGCTTCATATACATATAGAAAGGCTGCTCCACTATGGACAGAGGTTCAAGCGCGAGGTTTTCACTCGAACACTGTACCACTGACTGGTTCCGCGTAAGGACAGGTGTCAATAATACACTTTGTGTATCACTAGTTACTTTATTAGTTTATAATCTAAGAGTAACGCATCCTGAACGAAATGTAAAAACGTTTGTTTCGGGATTGTGCCCCTACTGCGATCGGAAGGCAAACGAGACATTAATTGGCAAACGAGATAACCCATCTGCGCAATTCTTATTAGTTTTAATATATTATATATCGTAGTCATACGCTGACAGAATTAGTGCCCAACGTTGCATCCTACTCGCGGTCATAGTTGGTATGCCTGTATTTGGACCCAGAATAGACACCAACGGTTTCTGATCGGTACGCAAAATAAACTTACGGCCATATAAATACTGATGCAATTTTTAAATACAGAATATGATCGCTAATGCTTTGCGGTTTTTAACAAAGTTCTTAATACATGTAAGTTACTAGCAAATTCACAGATATAGTGATTAGAACTTCAAACTTATACTCTTTGACAATCCTTAAATATTAAAAAACCTCACTAACGACAACTGTTTTGTATTGTTCCCTTTGTTATATCTATACATATAATAAAAATGTAACCGATCGCTGTCTGTACATGGAAGATATATGAGAAAAAATACTATTGGGACCTATATCAACGCAAATAGAACCCAAAACAATGATTTTTAAAATTTTTGTCTGTTTGTCTGTTTGTCTGTGCGTTTGTGCACGCTAATCTCAGAAACGGCTTATCCGATTTAAATATGGTTTTCACTAATATACTGTGGTAAGCTTCACTTAACATTTAGTGTTTGTTTCATGTCAATCGGTTCATAAATAAAAAAGTTATGCCAATTTAAAGAATCACATCGAACATTCGTTAATTTACTACGAAATCTTATAGAAGCAGATATTTTAACAGGTTGCGGAATAGCTGATAGTGTTTTTATTCCTCGGATTCCTGTCATTCTAAACAGTCTTTCATTTAGTTTTAAACGAGTCCAGTTTCCAGTGAGCCTATGTTTTGCGATGACTAATTAAAGTAATTAATTAATTAAGTAATTAAAGTAAAGGTAAGACACTAAAAGTTGTGGGTGTGGATCTAAGTATTAGCTGTTTTTCGGTCAGCTTTAAGTGGCTCTATCACGTGTTTGCATTACTAGCAGCCTGTATGCTTTGATCCCTGATGGCTATACGTCTAATCCATACATCCATACATATTATAAAAGGCTTTGTCCTGACTGAATGACTGACTGACAGACAACGTAAAGCCTAAACCGCTGGTCGTAGCGACTTGAAATTTGGAGGGTGTGTTTGTCTTAATGTCTAGAAGTGTACAAAGAAAGGCTTATTAAAAATTCAACCCTTAAGTGTATGAAAAGGGATGAAATCGATTGTATGAAACGTCTTCATTTTTTAAGTTACAGCTTTGAAATTTTGTTTTGGAATACTTTTATTTAAATAAAAAATACGCTCATAATTTTTTTTTACTGGGGTGGATTTATAGGAGTGAAATAAGGGATGAAATATTGTATGGAAAGATCTTTTGAAGTTGGCGACTTGAAATTTGGAGGGAGAGGGAAGGGAGGGGGAGGAAGAGGAAAGGAAGGGAGAAGTGAGGGGAAAGTGCGGGGGTAGTGAGGGAGAAGTCAGGGGAAAGGGAGGGGAAAGTCAGGGGGAAATCGACTGCCTCTGTATTTCGGTGGTACTGTGTATGGACTGTGAGGTCGCGGGTTCGATTCCCGCTCAGTGCAAGTATTTGTAGCATGAACATGTCTATTTGCATTGGTCTGGGTGTTTATATGTATAATATGTATCTATTTACAAAAATAAAAGTATTTAAGTATGTTTATCCGTATTCTAGAACCCATAATACAAGCATATAATATGCTTACTTTGGGTCTAGATGGCGTTGTGTAAACATAAAAAAGGAAGAGGGAACTTAGAGGTGTGAGGAGGCAGTGAAGGGCAAGTGAGGGGTAAGTGAAGGGCAAGTGAAGGGGACGTAAGGGAAAGTGAGGGAAGTGAGGGAAAGTGAGGAGTCAGAAGTGGTGGTGAGTGAGTGGGAAGTGAGGGAAAGTGAGGAAGATGAGAGGCAGACGGGAGGGGAAGGAAGGGGAGGGGAGAGGAAGGGAGGGGAAGGAAGGGGAAGGGGAAAGTTATTGTAGTGAAAATTTGCCTTTGTGTATTGTATGTTGTTTTACGGGGGATATCTTTAGGTAGGTGAAAGAGGGTTTGTACGAATAGTGATGATGATGAGATTAGAAATAGTATTCAAAACAGTATTTAAACAATATAAAAATATCTATTGAAAAACGATATTCATGCGAGCGAAGCCGCGGGCAAAAGCTATACATATATAAAAACGAAAGGTCACACACTCACTCACTCATCTCATCACGAAATCTCAAAAACTACAAGTGCTAGGAGTTTCAAATTTTGGAAATAGGTGCTCTCTAAGACGGGATTTTGCGAAATTTATTTCCCTGGAGTATAAGTGGGAACAAAATTTGTATGGAGCTTCTATAGTTTTTGAAAATAGGAGTGCCAAGTTTCGTTAAATATCGCAAAATTTCGTCTGTTTTAGGGGTAGCGGGTGAACAGATTTAAATCGGATTCGCCTTAGAGACGGATTATACTGATATTTATTACTAATATACAATGT
This sequence comes from Parascotia fuliginaria, assembly GCA_963082885.1. Lineage (NCBI taxonomy): Eukaryota > Metazoa > Arthropoda > Insecta > Lepidoptera > Erebidae > Parascotia > Parascotia fuliginaria. The sequence continues at coordinate 10,529,922 of OY720170.1, forward strand.
ACGATTGCCGTAAGATTAGCTAAGAAATATTTTCATACAGGCACACATCTGAATTTTCACGCGAACGAAGTTTGTCTGTGCGTTTGTTAACGCTAATCTCAAAAACGGCTTCTCAGATTTAAATATGGTTTTCGCTGATACATTGTGGTCAACATCACTTAACATTAAGTGTTTGTTTCATGTCAATCGGTTTATAAATAAAAAAGTTATGCTAATTTAAATAATCACGTCATAAATGTGGTATGTATTTAGCTTAGCTTAGTTTGTTTTTAAGTTAGGTTAACACGTCTTATTTCTTTATTAAAATGTAAATTAAAATGTAAATACTTTATTAGTTAAAATGTAAATACAAGTTAGATTTATATTTTCTGAATTTATTTTATTTTTATTTTTTGTGATAAAAACATGTTTGTTAACACGTTTCATTACGGAATAGGTGGAATTGAAGTGAATTACGAAATAGTAGTAGTCGATTTACGCTGGTTTCAACATGAATGGGTCGGATCGACCAGGGATGTACTACCCTGTCATAGTTTTCGACGTAAGAGTAATAGTATCCATATTATTGCGTTTCGTTCGGTAAGCGCGAGAGCCGGAGGCCCAACTGATGCAGAGATGACAAACCTCGCAGCATGTGTGGGACCAGCTGAGTATCCGCGGAGTCATTGTGTGGGTGGTGTGGGTCAACCCGCCGGCCAGGGAGACCCGTATAAACGGTGGTGCCGCTGGCCGCCCGCGGCATTGTACAAGGGCCCATTAGACCTAACCAAAAAAAAAGAGACTGCCCCACCAGGTTGCGCATAATCTCGGAGTGGTTCGTTGTGCAGGTTGGTGACCGGATAGTGGGACCCGGCGACCATTTTCGACGGTACGGGGGCCTTTTGCGAGCAGTCCGTATCATGGAAGCTCGGAGGCCTAAGACCCTTGAGCCTTTACAGCTGCGAAGAGACATCGCCTCCTCAACGGCCGTCTTCTATCGCCTTTACCACGGAGAGTCTTCTCAACAGCTCTTTAAATTAATTCTACCCTCTCCCTTTTTATCCAGAACGACACGTGCGGGACTGAAGTGCTACCCTTTCACAGTGCAATCTAAAGGGTCTCGAACCAAACGGTTCAGCACTTTATACTTTTGTCGCTCAATTAAAGCCTGGAACTCTTTACCAGCGCATGTGTTCCCACCTAACTTTCATCCTGGGACTTTTAAGCGAGGCGTGAAGAAGCATCTCACTAAGCCGCCATAGTGGAGGCCACCATACCAGTAGTTTGGCTTTTGGAATGGTGTCCACTACTTCTGAATTCCACTGACTGCTTACCATCAGCCAGAGTAGAGGCACTTTGGCAGGCTAATATAAAAAAAAAAAACTTATAGCATTTTTATTCCTCGGATTCCTTTCATTCCAAACAATTTCCCGTTTAGTTTTAAACGAGTTCAGTTTCCAGTGAGCCTATGTTTCGCGATGACAATTAATGAGTGTAAATCTAAATATTAACTGTTTTTCGCATGGTCAGCTTTATGTGGATTTGCCACGTGTATGTAATCCTAGCAGCCTGTATGGCTTTGATCCGCGATGGCTATACGTCTAATATCGTAGATAGAGAAGCATTTACTTTAAAGATTTTTCTTATTCACCTAAACGAAGATGTTTATAATTCAAAACAAACCAAAAGATATATCCAAAAAATGCTGCCCAAAATCACTATTCCACGCGGACGAAGTCGCGGGCACAGCTAGTTAAATTATATAATTATAATGATTTTGATTTGTATAGGTATTATTGGTTCTTCATAACAAGTTAACAACCTTATAAATTCAATGCTACACGGTTTCTTCCAATAATTATGTGTAGGTATTTTTCGTATCATTAGCTTATTACTTATAAGAAATAGTTATTAAATACCTATTATAACAAGATATTCTAATAATTAAATTTAAAACCGTTTTGTTTTCTAAAATATGTTATATTTTTATGATAAAACCATTAAGTACGATTTTTAAGAGTTCGTTGTAATCATAAGATTATATAGGTACGAGGAACAATCAGTTACTTTCTCTAATAATTTAACCTGTAATTCCTAATTACGAGCTGATATATTTTTAATATAGGTACCTACATAAAATGTTATTAAAACAATATTATGTAATTTTAATTAGTTAAGTACGAACATTACCGAGAACCACAGGTTAGACAAAGGCTATTATTCTTTGCGCTACATGCATGAGATCTCATCAAGGCGTAATTGCTACGAATTATGCTTAATTATAATTTAACAAACTTGTATTTTGATTGATTTCAGAAACACTACCCAATTTGTCACCTGGAGAGGAAAATCAAGAAGTTGAATACAAATGAATACGAATATAGGCCAGCCTACTATGAAGAAGTTCGTTGCACTATGATGCCCAGCGAAGAGATCGGCGTCACAAATGAGGTATCATCAGCGATTATTGAAACATGCGCCGCCTCGAGCATTGCAATTATTTCTACATTAGTATCTATTGACTGTTTCATTGGTTGCAATACGTAGAAAGAAAGTTTGTAAGCTTTGATTTTCCAATATGAAGTTCACACACTGACTTAAAATTATATTTTGCAAATATCTAAAGAAATAGAGGAATACGCAAATAAGTAGGTACCTACTTGAATAATTATTTTTAATAATTATTTTAAAATAGAAGAGATTATAGACAAAAAAGCCAGAGAGATTGAGTTAATAAGAATGATGTTTTTCTCCGATATTGTTGCATCAACAAATAATGTTATTTTGATAGAATTTGTAGTTATCGTTTCACTCCGAACGTCAAAAACTTCAAGAAGCTAGTCATTGATAAGGTATTTTTTAGACAGGGTTTTTAACACAACACAAAATTAATATGTTAGGATTGCCTAACATATTAATTTTGCAGTCCAAATTACAACAACCTTTTTACAAAATAAACATATTAATTTAAAGACAAACATCTTCTGAAGAAGTTCTTGAGCTTGGCCAACCACTAACTAGAACAAACGAAAGAAATGATCTAAAAATCAAAATAGGTACCTACCTATTATGTTTCTAAAGTTCAAAAAAGAGTTCTCAAAGGAAATACCAGAGCGCTGTTCATTTTTCACAAAACCTTTTTATATTTTTTACAGTTGAAATATTTCTCTTCAATATGTTCCTCACAGATCTATTTTATGAACATGGATTAATGGTCTGAGATGTACGTGGTACCTACATATTGCATTGTAAAGTAGTATAATTTATGTCGTTAGATTCTTCTTGTACTTGGAATATATAGGGTTAAATATTAAGGTCAATCATTATTGACATGAGAATATTGCTCACTGTGCCATGTGCTTTATGAGACTTTTAAGAAGACAAATATATAGATTTGCATAACTTGAAATGCACGTGTGGTTCAACGATTAATGTGGTTGCCTCGCCACCATCATTACTGTAATGTTTGCACTCGAAATACATTAAACAAAAATCAATACAAAATCTTTGTTAACTATCTGGGGCTTACCTGAGATGATCGTAACTAAGATGACAACCACCATCACCTTCCATGGGCCCCATTGACTGATATAGTGATAACTATCAGGTAAAGAGAGGCATTTTGATAGATTAAAATACCTATGAAATGACCTATAGATAATATAATTAATAAAATTCTAATCTCAGCTTAGTTTTCTTAATTTAAAGCTAGGTACCTAATAGATTTTTTTATGTGTTACAGATTTGTTCTAGTCTTGGGTTTGCCTGCGTTCAGTGGAATAAAACCATCCATTTAACTAGAAGGCGTTACTCAAGGTAAGTTTTTTGCGTATTTAATGCGGACTCAACAATGGATTAGAAAGTTATTGAAATATTTTTATATGTAATAAAAATATTAAAATTCAACTTACATTAATTAATTATAATAAGCATTACCTATGCTGATTTAAGCCCCTAATAAGAATCACCTATTTTGAAATTAACTAATAAAAATGCTAATTAACGGACAATTTAACTGTGTAATGTAATTTTATTAAATTAGTTATGCTTAACCTTGAAAATTTCTATGCGACTGCAATAAATCTGCTAAATTTTATTTTGATTTTCATTCATTTTGAATAAACTAATATTAAGTTTTAGGCCGGATTAAAATAATCCTGTCGAAACAGACACGTTAAACAACCTCAGACGAAACGTCATAGATTAAAATTGTTCGATAAAGTCGCGGCGTTAAAATAAACAAAAATTAATGTGCAATGTGTCCGGCTTTGAGTAATATAATTAGTTGGCCAATGTGAGGATGAAATTTTGGCACTATGTTAGTTGACATTGACATCATGAACGTACTGCTATATTTGATATATAAACCTGCAGAAGTTTGACTGCTTCCGTGGTGCAGTGGGAGCGTTAGCGACTGCTGTGCACGAGGTTGTGGGTTCGATCCCGTTTGTTGTGGGACAAAACTTTGTGTGATTCATAAATATTTATTCTGAGTCTGTGTGTACTTTGTGTTCATTAATTGTGTTTGTAAAGTCCCTCGCGACACAGGGCTAGTTACCTAGTGCAGTTGTCTTTTTTTTTAATTATAAAAAAATATTTTCTGCTTGCATTTCTAACGTAACGCTTATCCTTTTAAATTTATGTAGATGTGACTTCTTTAAAACTAATGCCTTATGTAATCACATGCGATCCCAAATATTAACACAGATTTAATATTGTTTAGACATAGTCAAAGTCGCGCCCCGCTGGCCCGACCTGGTAGATATAAATAAAAATATAATTTGTGAAATTAACAAACTTAAATGTCAAGTCAAATCCTAGACTGATAACGATACGTTTACTATTGAGTCACATAATTAATATTCTTAAATTGTTGCATGTATCTATTTATCATTTGTTGGTATATATCGCCGCTCACGCACTTGGTTAATATTCATAATTTTATTACGGCAACTTTCTTTACAACTGAAAATCTTATACTTAACTAGAATTCCAAAATATTCATATATCAGTTAATATTTACAAATTTTCCATTATGTAAATTAACTACATAATTATTTGTGCATATAGTTTTTAAAAGGTAATACCATAGATCATACACTATATACTGAGAGGTAATACTCAGTAGAGTTTCTTATTAACACCTAAGTTGGTGAGCAGAATTCCGATATTTGTCTGTTAATTTAAAGACGGATTAACGAAAGGTCAAAGACGAGGCTGCAGTCTGTACAAAATTATCTAGTAGGTACAGTGTTAATGAGTTAAGTTTTTTGTTTTCAGCGACTGCTGGGAAACGCGAACCATGGTAATACCAGCGGGATGCGAATGCATGTGGCCAGTACATCGATTGGGAGATATGAAACTACATGTATAAGTGGTAGCCTTATTTTTCAAATGGAAGGTTTTAACGAGGACACCGCTTTTCCAAGAACTAGAACTCTAAAACATCAAGATCCTCGTAAAATTATCATTGATTAACTGTTTATTTAAAAAAACAACCAAAGATAAGTAGATGTCGATAAAACAGGAAAGATTTTGCAATGTTCGGTAGATAGTACTTAGTATAGTATTTATCTGTAATATATTTTTTGAAAATCTAGACTATGTTTCGAGGTGTATCATTTTGTATATACAATAGTTCACTATTGAAATTGTTAAAAGTTCGAACGTATACATTATTTTTAGATAGATAGGTAAACCATAGCGTGTTTCTTAATGTGAGGAGCGCCATTTCGAACAAAAATATGTGCGAACCGGTCAAAATCTAGCATTACGTAATCCCTATTTTTATAACTAAGCTACAACCTACATGTTTATCAATATCTAAATTACTTTAGATTAATTAGTAATATGAGCAGCGGTAGTCGTATCCTTTAAAACTTTTTTTAATTATTGCTTAAATTCCTCCTTACAAAATAGTATTTTAGGCCATTGTCAACATTTCAACAAGACTCGCAACTGACTATTATTTCATAATATTACTAAAGCATAGTAAATTATATTTGCAAATAAAAAAACTTTTGTACTTATACCTAGTTGGTAAGGGATCCTAGTACAAGTGAAGTTTAATCAATAATAGGTACTTAATTAATAACACTTAACAAAACAATAGAAATAAATTACTTATGTATAATGAAGTACAAGTCAGCCTGTCTACCTCTTTTGCATTACTATGTATTCTTTAAAAGATTAATAATTCTTCTAGTCATAAAACAGCTTGGTTATTTTGCTGTATACCTATTCAAATACCTAATGTTTGTTTGCAATTCGAACAAAATTGCTAAGCTTATATTTATCCTAGTATATTTATTTAATAATTAATGTAATAATATTTACTTTATTTACATACCTATATTAGGATACAGTCAACAATAAAGGAATAAGTTATGTTACCAGGATTTTATTTTTGTAAACCATAAAATTCTAACAATATGCCGTTTGCCAACTTTTATTCGAAATCAATATCGTTTCGATGACAAGCGAGATGTTCTTATCCGATTTCAACAATATATACAGGGTATTGTTCATGCCTTGCCGACGTCAACTATTGGATCCTAGGTACTTACTCAGTTAACAGGAGCTGTAGCTCCTGTTAACCTTTACGGTGATAGAAGTTTCATTTACTTATAGTCCCTAGATCTTCTTCTATCACCGTAAAGCGCTACCCTTCCTTGAAAAAGCTTAAAATCTATGACTTGCAAGAGCTGCAAACAACAGGATGTTTAGGTACCTACGAAACGCACGTAAGAAGTTATACTTTTTTGGCGTAACAATCCAAAAATACCAAATAATAACACAACGCATACATACATAAATATACCTAAATAGCATGCAATAATAATGAAAAATCATAAAATATAATTAAAATAAAAGAAAACAAAAATCAATACCTATTTATTAGATAATAATGTAATAATTTATAATTTGCAATGTAAATAAATTATACATACCGACAGTTAACCTCAAATCTATAAATGCACTTAATATTCAAAATAAATATTTTTACTGTTAAATGATCAATAAAAAATATCTATCACCGTCATAAATATAATTGAATTGATATAAACGCCAATATATTTTTTATTTATTCACACTGATTATTTGTACTGATACGACACACAAAGGTTCGCAAATAACTTCAGGGTGTAAAAGGTTCGCAACTTACTTCAGGGTGTTGCTTTTTTCTGTCGGTGTGCGCGCGCATCGTAAAAATTCACTCATCATTTTTTCCAATCGCGCCAAAAGTAGTATAACTTCAAAAATTGTAGCAATAATTCGTAGGTAATGAATAAATATCAAATCAAACTTAGTCATTTAGACTAATGCTATGTGAAGCATACCTATAAACGTCATAATAACCAAAATAACATGTTAGCTCATTTAAATTCATAGTTATGTGTTATAATGTGTACCTACTACTTAGATAGTATTGTAGGTTTTTTGTGATTGTAGGTTTGTCATAATAAACCTAAGTCTGACATTAAGAATTAGAATTTAATTAATAAGTATACAATAGGTAATAGATATACAAACAATTTCGTGAGCATGACATTTTATTATTTTTTTTATTTTTTTTTTATTATATTAGCCTACCAAAGTGACTCTACTCTGCCTGATGGTAAGCAGTAAGTGGAATCCAGAAGCGGCGGACTTCATTCCAAAAGCCAAACTACTGGTATGGTGGCCTCCACTATGGCGGCTTAGTGAGATGCTTTTTCACGCCCCGCTTAAAAGACATAAATGCTAAAAACTAATTATTAACTTTAACTTAATAAAAATCTCTTAAAACGTAAAATATTATCACTTAAATAACCTAAATCGTTGTCTAGTTTTCACTATTTTTTTATATGAAACGTGTAAAAAGTTATATGTAACAAGTAATAATGGACAAATTATTTATTACTCGAATATATAAAAAGTGGAAAATATTTTATATTGACAATAAAATGGGTTACTTCCAGGACCACGAATCCTTTAAAAAAATCCTTTTTAAAATAAAATAGAAAAATGTTAGTTTCTTTTATTTAATTAATAATGTTAAAATAGCAAGATTCTAACCGAAGTTTCTTTCGGGTAGTATATTTCTAAATAGTGCAAAGTAAAGTCGTCATATTTTCTGTCTGTTTATCCGCTACCTTCTTCTAAACCACCTGACGTATTTTGTTACGATTTCTTTCATTTAGAAGATTTCTTCCGGAAAGTTTATTAGAATAATACACATTAAGTATAGTATAGAAAAGCCAAGAACTTCAACGATTTGTAATTATGTACGGTACTAAATCCACGCTGGTTTCAGCATGAATAGGCTGGATCGATCGGGGAAGTACAACCCTCTCATAGAAAATCAACGTAAAAGTAATAGTATCCTACAATTGCGTTTCATTCGGTGAGTGCTGGAGGTCAAATTTCGCCGCTTTCCTTTATCTCACCTCCTTCAATTCTTTCACCTACCCCACTCCCTTCACGGTAGACAGCGGCGGCTTCGCAGAGTGGATACTTCTTTTTCTTTTCATGCCGACAGTGGCAGACGAGCAAACAGCCCACAAGATGGTAAGTGGTAACTGCCGCTCATAGACGCCTTAGAGTCCCTAGCATTGCTCCTGCAATGTCAGAAGCAATGCTAGGAAGTCTGAATCTGCTACTGTCGACAATAAAAAAAATAAGTATCCACGTATGAATTGATAAATAATAGATTGTGTCATTTGGATATAGTATAGGTAGGTACATACAACTTTCAATAGTGAAAGGATTATTCAAATTGAAATAATTTGCTGGCAGAAGGTCAAACGGACCACCACATAGTAAATAGTAGACGGAGTCAATGACCTCGCAAATCTCAAAAATCTAATTGCCAATGCGTTTTACGCCTCAGCTGCTGTCAACACCTAGTTATAAATAAATAAATAATACAACAACATCCACACTAAACTCAATCTAGACCCAAAATAGTATATATTTATTATATGGGTTCTAGAATGCGGATATACATACATAAATACTTTTTTTGTAAATACTTATCCATACTAATATTATAAATGTGAAAGTATCTCTGTCTGACTGACTGCGTGATTTTGATAAAATTAGTATAGATATAGACTAGATTTTAGAGAACATCATAGGCTACCTTCTCTTGCGAAAAAATAGCGTGAAAAGGTTGAAATAGGGAATAAAAGTTTGCATGAAAGATCTTCAATGTAGAAGATTTTTATGCGATAGGCGACATTCACGCAGGCAGAGTTGCAGGCGACAGATAGTATATTATACATAGAAACGTCAAGACCAATGCAAATAGCTATGTTCATGCACACAATATTTGCACTGAACGGGATTCGAACCTGCGACCTCTGCATGGCTGTCTGTACACAGTACCACCGAACCACAGAGGTTGTCGAAAGGTATAACAATATAGTTAAACACTACACTGCACTGCACTTGCAACACAAGAGTCAAACTCTGACAGGATTGCTTCAATACCAACAGAAACATTTACTACCTATGAGTAGTGTTGTTATCACTTCTGTAGAATAATTCCACTTCGAAGCATTTTCTAAAACATTCCTTTTGTTTCCGAGGTATTATCAGATCAAAAAGAAGGTTTAAAATATAATTATTTTTTAGAAAAAAAAAACGAAAACCGACTTTAAAACACCTCCAAAGTACCTACGTGTTCAATCCTTAACTAAAAAGTAGAAAATAATAAATATTTCAATTACTTCATAGCTAAGAACATTAAAGGGGAATCAACGCAATCATTGATATCTATAATACTTTACTATTTACAATTTATAATCAGTTATTTTGGAGTCGTTGCCAGCCAAGAAGGATCATAATGACCTTAATAAATATAACCTAACACCTCCCACTCCGGGAGGTGTTAGGTTTTATTTTCGTTATGGAAATTCTTGATTCGGTCGCCGCGATCAAAGCCCGCGATAAAAGCTATGCAATAGCTTAAAAAGTGATGACCTACCAACAATAAAGAATTATCAAAAATCATAATTTTACTGACGGAGCAATCGCGTAAGAGATATTCAAAAAATAAATAATGGTGTAATGTTGTAAAGGCAGGTTTATGGCTGCTCGCTGCTGTTGGAATTTCTCACAACCATAAGGCCTCCAACATGGCTTAACGACTACTAAATTATAGTGATTACCAGAGTCTACAGCTTCTAAAGCATGAAGACGCTCAAAATGAAATGACACAAATGGTCACCCATCCACGGCCACGTTGCTTCTAACAAAAAAAGAATTTGGGAAATCGGTTTACAATTTTAGCATGGACATGACAATGTCAGAAAATTCGTCGTAAAAGATATCGACACGTTACTTTTCACTCCTTGCACACGAAAATAAAAAATATAAAATAAACCATTTTTTATAAAAAAAATATATGCAATCCGATTTCAAAGTATACCCTTTCAAATAAAAAACGAATTTTCCAAATTGGTTTATAAATGACCGAGTTCTGTTGTAACAAACATACAACTACTGAACTATTTTTTATAATAAAAAAATGGGACCAATTTCAGAGTATATAGCCTTTCAAATAAAAAAAGAATTTTTTATATCGGTTCATAAACGGCCGAGATATGAGGTAACAAATATACAAAAAAAACCTGTGGCGTTCGGGGACTGCCGCGGTAAAGCTATTGGTAGCATTTTTTATCAACTTATGCAATTATAATTATTTGTTTATTTTTTATATATAGCAGTTTTTTTTTTGATATAAATTTAAGTTACACTTTTTGAGCGTGATGACTGATGACCGATAAGAAAACAGTTTTTAGAGAAATAAATTTTATGGTAGGCGGAGTGCGAGGTGTTAGGTTTTATTTTTGTTGCGAAATTTCTTGTTTCGGTGGCCGCGCTCAAAGCCCGCGATAAAAGCTATGCAATAGCTTAAAAAATCACATCTTTTTAAAGTCGGGTAAAAAGGTATTAAACTACTTCAGTTTTATAACACTACTAGCTGCGCCCCACTGCTTCGCCAGCCTTCCGCCAATGCCCCTAAAGCCTATGTCCGTTTCCGCCACCGAATCTAGCTACATACGTACCTAGTTATTGTTTTACTTGGCACCAACTTCAAAATATAAAATACTTATTTAATTATTTCTGATTAACTAAATCAAAATATGAATTACTTTGTGCATTGTAAATTTATTTTTTACTTTTTAGTTTCCTTCCTGTTTGAAGTCGGTTTTCTTTTTGTTAAAAATTATTTTATTTTATCATTTTTAGTGATGGGTAGACCTAAATCTTACTTAGGTATCTATTATTTTTGTATACACTAAACATTTTGGCATATTGAACCGTATGAAGTAAACCCGACATGACTGCTGTTAAGGAATTCCCTCGACTGTCTATGGTCACCTGTAATGGCACTTATAACCTATATGGGAGCAAAGTTCTCATCATAAGAAACGAATTAAGTCCAAACACCAAGTAGTTGCTATAAATCGTTGAGGATTTCCCTCGACTGTCTTTGTGCATCATCAGGTCGTCTCCAAACCTTCACTAAATAGTAGTGCCTTAAAATACTTAATTAAAAACATTATAACAAAAGCAACAAAACAAAAGCACTAGTCGTCAGTACGATTTTCGAAAGTTCCCCTCGATTTCTCTGGAATGCCATCATCAGATCCTGGTTTCCTTATTATGGTACCACCCTCGAGATTTCTCCTTTCCAACACAAAAAGAATCATCAAAATCCGTTCATAAACGACGGAGTTATCCGCGAACACACTTAAAAAAAATATATATAATAATAATAATAATAATAATATTCTACCACATTCACACAGCGCCATCTAGCCCCAAATTAAGCAATTATATTTGCTTGTGTTATGGGTACTAAACAACTGATACTTATATACATTTTTTTTTTGTAAATACATACATATTATAGACTAGCTGTTGCCCGCGACTTCGTTCGCGTGAAAATTCAGATGGGTGCCTCTATGAGAATATTGCGTGCCTGATTTTATGGCAATCGTACATTGTATCAGTATTATCCGTCTCTATGGCGAATCCAGTTTAAACCCGCTACCGCTAAAACTGACAAACCACTTTCACACAAACTTGCGACTCTTATTTGCCCATTTAATAAGGGGGGTTGCTAAATAATAAAAAAAAGAGTATTTTCTAGTAATTTGGTAATCCTACTATAAAAACTATAGAAATTTCATACAAACTTTGCCACCCCTTTATACCCCTTAGGGGATGGATTTTGCAAAATTCCGTCTAAGTAAGCACCTATATCCTAATAGGAACGACAATGCTAAGTTTGAGATTCCTAGCACTTGTTGTTTCTGAGATTTCGTGATAAGTGAGTGAGTGACCTTTTGCTTTTATGTATATAGATAGCATTTTTATATTGTTTAAATACTGTTTTTCATACTATTTTTAATCTCCCATTCATTCAAATCCTCTTTCACCTACCTAAAGATATCCCTCGTAAAAACAATATACAATACACAAAGGCAAATTTTCACTACAATAAGTTTCCCCTTCCCCTTCTTCCGTCCTCTCCCTTCCTATCGCTTACTATCCCTTCCCCTCCCTTTTTCCACCATTCGAGAACTCCCTTCTTTTCGCGTTCCTTCCCCCTCCCTTCCTCTACTGTCTCTCTCACTTCCCCTCACTTTCCTCTCATTTTCCCCTCATTCACCCCTCACTTAACCCTCACTCCCTCTCACTCCCCCCTCACTTCCCTCTCACTTCCCCCTCACTGCCTCCTCACCCTCCTCACTTCCCTCTCAATTCCCCCTCACTTCCCCGTTTCTTCTCCGTCACTTTCCCCTCACTTCCCCTCACTTTCCTCTTACTTTCCTCTAACATTCCTCTCACTTTCCCCTCACTTCTCCCTGGCTTTTCCCTGAATTCCCTCTGACTTCTTCCTGACTTTCCCATCACTTCTCCCGCATTTCCCCCACACTTCCTCTTCACTTCACCCTCACTTCCCTATCACTTTCCTCTCACTCCCCCATCACTTCCCTCTAACTTTCCCCTCAATTCCTCCTTTTCCTTTCTCCTTTTCCTCCCTCCTTTTCCTCCCTCCTATCCCTCCCTCCCCCTCCCTGTAAATTTCAAAAGCTAAAGATCTTTGTATAAAATATTTCATCCCTAATTTCACTCCTCTAAATCCACCCCTGTCAAAATAAAATTATATGTATATTTTTTATTTAAATAGAAAAATTATTCCATAACAAAACTTCAAAACTGTAAATTAAAAAATGAAGAAGATTCATACAATCGATTTCATTCCTTTTCACACACTTAGGAATTAAATTTAAAAAATCCAGTACAACCTCTAGACATTTAGACAAACACACCCTCCAAATTTCAAGTCACTACGACCAGCAGTTTAGGCTGTGCGTTGTCTGTTAGTCAGTCAGTCAGTCAGTCAGGACAAAGCCTTATATAATATGTATGGTTGTATGGATTAGACGTATAGCCATCGGGGATCAAAGCATACAGGCTGCTAGTAATGCTAACACGTGATAGACCCACATAAAGCTGACCGTGCGAAAAACAGCTAATACTTAGATCCACGCCCACAACTTTTAGTTGTGTCTGACCTTGGGCTTTATTAATTGTCATCGCGAAACATGGGCTCACTGGAAACTGGACTCATTTAAAAATAAACGGAAGATTGTTTAGAATGAGAGGAATGCGAAAAATAAAAACGCTATCAGCTATTCCGTAACCTGTTAGTCTCAGTTTCTATCAGAAAATGTTCGACGTGATTCTTTAAATTGGCATAACTTCTTTATTTATGAACCGATTGACATGAAACAAACACTAAATGTTAAGTGAAGCTTACCACAATGTATTAGTGAAAACCATATCTAAATCGGATAAGCTGTTTCTGAGATTAGCGTGAACAAACGCACAGACAAACAGACAAACAGACAAACAGACAAAAATTTTAACAATCATTGTTTTGGGTTCTATTTGCGTTGATAAAGGCCCCAAAAATTTTTTTTCTCATTTCTCTTCCATGTACAGACAGCGATCGGTTACATTTTTATTATATGTATAGATAGCTGTTGCCCGCAGCTCCGCCCGCGTGAATGTCGGTTATATTTATATCTCTGTTTACATTGACGATTTTTCATACAAACTTTCAACCATTTTAAACCATTTTTTCACAATAAAATAGCCTAAAGAGCTGATGTTGTTCCCCGAGGTTTAATTTACCTCTATAACAATTTTCATTAAAATCGGTTCAGTGGTTTAGGCGTGAAAGCGTAACAGACAGACAGACAGAGTTACTTTCGCATTTATAATATTAGTATAGAAACTACGGGTTATTATCCCAGCTGTTTAATAAGAGGTTTGTCAAATTATTACTCCTACATAATGTTTCTTGGCATAGAATCATAATATTATTAATAATAGCTGTTGCCCGCGACTTCGTTCGCGTGAAAATTCAGATGGGTGCCTCTATGAGAATATTGCGTTCCTGATTTTATGGCAATCGTACATTGTATCAGTATTATCCGTCTCTATGGCGAATCCAGTTTAAACCTGCTACCGCTAAAACTGACAAACCACTTTCACACAAACTTGCGACTCTTATTAGCCCATTTATTAGGAGGGGGGTTGCTGAATAATAAAAAATAATCCTACTATAAAAACTATAGAAATTTTATACAAACTTTGCCACCCCTTTATACCCCCTTAGGGGATGGATTTCGCAAAATTCCATAAGTGAGCACCTATATCCTAATAGGAACGACAACGCAAAGTTTGAGATTCCTAGCACTTGTTGTTTCTGAGATTTCGTGATAAGTGAGTGAGTGACCTTTTGCTTTTATGTATATAGATAGCATTTTTATATTGTTTAAATACTGTTTTTCATACTATTTTTAATCTCCCATTCATACAAATCCTCTTTCACCTACCTAAAGATATCCCTCGTAAAAACAATATACAATACACAAAGGCAAATTTTCACTACAATAACTTTCCCCTTCCCCTTCTTCCCTATTGCACTTTTTCTCCATTCTCCACAGTTTCCTCCTTCCTCTCCTCCCCTCCCCCTTCTCCTCTTCACCTCCTTCAGCATCCCTTGCCCCTCCTCCAGCATCTCTTGCCCTTTCCTCCACTTCCCTCTACCTTGGCTCCTCGTTTTCCCCTCTCTTCTCCCTTCCTTCTCCTTTCTTTTCCTCCTTTCCTCTCCCTTCCTATCGATTCCTATCCGTTCCCTCCCTTTTTCTACTATTCGAGAACTCCTTTTTTCCGCGTTCCTTCCCCCTCCCTTCCGCCTCCCTTCCCCCTTCCTTCCTCTACTGTCTCCCTCACTTCCCCCTCACTTTACTCTCATTTTCCCCTCATTCACCCCTCACTTAACCCTCACTCCCCCTCACTTCCCCCTCACTTCCCCGTTTCTTCTCCGTCACTTTTCCCTCACTTCCTCTCACTTTCCTCTTACTTTCCTCTAACATTCCCCTCACATTCCCCTCACTTCTCCCTCACTTCCCCCTCACTTCCCCGTTTCTTCTCCGTCACTTTCCCCTCATTTTCTTCTTACTTTCCTCTAACATTTCCCTCACTTTCCCCTCACTTCTCCCTCACTTCTCCCTGGCTTTCCCCTGACTTCCCTCTGACTTCTTCCTGACTTTCCCCTCACTTCTCCCGCAATTTCCCCACACTTCCCTCTCACTTCCCCATCACTTTCCTCTCACTCCCCATCACTTCCCTCTCACTTTCTCCTCCCTTCCTCTTTCTCCTGAATTCCACCTTTTCCTCCCTCCTTTTCTTCCCTCCTTTCCCTCCCTTCCCCTCCCTGCAAATTTCAAGTCGCTAGCTTCAAAAGCTAAAGATTTTTGTATAGAATATTAAATTTCATCCCTAATTTCCTTTTCCTATCCTAATTCCCCAACCTGTTAAAATATCTGCTTCTATAAGATTTCGTAGTAAATTAACGAATGTTCGATGTGATTCTTTAAATTGGCATAACTTTTTTATTTATGAACCGATTGACATGAAACAAACACTAAATGTTAAGTGAAGCTTACCACAATATATTAGTGAAAACCATTTTTAAATCGGATAAGCCGTTTCTGAGATTAGCGTGCACAAACGCACAGACAAACAGACAAACAGACAAGACTTTGTACATGGGTAAAAAGTAATAAATCATTGCGTTTACTGTTCTATTTATATGCAAATAATACATTTGAAACTTACTACTAAAATACTACTTAAACTACTTACTACTTACTAAAATAATTATACCTAAGCATTATGGTTACTTACTTTTTATGAAGCTTTCGCATTATTCTAGCATATAGACAGAACATACTTTTAAAATATATAGCCCCGATCAAATAATAAAAATTGAAAACCACGAAATATGACACTAAATTGCTCCTAAATTAAATTGCACTAAATTAAAACCCTCAAGGGTATCATCAAATTATTGATACTTTTTTGAAGTCGTGTATTGTTTTTATTTAATACTAGCTGTTGCCCGCGACTTCGTTCGCGTGAAAATTCAGATGTGTGCCTGTAGGAGAATATTTCTTACCTAATCTTACGGTAATCGTACATTGTATTAGTAATAAACATCAGTATAATCCGTCTCTAAGGCGAATCCGATTTAAATCTATTCACCCGCTACCCCTAAAACAGACGAAATTTTGTGATATTTAACGAAACTTGCCACTCCTATTTTTCCACTTAATAAGAATAGTTCCTAGTTTGGCAATCATATTATCAAAACTCCGGTTCAAAAACTATAGAAGCTTCATACAAATTTTGTTCCCCTTTATACTCCAGGAAAATGAATTTCGCAAAATCCCGTCTTAGAGAGCGCCTACTTCCAAAATTTGAAACTCCTAGCACTTGTAGTTTCTGAGATTTCGTGATGAGTGAGTGAGTGAGTGACCTTTCGTTTTTGTATAATGTATAGCTCCTGCCCGCGGCTTCGCTCGCATGAATATCGTTTTTTCAATAGACATTTTTATATTGTTTAAATACTGTTTTGCATACTATTTCTAATCTCATCATCATCACCATTCGTACAAACCCTCTTTCACCTACCTAAAGATATCCCCCGTAAAACAATATACAATACACAAAGGCAAATTTTCACTACAATAACTTTCCCCTTTCCCTCATTTCCTCTTCCCCTTCCCCTCCCTTCCTCTCCCATCTCCTTCCCATCTCCTTCACTTTCCCCACACTTCCCCTCACTTTTCCTCACTTTCCCTCACTTCCTACTCACACACCCCTCACTTACCACTCACTGACTCCTCACTTTCCCTCATTTTCCCTCACTTCCCTCACTTTCCCCCACTTCCCCCTCACTTACCTCTCACTTGCCCTTCACTTGCCCCTCACTTGCCCTTCACTGCCTTTTTCTTTTTTTTTTATACAACGCCAACGCCATCTAGACCCAAAAGTAAGCATATTATATGCTTGTATTATGGGTTCTAGAATACGGATAAATATACTTAAATACTTTTATTTTTGTAAATACATACATATTATACATAGAAATACCCAGACCAATGCAAATAGACATGTTCATGCTACAAATATTTGCACTGAGCGGGAATAGAACCCGCGAACTCTGCGTGGCAGTCGATTCACAGTACCACTGAAATACAGAGGCAGTCGATTTCTCCCTGACTTACCCCTCCCTTTCCCCTGACTTCCCCCTCACTACCTCCGCACTTTCCCCTCACGTCTCCCTTCCTTTCCTCTTCCTTCCCTTCCCTTCCACCTCCCTCCAAATTTCAAGTCGCCAACTTCAAAAGCAAAGATCTTTCCATATAATATTTCATCCTTTATTTCACCCCTATAAATCCACCCCAGTTAAAAAAAAATTTGAGCGTATTTTTTATTTAAATAAAAGCCAAAAACAAAATTTCAAAGCTGGAAGTTAAAAAATGAAGACATTTCATACAATTGTTTTCATCCCATTTCATACACTTAAGGGCTGAATTTTTAAAAACCCTTTCTTAGTACACTTCTAGACATTAAGACAAACACACTCTTCAAATTTCAAGTCGCTACGACCAGCGGTTTAGGCTGTAGGTACGTTTTCTGTCAGTCAGTCAGTCAATCAGTCAGGACCTTTTATAATATGTATGGATGTATGGATTAGACGTATAGCCAGGGATCAAAGCATACAGGCTGCTAGGAATGCTAACACGTGATAGAGCCACATAAAGCTGACCGTGCGAAAAACAGCTAATACTTAGATCCACACCCACAACTTTTAGTGTCTTACATTGGGCTTTATTAATTAGTCATCGCAAAACATAGGCTCACTGAAAACTGGACTCGTTTAAAACTAAACGAAAGATTGTTTGGAATGACAGGAATCCGAGGAATAAAAACACTATCAGCTATTCCGCAACCTGTTAAAATCTCTGCTTCCATAAGATTTCGTAGTAAATTAACGAATGTTCGATGTGTTTCTTAAATTGACATAACTTTTTTATTTATGAACCGATTGACATGAAACAAACACTAAATGTTAAGTGAAGCTTACCAAAATATATTAGTGAAAACCATATCTAAATCGGATAAGCCGTTTCTGAGGTTAGCGTGAACAAACGCACAGACAAACAGACAAACAGACGTACAGACAAACAGACAAACAGACAAACAGACAAACAGACAAAAATTGTAACAATCATTGTTTTGGGTTCTATTTGCGTTGATAAAGGCCCCAATAATTTTTTTTCTCATATATCTTCCATGTACAGACAGTGATCGGTTACATTTTTATTATATGTATAGATAAAAAAAAAATTATTCAGTAAGTTCATATATTGTAGGAGATAGATGAATATTGAAAAACGAACACCACTTTCCACAAATTAAAATAATAACAAATAACCTTTAAAGCCTTCTTGGTACTAAAACTGAGTTATTTGTTTTTAATTGTCGTGTTTACATAATAACCTTTGATTGTGCGTTGAAAACGTCCCTTGGAAAAAACTAGTGAGAGTTGTAGTAATTTCGGATACATTGCGTAGGGTCACCGACCCTATACTGCGTGGGTACTACAATACAATACGTCCAAATGCACAACAACAACTAACGAGCGGCCTTGCTTCTAGGCGCAGTGGACACTTTATTGTTTTATTTTTATATTTGGATTTGCCAGCGAGGTGTAGAAATAAGTTTTACGGCTTTTGCCGCTACTTACGGAGAGGGTCCGAGCATAGGTGACGCTCTACGGGAAGGCTTAATAAAGGTCTTTCCTCTTTCACATCACATTATAACTAGCCAAAATTAGTAATTTTATCATTCACTGACTGACTGACCGATCATCAAAACTCTAAGGCACTTCTGGCAAACATAGAAGCTTTAAATTTAGAATACAATTAGTGTTTAGTGTACAAATTAAAGAATAACTAAAATATTTTGCAATTTATAGGATTACAAAGTGCAATTTGCAGCTACAAAAAGAAATGAGATCTGACCTAACAACATCAGTCTTATAGTGACCATACATCAATATTAAAAATATTTTATGTTTTATTGTTTTATGCTCATTAGAGGATGTTGTTAGGTAAGCTAATTACGTAATGACTTAAGACAGAAGGTCCTATAAGTAGGGACTAAATAAATTAAGCAACTGACTTGATATTACATGGATCTCACAACTTTTTACAGTAAAAAAACTGAGTTGCAAGATTTGGTCTTTTTACAAGTTGTTTTTGATGGGATGATACTCTTTTTACTAAAATTGGTTAAAATTATATATACCTAGGTGCATAGTATAAAAGGAAGTCGCTAAAAATCGTCTGTCTGTTTGAACGCGCTAATCTCGAGAACCGACCAATGGATTTGTATGCAGTTTTCACTGTTCTGTTGTGGGTTACTGAGAAAAGGTTTAGGTATATAATACATATTTAAATTATAGGAGGAATTTATTTAATTATAGGAGGCGAGTCAGTAACGATAATATTTAAGTAAAGACGACAAAAGTTAGCTGCCAGCGTACTCAATATGTTGTACTGCGTAAACCGTTAATAAAATATTTTTTAACAAAAAGAACACCGACTTCAAACAGGAAAGAAACTAAAAAGTAAAAATAAATTTATTGAGCACAAAGGAATTCGTATTTTGATTTACATAATCAGAAATGATTAAATATAAAACCCTCAGTTTCTGAAAGGCTGATCAACAAAAAATTACCTATCATCTGTTAAATCTCATCATCTCAATCTCAACTAAGATTATAATTTTGAAGTTGGTGCCAAGTAAAACAATAACTATTTACTTACCTATAGGTATTATCAATCTTAATTTCCTATTGTAGTAAGAAAGGTTCTTATAGTACTCGTATTTGCTGGATACTTTGACTTTTAATTTTGAATAATAATTATAGGTTACGTTCAGAGTATTTTTAGCTAATAAAAAGTTAATTTTAACTAAAGAAATAGAACCGTTCATCATTAGAACCGTTTCACGTAGGTAATATGTATACATTAAAAGATATCAAAAAATATAATTATTTTGAATTTTTTTTTTTTCTTAAACGTACAGGATAAACATAATTTTAATTCATTAGGTATCTATACCTACCAATTTGCTCGATATTGCCTACGATATTGCCACACAGCGGGCACAGAAATGTGAAGATGTGTACCTATCTACCTGCGAGACCATATAATATGATTTAAAGGAAAATCTAAAGGTTAAGTTCAGACCTCACTGAAGTGTTGGTAAGGACTCATTGAAAAATACTAAATTTCGAAAGCTTAAAATTGGAACATAGGCTAATTTCATCGTAAGCGTAAGTACGTTAAAATAGGACTTCTAAAAATCGTATCTTATAATACCGAAGAAAAACGAGGGCGAGCCGCTATTTAGAATATAAATGAATACCTAGATTTTCTTTTCTTTAACTTTTTTTATTTGTAATTTTCCTTTTCCTAATTTTTTTTGTGCAGTCCAATAATTTGATCAAAGCAATCTATTGAATAAATTACAAATATAACGTATAGCTCATCTTTAATGACATACATAACACAGTAATATGTCGCATAATACACACACATTGACACTGTGAAAATGACTAATGAAAATCAAATGATTGACTAATGCCGACGATAAGTTGCCCTTGCATGTGTTCACGATTGTTTAGCCGAAATCTTTTATCTGAATGGCAGCGTGGTTTACGTTCAGTCCGCTGTGGCAGGTCCCCGAGAGAGGCTGTCCTCAACCGTCACTCTTCGCTTCTCACCTTCGTAAACAATCAATGTAAGTATTTTTTTGACCGATAATACTTGTTGTTATTCAACATCTGTAACGGGGCGTTGTCATTCCAACATTTGGCAATCGCTACACCTGTTGTTTATATTAAGAACTGTTATTGTTTGTTTGATGTGCAATTAAGTGTGTCGCGTAAACAATTACACGGTATAAAAATTTTGAAGTTATTTTTATGTGGTAGTACTATTGTAACTGGATGTCAACAACTTCCGTTTGTCAAAGGTAATCTGTTTATTTGCCACAATAGCATTATTTTATTGAATCTATAGCTAACAATTTGTCTGCTTTACCCCTTACCCTTATGATAAAATAAAAATATTTATTTCCTTTTATTTAATTTTATTTATTAATATGCAATTAGTGACGTTAAGAAAAATAAGGTTTTCTACAGTAATTAAATATTAATTGCGATACGTTCTATTGTAGTAGGTAGGTATCCTAAAATTGTGCTAATGCAGAACAAAGGGCTTTTCTTCTTGCAATTTAAATAAATTTGTTAAGGATATAAACACTACTGCAGAATATCTATTTTCACTCCTCAAATAACTATAATTTTTCAAACTATCTTTTACAGACAATGTTTGATACCTTTATTAAGCGTCGTCTTTGACTAAATAGATTTATTATCCAATAAATCAAAGTCAATAAAAAGTCTAATAAAATCAGAAAGTCAATAAATCGTCATAGTGTAGAATTGTGCTTATTAAAAGTATTGCCTATTATATAAAATCACTATAGCTAAATTAAAATATAACCTATTTGATATCATATTTCAAGCTTTGTAATTAGATAGGTACATTTTAACTCTATTAACCATGTTCAAAGTCCTATCTTCAATGTAACTTAAGTGAAGAAAACACGATGAGAAAACCTGTATTATAAAGTACCTGCACTTAATAACACAAAAATATTCAAGAGTCAAAGGTATCTGACATACTGATTATAACCCTTAAGTAAGACACTGTCTTTATAATTATGCATACATTTACAACTAGAACTATTAGAAGTAACCTAAAGCATTACGTAGATATGAACAATTATCGAAAAATGTAAGTTTTTCAGAGAGCTTTTACCGTTAAATAACATTAGGTCGGTAAGTACCTAGATGTGTTAGCTCCGAATATTTAGGTAGTCATTAAAATCCATCAGGGCCGTTAAGTCCAGTTACCATTTCGTCAAGTCGATCCGTTCTGTCCAACGCTAAATTCGGCCTTGCGACCCTCTAAGTTATATGTTACAAAATTACGCAATCATTATTAGCATAATGATGTCAAAAATTCTGTCATTATTGACACCTACAGTTTGATTAGCTGCATAGTCAAAATACCTATAACCAAAGTTCAATCAATAAGAATTAACTGTTTATAACAAGGTATTGTGACTATCTCAATTATTGTAAATTATATGTAGTTACAAAAACGTAATAACCTCAATAATTGAAGTTTTTGTTTATGCCTTCTATCAAGGTTATTTAATAGCACGGACCTTACGCACGATCGCCACTGACATTCCCGCAAGACAGTTTATCAGTCAAGAATCTTTTTAAACAGAACCACAGAATAAATAATAGTACGTAGATAGAAAACTATGCCTGTTTCTGACAACTCCGCAAACAATATAATCAGGAGTAAAATTGTTAGAAAGAAAAATTCAGCAAGATATAATAGGCTATCGAAAGAAAATGAACGGTATTCATGAGATTTTTTATAAAAAACTTTGGTGGCAAACAAACATACCTGGTGGTAAGTGGTAATCGTAACCTATTTAGATGTGTTTGCCAAGCATTGCTAAGTATTATTGCTTAGAAAACCCAAGCAAACCGTTGCCGACCACGAAGAAGGGGATGAAGAAGGAAAAGAGGAAAATGGAAAAGGAAAAAGACCGAGGGGTATTTGGGCTGCCGGCGCTCTCACTCACCGGGCGGAACAGTAAAGCATTAAAACTAATATTCTTACATCGATTTTCGATGAGAGGATAGTACTTTACCGGTCGTTTCGGCGCATTCATGCTTAAATCAGGGTAGAACTACTACCGTTAATAAATAAGTCACAATTATTTAAAATTTAGTTTAACTTATCGTTTTGATATTAGCTACTGGCAATTTACAAAATGATTGTAAGTAGGAACAGATTTTGATTATGACTGTGCAGAGAGGAAAGAATTTATAAATTCTATTTGCGAAGAAACAGACAAAATAAGAGAGCTAAGTACCTACTTGGTTTTATACTATTTAGAGAAGAGATTAGGTGCGTGTTTACATTATTATTATCTAAAGGATAAATAAATATGGATTCATACAATCATATGGCACTCAATAGGTACATGACATTGAACATATTGACATCTCAATAGCCTTGCTTAACAAAATAATCTGCTTCTAATGTAAAAAAAGTGCTAAGTAATGGTAAAAACCTGTTACATACATGCATAAAAATCAAATACTTATTATGAATAGCACACATATGCAGTATTTGATTTTTACCAAAAGATTATAGATTTTTATGAAGTTTTTCGACATTATCATCATTGTAAGTTTAAATTAACAGCTTTGCACTTGTCAGTGAAGCAGTCTAATTTCGACATTGTTTTTATCTTGTGATTTCATGAATTTAATCCAATAACACTGACGATAATGATGCATCTCTCGTAAACTTGTTGAACAGAATTTTAACTCTGTATCTCTATGTATCTATGTTTCATACTTACAACTTTTCCTATTAAAACTTTAATATTACAGCGAGTCATGTTTAATTTTATTTTGTAATTACTTATTATAAGTCTCTATAGATTCTGAAGATAAATATGTAGGTACCTACTTAGTTTTAATATCAATAGGTTTGAGCGATCTTGTCTCCCTACAAGCAATGTGCTTCAATGTGCAACAATTCGGTGTTTATCATTACAACATGTCATGGTTCTTAAGCCGTAAAAACAATAGGTCATTATACTTCGTTCCCAAAGAGATCTGGACACTTGTCTCTCTATCGACAAAAAAAAACCGTTTTCCCATAACTATTTTTCCACTATTAAATAAACGACTTGTTAGGATTGCGCCAAGAGAATCGATGATTAAAATTATTACTCAATGTAGCTATCTATGTATAGAACAAAGACTTCAACTAACACGGGCTCGAGCGCGTCCAAATTTGTTTTTAATAGACCTGAGATTACAAGTCGTTAATGCTGATTTCACCTTCAGAAATAATATTATAATACCTAGTCTAATCCGTGCATACAAAATTTTAAACCAAATGTATTAAAATTCAACTGTCTAAAGTTATGTACAGCACTGCATGAATGTTGAGATCACACCAGTATCATAAATCCCATAAACTTACACCTTTCAGCACACTATTATGATTTCTACTAACACAGTTTAGTTCGTGTTATTTTATATATCTGGCAATGCGAATCATGTCTTACTAACATACTTGTATATTTGATGATTTAATTAGAACCTACAACAACGTTTTAATTATTAAAAGTGGGGAAAGTAATAAGTATAGCTGTGTACTTACAATGTGCTTATAATATCGTTTTGTGTCTTGTGGGTCAATTTATTTAGGCTTAAATGTATAAAGTAAGTATGTGATGTTAAACTGAATGATCCACTTATTAGCTAATTAAATTAAAACACTGGCTTGCGAAACGACACTGCCATTGCGAATTTGCTTTCGTTTATAAATCTGTGTCTTAACCACGCGTCGTAATTCATAGACAGTAGCATAAAATAGGTACAAATTTTGAATTTACTTAAAAACGATCAGCGCTCCTAGTATTTATTCTGAGAACAACATTTCTCTCTAACATTTTCCATTTTCACCACTTGCTGATAAAGTGTGTGATATCCTATTCGAAACTTAACTGACAGATAGTACTCAAAAATCACCTGAAAAATTAAGCAAGCTAATAAATTAACATCGTGCGAATCGCCTACAGAAAAAGTAATATTATTTAAAAGAGTCGATTCGCACTTTCTGAGCGAGTTGAATTTGTGCGAATCGTCCAATAAGCCTTATAATTAAACTCATTTATTTTATGTGATTTTTGTTTTTAAGTAGTATGAAAGTCTAATTTAATCTTTATTATTAGCGTTTTAATAAGTAGATAGACCGTTTAACTACTTCTATTTTTCCCATTGATTTTACCTTTATGTACTGTAGACGAATCCTTTCGTCTATCATATCATTAATAACAACAAATAACATCTAACTATTTTGTTACTTTGTGGTTCGAATTCATAAATTTATTGTTATGTGCTATGACATCCACAGTCAATTTGAAGTTCATAGTTTATCAGTTCAATTCAAGAACTAAGCTTTAAAAGCTTTAAGATCTTGAACCATCCAGAGGAAGCTTATTCGACAGCTTTTCTACCTTACTAAACATTGTACAGACTGTATTGTATATGCAGGTTCTCGTCAACTCTATCAATATACTCTACATTTGTCATGTTCATAATAAATCCCACACCACACGTGCAATCAATTAATTATTATATCAAGGTTTATTACCTTGTTGAGGCATAGGAATGATCTAGGCGACATTTATTACCGTAGGTATTAGACAAAGCTAAATTACGCACATAATTATTACTATGCATATTTCAACCAGACACATCCACCCACAAACATTTTAATTCGTCTTTTTTTACGTACTATACGTAAGTGGTCAAATATTAGAGCTTAATCAGGCATGTATGTATAAATCAATACGTTTGGGTGCGTTACATAACTTGGACGGGCAAAATATATTATTAATTAAGAAACAAAAAGGCCGCCTGCGTAAAAAAAACTCAAAAGAAAGAAACCCATTTATTTTTCGTGCTGACACTACATTGAAATTTTATATACCTTAAGTCATTCCCACAATCAATACGAATTTAATAACACCTCATAAGTTAAAATCCATCAAACAATTTAGACTGTAGAGCGTGCCAAAGAAACAGACATACATACAAACACACACATACATATGCTTGAAAATCATTACCCTCCTTGACTATGCATAATTTATTATGACATAAAAAATCTTGCTCAAACTTCCAAGAACACTGTAAAATAAAAACCTGTTCACCTTGCTTTAAGTTGTTTATAATGCATTGATAAACAAAAAAGACTGTATATAAATTATATAATGATGGGAAATAAAAAAAAGGATTTGAGCCTCAACTATTTCACTTGTTTTTAATAATAATAATAATACCAGCCTGTTTACTGTCAAAGGCCTCTTCTTATAAAGAGAAGGTATGAGCATTAATCACCACGCTTGCTCAAGGCGGATTGGCAATTTCAGACATTTAAGTCCAGGTTTCCTCACGATGTTTATCCTTCACCGTTGGTCAGAAATGTCCAAGATAAACTTAGAAAATACATATGATTTGAAAAATCACATTGGTACTTGCCCGGATTCGAACCCACTACCTCGTGTTTAAAAAGCGGGTGCCTTATCCACTGGACCATTTCGACGTAACTTACACACTTAACACTTGTTTTTGCTAAGTCTAAATACAACGAAAACACGTTTAATTATGCAGTTGAACAAATGTTCTCTCATACATCAAATTGTATGTCTGGGTCAATATATCATCACAAAAAATTATGATTGTAATCAAATATAAGATTATTATTTTAGTAAACAGGATGTATAATAATAATTATTACTTAGCGTTTAATAACTTGAAAATTAGTGAATACTTCGATTTGTGTGTTTGATTAATTATTTTAGATTTATACCTCTACGGCTCCAAAGGCTTTCGATTTCTAGAACTTTATTTGTAGATAAAGGTCAAAAAATAGAGTTTTTACTATCATATCGTGCTTCTTGCTTAACTCCAATTCTAGGACAACGGATAGTGGACTTGGCTTTATATTTATGTTCAATTGTATTAAATACATAAATGCTATCAGAGTGATCGTTTTAGCATTAATTAAGAACCTTTATCTTTGATAATACTACGGGCAAGGTACCAAATTTTAGCCTAATACCTGCTTAGGTTTAGGAAACTGACAACCTGCCTTCAGATATTTCGAATTTTCTTTTGAGGTATGAAACTCGTTTGAGTTTAGTTGAGTAATCTAAATAATTATCTATTTGCTGTTTGGATAAACAAGTAGCAACTGTAGACATTAAAAATCACGTTTTTAAAAAGTAAAATTCTTTTAAATCTGCATCATCGTTAGATCATTCGTTTAACACATAACAGCTTACAATACACAGTCAAACTCCTGATTTCAACATACATAAACATTTTTAGATTAATTTCAAATGCTTTTTTTATCTTGCTACCAAAGTCAAGGTACTCAATAAATATTTTTAATAATAATTTTCGTTTCTATTAAAAATTTTGTTTGATCATTTAGTATAATTGTGTGCGGTTTGTAAGATTTATGTGATAGACTGAAATAAATTTTACGTTTACTATTTTTTATCATAACGTTCACTGCCATTAAAATCATCATTCAATAAAAGGATTTTTGGCCGGCGGATTAGCATAATACTTAGATTGAAATCAATTTTTCCAATATATACCGAAATCATTTGTGTTATGAAGCCGTGTGAAACTCAATTCAACTCGAAACAGTTTACGTAGGTACAATCATATGCGCAATCTCTTCAACGTTACACATACATTATATTGGTTATATAAAAGTAAAATAATACGATAATATAATTATGCAAGAGACATTCTTAGTCCGTTTTTATTTAATTTTACATTCTAGCGCCTAACATTTAGTAACTCTGGCTTGCGGTCCACTTGTATGTCAGCAATGCGTTTGGGTATTTCTCAATAGATACTACATTCTGTTTTAGCTCCATACTTCCGGATATACCTAGTATCAGCAATCAGTAGTTGTACTACTAGCATTTGTTATCAAGAGCGATTCATCTGCACTAGTCTCTAAAGAGTAAGTATAGTCATTGATTTATTCTTTCTCCTTTGTTTCCGCGCTATATTCTTCTAAACCGTGCTATGGATTGGGGTACAATTTTCAATATCGTTTAAAGCATTTCTTCTTTCTTTCTTTCTAGAACTAATAAATGCACATTATATAAGAGAAAAGTTAATAGTTTCAATAATTTATATAAATGTCGCAAAAAGTATAAATAATAATACTGAAAGACATCTAACTGTTCAACATCAAGGGCAAGTACGACAATTATCATAGTTTGAGATATCGTGTAAATAGTTTACATCATTAACGCCATTGAAATGACTTGCAAAGTATACAGTAATTTAGCTCTTATTATAGGTATAACCTTTCCGTGCAGTCGTATTAGTCATATTTTTTCTATGTACGTTTACATACGTACGTTTAAAACAGGATTGTTCTCTCACCCAGATCCTATTTATAGATCCTATCAGATAGAACCTATCTCTAAGATAGTTCGTCGTATCGTTAGTTCGATATGGTTCTATGGTTCGGTAGTCAGTACTAATTGTTGCGATATTTTAAGTGGTAATGCAGAATTACATTTATATGCTTCCTAAGCTATAGAATATCCTTTCTCCTAATGGATGTGGTTGAGTTCGCTTATTTGATTGCTTGCATAATCGCGTTTCCTTGTTCAATAGCGTGCGAATTCTTTTTTTAGACAAATAAATAAAACAGAATCGGCAATCCGCATTGAACAGGCGTGTCTATCAATGTTCATGCTTTCCCTGTATGAGAGCCTTTCACTGCAGCGGGATAATAACGGGGCGATATAATGAAATAAGAGAGAGAAAACAGACACGTTACATAATATTATTTCAGTAAGTTCTATAACTGCCCCAGAGTTCTACTATATTTATTGTTTATGATTAACCTATTTGAGAAATACTTACTTAACTATTAGTTTTGTAAACTCGCACTTATTTAGCTTAAAATAGTTTAGATAAATAATTGTGACCGCTGACAGCTAGCATAGTGCTTGATGTCTACCTTGTCTTTTTTTATCTAAGTAACCTAAGCTTTTACACAAAAATGACCAGCAAAGCTATCAAAATTTAATTGGAAACTGTATAAAAATACAACTTTGTATGTCAACTGCACGTTTAGATATGTTAATTATAACCTACTCAATGGGTAATACCTGTTGCATTACGCTGTGGTTCCGTAGCGCTGGAATAACTAGTATCAGAAATTACTAATTATTGTACTACTATTATAAATTTGTTTCCGAGAGCGATTCCTAGTAGGATGGATATCCTAGTAACTAAAGTCGTACCTTATCTGTTTGTCCGCTAATTTCTTTTAAACCACAATCAATTCTCAATCGGCATCTGTAAACAATACTTTCTAATCTTTATTTTTTTAGTTCAGATATATGTGAGAAGAGTAGAGATGCTATGGGTAGCTTCAGTAATGAAATGAAGATAGCTGAAATGATGATCATGATTAAATTGTACTGTTGTACTCGTAGAAGAAAATTGAACTTGAACACGTAGACCTTTGTACTATAGGTATTGACGTTTCCTCACAATGATTTCCTTCTCCGTATGTCAATAACTTCGAAGATAAGACTTTTAACAAGTTATAGTACTTGGGCTTCTGACATTAACCTCTAAACGTATATACCTACCTAATAATGCTTACGTCATTACTTCTCTCATGCCCATTCTCAAGTTGGCGCAATAACACAATTATTAAGCACGTTGTATGATAAATGTTCGTATTTTTAGTTTTATTTCAAGCTTGATACATAGATAGTTTAGATTACTAAACGTCAAGGCTGTTTAGATCTAAAATGGTTTTCGACGTTTTGCGTAAGTTGGTTCACCTCGATTAGATAGGTATATGTAGGTAATGCTGCTTGCTCACAATATATGATCGAAACCATTTGATTGCGTTGGTGACTAATATTATATTCTATCTAAATATGTATGTACTAGCTTTTCGCGACGCGTTTTCATTCACGTTTTTTGTTACTGCTCCGTTCTCGTTGCCAATAGCGTGATGTTATAGCCTATAACCTTCCTCAAGAACTGGGCTTTCAAACGCAAAGAGTTATTCAGATCCGACTGGTAGTTTCTGAGATTAACTCGTTCAAACCAAACAAACAAACTCTTCCGCTTTATATAATAGTATAGATTTGTTAATAGTAGACGTAGCCGGCGAAATACCTACTTTTTAAGCCATATTTTTAGAAACTATACCAGCTATGAATAATTATTTACTTATCTATCCATACTATTAAATAAAGCGGAAGAGTTTGTTTGTTTGTTCGCGCTAATCTCAGGAACTACCAGTGTGATTTGAATAATTCTATTTGCGTATGATAGGGGCCAGTTCTCAAGGAAGGTTATAGGCTATGTATCTAATAACACGTTACTGGCGAAAGGAGTGGAGCAGTAAACAAAGCCGCAGGTGAAATCGCGTTGCGCGAAGCTAGTCTATTATAATGTGGGGACTTAAATTCGCGAATTAAAAAGAGTTTTTTTATTTTGCAAATTATAACTATTTGGCGATAAAAACAGTAGCAAGTCTGTTAGTTTTCAGTACTCGTAGGTTCTACTATTTTCAGCGAATTAACATCATCATATAGGCATCTTGGCTATTATTACTCCTGTTATTCACTTGATCTGAATAGTATCAGGGGTGGACATTAGACCAACCAAATACGATGAAAATAGCTTTATTAAGCAACTAGCTTTTGCCCGCGACTTCGTTCGCGTAGAAGTCCAATTAGGTTCTAATGAGATTTATAATTGTTTTACCTAAGTTATTATTTTTGTTATTATCCTTTTAATATTATAAATGCGAAAGTTTGTGTGTGTGTGTGTTTGTTACCACTCAGCGCCTAAACGGCCGAACCGATTTTGATCAAATTTTTGATATATAGATAGATGCGGTGCCGGAAGCGGACATAAGAAACTTTTTAGCCCGAAAATCGGTATGGTTCCCGAGGGATACAACAAAACATATTTTACGCTCGGGCGAAGCTGTGGGGCGTAGCTAGTAACATATAAATTATTACATAGCGTGTTGAGATATAAAGGTTAAATATCAATATATAAATCCGCCCCTAGCCCAGTAAAACCACGGGTACATAGTGGTATACCCTAGTGCCACCAAACAAATTACCTGTAGGACAAATTGGTAGGACCACGGGCCTTTACCCAATGTTAGGTATTTTGCTTTTCCTTCGGGTGCTAGAATTTCCAGGCTACTCTGTGCCCTTACTCTGAGCATGCCACATACAACGGGCCGTGGGAGAAGCAGCTCTCCGTCAAGCTTACACCCGCTACCGTATAAGTGTGACCTTGAGCTTTGTTTATGGTCATTGCGAAGCAGACTTTGATGGGAAGCTGCACTCTCTTGATTTCGAAGAGGTATTTGATGGTGTTAGGAGAATCCTTTGAATAAATATCTACAGAATCTCCTCGAGAGCAACCGGTCAGTATAGTTGCCTCGATTAGCTACATTACATTGCAATGTTTTCACTTCAAATCAGGTTCCATTGCATAATTTTGGTGGATTTACATATATTGCGCAGCAACATACCTAATTAGCACGCCAAATCTCAATTTGGCTCATTTCCTTTATTTCCGTTGAGTCATCCCAGAATGTGTAACACTGTTAACCAATAGGAAAATAATTTCATAAAATACCTAACACTGTTACTTATTAAATAGCGTGCCTCTCTCCCTCCCCCATTTAAAGAAAGCAGCACCACCTTTTGGGCCAGCTGATTAGCATCAACGTCCTGTATCGCATCTTGCAAGTATATATATACCTGTTCGTTCTAAACTGCGCCTGATTCTTCCTAATATGACTCAAACTTTCCTTCTTGATTTCTTTTCGCAAACACGTCGACTAAAAACTGGCTAAACAACAAATAAAAATAATTATAGCAGATGATTATCTTCTCCTTTCCTAATTGTACGGTAACGGAAAGAATAAAAACTTGTAGCAGATACCATTTTTTTAAGTGGTTGTTTGGTCTTAGGATTGCACTGGGGTGTAGAAATGAAGTACCTCGCTGTAGCAAAACAAAAGTGGTTACTGTAATGCATCGTATGAGCAATGGATTTGACTTATTCGATGCAATAATTGTGTTATCATAACTCTTAATTTACAATATCCCGTTTAAAAAATTGCTATCCAACAATAATTACAGTAACTTCTACTTCTTCTTCTTCTTTTTTTTGGCAACAGAGCCGACGATTGTATCAGCTATTTCTGCCAGTGTCAAGTGTAGAATAATATTCTTGTTGATGATATTAATGGTATATTACAATGATAAAATAGAAAAAATGTGGATGAAATTAAATGACAACCTATGTTAATTCAAAACATACAGTAACTTCATTTGACGTATTTTGATTGAGTTTCAAACATGACATTATTTTTTGACGCTTCTAAACAGTAATTTGATTTCTCATCTTGCTAAGTAATAAATCACCACGTTATTTATTAAATAGTACATGACGTTAAAATGGCATTATAGAAGGTTACAATTTACAATCCAAAGTTTAAAGGTCAAAAAATACATGATTATGTATCTCAACAATCACAAGTGTCATAATTAACCATTGTATTTAATTTAATGATGGGCTTTAAATACTAGTACCTCATTTGACATTGGAATCATCTTAGAAGCAGATCAGGAAGTACCGTTCTACGCGTGTCTAGACGATTGGCTAAAACAGGTTGTATATCAAACATGGTTTAATCGCGCATGGTTTAATTTAATAGAGTACCTATTAAGAGATCGTCGGGGACATCAAAAGTCTGCTGGCCTTCCTCGAGGAGCTGGGATGGATCGAGTGATCGCCCCCCACCCACACGCAAAATACGCGCACAGTCGTGGAGTTGCGGAAAACAGCCCGTTAATACCAATACCAATACCAATAGAGTACCTATTTGTAAAATAGTGTTTAGAAGGGAGTTGCAAATTGTAGGTCTCTGTTGACAAAGTTCATGGTCATGTGTGTCTTCCGGTAGCGTCTCACACCATCTGTCTTTGGTGGAAGCTTGTCTTGCGCATTCATTGAGAGGTTGTTAAATTAGAGCCTTGATCTGGTCGGTCCAACGCAGAGAAGATCGTTCTATGGATCTGCTCTATGGCATTACTTCCTCTTCGCGTCACATGTCCAAAGAACTGTAATATAAGTTCTTATATACGTACCTAGGTACTTACGTGTCCGAACAAGGGTCGGTTTATTGATGTGGAGTTATTTTAGAATGTACTCATTAGTGCGATGTTGCGTACAAGATTTACGTAGGAGTCTTCTTCGTCTCTCCCTTTTCCTCACATTCCATGTTTCAGCTCAGTACATGAATATCCCATAAAATTGTCACAAATTTTAGGTACTTACGGGTATATTAAATACTCAGTTATAGAGATATACTTACCTGTGCTGACTAATTTTCTCAGAACATTGAAAACCAACACATTTCAATACATGTTTTGTTTGCTTTTTAAAGGATATATTTGTTGGTTACAAATAAGGACATTTTACCATGAAATCCGTAGTTTTGTGGAAAACTTATTTCTTATGTCGACAGTGATATTTGCTTTTTGTATGGAAACAAAGCGAATGTTATGTTGTTATATCTATGAACATCATTATCAAGTACTTTGTACTGCTCTCGTACTTTTTATCTGAACTTACATTACAATGCCACAATAGTAATAAAAAGTAAATAGGTGTTTCTTAGCAATCAATATGTATAAGTTAAAAAAAAGGTGTCAATGTACCCTATCATACCCAATTAACCCATGAATTACTCACGCTCTTTACTTTTTATACTCGCAACCTCACTCTGACCCTCTTCTTATTACAAGTCAAAGTTAAGAGACCTGTGGGCTATCTTTTATTTTTGTCAATTCAGTCAATAAGGTATGTCGGATACCTACATGTCGCTAACTGACTGTCCTATAATATTTAGCACCTACCACTTGTATTCAATTCGCAGACACAAACTGGTGTCTAATATTTGAGTTTATTTAATTTCCAGTAAAATGTATAGTGAAAACCACAGATAAGATAAAACGGAGTAGGACACACTCGAATTATTGTTATGCAATTGGAACATTAATAATACTAGACCTCGAACGTAATCACGAAGTCGTAACGCCTGCCCCAGACGTGGAAATATATTTTATTACTAAATTAATATGTACTCTTTATAATTAACTCAATTTGACTGTCTCCGTGGTGCAGTGGGAGCGCAAGCGACTGCTGTGCACGAGGTTGTGGGTTCGATCCCCACACGAGACAAAACATTGTGTGATCCGTACCTTAATGTTTGTTTCGAGTTTGGATGTACTTTGTTTACGTTAAATGTATGTTTCTAAAGTCGACGGCGACAAAGGGCTTATTCCCTAGTGCGGGAATTGTCCTCTTAACATGATAAATAAATAAAAAATAAAACAAATTATACCAGGGCAAGAAGATAACGGTAAACAACTTCAGGTCATCTACTAAAGATTTGAATATTTTCAAGCCTACATACGTCAAAATAAGTTTATACATCAGCCTATGCGTATACTGGGAGCTGTTCATCCTGGGTTCATAATACCGAACTTTACATTACAAAATCATGTTTGATTTACATGACATTGCATTATAATATCTCTTTCAAGATTAATTTCACGGTAGGTAGCCCCATTGCAGAACCAGAATCTATTGCAAAACTATAAACTTTTGCAATGCCAGAAACTCTGTGAACGGGAGTTACCACTTACCATCTGATGAGCTTTTGGCTCGTCTGCCACTGGAGGCAATAAAAGCTGTTTAAACCTACCTACTAGAGAAGCGTGATTCTTGGTTTGCTTGCATATTCCTAAGACGGGTAAAAACTGAAAATTACTATAAAGTTACGTAGGCTAGTAGGTTCTTACAGTCCGCCATAAAATATGTTTGAAATAGGTAGGTACGTATCGTTTTTTTACTGGACGCCTTTGATCTGGTGTTTTTCTGGTTCTTGTATTAAGTCACTTTATATTTTAATATTTTTTGTATTAAATAATGTGTTTACTTCTTACTGAACAGGATGTAAAAATCTAATGAATGTTTAAAATGATTAATACACTACGTAAGTAAACTGAAAATTCTTTTATTTTTAAAAGTCTTTTATATATATTTATTTTACATAATACAGCCACATGAAATCCACTGATAGTGATTACACGTGGGACATATGTCCGGAAAGAGAGAGATCTCTGCCCGGATATCAGTGGTGGGCTCAGCCTTCATCTCTACTTCTACCGACTGATACTGAATACACTAACCCACAGACCTAGAGAGTTAGACATCTAAAAGAAGATCTATATCTAGAAGTAATATTGTTTAAAGGTGTTGTGTTTAAGGTTTTAGTGAACTAATTGTGTCCGCACGAGCCGCCTTAAATCCAGATGCAGAGAACAAAACTTAGTGAGTCGAACTAGGAATAATTCAGAGATCGGTAAATTATACACCCAAACACGCTAATTAGGGACTTGCCTACTTCAGTTAATTTTTTCAGAATAAATGTCAGTATTCTGGTAGTACTAGAATACAAATATGTTATTCGGTTCTTACTAAGAGCTATAAGTGTGTTGCATTTCTGCGATTAGATTGTTATTCTTATTATAAACGACTTGGCAATAGGCGTAAATTATTGCAATTTTGCGGTAAACCCATAATTCTGAGTACTTTATAGACAATTACATCTTCCAAGTTCAAAATTGACGACTTGTAGATATCACGTAGGTAAGTAATGTAGGTAGCTATACTACATAGGTAGGTACCTACTCGTACATGTAGACACTCTCAGTGTGTTAATTAATGACTGTTGACAATGTGTGATATAAGACCTACGAGGACATAGGTACTTTATTATTAATATTGCAGTATTTTAATTTTTGTCTAAGTTAAAATTTATTTTATATACATACATGCGCGTTAAATATGTTGTGTTGTCTCCCTCGGGAACCAGACCGATTGTCGGGATAAAAGAAAATCCTATTAATATTATAAATGCTAAAGTTTGTGTTTAAGTATGTGTGTGTGTTGTTCTCACTCAGCGCCTAAACGGCTGAACCGATTTCTATGAAAATTGGTATGTAGATAGATTTGGTGCCGGAAACGAACAAAGGTACTTTTTATCCCGAAAATCGGTCTGATTGCCGAGGGAAACAAAACACATTATAGGCGCGAACAAAGCCGTGGGGAGTAGCTAGTAATTTATATATGATACAATTTTTATAAATAGATAAGTAGGTACATTATGCTACGATAAATGTGAAATTCATTACACACACATCATAAGCTTTAAATGATCTTAAAATATGATGACAAAGAGCAAATTTAATAGAAGCTCGAATAAGTTAAATTGGAGTTACAAAATAACTTTTAGATCTTAAAAGATTCATGCTTATTGTTATGATGCTGAATAGTGCCCATTCGAGGCCTCCAAATTGTATTGTGGATATTAAAAAACTTTAATGATTGATTTGAGTGAGTAATGGCGCATTTACATTGTTTGTTTACTCAGTCGTTAGCCCGTATGCAGGTGTTCTCCGCATGCAGGCTAGTGACCGATGAAATTCATCGGTCGTTAACTCGGTCGGTAGGTATCGCGGGGACTCTGGACGTCTGCTTATGTTATTCTCTCGAAGCTAACTGCCAAAAAAACTGCCTTGCGAGCGCTAACGACCTGCGGGCGCTAACGAACGGTTAACCGCGGTTGCCCGCATGTGGGCCCTATGGCATGCGTACAGAAATCTCTCTTACCCCGCATGTGGGCGCTAACGACCAATGTAATTGCGCCTTTAAACTGTTTAGCGTTGAATATTTTTCGCGAGTTTATACAATATCTAGACGGTTTTAAAATTGGTATTTTAATCTAAGCTCCTGTATAAATCATATAAGTAAATAATATGTTCGAAGCCGGATCTGTAGCTTAATTAAACTTGCAAGTAAACATTAAGGTTGCTGTTATCAATCTGTTAAACTCGCATACTACCTACTTGGCTAGACACATCGAATAAAAACTAAAAAGCAATGTAACTCTTGTATAAAATGTTGAACCTTGAGCTGTGATGCACAATATATTCAAATTTATAGTGAAACACATAATAAAATACCACGAGGACAAAATTTGCTAGTGAAAGCTAGCTAAACTATAATATTTGTCAACGATTTCCTATATTAAATGACTTATTTACATAATATTGTAATTTAAATAAACATAAAATGTTTTTTCGCGTTATACCATCGCCCATCGTTATATTATTCAAAATGTGTAGTAATATTAATTTACCCAATAGGTTTTGTTTTTTTTTTTAAATAACGAGGACATTCCTCTACCAAAACTATTACAAAATCCCTTTCTAATTGTTTTTCTATTACAAGACATTGTACTATACTTTAGTTGTTAATTGTACTAAGGTAGTAAGTATACTAATTTGAACAAACTGTAATGCAATCTTTAAGAGCAGCAAAAAACATCAACTACTCCGTTCGACTAACTTAGGGCGTCAACACATATTTATTTGATTTTCCACTACGTGTTCTAAATAGCAATAGCTCAGTTACCTACCTATGTCTCTTAAATGTGTCAAAATGAGAGTAAAAGTAAAATAATAAATACAAGGAAAAGGCGATGTGCAGAAATTGATGCGCGATGTGCTTTATATTGTATTCTATACCTATTATATTTATGTAACACGTATTTCCTAAGAAAAGGCGAACTGTAGTATGTTTCTGTCAAAAAGCTTTCATCATATCTAGCAGGTATCGAAACTCGACTTCTAAACTAATGTTATTACGGTTATTGTTGTCCGTGAAGCAAAACAAAAACAATTGAGTAGCTATATATTATGTAACCATTAAATAAGTTGGGGCCTATCAGTCTGTTAAGTAATGCATATGTACATACATAGCCATAAACTTGACTCCCAATAACGGGTAAGCTGAGAGTGAGGCTGAGACAATGATAATGCCATTCGCTACGATTCAAACATACCAACCTCTTTCACTTTTACAACATTCATTAATCTCTACATACCTACATTCTTACTGTACGTAGATTAGTTACGTAAATAAAATGTAAATAAATGTCAAGAACAGATCCTTGTCTACTCTCCTTCAAGGACTAAACCTATATCTCTACCAAAATCTCTATCACAAGTCTGTATATAGGTACCTAAGTAATAATAATAATAATTCGTTTATTAACATAAAAAGTTCACACAAATAAATACATTTAGATAATACAACAGTACAATGCACACAAATGCTAAGTTGGGCTCTGGCACCCAAGGTAAGATTTAACTTGTGTTTTGGGTACCAGGGCTACCCACACGTTTTGGAAAATAGTTGTATACCTACTTAGATGTTACAATAATTATTAACTTAGATAATAGTAGAAGTGCAACGATCAATAAAAGAAATAAAATAAAAGTTTGTGTGTGTGTGTGTGTGTGTGTCCAGTCACTGAAGTATCTATGTATTTCAGCTGGACTTGATTTTTTTGTGAACTTTACCATATATTATCTAATATCTATTCAGTAAGTAGTTCTGGGCTTTAACGATTTGAAGATACATTTTCATAAATACAAAAATGCAATAAACAACAACAAATTACGTTCAAGTACAGCCAAAATCTAAAAATAGCTTACAAGATTGATCATACAATCACGACTTTTGCAAGACAATCTAAAAATAGAATTTCGTAATTTATTTCTATGTTCTAAAAATATACCGACGTAAACATAAGCAACAGTTACTAAGTCGTGTAATTGTTTAGACTTGATGGCAACCTCCATTATGGAGCAGTGTACGATTACGATATGATTACACTTCCTAAGTAAATGCTAGTAGATGTTTCTCGAAAGAAATAACTGCCGAGGTCGACACAGTGCCCTGGTCTTGGACACACTATTCTAACTTTATTATTATGTTACAAAATCGAGGGTCAAAGAACTTGATGCGTAGAGGTGCCAAAGTGTAGCCATTGGTATAGTAGAGCAAGGCCATTTACTATTAAAAATATTGCTACGTTCTCTATTTTTAGCATAACGAGAGAAACTATAATGTAGGTAGTGTTTGAAAGGTTGTTAAGAAACAATTTTAAAATAAATTATTAATTAGTTAGTAGGTACCTAGGCATTAGTATTTTACTAATAAGTACTTACTATAAATTATACTAACTAATTTATATAATTGTAGTCAAATCACATGAGTAGATAAGTCAAATTTAAACCCTTTTTAGATACATTTGAACTTAGAACAAAAGCTCAAATAATTGCAACTTTATGAACGCGACAGTACCTAGCTCTACCTAAAATTAAAACAATTTTTATTTTCTTTTATAATCTACTTTCCTTTGTATATTTATGACAAATACCTAATTGTTAATATTTTATATACACATGTATGATACAGAACTCTAGACTAGCAATTATTGTAACTATTAAATCATAATAGTTCAGAGACTGCCTCTGTGGTTCGGTGGTACTGTGTATGGACTGCCACGCAGAGGACGCGGGTTCGATTCCCGCTCAGTGCAAATATTTGTGTGCATGAATATATTATGTCTATTTGCATTGGTCTGGGTGTTTCTATGTATAATATGTATGTATTTCCAAAAAAAATGGATGGCGTTGTGTGTAGTTGTTGAAATATATATAAATATATAATTATTGCACTTGGCGATTAAAAATAGTGACCCGAGTTCCTTGTCAATTGTTTTCACGGCTCTACTCTTGTTAGTTAATTTATCATAATATCGGCCCGTTATTATCCCACTACAGAAAAAACCCCTTCTCATATTACAGAGAAGGCATGAGCATTGATCGCCACAGTGCGGCTTGGCGATTTCAGGTTTTTTAAGTTAAGGTTTCTCGCGATGTTATTTTTCACCGTCAGTCAGTAACGTTCAGATAAACTTAGTAAGTAAGTACGAATGACTTGAAAAAGTCACTCTGGTAATTGCCCGGATTCGAACCCACGACCTTTACGAAACGGGTGCCTTATCCATTGGGCCATCACGATATGTTAGTTAATTATTCCAACATTTATTTTGACTAACATCGTTCTTAGTAATACCACAGATAAGCTAATACTATACGTAATACCTAATAAATTTATATTTAGAAAAAAATTAAATCCGACTTCAAATAATACCTACATGTTCAATCCTTAACTAAAAAGTAGAAAATAATAGTTTAATTACCTCGCAGCATAAACATTAAAGGGGAATCAAAGCAATTTTAATCAGTTATTTTGGAGTCGGTGCCAGCCGAGAAGGGTCTTTAATTCTGCCTCTGCAACAAACTTTTGAAATTCATGGGGCGGTAATGGCACGCGCGGTGGATATGCCTGAGTGCACTACCCGAAAGCGGTCATACGCGCGGCCACGTAGTTTCTAACAAAAAATGAATTTTGGAAATCAGTTCACACTTGTAGCATGGACATGTCAATGTCATAAAATTCGTCCCAAAAGACATCGACGCGTTGCTTCACACATCTTCACTCCTTGCATACGGTTTGTTATAAAATATAAAATGAAAGCCAAACCACTGAACCATTATTTATAAAAAATATGGTACCAATTTCAGAGTATACCCTTTCAATTAAAAAATGAATTTTTCAAATCGGTTCATAAATGACCGAGATATGAGGTAACAAACATACAAAAAAACATACGACCCGAATTGATAACCTCCTCCTTTTTAAAGTCGGTTAATAAAAAAAAACATACGACCCGAATTGATAACCTCCTACTTTTTGAAGTCGGTTAATAAAGAAACAGTTTAAACGCGCTAATCTCTAAAACTACCAGTCAGATTTGAATAATTTAAATCAAATCAAATCATTTATTTGTTTGAATGTGGTATAAACAGTTAGTACATTCATATAATATATTGTAAGATATCCAGCACATTTGCCATCTGTATTTTATGTTATGACACACAAATATTCACATTTTACATAATATAACAAATTAATCATTACAAACATCTTAATATAATATTATACACATACACAAACATAATTTTTATTTTATAAAAATAAAACCATTATAAGGTACCTAATAACATTTTACATCATTACAATCATAATTATTTTTGCGTGTGATAGCTCAGTTCTTGAGAAAGGTTATAGATGATGTAACATCAAGCTACTAGCGACGGGAGCAGAGCAGTAACCAAAGACGCGGATGAAACCGCGCGGCGGTAAGCTAGTGAATGAATAAGTATGACATTTTTCTTATTCTTCTTTTTCAGAGAAATGGAGTCTCCGTCGGTCAGAGATTTCTACAAGGATAGGAATGTTCTCGTGACTGGCGGCACGGGTTTCATGGGAAAAGTTCTGATAGAAAAGCTACTGTATAGCATCCCGGATATTGGTAACATCTACATTCTTACAAGACCGAAAAGGGGAAAGTCTGTCAATAGCAGGATTGAAGCAATGCAACGTTTAAAGGTAAAAATGATTAGTTATCCTTGATGTATATTTTTTTTAAAGTATTCGCTATCACAGTGTCTGCTTTTGCTCCATAGACCTTATGTCCATTATGCCTTTATGTCTATTATCTTATACATACTATAGGTAAGTGAGTGTTGCCATTGCAGTGATGAATGACATACGTAGCAAAGACGTAACCAAAGCGGTTGATATAGCTCGGAGAGTCTCCTTATTCATATAAAACACATTGCACACGGAACTGATAACTGTAGGGTAGCAAAAATCTGGATCTGGAGTAACGATCTCAAAGACATAGTCCTTACAAGATGTACCAATGCCCTGGTACAGTTAGAAAGGAACTGATAGTAGAGGGAGAATTGTGGTGACCAAAATGTATGAGTATTCGCTTTTGCACATTCAGAAATCACTGATTACCAGTTTTCGTTTCTGCTCGTTTCCAAACGTTTAACTGCTCTCTAGTGGATAGCCTAACCCTATATATAATATTCATACGAGAACCAAACTATATCACATAATATTCTACTATGCTATAGTATAGTATTCAAGAAACTGTGACATGCATTCTGTGAATACTCGAGGTAAACATAAGTTAGTTGGTACATACCATCGCCTACATAAAGTAAACAACACATTTGCGGGTCTTGGTGTACGCTTTTATAATAAACTACCCATTGACGTTTCGAATCTACCCTTAGAGAAATTCAAACAAACTGTTAAAAACCGTCTTATTCAAAAGAGTTATTATAATATTAATGATTATTTAAATGATAAAAGAGCATGGATATAGTTGCTCGTTTAATGCAAGATTAATGCTATATTGATTAATTATTATTATTGTAGTTATATTGACTTTGATTAACATTATATAATTATAGGAAAATTTAAAAAAAAAAAAATATTGACTATTGCAGTAACAGTTTGATGTGAAGTGAATGCATATCATGATCATTATGAACTCTTAAGATATAACATTTTTTATGGTTCTTTTTACCACCCATGCCTTGCATTGTCATGCTCACTCAAATGTCATGGCTTGTGGTGTCGTATTGGCCGGGTCATCACCTTCCCTCTAATATGGCGAAGGTGATGATGGCTGGTCTGTGCGTCATGCTCGTGAACGGGTGCTACCTGGGATGACTGGTCAATCTTGGCATGGCATACATTTAATACTTAATTCAATATTACCTTGTAGTTCAATATGACTGA
The DNA here is from genome assembly GCA_963082885.1 of Parascotia fuliginaria. NCBI lineage: Eukaryota > Metazoa > Arthropoda > Insecta > Lepidoptera > Erebidae > Parascotia > Parascotia fuliginaria. Next base: position 10,572,760 of record OY720170.1, read on the forward strand.
GAAATGCATTTACTATTTTTTAATTTTAATTAAAATACGTAGTCAAATTACCATACTAGATGAAACTAAATAATTGTAATCCTCTATTTTCGTTTCTTTTCTTTTTTCAAAAATGTTATTAAATAATTAGTTATTTTGTAATAATTACTTTGTATGGTTCTTTGGTTGCGTTGATGTGTTAAAATTGTTAACTCATACAAAAAATTGTAATTATCTGGCGATTGAAAAGAGTGGCGTGAGTTTCTTGCCAGTTCTTCTCACAGCTCTACCTCGTCAGCGAACTGGCTGTAGGTTAATTAGCTGACTTCATGTAATTTGACTTTTCATAAGTATCATTCTGTGATCAAAATGAAATAAATACTTTGACTTTGACTTTGACTTTGACTTAGTAGAATATTATGTACAGGCACAAACAAGGCATAACTACAATTTAAAAATGAAACAAGTAGCAGCTATACACTTTCTAGTTTTTGTATAATTATATTTAAATATTGTGGGTATTTTTACCTACTTACTTTCGAAATAAAATTATCTATGCATATGTGATCTCTGCAAAGAAAATTTTATGCGCACTAAGTATAGCTTGGCCAGTAGACAGAATAGAACTTAGCAGTTTACCAGATTCTCAATTTACCAGATTCGCAATCCACCAGATTATCAACTTACCAGATTCGCAATTTACCAGAAGTATAATCAAAAACAAATTTAATTTAAATAGCATCTACATTTTTAGGACTCAATAGAAACAAAAATATTTAAAAAAAATGAACATCGCAGAACAAAGGAGCATCTCTTTCGCTAATAATTTGTTACGGGATGTAAACTAGTGCAAGCAATTTTGAACCTTATCACTTCTGAATTTCCTGTCTTTTTTAATAACTTGATCTGTATCACGACATGATACGAAAAACACGTTTTTAAGTAATTTCTCAAAAAAGACGAAAATTGAAATTTACGACTGTTTTTGGTTTTTCTGATAACTTAATATTCTTATCTCTATCTTTTGTTTTATGACCGACGTTAATTTTTTTTAACTGCTTTATGTATTACTCATTTATTCTTGTTAGGAAAGTATTTTTTTATGTTCACTAGACTGCCCATCGACAGTACTAAGTAACAGAACAAGTGGAAATAGTTGAGACAAGTCCGGTGTTAAGCATAGTCTTATAAGTCACAGAACTAACTACTCAACAGAACAGGTGGGAATAGACGGCAAAATGTACATATTGTTGTTTATCATAGTAATACACATTTTCTGTTTGATAGTACAAAATCTGGTTAATTGAGAATCTGGTAAGTTGAAAATCTGGTGAGTTGCGAATCTGGTGAATTGAGAATCTGGTAAACTGCTCCTGAGCCAATTAGGTATATCAAGTCAGAAGTACCTACCTACTGTAGGAGGCAAGATTAGGTATAGCTACCTTAATTGTTCTAATTACATTTTTTTATTTCTATGTCGCAGCTGTTTGAACGGTTAAGGACTGAAAACCCCAACGCGCTGAAAAAGATCATACCTTTACAAGGAGATGTGTTAATGAAGAATTTTGGACTCGGCAATGCTGAAATAGCGATCTTGTGTAAGGAGGTTTCGGTGGTATTCCATTTCGCTGCTACGCTCAAGCTAGAAGCACCTTTGAAGGACAATGTAAACATGAACACATGTGGTACTCAAACGGCATTAAATATCGCCAAGCGTTTTGAAAATTTGGCTATTTTCGTGCATCTGTCTACAGCTTTCTGTTATCCTGACTACGAAATTTTAAATGAAAAGGTGAGCCCAAGTTTTATAATAATCTTCTCTAGAAGAATAACAGTTTTTGATGGTAGTAGGTAATACGATAGTTCATAATTATATTTATTACATGTCTAGAATTAGTTTTAACCCTATTTTCAGTTGCACGCTCCGCCTGTAGAAGCCGAGAACGTAATGAGCCTGATGGAATGGATGGACGACAAGCAGCTGATTTTGCTCACGCCTTCTTTGCTTGGAGCTCATCCTAACAGTTACACGTTTTCTAAACGACTCGCAGAATCGATAGTGGAGAAGGCTTACCCTGATCTGCCGATTGTTATTGCTCGTCCTAGTATAGGTAATATTTTTGATAACTTATAAATACTACATACTTATTTACCGGGTGTTATTATGATAAACGTACAAGATATTGAGTTTGTATTAGGCTATATCGACAGGACTACGCTAGATTGATTGACAGACAGTAACATCAATATAAAAGAATCATTGAATGCCACGTGAAACCTCGATCAGACCTACAAGATGAAAAATTTTGACAATGTCTAACTAATGCATATTAGATATCGAGAGATCTTGTTTTCACAGACAGACAGCATACAATAGTGTCTAACCCTAGATTAAAGCTTGTGTATTTACCTAAGTGATTCACACCTATCATTGTTTCTATTTCCAGTATGTCCGGCAGTAAAAGAGCCAGTGCCAGGATGGGTAGACAACCTAAACGGTCCAGTGGGTGTGATGCTCGGTGCAGCTAAAGGCGTCATCCGAACCATGCTTTGTGATGGTACCTTGCTCGCGCAAGTCATACCTGTTGATATAGCAATTAATGCTATTATTGCCATTGGCATGATTGAAGGAACTAAAAAAGAAAAGTAAGTTATAATTATTTGAATTACCTACGTTTTATTTTATAATTCTCAATTGTCTAACTAAAGTACCTATAACATAGTGTTTGTGCAATTATTAATGCTCCCTTTTATTTGCAACGTGCACTTAATATATTTCGTAACTAAAATTAGGAGCGACTCCCCTGGTGTTGTATCGCCGTTTTGCATAATATATGACTACAATCTTATTATCACATTGAAAACGCGCGCTTTAAAAAAAATTATCCAACTAAAAATCATTGCATCATCAATCACATACATTTACTTTCTTAAAAAAAATATGAATACCTATTGCATCAACTTTACTCGGTATTTGTACGATGACCAAAATCTTATCTACATTACAATGGTATCCGCAAGCAGTAAGATCCACAAACTAGAGTACTTATCTAGTTACTATTTTGTCGTATCTACCTTTTGATATTTGATTCCACTTAGGTGGTCATTGGTCATATCATCATACATGATGATATTGTATATTAAAAAAGAATAATGATCAAAAAACTTATATTAATTTCCCATTAAATTTTAGGCCAGCATCCATTCCTGTATACAATGTGAATTGTGGACATCAGAAACCGACTTCATGGGGAGACGTGCTAAACATTGGCAAGAATTTAGGTCGCCAACGTCCAATGGCATGGCCACTTTGGTATCCCAACGGTGATATCACGACAAACGCATTGTTACATGAGTTTAGAAGAGTTTGTTTCCATTTAGTGCCAGCGTACCTTATAGATACTTTACTGTTGTTAGTGGGACAGAAAAGATTGTGAGTACTTTTTATTTAATTTGTGGTAAATTGTGATAAGTTGAAATGGCCCAGTGGATAAGGTACCCGATTCGTAAACATGAGGTAGTGGGTTCGAATCCGGGCAAGTACCAACGTGATTTTTCAAAATCATAATATATACTTTCTAAGTTTATCTTGGACATTTCTGACTGACGGTGAAGAAAAACATTGTTAGGAAACCTAGACTTAAAAGTCCGAAATTGCCAATCCACCTTGAGCAAGCGTGGTGATTAATGCTCATGCCTTCTCTATATGAGAAGAGGCCTTTGCCTTGCAGTGGGACAATAAACTGGTTGGAATTATTATGTGGTAAATTGAAATTAAATCAAATCTGAAGAGAGATTTTAGCTTTACTATTTAGGCTAATAAAAGTAAATCAAACCTTTTCCAAAACCAGCTATGTATTTTAATTTTCAGGATGATAAGAATCCAAGAGAGAATAAGCCAAGGATTAGAAGTTCTACAGTACTTCACAATGAGACCTTGGAACTTTCCAAGCCCGAACTTCGATAATATTCATAAAATACTGGACAAAGAAGAAAGAGTTATCTACTGCACTTATCTTCCTGAGCTCAATATTGAAGATTATTTGAAAGATTGCATCGAAGGAGGACGTATATTCTGCTTAAAGGAAGACCCAAATAAAATTCATATTAATAGAGTTTACCACAATTTGTAAGTACCCATCTATTTAATATTGCTCAAGACTTTTTTTTTATATTAGCCTACCAAAGTGAATCCACCCTGCCTGATAAGTAAGCAGTCAGTGGAATCCAGAAGTGATAGCCACCATTCCAAAAGCCATCGCTTTTCAAACTGCTGGTATGAAAATCAGCAGTTTGAAAAACGATGGCTTTTATGGCGACTGGGAATGGGATAGGTAAAAAGAATGAGAGAGGTGAGGAAAGAGGAAAGGGTACGGATACTACTATTCTTACGTCGATCTTCTATGAGAGGGTAGTTATTCCTCGGTCGATCCAGCACATTCATGATGAAACCAGCGTGGATAGTAGCAGCGTAGTTGTGTAAAGTGCTAATACTGATCAAAGATTTTTTTATTTTCGTATTGCTGTTGAAAATCGCGCAAACGCGTTAACATTTGACAAGGACGAAAATAAGTGTAAGTAGGTACCTACTAGTTGGCAGTTTATTTAGCTTATTAACACTGAAATATTGTATATAGATACTTATCAATAAGATAAAGTTCTTTTGTGTGATGGCCTAGAGGTAACTATAGGTAAATACATCCTTAATAAATACCTACTTAAGTAGGTAAATATCAAAATGTTGATCTCCTTCCAATTTTTTCGTTTTTATACGAGTACGATGTGCTTAACATAGCCTGCTATATGGCCCTCTGAGTGATTTTGAGCCTTCTAACAAATGCCACAGTTAGCGACCAGATCCACATCATATAATAAATAATAAATACATTTATTTCTCTTTCACAAAGGTTACTTATTTCTATAACAATACGTTGCATTACATTTAAACTTAAAGAACACCTTTGTGAGAGACTGGTATCTGCACTAGGAAAATCCTGTCAGACAGATTACCAGGCTCCCATACTTTATGGTCTCTGATAGTGTGGATCGTGTGCAACTGTAAATAATGTATTGATATATTATTATATAATTGGTGTAAGTACGATAGAGAATTTCAAATATAGGTAGGTATGGGACGTATCTAACTACTAATGAACAGCCTCGAGTAAAATAAAGCTAAACAGGTTTATAAACGTGTGTTTGAGACGGCATAGAGCTTACTTTTAAGATTTTAGTTTTATTTAATAGTTTTATTAGGTCTTAGGTAAATAACATTACGCGCGTCCCTACTACCTACGTTAATAAGGATCTGGTATTTTTCTCTATCTTCACAGGCCATCTTACTTAAACGAAAAGTGTGCAAAGCAGTAACCAAAAATGAAGCTTAACGTGGATTAATGATTTTATATTAAAATTAAAGATTTGCAGTTTTGAAATGGTGTCCACCAATCCCGGATCCCACTGACTGCTTACTATCACGCAAAGTAGAGTCACTTTGGTAGGCCAATAAAAAAGATATAATTATTTAGGATAGATACTTAATTGAACCATGTGGTTGTCGGTCTAAGATATAGAACTAGGTACCCCATTTCTTTCCGAGAGTGTCGTAAGAGGCGACTAAGGTGATACCAGGCAACGAGAAGCGGCGATACCTGTGTATCAAAAATCACATATCAACTTACTGCGGTTATTATTCCACCTGCCAATGGACTGCCTTGATGACTATGGCAAACACTTTCCGAAGGATGAGGTCTATGCCTTACCTACTACCATGCAACATTGTACAAGTATATCCTACAAGTTTCAAATGAAAACGTAGTGGTGTCAGCTTCGCATATCCTTAGGTACCTATACTCTTTAGAGCTGCCGATCTAATACCTACTTATTTATTGTTTGTTTCAGCCTTTACTTCCTGGATTGGATTTGCAAAATCATGTTCTGGTTGCTAATTCTATCGTTTCTGGCATCTTGGTTCGAGCCCGTCAAAACAGTCTTTTCTTATGGAGAGCCAGTTGTCAAACACTTGCCGTTCTTAGGCCCAGCAGTTTTTAAAAACTAAACTTGAAAGACAGTGGAAACAAGAATCACTAGCAATTAAGATTACTTAATTCAAATACATTTCAAGGATGTAAAATATAGCAAAAAGAGAAATGATTTCCAGACTATCGCAAGAATGAACTGGACCATAATATAGGAAAGTGTTCATAATGCTCTTACAGTGACATAGTACCTACCAGTGGCGAAGGGTCCATATAACCCGATTCCTACCGGCTTCCCTTTGAGATAAATCACAAAGACTATAATATCTATTAAAGTGTAGAAATAAACCATACGTCGTGCTCTAAGCTAAGCAATTTTTGCGCCGGCTTCCCTCTTACAAAACGTCACTCTTCGCCACTGGTACCTACCATTAATAACGCCTGATGCAAATATATTTTGTTACTTAAATATATCAAATCATTCAAAATTTCTCTTCAAGCCACGTCAGTTCATTTTTGCAATGCTCAATTAGATTTAAGAGTACTTCCATATAAATAGTTATAATTAGATAATACTAATACTATAACAAATGCCAGACCTAATTAGGTACGTTTCAGTGATACCTATCCCCACCCATACATAGTTCACGATCTAAAAACGGGTAACTTAGGTAGGTTCTTACTGGAGATTTTTTAGGCATTAATAATACTTTTTTATGGCGGCTAAGTTTTATGTATCTATCATTAATATCATTGCTTTAGTCCTTGTTCTGAGTATCATTATAAGCGTCGGTAGAGGTTAGTATCACTACCGTAGAGGTTAGGTAAAAGTGCCTTAGGGACGCAGTGATTACTGCTATCAAAAGGTTATGATCGATTCCCATATGGAGCTAAACTTCGTGTGATTTATAAATACTTGTTACGAGTTTGAGGACAATTCTATATTTCTCAATACCTATGCAATTTTGTTGCCCTCGTAACACAGGCCAGGGTGATTCTCTAGCATGGAAGTGGATTGAATAAATAGTGGGTAGTTACATAACTAGGTAAGATAGTATAGTCAGCGTTGACAAACAGACAAACTTTATTAAATTACTTTAAAAGTGAATGCTCTCAAAAAACGCTCTCTGCTAGACAAAAAATGCAGTTTTTACTACTTATTAAATATCACACATTTATTTAACCTCTAATAACTCCTCAGTTGCGAACTTGCGGCGAGGTCAAAAGGCGGTCGATTAAGCGTTTGAGCGTAATAAATTAATAATCCACTACGCAACAGTCAATTAGCGAATAGTAAATGATGAGTTTGAATTGCAAAAAACATGTTAATAATCAACCGGCTTACCTCTGTAGTTTCGTACGTTTGTCTTATATTAAGATAATATCAACAATAAGAATTAAAAGGGAGGCAGGCAACATTAGATTAAATAAGGTAGAAGGTAGTTAAAATTTTGACATTGTATTTTTTATATCAAGATTTGATTGTATGTAGGTATTCTTAATGATATTCTATTATTGGTATTTTGGTACATGTATGACCAGATACGAATTATATTTTTGTATGATATTTTTTGTATTTTTTAATATTATAATCGAAATCTTTTGTATATTGTATAATTAAAATAGGACCTTGTGATAAACAAAACAAAATATGTGATTAACATAATATATTTTGTTATTTTATACATGATACAGTGTTCATGCCTGTAAATATAAAGCCCATCTTATGTATAAATATAAACATATTGTATAAACTTCTTCCAAACAAAATATTGTGTTCGATTTACTTTAATATTGCTCTTATATAATCACATATGACTAAGTGATAGCTATATGTATAATTTGACAACATACATGATACGCTATTTCGTTAACATTTATAAATAAACTTATAGCAATTAGTATAACACTTTATGCAACATAAATAAGCACACTAGCAATATTACTCAGGTATAACATAATTGTGAGGCATAATTCTCTTTGCTAAAGATAATAACAATAACAATATATAATATGTATATCATAATGTTGGAATACAGGGTGGACATCATAAGAATGCAGCAACTGCATATTGCTTTATTAGTATCGATATTGCTTTGAATAATCGTCCCCATAACAGATATATAACAACTATATCATCTTCTTTAGGTGTATAGAAGAAGTGAGTTTATCAGAAATGATGCGTCGTCTCAGGTTTACGTTCTAACTACACTACTATGCTATACTTAATATTGATAACCCTCCCAAAGTAGATGACAGAGTTCTTACACATCGTATATTCTCAACAATTTAATTTAATTACTTAGTAGCATTAACAATGTCTACGAATTCCGGTTTGAGACTAGCTCCGCCGACTAAAAAGCCGTCGATATCAGCGCAAGCTGCTAATTCCTTAGCATTAGAAGCGGTGACAGAACCTCCATATTGAATGCGTACTGCACCAGCAACGTCAGCAGACACGTTGCTTACCAACCAATTACGTAGAGAGTTGTGAACATCTTGAGCCTAGAAAAAACATTTTCAAAATACACTATATGACACCAAAATCGGATAATTATTTACTACCTACTTGTACACTACTGTCCAAATACTGAGGCAATAAATTTAATATACTGCAGACAAAATAATGTAGGTATGTAATAATTCGCGAATTCTCGTACCTATAATCTACTTGATAACAAAAGTTAAATTGATAACTTTTGTTATGAAGTAGATAATAGGTACTATGTTAAATTGTTTTTACATAACTGTTCATAACTTTTTAATCATGAAAGTAACTATGAAAAAATTTTGTTGACTACTATTATTCTACTATTAATTAGTAGGTCTAAAATTATTGGCATAAAAAGCAGTGTTTAAATATTGTGTTTGTTAGAAACAAATTACTTAATAATATAATAGTTTTTTAATAGACTCACATTGAAACAGGAATACAATAAAAGGAATTTATATAGATGAAGACAACTGTATTAATTAATACATATTTTACTCTGTACTGTCCAAACACCATTTGTTTAGGGTTTATATCACTACATATACATAGTAAAATAAGACGCTGCCCACTGTCTGTCTGTTTGTCCTTATGTATGCTTAGATCTTTAAAACTGCACAACGGATTTTGATGCGGATTTTTTTAATAGATAGAGTGATTCAGAAAAGTTTATATGTATATAACATGCCTAATATAGTAAAGAAACGATTTAGAGTTCAATAATGTGAAGGCGTAAATAAACACATTTTTTGCAGCAATCCTACCAGTTAGATCTAGAATGTACTACAGTATTGTACACTTTAAAAAGTTCTACAAGAAATCCGCGATGGCATATGTCTTAGGGATAACCCACAATAGCCAATTTTTTATCCTTTACTTTTTACGAGAAATAATGGCTTATTTACGAAGCGATTTTAAGCAATACAGCATTAATCTTTATCCAATTAAGGCCCTTAAACACATTGTGTAATTATTATAGATCAATAATTATGGCCCTTTACAGCATGTAATTTAAATGAATATTTTCGAAGATATTACAGATTTAAAGTGCAGGTATATAGTGGTTGCGGCGGTAGGTACCGGCCGGGGGGGTCAGCATTCTGTAGTAAATATACTACAGAATGTCTATAGACAATGTTCACAGCTTTTTTTGGCACGGGTGCAATGCTGATACTAAATATACACTGACGGACTCATAAACTGCATCAAAGTAATAGAGGACTTTGAAATAAATATTTTAACCAAGTATGCAAACTTTCTATACAGATTAAAATTGAAACCTCTAGATTAGTTCGTGAACTTTAAAACAGCGTAGGGTCATATCCTTAAGTTTAAGTTTGTGTACTGGAAAGGACCTTAAGACATTTTTGAAATGGTTTAATAAAAAAATGGTTTTAACAATAGACACAAACTTTATGCAAGGGTTTATTTATGTTTTAATAAGGTGTATTACCTCCACGTGCCCTTATTACGGATTCTAATCGGTTCCGCATAGATTTTATTAGGGTTATTAAAAGATCTTGCGGAATATTGTCCCATTCTTCTGAAAGTGCTGTTCTTAGTGCTGCCACTGTCGTGGGCACAGGATTTCTTATTTCTGTAAGGCACCACGTGATCTTCTAAGATCTCTGTTATGTAGCGATGTGCAGTCAAACCCCCTCTATTACCGTTTTGACGGACCATGTCTATGAACACAAGTTCTGTTCGCCCGTTCATCGATATGCCACCCCAGACCATACACGAACCGCCTCTAAAAGGAACACGCTCCTCAATGCAACTTTGAGCATATCGCTCCCCACGTCGACGATAGACTCTTCTGCGACCATCTGCACCATATAAACATGTCCTATACTCGTCCGTGAACAATACGGAGGCCCATTGCTCTTCTGTCCAATTTAGGTGATCACGCGAAAATCTTAAGCGAGCTTGTCTGTGAGCTACAGACAACTTTGGACCATTTGCTGGTCTATCTGCTGGTGATATCCGCCTCCTTTAACCTTTTTCTTATTGTTCGTGCACTCACATTTACTCCACGCACTTCATTAAGCTCTGTTTTGATGTTAACTGACGTGAGGAAACGATTTCGCAGGGAAGTTGTAACAATAAATCGGTCATCACGACCGGTGGTTGCTCGAGTCCTGCCTGTACCACGTCTCCTTCTGTAAGAACCTGTCTCCACAAACCTCCTGTATATTATAGAAACCGTAGACTGGTTTAAATTTGAATTTCTACCAATCGTTCGTTGATCCAAGTCCTCCTGCACTAGTGCTACAATTTGAGCCGCTTGTTCGGACGAAGTATCCATATTATGGTTCAAAAACTCTCGATGAGTTAAAAAACTAACCCAACAATTCTGCTGGTAACAATAATTCAATTGACAAAAGAATAAAATATCAATGCGAATCAATTTAAAACTTTGCTTTAAATAACACGCAAATCTGATACTACGAGTAAATTTTCTTTTCCCGGCTATATTCATTTGTTTTACTGTAGTTCTATTTTTAAATTTTGCTTTTTTTAAAGATTAAGAGCTAGTCTCTCCATATTTATATAATTTAATCTAAAAAGTTTGCATACTTATTAAAAAAAAATCATTTCAAAGTAATCCTGAACTTTGATGCAGGTTATGAGTCCGTCAGTTTAGTATCAACATTGCACCCGTGCGAAGCCGGCGCGGGTCGCTAGTAAAATATAAAAATGCAAAATATTGTCGTAATAGTTTTTGAGTCAAGTGCAACCTATTCGCAATCACTTCAGTTTTACTATTAATTTAATAATCCTTGTCCAAAGTTGACGATAGACAATTATTGTTGTTGTCATTTGTTATAAGTTCACATTTTATTTAACCTTGTTATCATCCCTATTCAATATTAAAACAATCATACTGAATAACATCTTATATTTACCTGCTGAGGAGAGGCAGTTTTGCCGGTACCAATTGCCCAGACAGGCTCGTAGGCCAGAACAACATCAGCCCATTTGTCACCAATAGCGGGGATAAGAGCTTTAGTCTGCCTGAACACTACCTCTTCAGTTTTGCCTGCCTCTCTTTCTTCAAGTGTCTCGCCGATACAGGCTATCACTTTTAAACCAGACTCAAGAGCATGGGCAACCTAGAAACATACAAAATGGTTAGAAAATCGAAAGGATAAGAAAATATATACAATAATTCCACTAATATTATAAATGCAAAAGATTTTGTGTGTATGTGTGTGTGGACGTTTGTTTTCACTCAACGACAAAACAGCGTATTTATCGCGCGGGCGATACCGCAGGGCGCAGCTAGTAATAAATATGAAAATTTTTAGTGTTTTGCTTACTTTCTCAGCAATCAAATCATCTTGTTCTTTGAAAATTGTTCTTCTTTCTGAATGTCCAAGAATAACCCAGTTGCAGCCAATGTCTTTGATCATAGCTGGAGAGATTTCACCTGTAGAAACAATAAAATAGTTAGGGTTTATTTTCTGTCTTGTCTTCTAGCTGAATTGATGATGATGGTGATGATTATTATGCCTTGAAAATCAAAGGACTTACTTTTTAATTTTATCATGCAACTTCAATTTAAAAATATTCTTTGCCAACAATAAGTACGTAAGAAAGATGTCAAAATTGATAATGCTGTTACTTATGCCTATTCAAGTAAATTATCTTACCAGTAAATGCGCCTTTTGCAACCTTCCAGCTGTTTTGAGCGGCAACTTCAATTGTGTTAGGTACAATGCTTTTTACATATTCAAGGTAGATGGCTGGGACTCCAATAACAACCTGTGTATAGAAACAAACATAAATAAAATTTTCTTGTTTCATACCACTTTGTAAGTAAACAGGCATATGGGCCACTAGATGGTAGGTGTAAACCTTTGGACATGTAATATAATTACTAAGCATTTTAGAAAAAAACACAATGAAGCCCTACCCGACCATGTAGGGACAAGGGATGAGGAAGGAAGAGAGGAAAAGACTAAGAAGGTAATTGGACTAGTACATACAAATGTTAGCACTATAGACAAGAATATATGAAGTGGCTTACCTCAACATTAGGATCCAATGGCCCTTTTTTCAAAGTTTCAATTATATCAGCTATTTGTTTCTTGTCCCCATTCATCTTAAAGTTACCACCAACAACAAATTTACGACCCATTTTGTAATGTTGGTCTAAAATCAAAAAAAATTTTATAAATGTGGGTATTATTATACTTTTTACGACATGATTATGCATACACATGCATGCATTTGTTACACTTATAAAACTTAAATAAAAATGCTCTAAGCAATGTAGTGAAAATTGTATCATATTCTATTGCATTGTTTAGAAGAAGTTAGCAAAGAAACAGACAGCAAAAAAACAACTACTTCATACTATTTAGATATTAGCATAATCGGTTCAATTGGAACGATTATAACTTTTTACTTATAAATTGATAGTTTCACGAGTATATTTTTGGTGAATACATGTAGGTAAAAATATTTTTACCTGTTAGGTATTTTGTTAAAGATAAAATAAATCAAAACATAACAGTATTTCTACCTAATAAATGAACTATAGCCTAGTTTCCACTTTGATTAGTGCGAGTGCAGGTTATAGTGTTTCGAACAAAACACGTGTGGACAGCAATTGGTTAGTGCGATTAATTGACATGTTTGTTTAGTAGTCAGTGTTAGCGCATTGCACGGATGCTTGCTTGTTTTAACTAAACAGAATTGGGCACCTACTCGCACTACACATACTTATAATCGCTAATCACCTGCACTCGCACTAATCAAAGGAGACTAGCCTTAATAGCAAGTCAATTGCTTAGTTAAAAGAGATAATTAAAAATTATAAATATATTACAGAAGTGGGTAGTGGTACATTTGATTTATGTATAAAAGTTGAACATATTATGCCATATGGCATGTGTATTTTTCATCTCAATAAAACAGTTTGGTATTATGTTAGGTACTTGTTTATTTCAAAAAACAATTGATATTGATATCAACTTCAGTACCTATAAATTAATAAAAACTATGACATTGACTCATGATGACCTATTTGACCGATTTTACGTGGCATTTTTAAAAACAAATGTATGAGGGTAGGTGCTTTTTACTTTCTTTGTTTTATTACATACTGATTAAATAAAAATAAATATTAGATAACTTGCACGCATAACATTGATGATGTAAAGTTATTGCAACAGCTAAATGATAAAAATACTATGATAGCAAATTATAGCACAAAAGGAGCACAAGTCGTATTACTCTAAAACTGTTAGATAATGATAATTTCGAGATTATGAAGCCAATATTTTACATGATATTCGAAAAAGATAAAAATACTTATACTTAATCCTAATATAATTTGCAGTTCTGATGTCTATTTCTTACACAATTTATTACAAAAAGTAAATATTAAAATAATCTCTCACCTTTCACAATCGGAATAAATATAATCTACTAATAAACTTTATCAATTGCAGCGGGAAACCAGTCCGAAATGTAGGATGAGTTTGGGCTTGATCGGTTCTCGTACAATTTATTTTCAAAGAATCAATACTCAATTTAAATTAAACCAATATGAATCTTGAAAATGTTTTACCGTTGCAATTTCATCCAATCATAATACCGAAAGACGAGTAGTATTTATTGTGTACGGAAGAAAACGAACTAGCTGGCTTTGACCTTTGTGACATTGAAAGTATATTGCAAAGAAGAAAATGATAACTCTTTATCAAGCAGTTTATAGATACGATTCGTAAAGTATGCTTTGAACAAAGAGGGTTACTATAACTCACTTTAAGCTTCGGCCAAACCTGCGCGACCAAAGCGACTGCAAAGCGGGAGCGTCTACCGCGCGGCGGTCGCTGGCCATACAAATCAATGGCGCTTTGCACACCTGCGCGACCGCAACGCGGGACTGCAGCGTCCACAGAGCGGAACGCACGCGTCTATTGGTCAGACGTGTGTAGTAGTATGAATAAAGTACAACCCTCTCATAAAAGTTCGATGTAAGAGTAGTAGGCCGGAGGCCCAATTTCTCCCCTTTCCTTTTTTTCCTACTCATTTTACCTACTCTACTCCCTTCGCCTACCTTACACTTTTCGTCTACCCCACTAACTTCTCCCACCTTATTCCATGAGTCCCAGGCAATGAAGAAGCGACATGAGAGACAGTTACCACATACCATCAGGTGGGCCGTTGGCTAGTCTGCCACCGTAGGCTGTAAAAAAACCTCCCGATTCGCAGTATGTCACTCAAACCACTGAACCAGAGAGGTTGCCATTACTTATCGCATGGTTTGTTCCGCAAAAGCAATAAAAGATCTTTCTCATCAGAGTTAGAATCTGATGTTAAATACTAGGATGTCATCACTACAACAATTTAGTAGCTTCCTTACTAATTTTATTCATGCGAAAGTTTGTGTGTGTGTATGTGTGTGTGGTTGTTTCCACTTAGCACCTAAGCGGCTAAACCGATTTTGATGAAAATTGGTAGGTATGTAGATAAGTTTGGTGCCGGAGACGGACAAAGTATTTAAGGCTACTTTTTATCCCGAAAATCGGTCTGATTCCCGAAGAAGACACTATAGGAGAAGAAACAGATTATAGGCGCGGGCGAAGCCGTGGGGCGCAGCTAGTACCATATAAAGACACGCAGCTTTAGTGATTGTTCACTAAAAAATGAAGTTCGCAGTTCGCGTCGCAGTCGCGCAGGTGTGCACGTTATGTTTCGCGTTGCAGACACTCCGCGTCCCTCGTCGCAGTCGCGCAGGTTTGGCCGAAGCTTTAAAATTATTTGTATTTTAAACTAGCTTTTTTTGTGGTAAAGTTGTTCAAAGCTGTTACCTACTGAAAATGTTTATTATTATCAATATTAGCTCAAAAAATATCATTTAACATCACTGACATATTAATCTCCGTACGTACATTTATAGATCGATAAATAACTTATTCATCACACCATCACAGAGTAATTAATAATAAACAGTGTGAGGTGTGAGTTTCCTTTGTACATTACGTATCTGGATTATACTAGACACAGTTTTATCGATAAAATGAATATTTATTTAATAAAATCTGGTTCTCGTTTTTATTTATACATTTTTAAGTTTAAGAACTGAGAACCTCGTGTAAATAAATGGATATAACATTTGAACAAAGCGGTCTAATGAGCAAAAACAAAAACAATGATGATTGCAAAGAATAGGTATAATAAAATTAAAGTAAACATAAAACAAATTACCAATAATTTACAAAAAAAAGAGTGTGTGTACTCATGTACGCACGTAAGAAGTTATACTTCTTTAACGTAACAATCCAAAAATACCAAATAATAACACAACGCATACATACATAAATATACATAAATAGCATGCAACAATAATGAAAAATCATAAAATATAATTAAAGTAAAAGACAACAAAAAAAAATATTAGATAATAATGTAATAATTTATAATATGCAATGTAAATAAATTATACATACCGAAAGTTAACATCAAATCTATAAATGCACTTAAAACAGTATATTAAACCACTTTTATCACTAATATTCAAAATAAATATTTTTACTGATAAATGATCAATAAAAAATATCTATCACCGTCATAAATATAATTGAATTGATATAAACACCAATATATTTTTTTTTTATTCACACTGATTATTTGTACTGATACGACACACAAAGGTTCGCAAACAACTTCAGGGTGTTGCTTTTTTCTGTCGGTGTGCGCGCGCATCGTAAAAATTCACCCTCATCATTTTTCCCAATCGCGCCAAAAGAAGTATAACTTCAAAAATAATTATTTAAGTAAGGAAAATATAATTCTTTTTGGACTTATTTTTTCTAAAATTATTCTCGAAATTCTCAGAATAATGTCCCCATTGTCAAACATTTTTATTAAGTACTACAAGGTATTCTACACCCAATGTGCTTTAAAATTATACCGCCGCATTTCTAACTTTGTCAGAACGTCAGTTGTGAGCAGGCTCTCAGGGTGAGTCATTAATTCTTCTTCTTCTTCTTCTTTTTTTTTGGCAACAAAGCCCACGATTGTGTCAGCTATTTCTGCCAGCGTCAAGTGTAGAATTATATTCTTGTTGATGATATTAATGGTATATTACAATGATAAAATAGAAAAAATGTGGATGAAATTATATGACAACCATCTTCCGTGAAAACAAAAGATGGACCACCGGGTCATTAATTCTTCTTCTCCTTTATTTTGACAACAGAGCCGACGATTGTGTCAGCTGTTTCTGCCAGCGTCAAGTGTAGAATAATATTCTTGTTGATGATAATAATGGTATATTATAATGATAAAATAGAAAAATGTGGATGAAATTTTAATTCGGGTCATTAATTCTCTTCTCTTCTTCTCCTATTTTTTTGGCAACAGAGCCGACGATTTTGTCAGCTATTTCTGTCAGCGTCAAGTTTAGAATATATTCTTGTTGATGATATTATTGGTTTAATACAATGTTATAAAATAGAAAAAATGTGGATGAAATTAAATGACAACCATCTTCCGTGAAAACAAAAGATCACTTCCGGGTCATTAATTGGCTCATGAGTACTCATGACTCACTTTTCGTAGACTTTTTTTTTTTTTGGTGCTATTTAATAAAAATGTCTGACATATTAATCAAAAACTATTTATTTCTGTCTTGTAAAAATAACCAATGTAATAATTTTCTAGAATTATATTTTTAATATTTTTTTTGTCGCTTTTTAATATTTATTTTGTCGACTTATCTGTGTCTAGCGTAACACAGTGGGCTGGATTTCGACTTTCATAGACATCCGATCAGTAATCTCGAAAGTGGTGAATTTTATGCCTGAATATGTTTCGGAAAACCAAATACATAGTAAAAAATGGTATCATTATAGTACTGACTTGTAAACAGCTCGCTGAGAATTTTTTATAAAAAAAATTGTATGGAGCTGACCGAAAAAACAATATATCTCCTGTCTCGCACAATTGGCCATTATTATTTTTTTAGAGAGTAAATCTATGAATTATTTGCAAGTTTTTGGTATTCTGCATATTACGGCCACCACCACCACTTTCGAGATTACTGATCGGATGTATATGAAAGTCGAAATATCCAGCCCACAGTGTGTCAACCAGATATACGTACACACAATTTAAGTCTTTCATTAATGGACAAAAAACTATAACTAACGTTGTGTATTTGAACTATTTGATGTGATATATAAATATTCTATTGGTTATAAGCCTTTATGATTTTAAAGCATATATGATATGCAGTACCTAGACAATGTAATAATCAATTTATTTTCTATCTCTAATAATAATCTATTTAAGAATTATAATCGTAGTCGATAGTTTTGTCGATAAGCTCTGAGCATCCTTATTCTTTAAATTAGCCAACCCTAACCAAATTTCAGAACAGTGTCAGTGATGTGAGTTGTCATGTCATCGAGAGAAAGCAAGCTCGAAGTGTGGCTCAAGTCTGAAAGTTATGAAAACGAAACTTTTTATAAAAATAAAATTGTAAATTATTTTTGTAACTGTTAACAAGGTGCTAGGTACATAAAAAGGTCATGGACCGGAATATAATTATTAAGGTAAACACTCATACACTGTCAGTAAAAAATAATAAAATAACACCGTTCACGTTGTAACAATAATTACTTTATGTACCTACTTAATATTTATTGAAAATTTTGATATTTAGTCGAGGCTAATGACCATGGTAGCAGATTTTATCTCCGAATGTTACACAACGGATACCGGCGAGATAACAACTCAACTTTATATGCTGTGTTAACATGCAAATAATGACTATAGGACCCAATTCCCGTACGAATCGGGAATCTAACCTGTCCTAAATCATATACCTATGTGATTTTATTTCCTTATTAACATTATTATTAATCCAATAGCGTATAAACTTTATAGTACTTCAACCAGCCATGATTTAACCCTTAAGTAGGTATTTTTAATAATTCATCAATTTACCTTACATACTTTAAAATTTGTCGTAACATATATAAATAAACTACAATTCATGGATTCAAAATAATTATTTGCTTGTTTCTCTAATCATTTTAGGTATTATTATTATTATGTTTGATATTTATACAAACATCAGTGCAAGCAAAGAAGCAGAAAACTTCAGTAATCACAGACATAGGTGATATAAAAGAATTGAAGAAGTTGTTGAGAACTAAGACCAATGTTTTGATACTGTTTGTAAATGAGCCAAAGGCTTCTGCATCAGTGCTTGATGCATTTAAAGGCACTGCTGATGCTATGAAAGGCCAAGCCACTCTAGCTATTATAGATTGTTACAGTGGGTAAGTACCTAATAAATATTAAATTATGTACTTCCATATAGCTAACAAAGCTAAAATATTTATTGTCAGTATTTTAAAGAGCATTAAAAATTTACTCATTACAACCAGAGCACAAATTTTAGTGTCATAATATTTAATTATATTATGTTAGTAGTTATAATAAAACCTGAGTTTTAATGTAGAATATAAAGAAATCACAATTAATTTAAGCGCTTCACATCAACCACATTCTTAATATGTGGGAAAGATTTCTATAATTAATCTAACTTTACAGGGATGGTAAGAAACTTTGTAAAAAGTGGAAGATAAGCACAGCTAAGGCATACTATATAAAACATTATAAAGATAGTGAGTTTAACAAAGACTATGACAGGAGTGAGACTATAAACTCTATGTCAAATTTCCTCCGGGATCCTACTGGAGACCTACCATGGGATGAAGACTCTAGTGCTACAGATATATTCCATCTACAAGATGGAGATGTAAGTTACATTTTGTTCTCATATATTGAACCAAATTATGTACATTACAGACAATTGTCATCATCTTTTTCTATTAATTGACTTTTTCAATTTTGTCCATCCAATATATGACTAGGTAGTCCACTCTAACTATGCTCGTATATTATGTGCATAATGTATTCTGCTTGTATGTTTTCATGACTATAATTGATGAAATGTTATATAAATAAATTGTAGCTTTGCAAAGGACAGAGAATTTTTCTAAATTATCTTCTGACTAAATATTGTTAAGTATTACAACCTCCATACATTTATTAGAAATTTGTAATGATGGTTTGTTGATAAATTAGTATATTATAGTCTCTTAATGGTAAGTGAAATGCATATTAAACAACATTTTATTATGAATGTGGGTTATAAAGTTAAAAAGGCATTCAATATTAAATTACCTGTGAAAATACCATAGCGAATTTTGTATGCTTTGTTATCAAACTTCAGTAACTATTGAAGCCATAACATATTATTCTCATTAGAACCTGTATGATAACATTTATTTAAGCATTACTTTGATTTTATGTTCATAGCAAATCACATCATTCATATTCTTTTGCGTCTTGTAATAATATACTGCTTAACTTTTAAAGTAATACAAACAATGCAAACTTTGTTTGGTACATGGTTGCAAAAATATTTCAAGAACATGTTTTATTAAAATAAATTATAAAAAGGCCATGATTTGCATTGCTGCCGATTTATTGTTTTGCTTGCGCGAAATTTATTTTTAATTTTAGCTATAGTTGAATTAATGATGTAGAGTTAATAAATATGCATGCATAATCTGCTATACATCATCTTTTTACTGCCCTAAAAGCTCCTAAAGAATATGTATAAACATGTGATTTTCTTCAATCCATTAATATACAATATATTCCCTGTGGTTAGCATAATCGTCTTTTAGTCTTATCTGACTAACTTTAATCGCATCTCTACCTGTTCTAACACAGACCATATTCAAAATAAAAAAAAAATCTTCAACACTGAGTCATTCTTTCTCCTCTGACAATATACCTTTTTATTACTATTCATCAGATTTCCATCCATGATAGGAGCTGCTGCACCTATGAGCCTATGATTCGCATATAATGTAATAACCTATGTCCAGCAGTGATATGAGTCTTTCGGCTGATATGATGATGATGAATAATGATGATACTCATATATTACATGCAAATCACAAAGCAAATATCACATAGTCTTTTCTCAATGAGCAAGGAGACTGTAGTTATCTTCAAAATTATATTACACAGTATTTTCATTGTGAATTTATACGAAAAACGTATAAAGATTTTTATTAAGTCGACCGTGCGAAGCCCCGGCTTCGCACGGTTGGACATTTTTTAAACAATTTGAGATCTTAAATAAAGATACTTTTGTATGAGTATACAGAAAAGAGTTCTTTATTCATACAATTTTTAAATTTTTCTCTCCGTAAGAACCATCCTCGTACTTCAAGGAATATTATAAAAAAAGAATTAGCGAAATCGGTTCGGCTGCTCTCGAGATTTACTCTTAGCAACACTCTGCAATTCATTTTTATATTATAGATGTGTTTTATTGTTTTAGGCTCTTGCGAAATTTCTGAAAAAGAGTGCTTCTGCGTATAAGAAATCTATGATATTGTTTTACGCCCCCTGGTGCGGCTACTGTAAGACTTTAAAGCCGGAATATGTAAAAGCAGCTGCTGATTTGAAGGTACAGTATTATTACTATAATGTTTGCAGTAATAAAAGTGGTTGATGTGGTGATACATACTCCGCGGCTATAGAAGCCTTAATTTCTTCGGTCATCGCCACAGAAAGGCTCTTCTATATATTTTGATACAGGTCTGTCTTCGCAAGCTATACATACTACAGAATCCAGGCCTTTACTATGCATTTTCTCTAAACAATGTGACACGAAGTGAAAAGTTTCTATTTATATCTATTACCACATCAGTTATATATTAATATAACTGATGTGGTAATAGATATAAATAGAAACTTTTCACATAGTGTAGAATTGCAAAGAACATTTACTTTAGGTACCTATTCATGTTCATACACAATCATGAGTACACTCCCTTTTGAAGACTGCTCACTGAATTTCAACTGCTCTCCTTACATTATAAATTATGGTAATGTCTACTCTTCACATACTTTGAATTATACATCACTTGTTCAAGACATTGACGTCCAACCGGGGATGCTTTTACGTTTCTAGATGTTTGTATTTGAATTTTGAAATAACATATTTACTGACTGATCTGTTTGGAATATTTGAATGCTTTTGTGTGAAATTACACTGCGACTAATATGAAGAGAGTACCTTTATATCGCATTAAACAGAAAATCATATACAGACTTTATTATAGGTAGTTTCTTTTCCAATTGACTACAACAAAAAATGCAACATTAGTTAAAATATTAATAAAGTAACTGTTGCCAGCGTGGGTAGGCATACCACAAAAAATATAGTCTATGTTACTCGCTGATATTGTAGCTTTTTTCAGATGAAAGAATTTTTAAATTGGTTATGTCGATTTTGAGTTTATCCATAACGAACAAACAAAAATACAAATATCAAAGCTTTTCTCTTTATAATATTAGTTTAGATGACAAATTTATCTTGATAGGGTATTGTCACGATTTTGCCTGGATCTTTATGCGTGTTTACTATATCCATAGTATGTATGTGTGTGTGTGTGTTTATGTAGAGGTTTAATTATTGAAATAAAATATGTTTAAATAGAGATAAAATTGATTAAAAAAAACTGAACTGCCATGATATCCAAACAGGCAAAACAAGTTACTAGAGCCAGTTTACATGTTTTTTATACAACAAAGGTGACAAACAAGCATACGTCCCTGCATAACTAACAATAACTCGTTGTTACCTTTTCGGCTGCAGTCGCGTCTTTAATTTAATGTATCTTCAGCTGGCATTTCTATCTGAACTAAGTTATTATTATTATTATTTATGTGATTACAGATTTTATATTTTAACTGCTTTCAGGGTGAATCAATGTTAGCTGCAATTGACGTTGCTAAGCCGGGCAACTCAAAAATAAGGCAAATGTACAACATCACTGGTTTTCCTACACTTTTATACTATGAGTAAGTTTTGTAGTCTTTCAATTGGGACTGTTTCTGTTTGGGTGTTTCGTGTTATAGACTGGGTTAGTAAAGGGAAATTTAGAGGATGCTTATTTATTTTATGTAGAGCAGTGGACATCTTTTAACGGAAATCATTATAATGAATTAACAGTCTTGAACATCCTGGGCGCCAAAAAAAATGTTTTTGCGGAATAAAGCAGTTTAGATCCATACATTGACGTGCGCATATCGGCTGCCGATCCATACATTTAAGAATCCTCATGTTACGTTAGAAAATTAATTACCGATGACATCTGCATTAACTACCATGACTTTGTAGTAATAACAAATTATTTTAAAAGCACCTTATCCATATCCTGATTTTTTTTTTTTTTTTTTCTCTTTATTTAAGGACTTTTGTTAAAAAACATGTCAGTCCTATAGTATCAAAAACATAACTATCTTCAAAATATAACTATAATTCTAATAAAAATAAACATAGAAGATTTTATAAAATAGTATATGAAACGTAGTTCACACGACCATTTCATAAACTCTTCTTGCTGCGTCAGAACTAGGTTCAGCTAATATACTATTAACTGATCCCAAGTTCGCCTTAACAATATTAAAATCCAAAAACAGTTTATCTCTGGCTCTGCGATTCCGGTCACACTCTAACAAGAGATGATGGACATCGTCGATTGTACCACAAGTTAAATAATTGGGCGAGTCAAACTTCTTCATCATATGTCCAAACTTTCTTGATAGAATATGACCGGAACGCAACCTCAACGCTGTGACAACAATACTCCTGTTTAGTTTAGACTCAGTAAACCAAGGACATCGAGGAGGTTGATTTTGTAAAACTTTATACCAAATACCTTTCTCTTTTGATTTTTTATCGAAATATTCTTTCCAAATGTTATAACAATAATTTTTGTATACGTTTAAAATTTCCGAATAATGTGGTAAAATTTGAATTAAAACACCCTGTCTAGACCCTAACTTTGCTAATTTGTCAGCTTCCTCGTTGCCCCTTAATCCAAAAAATTAATAATTTAGTTCAGAAAAACATTTCTCTGAAATTGCAATGAGTTCCAACGATATCCTGATTTATATTTTTGTCACAGAAAAGGTCAGTTCAAACTGTCGTACAACGGCGATAACAAACATCAAGCTATCGTAGATTTTATGAGAGATCCAACGTCGGCAATGATACAAAAGAAAAAGGAAGTAGTTGATGAGAGCTGGTCTGAGGATTCAGATGTAGAACATTTGAGTGGTAAGTCGAAGGATTTACTTATATTTTTTAAATCTATCGGATAGAGCATGATTTCTTGTATTCATTTTCCAACTCAACAGAAAATAAACTTTATTTATTAAAAGACTGCAGCCATACCTAATAATATGTACTTGGTACATGGACAGATGTGCACTGTTTTGTGAAATTACTTTGATTTGGGACACTAACTATCAAGGCAGCGCAGCGTTTTCATTCTAGTGAGACAATTCAAAGTGATGCTAATATACTAGTAACATACCGTGGCACAAATAACTCAACTATGTACCAGAAAGAAAATGAAATAAAGATCCAGTCGATACTATTCAATACCTAATCATTTAGGTGATTTAAAATGTAACTTTGAATTTTATGCCATTTGAGCCGTCAGACATTACCATTCAATAGTAGTTGCTTGATCAGTGCACCGAACGTGCCAAAATACGTTAAAACTTGAGTAATATGTAATTGAATTAATCAATAAATCTGGTTCTAGTGATAACAGTTTTACGACGAGATTTATAATTTCAGATAATCTTACCTAATCAAAAGTTATTTTTTTAGATTACGGTATCAAAAACACGGTTGCAAAGTGGTAGTTTCAATCAAACACCATTTTGCAACCGTGTTTTTACCATGAGGAATGATAAACATCTCTATGGTCATATGCCTTGATGTCGTCAACAGTCGAGTTGTTATAGGTTGTAGTAATTATTATTATTATTCTTCATGTTCTGGAGATATTTGATTTTTTGTCAACATTCTCCTAAAGCCCCATTTACATGGAGAGAGTTTCTTACCTCGAAGATACGATTATCGTCAGCGAAAAAAGATAAATGATAAATGGAGAATAAGTCCTATAGTGGACGTCTTCATGATAATGTTGATTAATACGCATCGAGTGTTAAAAAGAGCGCTAAATACCTATTCCTATCTATATCTGGCTTAAATTTTCAGGTCAGGTTTTTTAGAGGTCAGGTATTATGTAATAATGTCATATATTATAATATATTACATACCATTATTCTGTTCTGTGATATAACGTAAAATAGTCACTATACAAAAATAACGCTTATACACCACTAACTACAATTATTTAATTACTTACCCTTTATTTCTATTAAAAATAGAAATTCATCTAAAAAATGGAATGGAATGCAAATGAAATGGATGTATAATTGATGGTTGAACATAATATACCTGTAAGTACTAGTTGGAAAATAGGTTTTATGCCAAAATTACACTTCTAATAAAGTTCTTACACACGAACGAACGGCACGATGTCATCGGGAGCAGTTGACACAGGTCGGCGGCAGTCGGCAGCAGCCGTTAACCCGTCGACATTCCACAGCGCAGTGGCACACAGACAAAATAAGCCAAGTTCGTAGCCAAAAAAAACAAAAGAGACTGCTTTAAATATTTAATTAATTTAATATCAACGTATTGAAAAAGAAAATGATTGTAGAGAGGTTGCGGGTTCGATTCCCGCTTAGTGCAAATATTGTGTACATGAAGATGGTTATTTGCATTGGACTGGGTGTTTCTATGTATAATATGCTTCTTGTGGTAAAGGAAAACATTTGTTATTCGTAGTAGTTATCTTGTTACTTTAGAAAAGGGTGAAAAATTACATATGGAAGACATCTGGTAATCTCAAAACACTTGAAATTTTTTATGAATGATTCTAACAAACTTTTCTTGGTCAAAATATGTAGCTTCGCCATTTTACGTAATATTGTTTTGGTGGAATTTCATAAGTTGTTTTAGACTATATTTTTTTAGTTTGTTTTTTTGGCCAAGAATAGTGACTTTTTCGCCTGCTGTGCGTCGTCAGTTCTCCAGTCCTCGTCAATGACTGTTGCCGACGCATCGACGGCTGCTGTCGACACGGGTTGACGGGTTGGTAACGTGCCGTTTTTATGTAACCTTCTTTTTGTTTATACCATTAATCATAGAGGGCAAGTCACTGACCTGTTATATACAAGTACAATAGAGGTCAGTGAGGCAAGTACATTAACATGGATACGTAGACAGATAAACAATTAGACATCACATGGATACAATAAACTGTCAACTGAAATCATCTCAAAATTTATAGAAAATCCGTCTTTATAAAAATATCTGCATCATCGCGTTAAAAACTTAGTATCATTTGAATTTACCTCGTAAATTACCGTGTAAATGTCTGTCGTATTTTTACAACATAATTAATGAAATTTAAATGTAACAAATCATCGGTACCTGACGATGCTTTTATTCAAACCCTGGCTAGCAAAATGTGTAAAAGGTATCGCCACACCCATTACATTGTTCGAAGTATTTATACTATATTGTTCCTGTATTTTATATAACATTTTCTACAGTCTTTGATTAATGTCTGGTCATAGTATTAAACAAACTTGTAAAGTTTTTTTTGGCCAGGGTGATAACTTAATTTTTATTCTTGCTCTAAGAAGAAACTGAGGCAAAGTATCTAATAATTGTTTATTTAACTTTCTAAACTCATAGTTGCATATTGTAATATCGTAGTTAAGTAATTTCATAAGTGAGTTCAGTTTTTTTATTTATTTTCCGTTGGTCATATCATAAACCAGCAGTTGCTAAATTTTACTCTCCATAACACTTGCGTTTGAAACATAGGTTTGCAAGCCATTGACGTATCATGTTTACCCATTATTGATGACTATAATCACGTTCTAATGGATACTTATATGTTTTCACGATAAGATTAATTTTTGAATTCTCGGCTTTTCTTTACTATTAATATGCATACATAAATCTGCCGGCAGAAATGTTAAATTATAGTAAACAATCAGAGCAGAGAAATAAAAAAATTGCGACTTTGATTATAATTCCCTTTAGAATCGTGTGCTTAGCGGCTTTAAGAGTTTTAGGTGCTGTTCTTATTTTGAATGTTTGTTCGCAGCGGATAACTTCGACAATGTATTATCAAAAGTTGAGAACGCATTGGTTGTGTTTTATGCCCCGTGGTGCGGACATTGTAAACGGATAAAACCCGAGTTCGAGAAGGCTGCTACCAAAATAAAAGAGGAAAAGGTACCATTTTACTAAAGCTACTCGCCTTTGTGTTAATAATGTAAGAATTTTCAACAATGTAGGGCTATACTTGCGACATGGTGCTTGTTTGTCACTATCACGGCAGTTTTTGAAACTGTTGTTAAATATAAAATGGTTTTGCTGTTGCAGTAAATAAACTAAACTATATTTGCCTATTGTATATTACATTCTATTGCAGATAAACGGTATATTGGCTGCTGTCGATGCTACTAAACACCCAGACTTGGCATCGCGTTTTGGAGTAAAAGGGTATCCAACATTGAAATATTTCAGCAAGGGCGAATATAAGTTCGACGCCGGACATGCTAGGCAGGAGGAGCAAATTATCAGTTTCATTAAGGTGAGCAATACAATTATTAAATTTAGCACTTGATTTAGTACTCTGCCTAAATCCCTTTGCACGACTTATGTCTAAAAAGAAAAACGTCCATCACTGAAAAATAGTCCAAACTGTAATTTGACCAGCTATAAAAATGTCCAACTAGAGAAACAACCGACCACTTATATGACCAGCTATAATAACGTCCAGCCATAAAAATGTCTAACTAAAGGTATACACGACTAGATAAATGAACAACTATAATAACGACCAGTCATAAAAATGTCAAACTGGAGATATAACCAATCAGTTACATGACCAGCTATAATAATGTCCAGGGATAAAAAAGTCCAATTGTATTCGTACTACTGTATAGAATCAAATATATTTTGGTTATATATTAACCCTGACTTGCAGTTTTTTCAGTTTAGTTATCTAATTCTCTTGACCGTTTCTCAAAGCTCAAAGACATTTCAGATGGTTTGGACCGGGTTAAGTATAATATTAGTTTAGTTATTCTTTAATTTACGACGGCAATTATTTTGCCGTCGTAAATTTTTATTATGAACTAGGTTTCTGCGGCGCAGTTTCACCCGCGTCTTTGCTTACTGTTCTGCTTCCGTCGCTAGTAGTGGTGTTACATAGCCTTTAACCTTCCTCGAGAACTGGGCTATCATATGCCAAAAGATTGATACAAATCCGACTGATAGTTCCAGAGATTAGCGCGTTCACACAAACAAATAAACTCTTTCCCGTTATTTATTGGTATAGATTTACAATAAAAGTCATGGACGTAGTGAAATTTTTTGGATTCCGTATTTTTGGCCATATTTATTATCTTTTTAGTTAAGACAAGTTTATCCTTGGACTTTTGTGTAAATGGTCAATTTTATCATTTTGACATGTGTACATTAGTCTTTTTGGACAATTTTATCATTAGCTATATTTATCATTCGATATTTCTAGGGTTGGACAATATTATTTTACCTACTGGTAATTTTTGAATTTGGTCAATTTTATTACAGGATATTTTTATAGTTGGACCTTAATTAATTCTGGTAATTTTTATATTTGGACAATAATATCATTGGACATTTTAATGGTTGAATATTTTTATCACTTGGACATGCCTTTGGACAAACGTATTTTTGGACGTTACTCTTTTTGGGCACAAGTTGCGCAAAGGCCTAAATCATCTGTTAGCTTAATGGAAGACGGAATAGAAGACATTGTGCACATCGAACATCGTAACTGTTATGAGACTAGTTTGAGAAATATAATACATGTCAACAACATTCAGTAAATTAAATCATGTTCTCAGATTTAATTACTGGAAGAACACCCTACATTCATTTATCTTAAAATTCTTCTTCTTCTTCTTGATTTAAAAGCTCTGCTCTAGTCTGTGAAGGATCCGCATTGTTTTCTGCCTTGTGCCTTTATTTTAACTTCTTGATACGACTCGACTTCAATGCTTTCTTTAATTATAGACAAAGGAAATAGAGGCAGACCAAGACATTTTTCGGATTTTTATTTGAATGATATTTTGTTCGAACTTATTATGAAAACTATGAATTACATGTTCAATTGTTATGATCAATGGTTAGTAGGCACCGTAAAAGTATCTAAAATATTCTGAAGTGATCGCTTTTAGCGATAAGACTGATTGTCACTATCTAATGTTCTATTGTTCTATTATTTGTTTTGTGCAATAAAGAATATTTTTATTCTATGCTATGTTGTATTGTATAGGATCCAAAAGAGCCACCACCACCGCCGCCGGCCGAGAAGCCCTGGACCGAACAAGAGACAGCCGTGCGCCACCTCGACACCTCGACCTTCAGAAACACGTTGCGAAAGATCAAACACGCACTCGTCATGTTCTACGCACCCTGTGAGTTCACTATGTCATATGTTGTAGTTTAGTTTTTTTGTTAAATAATAATACCACAACTAAACCGCGCTATATATACCAAAGCATAAATATGTTACAGCTTGTGATGTGTGGTCTAGAATGAAGATTACCATACTTAGATACTTCTTTTTTGACAATATTTTCGAATGTGCCACACATCAATAATAAATAGTAATAGTTTTAACTGTGAATTGGATTCGAGTTTAATTCTTTCATATTATTATGCGAGATTTTTAAAGACTGGGTAGCAGCTCTGTATTCTACTTAATTTACCATACTGTGAGATTTCTTTGTAAATGAAAAAGAACTTATTATGCAGTGTTAGGTAAGTGGATTATTATTAAACCTTTAATGTAACTTGCGCGCGTAAGAATCCGTATTTATCTATACATATAATAAAAATGTAATCGATCGCTGTCTGTACATGGAAGATATATGAGAAAAAATACTATTAGGACCTATATCAACGCAAATAGAACCCAAAACAATGATTGTTACAATTCTTGTCTGTTTGTCTGTTTGTCTGTTTGTCTGTTTGTCTGTTTGTCTGTTAGTCTGTTTGTCTGTGCGTTTGTTCACGCTAATCTCAGAAACGGTTTATCCGATTTAAATATGGTTTTCACTAATATATTGTGGTAAGCTTCACTTAACATTTAGTGTTTGTTTCATGTCAATCGGTTTATAAAAAAGTTATGCCAATTTAAAGAATCACATCGAACATTCGTTAATTTACTACGAAATCATAGAAGCAGAGATTTTAACAGGTTGCGGAATAGCTGATAGTGTTTTTATTCCTCGGATTCCTGTCATTCTAAACAATCTTTCGTTTAGTTTTAAACGAGTCCAGTTTGCAGTGAGCCTATGTTTTGAGATGACTAATTAATAAAGCCCAAGGTAAGACACTAAAAGTTGTGGGTGTGGATCTAAGTATTAGCTGTTTTTCGCACGGTCAGCTTTATGTGGCTCTATCACGTGTTAGCATTCCTAGCAGCCTGTATGCTTTGATCCCTGATGGCTATACGTCTAACCCATACATCCATACATATTATAAAAGGCTTTGTCCTGACTGACTGACTGACTGACAGACAACGTACAGCCTAAACCGCTGGTCGTAGCGACTTGAAATTTAGAGGGTGTGTTTGTCTTAATGTCTAGAAGTATACTAAGAAAGGGTTTTTAAAAATTCAACCCTTAAGTGTATAAAAAGGGATGAAAACGATTGTATGAAACGTCTTCATTTTTTAACTTACAGCTTTGAAATTTTGTTTTGGAATACTTTTATTTAAATAAAAAATACCCTCATATTTTTTTTTAACTGGGGTGGATCTATAGGTGTGAAATAAAGGATGAAATATTGTATGGAAATCTTTGCTTTTGAAGTTGGCGACTTGAAATTTGGAGGGAGGGGGAAGGGAGGGGGAGGAAGAGGAAAGGAAGGGAGAAGTATCGGGCAAGTGCGGGGGTAAGTCAGGGAAATCGACTGCCTCTGTATTTCGGTGGAACTGTGTATGGACTGCCACGCAGAGGTCGCGGGTTCCATTCCCGCTCAGTGCAAATATTTGTAGAATGAACATGTCTATTTGCATTGGTCTGGGTGTTTCTATGTATAATATTATGTATATTGTATTTACAAAAATAAAAGTATTTAAGTATGTTTATCCGTATTCGAACCCATAATACAAGCATATAATATGCTTACTTTGGGTCTAAATGGCGTTGTGTAAAAAAAAGTAAAAGGGAACTCAGGGGGATGTGAGGAGGCAGTGAAGGGCAAGTGAGAGGTAAATGAGGGGAAAGTGAGGGGGACGTAAGGGAAAGTGAGGGAAGTGAGGAGTCAGTGAGTGGTAAGTGAGGAAAAGTGAGGGGAAGTGTGGGGAAAGTGAGGGAGGTGGGAGGGAGACAGGAGGGGAAGGGGAAAAAGAGGGAGAGGAAATGAGGGAAAGGGGAAAGTTATTGTAGTGAAAATTTGCCTTTGTGTATTGTATATTGTTTTACGGGGGATATCTTTAGGTAGGTGAAAGAGGGTTTGTACGAATGGTGATGATGATGAGATTAGAAATAGTATGCAAAACAGTATTTAAACAAAATAAAAATGTCTATTGGAAAAACGATATTCATGCGAGCGAAGTCGCGGGCAGAAGCTATACATATATAAAAACGAAAGGTCACTCACTCACTCACTCATCACGAAATCTCAGAAACTACAAGTGCTAGGAGTTTCAAATTTTGGAAATAGGTGCTCTCTAAGACGAGATTTTGCGAAATTCATTTCCCTGGAGTATAAAGGGGAACAAAATTTGTATGAAGCGTCTATAGTTTTTAAACGGGAGTTTTGATAATACGATTTCCAAACTAGGAACTATTCTTATTAAGTGGGAAAATAGGAATGGCAAGTTTCGTTAAATATCACAAAATTTCGTCTGTTTTAGGGGGTAGCGGGTGAATAGATTTAAATCGGATTCGCCTTAGAGACGGATTATACTGATATTTATTACTAATACAATGAACGATTGCCGTAAGATTAGGTAAGAAATATTCTCATACAGGCACACATCTGAATTTTCACGCGAACGAAGTCGCGGGCAACAGCTAGTATTTAATAAATATTTATATTGTAATGTTGCTGTTGCATTTCGTCATCCCGGCGCACGTCCACTGCTTAATTAACGTACGGCGTTATCAATTTATTTGCTCAAAAGTTATACTGGCGGCGTGGAATATTAATCACTCACATTAACATAAACTTAACGAGTATTTCTTACACATAAGCAAAATTTCAAATATACTCGTAACCTAGTAAATAATTGTCTACTCGTTTATTCATAAGCATATTGAGTAGGATAAGTGCCTTGTTGTGTTAAAAGCAGATAGCATTATCAGCGCTTGCTCATAACCACTAAAAAAACATTTCTCCGAGTTATCTATGTTGTTGTTGTTATACAGGCTTTCTATATACATAATTTTAATTCAAATTTCTTGAAAATCTCGATTTTTCCATAGTCACCTATAGGACGCTATTTAGAGTCCAGGGTCCCTACCACAGCTGCTTAGAGCAATCTTATTATAACCTTACTTCTCCTTGTTTTTAATGGTACAAGAAAATAAGATAAAACACAAAGTAATGTTAAAATAATACTGCCATAAGAGGTGGTGGTAGGTCCCCTGATATAGTTATCATTTTTTTACAGAAAGTACACAACAGAACAGAACTTCACGCCTGTCTCTCATTAACGAAGTAAACAGTGATACCTCGTAATGAAGGACAGGCGTGAAGATGTGTGCATACTATGAGACACAGCCAAAAATACACAAATTGTGTATTTATGGACCTTAGGTGCATCTGTGTTGCATTCATAACACGAAATTCTTCGATCTACACCCATGAAGACCATCTTCAATGATCTATTAAGTATAACACTACATGTACAGTACAGATATGAACAAGCAATATGTTTTTAGGGTGTGGACACTGCAAAAGCACAAAACCAGAGTTTGTAAAAGCTGCGGAAACATTCGCTGACGAATTGATGGTAGCCTTTGGAGCGGTAGACTGTACCAACGATCAGGAATTATGTGCCAATTATGATGTTAGAGGCTATCCCACTATCAAATACTTTAGCTATTTCGATAAGTCTGTAAAGGATTATGCAGGAGGACGAAAGGTATTGTTTTTTTTATTTTTATTGATGAAGTATTGTGTGTGGAATATACTAATTAGTTGCTTAAAGTCAATTAGCGTCGCGAAATAAGGAGTTAAATTTGCCAGGACTTATATCCTCAAAGACTTAATAATGCAGATTGATACATAATATGAAGACAATGGTTATGTTACATTTTATTTTGGCTTGCTTCACTATTATCGTCGCTGCTCGACTCTTAAAGATAATAGTAGTAGGTTAATTTATTATTTACGAAAACCTTCTTCGGAAAATGCTCTATATAACAGTAAAACTAAATCTAAAACTATTAAGCGGTTCTTGAGGCTAGCGATTTTAATTACACGGACGCTTTCCGTTGACTCTCTTTTATACTATGTATTGATAATAATATAAGTCATTGCGTTTCACAGGAAGGAGACTTTGTAACATTTATACACAGTCATATAAACTTAGCTACGGTCGCCAAGTCACCATCACCGGCCGACGTTGGCTTTGGCACGAATGTTCTAATGTCCACTGATGCGGATTTCCAAACTATCATAGCTTCACCCACTCCTACGTTCGTCATGTTCTATGCGTCATGTGAGTATTAGTGACTATAATTATTACTAATTATGTTATATGTTTGTTAATTCGGAGCACGGATATAATTGTTGGTTATAAATATTTATAAGTGATAGTTTCGTTACAGAGACGCGCAGCTTACCTACCTATCTATTTCATTTAGTAGTAGTAACAGCTAAACTTGTGAAATGTGTTTTTATATGGGTTTTTATACCAAAATAATGCCACTATGCCTGATTGTAAGCAGTCAGTCGAATCCAACAATAGAGAGCATTATCCCAATGGTGGCATATAGCTATGTTTACGGACACTTAGATCGTGTTCTTCTATTTAGTTATTATCACATCAATTGTTAGCACGATATTGTTAACTATAATCAATATTTTAATATAAATAGTTTTTATACAAATAAAGTGGCAAACAAACATACAGCCTGCTTGAGTATTTACTGTAGCCTATGGAAGCATGCAAGAGCAGAAGTAACACCAAAAATTCATTTAAAAATTGCGCCAGTTGCTACTCCTCATTGTATTTGGCAGGCCCCTATTTTTTAGTGTGGTAAAATACTAAACAAAAAGATTACTATTTATATCGCGCATGACTTGCAAAACACCTCTTTTACTATAGGAATGTAGCCTCGTGTAATAAGAAATCGCATTAAACAATTGCATAATTCAAATAAAACGATAAAAAGCGTTTATGTAACAAACTTTTTATAGTGCACCTTGACCGTGGTGCCTCTTTAAAGTAAACAGTTTTGATATAAAAAGTGCTTGTATATATTATCACTTTCAAATTAATATTAGTGCTTCGTAAATCTTATTTATTTGTTCGTAATTAACAAGAATATGATAACAATTTCAACACCGCTAGAAGTGCCGTCACAATCATTGTACTACATACTGAGTGAAAGTGAAATGCGAAACAAAACAAAACTGCTCATAATATTAGTCATTGCTAATTCAAAGCTATAAAAACACAATAAAGATGTAGCTGTTTATAATTTATTCTTATCCGCATCTTTCGTGCACGTGTATTAAGTAATATTTTAAGCATAATTGTTAAACAATACTAATAAAAATAATTACGTTAGCTGTGCGTTTGCAACACGCAGTATTGAGTCATTTTAATTTATGTTGTCGTTTGTGTTTAATTTCTAGTGGTGATTGATTCATTTATTAATTGGTGTGACAGATATTTTTGAGTTAGGCCTGCATGCAACTAGATAGTTTACGTTATTTCTAAATATTAGGGTATGCAGTGGATGTGCTGTGGATGATGGCTATATAGTATATATACATTTGTGATCCAGGGCTATTGCAGCAATTGTAATTGTCATGCAAATTTGCATTATAAAATTATTCGATCTGTCCATACCAACAAGTATAATGCATTAATCCAAAAACTCATTAGGTGCAATTAAAGTTTATAAAAACCTAATTTCTCTGCATAATAATATGTTGTGTTCTTAGTTTTGTAGTGCAACTAAGAAACTAAGAACATGCCTAGCGTAAAAATTGGTTTACCCCAAAACCGATTTTTGTCGGACGATGGCGGACAAAACTATACCCGAACGAGTAACTCGGACGTGTATGTGCTTACACTGCAACAATGTTGTGCCGACATTGGACTGGGCTTTGTCGGTTTTCTGTAGTTGACTGGGTTCAGTATTGCATAACAGAGTGAAAACCAAACAAGTTCGGACTCGTCGGTTGATCGGCCGTCATCGGACGATGATGGTCGTGTATGTGTACGCGCTCTCAAAGAGTATAAGTGTTTGATTCAATCATCCGAGTTCGGCTGTCGTCGCTCGAGCAGACTTCGGCCGATGACGGATTAGGTGGAAACGAAACGTTATTTGTGATTACAGGGTGCGGGCACTGCGTGACAACGAAACCGGCTTTTAGTAAACTAGCTACTACTTTGAAGGAATCCAATGCAGTGGTAGCTGTAGCAATAGACGCAGCAGAGAACCCTAAAGTAGCTGATTTCGCCCAAATAGAAACACTGCCTACATTCAAAATGTACGCCTCGGGACAATTCATAGCCGCTTATGACGGCGATCGGTCGTACGACGGTTTATTGAAGTTCTGCCAATCGCATATTAAGGTGAAGGATGAATTGTGATCCTAGCATATTATCTATTTTTATATAGTATTAATACGCCATATCACAGCAGTTCCATATCGTTTTTACGTATTTATTCTGCATTTATTGTATCTTGTTCGTAAATTTTTCTATATAGTATTACGATGTCATCCATAGTTATATTTTACATTTACTTTACCCATATTTAATGTTTCAGACTAGAAGTAATGATCGTAAAACGTATAACATAGGTAATTTCGCAACAATAAGACTTTAATAATATTGACAATACAGTAAATATATTTTATTATACATACATACATACATGCTTCGATGGTATCATAGATTATTTAGGGCAGTTTCAAGTTCAAGCTTGTTCAATAAGAATCGATAAAACTATCTTAGCAAGAATAGCGCTAGATGATTAATGATGTGGCATTCCATTTATATCTTTCATAAATAAATTGTATACCAATTTGGCATAGTGTAAAGTGCATTTTCACGCAAGTTTTAACGGTTTATAGTGAAAAGTTCATTGCAGTGAAAATAAAGGTCTAAAATTGGCTTCAATACAAATGCATAATTATACATAAATGACGTCATAATTGGTTTAAGAGTGAATCGTGAGTTTTGAAATAAATACAATCAATCAACTCGTGCTGTACTTACTCCTAGAAATATATTCATAGAAGACTAAGAAGTACTAACGTATATTATTGAATTTAATATTTTATAGTATTTTTGAATACATTCGTTCCTCTAATCACCAACATCCAATCTAAATATGCACTCTACAAGCACTTTGGTCATGTCTATAAAAGTCTACAATAAACTTCCAGAAGAAATAAAAAAATAAGAAAAGTATTACACTTTTATTAAAAAACTAAAGCTCTTTCTGTTTCAAAAAAGTTATTATACTATAAAAGAATACTTGTATGAAAAATAATAATTTATTTCAAGGCTAACAACTTACATGTGTAAGTTACATAATTTAATTTTGAATACCTTTAACATTATTTGAACATATTTGACTTTTAATATATTTTCCATAAAACTTGACATTCTAAAATATTAATTAAATACAGTAAATGTGACAATCTATTAATATTATTTGTCTAAAACTTGACATTATACATTTCTAATGAAGTACCTACTAATTTAACAAACATTTCTCTAAAACCTGACATTTTAAATTACATTCTTTATCTTAACATCTTTATAATTAAAAAATAGTAACTTATTAAATTACAATTATTTAAAAATTTTTGACTACAAAATCTTTTAAATCAAAAAGCAATAATATTGTGCATGTAAAGTCCGTTACTGTCTAATAAGCCATCTTCCTCTCTCCTACTATACCGACTATGCTGTGCCCGACAGGCTCCATGATTGTTACATAATTAGGATTTATTTACCATCTGTTAATACACTGTGGAAGCAATAAACGATTGAGTATTGAGTATTGAGTAATCAGTCATTATCTCCTTTGTATTTAGGTGACTTTTTAGTCAACATTTAAAAAGTAAGTATGAAATTTACGAAAAGTACGAAATGATAATACGAATATAGTTATTATATGAAGTAATTCGTACATTATAAGTTTATCTTTAACATTACGAATTTGAGAAAGAAAACGTGAAGAAAACTGGACTCTCACAAAAGCAGAAAAATCCTAACTATTTCAAACATCTTCAATTAGCTATACACATTGCTGGTACCTATAATATCCGGCGTTATGTAATATGCAGAGGCAGATTGTAAACGGGTACATTCATACAATTTGCCTGTGACATATAAGTTTATGAAATTAATTTCGTGCATAATTGTACCAAGAATACGTAAAAGTAAATGACAATGATAATCTTTTAGAAACGTGCGCTGCAGCACATCTTCTACATTACTTAATAAACTAAAATCGTGTCTATAGCTAATAATACAACATTCGCTTACTTTTATTTACACGATGAAAACTTGATAAGACCAAGTCTCACGCCAGTTTGTAAAAAGTAATGTTAAACTTAAATCTTGTAAAATAGTCTTAAGCGCCACTGCCTTGTTGTAGTCTCTCTCATAAAAATAATACGCAACTTTACAAATTTAGCTAGTAATTGAGCTATGGCTAACATTCCTTGTACTTACATACGTATATATTGTGTTTAATTTTACAGAAATAAATAACAAGGTACTAAGAAGATGAAATTGTAATATTGGTGAGCTGTATACTTATAATACATTAGTTAGTCATTTGATAGGGGGCTATACATTTCATTGTATGCGACAATTTGTTTGTCTGTTACCTATACTGAATCGAAAGGAAACAAAATGGTGATTTATATATTAATGCAGTGGGTGCCTGTAGATACTTATTTTACAGATGACGAACGGCCATTGATCGTTGATTGTATGAACTATTTTATATATTATATTTTGTTAATATAAAATCCTAAATAAGTATCTACATTTCAATGTCTATCAGAAACTACTAGCAATATCACTACCATTTTGTTGAGTGTTTCCTTTTCTCTTAGTATGGGTAAATGATTTTATATTAATTTAGGCATCTATGCCCAATATGTAGTTTTTACTTATTTATATAATTATAGATGGGCTTCCAGAAATTTCATATAGTCAATATTTATACAGTAAAGTAGTTATGATTTGTTATTGTATCCTTTATATATATTTATTTTAACTGTATTGATACTTGTGTCGAGGAGACACTTGCGTTTTTTATAATTCATATATTTTTAAGAGTTTTTTAATAGTGTTGTCGTGAAATCAATGTTTTAGAAGTGTGTAAGCCTGAATATAGTTTTCTGGCAAATTTACGAAATATTTAAACTGCATTCAATAAATATACTTTATTAACTCGTAACTAATGTAATACGTGAGTTTAACGCTAATGGTTGTTACGTTACATACATGCGCAATAAAAAAATATTTTACTAGCTCGTTTGATTATTATTACTTAGTTAATACTAATGTCTTCGCCTCACTAATTACTATTGACAGCTTAAAATAACATAAATTATATTATTTGTATTCAATCAGGCAATCTATAATATTATAACGGGTGGCGCAAAAGTAAAGACCCTATTTGGTTCAGCTATAACATTTTTTCTAAATTAGAAAACTAGATTTAGATTTTTTTAAATGTATATTTGTGCCATTAAATTTCGTACCATTAGGATTTAAAGATGATGTCTTTTAAATGGTGACCTCCAGAGTTGATACACATTTGAGCCCTATTTATGAGATT
This sequence comes from Parascotia fuliginaria, assembly GCA_963082885.1. NCBI lineage: Eukaryota > Metazoa > Arthropoda > Insecta > Lepidoptera > Erebidae > Parascotia > Parascotia fuliginaria. The sequence goes on from OY720170.1 coordinate 10,611,265, forward strand.
TTCCTTCAAAATTGGTTATGAGTGACGAAGCGCATTTCCATCTCTCAGGGCATGTCAATAAGCAGAATACTCGGTTCTGGGGCACTGATAATCCGCGCATTATTCAAGAAACACCTCTACACCCACTAAAAGTTACTGTATGGTGTGGCATCTGTGTTGACAGAGTGATCGGACCCTATTTTTTCGAAGACGCTGGAGGCAATGCGATTACTGTCACTGGAGAACGCTACAGAACCATGTTACGTGAGTTTTTGATACCCAGTTTGGACGAATTGGGGCTGGAGCACATCTGGTTTCAACAAGACGGCGCTACGGCACACACAGCGCGCGACACTATGGACTTAGTGAGGGACGCTTTTCCAGGCCGAGTTATCTCTCGTTTTGGCGATTTGCCTTGGCCTGCAAGATCACCCGATCTGACCAGTCCAGACTTCTTTCTTTGGGGTTTTTTGAAATCTCGGGTGTATGTGAACAAGCCACAGACTCTCGCAGCTCTAAAAGAAAACATTCGTCAAGAAATAACGAACATATCGCAGGAAGTGTTACGGCAAGTTATGCAAAATGTCATAAATAGGGCTCAAATGTGTATCAACTCTGGAGGTCACCATTTAAAAGACATCATCTTTAAATCCTAATGGTACAAAATTTAATGGCACAAATATACATTTAAAAAAATCTAAATCTAGTTTTCTAATTTAGAAAAAATGTTATAGCTGAACCAAATAGGGTCTTTACTTTTGCGCCACCCAGTATGTATAAAGGGGCAGAGTATGTTTGTTTGTTTGAACGCGCTAATCTCAGGAACTACCTATTTCTCAGTAACTATTTGAATAATTCTTTTTGCGTTTGATAGCCCAGTTCTCGAGGAAGGTTATAGGCTATGTTACATCATGTTACTGGCAACGGGCGAAGTAGCAGAGCAGTAAGCAAAGACGCGGGTGAAATCGCGCCGCGAAAAGTTAGTAGGTAGTTAATAAAAAGGTAAACAAACTTCTTTTGCCAAAATTAACGAGCAATCACTCACTAAATTATATTTAATGGTATAAATAACACATTCACAAGTGAGGAAATTCGAAAAAGAATTAAATTGGCTGATATATTGCTCGCTGAGTTGCTTTACTGAAATGGCAACATAGGACTCAGAACTGTTTCCCGTGAGGCAAAATTTTGGAGTGGCGACCAAGATCTGACTGACGCAAAGTAGGCAGACCAACGACCTGTTGAATGTGGTGAGTGACCTATAGGCACGGACTTAGGAACGGTCAAAATGAGGATAGTTAACAGAGGTCGATGTCCAGTGGATGTTCGGGTATGATGGTGAAGATGAGTCAATTGTAAATTTTTGATACTGAATATGCTGTTAGTTTCATTTTATTCTACTTATTTGCCCTCGCCTTTTCTCGTAATGCGTGGCCGGCTTTCCTAATCTTTTGACGCCATTTACTTCGCAGGTAAGCATCGTGCTTAGTTAGACCAAGCTTTTGCATGTCCTTCCGGACATTTGTCATCTAGGTGGTTTGTGGTTTACCTTTTCTTGCTTTATAGCTATGGAAAGGCACTTTTGAATTTCACGATATGGTCTTCGCGTCTGCGCATAACATGTCCATACCACCTTAGCCTGGACTCTCTAATCTATACTATTATATAAAGCGAATGAGTTTGTTTGTTTGTTTGTTTGAACGCGGTAATCTCTGAAATTAACAGTCGGATTTGAAATTCTTTTTGCGTATAACAGCCCATTTCTCGATGAAGGGTATAGGCTATGTAACATCACGCTACTGGTGACGGGAGCAGAGAAGTAAGCAAAGACGCGGGTGAAACCGCGCCGCGAAAGCTCGTATTATATAGGCGTCACTTTGAAACGCTTCCTTACGTCATAGTTCCAACTTGAATTCATTATTACATACATGTATAATCTAATAGTGTTACGGTCTACAATATCCAACCTAACTAATATCCGAGAAAGAAGTAGGTATCTACCACAGCATTTATGGCCGTTTCACACTGAAACGGCAACGGTGCGGCGCGGCTAGCACATACAGTGCAAATTTTTTTTTTACCTTATCTATATGATTAAAATAATAGTATCGCTTGTAACTAAAGCTCAAAATGATCGAGCGGTCACCCAACACCCTCAGGAGCAGTTTACCAGATTCTCAATTCACCAGATATGCAGCTCACCAGATTAGCAAATATCCAGAAGTATAATCAAAAACAAATTTATTTTAAATAGAACCTATATTATTAAAAATATTAATTAAAAAAAAAGAATCTCCATTAAAATTATGAGTATAAAATTTCACAAATGAACATCGCGATACAATGGAGTATCGCTTTCGGTAATATTTTGATACGGGATGTTGAACTCTAAATTTCCTGATTTTCCAACAACAATTGTTGAAAAAAAACCGGGTATCAGTATAATTTAGATGATACGAAAAACACGTTATTAGTAATTTATCCAAAAAAGACAAAAAATTAGATTTTACGACTGTCTTTTGTTTTACTGATACTGTTTTTTCTTAACTGCAGTAGGTATTACTTACCTATTTGTTAATTTATTCTATTACTTAAATATATTTTTTTTATGTTTACTAGATTTTCCATCGACAGTAGGTACCTACTAAGTAACAGAACAGGTAACAGGTAATAGTTGAGACTCAAGGTACAAGTTCGGTGTAAAGCATAGTCTCTCTCTTCTCGTTTGCCTTTGTTACCACAATTGCACTATTGCTTGAGCCACAAAACAAAATTTGTAATACTTAATCATTTCCTAAGTGTATGTTTTGTAAGTTGTCCTATTAATAAATAAATAAATAAATAAATTGGCTAACGAATTGGTGGTTGCAGTAGGTAAGATGATTTTCAGTAGGTAGATCTAGATAATAATAATCTGGTATTCCCTTAATCGCCTCTTAGAAACACTCACGGGAACAGATGGCAGGAGAAGACATCACACGTTAATTTAAGTAGGTAGGTAGGTATTTTGTTAGGTAAATCGCCATAGCTTAGGTACGTCAACTATTTGTAGATACATATCTATACGATGTCTTCCACATGTCTTCATTTTGACTCGATAATTTTCAAACTTTCTTCATACCGCATTTAGGAACACATTAATTGTCTTCAGTAGACTATTTAAAGTTATCCAACCAAGGTAAAACATTTACAAAATTTAAATTGTAATATTGAAACGCTATTAAAATATTTATAAAATTCATAATCACAAAAGTAAGTATATTTTACAAAGCGTTCAGTAATTTTTCACATACAGACGTTAGAGTACCTATCTATACATATAATAAAAATGTAACCGATCGCTGTCTGTACATGGAAGATACATGAGAAAAAAAATTATTGGGGCCTTTATCAACGCAAATAGAACCCAAAACAATGATTGTTACAATTTTTGTCTGTTTGTCTGTTTGTCTGTTTGTCTGTTTGTCTGTTTGTCTGTTTGTCTGTGCGTTTGTTCACGCTAATCTCAGAAACGGCTTATCCGATTTAGATATGGTTTTCACTAATACATTATGGTAAGCTTCACTTAACATTTAGTGTTTGTTTCATGTCAATCGGTTCATAAATAAAAAAGTTATGCCAATTTAAAGAATCACGTCGAACATTTGTTAATTTACTACGAAATCTGATAGAAACAGAGACTTTAACAGGTTACGGAATAGCTGATAGAGTTTTTATTTTTCGGATTCCGCTCATTCTAAACAATCTTCCGTTTAGTTTTAAATGAGTCCAGTTTCCAGTGAGCCTATGTTTCGCGATGACAATTAATAAAGCCCAAAGTCAGACACAACTAAAAGTTGTGGGCGTGGATCTAAGTATTAGCTGTTTTTCGCACGGTCAGCTTTATGTGGCTCACGTGTTAGCATTCCTAGCAGCCTGTATGCTTTGATCCCCGATGGCTATACGTCTAATCCATACATCCATACACCCATACATATTATATAAGGCTTTATCCTGACTGACTGACTGACTAACAGACAACGCACAGCCTAAACTGCTGGTCGTAGCGACTTGAAATTTGGAGGGTGTGTTTGTCTAAATGTCTAGAGGTTGTACTCAAAAAGGGTTTTTAAAATTTAATTCCTAAGTGTGTGAAAAGGGATGTAATCGATTATATGAATCTTCTTCATTTTTTAACTTACAGTTTTGAAATTTTATTTTGGAATACTTCTATTTAAATAAAAAATATCCTTATAATTTTATTTTAACAGGGGTGGATTTAGAGGGGTGAAATTAGGGATGAAATATTCTATACAAAGATCTTTAGCTTCTGAAGCTAGCGACTCGAAATTTACAGGGAGGGGGAGGGAGGAAAAGGAGGAACTAAGGATAAGGAGGAAGGGAGGGGAAAGTGAGAGGGAAGTGATGGGGAAGTGAGAGGAAAGTGATGGGGAAGTGAGGGGGAAGTTAAGAGGAAGTGTGGGGGAAATGCGGGAGAAGTGAAGGGAAAGTCAGGGAGAAGTCAGAGGGAAGTAAAGGGAAAGCCAGGGAGAAGTGAGGGAGAAGTGAGGGGAAAGTGAGGGGGAAGTGATGGGGAAGTGAGAGGGAGTGAGGGGGAGATAAAAAATAGTATGAAAAACAGTATTTAAACGATATAAAAATGTCTATTGGAAAAAACGACATTCACGCGAGCGAAGCCCAAAAGGTCACTCACTCACTTATCACGAAATCTCAGAAACAACAAGTGCTAGGAATCTCAAACTTTCCATTGTCATTCCTATTAGAATATAGGTGCTCACGGAATTTTGCGAAATCCATCCCCTAAGGGGGTATAAAGGGGTGGCAAAGTTTGTATGAAACTTCTATAGTTTTTATAGTAGGATTACCAAATTACTAGAAAATACTCTTTTTTTAATATTCAGAAACCACCCTTATTAAATGGGCAAATAAGAGTCGCAAGTTTGTGTGAAAGTGGTTTGTCAGTTTTAGCGGTAGCGGGTTTAAACTGGATTCGCCATAGAGACGAATACTGATACAATGTAAGATTGCCATAAAATCAGGCACGCAATATTCTCATAGAGGCACCCATCTGAATTTTCACGCGAACGAAGTCGCGGGCAACAGCTAGTCTATAATATTATTCTAAAATATTGTAAATTTGATTAAATTTTCTTACATTCAGTAAAACAAAAAAAAAAAAAATTGCGTCACATTTGCCGCCTCTTAAAATGTGCGGCTATGGGCACCAGCCTACTTAGCCAGCTGGTAAATCCGCCACTGCTTCATACCTAACCAAAATCACTGGAATCCTAATAAACAAAAAGTGAAACTGGTATGTCCAGTTAAGTTGTAAAAGACTTCCTGATGTCGATCACTTAGTGCGTGCTACTTTGGGTCCAGACAAGGCGTGACGCCATCGCGCCGTCTGGAAAATACCCGTAGAAATAATCCGGTCATCGTCCTACCACTACGAATTCTGTATTCACTAATGCGAGTGTCCAAGCCGCCATCGTCCACTTGAATGGTATGTATTCACACCAAATACAGTAGGTACTTTACTCTTCATTTTTTTTCCCCTTTGGGGTAGCAGTAACCCTGTTACACAAACTGGTTCGACTCAATGGGAATTTATTATAAAACAATACCTACTTAAAATCACCTTTTCATGTCAAATAAATAATTAAATGAACACGATCATTTTGTTCCCCACAATTACATTTACAGCCATTTATAGAATAGCCCGTATATGTTAGATTTTGTTGACATCTAAAAAAGCCGATTACGACACTGACTTACAGAAAATCATCGAAATTTGTTGTAGGGTAGCTCCTGAAATCCTAGAAAGCTAAAATTTGGTATACAAAGTAGTATACAGACAACCCTTTTATGTCCTTACTTAGACTTAAATTCATGATTAAGAAACCAAGTTACATCCTGAGAAAGAATGAAAAAGAAGAAAACCGCGCTAAGGACCGCTAATGTGTATATAATCTGTGTTTATTTTATTAAATAAAGAAGCACCCAAATTTAATAGGTAAACTTTGTAATATACCTTATTAATAATATATTCCACGAATCGAACGAAAGCTCCTGAAATCCTAGAAAGCTAAAATTTGGTATACAAAGTAGTATACAGACAACCCTTTTATGTCCTTACTTAGACTTAAATTCATGATTAAGAAACCAAGTTACATCCTGAGAAAGAATGAAAAAGAAGAAAACCGCGCTAAGGACCGCTAATGTGTATATAATCTGTGTTTATTTTATTAAATAAAGAAGCACCCAAATTTAATAGGTAAACTTTGTAATATACCTTATTAATAATATATTCCACGAATCGAACGAAAGCTCCTGAAATCCTAGAAAGCTAAAATTTGGTATACAAAGTAGTATACAGACAACCCTTTTATGTCCTTACTTAGACTTAAATTCATGATTAAGAAACCAAGTTACATCCTGAGAAAGAATGAAAAAGAAGAAAACCGCGCTAAGGACCGCTAATGTGTATATAATCTGTGTTTATTTTATTAAATAAAGAAGCACCCAAATTTAATAGGTAAACTTTGTAATATACCTTATTAATAATATATTCCACGAATCGAACGAAAGCTCCTGAAATCCTAGAAAGCTAAAATTTGGTATACAAAGTAGTATACAGACAACCCTTTTATGTCCTTACTTAGACTTAAATTCATGATTAAGAAACCAAGTTACATCCTGAGAAAGAATGAAAAAGAAGAAAACCGCGCTAAGGACCGCTAATGTGTATATAATCTGTGTTTATTTTATTAAATAAAGAAGCACCCAAATTTAATGGGTAAACTTTGTAATATACCTTATTAATAATATATTCCACTATCCACAAAACGCTATCTTAGGTACACACAAACACATTTAAAATTTTTTACAAATTTAGGCACTTTGCTTTGTAGGCATTTAACTAATTAGGCAATGTGCTTTGTAGACATTGACTTTAAGCAATCTGCTATTAAGTCAATTTCACATTTCAGGTATACTGCTTCATCGGCATCTTTCATTTAGGGCAAACAGTTATTTTAGGCAAATTTCATGTTTAGGTATAACGCCTTCATTGACATCTTGCGTTTAAGGTAACTCGATCAAAAGGGTATTATAACTTATGTTTTACTTCTTATTTCGAGTTGAATGAGTTTTGCTGAAATTTAGTTGATATTAGGTTATGACTGATCATATACTGTTTACGGTTTAAGAATCAATTTATTTCTCAAAGATTACATATAATCACTTACGAGAGCTAACTTAAAACTAAGTACCTAGTTAAACTAATACAATTTGCGTTCAAGTAGGCAAATGACAAATCATAGTAAGGTTTCTACTCGATACAGACACAATAACATAATTACAATATTCAATAAAATTAATGCAAAGTTTAACTTATAAAAATGTTCGACTCACTGCCAGCGCGACATTCTTATGTGGCATTTACACTTGTGTTAAACTATGTGTTTATATTGATTTGATAATGTTGTACAACGCTGCAAGAGGGATGATGAACTTGTGGTCTATGTATTCTGATTTTTAACTTACTTTTCTTGTTCGTAACCAGTTACTAAACAACTCACTCGTTAATTAGTGACCGACAATATGGCTTTAGGTCAAAACGGTCTACGGGTGACCTTCTAGCGTATATCACGCACCAATGGGGTGAAGCTATGGACAGGCATGGCGAGTCCTTGGCCATCGGCCTTGACATAACCAAAGCCTTCGATAGAGTCTGGCACCGTTCGCTTCTGTTCAAGCTTCCAGCATATGGTCTGCCACCCCAGCTGTGCAACTGGATTGCCGCATTCCTGCGTGAGCGCCGCATTAGAGTCCTTTGTGACGGATCGGCCTCCAATTATTTGCAGGTCAACGCTGGGGTGCCTCAGGGGTCCGTCCTGTCGCCCACTCTGTATCTTCTGCATGTCAATGACATGTTGTCCCTTGGCAACATTCATTGCTATGCAGATGATAGTACAGTGCATGGGCGATATCTCGGACATCCTGCGGCTAAACAGACTGACATCGAGGCAAAACGCCTAGAACTTGTCGCTGAGCTCGACCAAGTATTATACCGCATTTCTAAATGGGGTTGTGAGAATTTGGTCGAGTTCAATGCCAAGAAAACACAGGTGTGCGCGTTCTCTGCAAAAAAATCTCCGTTCCTTCCCCTTCCCTCTCTTCAGAACACAGCGTTACCACTACAGGATAGCCTAAGTATACTGGGTATGGACATCAGCCGAGATCTCAACCCCAAGAACTACATCGAGTGCGTCATTAAAACCGCCTCCTGTAAACTCGGTGTCCTGAACAGGGTGAGGCGGTACTTCACGCCCGAGCAGCTCTGTCTTCTTTATAAGACACAGGTTCGTTCCTGCGTGGAGTACTGCTCTCATCTTTGGGATGGCTCCGCACAGTACTTACTGGATGCACTCGATAGGTTGCAGCGGCGAGCAGTCCGTATCATCGGAAGCCCGGAGGCTACTAAGACCCTTGAGCCTTTACAGCTGCGAAGAGATATCGCCTCAATGGCCGTCTTCTATCGCCTTTACCATGGAGAGTGTTCTGAAGAGCTCTTTGAATTAATCCCACCCTCTCCCTTTTTGTCCAGAACAACACATGCGGGACTAAAGTGCCACCCTTTCACAGTGGAATCTAAAGGGTCTCGAACCAAACGGTTCAGCACTTCATACTTTTGTCGCTCAATTAAAGCCTGGAACTCTTTGCCAGCGCATGTGTTCCCATCTAATTTTGATCCTGGGTCTTTTAAGCGGGGCGTGAAAAAGCATCTCACTAAGCCGCCATAGTGGAGGCCACCATACCAGTAGTTTGGCTTTTGGAATGGTGTCCGCCACTTCTGGATTCCACTTACTGCTTACCATCAGGCAGAGTGGAGTCACTTTGGTAGGCTAATATAAAAAAAAAAAAAAAAAAACAAAAATCGAATTCGTATGTTAATAAATTGTTGTTGTGTGTTACTAAGGCATAATATTTTTCTTTACACGAAACCTGGTTTCTAAATCTGCAACTTATAATGAATTACGAGAAAGTATACAAGATGCAATTTGGTTAGCTCGACAAGCGGCTAGCGTTTCGTGCCACACATAGCATACAGCTCAAACACTGCTGTAAATCTAATGTATACGTGTGTAATGTATGTATCCATAATTTTTACATTTGTGTGTCAGCTCGTTTCATGTCATAGGCTTGATCAGCAAGAGTTTTAATAGATTTCCCTTGACACAACTGTATCTGCATCTTAAACTAGTCACGGGTGAAACAAGTCTATTTAGGTTTATGTGGGCGGTATAGGTGGCAAAAATTATCAAGGGTCGACATATTAAGAAAGTTATTACTTCACTGATCTGGTTACCCACGGGCGGCGCGGCGCCGGCGTGGCATATAATAGTCGCTATTAGCGTTCATTATACTAATGCATAGGAATATAACAAATAAAAATAGAGAATGTAAATTAATATTATTCTTACCGACAAAAAGAAACCTGTAGGTCTTCAGGATTACTACTTATTCATACATATAGTTACATGTACCTACCTGATCATAGTTTGGAAGGGATTAGAGTCACGTTATGTGTCAGAAAGTTCATCATGACAATGTACAAATCTATTTAGGTACCTCGTTAACGTATCGTATGTAGTTTATAATAAACAATACTAGCTGTTACCCGCAGCTCCGCGCGCGTGAATGTCGGTTATCGCATACCTTTGTATATTGTTACTAATCATTAACATGTCTCTATTTATACATTGACAATTTTTAATACAAACTTTTATCCCTTATTTCGATCTCTTCTAGCCACTTTTTCGAGATAAGAGAAAGCCTATGTTGTTCCCCGAGGTCTATTCTATATAAGTACTGAATTTCATCAAAATTGGTTCAGTCGTTTAAGCGTGAAAGCGTAACAGACAGGCAAACAGAGAGACAGATAGAGTTACTTTAGCATTATAATATTAGTATGGACGCAAACGAGGAAAGGTACCTAGATTGCATAGTAGTACAGATAATCTTGTGGAAGCACAAAAATTTATAATTTATTTAGGTAATCATTTAAAACTAAGGCAAAAGAAACGCTCCTTCTTAGTAGTAGTTATAGAAGTAAGTTGGTGCCTACTATTATGTAGGTGCTGAGTATTTTCCTTAACGGTCCGGTGCTTCGTCCACACGATCGTACTTGGTGCGGAGTGCACCGCGCCCGGGCGTACAAACGATCGCACCAACCAAACAGATTATAATAATAATAATGTCCAGCGGACTGCTCTCCACACGATCGAATATGGTCCGCTGCGCACCAAAGTGATGGTGCGGAGCACACTAAATCCGGTCGTCTGTTAGGGCTATTACGGTTTGCCGTGTGTTCAGCGGGTTCAGCCTACAGTTTGATCCAAGATTGGTAACCTACATACCTACATTAGGAGTAGGTACGTATCTAGTCACCAACAAAAACGCAAAAACGTGCTTCAGGTTTTGAATGCAATAACCAGACCTCATTTCTTTATTAAGTAATTAAAGTATTAAACATTATATAAATTTCACGACAACAGATTTAATAACAAGTACATTAGGTATACTTTTTATAATTTTTTTCATATTTTCATATCGAATGCAATGTTGCAATGTATTCTATTTATCGAATGTATAAACATTTTCATACGGCAGCGATGACAGTGATGTCGAACGTCTTAAAATTCGCAGTTCATTGTCAATGAACTAACACCAACAAAAAATAAAAATTGCCGAAAAGATGTGCGGTCACGGTAGCGCTCGAGCGATTTTCGCCGTTGATATATCGGTTATAGAGCGTTAAATAAAACTATCTCCGCGAGCTAACAAGTGGTTTCAAGGTTTGTCTTCATAAGAAAATAACAACATGTTGCGATTACGTCAGGTACGTTCACTTTTATTTTTTAGAGAGGATGTATCCGGTGCACAGGTTACGCAATGATGCCCTGCATACCTATAAGCTCAGAACAGTGCTATAAGTGACCTCTATTCCTGATTGACCTTTGCAGATTTTGATAGCTATGATTGATGCCATGCTACATTTGCTAGTATGCTTTAGAAAACCACTTACAAGCTAGGTACTTTGGTAGGTACTAGCATGAATTTCATATATGAATCAATTATCTAAACTCAGATCTTAGGTAATTGTTTTGACAGGAATATAAACATATTTTTGGTTAAATGTTACCTGTATAATACCTACAAGAGTAGGTATGTATAGAACTGGTTTCTTACATGCAACGTGCAAGAATCAAAATAGAAAGCGTAGGGGCACCGCACTTATGTGCTTACATTCAGGAAGTTCCGGACTGCCTCCGCTGTAAAGTAAGAGCTTGGACAAGTTCCGTAATATGCATCTGCTCAAGTTTGTCTGTACATATACAAACGTTAGCTTTATGGCATAATAATGGGCGCTCAAATCGTGCAATCGTAATAAGACATGACACCGGATTTATTGAGGTAAATACAAGATAGGAACAATAATTAGCTACAACAATCACATTCTACCTACACTCAGTACACAACACTACATATTTATGTAGGTACCTAAATGAATCTACTAATCTGAAAGATAATAAACAGGGCGAAGAACTCGTTTAAGTAGCGTTTAAGTAGGACCTAACCACTAACATTTCATCAATAGATTTAAATAGAATACCTAATAAACTCTATAATCTTAAATCTACTTCCGAACGTGCAGCATGTGTTAATTTTTTCTAACAACTCTTGTTTTATTATTATTATTGTAATTTGTTCCAAATTATAGCGTATATTTTTCACGAGGCTTTTTATTATTTTCTACGGCTTCCACTAGTGCAAATGCATTTGCATCATGGCGTCCGAGCGCGATGATGTCAATAAAACGGGAGAAATATTAATTGTGGAAATTTTAGAATTATACATTCTGATTAAACTATAGATTCCCTATGAGGCGATTAACGATTCGTTCGTTTATTTATTAGGAACAAATAAACACTGCAAATATTACAGTGTAGTTATTCTTATAACTGTAGCAAGCACTTAACCCACACTATTGTCCACGTGGTAAGTAGGTACACATAAAAATATAGAAAGAATGTGAACAGACTACTTCTGCATCGTTTACGATACTCATAATATATTTATTTAAATAGTGTGAAAGAGCAATTAAATAATTTAATTAGGTTTTCAGGTAGCTATATTCTTCCATATTTTCGTTTCATTAGTGGCGGCGGTGAAGTGGCTGCTATTTCCAAAAGAAAAGCCATTTTATTTTCTTTGGAAATTGTAGACATGGCACGAGTTACATATCCAACAACGACTAGTCCACAGAGTAGACTGGAGCGAGCGATAAGTTGTCCGGTCGTCTGTTGCGCGGAGCGCACCGCACCATCACTTTGGTGCGGCCGTACCAAATCTGGTCGTCTATTAGCACTTTAATAACTGTACAGCTGTCACCGATATTAAAAAAAAATGTGGTGGGACACTTGCGCCTATTCGTGTATTTTTTGCAATTTCATCAATATTATTATTATTGAAAATTGAAGGAGCTGTGTTTTTTGTATATTTCTGCTGTATATAATGTAGGACACTGCAATTGGTTTTAATCTATACTATTAGATAAAGCGCAAGAGTTTGTTTGTTTGTTTGTTTGTTTGAACGCGCTAATCTCTGGTACTAGCAGTCGGATTTGAAAAATTCTTTCTTCTTTTGCGTGTGATAGCCCAGTTCTAGTGTTATCAATAAACTAGGTTGCCGCGGCGCGGTTTCATCCGCGTCTTTGTTAACTGCTCTCCTACCGTCGCCAGTAGCGCGATGTGATATAGCCTACTGGAACTACTAGTGGTTCCAGTAGGCTGCCGCTTTATATAATAGTGTAGATAAAACTTTAATATTATGCACCAGTCATGGACAGATTAACCCAAGCACAAGAAAATCATTCTGGTTTGAATAAAGCTATAATACATTGAGAGATAAACTTGCTAATAAATTTCGTAACAATAGTCACAAAAAAAATCCTCCCACATCTTTTCGTACATTATAGAAGTATCGCATACCCACTACAAGCGGGCCGGACTGGACGACGCGCCTCATAATTATGTGTTAACGCAATGCATTGCGATGCGGCCATAGTATACGCCAGTCTTAATATTGCAAAAAACAATATTCATTCAAACACCCTATACGTTGGAATGAGGAAGACAAATGTCCTAAGTAAATAATCGCCTGCCATTTAACTTAGAGTACTAGTTATACTTGTTAGGAAAAGCGACAGGTCAATCGTGTATCTAATACCTAACTGCGATTATAACAAGAAACACGGACTATTTATTTTCTATTCATAAAATTAAATATGGAGCTAGCGAAGGTAGGTACCTACCTACATCTACCGTGTAGTAGGCGTTTAGATATCATAGAACAATTACATCGATGTAAAGCACTTACTTTACGTAAGGGAAAGGGAAGTGGACCTTGATGGTGATTAGGAACTGAACGAACCGCAATACTATGGCTTTTTCCTTCCTCCTCCTCTTACAATCTCCTTCTATCTATGTACTCCTTTTTTTCACCTACATGGTCGTCAAGGCGGCTGGATTGTTTTTTTTTTGAGCAATCCAAAGACAATGCTTACAAAACATAGCCATGTCCATAGGTTATGGTTACCACGTACCGTACGTATAAAACAAATGTCGACTTTTTTTACGGAGTTTGGATTTTAGTGTGTCTTAAGTAGGTAACCCCATTTATAGACTCTTGTAATTGTACGGTTACGTATTAAGTTGATATGAGACAAACTTTAGGAATGCTAAGTGGGCATAGTCATTTATATATGCCTACTTATCATTCCTACTGTTTATGCCGGCTAATCCAAAATACGGTCTCTGATGAAGTGTTACGACGACACCTCCTTACACGGAAAACATGTTAAGTCCATTTTGTACCTTACTAAGGTAAAACGTCGTAAGTGCTTATAGAGTTACAAGAAAACACTTCAAACGTATTAAACTTTAGGATCACTTTTTCAAAACTTGTGTAATTTTACAAGAACATTACCAATTGTTACAAATAGCCAAAAACCTCACAAGTTTGACAACTAGATCAACCATTTAAAGGCGTGTTGCTTACTTAAGGGATGCGCAAGCGGTAAGTTAAAGTGCTGTTTTAAAAGTGTAATACCTAACTACCTAAATTTCAGTCGCTAAAAGTTATTCTGGAAGCTGATTTCAATATACTTAACAGATGAAAGTTTAAGTTCGGAGTGGGAGACGAGAATGATATAAGATGTACCTAATAAACGATAACGATATCACAGAGTCTAACTCGTCCTTTTCCGTAACCACAGAATAAGGTACAACCCGTTATTATGGTTTTTTCTACTGTTGGTTCCATCGATAAGTCCCATTGATGGGTTCCCCACAGCAGGGAAAGGCCTCTTCTGATACAGAGAAAGCATAAGCATTGATCGTCACGTTTGTTCAAACCGGAATGTTTTGTTTTTTATACTTATTCGTACTTATTATCACGGCGTCAGACCCACCTGCTACTGCTGTAGATGGTTTCTTTCAGTCTTAGGTAAACTTATAAAGTATCTACCTATGAATTTGAAAAGTGTTATTGGTGTCTACTTGCTTTGTTTCGAATTTACAACCTTGTATACGAAGCGGGTGCCCTAAGCACATAGGGCCATTAAGTACGACTATTAATACAAATTATCTATCTATCTCCATAATAATCATAACGTGTAGGTAGGTACCTAATAAGTAATTTTCAAGAGCTACGAAAAACTGGATAGTCATATAAAATTACATCAAAGGTACTTTCTTATACTTTGTATGCAGTGAAAGAGTCACGCAACAAATCTTAGAGGTGTATCGCGGTCGCGTCCAAACAATTTATTTGTAGGTTTAGCACTAGACCGTCCTTGTTACCAACAGCCAAGCTCCATAACAGCTTGTATAGTGCTGCGACCCATTTAGATATGTTGTGTTTATGATGCAAGTGGACAGCAAAAAGAACACGGATATATAATGTTGTGCAAGAAAACAAGACCCCGCCTAGTTATCTGGCTGTTTAGACCTGTAGTAATTTTTTATTCTGACTTGGTTTTAATCCAATGACTCATATCGCAATTGCAATGTGATATCTAATGTAATATCTAGTCTAGGTCAAGAAAATAATGTAGGTACCTCCCTACCACTGCATAGACCTGACCCTGACAAATAAACAAAATGATCAATATATCCAGTGAATAAAACTTGGAAACAGATTCATAGTTTGTAGACAATTTTGCAGGAGTCGTTATTATTTTTACGAGAAACACTGGCAGTTATCATGATGTCAGACACGGGCTATCAATGGCACATATAATATATACATTACAAACGCTTGTTTGTCATAGCTATCCATCCACCTCGTAGCGATTACGTTAACCAGATCGAATGTCTGTGGTGTGTCCAATTTTGCGGGGACGCTTAAAATAACATTCCTATTAAAGGTACGTAGAGACTTGTTGAAAAAAGAGAGGTAATTATATAATACTAGCTTCCGGCAGCGTTAATTGGTTACTGTCCTGCTCCCGTCGCCAGTAGCGTGATTTTAAATACCTAGCCTTTAAACTTCATAACTAACGTAACTAACAAACAAATAAACTTTTTCGCTTTTTATAATAGTACTTATAGCTATAGATAATAGGTACAATGCCTTATGCTTCGATAGTTTATTTTTGTAAAGATATAGTTAGGTATATAAGTAGTTAGCTCCAAACACTGTACATTAATATTATTTTGCTTAAAATCACACCCAACACTTTTCCAAAATAGCTCATGTGGAATATTTTGAGCGGGATATTATGATATTATGGCAATAGAGCCTTTTAAAGCGTACCTTACAGGCTGCTAAACTAATTTATTTTGAAGCTGTAAGCGCAATCTTCCTCTCAGTACAATGCTTTCTTTAGAAGTAGGTACCTACAGTACTGCGGTCTTGAATCTTCAGCGTGAAGGTAGCTAATTCCTTAGTCGAGTTTCTTTTTTTGAGGGATAAATCTGACAGTCTATCCTATGTATTCTTGCTGACTTAAGAATTAATAAATTGTATCAAACGAAGACTACTTCGTATCTATCAAACGAAGATTACTTCGTATCTATCAAACGAAGACTACTTCGTTTGATAGGTACGATCTATTCGCTATAAGGTTTGACTATAATGATGCATGTTCTTTAAATTAAGCATTTAGAATCTAATACAATATAATATTAGGCATTATATATAATAATAACTTACTAACTAACCAATAAATAATAAAATATCAAAGCTTGTAGCAAGTAGTTACACTGCATAGTAGGAGTATTTGCTACTGTGCACACACAATACTACGTCACCTAACTTTTATTAATTAAGTAATTTTCATTTTGATTTTAAGAACATCAAGCGATTTTTTTTTTCACTGATTGTGTCGTAAATACTTAACATGTAAGACTATCAATAAGGGTTGCTGTTTCGTGAAAAAGGAATTGATTGTATTATCCCCAGATAGTATAATGTTTTCATCTATGGTATCAGCAAACATCACTTCTGTAGCGGGCTCATGAACTCTGTATAACCTACGAAAAGTAGGATCCTAACACAATACTATTCAGTTCACAGCCTGGGTAATGTCTGTTACATACCAGTTTGGCTGCTTTCAAGCGCACAATATCTCTGTAACTTACCTCTCATAGCTTGGTGACCAGTTATTTTACTGTAACAACTACGAAACTTCCATCTGTAGTGATGGTATCAATGACCATAGTAACCGCTTGACCGCGATCTATAAGACCGTAAAATTACGTGGTTAAGATCATTTCGGCGGTTTCGGCAAATGTAATAACCATGTGGTACATCGTCCATACCGTAATAGCACCAACCTTTGACTTCCACTTACATAACAAATGAATAGTTCCCACTGAGCTAGGTAGGTATCTACCAAGAGCAAAAGTTAGGTAACAATGCTATCAAATTTTTTTTACGAAGTTAATATTTAAGTATCTGGCATTTTAAATAGGGCAGTTGGTTTGAAACTAAGATTTTTAAACTCATTGTGTTAATCTCAGATTACCTCAAGATAATGTTCTTGAATATTTCTGATATACTGCGAAAGTAGACGGAGTAAGCAGGACTTTACCTTAAATTGAGAATCTGCTTTAAGCAATAGCGTAGGTATTGGTCGTTCCTCGTGGCCCCACTACTTTGACACATCGGTTGGGCCACGAGGAAAAACTATTGAGCGGATATTGACCAATTCCTTCTTCATACATGAAAACTGAGAATAGTGTCTCTTTTCTTGAGTTAACGGGTACCTAATTGTCATTATTATTATTACATGATTAATGACGCTTGGGCCAGCTTACGAAGTGAAAATGGCGATTCTAGGAGAATTGTTATATGCAGCAGAGGACGTCACTCAGCTAAAGTTATGACGTGACATGCAGCATAGGTTGTAGAGCCTTAACAGCTAAAATAATAGAGATAAATTCCACGACGATATATCTATCAATATAATTTTCTAGGGGCTTACTATAGTAAAAGCCATATTAATAGCCATAGCTATAGTAATATCTTTACGCCTTTTATCTCGGAAGGGGTAGGCCTCTGCCTAACCAACCCGCCCTGTTCCATCCACTTTTCGGTTTTTTTTTGCTCCCATGTAACAGGGAGCGAGTCTGTTGCCATAAATTGGGCACAATTCCAGACTTCAGGCTAATACTGGTAATTTTCAACAGAAAACCTAATATCACTTTACCCGACCCGGGGATCTAACCCGAGACCTCTGCGTGGTATTCCGTACACAGTACCACCGAACCACAGAGGCAGTCAAAAAGTATTTTACTGTTATAAATATAAAAATGAATCTACGATTTCTTTTTCAAATGCACCCGGTGCTAAGAGTCTTATATAATATATTACACAATAGCAATATTTTAATTATGCTCAACTGTTTTAATCATATTATGTCTGAAATTTTTAGTTCAGATTAGTTGATGTACGCACACGCCGCACTTTTTCATATAAATGCGCTATGTATATCATATATATATATATATACATGACATAATATAGTGTATTATTCCAGATATCATAAGGTTTTATCTCGGCATTATAATGAATAAATAATACGAATTATAAATATTACTTATTACCTACGTATTTTTTTTTTATTAGCCTACCAAAGTGACTCCACTCTACCTGATAAGCAGTCAGTGGAATCCGGAAGTGGTGAATACCATTCCAACAACTAAACTACTGGTATGGTGGCCTTCACTATGGTAGCTTAGTGAGATGCTTTTTCACGTCCAGCTATTATATATATGTTCATATATTGTGGTAGATATATCTCGCTGTTTGTTCGTCTGTCTGTTACAGTCATAATAAAGTAACACTACACTCGACATAATATTCGTTATGAAACTGACCCACTTACTCTACACCCTCAAAAAGAATTTATTAAATATTTGCAAAGACTGTTTTGTTTAACATCTGTCATTGGCACTGAACTCACGATTGCTTCATAACAGAACATCAGAGCTCGCTTGGGTTAATGACCCATCTGATGTTATGTAGTAAGTAAATTACTGAAGGCGTATTCTGGTCAATTTAAATAACTACGCCGACATAATTGGCCAAAAACTGCTAGCGTGATTACTTTTAATCATAGTAAAACAGTTCCGGGTTGCAAAATGCACTTGAATCTTTTACTTTTTGTAAACAAAATTTGAATTTTATCTATGACTCATAATTGTTTTATACATATGCTGAACAACAGTCTTAATTAGATAGTCTTAATTTAAATGAATGACCGCTCCGACAATCGAGATGCTGCGTCATTCAAACCCATAGAGATAATTTTTTGCCTCAAGCGTATCGGCTTAGATTCACCGATATTTTGTGGTGATGTAACATTAAGCAACTACAAGAAAATGTCGAGTGGAGTGTAAACTCGAGTGTCTGTGATGTTTGACAGTTGTATGATAATCATAAATCTATTGAATATGTTATAGTCATTCATTACTCATTATTACAGGCTTTCATTGTATTGTTACATAAACTAGATAGTACTCACCTGAAGCGTTAGGTTTCACCAAACTTGCCATTTAATGTCTAGGTACTCATATATTTTTGTGAGAAATAACAAATAGAATATTCTAGTTTACTTTTATGATTTGGCTAATTACGTAAAACTTACTCTCTATTTAATGAAATCTGAATTCAGTTCGCCGGAGATGTAGCTTACTTAGCGGGTTACGGATTACAAGGCATAAAAATATATATATTTATCTTTAGCTAATTAAACTACCTTTTTATTTATGAATGAACATAGGTTTCAAAATCTTTAAATGTTTTAGCATTGTTAAGACACATTCATAAAATAAATACATTTGTAGACAATTAACTGATCATAGCAGCCTTGTCAGACATTAAAATAAAATGTGATTAAAATAATTCCTTGGAATTTGTTATTTACAGGAACGACGCTATATATAATATGTTAGAGTAGACACCTCTAATCGAGACAAAATTCCCTAGAAAGTCCTTGCATGGTTAGGTCAATGTTCGGCAGAGCATACGCAGTCTGTATACATTTTATGCAAAATGCTCTGCATATAGGTAAACACAGTTTTTGTATCTACCTATTATAAAGAGACTAGAGAAAGTTTCAGTAGTAGCTAGAAATTTATAGTTTAAAGATCACTAGGTAGGTAATTGATTAACTTAAATCCACGAATACGTTCGTTTTAGAAGGCGATAAAAAGTAGCTTCTAACAATTAGTCGATATGTATGTAGCTTATAGAAGTAAAAAAGTTTATAAATACATAATAAGATTAATGAATCTTTGTCAGGGTTTAGTAGTAATATGTACAGTACAGAAAGACATTATGAACTCATTTAGGTAACACTTGTTATATAAACGTTAAAATAACAAAACAAAAAGTCGGGCAATTTAGATCCACGCTGGTTTCAGCATGAATGGGACCGGATCGTCCAGGGAAGTACTACCCTCTCATAGAAGATCGACTTCAGAGTAGTAGTATCCTTACTACTGCGTTTCGTTCGGAGATCGAGAGAGCCGGAGACCCAATTTCTCCCCTTCCCTTCCCCTAACCCCATTCCCAGCCGCCATAGTGGAGGCCACCATACCAGCAGTTTAAGACGATAGCTTTTGGTATGGTGGCCACGACTTCTGGGTTCCACTGACTGCTTACCATCAGGCGGGGTGGAGTCACTTTGGTACGCTAATATATATAAAAAAAAATAAAAAATACTCTACGGCTAGTTCACTGATCAGGTAGAGTCATGAGAAGAACTAGCGAGTAATTCCGGCCAATTTTTTTATTTCATAATATGTTTACTTTTACAGCATATCAGTGAATCCAAATACAATTCATGACTAAAAAAGTCATATTAACATTTCCCCGATATTAAACGTCCAACCTCATATAAAGAAGGTGGATGGATTAACCACTATACCGTAACGATTACTTACACTCTCCATATTCTTTCTATAAAATACTTAAATTATGCATTTTGTCGATGACATACATATAATGTTGGCATTTATGTGCTTTTAATGCCATTACGTACGCGTTTGATGTAACAAGTAAGTATGTAAATCCACTTAAGTTTCAACATTTAGGTACGCTTGTTAATTCATTCGTATTATTACGAGTATTACATACACTATGAACTTTGGTGTATTGAACCTAATGTTATAGTACAATGCGGTATTTAATGCATGCACACGAGCCTTTATGTACATATGAAGTCTTGATTTTTTATTGCTTTATATCATTACATTACTTTCTCCCTAGGGAATAGGAACCATCGCGGGATCCTTTGTCGCTTTTATTTTATATTGTTAGTATAAACGCTAGTTTTGCTAGCGCTTCCACCAATATTTTAACGTTCTTCTTCACTTAGTAAAGTTTCATTATCATGCCAACACAAACAGGATTTGATTGAGTGAATCAATCAATGTGGTTTATGTTAAATGCAAGAAAAGTGAATGTATCATCGATTATGATGTTTCCGAGCAGTTATTATATAATATATACTCGTATTTTGCATGTATGTCAATGAAAACAGACAGCGGTCGGCAAATTAAAAGGCATTTACCCGTAAATGGAACATAAGCAATATTGAAAAGAAAATTTATAATATACATATACCTACTTATTGCCAGATGTAAGAAACCTGTTGTTATGTATATCGCAAACGCTTGTGGGTGAGTTCCATTCACGGCCCGGTTATGTAACAGAATGGACTGTACTAACTGTGAGCCATTATAAATATCTGTTATGTTAATAATATGAAAAGCTTAATAAATGTATTTTTTGTCTTATGAGGTAAATAGTTAACTTTGTATGCGTTTTTAATAGCAATGTTTTTGTTTCGATAAACGTTATACGAGTAAGCACTTATCATGATTTGTTTTTATAGTATGATAGTCAGTTATGACATATTGTGTTCTGTTACGAACAACAATTATTAGATATGTATATGTAGCTATGCATTATTGTCTAGCATGCAGAGCATACTTCAAGAAAATCATTCACTATTAATAATGTCTTTGTTTGCCATTCTATGGATTGTTACCTACTTGTTAAAATTGAAAAACAAGCAAAATATATTATTTAAAAAACAAAATGTCCATCTGCCTAAAACAAACTGCAAACTTTTTTTTCATGGAGACGCTACATTGAAATTTTATATATCAGGCACTCCCACAATCAATACGAATCTAATGACACCTCATATGTTAAAATCCATGAAGCGATTTAAGCTGTAGAGAGTGCCAAAGAAATAGACATACATACCCACATACATACATATACATACATAGGTACTCTCAAAAAATATTACCTTCATTGACTTCGGCAGTCGGGCAATAAGCTCGTGCTTCTTAATACGACAGGGTGTTAACACCAACCACGACCATTATTAGACCTTAGGTCTGCTATTAAATATTTTGGAAAGAAAATTCAATAATTAATCTACTAATTCGAATTCAACTTAAAACATAATAATTCGCAGTTGAGCTTAGGGATTACAAGAACGACAAGGCTGTCATTAGTAAAAAAAAATTACTTAAACACAAGTTCTCGTAATCGCATTGTACAGTACATACTGAAATTATATCATATTTGCGAGTATGGTATAGTTATAAATGTATACCTACTTAATTTCATTTTACTTTGGTGAATTTATAAAACTTTTAAGTATCTCTACTATGACCGGTCGTAGAACTCGTAGATCACCCATAATCCATCGATTGCCCGCCACGTTTAACAGGTCGTCAGTTTATCTTATGAGGTGGTACGTAAACGGTAAATTGCAATTGCTATTAATTTTTGTCTTGTATCAATACCATTTAATTATTTTGTATCATAATGATTTCAGTTATTCAATCAGGTTGTAAGTATTTCTATTAGTTTCATAATTTTCTCTTGGTCAAGACTAAGAGAAATTTAAAAAATTGGATCTTTACGTCCAATTTCCTCTCTCTATCTGTATGTAGATATAAGTATTACAGTTTTACACTGTTTTTACTTATCGCATCTTTTACTAAAAAATCCCTGTAACTTTCTAAAGACTCTCTACTAAAAATATTATATCATTTACTTGTATATAACTTTATACAATTATTAAAATACCTACTAAACATTAATTACAAAATATTTTTGAAGATATTACGTCATGCCGCAGGAAATTGCACTAGATTTAAAAATGGTTACAAAGGTGTAGAACACACGTAACGTGTGAAGTAGGTATTTCAAAAAATCCTCTCTGACTCTCTATTCATAAATCCAGTCCATGTTATATACTTACATATTCTTTCCGGAGAATTTGCATGTGTTTGACCTTCATATGTAAATAATGTTTGTTTCTGTTAAAGTTTAGCCTAAACCTTTGTAGATGCTCCGTGGCCTGAACGTAGTCAGAAGTTAGAGCTAATAAATGTCCACCACAGATGGAGCTACCTACATTAAATTATTATGACACTATTATTCTGACTTAATTAAAAATTGTTTTCTTAATGTCACTACACAACCCAAAAAGTCGACTATAAAATTTAAAAGAATGATGAAAGTTAATGATGTGTGTGATGATGGTGTTATTTTTAATACGCAGCTTAATAAAGTTATGAACAATGTGTTTACCTATTACGTAAAAGTAGGTTATAACTACATACAAGACTATTAATTTACACCCTAACACTATGAATGACTATCATACGTTGTTTACATTTTCATATAGGTATGTATATCTTTTGTGTACCTAATGTATTAAGTTATCGTATATAACTTATATTCTTTGTATAATTGTATCTATAGCTCTTTTTTGATTTGCAATTATACGGTTAAGATCATAAGGTTGTATATAGGTAAGTAAAATTCGGAAGGCTCATCTTATCATAATAATGAATCTTGATATTGTTATTAATTAGACAAATTTAATATTATTATTATAATTTAAAAGCGATGAGAGTAGGGGTTGTACACATTCACTGTCATATAAAAGGCTTACGCGTTGCTGTGAGTTCATAAGAAGTATTACATTCGTTCGGTCTGCATCTGGTGGTGGTGAGGCGTTCGCGACCTAAACAATACCGTCTCTCCATACGCACCATGGCTTCCCGTCTAGCCGTGAGTAATATTCACTACTTTATGCGACATTGCGAACTACATTCGGATCTGTGTGATTGAACATTTACCCAAATTGGCGGCATTCGGGTTTAGTTTTATAGTTTGGTTGTGTTACATTAGTGAACCATCATCCTGCTTTATCTTCTTGCCTTCGACCTAACGGTTGTACATATTTAACTAGTGCAATCCGTTAATCGTATGATGGTGACGAATCTAATACCTACATGAGAAGGAGACAGGAAAAGTCTCTAACACAGGATGGGTAGCAGCAACTTTCTTCTCCTCTCACATGTGATTGTTGGCTGTCCAACAGCGAAAATTTGCCTGGAACGATGATAGACGTTGACCAGTAGTAGGTTCCTATATGGGTACCTTACCTGGCTAATCTCGAGTATTACAATACGCCTATCACTTTACGAAATATTCATCATTCTACGTTAAATTTAATTTATTAATTTAATTCGTTAACTTATTAACATAGAATCTCTAAATAATTAAAGGATTTTAATAAAACAAGTGTATTTCATCTAAATATTTTGGATTTTAATTTATTCAAACATAAAGGTCTCAAGTAGAGAGTTTTGATGTTCATTTGTACGGTGGGTCTATGTTCGTTACGTAAGGCAATTGTCATAAGATGTATACTATCTTCGTTACTAGCGAACACTTAATTATAACGAGATTCTCCATTCAAGGCCTAAATAACTTTCATTTTCATAAGTTTAACATGACCTGACCATATTTTGTTTTAATTAAGGATCATGGTGAATACAGTTATCCATCAACCATTAAATTTAAAAGGTGTTAGGCAAACTAAATGACTATTTACTGTTATTATTTCAGCTGTGCAGCTTTCTACTGGCTAGCGTTGGCGTCTGCCTGGCGACTTTTGGACATGAACAGTTAGTATTATCATGTTCCCATAATATTAATCAAATTTCTCCATCTTTGTTTACATTTCCCTTGTATGCGGTACGCGATCTGCGATTAGTTGCGCTACTAGATGCCGTACCAGTGGAACCGCAAAAAAATATTGTGATGTAGCAATTTGGTTGAGATTTCTTTAATGATTCTCACGCTTCCCTCATTGCGGTAAATGGTGAAAATCGAGCTATTGTGTTTTAATGACAGACTTACCCTTGCACTACGTTTTCACTGGTATCACATTTGACCTGCTGGCTATGCGATCTATTATTGTTCTTCATTTATTCCGTTCCTATTCTGTATTCCAAGCTTTTAAATGATGCGAGTGTAATATCCATGTTATGCATATGTAAGAGTATGTAACAATTATGTTTTTTTTATTACAGCGTTCATATACGGGTGCATATACCTGAACCACATCACACGTCCAAAGAAGTAGTGATACACGAGCACCATGACGATCACGGGCATGGCGGGGGCGGTGGAGGATTTGGAGGTGGTCACGGAGGTGGATATGGAGGCGGCCATGGTGGAGGCGGCCATGGCGGAGGCCACGGTGGGGGTCACGGAGGAGCTCTGATAGAACACTTACATGGAGGTTTCTCAGATTACTTGAAAGGCGGTGGCGGCCATGGCGGCGGTCACGGCGGTAGCTTTGGTGGTGACTACGGTGGTGGTCACGGAGGTGGCCACGGCGGTGGCTTCGGGGGTGGTCATCACAGTGGTGATGATTTCGGCGGCAGTCACGGATATGACTTAGGAGGCGGGCATGGCGGTGGTGGTGGCCACGACTTCGGCGGTGGAAGCCATGGAGGATTTGACCTTGGAGGTGGCCACGGAGGTGGACTTGAATTAGGCGGACATGGTGGAGGATTAGGCGGCGGATTCGGCGGTGGCCATGGAGACGGCCACGGAAACGATGATCATGGCCATGGCGGCGGATTCAGTGGTGGATTTGGAGGTGGATTTGGCGGTGGTATCGGCGGTGGACACGGCGGTGGTCATGACGAACACGACCACGGTGGCGGATTTGGAGGTGGTTTCGGAGGTGGTCATGGCGGTGGGTTTGGAGGAGGACACGGTGGTGGCCATGATAACCACGGCCATGGCGGCGGTTTTGACGGTGGATTCGGCGGCGGCCACGGAGGATCAAGTGGAGGTTTCGACGGAGGTCACGGAGGTGGCTTTAGTGCTAGCTTAGGGGGATTCGGCGGAGGCCATGACGATCACGGTAGTAGTTTTGGAGGCTCTGGTGGCCATGACAGTTACAGTGTTGGCGGTGGATTCTCATCAGGCGGACATGACAGCGGTCTTGGTCTAGGCGGCTACGGCGGTGGTCACGGTGGTGGCGGCGGCGGTGGACATGATAGCTACAGTATTGGCGGACACGGCGGCGGCCATGACGGCGGTCACGGTAGCTTCGATTCATTTGGCGGACTCGGCGGTCACGGAAGTGATAGCTACAGTATAGGAGGAGGTCACGGCGGAGGTCACGGCGGAGATAGCTACAGTGCCGATTTTGGAGGGCACGGTTCGGGTGGAAGCCATGGAAGCAGTGGCGGGCATGGAGGCTTTAGTTTAGGGGATATCGGCGGTGGACACGGAGGCGGTCATGGAGGAGGTCATGGAGGAGGCGGCAGTTTTGGCGGAGATAGCTACACAAACGCCATCTCTGCTGGCCATGGTGGCGGCCCTTATCATAAGAGGAAGTAAATCCTTTCTAGTTTATATAAAGCCAACTAAGTCATAGTCCTCAAATGTTGTTGTGGATAATATAGAATCCCGTGCTGTATAGTACAAGATTTATTATTGTAAATAGGTCATAGGATAAGTTATTGTTGATGTTCAATAAAGGTTATTTAATTTTTCTATTTACTGCTATCAAGTTTTTATCATTTTTATCTCCTCAAGTCGTCCAATTATTAGGTGAAACTATTATGGTTTGTAGAGTGATTGTAAGTACACCTGCTTAAATTTATACATTGATTCAGTAGAATTGTCATTTTCAATAAACTAATAAAACAAAAATTACCAATTGCAAACACATTGAAAAAAAAAAAACACTTCTCCGAAATTAGTTCAACTTACTAATAATATGATTTACCTATCTAAAACCTAAAGAGAAATTGAGTTCATATACGCATATGACATAAACCAACCATCATTAAAAATATGACTAATCAAATGGAACATTTTTGAGTCCATATTAATTCGACACCATATTTTTCTCGACAAACAAAACAATGTAAATTGAGGCTATAAACTTATTAAGTAAATATTTGAATAGAATTAATTGACTGGTAACAATTACCACCCACATAACTGACCGGTGTTGCAATAGTTACGTCACAGAGTAGGAAACAGTTACAGATAAGCAGGATCGAGATAGACAATTTAAGACAACAGGAAGAACGTGCACGCAATATTATTTTCACTCGCAGTCTCCAGTCATATTACATAAATTGTTTTCCCTATGAAAGCTGATGTATCTATGTGCATATTATTCTTAAACTTTAAACAATTGATACCATTAGGTCACGTACAATGCGCAGTAATGTGAAGTAACTATATCCATTTTTTACATTACCTACAACTAAACCAGTTTAAGCACTACACCCGATGGAATTTGGTATCTAAGTAGCTAGTTCAGAAAGTAGGATCTTATTTTAGATAGAGTTCAATACTAGTATTTTCACTAGAATGCTCATGGTATAAGTAAATTTTAGAAATATAAGAGGCAGCGCTTGCTTTGACCAAGTTAAAAGTATATAAAATAAAAATAATATGAAGTTTAACTCACATTGTCTAATTAACTGCGCTGAAACTAAATTACCCTTGAGCATTTGAAGCTTCCCACGTATATTATGTCATAAAAAGATTATTGTATTGTGTGTTTACGATAAAAAGTCATTGTGTTCTCAGACTATAATTAGGATGTAATTTTCGTCCGTATAATGCCAGAGTTCCGGACATACATTAGCAAAACGGAACACTTCAATGTTTACCTGTTCTACATGACATAAAAACTGCTTTTGCGACTAATCGCGGCTTTCTGTTACATACTTAGTTGCTTAGTAGTTGTTAAAATGTAGAAAATCTATCCTGCATGCATTTTTTATACAACTTTGGTGGCAAACAAGCATAATACTACTCGTTTGTTGGAAAGTGGTAACAGTACCCTATAGAAATGGCTGTATTTTCTAAATGTTGTGGAAACAAAGCTAAGAAAACACAACCAAGCTGTTGTTGGTCCTGTAGGAAGGGAGGAATGAAGGAAAAATAGGAAGGCCGAAGCGGTAATAGAATTCCTCCATAAGTGTTAGGTACATTACGAAGTGAGATACTAATCTTTAATAATTTAAAGCGCGTTAGATTAGAATACTCCTTCATTTTATTGGTTAAAATCAACCATTTATCTCAAAATATAATACATCAGTGCCAGTACAGCATATATAAAATATGCTGTACTGGCAAAGAATAGACATTCTTATATATCTATCTTTACTATTATTATTAAAGCGGAAAAGTTTGCTTGTTCGTTTGAAAGCGGTAATTTCTGGAACTACCACTCGGATTTGAAAATTCTTTTTGCGTATGATAGCCCAGTTCTCGACGAAATAACTTATAGGCTGTGTAACATCACGCTACTGGCGACGGAAGCAAAGCAGTAAGCAACAACAGCTGGGTTGTCTGTTGGTAGTGTCTGGGCCACGGACAACTCTGCTCAGACATGAAAACGTCCGTAAGGGAGGATTACCTTCATACATTCATCAAAAACACTAATAAACAGACTTTAAAGGCAAAAGTGATATGACAATAAATTGTAAACTGAAAAGAATTAACTTCGTTAGTTAAGTAACTTGTATTTTTTCTACCTATTTGTAGCTAACATAAGTAAGTACATAAAAAGTTGTATAACGCACAAATCTCCGGGTGTGATCAAACTATGCCTTGATTTTAACAGTTGAATTGCATAAGTAGATAACTGTCCGCCCTTCACTGGTGGACTTCCGCAAATAAGCTCCGTCTAGCCGCTTTTACTTATATTTAATATATTCTCTCATAAAGTTTTTGTTTTAAGTGTGGTGGGAAGTAATTGCATTTTCTATTTAGAAATATTGTCAATTGTATATGTACTCACTTACATTTTCTTAACAATAAAGTACACAGACATTGATATATATATTTAGTAGAACAAATTGGACCACGGGCGACAGCGATATTTATCGATAACAACTTGAAAAATATAGGCTTTAAAACATAATATATAATTCAAAAGGTACTGTAATGCAGAAGCGTACAATACATTATTATTTTTATAATATGTTCATAAATATTATGTATCTACATACGTATACTATCGTGTCAAACATTAGGCTGTGTTTAATTTTATTACATCATGCTTATGTTATTCAAATTATAAGGGATTGGAATGGTAATTCTACATTGTTAATTTTTTACATATCGAACTCAGCTAAGTAGGTATCTAATTCTTATTTTATTTATATCAAGGGAGATAATTTATTAAATGAAACGAGCGATGTGACGTTTTTGCATTAACCTACAGAACATTTCCCTTAAGAAATATCTATAGTTAATTTGATGACTTCTAGTAGATAGGTTTACTAATAAAATAACGCTATGAGAACTGCTTTATTAAAAATTGGGAGCTAAGCTTATGCAAGACCTAATAGATATTGTTATTGATATATATTTACGGGGCGTTGTTGTTATTCAAATTATCAAACCTTCTTATGAAGTGGTTAGTAGTCAACCTAGTGCCAGGATTTGATAAGGTCGCCTATAATTTATTATTATTACCTAAAGATGCATCTGCCTAGACCTAACGTCTGTTATCTGAAAGGAAATACCACTATTCGGTCACCCATCCATGGGCCAGTAGCCGCACTCTTTGTTGCTTAACACGCTGATCGTTAATTGATCAGTGAGTGCAACGAGCTATGAGCGCCTCAAACAAATGTACCTAGCTGTAGCTCTATTTTTAGATATTTTTGTACCAAAGTTACACTCTGTCCTAATGAAGTCAATGACCTACAGGAGTGGTAAACATGATCTTAATTGCTAGTATCTCAAACAGGTACCATGCATGTTACGGCTTGTTTTGTAATATTTCATATATATAGAGAATGTAGATTACTTACCTGAAGGTATTCAACTGAGTTCTTTGTTGACGGAATCGACAAAGTAGTGAGGTCACCAATCCATAAAGGCAGTCCTCCAGTTCCAGACTTATCGGTTTAGCATGCTTTGTAGTTTATAAGTGAAAATGCGGGGAACCTACATCATCCCTTGCAATAAATAGGTATGATATAATTAATTACCTACAGTTTACTTACTAACTTGTCATAATACAAAATCTCAAAATGAAGGAACTTGTACCTACGTCCAACGAAACGAAATTATTTAGGTAGCGTTTCATTTTTAACCGACTTCAAAAAAGAGGAGGTTATCAATTCGGGTCGTATGTTTTTTTTTTAATGATCATATCTGAAATTCTTAAAATGATATTTTTTTAACATTATCTTTTTTTTAGAATTGCTTATATTTTTTACAAATATATCTATTAATTTCTTCTTGATAAATACGTAGATACATTTTAATGTTTAATTACATTTAAAGTTATTGTTTACGTTAATATATTATTTCAATAAAATGTAGTAACATTCGTATACGCCAGAAAGATCACTTTCAATGGAGAATTTTAAGCTACCTTGCTACGTACCTTTCGCTAGGTACCTAAATAATAGATATGTTTCCAAGTATATTGACTTGTTTACTATTGCAAGTGCAATGCTATCACTTATCGAACACTGATATAATATCAAGGAATAACTTGCAAAGTTCATGAAACTTCTAACTTTGTCAACACGAGATTTTTCTAAGTAGATACTATGTGTGTAGGGTATAGGTATAGTAATTATTCTCATTTTAACATCAATAAAGTTATCTAGACTACAAATATATAGAGAAAGAAAGAAAAAAGAAAGAAAATCAGTTTTTTTTCTAAAGCATTTGATTTTTTTGTTTGTTTGAAAGCGCTAATCGCTGGAAGAAATTTTTATAGGCTATGTAAAATCACGCTTTTGGCGACGGAAGCAGAGCAGTAACCAAGGTTAAACCGCAAGGTTAAAACTTTAGAATGGCAACTCTACTCAGGGTTCCATTTAAATGACCGTAGAAAGTAATAGAACTGGATAACCAGAGAAAAAGTTGTTAATAACTGTAGATAATAATATGAGAGACAAGACACTACTACTAATACCTTTTTAGAAAATTTTAAGGAAATGTGTGTAGAGGCAAAAGAAAGGCAAAGTTTTATTAAACAAACCAAGAAAAAATTTGAAGTCAACCACATCAGGATTTCAAACAATCAAAGAACAGTGGAGTGTTCCACTGATAATTTAAATAAAGGAGAAATTGGCCTTTATTTGCTTTTTTCTCTCTCTACTTTATTTCAAGTTGTTGTATGAGCATAGATTCATCCTTAGCTATATAGTTTTTGTAATTTATTTTGGTTTGCATATATACTCAGAATATTCACACCATGAAATTAGGTACAACTTAGTACACAGTGTAATAGTGATTGCAAATGAGAAATACTTTTTCTTCATACTCTACAGGTTTTACTTCATAGATTTGCAATTGGTTGATTTTACAGCTCCATCAGTCTCTGCAGTCTCAGTAGTTACTACTTAGTAGTTTTAGTAAATGGTCGTTTGTACCTACCTATATGTGACATAATAAATGGTCAGAGTTATATTTACCTCTGCAATATTGTATGCGTTGAAAACGTTTCATTTTACTAACGTTACATAAAGTTATAGGATTTCAATATGTCAAACGTGGTTATGCCAAGTACTTAGAAAGCCATCAAGATGAAAACAACTTAGCCTTTAGAAACGATTGCAATAAAAACTTTATTGCGCACATGAGCTGATTTTTTTACATTATTCTTCTCATTGCGTATAAATTGTTAATAATTAAGCTTAACAAACAAACAAACATACAAAAAATTATATCTTTTCTTGTTATAATATTACTTTATATAAAATGGTATTACCCTGAACAACTTTTAATACTAATACCTCTTTAAAGTGACACAGACAATATACTTAACTCTATACCTACCTGAGTTGAAGTTTAGTCTCTGTTTCCACGAATAAGGTAATTATTATATCAGGTTATGTTTTGCTGTAATAAACCTAACATTAGATAAGTATTGTACTTGTAAACACAAACAAATATGAGAAAGCGTTTATCAATTAAATTATAAACATTGGTCACACACATCGCTATAATATTATGCTTACCTGTATGAATATAAGTTACCTACAATAAATACCCACAGAAAATAAAATGTAAAATTTCGTCTTTACAGAATTTTTGTACCGTCATTGTCCTAATCGTCGAAATAAATAAAAGCGGCAAAATTGCCTTTCTATTCATATACAGTTATAATTGTTTGCTTTAATTTTAAACTTCATAATAAAAATCGTGGTCCGTACAAACTATGTTTAATCTATACATACTTAATAAATAAACCGGAAGAATTTGGTAGTTTGTTTGTTTGATGCTAATCTCTGGAACTACCAGTCGGGTTTGAATAAAGGTAAGCAAAGACGTGTATGAAACCGCGCCGCGCTAAGCTAGTTGTTTATATTTGTTAGCAGAGGCCCTAGACAAGTGTCAAAGATTTCTATTCTATTCATAGAATAGACAATAAAATGTATGAGATTGACTTAAGCGCTGGCGTTAGCTTATGTCAATCCAATACATTTTTTAATCTATTCTATGAATAGAATAGAAATCTTTGACACTTGTCTAGGGCCTCTGTTTATCTATCACTAGCTTTACGCGACGCGGCTTCATTCACGTCTTTGCTTACTGCTCTACTCCCGTTGCCGGTAGCGTGATGTTACATAGCTTATAACCTTTCTTAAGAACTGGGCTATCATACGCAAAAAGAATGATTCAAACCCGATGGGTTGTTCCAGAGATTAGCGCGTTTAAACAAACAACTAAACAAACTCTTATGCTTTTTAAAATAGTAGGTAGATTGAAATCTCTCATATCGAGTGCAAATGTTTAACGGAAAGATAGATTTAGTTTTGTAGTTGCAAAGTATTTTCCCATAAACCGATGTTCGTCTACGTCAATTTTTAACAAAACACATTAGAACTGTTAACAAATATAATTTCTAAACAGGATGTAACAATTAGTGTTAAATAAATACCTTGCAAAATCTTACAATAATTAAGCAAAGCATAGCAAATGAAATTTTATGATAGCAAATGTCAGATTTTCTATTTGAAATAACTATAAATTGAGCATTTTCTAACTTTTTTTATTTACGTTCGTGAAGTTGTACCAAATTTTTTCTAAAATCATGATTCAAAAAACAATCATCACCTAGAACAGACATGAGGGCTTAGGATATCATACGTACCTGAGTCCACTGGAAAAATAGGCTTTCCCCTATTGATTTTCATAGAGGACTATTGAACGCAGGTTGCATCCAATGAATTCCCGTGCCGACCTTAATCATCGGGTCATCTGTCATTAATAAATTTAAAAAAATGTCTCTATTGGCATCGAGAACGGAGTCCAATTTGCCGACAGTTAGGGTTTTAGAAGCAGAAACTCGGTGGTTTTTTATTATTACAGCCTAGGAATTCTTAGAAAAAGAGTCCTTACACGGAGAGATGGACAACTATACCGACTTACTCCTATAAGGATTTCTGTATTTTCGTGAATTATACGTTTTGTAGTCAGAACTCTGTCGAAATTTATCAACAGTCACAATAATGTGCGCAAACCGAGCTCAAACTTTATCATACTGTTTTTAAACAGGCGTCGTCGTCTGTAAAAATAATTTTAATTACAAAGTCCTTGCCCAATATAAAATTCCCAATAGGTACGTAATATTATTCGATATTGTTAATGTCTAAATATGTTTCTATCAAAATAATGTGTAACAGCGTGTTAAAAAAACATGTAACTAAGTATAAAATAATATCGTCGACTGCACCTGCAGAAATAGTGATAGCTATTGAATTATTCTTGTGTATAGAGACGATTCAAATCTAATAGATAATACATTTCACCGTGGTATGCTTTTGAGTTTACTTTAATTTCAGACAGCTAACACTTACTTTTGAAATAAAAATCGATTGTATTTACATTATTTAATATTTTCACTTGTCCTATAGAATCGTATAAAATGCATGAATACTATCTTCGTTCGCGATCGATGTGTAGCTATGTGAGAAATTCAGCTATATTATACGTCATATAAATTATAAAAAAAATATTCACATAGTGACAGACATTGAAATTCATTTCACACGCGGCATTCAATCCTACACACACAGTCGAAAAGATCACGTACTTACTAAACTAAGTAACTAAGTTAATTTGTCACTGTTCAAATTTTGTCACCATATTTAAGTGTACCCGTGACTCCTTTGTAATAATTTAATTCTGATTCGCGTGACGTGTGCCCTTTGGGCTGTAGTGCTATTATTTTGTACCTGGGCGTCTTTTCTTTATGTGCAGCTAATTGGTCAATTGATATACTTTCAGGTCCAGCTTCATAATTCGTGGAGTCCGTAGTGACATCAGAACCAGAACTCTGCGTGTCAAAGTATTCTGCCGGCGGAACGGTAGTTGTCGTTATGGTGGACTCACTGGGGGTAGTCGACGTGGTTGGTGCTTCAGCATATTGATAGTTATCATTTGAGGCCTCAGCTAGCGACAATTGATCCCCATTATGTAGTGCTTTAACAGCCATAGCACTGTAGTATGGATGTACTGGGGATGATTCTCTTATTGTAAAAGCGGTGGAAGCCGCGTTTTCTAAAGGCTTAGATGGATCATACGAGTTGTCAAAAGCTGTTGGAACGACTCCGTTCAGAGAACTCGCTGAAATGCCTGAATCTTGCAAATGATCGACTGTTGTCTGATGATCTAATCCACCAAACCTAATATTTTGCGTTGATATAGATTTCTTCCTGCCTTTTCTTACTGGAAAATTTTGTGGGTAATTTTCAGAAGTAAATATATTTGACGACGAGGCGTATGCATCGTACTCATAGTTATTATTTGGATAACTAAATATGTCCTTATTGGATTTTGTTAACCCAACCGTTCCACCGATATGTCCCAAGTACTGTTTTGGTTTGTATTCGTGGATAATAGTAGAAGACATGGAATACGGAGACTGCAGTCCGCCCTGCTGCAATCTATAGTCAGCTTGTTTTCCATGTCCAAAATATAACGCTGGTACTACGTTACGAGCTTTGACAATACCCTTATTTTTTAATTTAAAGGATGGAACAACAGGCCTGTACTCCTCTAAATTTGCCTCATTAGATATCTCAAATGACGTGGGGATCGTTGGCTTCTGTATATTGCGAAATTTGGCGTAAGGGGCGTACAAATTATCGTAATATGAAAAATCTGATAAATGACTAGGTTTTGGCTGAGATTTTGAATATTTTTGATGATGTTTGCCTTTGATTCCTTTAGCGCCAACTCGTAGACCTTGATTTGAATATGCTCTTGGTGGGAATGGCAAATGATCCTTTGTCAAATCAACACCGGCGGGGATTTCTCCATGATCATGAAATATATGGTCGTGAGTAACGTCTCGTGGATTGTATGAAGCATACTCTAAATGAGACGGCGTTCCTAAAGAACCAACCGCAGTGAATCTTGTGAGAGTATCTGGAGGAAATGGTAATAAGTTCTGAGAGTTCTTTAGAGGAACAAGTGGATGCGAAGCGGCTAGTGCGGACATGCTTCCGGCTGGGTCGATTCCGACTACTCCGGGCACTTTAGATCCGTCTGGAAACACTAGCTTGTGAATGTGCTCTTCGCTATATGTATGAATATGTTCGGTATCTCCGTCGATAATTTTTTCAACTCGTTGCGGCTTCTTTATTTTTCTAATAGTTCCCGAACCATCCACATCGGAATAAAATTGTTCATGGAAAGTTGTCACTGGATGTTCTTCCTCGACCTGTGGCTGGGGTTTATTTCGAACTGCCACTCGTTTTGGTTTATTCTTTCTGGGAGCTTTCTTTCGTGGTGGTTCATTTAATTTCACAATTTTGACTCTTTTCGGAGGATAGTTGGATGGCGCTGTTGGAGCCGCTGATGGAGCTGCGAAGGCTGGAGGTAAGTATGACCCGTCCGTCGATTCTGCAGTGGAGGCTGAATCATAGTCCTGTTCATCCCACTCGGTGGGTGTGGGCCCATAGTAGCCGCGCGCGCGGTACAGCGGCAGGAGCTTTGAGGCCGCTGGTGAGATGGTTGGCATTCGCGTAGGTAGCTCTTCGTAAAGTTCTACGGAGTTGAGCGGTAACATACTCGCCGCGGCCGACATCGCAACGTTGGTTGGAACTGCCACCGCGCCTTCAGCGCTCGGCATGAAAGCCGGTGCATATTGTGATGATGCAGGATGATTAGTGATGTAAATCTTCTTATGATGGTGAATGTGTTTCACCTTTTGTGGTAGATGGATGCGAATCTTTTTCCTGCAATAAAAAAAAACAGTACCGGTATTCTATCGTGAACTAAACGATCGCATGCATGTCGAGCTACAGTTTTTGTAGCAGTCCCGTGTTCCGTCTTTGTAGTGTCAATGGCATAACGCGTGACGCGGTAGCGCGCGCGGCTTTCGCTCTCTGTAAGCGCGACATCGCCGTGCGCTCGTCACTACCTGTCCACACTGCGTCACACTCGATATACCATTTAAAATTTGCTGGGTATTTTTTTGTTCATGGTACGACGACATCGTCGCTGATCAACTTACACTTTCTAATAGGCTGGCGCACATTATGCGCTTGGTTCAACGTTCAAGCAATTAACGCTAAGCGGTGAAACATAACAATCGCCGGCATACTGACATTGACAATGCTCATCGATTATGTCGCGCAGCTTGTAATCAATACACTTTCGCTAGCAAATTATGAGGGCTACTTACGTTGCCTTCGTGCCGTTACTCACATTTCCATTGAACAATGAGTACTTATTACTGACAAATTAAATGTTATTTTGCGCTAGCAAAGATAAAAGCAAACATATTGTATTAAATCTTATTCTATATTAATAGAAATACTAAATACTAATAGAATATTTGCAGGCAATCAAATCAGTAAAAAAATATATATATACGGCCGAATTGACAAACCTCCTCCTTTTTTTGAAGTCGGTTAAAAATGAAAATGGATTATATCACAATCGTATTTTGATATTTTATATTCCTAGGGTCGGCGCCTGGAACTACAATAATAGCAAGAACTACATCACGTGCTTGCAGAGTAAAATAAGAAATAGTGTGTAGGACATGCGTGTTACCGTGTGACACAATGGTGTGACATAACAAAGTACGCAGTTACTCACTTTGGTACATCTGCCGTAATTTGAACAGATGCAACAGCTACAAGAAGAGCGAACTGTAATAAAAGAAAAATATATAAATCCTCAAAGGCAAACACATCTTCTAAATTACATTTTTACAGCTGAAACATGTCTACTTCTACTATTGAGCTGAGAGGCTGATGATGATATTTTATGGTTAAAAGAATTACAAGATAAAAATTTTGTATTAACAAAGGGTCGTACACAGTCAGCTGAAAGACGTTAACTGCTGGACACAGGCTTCCCCAAATTTTATGTGAAAAATATGTTACTTGGTCCTTCTATTGTTTTCACGGAAGATGGTTGGTCATTTGATTTCATTCACATTTTTTCTATTTTATCATTGTAATATACCATTAATATCATCAACAAGAATATTATTCTACACTTGACGCTGGCAGAAATAGCTGACACAATCGTCGGCTCTGTTGCCAAAAAAAGGAGAAGAAGAAGAAGAAATATGTTACTTGAATTTAACACCAAGCTTTTGGTCTAATAGCCAAAATATTAATGACATACAATACTATACTTATACTCATATGTATATTTGGATCAGATATTTTTTTTTAACTAAAATATTTATTTCTGGTACGTAATAAGTTTTTTTTTTGCTGAGAAACTTGAACATTATAATTGCCTGATAATTACATACCTATTGTATAATCCTATTACCAATAGATATTAGTTAATAGAAATAATTGATCAGGATATTTTGATCCACAATACAGGTTTTCTATTTGCCACATCTCGCTATGTCATGTCATATATTATAGTCTACCTCAGCTACATTTTTTGGTCTCTTGTCTCATCTTTCGCTGGCCGTCCCAAAGAAAAAGCAGTTAGAAAAATGGTAAATGCATATTTTTGGTATTACAAGAATATTGTATTTCTTTTTCTACAAAAATACTTAAAATCTCTTATTACATATAATAGGTTCTGTGAAATAAAGACTTGAGATCTTTCAATCACCATTTTATTTATATTTGTCCCTAATTTTCTATGCAACTTCTTTTCCTACACCTAATATTTACGATTGAATTTAGTACAACTGGTAATTGCCAGTAAATTTGTTTAGTGATGACTAGCTAATATTATTAGATATTTATTTGCAATTAATGGACTTCATAATAAAATCGATCAAGTTCATCACTTGCTATTTGAACTTGATTAATTTTATTATAGGTAAATCTATAAATGTAATATTATAGGTTTTTATCAAGTTATAACATAATACACATTACTGTAAAATTGATTACCCATTATCCATTATCACAAACATACCCGTTGAATATTTAGTTGAGAGTATCACTGTTTTTATACAAATATCACATTACAACTAATCACAACGCACTTCACGATCACATATTTAATAATTAAACAACTTTTCACGGGATACCGACCAATTTCAACCAATCCATTGTCGCTTCTTCTGTAGACGAACGGGATATGCTGTTATGTGTTTTTTTGCAATTTCTTTCACCTTTTTTACTAATACTGCACTTGTGATATCGCACTGGCCTTCAAGCTCATATGATAATTGTTTGCGGTGCGCCTGATTATTTATAACATTCATTTTCACGCCTGAAAGAAGCCCGAAGAGTGTGTGCGTACCAATACACACATTTTGCACTCGGATACTACACAGTGCAGTCGGCGGCATACCGCCACTGAACGCCAATGATAACAAATTCTAAGCTACACTACATATTAATTATGTTATTTTCTGAAAAGTTTGTCTTTTCAATTTGTAGATGTTTGTTGCTTAGATAGAATTATATTTCTTCCTCATCCTTTCCTTAATATAAAAAAGCGCTCAATCTCGTTATATAAGAAGATCTACTCAATGCATTTCCGTACAATGCATAATATGATAATCTAGATAGTACAAATAGCACCTGCAGGTAAACTAATTATAGGTTTTCCTCTTACATATCTATTATTATCCAATTTCGATGAAGTGGGCACGAAGTTTCAGTTACGTTGTTTTACGAATGAGGCCATAATTAGTAATCATTCAAATTTCGTCTAACCACTCACGATTGAAAACATGCTAGATTTTATCACACCAATTGTACACCTAACTCAACGGTGAATATTAACTATGCATGATGTTCTACCTATTATGAAGCACAAATTTGGGCAATCATTAGAAAAAAATATTACAATTTATTTACACGTGAGTTTTGAAATTCAACACATTGATCATAATGTCATAATTCTAAGCTTTTATGAACCAAAAATAGAATAAAAAATATACTCAATACTATCAAAAATATAATTATACGTTTCTTTTAAGCTATAATTATTTTAATCCAATAATAAAATTGTTAATAATACAATTCAAACCAGTGTTTAGTTGTACCATCAATATTAATCTTACTTTGTCATAATGATATTGACATTGCAGAAGGATTATGCACATTAAAGGATAGTCATTTATTTAGCTGTAATTTCAACTTAATTTAATTTAATTGTTGTATTTTTATTTAAAATGACATTAATTCGCATTTGACATTTTGTATTTTAATTATTTAAATTTGTATGCCTGCAATTTACAGGCACGGCATGTTGATACCATTGTTCTAACATAAAACATCATCTGTACACATGTTTCGAAACAAATAAATTATCTTTATCTTTATCTTTTAACAAGTTGGGGGTGGTTACTGTAAACTATCTGTTAATTGTGTATTACTTATCGCTGTTATTTTAATAACTACTTAAGGTATAGGTACAACAATTCGTGTTGTTAAGGTCTAGTGGTTAGAACCTGCGATATCCACACGAGGTTGTGGGTTCAAAATCGGACAAGGTATAGAAAAATATATCTATGTCTTACATAAAAACAAAGTCTGAAGTTGCTCTTGAGCAAATTATTTCTTTATATGAATAGGCATTTCTTGGAATGGGAATACAATAGGGTGGGTCAGATTACTGTTTATATGTGATGGGTTGGTAATACAACTCTGATATGATATCGTTGTATAGATAAATAAATATAAATGTTTTAACAGGCGGGAGTTAAAGCAGCTACATAAGCATTTTTTTTAATTGCGTGTAGCAAATTAGCTGCCAAGTAAATAGTATGTCCTGCGAATTATGGTAGGCAGTACTTGGACCCTAGTATAGGATGACAGTTTCTAAAAAAATACAAAACAATTTATACTTTCGATTTCAATAAGAAAAAAATAAGCGTTGTAATTTTACTGTGGAACTTTTTTTGCTGTACTTTATTTATATATAAAAATCATAGGTAAAGTAAAACCTACCTAATACCTTTATAATAATATGAGTTACAGACAATAATTGCAATACTTATACACATTAATTACATACAATGACATACGACATTTTACATATTATTAAAGTGTAACATTTACAAATT
Organism: Parascotia fuliginaria; assembly: GCA_963082885.1. Taxonomy (NCBI): domain Eukaryota; kingdom Metazoa; phylum Arthropoda; class Insecta; order Lepidoptera; family Erebidae; genus Parascotia; species Parascotia fuliginaria. Next base: position 10,651,676 of record OY720170.1, read on the forward strand.
ATAGTACAAGAACAGTTTACAAATTAGGTATATAGAATGAATTACACGTATTGGTCTGCTATTTGCGAGTGAGCAGACGTAAATTTGCCATTTATTCAAATCATAAATTCATTCATTTTCATGAGCTGTGATTCGTTTTTTTTTTCAATGAAATAGTAGGCAAAATATACTTTTTGCTATAAAAATGCGTACGCTTAGTAATACAAATCCTGTGTTACAGGGAACTTTAAATCAATCAACACACAAAGAACATTAACGCACACTCAAAACCTCGATCATCGTTAAAATATTTGTTAAGGCCTGAATACAATTCAATCAATAGTGACAAGAACCCCTTTGGTCGTGACAACACTCCAACGTCTAGACCACACGTGTAGAGTTGAAAAGAAAACTCTTTATTGTACATTCATTATTTTTTTTTTATTATATAATACACTTATATATGTAACTAGCGGTTGCCAGCGACTTCGTTCGCGTAAAAATTCAGATGTGTGCCTGTATGAGAATACCGCCTGCCTGTTCGGCATACGGCAATCGTGCATGTACGTATTAGTAATAATCAGTATATTCCGTCTCTATATATATATATTGACAAAATTTTACAAAAACTTGCGAGTCCTATATTGCCAGTTAATTAAGGTACTAAATATTATAATAATCTAATCTAATATAATATTTCTACTAATTTAGAAATCCTACTATAAAGACTATGGAAGTTTCATACAAACTTTTGAGGATGAATTTCGCAAAATCCCGTCTTAGTGAGCACCTAAATAGGAACCCACATGCAAAATTTGACTCTTAGCACTTGTAGTCTCTGAGATTTCGTATTGAGTGACCTTTCGCTTTTTAGATTTTGTTTTTGTCGCTGACTCTGGAGCAAGTTACATACAACTGACCGTGAAAGAAGCAGCTTTTCTACGCCCGCTATCTTAAGAGTTTGACCTTGAGATTCGTTTATGGTCATTGATGTTCAAACTTTGATGTTAAACTTTTGAATTCGAAGATGTTAGGATAATCCTAGGAATATATACCTACAGAAACTCCTCGAGTATAACCGGTGCCATTGCATACCCAATCAATTCTGTTACAGAATGTTTATGCAAAATTTGAAGTAGATTGGACCAAGGAATCACATTGTGCCATACAAACTTTGCCCCTCCTTTTCACCCCCTTAAGGGTCGAATTTCGCAAAATCCCTTCTTAGGAAGTACTAAAAAAATTTGAGTCTCCTAGCACTTGTAATTTCTGAGATTTCGTGATGAGTGAGTGACCTTTCGCTTTTATATATATATATAGATTGGCGATATTTAATTGGCGTCCTTATTATTAAAACTGTATATAACTAAAGGTATAAATAATATCAGTGCGGGCCTGATATCCATACATAATATAAAAGGCGTTGTCCTGACTGACTGACTGACAGACAACGCTCGGCCTAAACTGCTGGTCGTAGCAACTTGAATTTTGGGAGATATGTTTTCTTAATAACCACATGCAAAATACGTGCAAAGTCGTAGATTTGCGGAAAACAGCATGTTCATACCTATACTAATACCAATTATTGTCTTAATGTCTAATCGTGTAATATGAAAAGGTTTAAAAAAAATCCTATAATGGTGTTAAAAGGGAGAAATAATCGTGTGACTTCTTTGTTGTTTAATTTATAGTTTTCAATATTTGTTTTTTGATAAGTACTACTATCAAAGTAAAAAATACTGTTATTAATATTATTGACAGGGTGTGGCTTTAGAAGGGATGAAAGTTGTATGGCAACATCGATGTTTTTGAATTTATCGTCATGGAAATTAGTAATAGGATACTGAAAATGCTGTTCTTAATTTTTCTTTTTTTATTTAATTTTAGTTAATTAAAGTAATAATAGTTGATAAAAAAAAATATTTCATGCTTTAACCAAAATGAAAAATACTGTTTTAAACATTTTTGATAGGAATGGCTAAAGGGTTTTATGGGGATGAAACGTTTAAGCAAACTTTTTCTTTGTTATTATAGTGAAAATTTGCATTTGAGCACTGTGTATTTTGGATGCGGATATCTTTAGAAAGGTGAAATAAAGAATTTTATGTATGGGCGAATAGAAATACTCGTAGTATGAAAAATAAAGATTTTTTACTTTTAGCTTTAAATACAGACACATACACAAACACACATCACCCATCACGATCAGATTCTGCATAATTATTTCTCGCATGGACAATTTTATGTTGCTTACTCTTCAGTAAGTAGGCACACCATCTTTACGAATTATTTTAGCTGCCCGAATAGTAAACAAAAAGTATCGTTTACAATGAAGTGCCTTGAACAGATTTGTCCTGGTCATAGCGTCTCTTAAATATGTAAATAACATAAAATGTCTGTGGGAAAAACGATATCCATGAAAGCGAAGCCGTAGGCAAAAGCTAGTATTTTATAAATGTCAACTGAAGTAATTGTATTTAAAGCTATCTTTCTAAGTCAAACCAACTATAGTGGTTATTAGCTATTAGATAATTAATCTGAGATCAATAGAAAACTCTATTCCAGCGAAATACTTGAACAGCCTGTGATGGACAAAGGCCTCCATCAAAACAAAATTGTTATAATGCTTGAAACGAGAATTGACGATTTCAATAAAGGCTGTCTTAACACAGGGTGCTGGTTAATCAGGCAGGACTGGTTGTGGAGTGTGCTGGAGCAGTAACGTACAACTAATAGATTGAGCGAACAGTGAGTCATCACTCAAACTACATACTCATCAACAAAGTCGGGCTTAAAGCCTCTAACGGTAATAAGAGTGGGTGTAACGTGGGCATTTTGTCATGACCTTGGTCTTGTCTATGTTCGTTTTTAACCGACTTCAAAAAGGAGGAGGTTATCAATTCGGGTCGTATGTTTTTTTTTTTTTTTGTATGTTTGTTACCTCATATCTCGGTCATTTATGAACCGATTTGAAAAATTTTTTTTTTATTTGGGAGTGTATATTCTGAAATTGGTCCCATTTTTTTATTATAAGAAATGGTTCAGTGGTTGTATGTTTGTTACAACTTAACTCCGTCATTTATAAACCAATTTGGAAAATTCTTCTTTTATTTAAAAGGGTATACTCCGAAATGGAGTCCCATGTTTTTTTTATAAAGAATGATTTAGTAGTTTGGCTTCAATTTAATATTTTGTAACAAAACGTTTGCAAGAAGTGAAGACGTGTAAAGCAACACGTCGATGTCTTTTGCGACGAATTATCTGACATTGACATGTCCATGCTACAAGTGGGAAGTGATTTTCAAAATTATTTTTTTGTTAGAAACGAAGTGGCCCTGGATGAGTGACCATTTGCGTCATTTCATTTTCAGCGTCTTCATTCTTTAGAAGCAGTAGACTATGATTATCACTATAATTTGGTAGTCGTTAAGCCAAGTTGGTTGGTTGGCCAAGTAGGTTCTTATGGTCGTGACAAATTACAACAGCAACGGGCGGCCTTAAACCTGCCTTTACAGCATCACTGTTTATTTTTTGTATATCTGAGCGATTGCTCGGTCAGTTAAATTATGATTTTTGATGATTCTTTATTGTTGGTAAATCATGACTTTTTTGTTTTGATTTGTGGTTTCTGGGATTCAGGGTTTAGCGATCGAGAAAGTGTTGACAAGGATCTTATATCTCTATTTACAATCTTACCTCTCGTCTCTACTTTCTTTCAAACGGCGCGGCGCTGTCTCATTTGCGCAGCATGTTTAGTAGGTCTACCCATATTAAATATATTTATACACAATTAATTCCCACTAAAAGTTTAAAAATAAAATTATTTTTAGAAAAAAAATGAAAACCGACTTCAAACAACACCTACATGTTCAATCCTCAACTACAAAGTAGAAAATAATATTTTAATTACTTCATAGCAAAGAACATTAAAGGGGAATCAACGCAATCCTTGATACCTATAATACTTTACTATTTATAGTTTTTAATCAGTTATTTTGGAGTCGGTGCCAGCCAAGAAGGATCTTTAATTCTGTCTTTGCAACCAACTTTTGTAATGCACGGGGCGGTAATTGCACGCGTGGGGGATGTGCCTGAGTGCACTACCCGAACGCGGTCATACTCGTGAACGCAGACGTCATTGATAGTTGTGTTCAGATATACATAAAAATTTGACGCGCACTTATCAGATTCCGTTCGATTTCTTGTATTAAATCTATATTTTTCATTCATATATTAATAGATTATTCAAGTATATTTTTGCTAGTAGGTAGGTCATTTTTATGAAGGTCATTATGATCCTTCTTGGCTGGCACCGACTCCAAAATATCTGATTAAAAACTATAAATAGTAAAGTATTATAGGTATCAAGGATTGCGTTGATTCCCCTTTAATGTTCTTTGCTATGAAGTAATTAAAATATTATTTTCTACTGTTTAGTTAAGGATTGAACATGTAGGTGTTGTTTGAAGTCGGTTTTCATTTTTTTCTAAAAATAATTTTATTAGATCCACTTGTTGAGAGACTCTAGAGATTTGATCGAGCATTGCAGTAAGATCTTCCACTATATCGTCAGAGAATCGAGTCGCCGTTTATGTTGAAGCTCGTTCCAGTCCAGAAGCCCATAAGCCAACCTCAAGTATTAATAGACAGCATTAGTACAGTTCCTAATTTTCAATGCTTATAAATTGCAAATTGTTATTGTATTCAGGTTTTATTGTTGTATAATATGAATAAATATGTAATTATTTTGATCTGTATGTAGATTCGATATCGCCGCCTCGACTGGACGTTACGAAATTATCTACAAATTCTTAGATGTTATGTAGATGTTTTCATATAAATATCACGCGGTAATGAGTTCGCCCATAAAACCGTCCTACAAGAAAATTAGCATAAAGTTCTATAGTAATGGCACCTAAGACATAACGATGCCATTAGTTATATTGTTTCATCATTTTGTTGTCTGTAGTTGAGTAACATTTAAATCTATTTACCATTTTTTCGTAGAGCAATTATCAGTGCTTAAATAAATAATTTGCTGGTAGTACCTATGCAGGCGGGAGCCATGTCAAGTGTTCTGCTTTTAAACAAGCCTATCTCCAACAATGTACTACTTACGCGACCGGATCTTTGCTGGTTTCAGCCAGGATCTACTAAAACTACTGTCAGCTGAAAGTTGTTTTATCTTGTTCACGTCGTCCACCCTCGCTTATCGGTATCAAAACTTTGATTTGGTCTCACAACAAACGCCTACGGAAATTATCATAGCAATAATGACGTCTTACATCACTTAGATTTACGAAGGCACTAAAATATTTAAATTTTGATAATGACTGAAAAATATGATAAACATAATAAAATGTAGCCTATGTTACATGTTCTATTTGTAGCTTTCTAAAGACAAGATATTTTTTAAATCGGTTGTAGATCTTGCGTTAAACCTGAACAAACAAATAAACATAAACAGAAAACAAATCTTTTCTCTATATTTTTAATATTAGTTTAGATTTATGTTATCCTATATTAAAATACGTACTAAGAAAATGAAGTTCTCTAGTGATCTCATCTTACCTTCGTTATGGCAAAGGACATGATGACTAGTTCGTGCATCTTGCTGCGCCCGTTTGTTTACTGCTAAGATTGCAAGAAATGTCATGTGTACTTAACACATGAAAGTTTTAAAAAAATTTGAGGACTAAATCTTAGCAAAATACATAATTACGATAAACCCGATTACGGGTTACACGCTTAAGTAATTTTTAGTGAGAATAATAGTTTAATTATATACAACACATGGTAACAATTCCTAATATAAATTATATTGACAAATGCCACACGTAAAAATAATGTTTAACCTGTTCAATAGAAACATAGCAATAAAAGTACGTTATCAATACATGTAAATTATAAAGTAAATGATTTAAAAGTATCTATATATATATAAAAGCGAAATTCGCGTCATTCACTCACTGACTCACTGATCACGATATCTCAGAAACTACAAGTACCGAACGCTTGCCACATGGCACAAACTATAAACATAAACAAACGCTTGAATATGTAAAGTAGTTCAAACAACGATATCCACACGTTTGCGAGTGAAATGTGTTGTGTGTTTTGAAAAAACAAGCATGTCGGAAGTCCAGCTGTTGTCAGCTATAACATTTAGTTCAACTTACTTTTAATATAAAAAAAATCAAAACGTAAAGAGAGAAAATAAAAGAAAACCAAAAAAATCCGACAATGAAGATGATGGATCATTCAAATTCATAAAAACCTTACAAGGTATGTTTTTTTTAAGATGGTAGGAACTCATTTTTATTAACTGAAATACTATACGTGTACTTAAACTCTGTTAATTTGACTTCGATAGGTATAATACTTACAATAAAAGCAATCTACACGCGTCTTTTTTTGGCAAGCGTGTGGATCTGGTATAAAACACGAAAAACGGAACCGATGGTGGAAAGGAAAAACTTCTAAAATGCCATTTTGGCCAAAATAAGTTGCCTAGATCTTTAGATAGGGTTTTTTAGTCTGTGTTGACTGGTACTACTTTCGTAGCGATCGGAGCATATCTTTGGCGTTTAGAAGTTTTTGCTTACTGTCGCCAGTACGAGCAGCATCTAACTTTAAGCCTCCTAAATGACGTGTTTCTGGTGATTTTGTAATAGAAGTCTGTTAAGAGTCTGGCATTTTGAAAGTAATTTTTCTAGAAACAAATTGTTTTCGAGTAAATATATAAGCATTTTTCTTTTCTTCTATTATTTTGGACATAAGAAGTTTTTGTTTATAGATTTTTATAAAAATAGCCTTTAGGGATAATTTTTTTATTAAGTCATAATATTCTTGAGAAATTTAGTCCGAAGACAGCATGACACAGACGCATTAGAAGTATTTCTTCTGAATAGCATTGTGAACATTACGGTTTTTCAAAACAATATTCTTTACAAGGTTTTTAAATTAAGATCTGTTCAACATTTTTACTTTTCATATGAGTTAATAGTTTTTAAAAAGAATTTTTCTATTTGTTATTTTACATGATTTACAGGCGATAAGATTTTTTTGCTGAGTAACTTTAAGTTTGTTTTTCTTAAACGACAACTTTCTTGCGATAGAGTAAACTTAAGTACTTGCTTTTTATTTGATCATTTAGATAAAATTTTAAACATATTATTATCCAAAGACACCAATAATTTCTAATCAATAATAAATAAGGAAACCTCATTTCCCACACATTGCCATTTGGCGCATAACAAGTTTTTCTTTTCCACCGTCGAATTACTATTTGTTCCAAAAGAATTTGAATTTAAAAAATTAAGCCTGTAACGCAAAGGACGCGCTGTTGTCACTAGGTAGTCTACCCGAACGAGCAATAAGTAACGCAAGGGCAGGCATAGTTGTCGCATTTATCAAATGTGCGGATTTTTCTACTTCATACTACTTGATTGAAGTTCAGTTTCTCTGATTATTTTATTTCTGTGCGTTTTCATTTGAATTGATTTGAATGCCTTCTCTGAATAAGAAAAGGTTATTACAGTGCAGTGGGACAAATAAGCTGGTATTAATTTTTACCTGAAATGGTCTAAGTACTTCAAAAATATAAAACGATAGCTTTTATTTTGGGTTCTGTCTGACAGTATATTTTAATTCCGGTCGACAACGAATTCCTTTTGATTTCTTATTGACATTGTCCGCAGGATATGAAAACCATTTCTACCAGTTGAGCCGTGTGTTTAGGTACAAGTATAAAAAATGACCACATGCCCAAGAACTTTTCCAAACATTGCTGTTGTAGTGTCCTCTACAGAATCTATATCTTCAGAAATCTTATAAGTAAAAATTTCTTAAGTCCATGAAATATTTGATGTTGAATATATACTAAAACCTCGAAGCACCTGGACATGCATGTCAGACTTTGTCAATTTATAACTACCACGATATAATTAAACATTTATGAATTATTCATTATTTAGATCGTGTAACATAAAAATATCGTTAGCGCCATATGTATTACAAATTAAATCCGACTTTCAGTAAGCACGTCAAACATGAAAGTGCTACTTCATTTTCCTTTCAACAGCATTGATAAAACTGTTATAATTAAAAAATACGTGTATATGAATGAGTTATGAATTAAGAAAATGATCTTATAATCACCTCGGAACTATTCGCATGTTTGAGCGCACGCAAACAACACGTATCCGCATTTTATTAAAACAACGTAACAATAATAATTCGTTAGTTTTTTTTAAGGAAACTGTACAGACTTAAACTATGAATTTTTAACAGTTAATCATAGTTCACTACTTCACAACTAACTGTCAACGTGACAACGTTATTTCAATGTGATAACATTTAATCAATAGCAAAGTAATACTGGGCTCTAAAGAATATTGTTACAACACTGACTACTTAACGGTACAAAACTAATAATGAATAATTTGTAATCAAATACCAAATCGTTACATCAATTGAATCTATTTAAGCTGAAACGTTTAATTAATAAACATGCAACAAAATACGTATTAAAACGCCCGCGTGCGTTGAACTCTTTTGTCGGTCGATCTTGTGTAATCGATAATTTACAAATATATTGGTATATCTGTTAATAAAGCAAGCTTGTAATTATAATTATTATAATTTGGTCATTATTGTACAAATTTGTAATTTACAGACAAAAGTACTTACTGTGTTTTGGATGGGTATATTTGCCGCATAGAAGCGATGGGCTTAAAAACTAAACTATAGTCCATACATAGGCTCAGTGTAAAGGCATACTGTCGCAATTGTTAGAAAACGATGTATACAAGTTTGACCTTAAGGGTCACATTGCAAGTAATATTGAATCAAATATTCAGACAACATGAAACACACAACAAACTTTATAACTTTATAAAATAATCGATACTATATTTTTATACAATATTTTTAATAACTACCTATAAAACATTAGGTCATTTCACCGTAAACCAAGCTTATATAATTTGCATGAACACATTGTGTAACAAATGAGTTTAATCGTAGTATAATTATACGAATGAACGAGTGGTTTGATACGATTTTCCCTACAGTTGCCGAGTATATAAGAAATGATTACAAGGCATCAGTATTAAGTACAGCAGCTATCCATGACCGTGGTGTTGTGGAGAGCCTTGCACTTCAATCACGCTCCAGTAAACGCTGCACTACTACAGTAAGGCCGGCCACACACGACACCTGCATAAACAACATAATACAACGCCATATTTACAATCAATCTATACATATTATATATAGCAGAAGAGTTTGTTTGTTTGTTTGAACGCGCTAGTCTCTAGAACTACCAGTTGGATTTGAATAATTTGAACGATAGTGATATAATTTTTTTTGCAAAAAGGATATCTTATTTATTGTTCTAACACAATCACCGGTAAGATTTTCAATTAATCGTACATAGAAACAAAAATCAAGTAAAATGTACGTAATTCGTAATGATTTTGCATTCGCCAACTTGCAGAAGTAATAATTCAACCTATGCCAATATCAACCTTATTGATAGACAAGCAAGCATTACAATCCCGTGATATAGTAAATTTTGTAAACCTGCCTCGCCTTAAATATTGTGCTGGAAGATAAATGAACTCTCTTCGCGCGCTTGTAGAACTTGTAAATAGTTGTTAAGAATTATGATATGATTGCAAAATCTGAGAAAGTACATCACTGAAACCTAATCAAAATTAATAGAACAAAAGTTAGTAACATTATAAGAAAATAAATAAATCAATTAAAATAGTGTGTGTGTGTGTGTAGTTTGGAGTGTTAGTTTTCTTCTACGTTCCCAACTTGTGTCACTGTCATTTATATTCGTGGTGATCCTATCGGGCTGTAATCGAGCCCGGACAAACCGGACCGTTCTACTCCCTAGCCAAGCTGTGTCCCATGTCCATAGGCTGTTACACGACTCTCAGTTCTAAAAACTATAGTGAAGTGTATCTGTGAATTAAATGTTCGGTTGTAAGCGGCTTTAGGTTACGCGTCAGACATGCGACTTGTTACGTAAGTATGTAACTGTTGGGTACTATTACGTGCAGGGAAATGGGCAAACGTTTGATAACATGTAATTTATTTGTTACGATTGTGTGAAGGGCTTTCGTTTGTGATCGACACAAACATCTTTATAGAATAGTTTTGTTTTTAGTGGTTTGTTTTTAGTCCGGATCAATGTTGAGGCAACACCAATTCTTGCTATAAGTTCTGATACAAATTAAAATGCGTTTTTACTATAAAATTTTGTACTTAAGTATTATTAAGGCTAAATATTCTATGAAAACATTGCATAGTTTCGTAATAATATTGACAGATTCTAAATTAGTGGCCCGTGAGATCAGAGGTCCGTACTCATGTGATTTAGAGCAGGTCATAATCTCTTAAACTGATAATAAATTGTAGCCCAAGGAGTTCAAAACTGGGATACGAGATTCAGTCTTCAGCGCTTATAACATTCAGACCGTTGAACGTGTCAAGCTTGCGTCAAAGACGGTGTATTAATACACTTTGGTTGTAATGTAATAATGGACTATCTTTACTTCTACTAGAATGAAGCTTTGTAACTCATAAATTATATGCTATACACGCCAACCCATGACTAGCAGGTTGATGACCACTTGTGAAACTTCTTTAGACCTATGAACGTACACTTTGTCATCGTGCTTGGTGCACTTTAATTACGATTTTTTTCCATTAGCAAAGTCATTTGTGTGACTTTCGCCCGTATTTTAGCAAACATAATTATCGATTTACTCTCCCTTAGGTATTGGTTTAGGCTATGGCCCTTTGCGTGGTGTTGGCATATATAGGAAAGGTAATGGACACTTTAAGCGCAAACTCGTAGTATTTTTGCAATTTCATTAATAATAGTGATTGTTTTAATACAATACATATAAAATTTGAAGGCTTCCAGCCGGTCTATGTGAAATAGTTGGCGGCTCCGCTCAGACCAACTCCAAGCGTATACGATCCGGTCTGTGTGAAAAGAAAAATGCACGCTGATGCTCTCCGAGCCGGTCTGTGTGAATGGACCCTTAAGGTAACCTTAAAAAAGAATAAAATTAAATCATCTTTTAATGTTAAAAACCAAAGAAACACAAAGAATAAAACCATCAAATAAATCCTTATTCAATGTTCTGCAAATTTGTCATCTGGCGGCAAATATTCAAAATCGATTTTCATTATCATTCGATAAATGTCCATTAATGGCACTTTGAACTTTTAGTGCAGCAGTTTGCCGAAAAAACCGTTAAACATAACCTTTCTGGAGTAACAGGTTTGTCCATCTTAATTTCATGGTTAATCCAAGCAACAAAAATCCTTCTCATTTAAATAAAGCTTGGCTAAATGCAAAATCAAATTCCACGAAAACAATTTTTAGGAGCACTTTGTACCATATACAGGACATCACACAACCATCATCTACTTGAACATATCCATTCTAGGACTTATAAGGTAATTGCTCTAGTAATGACATGGAACCAGTGATGACTAAAAAAAATAAATCTTGTAGAAGAATAAATGAATTTTTAAATGCTGAGAATATTCGACCTTAGAGAAAAGCTATCAATGTTTGAAGTTTTATTTAAATTAAGTATTTTAATTTAATATTACGTAAGATATTCACGATTAGTACAGCGTCAGATAAGGCGTTGACCTGAGATAAATACGATACGCGTCAAAACCGGCTCTTATATTAAGCTGTTTATCAAATAAATTTAAATTGTCCTATATGTCCTATATACCTAGATATCAATACACACTTTGAATTACAAGTGAGGCAGCAAAATTGAATTGTTATTACTTTTTATTCAAGTGCGTTGTGTAAATGTTGCTTCCCACTTTCTACCGGAGGCTTGTACTGTCTATCGACCAACGTTAGCTTATGTATCAGGCATTTAAAAAGGAACTATCATTTTATTCCCTGTTATTATTTGTCAACCTTTTTAATCAATTTTAGTTTTTTTTAGGGAAAGGGAAGATTAACTTCTTGTAAAGTATAATCTGAAGTATTTAAATAGTTACATTACCATATTTTATTTAAATCTAAATAACTTGTTCTCTTTTACCTCTAGGATTCAGAGCAGGGACCACCGCGAGATTCTTATTTAACATATCACACTCGTTTCTCTCAGTTACTTAACATTCGACTGTGCACTCAACCTTAAGATAATTTACTAAATAACCCAGATGTGTGTTCATTTCAATGTAACAAGAAACCACAACACAAGCGCCCGTTAAGAGGTCATGCACAAACCGATATGAATCGGTGCATCGGTCCAGTGTTTATTATATCCCAATGTTCTCACTAAGACAGACAATTTCACCTGTTCCTTCCCACACTAAGTGGGAACTCGCTATTAAAATGTTACGACGAGGTAAGCAAGGTAATTGTGACCAATTTTTGAACGTTTTTATTACCCATGCAAGTATCAAATTGTTATCTGGTCCAGTTAAGTTGGGCCACGCTTCAGTGAGGCCACTTTGTTCAAGAAAGGGGGCCGCCTCTTGTTTAATGTATCCGTCACTCAATAAATTGAGTTACTTACCATGCAGTCCTACTCAACATACCTACATAACCCACTGCATGTAATGTAAAGAGTGTGCAAGAATGTTAAAGGCCAGATAAACATATTTTTATACCAAGTCACTAACATGATGTGTACGTACTCTTCGTCTATTAATATGCAGGTTATTGTAACCTTTGGATGTGGTTCGGTTTTGGCTACTCTTATCAACCATTAACACAGTTATTGTAACCTTATTGTTAGTTAGACACACACGAAAAATTAATGTTTTCAAGTAATCAGTGAAGCTTGAAAAGTTGCCCGATTGTTGGAGTATTAAAGCATCCTTCACATTGATAATATTTAGGGTCTCCTAGCCGATTAATCTATTAATATAATAATTATGAATGTAAAATAAAGATTAAAAAAAATTGAACGAAAGCTGATAACTGCGCATCAAGTTTTTTATGTTTAAAGACACAAACACAACTGTTAACGACGTCTACCCTTATGTGGTGTATTGCACTCAGGCACATATCCGCGTCTGCGCTACCCGCAAGGTAAGATTGAAATCTTTCATGTCTGGCACCGACTCCACAAATAACTGATTATAAATTGTAAATAGTGTAGTATTTTATAAATAACAATAACTTCGTTGATTCCTCTTTAATGTTCTTTGTTTTGAAGTAATTAATAAGTTTAAGATTGTACATTTAGGTATAGTTTTAAAGTCGGTTTTTATAAAAAATAATTCTATTATGAATAAAAATTAATGAATAAGTTTTGTTCAACTGTGAAAAAAATATGACAATGACTAGATTATACGAATAAAATCTTTGTCCTCTATATACATTAATAACGTTTGTCTAACAAAGTAATTTTTGGTTGAATTAATAAATCACTTTCGCGATAGCATTTCCCTGATCGGCGGCGCATTTTCATGAGTTTCACCGCCGCCAGCAAGTGCAGGAAATATGATGTGCGCTCACGCAACAATTCGAACATAAATGAATGTTAGCGTATATTACACACTGGACGGTCCTTGTACCGTTTAAACACTATAATATTAGTAATAACAAACTTATTTTTACGATATTAATCCTTTTTAAATTACCAACTGTGCTTGGTAAAAATACCGCCTATGATAATTGCAATTGAAGTGCTGGAAGCTCAGTTAACTGCTTGTCAAGAACTATGTGTTCTCTTTATTTAAACATGGTTTAAACAAGGACATGTTGCAACACTATGGAAACTTTTTAATACCAGAACACATTACCTCACTCTAGTGAGAGCTATGTCGCCTTAAGCTATTGTTAGTACCTAAAAGGTGACATGGGTTGATTAATTTGATACCTGAGTCGGGAAAGCGGGCTGCGTAAATTTTTTTGTAGTGTTTTATTTACATAATTTAATTGAATGTAATCGTAGGTAGTAATGACACTTCATTATGTACATTGTGTAATTATGATTATCGCATTAGGTCTTACTTTAATTTTTCTTTACTTTTTACTGTCTTACTCACTATCGCACAATTTATTATTATGTAATGTAAATATTTCAATAATCGTATTATATGTAATAGCATTTTATTAGAAATCAATTGATTACTTTTGCTATGGAAAATAGAAACCAGTCGAAGTAAGAATGGGTGCTTAGTGCACTTGAACCAACGCTATTCATTTAAGACTGATTTACATTGATCTAGTAGCTTGCACCAGCATCACTGGATTCCGGGACTGGATCAGCACTGCCTTTACAGCTTTTTGGGATATGACACAACAATATAAACAAACACGATGGGTGACAGAGTTTGCCAAACACGATTGGAATAGGCACACTGATAGTAATTATTTAAACATAGTTTAAAATTACCATTACTTAAGCGTATAATAAACAGGCATTTCTAATACGGTGATGATATAATATAATGCCTTCCTATAACTATATTTTCGCAAATCGTTAGCGGCTTCGACTAGAACGTTAGCCAGCTATCGTATTATTATGAAATAGAAAACGGTTTGATGCATTAGACTGTTAGATCACTTTTATAGAACCGTCGTAAAACTGCGTTTAACTATAATAAACATTATGACGTTTGTATATTTAAAACTAACAAGGGCTTTTATTTAGTTTACTCTTATTGATATTTGTTAGTTTTATTCCACTGCCGTGAAACACCTTTTCCTATTTTTAGTTGAAGAAAATAAATAGAATTGTACAAAATAATAGAAAATGTTTCTATGGTTTACAAACCTGTTTCTATTTAAATGAACTTTAGCACAAAGTTCTAAAGTCCATCTAGAAACAGCTTTGTAAAAGCGAGGTGAGAATTTAACTTTTTGATTGTCATTGATTAAATGTAAATACAATTAAATGACAATCATCTTTAGTGAAAGCAAAAGATAAACCTAAATTTCTTTGTTGACTTATAAATAACAGACTTAAAAACTTATCAGATGAATAGTGTTAATCGAGGGCTTCCCTATAATGAAAGCTAATGCCGTCAAATAAACAATAATTATAAATATTGATAAAGGTACTTACTTGTTATTGTCAAATAAAATAAAATCAAATTCTATAATTGGTCTATGTCCAGCAGTGGACGTCTTTCAGCAGATATAAAATGGTAAGTACCTAGATTTTGTTATTTTTTGTTTCCAGAAGTTTTATGTAAATCGGTCTATTGCAATATTGGGCTTGCTTGATGACGGTGTATTTTAAAGTGAATCATAAATTTATTTTGAAACACATCTCGTAAATAAGCGCCTGAGGTGGTGCTCAACTACTTATGTGCTAATAAATAACAATCATTATAACGACTACAGGATATAAACAGCAATAAGTATTTAATTCTGTGACCCAGTAGTATTTATTTTTTAGAAGTAAAGGTTTATTAAAAGAGTTCTTATAAAATAATAAAAACCTTTTTAAAAATTATCGTTTTTGTGAATAATTCATGTAAGTAAATAGTTTATGAACATTGAGATAACATACGTAAAGCCTTTATTTACTTATTAATTACATTTTTGAACCACACGATTTTTGTGCTATTTAAGGATCGAGCCCACTGCCTGTCGTAAAAGCAAGATGACGTTAAAACGGCGCTCCTAGATATTAGTCAATTCGATTTCACTTCCACGACGACAGGTAATATTATAATTATACAAGTACAAAACTCTGGATAGTACTTGAATTACGATTGTCTTACATTATCTTAAAGTATTTAGTTATTTGAAGATAATTAATTATCACTAATTTATCATTTTCTTCAAAAAGCGAATAATGAATTGAAAATTGGTGCCTTATTGCTTAATATTCCTACTTCCTGCTCATAATAATTATTCTTATTTAAATTTAATTATTTAGCGAATTTGGCTGTTGTAGAAATAACGGCTTAACACACAGTACGACACTTACCACGCAAGAAACAAACAGTCGTTAAAAAACTGTATCCATGATCGAAACACGTGGATAGTGGAGTTCATTCACTGGGTCGCGCATACTCCATCTTTTAACGGTCCAGACCCATATTACGAGAGGCAATATTCAAACTAAAGATAAAAAGTCAAAAAAAGTTTCGATAAGAGTGGCCTACGCAGTCCAGCGAGAGAGGCATCAATCTGAGGCCATGCTAAAGCCCACCGGCACACTCCCGACATTTTTTTCTTATTTTCTGATTATTAGGCCACATTAAAATGTCAGCCAGCGACTGTAAAACTTTTATTCTTGTCGTATATTTCCCTGCTGCGCTTTAAGTATAATTTATGTTAATCTTTAATTTTATGTATGTACAATGTCGCTGTTATTGCACTCTTTTCTCCTGTTCCTAGAAATTATGTAAAGTATCCCTTATTGAGTCCGACGTCAAACATTAAAGCATTGAGATCGAAATTATTTTAAACGATTATACTAAACAGAATAAGCTTATAAAATCGTTGGTTACATTAACTTATAAATGATCGCTTCTCTAACCCATACAGTTATAAATGTCTTGATATTTTTTATGACTCAATCCCTATTTATTGTGATGAAATCGAAAATCCGATTTATAATACTTTATCTCAACAAAATCAAACATTGGGAACCGCTTCATTTAAGAAGGGGACTCCTTAAGATTTATTATGTACAAGGAAGAAGGCTCGGTTGTCTAGTAGGGTTTATTAGAAAGTCGGCTTATCTGAACATTTTTTGTGTTACGGTAAATCGGCTTGGCGGCCGTTTCCTTAGTTTCGGACGTGTCGAGAAGCCACTTCATATCTGCTTTCGAGTTTATTGACAACTATTTTACTAGGATTTACATAAAAAAATGCAATTTTCAATCACGCACGGGATCTTTGTGGCTCTCGAAACGACTGTTAGTTGTATGTACTCGGTCCACGTTCACCGTATTAGCAGAAGCCATCTAGTGAATTGATGCTGAATCAGTGCAAGCAAGGTTCGCAAAACAACTTTCGCTTGCTGTAGGTTGTTTGTTTTGTACAATTCATTACAGTACCACGTCGTAACTGTAGGTGGTGTTGTTTGTTTCAACTGTAATGAAAATGAGAAAAATTACTCAATATTTCTTAATTTAATGTTGAACTTGGTGAACAAACTGTGTAGATACAATAGGAATCAGTTTGGATTTTAGAAGTATATAAATCAAGAGACTTACTATTATAAAATCTGAGCGCATGAGAATATGACTAATCTGTTTTTGATTCATTCACAATACTTTTCATTCATATAATACGACTATATTTTTATTTTACGATGTACGAATGAAAGCGGCTTAGAATCATATGTAAATAAAAGTAATATTTTTTATCTATTCCAAAGTCAAGAAGGTCATCGAATAGGAAAAGATAAACCCCTTGGTACCGTTAGAACATTATGAAATACATTCCTTATGAAGTAATAAAAACGTCATTGCCATTCAACAAATGACTACCGTCAGCCTGCAGGACTCTAAGTTTAATTAATTGAAATAGTTAAAGAGATTGAATGATACAAGAATATAACTGTTCAGAGTATGGGTGAGGATGGGTTTAAATATACCACCCACCACGACTCGTATGACCATCATAAAGAGAATATATAGAAGCAATATTCCGTTTTAAAAGCCAATCATCATAGGACTGGTGGACTCAGTTGGCTTTACTAAACTGAAGCAAAGTTTATGATATTGATCGATTCCTTATTTACGTGGCGTTTTAGAGTTATATTGTTATATATTCTTTGCTTCATCCGTATAGTTCAGAATTTTGTCGGCAAGTTTGTGAAACATATCACTCGAAGATAATGAAGGTACCTTTATTGTAGAATTTTGTTACCTAATATTATATTAGTGAATCGTATTTATTAATAATAACAATAATTGAAATCGGTTTAGTAGTTTCAGAGATCATTCCAACCCTATGGACAAACTTTCCAATTTTAAAGTATGAGTGTAGATTAAAACTTATTTAACTTAACGATGCTTTTTCATTTCTATTATGAAAAGACGACGATCACTTGGAATTGCATTTACTTATCCCTTTTTTTAGCTATGGAGATGCAGAAAAAGGTCAAGTAGTCGTACATATTGATTAAAAACATTTGTTGGTATCTTATGTTCAAATTAAATAAATATGGTGTTAAAAAACGTAGGTTAGTATTATAAGACTTTATAAGAATGAAAAAAAAAAACGTTATACTTGCTTATTTTTCATTTATACTAAGCATTTAGTTGCCAGCAGCAAAATCATATATTATAGCAACTGAATTTATCCGAAATGTTATTAATTGACGCAATGGCTATCATTACTTAACAACCAACAACTTACTTATCTTATCTGACATCCATGTTTATATCCACATTGGTCACTCCAACTAATCTTGGAAGGCAAAGCCACTCAAAGATATGGGATACTGTAAGCTTATATTAGTTTCGGTTAATCCCGCTATTGATTATACGGGAATGCAGTTTGAACATTACTAATGTTTTAAAGATGCGGTTTATGATCCAGTGTTTAAATAACCCGCAATTATTAGACATTAAAAGTGAAAAGCGGATAAGAGATTAGTGTACTTAGATCATGCCTGTCTGATATCTGTGTATTAAAAATATCGAAATGCATCGCCGCGCGCCGCGCCGTCGCTTTAAGCCGTCTGCAAAACGTGGTGACTAACTGTGGCTGCTTTTAGACGATGTCTTTGTTCATCACTGGGCGTCCTTAAACGATGATTGATACGCTTATTTAATCAGATTACGCTATTTTAATCATAATATTTATATAGAGTGTAGACTATACTTATATAATATAATGTACCAATATACTTGTATAAAGACACGCAGCCACATTGTCATACCATAGAAAGTTGAATAACTTAGACGTCACATTGTTTTTTATTTTGTTTATTGTTTTGTAGGCGTTGACTCGATTTGAGATGTGCGATGGCTTGAATTTAATCATTGAAATGAAATGTACCTATGAACTTATTGCATTATTATCCTGCGCTATAAGATGCTTACCTATTTTTTAAACAAAACTAGGTGTGTGTTATAGTATTTCAAGATTTTTATATCATTTACGGCTACTAATGGATTTGTAAAAGAGCTTCTGTAAAATAGCTTTGGGAAAAGTATAATTTGTTATTAGACAAAGGTTGTAAATCACACACATTTTGGCTATCCTACTGTGATTTTAAAAAAAACGACTAAGTGCCAATGACTCTCATCAAGACATGTGTATAATATATAATAAAAAATAATATATTATACATTCTATAATATAATATACCTACTACATATACCTACACCTACATTTACACGACAAGATCAACTGCAAATGGTATATAACGGCATTACCATATCATAGACTAGCTTTCCACAGCACGGTTTCACCCGCGTCTTTGCTTACTGCTCTGCTCCCGTCGCCAGTAGCGTGATTTTACATGGCCTATAACCTTCCTCAAGAACTGGGCAAAAAAAGGCAAAAATTATTATTCAAATCTGACTGGTAGTTACAGAGATTAACGCATTCAAACAAACAAACTCTTTCGTTTCATATAATAGTATATTATAATTATAACATCATATAGAACACAGATATGTTATTTTAGTATAAAAATTATTAAATTCTAATAAATTTCTACCGAATGTTTGAAATATGCAACAAAAGTGGCAGTTTTTCATAAGAGGTGTCTACGCGGCACCTTAAAAACTAGTACTCTGGTTCTCGTGTTTCTTAATGATCTTATAATAATTACATTTCACTAACTAATGATACAATAATAGTACCTACTTTTTATTTAAAACGTGACGTTCAAGAGTAGGTAACATTTAAATAGTAATTATTCACGTAACTCACTTAGCAGTAGACTTTATTTTGCTTTTTTGTTGTGTGTCCACATCTGTGTCATACAGCAGATCCACATTGGCTTTATTATGAAAGGTTGTGTAGTATTTACCTATTGTATTATATAACTGGTGCAAAAGTTGCGCGTGTGTTCCATAGTGATATTAACGCCGCGCCGGATGCACTTTGAAACGATGGCTTTTAGATATACATAAATACGTAGATTACAATGTATGTACCTATGTAATTACAGATTTCAAGTGAACGCTTTAAACGCACGACTCATCAACATACACACATAAAATATTATTGTTATTATATTTGTTACGCAGAACTAGTTTTATTAAAATGTGCGTAACGAATCGAACACTTGAATGGAGGTGTTACACG
Source organism: Parascotia fuliginaria (assembly GCA_963082885.1). Taxonomy (NCBI): domain Eukaryota; kingdom Metazoa; phylum Arthropoda; class Insecta; order Lepidoptera; family Erebidae; genus Parascotia; species Parascotia fuliginaria. The sequence continues at coordinate 10,671,900 of OY720170.1, forward strand.
CTATCCAATCTAAGTAAAGCCTGAAGTCGTTTTATTGGCACTGTATTTGAGTAATATACTATCATATAAAACATAGTGCTTTTAAAAAAATATAAAGTTACTAGAATTTGAACTTTGAGTGCCCATAACGCAACCATTGTTTGAGCCTTGAACAAGTGACTGTTTTTTAAAGCATATCCAAACTGTGTATTGGAGAAGCCCAATTTAGATTCACAACTTTGTTTATAAGATCTGGGTATGTGGTTCAGTAATCAAATCATCAAATCGGCCTATCAAATATTTAAATACTTTTGTAGTAAGTTGATAAACTTTTTAAATAAATTTAATGTTACCAAATTATGAGTCTTTGTTCTGCGTTTATTATATAAAAGTATATTCTTCTTATTATTAAGGCATTATTGCGCTTATACGAATATGTATAACCCACTGATATATTGTACCTACTGATATACGTACGTTACGAAAGTTCAAATCAGATGATATCTCAGTCATCCAACCGTAATTTAGCTCTTCCTAAAATTAAAATTAGTGTTCTTTTTTAATTATTGTGCGCTTGTTTTGTAATGAGTAATAAAGGCCTTTGGGAAAAGTATAAATCGTGACTGAACAAAGCAAGAGATCTCGCACGGATTATCTTTCCTACAGTCATTTGAATAAACACTGCAGATTACAACTTAGGTTCACGCAGATTATTATTTTTATTTCTGCTTCCACAAAACGGTGTTATGTTTAAAGTCATAGTGTATACAATACTAGCAACCCGCACTTGTTTCACACGTGGGTAGGTAGGTACTTACTTTTGTTTTTTATGACATTAATACAAATAGTTATATCGGCTTAACTGTACTATAAATGCATGTAGGTATAATACATAAAAGCCTTTGAGAAGAAATGCTTTAAACGATAGTGAAAACTGAATCAAAATCCGTTGCTTAGTTGAGAAGAAATTTGCGGAGAAATAGACTGGATAAACAGCGACTTTACTTTGAACTATTTACAGATTAAGGTGTGTACATTTTAAATTATTTGGGTGAAAACGTTTGTTTCCAATATTTCCAAACGTAAGATCTCATTAACACATTATTGCTCTTATGTTAAAAAATAGTGAATTAAGTGAAACTATTTCTGTAAGATTTAGAAACGTGGTTATTTCCTCAATTGACCTTCTAAGCGAACATAGGAAACTCTCTGGTTCACGTTGAATGCTTCAAACGTTACGGATCAGTGCACGGATGTTGGCTAGGCCATAGGCTCGTTACCACCAATCATTTACTTCTATACTAATATATAATAGTAATTTTTTATATTTTAGGCGAATGATGCAATGATATAAAATTTTGGTTTGATGAAAAAGTAATTTCATTTTGCAATGCAACCTTGCATTGAAGAGAAGATACAAGACAAGCAATATTAGTATTAAAAAACAAAATGCCCGCCTGCCTTAAACAATGAAAAGAACTCTTTTATTTTCTCGTGCTGACGCTACATTTAAATTTTATATAACCTATGTCATTCTCACAATCAATACAAATCTAATGATTGTATTGATTGATGGCGTTAAAATCCATCAAACTATTTAGGCTGTAGAGCGTGCCAAAGAAATAGACATACATACCTACATACATACATACATACATACATACATACATACATTGTCATACATACATACATTGTCATACATACATACATATTCTCAAAAAACATTACTTTCCTTGACTTCAGCAGTCGGGCAAAAAGAGAAAAAGGAGGGGAGGGGGCGCTCTCATTACATTTCAGGTACATAAAATCAACTGCTGAACATAGGCTTCTTCCAAGCATCTCCATTTCATTGATTCTAAACCGCACTCATTCATCGGATGTCCGCCACATTTATCAGAGCTTCGCGCTTCGGTCCACCTTATGACGCAACGCTAGTTTAGTTTAGTTAGTTTATTCTTTATTGTACACACATAGAACATATTACATAATTGGTAAGAAATATCATGTACAAAGGCGAGCTTAACTCAAAAGTGAGTTTTCTTCTAGCAAACCTCAGAGTGGAAGAGGAAAAATATGAAGTGTGAGAACAAATGAAGTGTACAAACAGACAGAAAGGAAATTAAATGAAATATAGTACCTATTAATTTATTGTATACCTAGTGTATACATAATTTAAACAAATAAACTTACATATTAATAATACACACATAATTTATTAAAATATATAAATGCATAAACTTACATAATTATAATAAATATATCTACTTATATATACCTATTTAACCAAAGATAGGAAATGATCTCTTGTTCTTCTCTTAAACACATCCACAGAAGTACTCTCACGAATGACGTGAGGAAGAGAATTCCACAACCTAACCGCGTGCAAAGTAAAAGAGCCGTCATAACGGCTAGTACTATGAAGAGGAGTACGGAGTAGAAGAGAGGATGAAGACCGACAAGGTTTACCACGAGGTACAAGATACTCAAAGCGTTTACTCAAGTAGGATGGAGAACTGGGATTATTAAGGACAGAATAAAGGAGAGAAAGAATGTGCGTATCTCGACGCTGCCGAATAGGTAGCCACTTCAGTTTCTTACGAAATTCCGAAACGTGATCGTATTTACGCAAACCGAAAATGAAGCGGATACCCAAATTCTGCAGTCGTTCGAGTTTATTGAGGTGTTCCTCCTTAGCATCAAGAAAGCAGACATCTGCATAGTCTAAGAGTGGTAGTAGAAGGGACTGTGCAAGAATAACTTTAGTTTGAAAAGGTAAGAATTTCTGAAGTCGCTTGAGTGCCTGAAACGAGCAGAACACCCTCCGGTTTACCTCTGCAATGTGGGTATCCCATGATAGATACGGATCCATAATAACACCCAGATTCTTAACGCTTTTTGCTAGCGAGATGGCAGTAGAGTTGTAAGTTATAGACGGAAGAGACTGGTGACTTATTGAGTTAATCATGTACCTACTACCAATAATAATTGCTTGTGATTTTACTGGATTAACGAGTAGCCCAAAAGACTGAGCCCAGATTCTAATTTCTGCGAGATCTTTGTTGATTTCAGTAATAGTCTCAGCCAATTCACTTACTGTAGAATGCCGATATAGCTGCAGGTCGTCTGCGTAGAGATGAAAGTTCGAAGTAATAACTTTAGGGAGTTCATTTATAAAAATGGAGAAGAGATGAGGAGGAAGGACGCCACCTTGGGGTACACCCGCAGTAAGATCACACCATACAGAGGACTTCTCCTCAAAGTGTACAGACTGCGAGCGACCCTGAAGATAACATTTGAACCACTCAGTTGCAGGCAAAAAGACATTAAGTGAACGCTGCATCTGCGTTTTCCAATATTTTCAAAATAATCTGTAAATATTCTTTACTGTATTACGTGCTTGTTGAATCTCATTTTAAATGGATCTTTTTGTTGCGTATTACAAAAAGCTGTAATTAATTAGCAGCCTAAGTTTTTCTAATTTTCTGGCGGCTATACCGTTGTCAGTAAGTTTTTATTTGCATATTAGCTGACATCTTTTGGTTCTTATCTATAACTATACTATTATATAAAAACGAAAGAGTTTGTTTTTTTGAACGCGCTAATCTCTGAAACGATCAGTCGGATTTGAAAATTCTTTTTGCGTATGATAGCCCAGTTCTCGAGGAAAGTTATAGGCTATGTAAAATCACGCTTCTGGTGACGAAAGCAGAGCAGTAGGTAAAGATGCGGGCGAAACCGCGCCGCGGAGAGCTAGTCATGGATAAGAATGAGTAGATATGTTTTATATTTGCACTATGAGATACGAAAGAATAAATTCGGGCTGTAGATGGTATTTCGTGAGTATGGTACAGGTAGTCAACTGTTGACCGATTAGCTCTGCCATAAGTTAGCCTGAGTTTCTCTCACCAGTGATAGCATAAAATATACGTATGAGAAGTTGTTTGAAAGACAGCTCAGTACTGGTGATTCTTTTCATTTTTCATACAAATATTTCACGTTGTTGTAGGTATGTATGATAATGACATATGATACAGCTATAGGCTACAGTCATTATCATAAGTGAACGCTGTGGATAGATTCACAGTGAGCTGCTTGTGTGCGCTGGCAATTTGCACATTTCTTAAATTTTTTTGTCTGTTTGAAACCATGTGTGATGGTTGCAATATTTACTAACTGTTTTGTTTTGTATCTTCTTCTTTATATTCTTCCATTACTATGTATATTCATCAGTTGAATTGCCTATTATATTGCTACAAGTATCTGAGTAGATTTACTGACGGTATGAAATGAAATGATTATGAAATCTATTCGTGATAAAATAATTATTTAGCGATTTGTAATTTATCTGATTATTAGAAACATTCATCCATCCATGCACATACTCCACCGCGAGTCTCACTACTGCACCTACAATGACAAAGTTTCATGTGTGTGCAATACAAAATACTTCAATTTCAGTAATGCAAACAATACTTTTTACCACACGAATACCTAATCCAAAAGGCCTATTATCGTTTAACGTTTTTCTTTAAAGTTTTGTCATCAGCCAAACCGTAGTACGTATTATCATTACTATGTTGCGGATACTAGCTCATTCGTTTTGTATAATGTAGACAGTTATGCAATATTATTATACCTATATTAACGTGATAGTAAAAACAAAATCCAAATAAAAAAGCTTGATTACGACAATGTTTGGTTGCGTGTAGTGCTCGTAATCATAATACTCTATCTAAGTAACAATTAGCTAGACCATCACTAACACTACAAAGCTACATACAATCTAAGAATGTGTTCAATTAAAAACAATAATTCGGTTCATTAATTTGGATCTCCCATGTCACGGACATAGTTTGTGTGACTTTAAATGAATTTAATAGATATTAAATTATTTCAATGCAGTTGCAGCGAGTAATAAAGAATAAATATTCCAGAACAGTATAGTAATGATGTTATGCGGTTGTTATAATCTCATCAAGTCATCAGTTTCCCTTTCGTTGCAATGATAGTAAAAGTGACTAGTTTCCGAGTAAGTACGCTCGAGAACATACGCGTGCATTCGCACTTAGCTTTATTCTGACTCATGCTTCCACATTTCCTCCTTATTCGTAGTAAATCATTATATAAAATTATTTATAACTCTTTATGTAACGTAATGTATAGAATCATCTTGTATTATATAAAAATAAAATGTTTCATTTATTTTATATACCAGGATGCAATAGTAATATTCATGACAATAATAAAAGACTAGCTATCTTGATTGTGATTTCGCCCTCGGAGTACAAATTTGTTATATATCAGTATCAATAGGTATAATTAGAAACGAAATAGAACTTTTACTTGTAGACAAGACCTCACACTGCAAGTTTTACCTCACACAGGATTTCTTGCCCAAAATAGAGCTGGTTGCAAAGAATCTACAAAAGGCTAGTGGCCAATAATAGGATTGGTCATATGTTCAGCCCTTTAGACATTATATTAGTTAATAATAAGCTTCTAAAACATAATATTGGTGTTCAGTCGCCCACATCTCCATTTAACTTAGTTGATATAAATCCAGTTATAATTACAAGTTCGATGACGAGAACACAAACTACCCATTCGAGTGCCCTCAATGCTGGTATGGGTTTGTTCGATACCATCTCAAACTATTTTTTTAACTCTTCATCACAATCGAATTTCCACTCTACCACTACATTGTAAATTGTATTTTCACTGTAATAATAGAGCTCCAAAGATAACGTAGCGAAAAATACTGCATTGAAATATATACCTTACGTATTACATTTTTGCATTGAAATTGTTGGCATGAATGCGATTGTTTATAAAGTATAAGTGACTATGAATATAGTGTTCTGTTGGATTGTGATAGAAATGAGAATCGCTTAAATAACGACGAAGCCGCAGTAGATCAGAGCTGCCGAGAGGCAGTGTCGCGAAACGCGACCACGTTGCGATATAAAAGGAAGTTTTGTTTAAATTTCTTTATCACACACCGACCGACTGCCTGCACCCGCGTTCGGCCACTCACCGGTCTATCTTCTTACACCATGTCTGCTCGTATTTTGGTAAGTTTCATTTAATTAATATATTATTGTAAATTATACATTACTCATCCATAAAGAGACGCTCAAAGCTACAGTAAACAAGCACGTCTATGAATTGGTCTTGCGCCCTTACCGGAAAAGCGAATTTATTATGGGAATTAAAGGGTTTTTCAGTAGTAGGTAGGTAGTTGTTAAAATAGTTATGAGCTCATTTACTTTTGTTCATTGCAATGTAAATTAAGTAATTACCTACTTCATAAATGGACATATAATGAGGTTCTGGTGTCCATTCACAGATGGCACAATTGCCGAAACAAAACTTAATTAACAGACTGAAACAATAACTGACACTGTCCAATGATTTTGCAGTCAATCATTACATTACTCTTGTAGAAGAAACTGTCCATCGATAATAATTATAATCGATACCAATTAAGAGCTTTGGAATAGTTTCCCTTTCCCTCATGTGAAGCAAACAATTTCACGTTCATTGTTACTCATATTACACGTTACCAGCAGGTTTCTAGATTAATTGATCACCACAAAATAGAAGTTTTTATTCCTTTGTTTGTTTTGATCATAAGTTCAATTCTTGAAAGCTTTACAATATTATTATTATGTGAACTATTATATCATAAATATTATTTCATGGCAATTGTGTTCTATAGAAGTAGGGATACCTTTGTAGCGCTACTATCAGTCGACTACAATCGTATTTCACAGTTCTTCCTGAGTTGGTTAAATAGATTCCGTCGATTCTTGGCCAGTTAGAAAGTTGCCTTTAATGTCACGTTTCTTTCGAGGCTTTTGTATTATTTGTTTGCTTTGTTATTATTTATATTAGTTAATATATTTCTTTTCACTGTTATTTAACTTTTTTATGCAATGCACTAACGCCTAGCGATGTTATTATCACATTTTGCTGATGCGATTGATTCACTCCAATCTGTCTTTTCTCTTTCAATCTGCTGTTTAACACATAAATGAGTTAGCGAAGTATACCTACATAATGTAATTTAAAGATTATTTATATCTCACTAGCCTACACCGCAGCACCTTATATATTAACTTCTTATGTTGACGGCCTTAATTCAATACTTGAACGTAGAAATTGTAGAATTTCTTTAACAACACGTATGCTTGGTCCTCCTTTCAGCAAAAATAGATCCGAAATTAAACATCACAGCATCACAATTTTATTATCATGTACCTTTTTTTTTGAAATTTACTGATAATTCTTAATGAACCTCGATATTATTATTTTTCTATTAGATCAACTTTGTAATGAGCTATCTTATTAATTTTCAGCTGGCTCTTGTTTGCATGGCGGAGCTGACTTCGTTGATCGCGGCGGGTGGTGGCGGCGGCGGTCACAAGAAGGTCATCATTCACGTGCCTCTGTATGTGAAGCACCATCATCATAAGCACACGATCGTCAAGCACGTGCATCATAAACATGGCGGCGGGGGCGGTGATGACCACTATGAAGTACTAGGATATACTTACGGAGAGCCTAAAGCGGCGCCTCATTTTGGTGGAGGCGGAGGTGGAGGTAAGATTTATTTCCAAATTAGATAGAAAGTTTTTTATTATTATTATCATCATATCAGCCTGTAGACGTTCACACCCTATTTTTTCCACCTTGACTGATTGTGAGTCACCCTCATATTCTGTTTATTAGTCCAAATTCTGTTATTCTCGAATTGTAGTAGTTTAGTGAATGTGTACTCTGTTTGGCGATTCGTTTGTCCTCTACATATCTACATTGGTACCTTGACACATCTTTGTTATTTACGATGTGTTTCTACGTTTTATGTCAGTAACGTCCATAATAAACTTGTAAAGTGCATAATGACTTTATGTCACCCGTTTTCAAACTTTATCTCGAAGGTGCAAGTACATAGTCTCATTTAATTTTTAAAAATCTCATTTAAATTCCAATTATGCCATGAGCCGAATTCTAAACGTAGTCCACGTTTCCACTTCTGATCTTTCCCAAACTTCATTAATAATTTAGTAAAGTTATATCCCGTTATTTTAATTGTTCAATAACCTTATAAAAAGCTTTTATAACTACGTCGTAATTGATTACCAATCGAGTCTGCTTAATCGTTTAGTAAAACAAAATGCTTAAGAATTTCATTAGAGATTTTAATTTAATGATACTTTTCTATTGCCGACGTGGATCTTTTTTTTTCTTATTCTATTAATAAAATAGGCGATCAAGATATAGTCATAAATTTATGGCGTAGAGTAGATTGTGTTTAGGAGAGGTAGGGCGTAGCAATAAATAAATGAGACTTCTTGCTCGAAATAAATTAAAGCTCATTACTTCGAGCCAGAATTGAATTGCTCTGCGGTCACTATGATGAAGAATAGTAGTGTCCAGTGCTCCTCCGTTGCAACAAATAATAACAATAATAATATTTGAACAACTACACACAACGCCATCTAGACCCAAAGTAAGCATATTATAAGCTTGTATTATGGGTTCTAGAATACGGATATACATACTTAAATACTTTCTTTTGTAAATACATACCTACATATTATACATAGAAACAAATGCAATGACTTATATTTAAAATTGAGCGTAACAGTAGATGAACTGTGGCGGTTAATCATATCTGTCGAAAAATCCACTGCTGGACATAGATCGCCTACAAATTTCGTCAATTTTCATTAATGCTGCGTTCTAATAATAAATTCCATCTTAGACACCTAAGCCTTTACCTGACTACCATGCAGTAAAAATGAAAATACAACCTCTACTACTACAATTACAGCTCTATATTAAATAAGATAGCAGAAATACAGCAATACCTGCGTACCTATGAAGTTCCTGCTGGTAAATGAAGTCGTCCGAGCTCCTGGGGTTACGGTTGTTGTGATAAAACTGCGGTCATCTGTACGGTGCTAATACTTCGCTACTTTTTTATCCATAAAGAAATAAATGTAATAAATAAAGAAATCTACTTCCTAACTTCCATAAATTATAACCCCTATTACGTCTTTATTAGCCCTATATTACGTTGTTTTATATTATCATCGCCATACCTGCACTGCAGGGAATGGTCTCTTATCATACAGAGAAGGCATGCGCATTGATGATATTTGTTATTGCATTGTTTATAAATAGCATCGTTTATATATTTCAGGTCATGGTTGGGGAGCGGCTGAGGAATCCCATGACGGAGGCTATGATGAATCTCCAGTTAGTTTCGAAGGTGGTGAGCACACGGGGTACGCGCTCTCCGAAGGTGATCACGAAGGCGGATCCATTGGAGAATATTAAACAATACTTTACTTTATATTGTTTGTACATATGGTTGTAACACTGAATAGACTGATCCAACTACAATGTATAACAGAATTATTTTTTTATCTTGATATAGTACAAATAGAAAGATCATACAATTGTAATGACGACCTCAATACTTTTATTTGTATATGCATTAAACAAAACGCCAAACAGTATAGTTAGAATTAGCAGTTATGAAAGTTTAGAAACGAATGTATTTTATGTGTACATTGTTGTAAACTTGGAATGCACAGCATTTTATTTATGTAATAATAAGCATAAGTTATTGCTCTGTTCTATAAATAGCTGAGTGAGAAATCATGTCATGTCATTCAGGTCAAAGATTCCGACTGTCCACTTATATTATTGAATGGCGTGATAATGTTTAATAGTGTAATGTAAAGATTATTGTGAAAATCCCTTTTTACACGGGTGCTTGTTAATATTATACTTGTTGATAACTTAAATATTATTGTCTTACAAGAGTTTTATTTAAACCCCTTTAATGTAAGCTTCTACCCCCATTTGTGACCTATCAAAATATAATATACATACATGCATAGGTAGGTACCTATGTTTGTAACCCAAATAGTCAAAACGTTAAAGATATAAGACAATTTTTGTTTTAAAGAAGTAGCAGATACGTTAAACCTCCACTTTATTAACTTAATTTTTATAGAAACATTAATTATCGTTACAATCCCTTGGTGTATACAAAAATAATCATATTCTACTAATCGTAGCATAGATGTCATAAAGTACCTACCTATAATGTTTGATTTTTATTGCGCTAGATATTCAATGTACAATACAAACTTGATGTTTTTTTACGTTTAAGATCTCTACGACAAACACCGATTAGTTTATAATAAAAATAATACTACCAGCTTGTTTACTGTCCTACTGCATGGCAAAGGTCTCTTCTCATATAGAGAAGGCAAGAATATTAATCACCACGCTTGCTCAAGGCTGTTTGGCAATTTCAGACTTTTAAGTCCAGGTTTCCTCACGATGTTTTTCCTTCACCGTCGGTCTGAAGTGTCCAAAATAAACTTAAAAAGTACATAATTATGATTTAAATAATCATATGTATTGCCATTATAAATATGCCATTTCGAATTTATAGTTTTTTTATATGATTCGTTTATACCTAAACATAATTTTCTATAAATATTAATATAAATATTCTTTATGTCTAACAGTCAGATAAGATTTAGAGTCAGATATTACGGCAGTAATACAAAAGGAAACACTACAAACCGTTGACTGGATATAGCAAAAAACAAAGATTGACAGAACTTTCTAACATTGCACATCTTTGTTCGTTTTGTCATTTTGCGCGTCTGGATCCACTGACGTAAATTAACCATCAAATGCTTCTTTTTCCATTTCTTACATAAATTAGTTTCAGTATCCTAATCAAAGCAGAACACGGAAGTTACATGCTCTTTGCATGGTCGTTTTTGGTTTTATTTTTTATAAAACACCTACATTCATTAAGTTATGTAATGTATTTTGTATTATTCAGTACTTTCAACACCGGGTACCCGGAAGTTTAATAACTAATACCATATATATTACATTAGCAAAAAAACTAATAGCAAATTGCTTTAGTCGCATTCTTAATTTTCGATTGCATATTACAAAAATAGAACAAAATACTTAAAAAAGCCATTCTTGAGGCAAACAAAAACTATTTAATGGCATTTAAGTAGTATTCATAATTATATAAAAAAAAACAAAGAACGTTCTATGCGATTTATGAAGTACCTACCTACATACATACATACACATACCTTAACCACCAAACGGTTCTCAGTAAAGTATTCAGCTTCCCATTTTGTGATGTAGAGGATGCATAAGAATTTTTGTCTTATACAGGAAAAGGAAATATAAAAAAAAATAAAGTATAGTAGTATCCATAATACTTACCAATGGTATTAATTATTTTAATAGGTTGCGGCTACATATGATTGTTCCAGCACGATACTGAGTTCACGGAGTACTTATTTTTTATACACTTTATCAACTTATTTATTTTGCTCTTTTATGTAACAGTACAGATTCATTGATATATAATTCTTACCTACCTTTCGTGAAAAACCCATTGATGTGTGCTGATGGCCCAAGATACACATTCTATCACATGGTATTGATAATTGTGTAAATAATGGACATCAGATACAAGAGGAAGACAGGTATCTATGCATCTGGCAATTTCACTTGACACCACTGTGTAAACAAGAAAATCTGAGAAACATTCATTCTTTTGAGCATTGTACCGCTTCTTTTAGGAACTCTTGATAACCCTTGATCACCTGTGTGAGAGCATAAGATTACGTACGTTGAAGGGGGTTATTCCCAGAGGTCCATGATTCCATTGTTTCCAAAAAATTTAGTTTCATGGTTTAATTCTCATCGGGTCCACGACATTTTAAATTAATAAAATTTTGTTTCCCAACGGGTCCATAAGATTATTTGGTACAGTCAGCAAACTAAAAATCAATTAACTTAATTTAACTAAAAAGAAAATAATCTCGCGTCTCCTGAGTGGCATTCATTACAAGTTGTAGGTATGTAGGTACTTATTTATACGCTTTTGTTTTTTAAAGTCTTCACGTGTTAGGTAGGTATTGTTAGTTAAGAACCTTTGTCAACGACATGTTTTCCTAATCCTCTAGGTAGACAAGATGTGCAAACGAGAGCCGTCGTTGCCTTTTCACAAATTCCTACATTTATGACTCTTGTTCAAACTTTATTTAGTTAACTAAACTTTAACTATAACTAAAATAATTCGGTGTCACCTAAGCGGCGTTTTAGAAAAGTAGGGTCTTATCTATATGCTTTTGTGTTTTGTGGTCCGCACGTGCTATATGGTAGGTATTGTTAGTAATATCCTAGCAATCATTCTTAAGCATTGCAGATACAGCAAGCTGGTTGCTTAGTAAACAAAAGTGACGATCTTCATGTAAAATCCTTTGCCTCAAAATTTTTAATTTAACACCACAAGTTTTTGTGCGCGTGCACTTCCACATTTATGTCCTATGTTTAATAATAGGGACAAAGATGAAAGTGAACTCTGTGGATATGCTAGACCCAGCGCAAACGTTATCTTGATTTGCACTCATATTCTGTAAGGACTTACACGTTACAACGCACTTAAACCTGCACGTAACACTGCAAGAAACCAAGGACATCTGAAAAGAACTTTTCGCTCCAATTTCTGCTGTTTTTTATCTCGTTCTTAAGCTATACTTTGTTTCGCTCTAACTTGTGTGACGTCATGGGGTCTCACTCTGCAAAATAGGTATGTATGGCCAACGGACCTACCGTGACAGCTAATAAGTGTAGGTAAACGCTCGGCTAATTTAATGCAAATTGTGCATTTTAAAAAATTATAAAATTCTGCCTTCCTTGCGATAGCATGAGCAGGTTTTATTTTTTAACGTAACGTGCTGACTGTACTATTGACAAATCTCTTGGACCCGATGGGAATTCATGTAAGGACATTATAAAACATAAATCAATTTGTCATGCACCCGATGGGAAACAACAAACAAAAGAATAGTGGACCTCTGAGAATAACCCGTTGAAGGTAACAGTCATTTCCATTACATTTAACTCCGTGACACAACATTGAGCTCTTTGTTTTTAGCAATGAGATATGCTGATAATAGTGAATGCTATAGCGGAACTTAGTAAATGTATCCGGAATCTCTTATAACATGAAGTCATTCATTCTCATAATATAGGTACAGTTTTATATTTATCTTTAGACGAATGTTTATTGCCTGTTATAATACAACTAGGTATTATATTTTATAGGTATTCCTTACTGCTACAATATGAAAATACCGTTTGAAATGTTTTAAATATTGTATTTTGGCATAGACAAATTTTGTATACCTAGGTTTATACCTAAACTGAACCAAAAGCTTAGGAACGAGAAAAAAAAATTTATTGCTAACGTAACCCTCTTTCTAATATGACACGACGCATCGTTCCTAACGTAACCTGAACTGCTGTATAGATAGGTATTTCTTGTTAAGAGCCCTTGATCCTGGCATAATTATCCCTTACACGTTAATCAGAAATATAATTTCATTTAGTACGAAGATCATATACTACCTACCTATCAAAACTAATAATAGAAATAGAAAAAATTAGATTTTTTGTATTTTTGTTAGTTTGCAACGATATAACGAAAAATCTACGTTAGCGATATGAAAAATTCTTTCACCTTTAGAAAGAAATGAATAAATTATAATGAATAAATAATAGAAATCAATAAATAAAGCGGATAATAGATAACCTATGTTATTTTATGTTTAACATATTTTGAAATAACAATATTTTAAGCGCCTTTGTTAATCTGAATGCTGCAGTATGACACTATTGCTTTGATATTTTCCGTATGCCTTTATTGTGAGACCGAATGAAACTTTTGATACCGAGGGCGGACGTCTAGTATACTTATATATTAATCTTAATATACCCTTGTAAATACATAAGTTCACATTATTAACATTTATTTTTTAGGGTAGGTATACAGTATATAAGTATGAAGTATAAATGCCATAATAAACTGTGATAAAGCAATTTATAATACGTTAAATTGTTTTATGGTCGTTATTCGGTATAAACAATATTATTACTTAATTTAAAATACACATAATCATGTGAACGAATACAATTTTTGTTTCTAAGTCGAATTATCCAATAAAATTTATTATTATCCGTCAAATTCATAATGTATTGTGTATTCTTGCCATCATCTTTTACAACCTAAAGTACTTACTACTGTTGATCGTGAGGCTCCCTTCGCAAATTCCACATAAGCTTGTCCTGTTTTGTGCCAAGCCAGGAGTAACGCCACAAATTATCTCAAACATAATACAATTAAAGTTGAAGTTGCAACTGGTGATAACAAAGAGTCATGCAACTAAAAATACAGTATTTCTTAGAGTTGCTCGTAGGTAATCTGTCTGCACAGTAATATGTCATGTTATTTATTAACTATTAGCAGCAAAAAATACAATGTTCATGTGCTTATTTAACAAAAATGTAAAAACGTTAAATAGATTTTAAATTGATATTTATAGCTACAATTACATCTTATATATAATACAATCTTAAAAAATATTTGTTTTAGTAGCGTTACCAAAGTGGCGCCAACTGTCGGCGAAAATTTTCCTAAATACCCTCATTATGTCATCGTTAATTGTTCTAACTCGACAGCCAATATTAGATTATTATCAGTACACAAAAAAGTGTAAGTTTAAGATGTAATTTCTTATAGAGGATAGTATTATTTTGTAGGTGTATAATTAGTTAGTATAGCGTAATTACGTGTAATATCAGTTTTTTTTTTTTTTTTTTTATTAGCCTACCAAAGTGACTCCACTCTGCCTAATGGTAAGCAGTAAGTGGAATCCAGAAGTGGTGGACACCATTCCAAAAGCCAAACTACTGGCATGGTGGCCTCCACTATGGCGGCTTAGTTTTATATACCTACTTATTTATATACATCAATTTTCGAGACCATCATCATCCGCTGTATCTATGTTGTCTATTACCCAAAACAACAGGTAAAAGAGGAAGTTGTACAGTCATTTTTTCGAAGGCAGTGTTCTAGTAGTAATAATAACTATAGTGTGTATATGAGTTGAGTCCCTGTTCGTATAGAGATGTAAAAGTATATGATATTATAGTTACAATTAGCTATACCTACATCTATGACATATCTTCTAGAATCCACAGTATCATATTGCGTGTGAGTATGTCTTTCGTTAAGATGTGTGAGTTTTATGTGTTTTATGTTGCTTTAGTGGCTCTGACTATTGTAGCTCCAGGACGCTTATTTATTTTCTTCGCCTACGCATAGCTAAAGCTTTGTCTTGGGTTTCCTCCCTGTAGTCATTATGTTAGAAAATATGAGACAGTTTGTATGGATAGTTGGGAGTTCTATTTTGAGTCAGTGTTTATTCTTTTTGTATCGCAAAATACGAATTTTTGCGTCGTCCTCATTCCTCTTATGCGTTGATGGATCACCTATACTGCGAAGTACATATGACATGACAATACGCCATACCTGTTTACTATGCCATCACGTGTGAAGATTTGATTAAGTCTACCAATCCCCGTGGCAAACTTAAACATGTAATAATATTCGAGACTTATAAGCACAAATGGTTAAAAAACGAACATAGTTATTTCTTTTTATATAATCGTACTCAAGCACTCCTTGCCGAGAAGGCAGGTTATTGACCATGGAAGCTGTTGACAATTGTTTATTGTTATACTATGTATGTTCTTATGTAGGTAGGTAGGTAAACTTGGTTACAATTGATGCATTTTATATGATAGCTTTCTCTTAGACGACTTTTTGCTCAAATAGGAACTGCACGACTGAAGAACTTCCTGTACTCTAAATATGGTTATTGTCATAGGAGCAACTAGTTATTTTTTTATATTACCTATCAAAGTGATATCAATCTAGCTGATGGCATGGATAGTATTTCCGGTACTCTTGAGGGAAAGGATGTACTGAGAGCGGTAGGTAGGTACATAATAATATAGTGTAACATGCTGCGAGTGCAGGGTTCGCCTATTTGTCACAAAAGCCACGGCACTGTCAACTGTGCCTTTAACGCTGTGGCAGAGGTTACAATTTACTATATCAGGGGTGATAACTAGATCATTCGCATAGGTACATTCGAGAACTATTTTACAGGTGCTAGTCGTAACTCCAGGCTTGGCACAGCAAAAGACCGTCGTAATTGGAATTCACAAAGTTAGGCCTATCCAGCAATGGGTATCTATGGCTGTGGATGAAGTGATAATGAAGTAAAATGTTATGATGGTACTTATATCATTTTCAAGATAGGCAAAGTTATTCCAACATACAACTTTTTAATTTCTGTATCATTCTCATGCTCTGAAGTGTTTAAGTCTATTTTTGAGTCCTAATAGCTAGTACTGAGATATAGTTTCGAATAACATTTAAATAAGTTAAAGGACACAAAAAGGCAATGTTTTATTGCCTTTATATTGTGGAAGAGCAAAAACTGTTTCAATGCTTGTTTTAATAAGATTAATGGTTTACTAGTATTACGTAATACCAACTTAGAATAAATTAAAGTTGTAACTTGCTAAGCTTCCCGAAGCTTAGTAAGTTAGAATCCGGCAGTGAACGTCTTTCAATTGAAACGATGATGTTCATTTACCCGACCATTTCCGGGTCATTTTACCATCTCATGACTTGTTTGCCTATTTCTTGGTTCACGACAACTGACTGAACAGGCAATATGAAAAATATTAATAAAATAATTTTTAACAAAAGGGTAACCGACTTCAAACAGAAAGGAAACTAAAAAGTAAAAAAAAATCAAATGGCACAAAGTAATTCGTATTTTGATTTAGTTAATCAGAAATAATTATATAAATACTTTATAACTTTGAAGTTGGTGCCAAGTAAAACAATAACTAGGTACCTAGGTATTATCAATCTTATTTTGTTATTGTAGTAAGGTTCATATAGTATTTAAAACAATAACTAGATACAGGTATTATCAATCTTAATTTACTATTGTAGTGAGGCTCTTATAGTATTTACTTGACACCAACTTCAAAATTATAAAATACTTATTTAATTATTTCTAATTAACTAAATCAAAATACGAATTACTTTGTGCTATGTAAATTTATTTTTTACTTTTTAGTTTCCTACCTGTTTGAAGTCGGTTATCATTTTGTTAAAAATTATTTTATTTACATTTTTTTGTAAACCTAAACCTTACTTAGATATTTTTGTACACACTGAACATTTTTGTATATTGAACCGTATGAAGTAAGCCCAACATGACTGCTATTGAGTAATTCCCTCGACTGTCTATGGTCACCTGTAATGGCACTTATAACCCATATGGGTGCAAAGTAAAAGCATTAGAAATGAATTAAGTCCAAACACCAAGTAATTGCTATAAATCGTTATCGAGTTTCCTCGACTTTGTTTGTGCTCCATCATCAGATCGACTCCAATCCTTTACTAAATAATAGTGCCTTAAAATACTTTATGGAAAAAATAACAAATGCACTAGTCATCAGTACGATTTTCGAAAGTGCCCCTCGATTTCTTTGGGATGCCATCATCAGATCCTAGTTTGCTTATCATGGTACCACCCTTGAAATATCTCCTTTCCAACAAAAAAATAATTATCAAAATCGGTTCATAAACGACGAAGTCATCCGCGAATACACATAAAAAATAGATACGATCGAATTGAGAAACCTCCTCCTTTTTTTAAGTCGGTTGAAAAGGCACACAAGATAAACAAATCACAGAATAAATAAACAATTAAAATAATAATTTATTTGTGTGTAGTGTTAAATAAAACAAAATAATTTGTCTAATTTTTAATGCAACAAAACAACTATAAATTAAAATGTTCATTGGTATTTCCTTAATTTGATTATCATTAAAAACGCTTACTGTACTAGTTACGATGTTAACGTCTTAAGTAACATGCATAATACACAGTCTCTAAAGTCTATTTTCTAAAAGTCATGGAAAATAAAATATTATCTATCTTGTGCAATTACTGAATGATTTCTTAGCGGTTGCACAACATTTAAGTAAAGAAATAAAAAATGTTTTTTTTTCTTATTAGATTATTCCGTTACAGTTACGTTGACACTCAATATAGTTTTTCAACGTGTTGCGCAATGCCGGATCTAGGGCGTATCGAATTGTCTGATGTTGTTTACTATTTGGGATGTAGTAAATTATAACGTAAGTAGTTTGATGATATAAACGCTTTCAATAGACCTGGGATAAGTAGTTTCGTCGATTTAGCTAATAGTAACATAAGGGAGACAAGTGAAACGCATATTAATAACTATTTTTAGTATACATTTTCTTTCTCTATTGACTAAATAGCAACTTTAAACAAAAATAATAATGTGTCGATATGATATTTCATAGCTTTCCTAATAATAATATCTATTTGTACCCAATATAAATAATTTTTACTAAACAACTTTTTGTACTTAAACTCGATTGCAGCTACGTCTAATATGGTGTAATTCCATATCGTGTTTTAAAGAATTTTTCAGAGACACAGAAAATAATGATGGTATAATTATGATCGTATAACAAAGCCATAGTTATTGATATGACAAATGCCCCTGACTGTTTGTTATGCAAACATTTCATTTACATATGTTAGGTCTTTAATACGTTACTCTTAAAATACGAAATCCACTAAAATCATTAAATCTACCCGATCTCTGACAAAATACCTAAAATTTCACGTCAATCTCCGTCTAATACACTACGGTTTCAACATTGCCAGTTTTAGTTGAGTGTTGAATACCTGCTTCTCTTGAAAAAGCCACCGGCGTTTCGTCAGATATGGTATTCTCGTCAGCTATAAAAGAAGGTCCTTCTAAATCAGAACCCGTAAAAGAATTTCCTTGTCCATCAAAACCCGTTTCTTGGAAACTGGTTGGATATTCAGCTGAGGGTGAAGCACTAGATAATGCAACCCCTTGAGTGGGCGTAGAAGCAGAAAATGGGTCGTTATGCACAGATCCTGTGAAAGATTCAATACCACCTGACAATGATGTAGGTTCGGGAGCTGCAGCAAATGGATCATGAGTTTGTGCCACCGAGCTTTGTGAAGCTATTCCTCCGAAAGGATTGTTTGTTGGTTCAGACGCTGCTCCTCTGAGGTATCCGTATGTCGATGGGTATGCGCTCTGAAGGTTGTTCACTGTTATGAATGAGTCCTCATCTTCGTCCCCTTCTTCCGTAACTTCGTAGCCATGTGGCAAACCTCTATTAGGTAAAACTCCAGGCAAAGAATCATACACTTTAACTTGCTTAACAGTATGCGATATACCATGCACGTGCGGAGCTTGAGGAACTGTAAAACCTGTACTTGGTATACCACCGTCATAAGAAGGTATTGAAGGTGAATATGAAGAAGGATAGTCGTTCTCGTAAGATGGAACAGCGTTGGGAGAGTAACCGTAGCTGGGTATTACTGGTGCATCGTAATCATGATGCCCGTGATGTCCGTGATGACCATGATGACCGTGATGGTGACCGTGATGGTGACCGTGATGCTTATGGTGATGTCCGTGGTGTCCGTGCGAGCCATGGTGGTGACCACCTCCCTTCGAAACTGTCTCAGTTTTTAGATGAACCTTCTTATGATGATGGCTAAAATGATGATGCGGCATTTGCGGCTTATGATGATGGTGATGATGATGATGGTGCTGTTCTTTCTTCGGTTTGTGGTGATGATGATGAATTGTTATTACTTTTTTGTGATGATCATGGTGATGGAACTCCGGAATGTGCAACTTCACGTGGTCACTGAAAGAAAATATTTGGTTAATATAAAAATATTTAAACGATCTAATCTAATAGTTTTAAAATTATTTGTCAATTTTGTGTAGTTAGTGTAAGCGATAAATCGTTGGTAATGGACACCCTTTAACCCTATAAATTTGAACATGTTTTAAATACACACAGATTATTCAATTTGTGCTAATTAGACAGCCTGTGTCTGACACCACGACAAATAGAGCATAGCTATAGTTGCAAACATATGCAAACTTGTGTAGATAACAATCGCAAAATGCAAATAACCAAATGTGAAATTGGCTCTACCTTACTTATTATATAAATATATATATTGTCTATTGTATTAAATATTGTAACAGATATCTGTTACAATGTTACTTAAAGAATTTTATTGGTTCTAGAATCTTACTTGATTGGAAGTAAGTTAGGACCAATTTCATATTTATCTGTCTCCATACAAATATATAGATGTCAAATACAAAGTACGAGTGTGTCGCATAATCGCAAAGCCAAATCGCATCTTAAAGTTCTAAACAAAGTCTTACACAAACATTATGCAAATGTAATTTATAACTGGATTACTAAAATCATATATGAGATTTTAGACCAACACAATACTGTGTTCTGAAAGGTAAGATATATTTACATGGTTTAACAAAAAATAATACAGTAAAATTTATTAGTTATTTCATGCATTCTTACTGGTGTTTACCGCCGCCACCTCCAGTCTCGCCACCCTCAAGACACAACACTACCAGCACAGTCAAATATTTGGTTAGATCCATGTTTAGTCAGTCCAGCCTTCACACTGACCACTTGACACTAACGAGAGTCCACGATACGCGTTAAACAATACAGCTGAATTTAAACCTCCAACGGATTGAACCTACGTTCACATTTTGTTTTACAACACAAGTAATACTTTCTTTTATCTCCAGAGTTTTAGTTTTATTTCAGATCAATGGAGCGACGAACATCACTAGGCGGAGCACCGCACTGCCGCCTTACCGCACCAGATTGAATAGCGCGACATACCGAGATGTCCATTTATCCAATTTCACTTAAATAAACCCGTAATATCAATAAAAAGACAACAATTGCTATTCTCGACGAAGCGTGCCAGGTAGAGCTGGAGGGGTCGACGGGGCGATTTTGGTTCCAATTGCTAACGGCACAGAGTTGTTTTCGCGAATCAGGAAATAAACAAATAGATGCATTTTTTTTTTGTACGCTGTGTGTAATTCCACTGTCGTTCCGAACAACGCATTCTAACTGACCACGGAGTGGATGCTGTAATGGAGTTACGATTGCATCTATATTGCTGTCTTACATTTCTTATCGAATTGACGTTCACCACAAGAAAAAATTATTTATCGAAATATCGTGCATGTGAACTGTTATCCAAGAATGAGGTCATCGTTCGTTTAACCCAATATTGGGTTTTAACTCTTCCGTTGAATGAACTCAAGAAAAATAAACAAACTAAAGCTAAGGTAACGAAATCGATTAGTTATTTTTTTGAGTGCGGAGTGGCGTCTAATAAATAAAACTGGTAACGATCAAATCTTGCTCATAAATAATTGTAAGGGTGTGTGCCCATTAAAATTTAATCACTTGTTTCGTTAGAATTTATTGATTTTTGTACGCTAACTAGACATCCTTTATGGCGCCAGCGCATCTGTAGAGTTACATTACAACTGTTCAAACAAACAACGTAAAAAAGTTTTTTACGGTACAAATGGGAAAATTATGTGCAAAGGTTTAATGTGCGTGTATGTAAGTATGTGTGCAAAGGTGTGAGAGCAGACGATTTGTACAGTTTGGGAAAAACATAGTACATCAATATTATATTGATTAGTTTATTGTTGTATGTTTGCGTAACAGTATTTTATACAGCACTCAAGTTGAGTGTGTCATCTATTATAGATTAAACACATAAATGTAAACTTAAACTTCTCGGCAGTTCTTCTCATAGTTCTACAGTCGTCAGCGACTAATCTCTAATCAGTAAATTGGCCGACGGCCCAGTTGTACCAGAATAGTACCTATCCACGATGGAACTAGTAGGATAAATCATTGTCAATTGTACCATCAATTGGTACTTTTCAATAGTACATCTGGTCCGGTGGCGTAAATTGACTATGATCTCCTTTGATAGCAGGGCTACCGGTACCTAAGCTGAAACTCATGCAAAGTTTTGTTCTGTGTGGGAATCGAACTCACAACATTACCGCAACGTCATGCGCCATCGGGTTAATTCATTGTCTGATTTTAAATCTAACGCTGTATGCATAGCATATAGAGACAGGTGCCTTAACCAGTAGCCTAGTTAATATTGTCACGCAAATAATATATTAGCCAATACTCCAGTCATATAACGGAACAGGTACTTGCTATCTACTTTCCTACACGAGCTATTTAGAAGCATTATTAATTATTTTCATTCGTTCCATTCATTGCCGCGCATTGTAATGATTATTTCCGGTAAGAGTTATATAAAGTGACGCCATTTTAATGACACAACATTATCTATGATATAATTTTAATAAACACTGCCTTTGTGGTAGGTACAATGGTAGCGAATTTACTTTGTTGCTATAGAAGATGTAGTGAAACCAGCGCTTATGATTGCGATTAAAAAATATTCTTTGTCACAATGATGTGTGGAAACGGGTGTGTTAAGAAACGTAGTACGTATTTTACTTGCTAATTTACTTCTAGCCTATGAGCGCGTCGACGGTACTTGCAAATAGTAAATTTCGTCAGCTAAAAAATGTAGCGTTATGAGTAGCGCCGATTAGTCATGCCTGTGTGTATTTGTGCATACAGGATATAATATACCTAATTAGTTCCATTGTTTGTAGAACGGCACCGCATATACACTCCAAGCTCATAAATAATACAAAAATCCGCTCCAGTTAAGGTTGTTCTTGCTCCGGTCATTCTGTTTAATTCTGTTTTCTGTGTGTGTTTAAAAAGTTTCTATTTGGTCAACGCGGCTCATATCTAAATAAAAAAATATTTTCGTAAGCTTTCCAAATCAGTTTGAGACTCTCAAGCATTGTATTTTTTGTTATACATTGTAAGCTGTTGATGCAGATGATTTTACATCATAAAATTGTTTCTATTCAGCAGCAAAATTCCTAACCGATTCGTAGTCACAATAAATTGTTAGACTAGTGTGATTATGGTTTATTATATATAAATAAAATAATTCATAATCAAACTTCACCTGATTAGTGTGGCTAAGGATAACCTTAGCCACAATAATCAGGTGAAGTGTTTGGAAAAGGAATATGAGTCGCCCCACGTTGTTGCACTAGTTTGTGCAGTTTATTGCTATTTGGATAATAAACTATTTAATATAGCTGTTCATTGTGGTACAGCCACTGTAGATTTAACTCGCGTATCGTGTGTATAATCTAAACTATAAATCTTCTTCAAATCAATCAATATATTACTTTTATTATTATTATCTATCTTCTATATTATAAAGGGAAAAGATTTGATTTTTTGTATGTTTGTTTGTTCCGATTTAACTACAGATCTGCGCAACCGATTAAAAAAATTCTTTCTCTTTAGAAAGCTACAAATAAGACGCGTAACATAGGCTATATTTTATTATGTTTAACATACTTTTCAGTCATCATGTTTTAAGCGCCTTGTAAATCTGAATGATGCAATACGTCACTATTGCTATGATACTTTCTGTAGGCGTTTGATGTGAGACCGAATGAAACTTTTGATAGCGAAGCGAGAGCGGACCTCTAGTAAAATATATTATATAAATATTCAAAGCTGTTTACCAATTTGCTTTGATAGTGACTGCTGACGCATTCAAATGTGGTCTTGAAACTCAGCTGACTGCTTACCATCAGACAGAGTCATTTTGTTAGGCTATGTATACAAAAATATCAGATACATTATATTCTTTCACAGAAGACCAATGATTGAAATATTTTCAATTTCAATCAAACATTTTACGACTTGATAAGAGGAAACATTGGGTAAGTTTGGGAGGTAGAACAAATAAATTAATAACACTGAACACATTATTTTATTTATAACTTAAACAACGTTACTCAACTCACTGCTTATAGCTTATTTATAAACCAGCGCTGCCGCAAGCAACTATGATAAATTCGCTCTAAAAGTATAACTAAAACCTTGTTTGAAACAAAAAATCAACAAATTATGTTAGGTAAGATGTATTCGCATAGCAGATTCAAGTTAGAATTAGCTATTTAAGAATTAAAACCTTAATTGCCGCCTGCACCAGGCTGGTTTTACAAAAATTTAAATAAAGGAGGAAAAAATTAAACATGTAAGTTGATATAACGTAAGCCTCTATTTATGAAAAGCAACGTCTTTTTGAACAATTATAAATATGAAGCAACAACCATAAGAAGTAAAGGTGAAGCCAGTTTAATCGATTCTGGAAATCTAAAATTATAGGTACTTTGTTCTTAATTAAAAAGTACACAACATAACCTATTTATTTTATAACAAAAAATAATAATTAACCTTATACACGGGAAATAAATTATTATGATAATATATTATAATTAAGTCTTAAAATCAGTCCAAGTTGTAAAGAAGTGTTGACAGAAATGGTGAATAATATAAACCTAAATATACTTAGATTTTGTACAATAATTAGACTGCCTTGCATTCTACCTGCCTATTTACTATTCATGAAATATAAAGAGCTTAACTAATTCAATCCAAACATCCACCAACAACGGCCGTTATCTGCATTAATTTAATATAAAGTTTCTATGTCTAATTAGGCCGGTATTACATTATCATATAAATATGATTTCATATCTGTCAAATTCTATGATCATAGTTCGACGACTCTCAAACTATGATCATAGATAATCACATGTAGTTATTATATGTTCTTCATTTAAAAATGACTTAACTACTTTGATCATATTTCTATGATAGTCTAATAGCGGCCTTAAGCTACACTCAAGTCTATGACATCAGTCACGACATATGTCTTCTCGAGAAGTATTATTATCCCTTACCTATCGATGCATAGATGCCAAAAAAATAGTTTAATCAAACAATTTATAAGATACTGCTTTATTATACATTTGTAGATTTTATGGCTTTTCATATTACGCTTTGTCTTCTTTCTTCTATTCTGTAAGAAAATGTTAATTTATATATTAAATTTCTCTATCATTTCGAACTTTGACGCATTTAAGTCATGGTGGTGACTAAACTGCATGTAAGTAGACTGCGTAAAGTAGAGACTACTATAAAAATAAAATTCATAAATTTAGTTTGATATAACTTTAAATAGATATTACAAAAAGGTCGGGCTCAAAGAGGTTTCAAGCGACTAGGACAATGAAGAACTGGGACTGCGATCCCAGTCGCCTGATAGCATTTTCGAATCGGTCGACTAGGACCATACACCCAAATATATTAATCTTAACAAAAAAACCAAAAAGTTATACAACACAGGATTTTATTTAATGCATACTGTGTATTTTGAATGCTTTTTCATTTGTTATTTGTGATAAATTTTAAACCCGCCAAAAATACTGCTTATTGTAGAAAGTTATGAGACACATAAACCAATAAAAAGACTGGTTTTTCAAATTATTGTATATGACGATTTCTGAATTATAACTTAGATTAATTAAGAGTGTTATACTTTTTTAGTAGTACAAATACAAAAATAAAAACATTAATTTTAATAATATATTTGTTTTATTTGTGACACTTCTTCCGCTAACTGTACTAAAAACTGGTTTAAACAATAGATTTGTGTTAAAAGTAAGGATGATCCCACTCGCCTAATGAAATAAATAAATAAAAACTAATCAGGCAACTGGGACCACGGTCCCAGTAATTTAGCAGTTCCAGTTGCCTGAAACCTCGGCTCAAACAGGTAAACCGACTTTATGTACTTAGAGTAATGTTTAATTTCGGTTTCAGACACTAAGCGAGCAAGACTGAACTACGACACTTGTCTAAGTCAGATGTTTTATTTCTGAGTTTTTTTAAAATTAAATCTAGTTACCGTTATTGAACTAAACAGAGGCCCTAGACAAGTGTCAAAGATTTCTATTCTATTCATAGAATAGATAAAAAAATGTATGAGATTGACAGAAGCGCTGGCGTTAGCTTATGTCAATCCAATACATTTTTTAATATAATCTATGAATAGAATAGAAACCTTTGCCACTTGTCTAGGGCCTCAGTTCATACTTACCTAATCTACACTAATTTCTTCTATAAAGAGGAACGATGTGACGAGTAGGCAGACCCGGAATTTCATGGTGTGGTAAGTTAGGCATTTCAGGCACATCAAGTGGCACGTCTGGCAAGAATTCTGGAATGCCTATACCAATTGCTGGTTGACTATGTGCACCCACTGGCGGCTCTTCATGGATGTGCATGTGATGAAAATGCTCGTGTTCTTCAGACGGTGATATTGCGTGATCATGGTCGTGATGCGTGTGATGGTGATGAATTGTTTTGTACACTGTGTGCGTATGTTTTATCTTCTTCACTTTGTAAGGCACATGGATAACTACTTTCTTGTTGCGTCGGCTAGAAAAATAACAATTAGTTCTAATCTAATAATATCTATGTACTCGCAGCGCTCACGGCTTCGCTCGCGCCTGAAATGTGTTTTGTCTCCGTCGGAACCAGACTGATTTTTGGGATAAGAAGAAGTCTTTGTCCGTCCGTTCTATAAGACGACTTTTTTGTCATCAATTTATTTATTACGTTTTATAAAATAAATAATTATAGTAATTAATTATCGGTTAAATCTTGAGAAGACCAAGTAGTCAAGGAAGGTAACACAATCACATAGTCAATTGACCCGGTCTGTTCTTAATGGATGAAAGTCATTTCGAAAACAAATCAAGACCTTTGCCTTATCCCAGTTCCCATACAAGCGTCTAGATCATCAAGAAGTCTGACTCTGACTAGAGTAATAAAGAATACCAGTGTTGCCTGCTATTTGAGTAGACAAGGTCAGGATGACACTTAATGAGACAGACCAGATAATGCACTAATATTTAGTAACAGTTTGTAAGCAGTCCGGCTACCACAGTTACGCATAAGAGCCGCGTAAACCTATTTAATGACGCCCAGTTAAAGCATGTTTTGTATTGTAAACAAGGTATGTATAATAAACAAGAGTCTTCTCGATTGATTTGAGCTGAAAACTGAAGTATTGAAGGAATGTTTAGCTATTACGCTCAATAACTTAGTACCCGGGCAAATGTAAGAAATAACAGTAGTTAACGTGTTTACATTGTTTAACAATCACGTTAGAAAAGCGCTCGGTTCCGTCATAGGCCGGTAATTTCGGGAGCTTCCTAGTTCGATGCGCGTGAGTGCCTTTCTATCATTTCCTGTTATTTCAATTTTGTGGTGAAGGGGATATATTGACATCGCCGAGAAAAATATCACAAAGTAGTCTCTATTATTAAAAAGAAAGTGCTAAAAACGAATAAAGTAGATTACAAGAAAAAAAGTGGGTCATTCAAAATTAGTTTTGAACTGATAAAAATAGTAATAATTAATTGCATTTCAATCCATTATTTTCAGGTCATCAGACAGGTTCGTAGAGGTACAAGAAGGCTTTTTTCTATACCTGGCAACCTAACTGGATCTTTTCAACCCTAACTAGGTATTAAGAAAAATAAACTAATTTACAAATTAAACAATCTGGTTTAAAATTCTTAAATCTGAATAAACCAAAAGCGAACCTTTCTGATGATGTTTTTAGTAGAAATACACTATCTTCTATGTAGTAGATTAGGTATTAAGTAAATTCACTATTTTTTCTGCCTGATCTTCTCTAACTTCTTTTAAACCACGCAATGGATGTTGTTTTGTTGATTGTCACGTTTAAGGAATTTCTTCTACATATAAAATGTACACATATGTATATTACAGTAAAGAAAAACTTAAACAATTATTATGCTGTAAATACACCCATGTGTGAAGCTGGGCGGGTCGCTAGTATACATTTAAGCACTATCCAAATGATAAGCGAAATTTGATGCAAATTTGAAATTGCATCACTGTTATTTTATCAGAATTTGCTTAAACCATTTCTAACTTCATGTCTTTAAATGATTTATGTCATATTGAGTGGCTTTCTTAATTATTCTATAAATGCTCATTGCCCTTCATCATATCAGCCGAAAGACGTCCACTACTGGCCATAGGCCTCTCCCAACTTTCGTCATCTTGGTCGGTCGTGAACAGCCCGTAACACATCTTGATCATTTTTTAATGTTTTTATTTTAATTAATTTCTTCACTTAGTATTTCTCATACATTACTTAGGTATGTTTATAATAAGAACCAATTTAACAACAAACAGTAGTGACTCTTTAGTTTTTGCAATAGCATGTTTTAAGGACCCTATGTTAGTATGTATTGAAAATAGGAAACAATATTGAACTATGGAGAAACTAATGACCCGACTCTATGGGAATTATGTCCGTTGCTCGTTAACACTACAAATGGCTAATTGTTATGCCAGCAAAGCTTCTGTGGTGTTGATATGGAACTTTACATAATTACTGATACTTATACGGTCACAATTATGCTTATTACACTTAATATTTAACAGTATAATTATTAATAATTAGATAAAAACTTATTTCAATAGAGGAGCTACATAAAAGACGTCACACATTTGGCAGTTGCCGGGGAAAAAAAATATATTATAAACATACCAATATGTTTTTACGACTTGACTACAAAGCGTTGAAATTCTCGGGTTTTCTCTGCTAAAATAAGCAATTAAATTTATAGATCCTCTAGAAGAAATGGTCTACGTAAACGATAGTGAAAATCGTACCAAAGAAGTTAGCAGAAAAACAGTGAATTTGCTTTATACTATTTAGAGAAAAAAAGAGAAGAGATATTAGTGATATGATAATGTCAAATTCTTATTTCTAATGGTTTACCCTTCTGTGTTTGCAACTAATAACGCCAAGAGAGCAGCGAGGCAGATTAATATCTGAAAGTAAAAGAAGAAGGAGATGAATTCTTTTTGGCTCTATAAATTACTACACTATACAATGCCATTGTTTTCTTAAGAGAAGTTCTTTAAAGATCGTAAATTTAATGTCAATAAGTATTTTTAAATATTGTTCTTACTTTCCTAGTTATTATCAACTAGGTAGGTATATCAAATTAAACACAAATTTCGCAATTACATTTAAAGGCCAAGAGCAATCATAAATTTATATAATAATAATAATAATAAAAATAATAATAATAAGATAAAAACTTATTTCAATAGAGGAGCTACATAAAAGACGTCACACATTTGGCAGTTTTCTAGTTACTGACACCTATAAGTACCTAGGTATGTCGCAAGCTTTAGGTATAAAGGAAGAGGCAATGAAACAATCATTACAGGAACGTTTTATAGGCCGCCTTAAAAAAGTACTAAATAGTTTATTATCTGGCGGCAACAAAATACGGGCCTGTAATGGTTGGGTCATGCCACTCCTTATGTACTCTTTCGGCATACTTAGGTGGACTCAGACTGAGTTAGATGCCCTGGACAGGAGAGTCCGTACATTGTTGACTTCATACCGAATGCATCATCCACGTTCGTCTGTCATGAGGTTGTATATCCCGCGAAAGTGTGGTGGTCGCGGTCTTTTAAATGCCAAAACCCTTCATAATCGCGAGATATGCAACCTTAGAGATTATTTTCTTAAAGCGAACGGGGCTCTGCATCGTGATGTTGTCGCAGTGGACAATGGACTGACCCCGCTTGCCTTGGCTAAGCAGAACTGGCACAAGCCTGTAGTGCTTGGCGTCGAAGACCGCCGGGTGGTATGGCAGAGCAAGGAGCTCCACGGCAGGTTCTACCGAGCTTTACACGGTCCAGATGTAGACCGAACTGCTTCCGTGGCCTGGCTACGCTTCGGTGATCTTTTCGGAGAAACCGAAGGGTTTGTTTGTGCAATTGCTGATGAAGTTATCAAGACGAACAACTACCGGAAATATATCTTGAGAGCCGGCACTATCGACATATGTCGTGCATGTCATCACCCAGGTGAGTCTCTCAGGCATATCGTTTCCGGCTGTTCGCGTCTTGCTAACGGAGAGTACTTGCACAGACATAACCAAGTGGCCAGGATCATCCACCAGCAACTTGCTCTGCGGTACAAACTTGTGGACGCCGAAGTGCCTTACTACAGGTACAATCCTGAGCCGGTTCTCGAGAATGGTTGTGCGACATTGTACTGGGATCGATCTATCATCACTGACAGGACTGTTGTTGCCAATAAGCCTGACATAGTGGTGATAGATCGATTAGAGCGCCTTGTAATGATCATCGACGTCACCATCCCTCATGATGATAATCTCGTGAAAGCTGAAAAAGACAAACAGATCAAGTATTTGGATTTAGCTCACGAGGTTGTTGACATGTGGGATGTGGATTCGGCGATCAATGTTCCGATAGTGGTTACAGTGAATGGACTTATTGCTAAGAGCCTCGATCAACATCTTAAGAGGCTCGCGTTAGCTGGTTGGGTCAAGGGCCAGATACAGAAGGCGGTGTTGCTTGACACGGCCCGCATTGTGAGGAGGTTCCTATCTCTGGAGCCCTAACCGCCGGTAGCTTGGTCCCTGTACCCGATGCCGGTGGGTCTCCCAATTTTTATATTTTTAAATGTATGTGTTTTTTTTTATATACTTATATTTAAAAATGTAATTTTGAGAATTGATTTAAATAAAGGAAATAATAATAATAATATTTCATCAACTACACACAACGCCACCTAAACCTAAAGTAAGCATATTATATGCTTGTGTTATGGGTTCTAGAATGCGGATATACATACTTAAATACATTTTTTTTTGTAAATTCACAAATTATATACATAGAAACACCCAGACTAATGCAAATAGACATGTTCCTGCACACAAATATTTGCACTGAGTGGGAATCGAACCCGCGACCTCTGCGTGGCACTCCATAGACAGTACCACCAAACCACAGAGACACTCATTTTCAATCAATTTGATATTACAATCATACAGTCAAATTTTAACAGCTTAGTAAGTTCAAAAATATGTTGTTATGTTGGATATACACAATACATGTTTCGCTTGTCAACAAATTTAACAATATACTACAACAAATAAACAAATGAACATGTAAATCGTTAATTAATCTCGAGCAAAAACTTACCGTGGCTCTACAATCCATAATCATATCTATTGTTGTATAACAATGTAGTAGTGAAAAGCACGGTAGATGAACATCTGTTGTCGCAAAAAAGCGCGGAGAGAAGCGTGTGCGAATAAAAATGGGATTCAATAGACGACGCGTGCGATCGGCGCTTTTGCACGCTTGCGGAAAATTGCACTTTCCCACCTATGCGATGTGGCCGTGTCTAACAACGAACTAGCAATGAGTGCTGATGAGCCTATCAATACTTATATATGCCATACATTATTACTAACTACCAAACTACGTGAAGTGGCTGTCCTATTTCAGAAGCTTGACAATGTATATAGCTTACTCTCTCTACAATGTCGATCTAGAAATATCTAACGCCTCTTACATCAAGAATACTCTATAGAATCCATTATTAGCTAGATGACGAGTAAAAAGCAAAATGATGAGATAATTGATAAGCTTTGTTACTAAACTGTAGTATACTTTACAGAGAAAGATCTTTCTTTCATAATTTTTGCTTTATCAAACAGTAATTCAAATATTATAGATGCTCGTATATCTATCTATCTCCATATTATAGATCGGCATTTGTTGCTAATGACTTGAGTTTTAAATAATTAAAAAAAAACGTGAAAAGGGTGATGAGGTATTGCATCGTTAAACCTGATTCTTTTTTATTTCATGCTATCATAAAGTGTACCTACAATTCCGTAGCTATTTTGCGATAAGGAGAAGGAAAGTATGTGTAGATAGATTTGCAATTTAAACACTGTTTGTGGCTATCAATCCGCAAATAATCCACGCTATTTGACGTCATATCGAGATTCCCATGTTTTGCTAAGCACATGAAATTATCGCTGTTGTTTATCATGAGCTGTTGTTTATCATGAGATTACGAATTCACAACGCTGCATCATTATGTAAAGAAAAGTTTTATATGTTATTTGATCCGTGTAAAATATGTCATCCGTTTAGATCAACTAGACTGCAGACTACGCCAAATAAGTTGAACCTACGAGGTAGATCTTAAGACTTACATTGATAAGTGAAACTTCTGTATATCTAAAAATATAGGAGTAGTAAACCTGTAATTGAAGTAAGTTATTTTTATTGCTAATAGTCGCAGACGAGTTACTTTTTTGGTGGTGCACGTCACTTGTACATGTTGGAACTACAAGATGCACAGTTGATTCAATCGATCGATTCGAATTCGATCAAAAGAAATGAAAATGTCTATCCGATCGACTGATTTACCTTACTAGGCTCTCATGTACCTTTGTAGTAAGTTTTAGTTTCTAGATGAAAGGGGAAGTATATACTATCGCATATTACAGACGTAAAACACTACCAACACCCTTCTTTTGATTTTCCGCTTTCGATTATGTCTCAAGGTCAGCAACAACAAAGATTTAAAATTCCTTTTCTTAACATTGCTTCTGCAATACTTCAGCTCTACGTCTATAAGCTACAAACATCTACACTTAGATTAGACAACCTGGGAACTGTTGCTCTGGCTGCGACCTTCTGTTAGGTGGAAACCGAGATGCCTCAATTTAAGGAACGCTTACTTTGCTCTATCTCTCTTTCATATAATTCCCATGGAACAAACCGTGTTTCGAAAGACTTCACAAGTATACACTTAACATAGGTACATAAAAATATACCCTGGCGTAAAATGTTGATGGACTCAAATATTTGTTCAAACATCAAAATATCTGTAAGAATTTTCTGTAATTTGGAATCAATACATGTGAATTACTTTACCGAGAGTCATGGTACAAATGGAAGTGTGGAGAACGGAACTCGAGGGCGGGTAGTGCCGTAGCTGCTTCCGTAGCACTGACCTTAGCGGGCGGCGTATCTAATAACCAACTGGTTAAAAATGATCTACGCGTCAAACTCTCATTTATTGGATAATATGTGTACACACCAATAACTGCTCGACTTTTGTTTAGTTTTAAATTTGTTTATTATACTTTTCACAAAGTGCAAATATTCATATTTCTAAATATTTTTTGTCCCTTCTTTCATAGTTCTTGGATCAATTATGCCTAAATAAAGTGTAAAATTCACTTTAATGTAAGATATCTAAAAAGTATAGCAAAAAAGGCAACAAAAAAACCGTTGGTATTTTTAAAATTCTTTAATTAATTGATTATTATTGTTATATATGTGTGTATATATGTTTTAGATTTTATATCTTTGTTTTTAGTGTCAGAAAAAAAGCGTATCATCTGATGGACACTGGTGACCACTGTATAAAAAGGAAGGTAATACTGTGCTTGCATCCGAATAATCTCTTCAGTTTACAATAAAGTATTTTTTTAAGAGAACTGGCATCTATTAATCTCACAACAACTTGGTAGGTGTGATTGTTAGAGAGTTGGTACTTTCCTGCCTGCGGTTTTCTATAGGATACTTCTGCTATTGGACTTCTTTAATCTGAGCTTGAATTCTTCTAAGAGAAATCCCGTTCACCCCGACTTTTTAAAAATCATAAAATAAAAAGTGAAACAGGCCATACAGCTCGGCTATTTGTTTAAAAATGCTATAGAGGGAAACCAAATTATTGCAGAAAACTATGGTCCACGCAATTACCTTTCGTAAAACTGTTTCACGCTGCGTAACCAAGTATTTTAAACAATTGTCGAACTATTGATGAAAGCCTTAAAATCGATTTACAATTTACACTAAATAACGTTAACCGAGAATATCTGGCCTCATTCACGTTGAGTTATTAGGTACTTAATTTATAAGCTAAATCAATTAAACATATTATGATGATCAATATCGTGTATATTAATAAATACAAAAGGAATGTTTAATTTACTTATTCGTTTATGATACAAATTCCTGAAGAAACGTATTTTTACGAACGACTAATTTATTTAACTTAATTTGTGGTTGAAAATTAATATTTTATATTTATACTAGGAAAGATAACAGACTAATAACATACATATATGTATTACAATAAAAGTAAATAACATAATTCGCTAATAACATAAGCGTCTAATTATTTTGTTTGAAGTTTTATACGCAGTGATGAGATTTTTTTTATACGATAACAAATAATAATTTAACGTAAACTCAAAAAGCTACAGAAAACCACAGTCTTAGAAATGGAACAAAGAAGCACACACGAGGTGGCTATGCTGATAGTTTGCTTCCAGCGCTTCTAAAGAAAGCATTGTGTTGGCAGCACAAGAAATCTTCCACCGCAGACGAACTTATGCTTTCGGCTACAAATACAGTTTTATGTTTTTTAGTTGCAGCAATAAGGCAGGACCCTCTGAATTTTCTGAGCATTGTAAGTGATGGTTTATTGGACGGCATCCTCAGATATCGTTGTGAAATGTCACAATTGCCAATAAAAAAAGAAAAGCTGTTGCCATAATCGGGCACGATTCCAGACTCCGGGCTAATATTGAAATTTTTTCGAGAGAAAAACCCAATATTACTTTACTCGACCCGGTAATCCGTACATAGTACCACCGACCCACAGAGGTAGTCATTTTTTTTCATCTAACTGCAATTGTTTTTATCTTTCTACGCTTTGTACTAAAGAGTACCAGTGGCGTTAGCTTATGTCAATCCCATACACTTTTTAATCTATTCTATGAATATAATAGAAATCTTTGCCACTTGTCTAGGGCTTCAGATAGTGTACCATGAAGCGTAGCAGCAAGCGTAGCAGGAAGCGTAGCAGAAGATATAGGCATAAGGCATTAATCACAATCTTTCACAGCTTAATTTATCCACTGTAGGACATTGTCTATCCTGTCATTTTTTACTTCAGGGTCCTTTTGAAACTTTATAGTTTTCGAAGTGATAGGAGAAATACAACTGCCGCCCTATAGTAAGTTGCAATCCTGATTCCTACGCCAGTCACCATCACCAAATTAAAGGTGCTGTACTTGCAGCATAAGACCAATCTTTACCTACTACTGTCATTAAGCGCTTTAACTATGAACGCTTAAAATTTTGAGCAACAGAAACATCTATGTAGAGTTCGTTTTCTGAAAAGAGCTTTACACATGGCCGAAGACGCTAGCAGAAGCTAGCTATGAATTTGAATCAGCTCTGGCAATCACAGAACAGTATCGAGATATCATCAGCAGTCCAGCTTCACAATAGAATTGGTAATGGTTTAAAAACTATCAACACTCATTATTATACGAAGCTAGTGAAACTGATGGGAGTTGAGCAAATTATGCATTACATTGTGATCAACGCTCCAACCACTTGAGGCCAGTACGAGATATGACAATAAACGAAAGTTATAACTTTCAGTTAATAATACACATAAATATTGCATAATTACTTAGCAAAAATCAATGATATAGCGCTACTTAGATAAACTTATAATATGATAAATTTCCTTCAAACCAGTAGGTACACAATTGAACAACTTAAAACAGTCAGAGCAAAACAGTGACTTAGCTGTATACTATTTAGAAACTCGTATATATTATAAAAAAGATAACTCTCACACTAGAGACTAAGCTCTTTGTCGTGGCGGCTATAAACAATTAAATATTTAACAGACACATAAAATTCCCAAACTTTATGTTTATGGATCATACAAATTTATGTTTGACGTGGGAATCTAACCCACAACATACTCGTGTAAAGTCGTACATAATCCCATTGTGCCACAAAGACAGTAATAACAGTATTGATGATATGAATTACTCGTATTGTTTGATGTGGGACTGCCTAAACTATGGCGTCCAGACAGAAATGATAGTCAAGTTGTCAATGTAACAACAGTCAGTATCATAAGATAAAAAGGAATTAGCCAACAACCCATGCAATACATTTATAAACATCATCATATTCAAATGTAACAAGGAAACGGCAATGCGTGGGTAAAGTGCAACTAGAGAATTCATAGATATATACTTACGTTGGCCTACACAAATCACTTCCTCGGATACTCTGACAATCAAATAATAAACTTAATAGATGGTTAATCACACCGGATACAAGTTCAATAGTATTTTACAAACAAGTGTTCTTATATAACCTTTTCTTCGTATTATATTTGTAAATCCATTCACGGGGCTTTCGTCTTTAATTTACTAGTAGCAGTATGAGTCTGGGGTGTCTGAAATATAATAACACCATTAAAAAAACAAATTACACTTTGAACATGACATCTAATATAATAATAATAATTTAATAATAATAAAAAAATATTGGATCATAAAAGTCATTTTAAGAATAAAGGTCCTATACAAGTAATATCTTATAAATAGGTAAATATACAGTGTTAGGATGCCAAACACAAAAATTAAACTACATTTAAGGTAAATTAGTTTTGATGACTTATTTAAGTACAATTAACATTTGTTCAGTTTGGTCATAGGACAAATTCTGTATATAATTATAAATTAACATCTTACATTTATGATAGTTGTGGTCAAATATACATAAAGCCATAATGTAACTTATAATAAAGAAAAGGTCCTTAAAATGGGTAGAACTTATTCTTAAACATTTAATCTTGATTCTGAGTGAAATTTGTCGTTAATATCAAGCTACCTAAACCCTATCACGTATGACACGTCCACTCTGGACGTAAGACTCTCCTAAACCGAGGCGTTCACGCTTGGCAGGTTTCGTGTACGCAGTAAGATTATTCCCTTGCCTAAAGGCGATTCTTTAGTCGCCTTTTAGTCGATACCCACGTGCAAATGTAAGTGGTTTCATACTTTAGTTTAGTAATCATACTACAAGTCAAGGCACTACAACTTCTGGCTATAAACTACTTGTAAGTACTTGTAAGAATTTTTACAATCAGACTGTTGTGTGAAGATGTGATCGTAGCAAACTTAATAAAGAACAGAAGTAGGTAATAAAGCTAGTTTAAGATAATAGCAAACCTGCGTTTGGAAATGTTTCCATAGAGCGTATCGTAGCTCCCAGTCTTCAAAGAAAAGCGTTGGTTTGTTCCAAGTAATATGCTGCTATCCTATGTGGTAATAGTGTACGATCGGCGGATTGAGCTGCGGAGCTTCCTTTGCTCGTCTCGATATTATCTTGTTCACATATGTATACAACAAAGGCGCTTTGTGCACCCAGCAGATTAATGACATCACGGACACAACTATGGCATGCATCCAATATCAACTAGACGTAGAAATTCTCTCAGCGTTCAATGCTATATCTTGAATGGTCATCAACAAACATGCGGCGGCTGCAGCAGTCAGTCCACAAGGTACTTCTAATACCATAATGCAAATTATAGAGTATACATACTTTATGTTTACCATATTAGCACTGTAAAGTTTAACAGCTTTTAGTAAGAAGTTGTGAAGTGTTTCTCTATGGCGTATGGAAAAGGCTTTGTCACTTGCTGCCCACTCTCCTATAGTGATTGGCACCTAAACAGTAATTACCCAATTATTTAATTACCCGTCAAGGCGGTCAATGGTTGCGTTGTGTACATTATGTTATATTAGGTATATATGTATTCAATACGAACCTGTGAAAATTCATAGAATAACGTCGGTGTTGCCAAAGACCACAAATTGTCATGTCGATCCAAAAAACTTTGTAGAACCCTACAGCCGACGAGACTATGCGTAGCATTTGTAGAAGCAATTAAATGATTGAATATGTGTTCGATCAACCCGCCATCAAAACTGTCGCTGTACGTTTCTACTTTGTAAAATGAAGCTGCATGGTACAATAACGAAGAAAACTCTAAAAAATCTTCATGACGCAGACTGGCCAAAGACAGCCAATTTAGCATGGTTGTAATCATCAAGCGATATTGATTTTCTACCCTTTCAAAAATGCGATAAATACAAACTTCAGACCTTTCTTAAATATTTGTAAGCGGAAATTGTATTACCATCTTTAGCAATACTATGAGCGAAAAAATCTAATAATCGTGTAACGAATGGAAACCCAATTAGAACTATTGAGTAAGTATCAAAGCACTCTCATTCGATATCTGGCGGCGTTCACATCTCTAAATAAAACATAGTGGATGTCAGTTAACAGTAGATTGAACAGCGTTGTCTTCCCGCTATTAAAATATAAAACTACGTTTAAAATTTGACTTACAAAACTCTCCAAAGGCCACAAAGACACATTCGTGAAAAAATTAAAGTTAATTTGATTGTCGTGTCGCTGCGCTCTGGTAGCAACATATCCATGGTGTTCTGAAAGGCTCTCTCTACCTTATTGAAGCGACGCTTATCACACCAAAACCGACATCTAGACTGAAGGCTACTTAGTTTAAGGCGCATACCAAAATAGTACACTAACGTTAGAGCACAAATTATATGCGCTTCGTATTTACTGTCATGAAGTTGCCTTCGTTTACAGTGTTTTAAAATATGCTGTAATTTTTTTTATAGGCAACAATTTACTTTCTTAATATGTGGCATTTAAATTTATGGG
This sequence comes from Parascotia fuliginaria, assembly GCA_963082885.1. Classification (NCBI taxonomy): domain Eukaryota; kingdom Metazoa; phylum Arthropoda; class Insecta; order Lepidoptera; family Erebidae; genus Parascotia; species Parascotia fuliginaria. The sequence continues at coordinate 10,710,217 of OY720170.1, forward strand.
CATGAAGAATGCAGATAATTCATCGAGTTTTTTCTGAAGTTCTAACAGATCAAAAGAACTTTTGTGAACCTTATGCCCATATTAACGGCAATCACTAAACCATAAGTATCATTCGCTAAATAAATGTTATAATTACAAACAAATATTGTTCTTTTAATGAAACTTAATAGAGGCTCTGTTCAGTTTATTTATAACCCAACTAGAGATGCTATTCTCATACGCAGATTTAATAAAATTACTGAATTCTTGGTTTACAGTAACAATAAGATTAATAATAATAAACAGGAACCCATCTTTGGTTTATTAGTGACACTTGAAATCATGACATATTTACTGACGCACCCACAGATCACATTTAGACGGGTAACCAATGTTTCAGGCGATCTTTTGTTTTCACGGAAGATGATTGTCATTTATTTTCATCCACATTTTTCTATTTTATCATTGTAATATACCAATAATATCATCAACAAGAATATTATTCTACACTTGGCGCTGGCAGAAATAGTTGCCATAAAAAAGGAAAAGAAGAAGAATGTTTCAGGCATTTCAGTAATACGTACTCAGAACAAGGATTAAAGCATAGAAGAAGTGTTAATCGCCCTCATAAACTTATCCTATTTCCTTTAGTCCTTGTTCTGAGAATACGTACCTACCTATAAAAAGTTTCTTGAGCTCTCTGGCTATTGTCTTTGATGTGAGTGGTTGTCTCTTCTAACTTTGCTGTGCCCGACAGGGTCCATAATGATGCCATGTAATATATATCTGTAACATCTTATCTACATTGTGGAACGCAAATAAAATGTTGAGAATTGAGTATTGAGTCAAACAATGTTTGTACCAATGTACCAAATCTTTAGGTAGGTACTATGGTTAGTACAGCCAAGTTTTGCATTGATTTGTTAAACTTATATAATAGGTAACTTATTTAATATTATTTTCGTATAGTTTAACTAAAAAAAAATATGTAGTAGGTATGTGTTACGGAGGTGGTTTTATCGGAACCAAAATCGGAGTCGCAGTTTTAAAATTTGACTTATCGGAATCGGAACCGAAAGTGGAGTCGAAGTCGAAGGTGGAGGAGCCGGCCAAATTAGGTTATGAGCCCTATTAAATTGGTTTATTTCTAACCTGACCCTATAGTGGTTCAGTTCAATACGGTCCTAGAATTTTGAAATATCTACAAACCATCGCTTTTTATATTTGACGTTGGGATGATTGTATAAAAAAAAACTGGTCAAGTTCGTGTCGAGCCACGTTCAGTGTAGGTTTCCGTAGTAGTATAGTTGAGCAATATGCATACCCTTACCCTCTATAAAGAGTATTTTAATATTATTCATTTAAAATTTAAACAGGCTCTCATTCAACACTCTACACCTACTTGGCTTAATTTAGCCGATTTATTAATAATAAAAATATATATATATCTCTCAGTAGGTCTTTAACGCGGACTCATGGGAGTCGATTTATTTTCGTTATTTATCCCAGTTTTGGTTTCCATTTTTTAGGTATTAACGATGGGTCTCATTTGGTATTTTCATTGAATCCCACAACAGGTGTACTTTTCTAAACAAAAGTGGTTTACCAACCTTTATCAAACACTAACCGCCCGCCCTCGCTTCACTTCGGTATCAAAACTATCTTTTGTTAACATTAAGAACGCCTACCTACATAAAACATGATTGCAATACTGTCTGCGAAATATTATGGCACTACTGCAAATTTAGAATAATTTCTGATAATTATTAAAAAATATGCTACCTAAACGTAATAAAAAATAGCCTATGTTACTCGCTACATTTAAAGCTTTCTAAAGGTGAAAGAATCTTTTTAATCGGTAAAGTAGGTTTTTAAGTAAATCTTAACGAACAATCTTACACACGAACATACCAAAAAATCAAGTCCTTTCTCTATAATTATTAGTTTAGATTTATAAAGCAGCGTGTGTTGGGCCCACCGACTATTAAATTTAATGATTGAATGAATAAAAGACAAATGAATTCATACTTTTTTATGCACTATATGCAATGGTGTTTAAATATGTAGATAGACGCAATGACAAAGTTAACAGCAATGTTGTAGGTAGTTCGTCAATAAAAAATATACTCTCATTTTAATATAAACAATTTTGTTGTTGAAAGTACCCGCGTTAATATTTTTTTAAACATTTGGAATCGAACGGAAATAATATTTGGGATTTAAAGATTCTCTTTAAAGACCCATCGAAAATAAATTTGGAGGTCCTGGGGTGATGGTTGTCAAATGTTTTCTTTCCCATGGTCTGCCAGGCCACCTGTAACTACAGTTGCATGGGCCTGTGGTCTTTTGTTGTGGTGTGACGCGGCTAGCGAGGTCAAGCCCTTACGTTGACACCGTAAAGGCAATCAACATGACAGCGGCGCTCATGTCACAACCGGATGCGTCCTCCCGCACTAAGAGAGTGCTAGCTATCCGGGTATAGTTTCGTCGGAGGGCGTCCATAAACAGGCGGTAGGGAAGATTGTGGAGTCTTCTTCGGGTCAATTGCCACGAGGACTAGGTCTCGCGGCAGGTGCATCCTTGCCGGCGGTCGCGCTACGCGCGCAGGCGGCGGCGGTTTGTCTCTGAAACAAGGGCGAATCAGGCCGTAGCAGCGACGCACGGTGAGGCGGCAGCGGATGTAGGTTTTGTACACGCCGAGCTTCGCGGGGAGAGGCAGTTGGGACGACTTCACGTTAACGATAACTTTATTCATACGATGAACAATAATGAACATGTATACGCGACTGAAATCCCAATTAAACTATATGCCGCCTACTTATGATATACGTAACAAAAAATAATTCCAACGTAATATTTCTGTTTGCTTGTTCGCGGTTCACATTAATTCTAATAATTAATGAACATTGCCAGTATCTTTCCTTTGCAACTAAATTTGGAATCATGTCAACTAGATGTCAATCATTTGAATATAAAAGAAACTCTACATCAGGTATGAATCTAAATTTCTGTTCATCTAAAATTACTGCACACGTTCCAGCTGTTTTTTATACTATTTTTTATGATTAAATGTTATTCCTACCTGCAGAATATTCTACAGAACCCACCGACTCTACGTAATATTTTTGCCTACATTTGACTAGAATTTTGTGAAAATGCTATTAAAATGCTTAAATGGTTGAATGAAATTAATCTGTTTATCAAGTACTAGCAACCCGCCCCGGCTTCGCACAGGTATTATGCTGATTCTAAATATACTACAGAATGTATTTTTAAACAACGTTCACAGCTGGTACATACCGCCGCAACCGCTATGTCCCTGCATTACAATTAGAACCTCTAAAATTACCAGTGTTTCTTTACTATATTTTGCACGTATTATACATAAACCTTCCTCTTGAATCACTCTATCTATTAAAAAAAACCGCATCAAAATCCGTTGCGTAGTTTTAAAGATCTAAGCATACATAGGGACAGACAGCGAGAAGCGACTTTGTTTTATACTATGTAGTGATTGTGATATCTACTGGCTACTGGTATCATAAACAGAAAATCAAGGTTACTTCAATTATTATGAGCTGAAGTATCCGCCCATTTCTTGTGGTAGAATTACGTATTTATATTGGTGTTCAGGGACTCAAGTTAATGAAAGATTCGTCTCTTAACTATAAAGCCATCTTTAGACATAGTATCTATAAAATATGACCAAAATAAGCAAATGGTCTGTGATTCAGTTTATCTTACACACAATACAGCTATACAATAATAGGCAGCTACATTCTGTAATGTCAAAATGTCTTGTCATCGAAGCGTGAATACAATACTCATTTGGATTCAATTATTAGTACGGTCGGAGTAATATCGAAAACACAATGAAAGTGCTTGCGTAACAATACTTCCACTACGTTGCCAATAAGGCTGTCATTGCGGTCGCCTACTTCAAAATCGCAAATCTCGCTCACCAAATATGTATTTTTAATGTTACGACATTTTATCTATTAGCTGTACCTACCTATATAGTTACGTCGAAAGGTACTTTGTTATCTGTTGTAACTGATACTAGTTGCTATTTGTACAAAGTTATGCTCCGCAGACGTGTCAGTATCACCGCGGATGCGGTGCACCGACAGCACGGCGCACAAATGCAACTACGCATTCTACTACTGAACTAATACCCTATTTACGTAATTTCCGAATAAAAATCTAGAATTTAAATAATAATTCTCTTTTAAAAAATTGCTATTACTATCCTAGATCATATTTAGGTAAAAATGTTATAAAGAAAACACGAATTATACTTTATATTTATTTAGAATGAACACATGATATTCTTAATCTATCAGTCTTCGTAATTCTTAAAACATAAATCTTCTTGCACAGATGTACAGTTTCTAGTAACACCGAGCAAAGGTTTTCACTCCAAGACGATATCAAAAATCAATGAAATAAATTATATAATATAAAAAAACGAGTCATTGGTGGGATTCTTAGATTATGAGAATAGTCTCTCAACCAGACTCTACTGTTTATTAGAAGATTGGGCGTTGTCAGACGCTATCGGTACTTGTTGCGGAACAGTGTAAGATGGCTGGGAATATGTTTGAGCCATATAGGGACCTGGGCCCACTTGCTCCTGAAGTTTCTCAGCCTCCTCGGGGGCGACAGGACACATACAAGGTACAAGCTGAACGTGCTGAAGCGATACAGGAGTGAGACTGGCACCAGCCGGCACACTAATTGGAATCGGTGCAATGTTTTGCTGTAGTGGTTGAATCTCCGGCTGCTGATACTGTGGCCCTTGAATTTGGTACACCTTGCGAGATTCGTAAGGAGTATACGTATATTGGTATCGGTAGCCGGGCGACATGTTCGGTGGTAAAGGCTGCATCCAGGTCTTCTGAGATGACGCCTGACTCCTGTAACAATCAATACAATTATAAATAACATGACACGCAGGTACACATCACTTTGATTGCAGTGGAAGTACTATCGCTAAAAAAGGTTAGGAAATATAATTGACAACACAAATTAAACCGACGAAACGTCTTGAAAAACAGTCACAGTTCCTAAAAAAGTTCTGAATGTGACATGAAAATGCACATTAAATAATAGTATTTTTAGTTCCAGGAAACGGGTACATTTTTTCTGCGTTGGTGTTCTAGTATGTTACAATAACATGACAGACGGATGATACCTACTGTCGTGTTGAAGTGTCGTGGTATGTTCTTATGGGGACGTCCGTAATTCCTCAACAAGTGTTGCTTTTTTGTGTTTTAAATTATTAATTTTTGTTTTAAATTTAGTGACATCATGTCGACGAATTGATATTGTATGTAAGTACAGCTGATATTATGTCTACACAAACTGTTAATCAATAATTACCGTTTTTAGGTACTAGTACTAGTACTAGTACGGTACCTAGGTAATAACGCAAATATTTGGTATTTTTGTCAGTATCTAGTTTAAATAATTACGTTATAAAAATTTTAATGTTCAATGAGAAACATGAGGATGAAATCTATCTTCCGAAGAAACTAAACGCTAAATGAGATTAGCATGTAGTTTTACTGTTTACAAAAATGAAACCTATTATGTTGCATATAAATAAAAAAGAAGAAAATTTATAAAATATGACATTCGCTTATAGAAATTAATTATTCGCATTTGCTTGCTCATTGGATAAATATAAACAATTGAAATACTTACGCCGAGTCAGAGCCCCATTTCAAGAAGAACGCGTCGGATGACGCGACGAGCGCCAAACTTAAAATGAAATGTATCTGCAAAGAAATTATATTTTACAACACAGTTAATAAAGTACTATATCTTAATAATCTACTTACTATCTATCTACGTCGTCATACAAAAATAAAACAAAGAGGTAGCAGTTACTCAAGCAATCATGTAAAATAAATAGAACAAAATAATACGATCAGCAGTCTTAATGGCAGATAAGAGAAAAATGAAAGTAAATAGCTATTCGTGTTTACATAACGGAACATTACGCTTTCATCCTCGAAGAGGTAAGCAGTGGTATTTCACAACTATTTTTTTTCATATTATTCGTTTAATAACAAAGCAGGTTGCGTTTTGCCGTTTACCGAACAAATGAATGAGTGAATGTAGAGCTTATTATGTATTTCATAACAGAAGCCCTAGAATAGATTAAAAATGCATTGGATTGACATAAGCTAACGCCAACGCTTATGTCAATCTCATACATTTTAATACCTATTCTATATATAGAATAGAAATCTTTGACACTTGTCTAGGGCCTCAGAAAACTACATATCTATTGTTAAATATTTGTAACTCGTATTTGGGAACTTTAGATGACAGTCGGACATTATTATGGTGCCATTGTGTTACTAGTACTGACACAATAATAATAGCAAAATTTGAAACAATATACAAATGAGGCACATTCTCATATGCATCTGAATGAAGAGATCTCCGTGCTTCCGACAACACAACTTGTCTGTCCATCAGACTAGTTTATCATACGAATCTAGTTTTGTTGTAGTCAAAAATAAAATTGTAGTTACCGTTTACGTAATGTACTATGGCTGCGATCTGAGATGCACTGTGTTAACATCACAGTGTGTTTTTATCTTAACTACTGTCTATTAATGATGTAAAAAATTAAAGTTTTTATTTCTTATCTAGCTTTTCGCGGCGCGGTTTTACAAATATTTTCAGTGCTTATTTTGGAAATATTAATGTTTAATTTACAAAATGGATAATTCACATGCTGACTGACAAAAGCAAATTGATGAGAGGGTTTACCCATTTTGTAAATTAAAATAAAACTGCCGAAATAAACACTGAAAAATATTTGGTTTTGATAGCGCTGTCAAAATGGAAGACCTTTTACCAAAGTGGCGCCAACTGGTGGCGAAAATTTTCCTAAACATCCTCATTGATTAATTATAACACTTTATTAAATTTAATTAATGTTAAAAGCACAATCTTGTTTTTATGCCTTGGCCTTATAGGTTATTTACATTTTTTTTATTTTTATACTTTTTTATATTGTCGACTCATATTTAAGTTATTAAACCTAAATGTTATATCACAAATGGTATATACAATACGTAAATAAATAAAGCATGGCAATATTTCGCAAAGCAATTAGATCAATGAAAATAACGCAAGCATAATAGAGATTTCAGAATATTTAAATGTACCTACCTACTTGAAATAATTAATTTAAAAAAGAACCGTTTTCAAACTATACCTACTTATATGTACAAACTTAAACAATAACTAAAAGTACAATTCCTTAATATAACTTTAACAGACCAAAACATCATCTACGTATAGGTATTTTGTTTTTGTTAAATTTTTCAAAAAGTGCTGATCCAATTGCCATAAAATTTATAAGAAACCACCTCTAAAATATAACCTACCTTGAAAACTAAAAGAATAATTAAAATCCATTCTGGCGGGAAATCATGTAACACACACATCCAAAAAAACATATAACCCGAATTGAGAACCTCCTACTTTTTGAATCGGTTAAAATAGGTTTTTAATAATTTAATTAGCTTTGATCATACTAGCAATTCTTGTATATTGATGCCGTTATCGGTCGGTTATTTGTAGAAAAGACTTGCTATAAACTCGAATTTTTAACATGTGTACACTAGATAGATGTTAGATTTGTAAAACCACTGAATCGAAATTTACTGTCTATGTAAAGGTAATTATAGATATCCACAATTATTTAAAGCATACCCGCACAGAATTGCCGTAAACATAATACTTACATACCTTACTACCAACACAAATTATGATGGTTTACAAGACATGTAGCTGATTATCTACTAAAGTATAAGATTAATGATCCTGTGGTATATTTCAACTACTTAATTATAAGTTTCTTAATTACACTTTTTGAAATAAACAGGCGTGTTGGTGGTTTAGCTGTTAGTACCTTCAAGAGCTCGTTACGTAATATGGCGTGACTCAAGCTTAAAATTTTGTAGCTGACAGAATACGTTTGTATTTTTTTTATGGTTCTACTTATTATGTGTAGGGTTGCCGGATGTTAGAAACTGACAAATTCTAACAAAGAGTTTGTTAAACTATAAGATATCGCAACCGCGTGCGCTACGTTATTCTTATCACTGCTCTGATATAGTAGGTACCTAATTATATGCAGTAAATTAAGTTTACTTTTTTTAATACTAAAGTACCTATAGCCATTTATTGATTATATTTTTGTCGGTTTCTAATCATGTAAATTTTGTGTTAGTTATTTAATGTACTCTGTAAAGTACTTAGTAGTAGTGGGGATTTACATTTAGGTAAGTAGTTAAAGTAAAAAAACTTTAAAGTAAATGAACTATTAGTTCAATATTTTTTATTACCTACAAATCAGGTTTTAAGATTTTTTCAAGGGCCAACTGCTATAGGTATTAAGTAGATATATTTACCTCGATAACCCTATCTGTTGTTTCCCTGTTTCGCTAGATCTGAACATTATAAAGTGATTTGTGCGGCCCCGTGAATAATCGTTAAATGGTGCATGCCAGCCCAAACTCGTAAATGTTTTATTTATTTCCAACGCATTGCTCATAATATAGGTCATCGACATCACCTTAATTTTTAATAGCTACATACTATATTCAACGCCGCAGGATACCACAAATTTTAGACTGAACGATACTAACCATTATAAATTAATAGTCAATATTTTACTATGAGATATTGAATTATATACATCTCAACTACATACCTACATGGTTGTTACACCTTAATAATATAGGCAGAGATTATAAAACGCTATTTGCTACGATCCAAGTTTACTCTTTCGCTTCTTCAACATTCATCAATCTCTTCATTATTACCTCGTCGATTACTGTCAATGTAAGTTAATGTTATAATAATATATCTACTCGCATATATATAACACTTAGATATACTTTATTGATACCTCAATGTGTGTACAATTAAATAAAGAATCGGCTGTCACAACAGATTTATTAACAAAACGTTGGTAGGACATTAAAGGACGAGAGGACGGATGACTTGCGCCTGCATCCATCACCTTTCATTCAATCTCTTTATTGCCGCCTTTTAAATTGAATACGTATTAATTCAACAATAGATAATCATTACGCTCGCCTAAAGTCAATATTTGTGTTACATTATTTTATGAATAAGAGTGTCCCGTTCTTTATTTATCCAGGTACATTCTTCAGGTAGGTCTTTATTTATCACGCAACTAGTTTATCTTAACATATTTATTTTATATTATTATTTCATTATGAATTAATACAAATTAACATTTCATAAAAAAGTACACGTCATTAATTCAGTAATTAAATTAAATTAAATAATTTGATTAATTTTGTCAGTATTAACATAATCGAATATGTAAACAATTTAAAATTAAAAATAAATACGTAGGTAACAGTTAAATCATTTTTAAATGCATATTAACATCTTCCTTTAGATTTAAGCTGATAAAAAAAGTAATTAAAACACAGAAAATAATAAAATTAACAAGTACTTAAATATAAATCGCAATTGAATATAAAATAAATAATAAACGCAACTCACCATTCTGCTCGCATCCGGATACATGGCACTTGCAGAGATACGCTAACTAGACAAGAGGATTAGCCTAACGTTCACCCTCTTTGAGTAAACTGTTGAAACTACAGGTTCAAGTTGCCTTATGAGTTAGGGAGCCTTTACACAAAAAAAAAATAGTTATTTTGGGAACGAAGATGCGTGCACCCACTCCGGCCGCGGAATGACCGATCCCTTGGGACCTGTCGTTTTTTATACACGGTTTCAGAAACATTCCGTCCTTAAAAGCCGGTCTCCGACCTCAACATGAGGTATAATAATAATCTTATTAACTTATCTACACTTCTATCTTTACTTAGAACGTACCGTTACATTAGCCTGATTTTAAAAAGGAGTTTCTTAGATACTGGCCACTTAAGATAATTTCACACTTTTTTCTTAGGGCGGCTTAAGTGTTTTGACATGGAGTTTATAAGTGGTGTGGAACAGTTTGGGCGACTGGCCGGCGCAGCGGTCTAGTGCACACGTAATGGCAAGGAAGGATGTGGCTGACACTCGTGTCGAATCGCGCCGAGGTGTTCATTATCAACTCGACCCAACCAGCTTGTGAATCACGTCTTCCTTCGGCCTATAGTCCCGTGACTCGTTTTGTTAGACCAAGCGTGAAATCTTAAATGGGTAAAGTCAACTAAGCTACACAATGACTATTAAAAACACACACAAAAAATTGAAGATTATTGAATCTAATTCCATAGAGAAAAGATGTACCTTGGTACCTATATTGCTTACGTGCATAATACGGAATAGGTGATAATATGCGTGAGAGCCTGATGACGCCTACCTAGTACCTACTACCTTTATTCTATTATCGTCAGGCTCTCCCAAGTCTTTTAGCTTAACGTTTGTCATCATGAAAATTTGTTCCACGGTGATTTATAATCCAAAAACTCTTTTAATTAACTAAGATTTTGTCGTACACGTAGTCGCAGGCAAAAGCTAGTTTAATGGGTACAATAACGAAGTTAAGTTCAATGCATACTTAATAAGGAAAAGTAAAAGACAGCCTAAATAACCCGTAGTTAAATTAAAAATGCTTTTCATGCATTGCACACAGGTTGGGATAAAATGATGCGCTCAGAAGAGAAAAGCTTCGATAGGTAAATAAGTTTATATGAATACCTATTAAAGAAAGAGAAATTAAAGATTGTTACTTTTTAATTTAATTGCTTCATCGCTCTGACTTAGGCTACTGACTGAAGTCTGTAAATAAATGTCCTTAAATTAGTTTAAATTGTCAAATTAAATATAATGGCAAAGGAATAAGTGAACCTTCTAATTAGCAAGTGGTAACCGGTGTTGGGACAGAAAAGTTCTAGAGTGGCGAACAGAAACCGAAAGACAGTGGACAGTCCTCTTTCTAGGTCGATGACCTGATAGAAGGACCAATGACCTGAAAAGGCTATCCTTTAGAGCAACTGATAGATGAGGGCGCGTTATGACTTATGACTGACGAAGGTGGCGAAAATTGGGGAGCCTACCTCAGTCAGTGTGACTATAATGGTCGCCGCATTTCGTTCTGATTGCATTATATAAATAAACTAGTTTTTGCCCGCGACTTCGTCCGCGTAGAAATCGAAAAAGGTTCTAATATGATTTTTAATTGTTTTACTTACCTACGTTATTAATTTTTGTTATTATCCTTTCATCCTATTAATATTATAAATGCGAAAGTTTGTGTGTGTGTGTATGTTACCACTTAGCGCCTAAACGGCGGAACCGATTTCGATGAAAATTAGTAGGTACCTATGTAGATTCGATGCCGAAGACGGACTATAGATAGGACTATAGATATCTATAGGATCGATAGGCTACTTTTTATCCCGAAAATCGGTTTGATTCCCGAGGGATACAACAAAACATATTTTACGCGCGGGCGAAGCCGTGGGGCGCCGCTAGTAACATATAAATTATTATGTTTGAATACTTATTACATAACAATCTTTATTATAGTGTCAGGAATCCTATTAATATTATAAATTCTAAAGTTTGTATGTGTGTGTGTGTGTGTGTGTGTGTTTGTTACCATTTAGCGCCTAAACGGCTGAACCGATTTCGATAAAATTGGTATGTAGATAGATTCGGTGCCGGAGACGGACATAGGCTACTTTTTATCCCATGAATCGGGCTGGTTCCCAAGGGATACAACAAACCATATTTTACGTGCGGGTGAAACCGCGCCGCGCTAAGCTAGTGTTAAATATCAATATATTAATCCGCCCCTGCCCAGTAGGACCACGGGTATGTACCCGTAACCGTACCACTATGTAGTGGTATACCCTAGTGCCACCAAAGAAATTACTTGTAGGACAAATTGCTAGGACCACGGGCCCTTACCCAATATCGTGGGTGTTTTGTTTTTGCGCTCCAGAATGTGCGCGAATGAAACACTGTTACCCAATAAGAAAAAAAACTTGATTAGTACCTACCACTATTACTTATTAAATAGCGTGCCCTCCCCCCCCCCCTCATTTAAAGAAGGCAGCACTACCTTTTGACCCAGCTGATCAGCATCAGCGTCCTGTGTCCCCATCGCAACATGCAATTGTACCTATATATAACTGTCTCTACTGAGACATTCCTTCTCTATGTGAGAAGAGGCCTTTTCCCTGCAGTGGGACAGTAAACAGGCTGGTATTATTATCATATTTATTATAATAACTGTTTGCTCTAATCTGCGCCTGATTGTTCCTAATATAATTCAAATTTTCATCTCGATTTCTTTTCGCAAACACGTCGACTAAAAACTGTCTAAACAACGAATGAAAATATAGCAGATGATTATCTTCTCCTTTCCTAATCATTATATGGTAATGGTAAGAATAAAAACTTGCAGCAGATATAATTTTTCAAGCGGTTGTTTGGTCTTAGGATCGCACTGGGGTGTACAAATGAAGTATCCATCCTCGCCGTAGCAAAACAAAAGTGGGTACTGTAATGCATTGTATGAGCGATGGCTTTCACCTCTTTCACTCATTCGATGCTGTGAGTGTGCTATCATAACTCTCAATTTACAATTCTTCTTCTTCTCCTTTTTTTTGGCAACAGAGCCGACGATTGTGTCAGCTATTTCTGCCAGCGTCAAGTTTAGAATAATATTCTTGTTGATGATATTAATGGTATAATACAATGATAAAAAATAGATAAAAATGTGGATGAAATTAAATGACAACCATCTTCCGTGAAAACAAAAGATGGACTCCCTCAATTTACCCGCATAAAAAATTGACGTCCAACTTCATTTGACAATTTGTTAAAGCTTAAAACATGACATGTGTCAAAATAAAATGTTTTTAAAAATAGAAGCAAGGAGTATTAATATCAATTTCAAAGCAAATCATCTTCACAATAACTTTCTACCCATTTTTAACCCCGTTAGGCAATGAATTTCAATATAATACGAAATACATCTTCCATCTATTCTGTTAGAGAATGTTTATGCAAAATTTGAAGTAAATTGGACCAAGGAATCACATTGTCACATACAAACTTAGCCCCCATTTTCACCCCCTTAGAGGTGGAATTTCGAATAATTCCTTCTTATCGGATGCCTACGTCATACAAAGAACATATCCTACAAGTTTTAGGTCTCTACGATCAGCGGTTTAGGCTGTGCTTTCATCCGTCAGTCAGTCATTCAGGTCGAAGCATTTTATATTAGATTAAATTTAATATGGTGGTTAAGTATTCTTAAACTTTCTAAATCACCGCGCAATTTTCTTAGTTTTTCTTTCATAAGAACCTTCTCCTGACAATAACAAACACAACAAAAAATAATTAACGAAATTGATCTAGCCGTTTAAGCGTGATGCCATGACCAAGGGAAATAGGGATTCATTTTTATATACATATATAGATAATACTTAAATAATAGTTTACGTTCTAATATATGACTGCCACCAAAAATTGTGTAAGGTAGGTAAAGGTAACTATAACAACATCACTATACAATTTATCAAAGGGCATAGTGGCTCCCGAGGTAACGACGCAGCCGACGTGCTTGCGAGGGAAGGCTCAGCTATGAATGCCGTGGGACCAGAACCCACTGTTGCCATCCCCTTTGGTCACCTACGCACCCTGGTAAGAAATCATACCATAGATCAACACAAAAACAAATGAAAGAACCATACCGAGTGCAGGCAGGCTAAGGAAGCACTGCCAGAGCTAAATGCTCTCATCACGAAACAGGTACTCCGATTGTCAAAACAACAACTTCGCACAGTCACAGGTCATGGTTCTTTCAATAAACACCTATTTGTCATGGGAATTACAGACAGCCCGCTGTGCAGAGCCTGCATCCCAGCGAGTTTTGTTGTGATGGATGGATGGCTTTTTTTAACCATTGAAAGCTAATCTGACTAGCGTCTCTTTACCTTCACTATATGGACTGGTGTGAGGTTGGACAGCACTCCTTTCGCTGCTGTGTGTGTGGTGATGTTATAGTAATAAATAGGTATGTGTCCCTATCGGTTGCCATACCTAAGCACTTACCTGCTGCATACATTTACAACTAGATTAAAAAACTAACCTCAAGTAGTAAGTGACTAAAGAAAAGACCAGACTTTGGTCTGTTAGTGTTGTACATGACTGCTATACCTAACATAATTACCGTTAGTTAAAATAGGTCGGTATTAGTAAGTAGGTACCTACCCACATAGAATAATAGATATGCCAGGAATATTTTTGACACACTAACTTTAAAAGGATTGACGTATGATGACGATGATGATGTATATTGTGCTGCATACCTCATCCGGAATAACTTCTTGTCGTTATAAAATGCGAGTAAAAACTACGATTATTAGCTGATAGCGTTACCTTTCGAATAAGGTGACGGTGGCAAAGTGCGCCTAGCGTGCAAGTGCGCCTACCACAATTATTTCGAAAACTACAAATTGGATACTAGTAGTGACATCTTACATCGATGCTACCTAGACATGTCAGTTGGAGATACGCGCCATTTTATTTTCACTGTCATTCAAAGTGGTGAGGAGAGATGTCTATGGTGTAATCATCGTCATAAATCTCAACAAATTGAGATTTTACCGAAATATGAGTGAAGTAAGTGCACAATTTAAACATTTTGCTTTTAGATTCTAACTTTATATCGCTTCTATCTAGTAAAATTTATATATTTTTGTAAGTTAAATATTCTAACTTCAAATTTGTATAGACGGAGAAGCGCGCCATAGTAACGTTTATATGGCGCACTTCGCCGCAATACAGAGTTTACAAACCTTTTAAAATGTGTCTTTTATAAGCTTTTATTTAACTTGCAATGTTTGTTCGCTTGTTTGTATGGTAGGGTCCAATCTTACAACTAAATTTTAAAGCTTATCTTTAACTGATTTAGATGTAATTTGCATATACGTTAATTAATGCTTGTGTCACCAGTTTAATATAGCAACAAGCTTATTTGTAATTAATATTTTGTAGGTAATTAATGTCATTCGAGTGTCCTAGAAACCTTAACTGCCAAGAATATTAGTACGTAGTTGTGTTTTATGAGGCTACCCTACATACAAGCACAAAACACAATATACTAATAAAAGTCACAATAGTTAAATCTTATTTACCTGTTCATGATTTTTGTTTAAGATCGGGCGCTATGTAAGAAAAACTGAAAGTCCTACATGGTCCAAAGAGGCTTTGAATGAAGCAGTCGAAGCTGTTCGATCGGGTAGGATGTCTGGGTATGCAGCCGCTCCTACTAGCACTAGCTCCCAGTGAATTACAACACTAAGTAAATTATTAATATGGTGGATATCCACCGAGTTAGAGCTTGACAAATAAATAACTATCTTTCAATGACTTATTTCTTATTTCAGTCCCTTTTTATTCATAATCTTTATTATAACAGCCATTAAGTAGTTAAATACCATGGTATTTCATCGTATATATGCTTAGAAAAAAGGTTCACAGCCTCTGATTAAGATTGTATGGCGCACTTACCCAAAATTTTGTTTGAAATACATAGATCCTTCTAGAACGTGGATATAAAAAAAAATTCAATATTATACGTTTCCTTGCTTGTTTTCTTATATTATAATGTGGCTGTCTTTTTTCTTATGCTTTGAAATTCATCATCATCATCATCATCATATCAGCCAAAAGACGTCCACTGCTGGACATAGGCCTCCCCCAATTTTCGCCATCGTAGCCGGTTGTTCGACGCCCTCATCCATCGGATGCCCGCCACCCTTATAAGGTCGTCGGTCCACCTTGTGAGGGGTCTACCCACGCTGCGTCTTCCTGTTCGTGGTCGCCACTCTAGAACCTTTCTGCCCCAGCGGCCGTCAGTTCTGCGAGCTATGTGTCCTGCCCATTGCCACTTCAGAGAAGCAACTCTGCGAGCCACGTCAGTCACTTTGGTTCGCCTGCGGATTTCTTCGTTTCTCAAACGATCGCGCGTGGAGACGCCTAACATAGCCCGCTCCATCGCCCTCTGAGCGACTTTGAGCGACTTTGAAATTGCGTTTTATTAATACTAGGCGCACTTTCCCGATTTGGCGGCGAAGTGCGCCTGGAGCTCATGTTTTTGTTTTTTGTGCTAAAAATCATTATTATAAGTGCATATTCCCGTATAACGACATTGGTTGTAGTTGCAAAACATCAAAGATCCGTAAGGTTCCACGACAAGTATCATTCCTGAACATAAACACAAGTTATGTTGCACCAAAGTCAACTATGCAAAAAGTATGGCGCACTTTGCCCCCCTCACCTTGTAACTTTTACGGATTTTTATAAATAAAAACAAAGAAAATAATGAGTAAGTGCAAAAATTAGAGTTTTATTAATATTTATCTATGTAGTGTAAACAATGTTAAAGCTTAACTGGTATTTCACACAAATGGTACAAAAGGAGAAAGTAAAATTATTGCAAAAACTTCTACTCATCGTCGAAATTGAATCTTCGCCTGCCATCGAAACGGAATCCGTAAGCAGCTGCATTTTTTACGTCTACTAGCGCCGGGTTACGGTGCTTGTAGAAACTACCATGGCCGTGCGCAGGCCGCGACGATCCGTTAGGTATCCCGTGCGCCTCTCGCGGATAAAACGCCTCAAACTGGCCAGTAGATGGCAGCACATTTTTCAGTTCGTCATCCTCCGGATCATACGGTCGACACATAGATAGCGCCACAATAGTCGAGAAACATGTCAAACAAAACGCTAGCCGCATCTGGAACAACCGCACATATTCTACACAAGACTCGAACTAAAAATACAGTTAATGCAAAAACATTACGTACAATAACGATTAGCGATGCCAATTGTTTAAGTGTTGATGATCTGGGTATGATTTACGCAATAGTTAAGCGGGCAGTGCCGGTGGGAACGTGATCAACGAAACTGTTGTATTTTCGAGTGCGGGCGACCACAGTAGATCACCTTGACGGCGAACAGCTCATGCTAAAATTCGAGAAGTCTAACAGACCGGGAGTGACGCGCGCGGTTTCGCAACACAATACTTTCCCTTTGCGTGTCTGTTACACAGGTACTAACGACGTTGTTGCCGGCCACCCACACACTGTCTACATGACCAGTGCACTCATGTTCATATACCCTAACATCTTTATATACGCAATATCGCGCACAAATTTTTTGTTCTGTTCAGATTTAAAATTATAAAAGTCAAGAAAAAACAACAAGAATATTTCATCCCACATAATATCTTTAATGAAAATAAATTCCCTCGAAAACATAATATTTATAGACAAAGACATTTGTGACCCTAGGGCATTTCAAATTGATTTCTACTTAGATCTACATATTTTAGAATGTTTTGCAATTAAATTACTAATAGAATGATGTCTTTTAGCAAAATATATTGTTGCTTAATTCAAATGGTTATGTAGGTATGTTAGGGAGGCATAATATTGTACTCTTTACTTTAGTAGGTAAGCCTACAGGAGGATACAGATTTTTTTAATTGCAAGTGGTTCTACTCTGCTACATAATTTGCTCACTTCGGACTGCTGTGTTAGGTAAATATTTTAATTTCTTCAAAAATATTTGTTGCAGATACTTTGCATAGCCTTGAAAGTTAGGCAGCGCGTTTGACATAAGTGTTATTTATACAAATTCGAGTCATGGTCAAAACTTAACATGTAAGAAATGTGTATAAATTACCATGTAACACAAATTTACATGTTAGTATATACCATACCTATATATTAATACTTACATAACAAATAGAGACATTACTGTTTCGGTCTAGTCCCGTGGTAATTAGCGGTGGGTTCCGCTGTTTATATTACATGTCCAATTATCTACATAGATTAAATATATATTACTTTATCTAAAAATATTGGATAACGAAATCATTACATGTTTAATAATAAGTAGGTATAAGTACCTATACCAACTTTGCAACGAGAAACAGGACGATCGCAAGTAGCGAGGCATATAATAGTTTTATTCAATTCATTGTTATTATTTCAGAATTTATGTTGCTTGGTAAACAAGATATTTACAACAACACATTAGTGTCAAATAGAAACCCGTAGCAGAGTAGAATGCTGCTAATAAAATGATATACTTGTACATTCCATGGAGTTCTTAAATCACAATAGTTTCGAATTTAAACAGCAGCCTTATACAAAGTAACTAGACTCCTAAACTCACAATCATTACAAAATAATTAAATAAGTACATACACCAGTACCAAAATCAATCAACATTCAAATCTAATAGGATATTATGCTGTCTCTATAGCAACTACCTGATTACAGATCGATATAATGCCACTTGGCCACATTCTTATTTCACATAATAATAGCGTAAAAATAGTCGCAAGCGCTTATGATAGATTTATGTGTGTCTATATAATCACTCCGATATACGACTATTGTTATTCATAATGAAACACACGTATAAGCAGAATGAAACTAGTTGTATGATTCACTCAATTGTCATTCAGTCAAGAATCTAAAATATATATATAAATAATGCGCATGTCAATGACAAACAACTTAGCTAAACGGTAATATTTTAATAAATGTAACAACAAGCGCTTATCGGCTTAAATATGTACAAATCAAATGTGTACCTACACAATATATGTCTACATTAAATATTATTTATTTAATTGAAAAAATATATCATGTATTTATGCTTAGTGTAATATATTTTATGTTTATAAAGCAATGGCTTTGTAAATAATTAGGCCTACTTGCACCATAATAATTATAAAAATAGAAAGTATAAATCTAAAAGTTATAAATTATTTAATACTGAATTTAATAATCGTTTTACACCAGTTGACTAGACAATCCGCCAAATTGCCTAGTATAAAACGATGTAAATGATAATATATATTTGCTACACTACAGCCATTATGTGTTTTATCATTCGTGTCATATCAATACAAAGCAAAAGCAATCATGGATGCCATAAGGTAGTGGTGCAAGTACCTTCATAAAATACATTTTATTCTCTATATAAATTATGTAATATGTTTTAACCCTGCGGCCAATGTAACCTCGTAACCGATAATGAACAAAACATAATTATTCTTTCGATATAATAAATACAACTAATTATGTAAATTAAAAACCGTGAATGTAAAAACTACACCTTTATTTATATACCTAATCACGAGTCTAGCGAATAAGACTGGCCTATTAAGATCAATTGTGTTGGCCTTAACATTTTTACTGTCGCACATTTATTGAACTTCAGTCAAAGAAACCGAGTATAATACTTTAACAAATAAAAGGTGTATTAATAAACATTTTGTTAACGGTTTAAATTCGTTATATAAAAAAGAAAAATGGTTATGAGAAATATCTGATTACTCATTCATTTAAATTACAAATTTAATATGTTTAATCAGTTGTCTAAAACTTGCGAGACGAAACTACATACCTACCTACCTAATTTTTATCACATGGATTAACCTAATCATGCATGAATTCTATCTAAACTAATATTATAAAGACAAAAGATTATATTTCTTGTATATTTGTTTGTTTGCAACGATTTAACTAAAAATCTACGCAACCGATTTCATTCACCTTCAGAAATCAATAAATTCGGCAGTAACATAGGCTATATTTTCAGAATTTGAATAATTTAAGTGCCCTCGTAAATCTGAATGATGCAATACGACACTATTGCTATGATATTTTCCGTCGGAGTTTGATGTAAGATCGAATGAAACTTTTGATACCTAAACGAAACAAGGGCGGGCCTCTAGTCTCTTATAAACTGAGAATTAAATTAGTCATTGAATTATTAATTCCTTTTTCATTATCTGGATATTTTATCATATTTCATAATTAAGGTTAATTTATTTGTTTTAAGAAAATACATACAAATCAGATTTATATGTCAATGTATACAGAGTGTATACGACGGTATGATATTAAATGCAATTACGTATAAATTGTGACATTATAAAGCGAGACAAAAAAAACAATTATATAACTTCAATAGTTTAGACACAGAACTACTAATCAAACCGTCGTATACACTCTGTATAAGCAACACGGGTCTCTCTAATATTTATTATTTAAATACCAAGAATTCAAACAGCAAATGCTATATCTGCCAACGGAACTGCAGTAAAACAATTTACTCGTAGTATCAGATTTGCGTGTTATTTAAAGCAAAGTTTTAAATTGATTCGCATTGATTTTTTATTCTTTTGTCAATTGAATTATTGTTACCAGCAGAATTGTTGGGTTAGTTTTTTAACTCATCGAGAGTTTTTGAACCATAATATGGATACTTCGTCCGAACAAGCGGCTCAAATTGTAGCACTGGTGCGGGAGGGCTTGGATCAACGAACGATTGGTAGAAATTTAAATTTAAACCAGTCTACGGTTTCTAGAATATACAGAAGGTTTGTGGAGAGAAGTTCTTACAGAAGGAGACGTGGTACAGGCAGGACTCGAGCAACCACCGATCGTGATGACCGATTTATTGTTACAACTTCCCTGCGAAATCGTTTCCTCACGTCAGTTAACATCAAAACAGAGCTTAATGAAGTGCGTGGGGTAAATGTGAGTGCACGAACAATAAGAAGAAGGTTAAAGAAAGCGGATATCACCCCTTTTAGACCAGCAAATGGTCCAAAGTTGGCTGTAGCTCACAGACAAGCTCGCTTAAGATTTGCGCGTGATCACCTAAATTGGACAGAAGAGCAATGGGCCTCCGTATTGTTCACGGACGAGTGTAGGACATGTTTATATGGTGCAGATGGTCGCAGAAGAGTCTATCGTCGACGTGGGGAGCGATATGCTCAAAGTTGCATTGAGGAGCGTGTTCCTTTTGGAGGCGGTTCGTGTATGGTCTGGGGTGGTATATCGATGAACGGGCGAACAGAACTTGTTCATAGACATGGTCCGTCAAAACGGTAATAGAGGGGGTTTGACTGCACATCGCTACATAACAGAGATCTTAGAAGATCACGTGGTGCCTTACATGGGATTCATAGGCGAAAATTTTACTTTAATGCAGGATAATGCCCGGCCGCACGCTGCTGCACAAGTTCGACAACATTGCGAAGAGGTTGGGATACGTACAATGAATTGGCCAGCACGCAGCCCGGATCTTAATCCCATTGAGCATGTTTGGGAAAATTTAAAAAGAGCTGTATATGCGAGAAATCCTGTGCCCATGACAGTGGCAGCACTAAGAACAGCACTTTCAGAAGAATGGGACACTATTCCGCAAGATCTTTTAATAACCCTAATAAAGTCTATGCGGAACCGATTAGAATCCGTAATAAGGGCACGTGGAGGTAATACACCTTATTAAAACATAAATAAACCCTTGCATAAAGTTTGTGTCTATTGTTAAAACCATTTTTTTTATTAAACCAATTTTTCTTAAATTTCTGTTTTTCTTCAAAAAAGTCTTAAGGTCCTTTCCAGTACACAAACTTAAACTTAAGGATATGACCCTACGCTGTTTTAAAGTTCACGAACCAATCTAGAGGTTTCAATTTTAATCTGTATAGAAAGTTTGCATACTTGGTTAAAATATTTATTTCAAAGTCGTCTATTGCTTTGATGCAGTTTATGAGTCCGTCAGTGTATATCGAGCAGAATAAAATATTTTGTTCGTAATTAGTAACGAAGTAATTAATGGTTTTGTTGGCCGCGAAAGGCATATAAAGTGCACTGTGCTGTTTAATCCAACAAAATAATTGATTTACCATACTGAAGCTATGACAGTGATACCTATAATTATTTACTGAAGCTAGATCATGCCAGTGAAGACTATAATATAGGCACATTTGCACGATATTAGTACCTACGCAATAGGTACATGCAAATTTCTAGCAGTGTTTCTGAATGTATGTTTTAATGATAAATATTGAATCATGTAAATGTGCCTTTATATTTGTTCATTGTATATGAATAAACTGAACATTTTCTACTTCTTACAAAAATAATGTACATTTAATTAAGACCATTTATCGTGAGCGTATCAAATAGGCACATGTTTTTATTATTACACAGACAACACAGATTCAACTGTAAAACTTACTACGAACATAAACTTTCTATTTATAAAATACAATAATGCCATACACTAATCCTATTAATATTATAAATGCGAAAGTTTGTGTGTATTATGTTTGTATGTGTGTATATGAGTTGTGTGTGTGTGTGTGTGTGTGTGTGTGTGTGTGTGTGTGTGTGTGTGTGTATGTGTGTGTATGTGTGTGTGTGTGTGTGTATATGTGTGTGTGTGTGTGTGTGTGTGTGTGTGTATGTGTGTGTGTGTATGTGTGTGTGTATGTGTGTGTGTATGTGTGTGTGTATGTGTGTGAGTGTGTGAGAGTGTGTGTGTGAGTGTGCCTATAAGTCTAATCTAAACCCATTGCGAGCAAAATTAGTATGTGGATAAATTCGGTGCCGTAGACGAACATAGGTTACTTTTATTTCGAAAATCGGCCTGGTTCCCAAGGAAGACAAAACACATTTTAAGCGCGGGTGAAGCCGTGGGCACAGCTAGTCAATAATACAATCAATTACTTGTTGAGGTAAATGTGTATCATAATAATATAGGTTTCCGTTAAATACATCACAAAGTTAAAAATAATTTAGAAAGAAGACCTTGTAGCGTTTATGAATATATATTTCAAACTAGCAATGCCCCACAGCTTCGGCCGTGCCTAAAATGTTTAGGCGCTGAGAAGTAACAAACACACATAAATACATAGACACAAACTTTCGCATTTACAATAACAATAATAGAATAAATAGAGGACTGAGATATACCAAAGTGTCACTGCTTTTAGACTGTTCAGAGCAGTGAGGGCTAAATACGAAACACTCGCATCGTCTTCCGTTAGCCATATTGCAATGAAATCTGGGCTCATATACTGTGTCATTGAAGTGATATATAAAACTACTCCTTGTTAAATTCTAAGAAGCTAATCTATTTGTTCAATAATTCATCACATCACGCCAATCTGAATGTACATTTAACGGTGAACATTAATACGAAAATATTTTAAAATCTTAAGGCTATAATAGATAATTATATCTCAACCTGTAAATATACGAGGTACGACATGTAACTACAAATTGATGATACTAAAGACTTCAATAATGTTAGTACTGCCTTAGACGTAGGTAATATTAAATAATATGTCTATTCAGTGTCCTTATTAAACAAATTATTAAAATTGAAAATAACACATTTTAATAAATGCTGACCATTTTAAATAGCAAACATCAAAATGTTATACAAGACCTACTGACCAATTAAACAATATAATTAGATAGTCGATTATTATATAAGTAGATGTTTTAAACCGCTTGAGTCAGATAAGTACCTGCCTATCCTGGTAATTCTTTCTTTCTTTTCTCGTAATATTGTTATTTGTTATCTTCAATCAGTATTTTTTTAGTTTATTTTATTTCAACCATTTTATGATATTTACTATAACCGACTAGGATCCTACTTTTTTATTTAAAACACTACATAATTATGTTAACACGTTAAAAACAAAAAAAAAAGTTGTCATTAAATGTATTAGCTATGATAAATACATAACACGAGCATTTCAATTTTCAAAGTAAACACTTCACAAAATAGGTTTTTGATTCATACTATAAATAATTAAAAGGAATCTTCAAATCCTTGTCGCTAATTTCAGTAAGTCGCGTAGACGTTACGTCTACACGAGGGAAAAATTATATGGGACCTATCATAATGTATACATTAATATTATATTTCACTATCTATACCACCTACTGGCGGATCCAGAAGGGGCTAGGAGCTACTGCGATGCGACTAATCTACAAGTTATAAGTCACAAAATTTAAAATATTGTGTCATCAAAAATACTAATAACGTGATGTGAAGTAATGAATGTCCCTCAAATATTAAGAACTTCTAGTTTGTATTTAACGTCAGGAAATTATTATTATTAAGTAATTTTTTTAAGGCTGCGATTTCATACATAGTTCACCTGGTTGTACCACGGGTAATTATTATAGTCATGATGTTCATTTATACTACCGAATGATTGGATAGTCACTAGTACTACTGCGAGTACTTAAAATATAATTTTAAAAGCAAGTTCTGATATCTCTCTAACCACTAGGGGAGACAAGACTGAAAAATGGAGAGACACAAGACCGAAGCTGGATTTAAATATTGCAATTTGAGACTTCAATCTATTTTCTTTCTTGGGCACTGTAGGCACACGTACCTACCCATATAGGTCGTGCGAAATATAAAAATCTAATTTCAAAAATATTTAGGTATATTACGATGACTACCAAGATGTACCTACTTAGACGTAACGAATTAAAATGAGCCGAATCAAAGGACTCACTTTACTCTCCGTGATCATTTAAAAAAGTCGTAAAATAATATTTGTCGAAATAACGGCGGTCAATGTAAGAATTTCACTTTTAGACATTCGCGGTAACATATTTACACAAACGTGGCATACACATTATAAATAAGTAAGTATATACAAATAAGTACTTTATATTGCTTGCAGTTAAATAGACAATTATTGTTATTATGAGCCTTAAGCAATCTGTAGTTATGTAGCCTTGAAGTTATAAGATGTGGGTAATGTTACTGGTTAAGTAATTTTATGTACATAATATCGTATTTAAAACAAGACATAGGTAAATGAGTTTATTTGTGGGGAGGAAAATTCTAACATCCTATATTTACTAAACCATGTGCACAATATTTTTACTAAAACTTCTAAAACTAATTTCAAGTCTATATTTAACATCAAAACATAACTAAAAACATTAAATCATTTTACACAAATTAATAAAACTATATGGATTGTATCGGCCGGCGTTTCCCTATAGTATCTGTCAAAATAAATTATAGTACGATACGATGTTTAATACAATAATGTATCTAATAAGGCATCTGCATTGTAGAGTAAATAAGATTATTAGGTACATTTACACGACGAAAACTTCAGTCTCTTTGTATTCCATTTCTGAATACTACACTAGATATACAGACTACATGAGTTGTCTTTTTTCATTTTCTCGATGAGTAGCAAAGATGTTGAATCTTGCTCAGTAAAAGTTGTACTTATCGTGTAAATGAATCATAATTTTGTATATACATATGGTAATATATATTTGAACAGCATAATTTAAAATAAAATGCATATCAAGGATATATATAATATATAAGTAGGTAACTATGTGTTTAAATATTCAAATATTTTACCAGCCGAAACATAGACCGGCACCTTACATGTATTGTATGTTTCGTCTCAATCATCACCTCAATATGCAATCTAGCATACACATAGTCACATACCTATACGCTAAATATACATAGGTACTACAGCATTCCAGCGTATTATATATATTAATATATTATCTATAATACGATATTTCACTTTTAACAGTAAATATTGAAAATCTGCACAACACACATTCAAATTCAACAGTAGCAGGTAGACGACTTTCATTTCAACTTTGTACCTAACAGACCTGGTATTGCAACGTTCTACAGAAATGTGGTAATGTGTTCAATTGATGCAATTCATAAAGGCGTAACTAAATAAATAGCAAATAAATATTATCATGAAATTTTGCTAAGACCCAAAACGATAATATTAATGTACTGCGCGAAATAAACTACGTAGGCCGCATGGCGACATCATTTAGAATCTTGTTGATAAAAATCAAACGAAAACTTATAAAATTATATAAATAGTAAATACTTTAAATAACAAAATCCTTAACGAGAACAAAAAAGATAAACTTATTTATGCTTTATCAATATAATTAGGGTACTAGAAAATTAAGTTTATAGATATTATAATCCGCAACCACACGCGGCAAATACGATGTTACAGTAGTTCTACATAAGTTATTTGCTGTTTATAATTCTTGAAACATTTAAGACAATAAATCTTGAGTTATGTGATCATCACTGAATATTGCAATATTTTATTATAATTTCAATGTACAAGGCTAGGCAAAAAATCGCATACGCTAAATTAACGAAAAATTATACAAAACAAATTTTAAATGCAACTTTTGTTTTGCTCCGCAGTGCATATATCTGGGGGATCAGACCGGAATAATTCATAATTACAAACTGATTGGTTGATGTAACAAAAAAAATATGTTACATAACGTGTCGTCGCTATCATAGATTCTTTCAATCTTAAGAATGAATTTATATTATACTGGTCTATATGAGCGTTAGGTAAAACGACTTGTAAAATCAATTGTAATATTATTTTGTTTATGTTTTACTAAACGATTGTTTAAAGTTATTTATTTATTGACAACTAGCGACCCGCCCTGGCTTCGCACAGGTGGACATTTTTTAACATTTTGGGATAAATTAAGATACTTTTTTATGGGAATATAGAAAAGTGTTTATTTTTTCATGCAATTTTTTAAATTTTTCTTTCCGTAAGAACCATCCTCTTACTTCAAGGAATATTATAAAAAAAGAATTAGCGAAATCGTTTCAGCTGCTCTGTTTCAGATGTTAAATTATAATATAAAAATGAATCGCTGAATGTGTTGCTAAGCGCAAATCTCGAGAGCAGCTGAACTGCATAATTATTATCTATAGATAATATTACTTCATGAAATTTAGAATACAGAAACAACCGTAACCTATTACCTATGTAAAATACAATACATATTGTATGTATTAATATGTTAGTTATTTACGTGTTTTTACTGTTTGGTGAAATTCATATGGATAGTCCTAGTAATAAAATTAATGAGATGACAAATATTATAAAATAGTGATATTCATTACTTCATAGATTGCTTGTGCTTATATTTACTTTATTTTTTTTTATATTAAAATTCATTTACTTATCAGATGTTCATAACTGAGACATTATAATATTTATTACCTATTTTTTTGCATTTTTAAAAGCCAATAAAACGTAACTAAAGTATTTCATTTATTAGTTACCATATATTTGACAATTATTATTTATATAAAATAACTCCACATTCACATAATAACAAAATAATAAACGAAATAATACAACAAAATAAATACAAAAACAATTCATACAAATTTAAAATTAATAATGATTATGATCATAACAACAATTATTCACAAGACATTGTTGGAATGAGGGTTTTCTAAAATGGCGCCCACGAGGTGGCAGCACTGAGACGTCAGTTCCCGGCACCTGTCAAATCGGTTTTAATCTTTGATAGATAACCGTAAACGATTCTATTAATTTCAAACTGTGAATGAGTTGATTTTAAATTTTTGTTAATGGAGGAACTTTCACCTAAGTGGCGCTAACTGGTGGCGAACATTTTCCTAAACACTCTCATTAATTGCAACCAGTCTGTAAAGTATTTAAATAAAAAAATGGAAGTCAAAAGTGACAGATATTTCAAAAGTAATTTCGTTTGAAGAGTCTCAATGACGACTTTGAATATTATAATAAGAGAGATCTATCGTGTCGTTGGTCTTATCCTAGACCTAACCCAGTAACTTCGTTACTGAACATATTCAAAAAGCTAATATAATTTATTAAATGTAAAGCATTAATTCAATAGCATAAATATTATGTATTCTAACTTACATTATATTTTGTGATTTGAACTTTATCGTAGCACAAGAACTTAATACCATGTATAATATTATAATTATTAGAGATCTTTGATGACCTTTAAAACATACTTAATTCCATTTTACAAAGGTAATTCTCAAAGTGTAATACAATTTTCAGTACTAATGTTGGAATGATGATATTATACTATATGTGCAACGCATTTCTACACACAACTACATATTATGTAAATATTTGATACACACCTACAATCTGGATTTTGTCCTAATTATTTATGCGTATAATCGAAAATAGATGATAAGGACGAAATTAGCAAATTCCAATTTTACCAATAAATACTACACTAATTAACCTATTTAAGATTACTATCTCGTTTTGCGTTATTAACCACGAATGTACTAGCGTAGGTAAGCACACACGAAAATATGATTTTGTCTAAAAAAGGTGCTTAAGACTACTCCAATATTCAGAATTAAATTTTCTATTTTCGATGTTACGTTCAAATAATTAAGCATATGATTACATATTATCAAAATCCATAAATGGGAAATATCCCTTAAAGATAAAAGTGCCTGTATCTTCAGACTATATTTACTCATCATCAATTACACTTTAATATTATTTGAGAATGAGTACGAATAAGTAACCTGATTATCAATTATTTGTGATAATAATTTGTAACAATTAAAATAGTAAATGCAGATGTTTGGTACCTAACTAGCTATACATTTTACAAATTCCGTTATCAGTCATTGTCAATCATAATGTGAGAAGGAAAACTGCATACAAACAGTAAACTGGTAATAAATGGAATCTATGAAGAAATATTCATTATAAACATCCAATAATATTGCTTGATCGAAATATTTAGTATGATATTACAAAATTTCTACTACAATGCTTATATATTACATGACATTATCGAGACAGCTATAGTTATTTAACACAGAAATGATGAGTGTATGTTATCACCTACATTCCCATATCTAAACACTGTACAAATAACTTTCCAGCTTAGTTTTGGGCGAGGGTTGTGTGAATGGAGAAAACCAGAGAATAGAGAACCTGCCAAACACAGATTGTATGCTCTTCCAGCGCGACTTTCGAACCCATCGCGCTTGCTCCTTCTTCAATTGTTCGATACCCTGTACAAAAATGCATCATTTAGTAATTTGCAATAAAAGTTATAATAATACAAGTACAATTTTGTATATCTAGAAGCAATGAATATTTAAAGTTATAATTTGACTAGCTTTCTGCGGTGCGTTTCACTCGCGTCTTTATTTACTGCTCTGCTGCCGTCGCCAGTAGCGTGATGTTACACAGCCTATAACCTACCTCGAAAACTGGGCTACCGGCTACCATACGCTGAATTTTTTTTCAAATTTAACAATAGTTTAATAGATTAGCGCGTTTAAACAAACAAACAAACTCTCCTGCTTTATATAATGGTATAGATATGTATAGAGTAATATTGATACTTGTAATAGAAGGGATACAAATGTAGATATTACTAGAATATATCCAAAACTTGGCCTAGTCTTTCCATAACTATATGTCAGTAGTGATAATGATAATTTAAAACAGATAGAACAGATTTGCAATTTTTTGGATAATTGTTGCGTATAGTAATTGCCTGTATTTTAAAGTAACGGTAACTAAAATGCTTCACAAGCCGGTAAATTATCTTCAGTTTCTTAATATTAATAAAAAAATATAACAATCGCTAAGAAAAATAAACTTACAGTCTCATCATTCCATATAGCATGGAGTTGTGTGCCAAGCATGACCGCAGTGAATATTGCGAATAGTAGAGCTTCAGCAATGAGAAACAACAATAACACGACTGTGGCAGGTGGCGAATATGTGCTGCAATCACGCCATTCATGTCGAATGCACGTCACAAACTGATATACAGCTAGACCGACCGCATGGATTGATATTGCTGCTATGTAAAACTGGAAAGACAAAACTTAAGTTAACCTCAAAATATAAAACTTTAGAATTTGCAACAACTTAGCCACACTCAGACTTATCGAATGTTTACTTAAATCGTTCTTTAGTAAAGATTTAAAAAAGTTCACCCTCAGAGTCGGTTTACGGTTGGTTCATTACCGGCCCTTAATGATACTTAGGACGACCACACACTGCCTTGCGGTGCGTTTATTCTGCGGTGGTAAAAAGCACGTTTTGTTGTCATTGGTACTTCGGCTGTGGTGCCAACACGTCGTCGTTATGGATTATCACTATTTTCAAACAAGAGTCACTATCTGCGTATATTTATTATTCCGTAAAAAAGAGTAAGTACACAAACGGTATTAGGTACATCCCTAGACCTATGAAGGGCTTTGGTTCATAAGATATTTATAAAGATCTACGTTCATATTCAAAAAAGTTTTCCGGATATAACAGAACTAACTTCTCGCGGCACGGTTTCACCCGCGTCCTTGCTTATTACTCTACTCCTGTCGTCAGTAGCGTGATGTTACATAGCCCTTAACCTTCTTCAGGAACTGGAAGCCTACCACCACCTCTTATATCAGTATTATTTTAATCTTACTACACAAAAAGTTATTATTCAAATCCGACTGGTAGTTCTAAAGATTAGCGCGTTCAAACAAACAAACTCTTCAGCTTTATATAATAGTACTAGCCTTCCGCGGCGCGATTTTACCCGCCTTAAATTACATCTTTAGTTACTGCTCCGCTCCCGTCGCTAATAGCGTGATGTTATATAGCCTATAACCTTCCTCTCAAGAACTAGGCTATTAATCGCAAAAAGAAAGAGATTAGCGCGTTCAAACATAGAAACAAACTCTGTCGCTTTATATAATAGTATAGATTTAGTTATAGACATAATATATTGTTCTTCCGGCATCAAGATGAATCCGATTTAAAATCGCAAACATAACAAATCGATTTTGTATGTAATTAAGTACTTTTTTGTGTAACCTACTTTTATTTTACTATGCAGGTACCTGCATTCACTGTGATAAATAAATGTGTATTTAAACCATTCCAGTTTTTAATTCTTCCTCATTTTAATATAATACCTTCAAAAATCAAGCAGTCATAATAGTAAGTAGGTTCATAAATTGTTTAAAGTTGGTACAACATCAATATTTATATTATTTGATTAATTATACTCAATCAAATTGTATCAATAATCACCGATTGATGGCGGTTGCTTTTATTAAATCTGGCTTAAGATTTGTGTTCAGTTATTGCTGGGACACTCAGATATCGATTTTGAAAGCAATAGGTTCAAAAACAGCAAAGCTTCACGCAAAAGTCTTTCGCGCAAGTGTTTTCTCGCAAATGTCCATTCACGCAAATGTCTTTCGCGCAACGCGCAAATGTTCATTTGCGCAAATGATTTTCACGCAAGTGAATTTGCGCAAGTGAGTTTGCACAAGTGAATTCGCGCAAGTGTCCTGATACCACTTCTTTGTGATTTCATTTTGTACCTGATTGATCTGTGATTCATAATTTCTTAAGAATATACTTTAAAACTCTACCTATGTAATACCGTACTCGTCTAATGGTTATAGTTTGATATTATGAAAAAAGTATAAGTTTTAGTTACATATAAAAGAAAACTATCGCAAACAAAAATTACAGTCTGAGCAAACCTACCAACACTAACTCTAAAGTGACACCCCTAGTGGGGAGCATCCACAACATTTTTAAGTAGTGTAAACTACCCACTAAAATCGTATACTACTTTAGCTACACTAAAGCTGATTCCACTGCAAATTTGACGCATTCCATTTTGCCCCACCAGTGGGGTAGCTTGGTGAAGTGAAATAATTTAACGTTGCGCTGTGATTGGCTATTTCAAGGCCAAGCATTTAAATACACTGATATGTTGTAATTGTAGTGTCCATAGTGAGCTCTTATGTTTATGAATATGGTTATGAGCAGATCGCGTCTGTTGCGCGGTGCGCAGAATCTATTAGAGGAAACATTCCACTAGAGAGTTACCTGTGGTATGTATAAGAATATAGTTACCGTAAATAAAACAAAATATTTCTGATTGTTCTCTCCGACACAGTTGTTGACCCATGGGCAATGATGATCCATCTTTCTGATACATCGTTGACATACTGAACAATGATGGGCACGCTCTGGCTTGATACTGCAGCACTTAGTGCACTTGAATATCACTTGACCCTCTCGGAAACTCATCTGTTTGATCATTTCCTTTGTTGCATTCCCCTTTGGTACTGCTCCCTACAAAACGGTTCATATCAATAAATCTATTACTTGCATCAACAACAGCTTATAAACTGTCTGAATATTATTATTTAGATGTATTCTTATTAGTTGCATACTTACAACTCTATGGTGATATATATATACTCCAGTCAATAAAGAATTATAGAGTGTGTGAGCGAGAAACTTAGCAATTTCTTCAGAATCGTGTTTAGGGTGATCAGGGAGTAAACATACTAAAAGTCCCATCTCCTCGGAGGTGAGTTGGAGGAGGGAGAGGGGTTTAAAGTACCCATTTTTCGGTTTATCGCTAGTATATCAAAAACGGTGCGTCCTAGAGAAAACTATTTTTCTATTGAATAAAAGCTTATAAAATTCTCTACAACTTTTATCTTATGCACATTTTCCAATTTCCCATAGTTATTGAACTACACGCTCTAAAAACATGGAAATGAACAAAAACAATGCTTGTGACAAAAGATTATACAAGGGTACCTTTGAATTCGCAGAATGGACGGAAGGAGGTAAAATATTAACACAAAATCCTTTTTATTTTTTTAAATATTTACCTGCAACACCAATACATTCATCAGAACGATTAATTAATTTGTATACACTTTCATAAAAAATGATTTTCTTTGTCTAAGAAACGTTGAAACGGTGTTCTTCACATCTTCTTAGATCAAAAATTTCATACTCCGAACTGTTTTATTAAGTTTTGGTAACAAATAAAAGCAGCTTGGATAATAAAATACCTAACACCAATTTATGCAGGGAAACCAATAAAACGAGACTCTTATAAACTAGTAATTTCAAGTGAAAAAGCAGGACACTTGTCACTGCAAGGAGTCCTACTTAGACTCAGGTTCATGATTATGAAACTAAGTTACATGCCAAGTAAGAATTTACCTCAATAAATCATGTTTATCTTCATTGCAGAGGCTCAAAAAGTCACGCGAACATTTCACGCGCTGTTTGTTTTGCATTCTCGGTACCTAAAATTTTGTGTTAATATTTTACCTCCTTCCGTCCATTCTGCGAATTTAAAAGTACCCACGTATAATCTTATGTCACAAGCAGTGTTTTTCTTCATTTTCATTTTTCTATAGCGTGTAGTTCAAAAACTATTGGAAATTGGAAAATGTGCACAAGGTAAAAATTGTAGAGAATTTTATAAGCTTTCATTCAGAAAAAAAATATTTTTCTCTAGAATGCACCGTTTTTGAGATACTAGCGATAAACTGAAAAATGGGTACTTTAAACCGCTCCCCCTCGTCCAGCTCACCTCATAGGAGAGGGGACTTTTAGTATGTTTACTCCCTGATCACCCTAAACACGTTCTGAAGAAATTGCTAAGTTACTTGCTCACGCACTCTACACCCCCTTTTTAGCCATTCATTGACTGGACTAATAATAAAGTTTTAAAATCAGTATTTGGTTGACTGATTTTAATTTTTTTGTATGGTGTTTTAGTTCTGTATGCAACAAAACTATATTGTAACTAATACCAGTAATGATACAGATTCAAAGGAGTAGCTATACTTACTGGATCAGTAAACATTGTGCGTAGATGTGATGCAAAAGCAAGGAATGCCAGACTTTGGAATATGAAAATATTGATGTAACTGTAAATAGGGTAAGTAGAGACACCGGGCAACAACATCACCATCATTACTACAAACTCTGCATATAATATCAGAAGCCATGTTAACACCGCACAAATGATTCCACAAATATCCTGAAATGTAACAAGACTCTTGTTAATAATATTTTTATATTTTAACAAGTTTAACTAGAGGTGCCTATTCCCTTCTCACCAAGGTACTATCGAACT
Source organism: Parascotia fuliginaria (assembly GCA_963082885.1). Classification (NCBI taxonomy): domain Eukaryota; kingdom Metazoa; phylum Arthropoda; class Insecta; order Lepidoptera; family Erebidae; genus Parascotia; species Parascotia fuliginaria. Next base: position 10,743,864 of record OY720170.1, read on the forward strand.
AAGTGAATCTTGACCTATCATAAACTCACTTTGATAATCCATCTAAATGCAAGTAAGTCCAAATTCGCCTGAAGACAGATTTACTTGGCAATGAGTTTATTATCATTTTATTAGACACACTAGACACATTAGGTACATTGTTTTTATGTGAGTATTAAAAACGTCCTAAGAACTTTATACATAATAGAACTTGCAAGTTTGACTATTTTTAGAGAATTATAATTATCAGCAAAATGTGTCATGATTCAATTGTCTGATTGTACATGATAATTTTTTTCTTCTGTTGTCTGTTTCTGTAAGTAATTTGGGTTAGTGAGACAGTTTTGGTAGAAATAAACGATTGAGAGTGAACATAAATATCTATCGCTTCGAAGATTATAATTGATTATTCATTGAATTAAGTAAACTTGCATATTTTACAGTAATACATTACCGAAATTTTAATACTGAGTCTGCTACATTAATGTATATGTAATATTTAAAATATAGCTCTGAATAAATGATAAAAATTGAAAATCACATAATATCACACTAAATTGCGACCTTGCTAGACATAAGGTGTAAACACTCTTAACATTGAATAGTTTAGACTATAGAAGTATGGTACAATAAAGGTAGTCTTGCCTTAATACACCATGCTTTACCACCACAGCACCGGTTATGCATGTCGCAGTCAGGCCGAGTAAGTACCAAACACTCAGGATCTATTTGATACTGACTTTCCATTTCATCATCTTCAGAACTGTCATAAAATTCACGTATCATTGAGTGCTTATCTTAATCTGAAAATTATACAGCAAATTATAGGGATTTTTCTATTAAATTGTCTGATAATTCTTACATCACTAGAATTCAATTTATTTCTTATTTGCATTGCAGCAAATATGCATGAGTAATTATTTATTTGCTCAGCATCAGCAATTTACGCACAGCTTGTATTCTTAAAAGTAACACACTAGTACAGCTTAAAACTATGTATTATAAATAGAAAACATATTACACGCAACACAACAATAACTGTAAATTGAGCGCTAAAACAATGAGTAATGTAAATATCTCCAGATAGTTATATCAAATTGGCCTATGTCCAGCAGTGGACATCTCTTCGCTGATATGATGATGATATCAAATTGAAGAGGAAGCCAACACGAACTATATCTTTGTTACAGAAATACCATAACAATTTTAAAACATGAATGTATGTGACTTACAATGTGTTAAAAATAGGTAGGTACTAAATTATGCCAAGTTTCAGATCACTTATTTAGTGTTAGGTACACATTGTATCTATGTAAATTAGCTATGTCTATTAGCCGCATAAATTCCATAGTCTTGAACATTCGCATTAAGCAAGAACTTGACACTACAGTCGTCAATGACTATCAAATCTTGCCTATTTATCTACATTAAATTACGATAATAATTTACCTTAACAGAAGTTGGACTTCTATGTCACAACTTCAAAATTAGCTTGACTTTTCAGCAGTTAGAATGTAGACAAGATAGATAAAGTTCAGAAGCCGAAGGTTATTGAATCGCTAAACATACATCAGACAATCGAGGGATTCTACTTGGGATCTATAGCAAAATACACAGGAGTTGATCGTCATAATCAATCGTGATTAGTAAAAAATACCGAACGTATCAGGATTCTGAACGACATTCACAATAGAACTTCAGTCCATCAAGTCGAAAGTATGATTAACTTTATACTTTTCTGGGAAACTCATATTTTTATCGGTTTATGCTCTTCCCAATTTATCTCTTGATCAAGGTACACTATATACATTATCTTAGAATTGTAGCTCGATTATAATTTCCACTTTCAAAATCAATAAAACGAAACGAAGACAGTGAAGTCAGTCACTCCTCACTCACCATGGTAAGAAATAAGAATTAGTAAGTAAGCACAGAATAAGTAGAGATTAGTAAGAAATAAAGCAAAAGCAACAGATAATCAATATTCAAAACTGTAACAGAAAAATATATTATTCTACTAAAGTTGTAGTCTGTTCAGAAAGAGAACCGTCGTGGGATTTGAGGGCGCAACTGAGCCTCAATACCTATTTTGTTTAGTGGGCAATATTATAATGCGTCTGCTCCGTTACTAATTATTATAACCTTAATAATTTAGTTAATTAATAATTAATATAATTATAATAATAATAACTAAAAATAATAATTAATAATTTACTGTAATAATCAGACTGTTAGTTTACAATTTGGCCACGACCGTTCTCTTTTTGAAAAAATATCAGTTGATTTCAATCTTTTAATGTCAAACATGTTTTTACTTTAATTATTATAAATAACTAGCTTTCCGCGGCGCGGTATCACCCGCGTCTTTGCTTACATCTCTGTTCCCGTCGCCAGTAGCGTAATTTTACATAGCCTTCCTCGAGAACTGGGCTTTTTTTCGAATCTGACTGGTAGTTCCAGAGATTTGCGCGTTCAAACAAACAAACAAACTCCTCAGCTTTATATAATAGTATAAATTAACAAGTATTGTTTACAGTTTTATTAGCTCATTTATAAAATAATCAACAAGATCATAAAACTCGCAAAACGAATGGTTAGTTGACATCGGTTGAAGTTTTATTCTCTGTGTAGTTGCTTGTTATCTGTCACTGTCAATAAATATTCAAACGTCAGTGAACTGATGACATTCAAACGAGACAAGAAAACAATAACAATTAAATTTTACATTATTTCGGTTTTTTCCTCGTCACTCTTTTACATAGCCGAACATATCGTAATGCAATATTTTCCTTACATGATTAAATTCAGTTACAGACATGCAGCCACTCTATTCTGTTGGTGAGTTCTGTATTATTAAACTTAAATATTAAAGTCTTTGTTTCATTTAAAATTCGAACTACAACATTTTTTATAATATCATAGCAAAGTGAATTAATTAAATGAAACTGGAACATCATCATCAACATAGAATAAAAGTAGCAATGCTTGAAGAAGGCCTCTAACAGTGGATGTTATTTGGCTGGAATGACAATTTTAGAGTTGAAGTTAATCCCCATAAACTTAAAATCTAATACGAGACCCAAGCGTTCTCACTATACTTACCTAATAATAATATTATTTAACCATCAGGGTATAAATGCGTGAGTACCTACCTACTAAAACAATTCTGTATCAATGTTAATTTGATACTTTGAATACTGTGATATATCTGTTACTGTAATATGATTGTGAATAGAACAGATGTAATCATATACATTACATGGTTAACTCCTCTGGCTAGTGTTGCTCATTAAATCAGATACTCAGTATTTTTATAATTAATAGTTAATTAATTAGTCACCCACGCAACTAGATCAAATCAACTAAAAGATAATGCTAACTATGGTGGAGCTACCACTACATTGTCTCAATTGTAAATGACTAAGTTTTTGCATTATCATTGTCATTGAATTACGTTTCCTGTAAATATTTGTCATTGATAACATGAACAATGGAAATTCTGGTTTATTAAGTTTTTACATTTTATTCAGTTCATCTCTAACTACTGATGGGTTATAGAATAATGATTTGCTTTAAATTTAGATTTATATCTTTTAAATCCATAATAAATTAATTATGGATTTGCACACTGTTTATTTGTGTAAATCTGTTGCAGATCATGAGTCTCGTCACAATTCTGTTCGTGTTGAAGATGTGCCAGAAGCACCACAGCCAGCAGAAACAACACCATTATTGCGCTTTCCCCAAAGTGAACTGCCGAGGAACTCGTATACTACTGCGATTGTTAGTGTTTTACTGATAATACTGATAACAGGAGTCATCATTGGTATTTACCTTCTTGTATTGCAAAATGCCTCGGGTAAGTGCACAACATATTTATAATTTTATTGTGGTTTATATATCTAGATGTTTTATTTAAATACTAGCTGCTTTGTTATGGTTGCACCTGTGACAATTTACGTTTTTTGGTTACTGCTCTGTAGTCTGTGCCTGTGTACACTGGCAGCATGAAATAGCCTGTGACCTGCTTTCTCAAGATTATTAAATGCAAAAAAAATTTAGCAGTTTAGATTAGCACAAAATAAACAAACAATCTCTTTAAAACCTGTAATAGTTATAGCAAATATAATTGCTAATGTGTGGATTTATTTCAGAGAATGTCCTACCGCCTATTGAATTACCATTACAATTAGTGAGCAGATCGCAATGGGACCGTAACAATTTAACACTGACAACTGAGAAGATGTCACCATATAAACTGAAGCAAGTGATTGTGGTACAAACCAACACAGATCAGTGTAGCAGCACAAAAACATGTACGAAATTACTACGAGAAATGCAGGTAAGTAACGATAATGTCACTGCAATATATTCAATCATCATCTACTCTACCTAATACTACTATACTCCAGTGCTTAATTTTCTTCTCTCATTTGTGACATTCCATTTGACTGCCTCTGTGGTTCGGTGGTACTGTGTATGGACTGCCACGCAGAGGTCGCGGGTTCGATTCCCGCTCAGTGCAAATATTTGTGTGCATGAACATGGCTATTTGCATTGGTCTGGGTGTTTCTATGTATAATATGTATGTATTTACAAAAAAAAAAGTATTTAAGTATGTATATCCGCATTCTAGAACTCATAACACAAGCATATAATATGCTTACTTTGGGTCTAGATGGCGTTGTGTGTAGTTGTTGAAATATTATTATTATTATTATTATTATTATTCCTTTATGTAATATGTACGTCTAGGTCGCCGCATGTATGACCTATTGATTAATCCAGCCTATAATTTGACTAAACGCCAGGTTTTATAGTTAAAGCTTTACACTATACTTACATAGTTATGCCGAAAATCAGGTATTGCATAAATAATTGCTTCTAGTACCTTGTACCTCGTGTATGTTAATGACTTGTGTATAAATTCATTCGCGGAACAGGATTAAGCCATTAAAGCGAAAGACAGATGTATTGAAAAGTTATCTTTACTTTATACCTAAATTGTTACACAAATATTTTTTGAAGGAAACAAACCCGCGACATTTTGCGACAGTGGGCTATAGTGCGTGCGTGTACATTAAGCGCTTGATCAGACAGTCAGGCAGGATAAGTACAGCTACTTAGTACATACACGCTGCTAGGTTTTTTCTGTCGTGAAATCGTTTGTAGCCTCGCGACCAAAATTACCAATAGACTTGCCATCGCTTTGTATAATATTGGCTTATCTTAACCATGTAGGCCTTAACACTTTCCGGGACAGTAAACGGATATGACCGTGATGAAAGTAATCTATTTTGTCTAAAGTAGTGTTCATAAAAGGGTTAACATAATTTGCGAAAGTATTTAAGGCAAAATAAAATAAGTTTTGTTAATATTGCAAATAAGTTTTAAACTTCTCTACCGAAATATAAAAGAACTTTCAACCCGAAAAACACGAACACACGTCTACAGGTTTAGTTTAAAGTATTATACTTTTTCTTCAACGCTAGCCCTAATAAGCTCTGTGTCGCAAGATATTTTCATTCAATCAAAGAAAGTAAGCTCAGATTAAGAACAACTATTAGATAAGGGAAAACGCAAAGGTTAACCCTGTCTGGAAATCAAACCCACAACCTCTTATACACCTGTTGCACACACTCCCACTGTCTCTTCGAGGCAGTCAGTCAAAGCTAGTTAAGGGTTTCCCTCACAGATAAAAACGTGACGTAATTCACTTAATCTATACTATTTTATAAAGCGGAAGAGTTTGTTTGATCGTTTGTTTGTTTGAACGCGCTAATCTCTAGAACTACCAGTCGGAGTAGAAAAATATTTTGGCGTATAATAGCCTACTTCTCGAGGAAGGTTATAGGCTACGTAGCATCACGCTACTGGCAACGGGAGCAGAGCAGTAAGCAAAGACACGGGTGAAACCGCGCCGTGGAAAGCTAGTATGAGAATACAATTAACGTATTAGATCTACTCTTAAGTCTGCATTATGATTGGTCACGTATTTATTTATCATTACCTTATCGTTACGTGACCTGCAGTGTATGTAATACATCTAATGTAATCTTAATATTTTGATAAAATTGTTATAAAACTAGATAATAATAATAATAATAATAATAATATTCTGCCACATGCACACAGCGCCATTTAGCCCCAAATTAAGCAATTATATTAATAAAATAGCAAATATATAAACCTATCTAGATGACTCCTCTCTTCTTGATGATAAATAGTTGAATCTATTATCCAACAGTTAAAGCAGTAAATCAATTAAATAGGCACTTTTAATGCATATGTTGTCGATTAACTGGTATAAATTTACTTACTACAACTACGGGAAATAGATGGGGTGGTCAATATTTTAGACCAAAGACTACACGGTCAGTGTCGTTATTTATAAAATCAGAAGTTTTTATCATTATAAAATGCAATCACATGCGACGATAGACTGTCATTAATTTGACCATCATACAAAAAATGCTGAATGCTTAATAGACCACATATTTTTAGATACTATTTTTTTATCGGGTTATAACGTTTTACACAAAATGCGGGTACAACCAGTCAATACACACAAAAGTGTTTGACAAAGTTCTATAAAGGTAGTTTTTTCGCCCGTAAAGTTCCTAGCGTATACGTAGAGCTAATTTATAACTAAGTTTATATAAAAGCAAGCCAACAGTTGTACAGTACAAATGAATATCAAACTTTTGTATCAAATGTAAATTGTAACTCAAGTAAACATAAGTAGGTACTAAAACAAGATAAATGGTCTATGTATTGAAACTAGCTTTTCGTGTCTTTGCTTACTGCTCTGCTGCCGTCGCCAATAGCGTGATGTTACATAGCCTAGAACCTTCCTCGCGAACTGAGCTATCATACACAAAAATAATTTTAAAATCCGACTGTCAATTCCAGAGATTAGCGCGTTCAAATAAACAAACTCTTCCGCTTTATATAATAGTATAGATTGCGATGTGGAATTTAACGGATCACAAGCGATGTAATTAATTATGTTTATTCTGACTATGCTATTACTGCATATAGAGACTACAGCAGTTAAATTTTTATTTACGAAAGAGACAGGGAAGATAAAATGTGAGGCCTACAATGTAATAAAAAAAAATCTTGCATTGAACTAACAGGCTTAACACATAAGATATTATTACACCGCTAGCCTAGATTACCTGACCTGTGTCCTCAATAGTGACGTGTCGTTCGTAAATAATGTAATTCATACTGCGTTTATCTGTTACGGTCTCGGGGCTAAACCGCTATACTGATTCTAATGAAAATTGATATGGTGATAGATCAAATTCTGGGGAAGTGCGGCGTGCATTGACATTGTAGTGGGCATAAGTAATGTTAATATCTAGTTTTTAACATGAATTCAATCCGAGTTGTAGCCAATGGACGCATACCTGCATTCAAAGAAAATCGCTGTACTTATGTTTCATATCCATTGGCTCTCAATTTCATCACAGTGATTGTCATCTGTTTATCGTCATTACATAATTGATGACACAGTAATTATGCTACGCACTTTACTCCACAGCATTATTCAACAATCATCATGAGCTGTCTAACGTATAATTTATTCCTGTAGATTGATTTTACTTTTTAAATCTGTCGTTTTAAATGCAATATCGATCAACAATTTGCCGTGAACATTCCATTTATAGTGCAGTCATTTATGCGGTTACTGGTTAGTTCAATAGTCATGTACCAACCCATATCGGCAGGATGTTGATCATTGATATCTACTACCGTCTCGTATAAGCAGGCCAATGTTTTTATTGTCGATAGTGATTGGGTTGCAAACAGCTCTCCTTTTGTTACGTAGCAACCGACCCTCGTGTTATTCAACAACGTCAGAACAGTTGGCCAACGTATTAAGCAGACTAGCTCCTTGAATTAAGCTAGCCTCAAACATATGTAAATTTAGCCTGTAGGTCATGCCTGACTTTGCCCAACATACCTTAGAACTTATCAACAAGATAGATCACAGAGAGATTTGTCGAAATATTTCTCAAAACTCAATTATCTCTTCAGACTCACTTCTTTTTCTTTCTTTTTTTATATTTCTTTTTGCCGCACTAAGTTCATGACGATTATAAGTTGACATTTAGCTAGCGGGGCTATAAAATTAAATGCATTAAAAAAACGGCTATAAATTATTTGTTTACACGATAAAATATGTAAGCCTTTACCTTTTTATTAGCCTATCAAAGTGACTCCACTCTGTCTGATGGTAAGCAGTCAGTGAAATCCAGAAGTGGTGAACACCATTACAAAAGCCAAACTACTGATATGGTGGCTGCCACTATAGCGGCTTAATGAGATGCTTTTCACGGCCCGCTAAAAATCCTAGGATCATAAATAAATGGAAACATGCGCTGGTAAAGGTTCCAGTCTTCAATTGAGTTTGATTCGAGATCCTATAGATTCCACTGTGAAGGGGTGACACTTCAGTTCTGCACGTGTCGTTCTGGATAAAAAAGGAGAGGGTGGGATTAATTTACAGTACACTCTCCTTGGTAAAAGCGATAGAAGACGGCTGTTGAGGCGATCTCTCTACGCTGCTGTAAAGGCTCAAAGATCTTAGTGGTCTCTGGGCTTCCAATGATACGGACTGCTTGCCGCTGCAGCCTATTAAATGCATCCAGTAAGTATTGTGCGGAACCATCCCAAAGATGAGAGCAGTACTCAACGCAGGAACGGACCTGTGTCTTATAAAGAAGACAAAGCTGCTCGGGCGTCAATTACCGCCTTACCCTGTTCAGGACTCCGAGTTTAAAGGAGACGGTTTTGATGACGCACTCGATGTAATTCTTGGGGTTGAGATCTCGACTGACGTCTATACCCAGAATACTGAGACTATCCTGTAGGGTAACGCTGTGTTCTGAAGAGAGGGAAGGAGGAGTGACGTAGATTTTTTTGAAATGCAATATAAGACCTTTGTTTGCCTCGATGTCAGTTTGCAGGATGTCCGAGTTGCCCATGCACTATATCATCTTCCTAGCAATGAATGTTGCGAAGGGGCAACATGTAATTGACATGCAGAAGATACAATATGTGCGACAGGACGTTGACCTGCAATAATTGGAGGCCGGGCTGTCACACAGGACTAATACGGAGCTTATGCAGGAATGCGGCAATCCAGTAGCAAAGCTGGAGTGGCAGACCATATGCTGGAAGCTTGGACAAAAACGTACAGTGCCTGACTCTATCGAAGGCTTTGGTTATTTCAATGCTAATAGCCGATAATGTGTGATATACGCTAAAAGGTCACCCGTAGACTTTTTCGGTCTAAAACCATATTGACAGTCATTAATTAACGAGCGAACCTCTAGGTAGCGGACTATTTGGGAGTTTATTATCCGCTCAAACATCTTGCAGAGAACTGAGGTGACAGCTATGGGTCGATAGTTGTCTAACTCGGACCTATTTTTTGGGAATCGGTTGAACATTCGCCTCTCGCCAAGCCTCCGGCACAATTCCCGAGAAATAGAATAGGCGGTACAGGCGCATCAATGCAGGAGACAACTCCGCTGCGCATTTCTTGAGAACCATCGCAGGGACACCATCTGGTCCGCTGGCTTTGCGGACATCGAGCGACCTTAGTTCCGCACGGACATCACGATGCCTAATACGGATATTAGGAACTAGCTGTTGCCCGCGACTTCGTTCGCGTGAAAATATGAATGTGAAATCATATATTATATCAGTAACAATCAGTTTATAATATGTCTCTATGGCGAATCCCATTTAAATCCGTGATTGAGTAACAAAAATCCATACTGCCATCATACATCATCCATCCATTTATACGTCTAAACCTTCGAGCTTTAGTTTAGCGATCGGCCTAAGCATCATATTAGCTTTTATCTGCCCCCTTTAAACCCCTTAGAAGTCTACTTCCCAATAAAAAAAAAGATAAAAGAATCTATTGTTTATACATGGTTTTGACTCTGCATAGAGTTTGTGATCCTTCGACGTCGACTGTTACAATATCTTCGTCTTATTTTCAAGCAAACGTAAGTTTAAATCCTACTAATATCATAAATTTGAAAGCTTATGTGTGTATGTATGTGTGTGTGTTTGTTGCCACTCAGCGAATTAACGGCTTAACCGATTTCGAAGAAAATTGGTATGTAGATAGAATTGGTGCCGGAGACGGACATAGGCTACTTTTATCCGGAAATTCGGTCTGGTTCCCGAGGGAGACAAAACGTCAGAACGGTCAGAATTTCTAAAAGTAAAATTAAATGAATATTTAAACGCACAGAAATAAAATAATCAGAGAAACTGAATTTCAATCAAGTAGTAAAAAGCAGGAAAAATCCGTACATTCGATACATGCGACAACGCCGCCTGCCCTCGCGTAACTGCTCAGTGTTCGTTCAGGTAGCGGACTGGTAGCCTACCTAGTGACAACGGCGCGTCCTTTGCGTTCCAAGCTTCAATTTTTAAATTCAAATTCTTTTCTTCTTCTTCTCCTTTTTTTGGCAACAGAGCCGACGATTGTGTCAGCTATTTCTGCCAGCGTCAAGATTAGAATTATATTCTTGTTGATGATATTAATGCAATGATAAAAAATAGAAAAATGTGGATGAAATTAAATGACAACCATCTTCCGTGAAAACAAAAGATGGACCTCAAATTCTTTTGGAATAAATAGTAATTCGACGGTGGAAAAGAAAAACTTCTTAAGCGCCAAATGGCAAAGTGTGGGAAATGAGGTTTACTTTTTGAAGTTATACTTCTTTTGGCGCGATTGGGAAAAATTAAGAGAGTGAATGTTTACGATGCGCGCGCACACCGACAGAAAAAAGCAACATCCTGAAGTTAGTTGCGAACCTTTTACACCCTGAAGTTAGTTGCGAAACTTTGTGTGTCGTATCAGTACAAATAATCAGTGTGAATAAATAAAAAATATATTGGCGTTTATATCAATTCAATTATATATTTTATGACGGTGATAGGTATTTTTTATTGATCATTTATCAGTGAATGAAAATTTTGAATATTAGTGGTAAAATTGGTTTTAATATACTGTTTTAAGTGCATTTATAGATTTGAGGTTAACTGTCGGTATGTATAATTTATTTACATTGCAAATTATAAATTATTACATAATTATACTAATAAATATTTTTTTTGTTTTCTTTTATTTTAATTATATTTCATGATTTTTCATTATTGTTGCATGCTATTTATGTATATTTATGTATGTATGCGTTGCGTTATTATTTGGTATTTTGGATTGTTACGCCAAAGAAGTATAACTTCTTAAGTGCGTACATGAGTAAAGACACTCTTTTTTTTATTATTGATTGGAAGTAATTGGTGTCTTTGGAGAATAATATGTTTAATATTGTATCTAAATTATCAAATAAAAAGCACTAACTTTACTCTATCGCAAGAAAGTTGGCGTTTAAGAAAAAGAAACTTAAAGTTAGGCAGCAAACAATTTTTATCTCCTGTAAATCATGTAAAATAATAAAATATGGAAATATTCTTGTTAGAAACTATTAACTCACATTTGGCAAGTAAAAATGTTGAACAGATCTTTATTTAAAAACCTTGTAAAGAATATTGTTTTAAATAATTTTATTGTTCACAATGCTGTTCAGAAGAAATACTTCTAATGCGTCCGTCTCATGTTGTCTTTGGACTAAACTTCTTAAGAATAGTTATGAATTAATAAAAAATATTATCACTAAAGGAATTTTTATAAAAACTATAAACAAAAACTTCTTATGTCCAAAATAACATCCAGATGACGAAAAGAAAAAATGCTTAAATATTTACTCGAAAACAATTTGTTTCAAGAAAAATTACTTCCAAAATGCCAGACTCTTAACAGACTTCTATTACAAAATCACCAGAAACACGTCATTTAGGAGGCTGAAAATTAGATGCTGCTCGTTCTGGCGGTAAAGAAAACTTCTAAAATGCCAAAAATATGCTCCGATCGCTACGAAAGTAGTACCAGTCGACGCAGAAAATAAAACCCTATCTAAAGATCTAGATAATTCATTTTGGCCAAAATGGCACTTTAGAAGTTATTCCTTTCCACCGTCGCGTCGGTATCTTTTTCGTGTTTTATCCGGATCAACACGCTTGCCAAAAAAAGACGCGTGGAGATTATTTTTATTGTAAGTATACCTGTCGAAGTATATTAATAGAGTTTAGGTACCTATAGTATTTCAGTTGATAAAAATGAGTATCATAAAAAACATACCTTGTAAGGTTTCATGGTTTCCTTTTATTTTCTCTCTTTTCGTTTTGTTTTAGTAAAGTAAGCTAAACTAAATGTTATAGCTGACAACAGCTGGACTCCGACATGCTTGTTTCTTCAAAACACACAACACATTACACTCGCAAACGTGTGGATATCGCTGTTTGGACCACCTAATATATTGAAGCGTTTTTTTATGTTTATATATAGGTTGTGCCCAGTGGCAAGCTTGTGGATCCGGCATTAAATCTGAGATGTCATTTATTTTATTCTTTAAAAATATAGCATTCTATTGAAGTTTCATACAAACTCTGCCATCCCTTTTTACACACTTAGGGGATGAATTTCGCAAAATCCCGTCTTAGCGAGCACCTACGTCCTAAAAGGAATCCCCATGCAAAATTTGAGACCCGTAGTATACTTGTAGTTTCTGAGATATCATTAGTGGTCTACATATGGCGCGTGCTGCATGGACAGCTACACCACCCGGCTGTGCTGGCGGAGCTGCGGTTGTGCGTTCCCGGGTACGTGAGTGCGCGCCGCCGCCCTAACACTTTTAACGTCCCAGCGATGAGGACGAATCTACTTAAATTTGCTCCATTGTCGCGCGCCATACGACTTATTAATATTATTTCTATAGAAATTGATATTTTTCAATGTACCCTGTCAAAATTCAAGGATGTTGCACAAAAATGTATAGTATTGGATAAGTAGATATATTTATTTAGTAATTAGTTATATTGTTTTTAATTTTAGGTTTTTATGATATCGTATTGGTTTTTTATCTGTAATGATATTGTAAATACTTTTTCAATAAATAAATAAATAAAATAAATAAATATCGTGATAGGTGAGTCAGTGAGTGACCTTTCGCTTTTATATATATAGATAACGGAGTCGCAACCAGGTATACTCGGCGGGTTATTCCGATGGCGCGAGGAGGCGGCGGAACGGGACCTGCGACCTCTGCCTCGAGAGATCGAGGCGCAGCGGTCCCAGCTCCGCACAGTCCTAGTGGCGGAGTGGAAGGCGCGACTTGCGCGACCAAGTGCAGGGCACGCCACGGTGGTGGCGGTAAGTCCCGTCCTAGAGGAGTGGCTGGAGAGGAGGCACGGCGTCCTCACGTTCCGGCTGACACAGGTACTCACCGGTCACGGGTGCTTCGGCACGTACCTGTGTCTCATAGGCCGGGAGCAGACGTCCGTCTGCCACCACTGCGGGGTCTGCCCGCGCGACACGGCGCTCCACACGCTCGTGGAGTGTCCAGCGTGGGCGGACCAGCGCCGCGACCTTGTTGCGGCGCTCGCGACGGGCCAACTCTCGCTGCCGGCCGTGGTTCTGGCCATGGTCCGCAGCGAGAGGGCTTGGGAAGGAGTCGCCTCCTTTTGCGAGGAGGTGATGCTCGCCAAGGAGGCGGCTGAGCGGGAGAGGGAGCTGAACACCATGCTCCCCGCCCGTCGCGTCCGCCCCGGACGTCGCCGTGGGGCGCTCCGGGATCTCCAGCCACCGTAGGAGGATGCCTGCGGGCGGCGATTGGGCAATCGCCGCTCGAACAGCACAGGCCCGAGAAGGCGGCGTACGTGTTCCACGAACGCCTCTCGATGGAGGAAGGGGGGCTAGGCCCCCCAAATCAGACGGGGCCCGCTCACGTTGAGCGGGCCGTGGCCCGTCGGGGTCGCGGATGAATGCGCGAGCGTCTCCCGTGACCCCGGCACTCTGGCCGTCTGGAGGAACACCGTGGGTTTTTGGGTTTTAGTCGGTATGCCGGTCGCTGTCTCATCATTGTGGCCGGAGAGTCCGACATAACCCCCGCCTCGCCCAGGCGGGTGCGTACTCGTAATGAGTTTCCCACGAAAAAAAAAAAAAAAAAAAAAAGGTATACTCGGCGGATGCAAGCCACGGTCGTCGATTCGGGAGCTAGCCTTGCGGCTACTCGGCTACTTGCGGAACTCTTTCCAGATTTCTACAAGCAAGTTTGCTTTCTCTTGCGGCTCGTGTATTGCTGTGCGACGGATCCCTGATTTAAGCAGCGTGCCTATGGGATGGAATTAAAGTAATCCTTATGTCTGGGTGACTCGTTAGTAGAGGTCTAGCAAAGAGGGCGATTGACCTGGAATATAAATATTAAGGGTGGTCTGAAAAGGGATGAAAACGATTGTATGAAACTTCTTCATAGTTTTGCAATTTTGTTTTGGAACACTTCTAATTTTTTTTTTATTGGGGTGGATTTAGAGGGACGAAGAAATATTATATGGAAAGATATTTGCTTTTGAAGTTAGCGACTTTAAAAATTGAAAAGAGGGGGAAGGGACGGGGGGATAGTGAAGGGAAAATGAGAGAAATATGAGAAGGAAGTGAGTGGGAAGTATGGGGCAAGGTAGGGGAAGGGAGATGTAAGTGAGGGAGAAGCAAGGGGGAAATGAGGGAGAAGCCAGGGAAAGGGAGAGTGAATGACGGGGAAGAAGCGTAATGGGAGGAGTGGGAAAAAAGGGAGAGGGGAATAGGGGAAAGTAGTGAAAAGTTTACGGGGGATATCTGTAGGTAGGTACGTAAGAGGGTTTGTAGAATGGGAGATTAGAAATATCTATTTATATAAAAATAAATCCCTATTTCCCTTGGTCACGGCATCACGCGTGAACGACTGGACCGATTCCGTTAATTCTTTTTTTGTTGTGTTTGTTATTGTCAGGCGAAGATTCTGCAATAAATTAGATAATAATTAAGACAGGACAACATCTGTCGGGTCCGCTAGTACAATATAATAATATTTGTACATATACTCGTATTATGCAATTTTATCCTAGATGGTGCTTACTAGTCTAAATACTACCAATATTAGCAAAAGGCATTTACTTTATATGAGACTTGATATAATATGACGTGCATTGCGTGTAGAATCCTAAACCTCTTCTAAACATGATATTAATGAAGTAAAATAAAAAAAATAATAAAGTCTGTTCAGAAAGAGAACATTACCTATTTTGTTTAGTGGGTAATACTATAGTGCGTCTGCTCCGTTACAAGCTATTATTACCTTAATAATTTACCTAATTAATAATTAATTTATTAATAATTAATTAATAATTCACTTAGGTAATAATCGGACCGTAAGTTCACAATTTGGCCACGACGGTTCTCTTTTTGAACAGACTCTACCTACTTTTATATTAAAATTTAGGTAGTAAAATACTTATTAATTTTATATCACTGTGGTTAACCTCTAAACACGGTAGAGATAGTTTTACCTTATTTTATTCTAAAACTGCCCTCACTCATGTAAGTGAACTCAATTTATAAGCAGTTAAGCTCGGTTTTGCACGTTAAATGTTTAAATATGCTTAATATATGTATAAATTAATTCAAGAATTATAGAGTACATTGTAGAAAATTGTAGAGTACTTGCTGTTAAAGGCTTTATAGCTGTTATAGGTATATTTTGGTATTATACTTATCATCTTAACTTAATTCTATCGTAATAGAGGCGTCGAAGATTTCCATTGCTATATTGATAATCAAATCAAATCATTTATTCAAATAATGCATGCGTAGGTATATTATTATCGTTATCAGTTTGTGAAACGAAGTAGTTAACTACTTAACAGATTAACATATTTACATTAATAGATTAAAAATCCGTTTAATTTTACACAAGTTTGCGTTGACCCAAATGTTATTTAGTAGATACATTTCTAGCTACTTAGTAAAGATTTACTTAATAAGTTCTATATGGATGGAGACAATTTTGTTCACCAACAGTGAACCGATGTTGAAAAGAATATTGTATGGGACAAAGATATTAAATTATAAATCTTCGTAAGCTATTCATTTATTATGAATGCAACTTAGTCATGTCATATAAGCCTCTCGTTGCAGGGTTCAAACCTAGTGTAGGACTCAATGTTCAATTAAATCCTATAATGCAAAGGTACACGAGTCACGTACGATGAATAAAGTTTACTTCGTATACCTAATTATGTTTACCGATCAACACGTGACCAAATAACCACTCAAACTAGTCTTTAATTAAAATTCAAATAAACGCCCACTTTTTGTTTCAAATTGATGCTAACAGCCATTGCCTCTTTTATTTCATAGTAACTTTATCATGTAGGGTCTAAAAATACACGTAATCTCTCAAAGTCAATGTCCCATGCAAATGCATAAATATTCAATGAATATAATCGTTATTACTTTTATGACAGAGTAATATAATTTTATTATGATTAAGCGAAGTAAATAAAAATTAGAAGTTACATATATGTAAAGAAAAGTTTGTGCAATTGTATGTTATTGTAAACATTGTTGCGTGCAATGACGCATGATTATCTAATGTTGGACTTACATTCTTCTATACAATGTATTGATTCTACTATACAAAGGTACCTAATAACATAGGACATTTCTGTAATACAGTTTCAGTTTAAGACACATGAAACTATGTATACCCATAGCAAAAATACCCATCTAAAGTAAATTCATAAGCAATTATTGTAATGGAGACATCCAGCTCGTTTGTTAAGGCTCTTTTGCTTGCCAAATGTCTCTGACAATCATTTCTGGTGTTTAAATCTCTGAAAATCAAATACCTATAAGACTAGCCATCGCATAGTGCTGCCTCGTAATTGGACTGTGGGAGTCCTTGTCGGATAGAATGAAAGATGACTTTAATGAAGATGGAAAAATAAATATGTATATTTTCTCTTGAAAATTCTTTAGTATTGCACGGTAGCAAAACTAACTTAATTGCAACACATGCCTTCTGTGATATACCTATGTACACCGCTACTCCTGCTGAGAAAACTTAAAACAATGCTATAATGTGCTCATTTTTAATGTTTCAGGCCAATGTCACGACTGCTAAAGATGTTCTACCGTATAACTTTTTAATATCCTCCAATGGTCAAACCTACGAAGCGTTGGGATGGCAGAATTCATCTCCAATATCAGCGCAGCAGCCGTCTAGCGGGCTTGTCGTAGGATTTATAGGTGAGCCATACTTTCGAACTTATAATGTACTAGTTGCGCCCTGCGGCTACGCCCGCGCGGAAAATGGTATGTATTTAATTAATGTAACTCGGGAAACAAACCGATTTTTGGTATAAAAAGTATCCTATGTCTGTCTCCTTAACCAAATCTATGTATATATCACGTCTAGACACAAAGCGATATGTCCTCTTGACTTCTTACAATTAATTTTATAAAACCAGGTGTTTTCCTTTAATACCTTCTAGGGTACCTGCTTACCTTGTTCAGGTCTTTGGCCCACCTTGTCAATGTGACCCGCGTCGTAAATTAAATTATGTATTGCCTTTAAACCCATTACCTACCTACATATTATATGCTCGTCTTCCGTTACTCTGACGCAATAGTAAACAAAATAGGTTTATCGATTCCGTAAAAGTCAAGTTCTTAATTTAGACTACGCACTGTACCTACCTATATGGCTAAAGATAATTGTGGTGGAGTAAGTAGTTATGGTAGGCACAGTTACTGCGTCTGGATCGATTCCATCGCCGCCACCACGCAAAAATACACACAAGCAATTCCACCAATCGTCTACGTTATTCACAAGAATTCTTGTATTTGTACTTTTCCAAATATTTACGAAAACAAGCGACGTATTTTAAACACATAATAAACCTTTTTCTTTATGTATATTTAATTTCTACGTATATTTTTAATGTTGCAGGCAATTTCACTCAAGTACCACCTACTGGATCACAGATTCAAGAGGCTAAGAACTTTTTCGCTGAGTCAGTAAGACGACAATATTTACACCCTTATTATAGCATAATAGGTAGAAATTCGATCGACACCCCCAAATACTTATCGCAAAGTCTTAAACAATTCCCTCAGTGGAACAATGAACTAGCTACAGATAAAGCTAATTGAATACTCACTAGTCAAGTGAACTTCGTGTCTGATATTATAAGTAAATGGTAGATATTATAATTAGCAACGTTTTTACGTATGTCACCCTTTCTTTTCTTCTTGTGGATTTTAATAAGGTTCTTGAAAAATATCTATGAGCTAAAAATTTTGAATTGCGAGTAATTTGACACTGTCCATTGTAGGGATCATTGTGTGTCATTTGCGTACTTCATTGCGACTATTGCATATATATATATATATATATATATATATATATATATATATATATATATATATATATATATATACATATATGAAACAACTTATTAAGTTACTCCAATCGCATGGCAACAAGCAGCCACAAACTTGTTTTGCTTTTAACTATTGAACTTGCTACGCTACTCAAAGTGAATTCAAGTTCAAGCGCAACTTCTTAGTGCATTGCACCAAATTTCGTACACAGTCGGGCAGTCACCTTACAGTCTGTGCTTAGCTTATAGAAGTATTTAGTCGTACCCACGTGCGGCTGCGTGTTTGATTGTAATTAAGGCATATACAGTCCCGCAGTGCTCAATTTCTTTCTTCTATTTATAGTATAATTCGGTCAAGGGATGCATTTAAAATGCAAGAGTGAAACACCCACTATCCAATTCAAATACTTTTTTTATAAAAATTCATGAACTTTACGTGACCATTTCCTGTAATAATTTAAAATAAATTCTGAAACGTAACTGTCCAAGATATTTATTTTAGATAAATTTAGTTTTATAAAGTATCTTTGTTCTGTCGGTGTGCCCGCGCATTGTAAAAATTCACTCTCATCATTTTGCCCAATCGCGCCAATAGAAGTATAAGTTCAAAACTGCATAACATGCGCCCAAATATGCTTTAAAAGACTAAAGTTGTCTAAAATAAATATCTTGGACAGCTACGTTTTCAGAATTAATTTTTAATTTATTAGAGGAAAAGGTCAAGTAAAAGTTTATGAATTTTTATAAAAAAAAGTATATGAATGGTGAGTAAAGTAAAGTATTTGGACACGTGGGTGTTTTACTCTTGCATTTTAAATGTATTCCTTGACCTAATTATACTATAAACAGCAGAGAGACATTTTTTGAATGGAATTGAACACTGTGCGTAGTCTTGTTACATAAATTAAACACATATATCACAAGCTCTCGCTAGAAATATGACACAAAATAGTTCTTAGAATTATTGGTGTCAAACTTCTAATATCTTAGAAATTAATTCAATCCTATAAAATTTTGTGTTAATGTTATTATGTAGTAGGAAAATTATCATCCGAATAAAACAAGGATGGACCGGGTATTAAGCTTTAAGTATAAGGAGAGGTGAAAGCGAGAAAGTAAACTAAGTAGGTAGTAGTACCTACTTTCTTCTTTAACTGGATTTGGTCCATTTTTATTAATTTGGCATATCAGATTGATTTAAAGGTAATGCTAGATTTGGCTCTAAATTTATGAATATCAACATTAATTTTAGAATCATTCTTTAATAGTTTAAAAGGTTAATCGAAGGTTTTGTAGTTTCATCACAGACTCGTTATTTGGCAACTCTTAATGCGAATCATGTTTTTAGCAATTTCTTCACGGATTTTGGATGCATAATTATTACCACCTATGAAATGCAATTATCAAAGCTTACAGCTAGGTTATTATTTTAAGTGCAATAATTAAGAAATACTATTAATGATAATTATTCATTGTTATTTAATTAAATCGTTAAAATATTATTTATGTAAATGAACGGTTGTTATAAATTTTTATTATCATTGACATTTTATAGGTACATGATGTGTGATTGAATTTATTTGTGGTGTGTATGTGTTTGACTATACAATAAAATAAAAGTACCTAAATAAGATATGTATGCTTTAAGAACAAATTCGGTAAATCGTATAACGAAAACGTGAATAACGCCCGTTGTAATAAGAAATATTAAGGAGGCTGCTACTCCTTAATATTTCTTATTACAACGGGCGTAAAGGGCGAGGGTAGTTATTTACACCGGTTTGAAAGCAATCACACTGACGAAATAGAAAGAATACGTCCAAATAATATCCTATAGTTATCTATAAATTAAAGTAGGTACTGTACCTTAAGTAAAAGAGGATTACTAGAAATTTTCTTGCCTAAAACCACTTTATTTGGTACCTACGTCGAAAATAGTCTTACTGAAGCGTCACGTAATAATGAGGCTGTATAGGAAAATTTTCGCCACCAGTTGGCGCCACTTCAACATTCCCATTGGGCCAATCAGGGGTGAACTTTCAAAGCACGTGAATAATCCATCTTGTAAATTAAACATTAAAATTGCCGAAATGAACACTGAAAAATATTTGTTTTGATAACGCTGTCAAAATGGAAGACCTTTTATTAAAGTAACCAACTGGTGGCGAAAAATTTCCTAAACATCCTGATTCCAACACGCTATTGTACTCAAACTGTTCAGTGTTACTTACCATAGAGAACAACGATTTTGTTAAAATGTTTTGTATTTAAAAATAGCATCGAATGATGTTAAACTAGTTGCCAACATACCTGGTTATATTAATTATATTATTTTTGTAGTTTAAGGATAAATATGACAGTGAAAGTTTTTTAATGCATTGCATTTCTAAAACAACGACATAGGTACATTGTAAAAGCAAAAAACAACGCACAAGAATGAATGAATGAATTGAACTACAAAATTGCTGTTTTAATAGGTAGTTGACATACAAAATAAATCGTAATTATTTATAGCTAAAATCAATAAAACCTTAAAACAGAAATAGTGACAAAGAAATTTCGCCACGATAAAAAAAATATGTTAAGTGGTTTATGTTTTACATGATGCTTTAATTACTTGACTACAGGAGGGAACTAATCCCAAGCCTCACAGAAGTCTTTATCCTGTAGAATTTTAACATTACTTATCTAAAAGCGAGATAAAGCAACATAGGAACATGATATTAAACAGGAGTCAGCAAATTACCAACATCACATTGCAAAGGATTGCTATTACGGATATTATTTTGCGTCTTATTTATAGTCTTAAGCATTAAAAACGAACACGTGAACTACGTGTTTCGTGTATTCGCAGATCGTTAGCGTGCAAGTGCACCAAGAAAGTAGTGCGCCCTTAGAATAGTAAATTTGATTGTGAAATAAAAGCATAATTTAAAATAATAAAATAAAATTTGTTATCATTTTATTTGAACTGACAAACTTATCTGTGATAGTGATATCAGTTTTGTAGCCGTTTCCAGGGAGCCTGCTTCGAATATTTTAATTAGAATCTGAAGAATATAAAACAATGTTTAATTTATACAGTACCAGTTAAATATAATGATAAGTTTATTATAAAATGAAGATGTGTTTATATAAATTGAACATATTATGTAATGCTAATGCTTCTCAGATATACCAATAATTTACTATTTATTACTAATTGAGCACAATTATTTTGATTTTATTCAAAACGTGAATGATTTGAAGATGCATGTTTATGTAAGTAGCTTAATGTGTATGTTGAAAACAAATATCTAGTAATTATAGTTCTGTAGGCAAAAACGTCAAGTCATCGACTGAGTCTCGTAATAGTAGTACATGTGATAATAATTGTATCGTTAATATTGTAGATATTTATGTATAGTGTGAATACGGATTGTCAAATAAATACATTTTAATAATTTTTAGAATACTTTTATTATTTCAAAGTTACGTTTCTTTACAATACAAATAGACAAGCGTACCTATCATGTACAATGTAGCATAATATCAAACTATAGATTATACTCTTATAACACTACAGTGAGGCTATCAAATGCAGAACCGCAATATCGAGTAAAATGACGATGAGCTTGAGTTAGCACTTAGCAGTCGTTTGAGATAGACAGCTCTATACCACACGAATAGAACAACCTTTTATTTTAAGAAAGTAATTAGTTTGCCAAATGCATACAATGACTTATTTACATTATTATTGACACATCCTTTGTCTACTGTCATAGACTTTAGACAATTGTAAATAAAATAGGTTTAAGGTATGGTTATAAACAGACTACCAATTGCTTCGTCTAACAAGGTATATACAGATAACAGCATAATTATGGTACGATACTGCCTTTTATAGTGTGACCGCATTACTATTGTGTACTTTTACCAACAACGAACGGTGTAGGTACTAAACAAATATTTCGGTTATATAAGCCGAAAGTGACGACGAATGCGGTTATCGCCCTAACGTAAATAAGCCATGACTAATATAGAACATCGTTATGACCTAGCCAAGCATAACCAGCAGTAGTAATCTATCTTTTCACGTGGTTCAATATATTAGAGACACTTAGAAAATTTCTAAAGTTTG
This sequence comes from Parascotia fuliginaria, assembly GCA_963082885.1. Lineage (NCBI taxonomy): Eukaryota > Metazoa > Arthropoda > Insecta > Lepidoptera > Erebidae > Parascotia > Parascotia fuliginaria. The sequence continues at coordinate 10,766,323 of OY720170.1, forward strand.
TAGATAATGTTTGTCATTTAATTATGTATATACTTTACCCGTATATTCACAGAAAAAAATATTAAATACAATATTGTAACCTGTTTTTAGACATAAACAACCAAGTTATTAAGAATATTCAAATAGAAATTTACATTTTAGTTATTTGTGGGTTTGTTAATCTCAGGTACATGTATTTGTAACATAATTAAAACTAGCAGAATAAGGTTTAACAGTCCTAGTGAAACTTAGTTGTTTAGTTCACACCGACACTGAGCTTAATAACAAAATACATATAATTAATTGCTGGTAGTTAAGTATCACCTACTTGGTACTGTCACGCGAACAAACAAGCTGATTCATACACAACTATTATGCTAATTATGTATTTATTGTAAATTACAATAAACAAAATAATAAAAGATATTAAATCCAATAGTTAACACAATCAAAACGTTTACTAAAACCATGCATTTTAATTTTTTTTGCACAACAGTGTTCAATTTTCAAGTTATTTCTAGAATACCACAATTTTATATAGATATTTATAAACATTGAACATAATAATAATAAATAATAATCTCAAAACAATGTCTTACTACGAAATGATTTTTGGATAAATACTTACATAGCACTTTTTCAAAGCAATTCTCATGCCATTCTTTAATAAAAAGGGCTAGAAATTTGACAAAGAGCCGATACACTTTACAGTAGTAACAATACGTACCTATCTAATATGAATACTTATAAACGCCACCATTTCCTATCCCTACTATAGGTATGAATATCACAAGAATTTTTCCCAAACTGATATAAACTGTTTACGACAATAGTCTCATTAAATATTCGCCATATAAATAGACGCCAATATGTTATTTCTTTGTATTTCTAAGTAATTGCTGGCATACAGATAAAATCTTTTACAGGGTAGATATTTAGGTATTTCTTTGTATTTACCATCCACGGTGTGGCGTGTGAGGCGAACCCTAGGCCCAGAGCGAAGTGAATAAAAATTACATATTTTTCCAACTTATTAATTACTTATAGGTATAAAAAATCAGTGCTAATTACAATACTTACAATGCTAAGTCGGAAACACGCGAAGATTCACAGCAGACACACGAGATTGCTAAATCTAGACTGTCTTAAAATAAGTTTTAAAATTATACAATCACAATATAAATTTAATCTATCTCCAACTTTCTGAAACTCCCTTGAATCACGACGTCGCCGTTTACCGTCTGGGTTTTACTCTTTCTCGAAGAGATAATGCCTCTCGTACTCAAGATTTCCATATCATCGAGCGCAAGCACTTTCTTTTTCTGGTCATTTAACAATTGAGCTGTATACTTAATCATATCTTCTAGGTTTAAATTACCTCCATACATCGTGGGTAGGCATTTTGGGTTTATGTGCTGATGTAGCTGCTTTAGGTTCGTGTGAATCTGTAATTTTAAAAGATAGAAAAGCATTACAAGTTGCTTATTTTAGGTCCAAAACTGCCTAGGAGAGGAAAATTGAAAGGAAAGAATGGTACCTTTTATATAAAGGAGATAATAATATGTTTTTATTATATATCTATACTAATATATAAAGCGGAAGAATTTGTTTGAACGCGCTAGTCTCTGAAACTACCAGTCGGATTTGAAAAATCTTTTTGCTTATGATAGGCCAGTTCTCGAGAAAGGTTATAGGTCATGTAACATCACGCTACTGTTGACGGGAGCAGAGCAGTAAGCAAAGACGCGGGTAAAACCGTGCTGCGGAAAGCTGGTCTATTATAACAATCTAATCCTGGCAACATTGGTTTTGTTTAGTTTTGAACATCTACAGTATTTTACTAACATCACATATTTAACGATCACTTTTTTACCACCTACGTACTAGTACCTACCTAGTGCTAATTTTTTCCTCTTGATTTAAGGAAGTTACTTAGTTGGTAGTAACTTATTAGAACTAAATATGCCAAAGAATCAAAATGGCTCAACCACAGAATTATTAATAATTTTGTGATTCCAACCTTACGAGAAGACAAGGTATCTATTTGTTTGTATGTGATGTAACTGTCCTTAATTAATACAGACAAATATCTAAATAATGAAGAAAACAACTAACCAAAGGGCAAATAATTGTTGATGTCATAGGGCCCACAAACCTATTCAGATTGTGACATTCAAATAATGGAGCTCACGGTAATCCGAACCGGTATTGAATATGGTAATGAGTTTATGGCGATATCAATCATGTTGGAATATGGTAATCGTGTCTCGTAACTCCAACGTAGATCAATATAATAAGTAGTAGTTTAAAACCATAGTTGGCCTTGAGCAGTTACTTATATATCTGTTCTCAATTTTGGTAGGTAGGTATAAACGGGTATTAATGTTGAGTTTGGTTATAACAATCGATGACGATTTCAATGGCGCAGAATGCTGTCGTAGTTTGAATGGATGCCTCGCCATTCTTTACTAAGCAGCTTTTTGTAACTTGCTACCCTGAGGTATAAGACAAAAATTTTATGACCCATGTTCTTTCTTTTTCTTTAACTTTATCTCTAATTTAGTATAAAAATATCTATAATACGACTATAATGAGCTTTTTTCGAAGTCAGTATTGTAATTTATACTTACTTTAAGTCTGTCGGCCATTTTTGGTGTAACTTTGCTAACTGCGAAATCTACTATGTATTTGAGGGCACTCGGTACGTTAACACAGTGAAATTCTTTGTGGCGCATCGGCAGTGATTGCTGAAACAAATAAGACCAACATTAGTAGCGACCATAAATATTAGATCAGTGTTCTGCAGTAGCGACGTCATGGGTGATCCTAAAAGAGCTAATCATTCTATTTTATTGCTGTTTGCCCTCTCAATACAAATTTCGTTTAGTAGATACCGTCGCAGAGCCTAACAGTGATGTGTAAATTGATTGGACAAACGGATGAATGGCAACGGTCGTGATCTCTTACGAAGTGACCTATCACTTTTGCAAGGTCTTTACCTTGCGTTGAAAAAGGCAACTAGTTCAATATAGCTAAGTACTTTTTAATGCGAGCCATCGCCAATAAATAAAATACCTAATAGTTATTTAGATTATGTAATGCAACTTGTTTTTAATAAAATGCTCAGTGATGCAGTAGTGATACATACAATAGCAGTCGATATGCTCGCGGTATTATTACCAGGCAAGTGAAGTGATAATAATTTATCAAACAGTAACATACACGTAAAACGTAGGAGAGGTTGCGGTTGCCACTATCTACACTATCGTAACCCCTTATTTACGATTATGGTGTTACGATAGTTTACGTAGGACAGATCGAACAAGAAGCATCAAGAAATGACAGATATTTTGAGTAAACATTTACCGGAAAATTATTTTAATTGACATCATACTCTCTCTTTTTAACTATATTGATATATATCTGTGCTACGAGGATAGTCCGAATGTAATATTGTACGACATAATATGGCAATAGAGACCTCTATACGTAAGACCTAATAATATGCAGATGGCGACAGACGAAACTACACATTTCCGCCTTCGCCTTTGATATGTGTACCCTGCAGTACCTAAGCGCAGTAAGTATGTAGGTAACAACAATGCTCTTGTAGTTTCTTTAGTTACTAACTGATGATATATATATTTATCACATCTTGCACGTGTCATCTAGACGTATCTAACATTGCTTAGTATAATGCAATTTATGCTAAGCAATGTCCCTATATCATCACAGGATGTTAGTGTGGTTGACTATGATGCATTGTCAACGTTGCCAATGTTAAAGAAGTAGATAAAATCGTACATAGAATAGAATATAAAATAAAACAACAGAATTATATATGCGTATATAAACTGTCGATTTACCTTCATCAGAATAAAAACATAGGTAAGAAATATCACTTTATAGTTAATATTTATTTTACTTTTTGGACCATACTCACATAAACGGAAGGCTTAGTGATTTGTCATGCGATACTACTTGTTTCGACGGTTTCGGCACATGTTTCATAAGTGATTAGGTAATATGTACTCAAATTTTTTAAATAATTTTCTATTTTGTGCAATTTATATGGATTTTGTATGCCGTAACCGCCGCAGTCGCAACTTGCAAAAACTGCACAGAGAGATTACCTCGGTGTCCGTATGCATGTTCAAAAGTCTCTTTTTAACTAATTATTTCTTTATTGTTCCTTAAGAAATCGTATGTTCTAGGTACGGTATAGCTTTATCTAGCCAGTTGGCCAAACATAGGTTTATATACCTATTACCTAGGTACTAATTAATTAAACTAATTAAAAATGAGTAGAATTTTATACGACGTATACTGACGATTTTTTAAGAAGGACAAGCAGATATGCACCCTTTTCACATTTTGTCAGCTTATAAATATTAACCTAGGCAACGAGAGTGTGATATTCTAGAGTCTGAGGTAAGTATTCGAAACTTTGATTTTAGAGCACTAAAATGACAATCGTGACCACAAAACGTAATTTCACACAATTCTATAACACTACCAAAGCAATCTACAATTAATTTAAACTCGTCAGATATTTCGAAGGTCAAGAAATTCATATTTATATACTTTTTATGTTGGGTAACTAACGACATGCGTTTAGAATATGAGGATACCTAACAAGTTTTAAATGCAGTTTAGCAAAACAGGTTACTGTCGAGCTTGTGAAAATGATTAAAGGTAAACGTTATAATGATTGCCTATCTCTACAGCTTATTTGGTTACAATATTGCCGCTTCTACAAAATATGAGGTTGAAGATTTTAAATTGGCCATTACCTCCCTATGTGACATTATATGACTGCTTTATTATTTCTTAAATACCTACTTTTCAGGATTTTCTTGTTAAAAACGGACATTATGCACAGAGAAAATAATAATGACCTGAGATCAAAATTACATTATAAAAAAACAAATTGACCCAGTCATCAAAAAACGTTTAGTTACTTATTAGTTTTTCTGATTAATAATTAATTACAAATTTAATTATATGATGATTTTCTTTGACGCATTTTGATTACGACTAATATCTACAAAAAGACTTTGTAGTTGTAAAGCATGAACTCTAAAATTTTGTCTCGTGCCCGAATTTCATAATTCATCTGCCGTAAATTAGGTTCGGTAAGAGTAAAACCAAATTAAATACCAAGATAATACTTCGACAAAAAGTGTATCCAATGGTGATCTCCACACACCATTTAGTACATAACATTGAATAATTACTGATAATAAGTATGACTATTGATGTACGAAACTGTCGTACGTATATTGCCAAGAGAAGATACCTATAGTTTATCTATCTATACATATAATAAAAATGTAACCGATCGCTGTCTGTACATGGAAGATATATGAGAAAAAATACTATTGGGACCTATATCAACGCAAATAGAACCTAAAACAATGATTTTTAAAATTTTTGTCTGTTTGTCTGTTTGTCCGTTTGTCTGTTTGTCTGTTTGTCTGTGCGTTTGTGCACGCTAATCTCAGAAACGGCTTATCCGATTTAAATATGGTTTTCACTAATATATTGTGGTAAGCTTCACTTAACATTTAATGTTTGTTTCATGTCAATCGGTTCATAAATAAAAAAGTTATGCCAATTTAAAGAATCACGTCGAACATTTTCTGATAGAAACAGAGACTAACAGGTTACGGAATAGCTGATAGCGTTTTTATTTTTTGGATTCCTCTCATTCTAAACAATCTTCCATTTAGTTTTAAATGAGTTCAGTTTCCAGTGAGCCTATGTTTCGCGATAACAATTAATAAAGCCCAAGGTCAGACACAACTAAAAGTTGTGGGCGTGGATCTAAGTATTAGCTGTTTTTCGCACGGTCAGCTTTATGTGGCTCTATCACGTGTTAGCATTCCTAGCAGCCTGTATGCTTTGATCCTCGATGGCTATACGTCTAATCCATACATCCATACACCCATACATATTATATAAGGCTTTGTCCTGACTGACTGACTGACTAACAGACAACGCACAGCCTAAACTGCGGGTCGTAGTGACTTGAAATTTGGAGGGTGTGTTTGTCTAAATGTCTAGAGGTTGTACTAAAAAAGCGTTTTTAAAATTTAATTCCTAAGTGTGTGAAAAGAGATGAAATCGATTGTATGAATCTTCTTCATTTTTTAACTTACAGTTTTGAAATTTTGTTTTGGAATACTTCTATTTAAATAAAAAATATACTTATAATTTTATTTTAACAGGGGTGGATTTAGAGGGGTGAAATTAGGGTTTAAATATTCTATACAAAGATCTTTAGCTTTTGAAATTTACAGAGAGGGGGAGGGAGGGAAAGGAGGGAGGAAAAGGAGGAATTGAGGAGGAGGGGAAAGTGAGAGGGAAGTGATGGGGGAGTGAGAGGAAAGTGATGGGTGAGTGAGAGGAAAGTGATGGGGGAGTGAGAGGAAAGTGATGGGGAAGTGAAGAGAAAGTGTGGGGGATATGCGAAAGAAGTGAGGAGAAAGTCAGGAAGAAGTCAGAGGGAAGTCAGGGGAAAGCCAGGGAGAAGTGAGGGAGAAGTGAGGGGGAAGTGAGTTGGGTGAGGGGGCAGTGAGAGGGAAGTGAGGGGGAGTGAGGGGTGAATGAGGGGAAAATAAGAGGAAAGTGAGAGGGAAGTGAGGGAGACAGTAGATGAAGGGAGGGGAAAGGAACGCGGAAAGAAAGGAGTTATCGAATGGTGGAAAAAGGGAGGGGAAGGGATAGTAAGCGATAGGAAGGGAGAGGACAGGAGGAAAAGAAACGAGAAGGAAGGGAGAAGAGAGGGGAAAACGAGGAGGCAAGGTAGAGGGAAGTGGAGGAAAGGGCAAGAAATGCTGGAGGAGGGTCAAGAAATGCTGAAGGAGGTAAAGAGGAGAAGGGGGAGGGGAAGAGAGGAAGGAGGAAACTGTGGAGAGTGGAGAAAAGTGCAATAGGGAAGAAGGGGAAGGGGAAAGTTATTGTAGTGAAAATTTGCCTTTGTGTATTGTATATTGTTTTTACGAGGGATATCTTTAGGTAGGTGAAAGAGGATTTGTATGAATGGGAGATTAAAAATAGTATGAGAAACAGTATTTAAACAATATAAAAATGCTATCTATATACATAAAAGCAAAAGGTCACTCACTTATCACGAAATCTCAGAAACAACAAGTGCTAGGAATCTCAAACTTTGCATTGTCGTTCCTATTAGGATATAGGTGCTCACTTAGACGGAATTTTGCGAAATCCATCCCCTAAGGGGGTATAAAGGGGTGGCAAAGTATGTATAAAATTTCTATAGTTTTTATAGTAGGATTACCAAATTACTAGAAAATACTCTTTTTTTATTATTCAGCAACCCCCCTTATTAAATGGGCAAATAAGAGTCGCAAGTTTGTGTGAAAGTGGTTTGTCAGTTTTAGCGGTAGCGGGTTTAAACTGGATTCGCCATAGAGACGGATAATACTGATACAATGTACGATTACCACAAAAATCAGGCACGCAATATTCTAATAGAGGCACCCATCTGAATTTTCACGCGAACGAAGTCGCGGGCAACAGCTAGTATTGTAATAAAGATAAATGTAAACCATAATAGTATAAAAAATATACCTCTCCCCATTTTATAAGTCGTGCAAAATCTGAGGGATGCCAGGTAGTGACGTGGGCACCGGTTACACCGCTGCCATCGCCTACGTGAACGTATCCGCACATCTGGTCCAAGGAATCCTCCAACAGGGAATTGTATACCAAGACATGAGCACGAGTCATGTCCCAACAGTTGTACTTGCTTGCATTGAATTTACCTGATAGAAAGAGCCAACAATCAATTGAAAGTAGGCCACATTAATAATCTAAGGCTTACTATATTTACATAGACTTTTATCATAAATATGTAAATTTCGCCATGCAGGCAATTCGCGTTATGTTATATCATTTATGTAAAGACATAATAATGTCGAGTTCAAAATAAATAAAAATTCGCAGTTGCATCGCATGCGCACTACTATTACCTATTTATTACAACATACTTAACAAAAATCTCCTTACTCATATTGTAAACGATGACCCGGCGACCCTTGCTGTCTCGAACCGGTGAAACCACTATGTACCTAAAAATTAGGAAATTGTTATGAAATTCTAACATGGAATTATAACATAGAGACAAATTACATAAGATATATGTATATATTCGCAACGCGGGAACTTCACGACAGTACACAAAGTTCAAGGCTCTGATACGTAAGAACTTTCTAGTGTTTGAGTTTTTGCCTCCGCACAGGTTGAACACATAACTGGAATACAGCTAAGTTACATAACTCGGGCATTTTATAGAATGATGTAAGTAGGTTAGCATTGTTCAAATTCAAAGGCAATTCAGAGCCTCTTTGATAAGCCTCATTTAAAAGTGCCCATTACTATGATGTGTTGCCTTAACTACCTTATACGGCTAAACTAAATTGTTATTGTTATTTACAATTTGGAATACAATAGTTATATTATATGTATAATATTGATTTGAATGTAAATTACCCGTTATTGAAAATATCTTTCAATTTTGGATCGTCGCAATCAAGATTCTTGAAAATTTCAGGATAATAGCTTCTGAGACTCAAAAACTTGAGTAATGTTTGTTGAGCCATTGGTATGCTGTATTTCTTGTGACGCAAAAATCGAAGAATAAACGATTCATCTGTAACAAATGATCAATTATGATAAATAATACGTTCGTAACAAAACTAGATTTACGACGCTCGCTCACATAACACTATATTTTTGCATAATTATCTAGACTTCACAAATCTTCATAACATGTCCACAGGCGACCACCTACTCACCTAAACCTTTCTCCAACCTATGAGTAACTATTGAGTTATTTTGCTCGCATGCAGGAGATTGATGGTTTAAAATAGGGCAAGGATCATAATAAACATTTTCAAAGTCGTTAAAAATTTATTCCGAGAAACAGGTAGGTATAACAAATTGTGATAAGTTTCGACCCTCATACCTTGGTCTGTTATGTACCTACAGCTCCAAAAACTACGGAGGTTACCCCTACATAGGTATACGCAGGTAATTATCTAAAGTGCCTGTCTTAATTTGGTTAATAATAATTAAAACATTATATTTTATATCCAGCATTGCGTGCTCTAGACGTTGCATTAGTTATTGTAATAGTGAAATGTAAATAAAGTTTTAACTTAACAAATTAATCTCTATTTACTGTATCTACTTTTCTCTCTTGAGGTTTTAAGTGAGGATTGGCTAAGGAGATTTTTGAATTCTTCAGCACGGCAGAAGAAAAACTGTAGTTTTACTGATAGCCCATTCAACGAATGGCTAAAAAGGGGGTGTAGAGTGCGTGAGCGAGTAACTTAGCAATTTCTTCAGAAACGTGTTTAGGGTGATCAGGGAGTAAATATACTAAAAATCCTCTCTTCTAGTAGGTGTACTGGAGGGGGGAGAGGGGTTTAAAGTACCCAGTTTTTGGTTTTCACTAATATCTCAAAAACGGTACGTCCTAGAGAAAAATGTTCTTCTACCGAATGAAAGCTTATAAAATTCTCTAAAACTTTTATCTTATGCACATTTGTCAACTTCCTATAGTTTTTAAGCTACACGCTCTCAAAAAATAGTAATGAACAAAAACATCGCTTGTGGCATAAGATTATACGAGGGTACTTTTTAACCGTCTTCAAAAAAAGGAGGAGGTTTCTCAATTCGACCGTATATATTTTTTTTATTTTTATGTGTGTTCGCAGATAACTCCGTCGTTTCTGAACCGATTTTGATGATTCTTTTTTTGTTGGAAAGGTGATATCCCAAGGGTGGTACCATAATAAGGAAACCAGGTCTGATGATGGCATCCCAGAGAAATCGAGAGGAACTTTCGAAAATCGTACTGACGACTAGTGTATTTGTTATGTTTTCCATTAAGTATTTTAAGGCACTACTATTTAGTGAAGGTTTGGAGTCGATCTGATGATGCACAAAGACAGTCGAGGGAACTCCTCAACGATCTACAGCAATTACTTGGTGTTTGGACTTAATTCATTTCTAATTATGAGAACTTTGCTCCTGTATTGGTTATACGTGCCAATACAGGTGACCATAGATAGTCGAGGGAATTCCTCAACAACAGTCATCACTTCATACGGTTCAATATGCCAAAATGTTAAGTGTATACAAAAATAATACCTAAGTAAGATATTATGTCTACCCATCACTAAAAATGGTAAAATAAAATAATTTTTAACAAAAAGAAAACCTACTTCAAACAGGAAGGAAACTAAAAAGTAAAAAATAAATTTACATAGCACAAAGTAATTCATATTTTAATTTAGTTAATTAGAAATAATTAAATCAGTATTTTATAATTTTGAAGTTGGTGCCAAGTAAATACTCAATAACTAAATATTATAAGAACCTTACTACAATAGCAAATTAAGATTGATAATACCTATAAATAAGTACGTAGTTTTTGTTTTACTTGGCACCAACTCCTCTTTTGCAATATGGCTTGGTGTGCCTTTTTTATGTCACTGCATGGAGTCCCGTGAGCCCGACGCTCTGGCCATCTGCAGAAACACCGTGGGTTTAAGTAGGCATACCGGTCAGGTTTTGAGTGCGGTCGGCGAGTCCGACAGCCTTGCCCGAGCGGGTGCGGATGCGTAATGCATTTCCCACGAAAAAAGAATGTTCTAAAAAGTTATTAGAAACTAGTAATAGGAATATTAACCAACTGTTAGAAACGAAAAAAAAAAATTATATTAATTATGTACTTCATACACATTTTTATTGTTTTTCGTCTGAATTCGACTATCCAATTTAACTTGTTAGTTGTTTCTGGCTGTTTTCGTCTTGGTAGCTGCATTTCTGAGGCCTTAGCAATACTACAAATAAGATAATGTGTGCAGTACAGTGAGCGGTTACGTCTGTCCATCAGATGAGGCGGTGGCTCGCTTGCTACCGTAGGCAACAAAAAACCACGAGGTAAGTATCTAATCTACCATCATTTTCAGCAATCAGCAAAACGTTTACATCTACCTTGAAACTACGATCGATCTTCAATTAATCTCTAAGTTAACTATGTATTTAAATTATTTGTTATTTGTTAATATTTAAATTCTTTAATTAGTTGATTAACATATCGTAAACTGCCATGTTAAAGTTTATTTCCATATTAAACACATAAAATGAGTAGATACATTATGGTACTGGTAGAAGTTATCATTTTGTAAAGTAGGTCCGGTATCAAGGATTTTCCTGTTCAATAATTTTGGGAAGTACGTCCTACGTCTTCATAATTTTAGATTTTGTTGCATCATAAGGTTTGCCCATAAGGTTCACAAGCGTACTATTTCTAGGATTTGGTAGCTAGACGTATTAATAGCTAGACCAGATAGTAATAAAGAATCTATCTAGTTCATGTTTTGACAGAAAACCAAACTCACTAGGCGTAACGGTACTATACCTAGTTGCGTGCAAGAAACGTGAAGATTATATGCCTCATCATCTAATGATGTGTTTGATGTACTCGCTAAAACAACTCTTGTTCCGTTTGGGAGTTAGGCAGGTGTGTCTCTATATTCATGAACCGAAATAGGTATGCAGGTATGTTAAATAAAGCTACTACTAAATTGTCTGGCTTGTGCTAAAATACAGGTAGTAGAACTAGGATAATTTGCGAAGGACTAGTGCTTGAAATGGGTTTGAAAAACCTGTGCTACAGGTCACCAGGCCGCCGAAGTGACGACACAATTGCTAATGTGAATGTAATGCAAAAGGTTACAATGTAAAAAGAAACAAACATTTGTTTACCGGTACCACGCAATTTTCATAAGAAGACTTCTGGCTAAAATTTTCATTCTATTAAGAACGCTGTCAGAGCAACGATAGATAGATATTGTTGTAATACTTTGATAAGTTTTAGGTAATAATAGAAGAAATTGCAAGATTAGCAGATGGATCTGCTATTAGGTGGTTACTGACGTTTACGGAGTTCAGGCGTGTCAGCTTTCTCCCACTGATGGTTTTTGCCATTAGGTGCTCGTACTGATGTAAAATATAAAGAAAGCATCAAATTTCACAGAGGCGCAATTTCGCCTGCTTATTTCAGTGGCTTTCTTTCAAATCACTGGCAACCATTAGATACCTAAAACTTATCAAAAGTAGTACAACAATATAATATCTATCTGTCGTTGCAAAATAAAAGCAAAATATTTTTTTTAACTTACCCTGTCGTATATTTTTGATGTCGCCGTTTTGTTGTATCCACTCTCTTATAATAGCAAGTGCTTGCTCCTTCACCGAAGGGCTTTCGCGCACCTCCTTCGCTGCTTCTGCGGTCACATGTTTGATGGAACGACCCAAACATGATCCTTCTTTGTCGATCTTGTCGGTGGATATGTTCCATGTGGTGGTGACTGTCAATAACACACTCGCTGTCGTCATTTTGTTTATGATTGTCTGGGAACAAAATAAGTACTTATAATTAAATTTCAGAAAAAGTTCGATGATGAACGCAAAATGGACACACTTTTTTGGCTTTGTAGATACTGACTGCTCTAACTATATAGGTAATAGTTTAAAAATAGGTAATTGTGAATTTGTGACCGGACTTGTTAACGCAGAGCAGCTTTTTAGCTTGGCGACAGGTTAACGTTCCGGCCTCGACATTTTTGGCGTATCAACAAATATTTTTACCTATAAAGGATTATGAGGATAAATCCAAAACCACCTGGTGTTATTCTAGTAGCAACGCTTAGACGACTACACTACACATGCAATCAATTATTCAATTCAATCAATCTGTTCACTGCTGGACTAATAAATTTTATAGGTACCCACTGAAATTTAACAAATGATAATTTTATTATTTTTATTAGGTACCTATACGCAGATTTGACTTCGTTGTAAGTCAATCTGAAACTCCAAATTATATAAAAAATCAAACAAAATTTTAATCAAATAACAGACAGGCAGACATAGTTACTCAGGCATTTAGAATATTGTTGCCAAACAAGTACCTATTAGTACTCTCGTTAGGCATAGGCGTTAGTACTAATAGGTAGATAATAATATATGCGTGTTTTAAGTTCATCTTTGACATTGCTGATATTCTAAGGTGAAGAAGAACATCGTGAGGCAATCTAGGTCGATTAGAACGCCTTGCAATGATTATCGATGTCGCCAACCCACATGATGACAATCCCGTGAAATCTGAGAAAGAGAAACCGGTTAAGTACTTAAGAGACGGTTAAGACTTGTCTTACGACATTATCGGCATGTGGGATACCTAAACTAAAACAAAAACCATAAGATAAAACAAAATCGAATAACAGCGAATCATTAAAAGGTACCTACAATCTCGTCTACCTTCTAACGTGTGCCTTTAACAAACCTTGAAGGTTTATTTGTTAATCGACAATCCACAATAAACTTCCTTTATTTTATACTAATATTTATATATTTTAAATGTATTTTATTGCAAAAGAAAACAAACAAGAATTTTGGTTGCAGACGTGGCAGTATGTCCATACATTTAAGGAGCTACATCACAGTATATAGGGTCACGTATGACCTAGTTACGTGTTTATAATGAAAATAGTCTAGAGTTTATATGTATATTAGCTTAAATAAAAAGATATCATCAATATGCAACTTTCAAATGGCTCTATGGGTACACAGACTCTACAGGCTTCTAAGAATCCTTTTAATGCTCATTTAGCATTTTATATTTAACTTATAGGCAAATACCTAGTAATATAAATAATGTTTTATGGTTGACTGACTATCTGTTTTGAAGTCTACTTGTTAATGAATAGAATAGTAAAATGTATAACCGGAAATTACAGAAAGGCTGCAGACACTTGCATATTTACTCCGAAAAATAAGAACAAGCCTACTGGCGTAATAACGAAGTCGCCCAGTAATTAGGCTGCGCGTGTCTGGGTCAAATAGCAGTCACTTCATGTAAAATACTCAATTGCAACCGGTTTCGTCTAACCTAACCTAAACTATTATATAAAGCGAAAGAGTTTGTTTGTTTGAACGCGTTAATCTCTGGAACCACCAGTCGGATCTGAAAAAATCTTTTTGTGTATGATAGCTCAGTTATCGAGGAAGATGATAGGCTATGTTACATCGCGCTACTGGCGACGGGAGCAGAGCAGTAAGCAACGACGCGGGTGAAACCGCATCGCGGAAAGCTAGTATATTATATCAGAATTTAGACACTAGGAGATATAAAAAAGGCGCGAAGGATGATACTCTTATTAAAAAACCTATAATACAACTCGGCAATAGGCATTAGATACGTACCTACCTTTCTTACTTTCTTTATACCTCCAGTTAGCGTGTTCATAATTCTTATTGCCACAGGCAAACACACACAACTCCAAAATATTATTTTTTATACCTAATTCGGTTTTCTTTCAGGGTTTTTCTTCTACATAAGTATGGCAGTAATACTATACCCAAAATAAAATAATCACATTATTATGAACAAGCCCAAGTACTTGTCCAATTTTGAACCCTTCCTCTTATGAGTCGGGTACGGTAACCATTACCTACTTCATAACGATAATTATATATTATCATTAAAGAGATTTTTGCGGCTTTTGATTCAATATAATGTCAGAATCACTCCTTTGTATGTATATGTATATACATAAGAATTAGTCACTGATACAGTTATTAAACGTAGCTGAATGTCAGACGTTACAAAACACTGAGATCTACCGATTAGGTATTTAGCAATGACGTGCTTTACTGAATTATTCAATCGCGTTACAAAAGCGCCTACCTATATCAAAATGTAGATGTAGTACTCTGGTTAGGTGTAGATGAAATGAAACAAAAATATTTTTATTTTACTTTTATCAACTTCCTTCAGTATCTACCTACTAGTACCTACTTAGAGTTTAGGTAGGTATACGTATAAGTTTTATATAAAACATTGATCGAATAAACATAACGCCTTATGAGGTTTCACCAAGATGTTATGTCCATAGAGTAAAAAGTTTAATATTAAATGTTTAAACATAAAATCGAAACGTCCCTCACTCACCTAACACAAAATCTCAGAAACTACAAGTGCTCGGAGTCGCAAATTTTGTATGGGGGTTCCTTTTAGGACGTAGGTGCTCACTAAGACTAAGGGATTTTGGGAAATTAATCCCCGGAGGTGAAAACGTAGGTATATTTCGACACTGTCAAGGGAATCAAAACTTATAGGGTATTTTCCGTTGACCATTGCGTTGACCTATAATTATGAAATATGGCAATTAATACCGTCAAATACTACAAATATAGGAAAATCTGAAATCTAATTAAATCATTAAAATTAGGGATCTGTTTGTTGCCCGTCTGTATGTCCGTCATGTCCCTTTTTTGTGGAGGTATTGAGTTGCAATTTAAACGATATACTCAGGTCTACAGTCTCTTGAAACTGTAAAAATATCAAACTCCTAGGATAACGTAAAAAAAATATACGGCCGTTTCAGCCGCAAAAATCGTATATCGACACTCTCAAGGGAATACACATTTAAAGGGTATTTTCGTTGATCTAGAACTATGAAATTTGGCAAGTAATACCGTCTAATACTACAAATATAAGGCAAATCTAAAACTATCATTTGTAATTAAATCATAAAAAATCAGGGTCTTTATGCCAGGACCGGATCCAAATTTTGAATTGAGTTAACCTTGTCATGTGGAGTATCGTTGAGGAAAGGGCTTTATTAGCACAAGCATACCCAGATTTTTAATTGTTTTTATTATGATGCCTTGATTTATGACCAAGAATGAAAAAAAACCTCTTTCCTTTTTTATAAGGATAGGTAGGTACCTAATTATATACAATGTGTTTTTCTAACTTATAAGCGATACTATTCATTCATTTTTCAGTCACCACTCACAAATCTGGAATAAATATTTTGATATTTAGGTAAATAAAAAAACTATTTTTGATAATTATTTCATTCAATCTTTTATAATACACGATCTACAAATTTGTACGGAGCCCTCGGTGGGCGAGTCCGACTCGCATTTGTCCGGTTTTTTTATAGATAATGGTACGGAACCCTTCGTATGCGAGTCCGACACGCACTTATCCGGTTTTTTATAGATAATGGTACAGGACCCTTCGTACGCGATTCTGACTCGCACTTGTCCGGTTTTTTTATAGATAATGGTACGGAACCCTTTGTACGCGAGTCCGACGCGCACTAGTCTGGTCTTTTTATAGATAATGGTACGGAACCCTTCGTATGCGAGTCCGACACGCACTTATCCGGTTTTTTATAGATAATGGTACGGAACCCTTCGTACGCGAATCTGACTCTCACTTGGCCGGTTTTTTTTATAGATAATGGTACGGAACCCTTTGTACGCGAGTCCGACGCGCACTAGTCTGGTTTTTTTATAGATAATGGTACGGAACCCTTCGTATGCGAGTCCGACACGCACTTATCCGGTTTTTTATAGATAATGGTACAGGACCCTTCGTACGCGATTCTGACTCGCACTTGTCCGGTTTTTTTATAGATAATGGTACGGAACCCTTTGTACGCGAGTCCGACGCGCACTAGTCTGGTCTTTTTATAGATAATGGTACGGAACCCTTCGTATGCGAGTCCGACACGCACTTATCCGGTTTTTTATAGATAATGGCACGGAACCCTTCGTACGCGAATCTGACTCTCACTTGGCCGGTTTTTTTTATAGATAATGGTACGGAACCCTTTGTACGCGAGTCCGACGCGCACTAGTCTGGTTTTTTTATAGATAATGGTACGGAACCCTTTGTACGCGAGTCCGACTCGCAATTGTCCGGTTTTTTATAGATAATGGTACGGAACCCTTCGTACGCGAATCTGACTCGCACTTGGCCGGTTTTTTATAGATAATGGTACGTAACCCTTCGTACACGAGTCCGACTCGCACTTGTCCGGTTTTTTTATAGATAGGTACGGTACCTATCTATAAAAAAACCGGATCATTAGGCTAATGGTACGGAACCCTTCGTACGCGACGGGCGACCTGAATAAATCCTGACACTAGGTTGACCACTAACCTCTCGATAAGAACAAGAAGTAAACTGAAAATTGTCATGAATATACCTCCCGTACACCTAAGAACGCGATGTTTTTCTCGTGAAAGGGATGTTTTTCTCGTCTACCTCATCATAAAAGGGGTCGTAGCATAGGTTTTTAAAAATTATTGTGAAGGCCATTTCACGATTCAGGGATTAGTTTGCGAAATATTTGACTTTGAGATGCTCATTTTTGTTCGTGCCAAGTGTCTACCCCTCCTACCAACACAACCGTTATATTTGGAAATGTAAAAAAAATATATATAATAATAGTCTATACCATAATTTAAAAGGAAAACAATAATAAATAAATAAATATTACCACAATAACCACACTACGCCATTTAGACCCAAAGTAAGCATATATTAATAGCTTGTGTCATGGGTTCTAGAATGCGGATAAACATACATATTATATACTTTTTTTTTGTTAATACATACATATTATACATAGAAACACCCAGACCAATGTAAATAGCTATGTACATGCACACAAATATTTGCACTGAGCGGGAATCATACCCGCGAAATAACAATCACGGCTAAGTTACAATCTATCGAGTTACTGACCCCGCGGGCTAAACGAGCTGCGGGCTAAGTTGACCACACAATCAACTTATAAAATGTAATAGACCAGTTCAATAAGGATTTAGTTCCGATCGCACCACTAAATGACGTTGATCGATTTTATAGATTTTCTGAATGGTGTTATGACTTCCTACGATAGTATAAATACTCGAGACCATTTAGAGTTTTTTTTTAATAAATCTGATGTCGGCCCCTTTAAACTTGATGATACACTGGATAAGGTATCTACATACCTACTTCTTAAACAATAAAAGATTTAAAGGAAAGTACCAATGTAATATTTTGAAATGCAATACGTACATATTATACATACTTTCTAAGGTAACCTTCGACGTTAGCGGCATGTGGTAAAGGTAACTTGGATTGATAATAAATAAAAGTTTGAAATCGGCATTTTGCCTCGTGCAAGCGTAGAGGTAAGTTTTTGTATAAGAATTGTGGGTGAGGTGGGTAGTATTATCATTATCATTTTAAAGTAATAAATACCATATTTTGATTGCCAGATTTTAATGGAAACACCACCGGCTCAAACTGATTTTTCGGTCAGCTGCAACTAAGTCCAATATTTCTTATTTTAAGTGACAACAGCACATCAACATTATCTTCTCATATTATACAGTATTACATTTATTCTAGTGAATATAATAGTCAATGCGCACATACGAGAAGATATAGACCTACACTTTGCTTGTAAGTACCAACAAGTCTGTCACGCCCACGTGTTTATTTTATAGAGTTCAAAGATTATGTGGGTAAGTATGTATGTGATTTATGTTATGCTAACATCCTTCATTATTATCGGTTTATTCCTAGACTGACCGGAAAAACTAACCCGATAGTGGGTTAGGTTAGGAACAAGAAAAAAATATTATACTTATTAATATTTATTTCTAACGTAACCCTCTTCCTAACCTGACCCGACGTTGTTCCTAAAGTAATCCGAACTGCTATATAGTTAAGAATAAGGTTGAAAATCGCGTGCACCTATTTTTCAAAATAAAAACATCTGTATTTTGTTTTACTGATATTCTTTTGTTTTTTGTTTGTAAAATCAAGGGATAAATGGCCTTTAACAGAAAAAATCTATCTATATCAAAGATAGGATTACGTTAGAAACACAGGTTAGGAAAAGGTTTAGTTTACGAATAAATATTTTTTTATTTCTCGTTCCTAGCCTAACCCGCAACGGCTTAGTTTTTCAGGTTAGGTTAGGAATAAACCTTAATAGCTACTATTTCTCTATATGAAAATTCAAGTGCAAGTAGTTCACTACGATTCCTATTATTAAATACAAAATTTCGCGATTATATTTTCTATCTTCCACATTCTAAAACTATTTCATCTTATTTTATACTTGCAATAAAACAATTCGATATATTTATATATTATGTATACACTACAAATAAATCAATACGATAAATAACAAGATAAAGTACTTACAGGCTTTTTATTACATACAAGGTATTAGTAAAATCAAATAGCAGTCACTATCTGCCTTCTACGAGAGTTTAGAACTAAAATACACATCTACTTTGTATACCTACTCAACACAATACATAATATTTAGGACATGAATGAACTGACTAAATGTATGCAATGTAACACAATACACGCACATAATAAGTACATATTAAGTAAAAAAATCGAAGTTGAGTTGTGACTAAATATCCTGTATACTAAAGCATGTTACTAAATCAAGGTGTTGGTTAATGTATCATTCGACGTCAGTTCAGTAGGTACAATTTCACGTACCTATCTACTTAAATCTAGATAATACAATAATCGTTTGTTCCTTTGATGGTTAAAAGCAATTTTGATCGAGTGTCTATTGCTGGTGTAGTTTACAAAATGACATATTTTAGTCAACACAAAATTTAAGTTCATAACAATTTCAAAAAGGCAGCCACATACTGTAATATGTATGTGCTCTGAAAGTTATGAGTGTAATGATAATGACCGATGTAAGCCAAACTACTTGCTACATAATATATTTAGTTATATAACATCACAACAAATTTACCATAAAGTATGATTTTATAACATTGGTAGGTAAGTACACGTTTCGCCTCATAAACCGAAGAAAATAGACCATTTTATTGTGACTATTTTATTTCAACAAAATTACTTTAGCAGATTGATAGTAGTAGGTATAGGTATTATTTAATTCTAATGACCTCGAGTAAAACAGAAAATTCACAAAGAGTACCATTTCAACAGGTAAGTATTAAACTATTTTTACCACGAATAAATTTACTTGCGCCATTTCGTGTTGTTAATATTTAGACAATCGTAGGTGACGATTTTAGTACCTAAATAATTTTATAGTTCCAATATAAGACCTAACCTACATTTCTGCAGTTAAATACCTTTTTACTTTATTATACATAGAAGAGATGTTTCAAGTATTCTTTATATATTTAAGTTCAATGCGGGTGCATTTTGCCCTCGGCATATTATAATTATAACGTCGGCAACTGCGAGCGTTTACCTTGTAAACGGCGGATTCATACAGTTTGCCTGCAAAATATATAGGTACATATAGTTTAGGCCTAAGCATATTCTGTTATATTCTTTTTAGGTTTATTGAAGACTGTTTAAATAATTGTTAGTTTAGGTAGCTATAAATTTTATTAATACGAATAATGGACAAAATATAAGAAAAAATATCCAAAAGAATGCGATTTCACAACCTTTTCGGCATTAAATCGGTTGTGCAATCTAGCCATTCAACCGCGTTTTGGTTCAAACGTTTGGTTCTAGTCCAAGGATATCTAGTCTAGTCAGCCACCAAACACTGTGTGCGATGTTTCCAATCAAATTTCAAAACATAACTTTAAAAAGTAAACGTTAGATTGATAAAATAATTGCTAAATTAATTTCTTTCTTATGTATTTTATCCAATTTTGTCTACTGTCCGTGTTTTACTTTAAAAAATCTTGCTCAAACTTTTGAATCCCGAACATTAAATTTTGCCATAATTTCTTTTGGTAAATATTCAGCAACTTTTCCAATGATTTTGATCGTAGCGTCAGTCCAATTATTGGGTGATCCAAACGCTTGCTTTTGTACTGCAAGTGTAGCAAACCCTGCCATAGCTTCAGGATTGCAATGCTCTAATTTGCCAATTAATAAAGCAGTTTCTCGATAAGCCGATGGACGAATCCTCTCTATTTCACTTTTATTAAATGCGCAAAGTATTTGTCGAAGAGCAGTTAAGTCGTAGTATGTGTAATCTTCGGGTTCTTTACCTGAAAAGTCTTCGCGTACTCGCTCTGCAATAGCTGAAATCTGAGCCTCGTTTAAATTGTAATTTAAGCCAAAGTTTTGAATAACGTCTATATTGTTAAACGTAACATTTGCGTAAGTCTCAGGCGGAACAGCAACAGTGATCCAATGGAGTAACATGAGCACTGAGTCGGGAATGTTCTCGACGCCCTCGTAAAATTTTATTATTGATTTCCATACAAAATCTGCTTCTACAATCGGTAATGCCTCTCTTCCCAAGTGCGCTAAACACTGCACTATATCTGCAGGTTGCATTGATTGCAACTCAACTAAAGTTATCTTTTTATCAGCCGGATATGCCAATATTTCGTCACATGTAAAACCACAAACCAAAGTCATCTTCATCGAAATCACGAAAATTATTGTACGCATCTTTACCTTTACTGATGTAGGTAAGTAAACTGTGTTGAGAGTGTCAAGTTTTCAGTTAGAATGACTCATTTACAGAAAGAACCTTTAGACTTAGCGTGTATTATTATGTATTAATGGTTCAATTACGATGAAGAAAGACTATGGCTTTGTGTTGATCAATTATTTAAAACGACTTTTCACCTTAGAACATCAAACATTAATGTGTAATTTTGATTACTGCTGAACTATTTCAATACTATTCTTTTTTTTATACAACTTTATGGGAACAAAAACGTACGGCCTATCTTTATGTGGTTGCCGGAAGTTATTAAGGTTATATTCTCTAAATTTGCAAAAACAGTGCTAATAATAGACAACAAAGCCGACCGGGAACAGAGAGGAAAAGGAAAAGCAAGAGGACTAAACAGGTACCTAATTGAGCTTCCGTAGATCTCACTCACCTAACAGATCGCAATAGAGCGAATAATCTGCGAGTACCGTACCTAATATCAGGCAGTATCTAGGTTCTAACGTAAACACTTAATAATAGATTAACGAAATTACATAATGGGTACATTTCCACATCAGTGCTACTTTATTCTTTCACTCAGAATGTTATCTTTTGGAATCAAACACGTATGCGAGCACAAGCTCGCATACGTGTAATACGTACAATAAATTACAGCAAAGGTTGACCATAAATAAACTTACCAAACCATAATTTGCAGAGGCCCATATTGTTCTTTACAATCAATTTCAAAAATTTCTTATAGAGGTACCTACATATCATTTTCATTAAGTTGGTTCATATTGATTTATGCAGAAGTAACAGTGAAAAATTAGGGTGCCGTACCCAAAGGGTAAAACGGGACCCTATTACTAATATCCCGCTGTCCGTCTGTCTGTCTGTCGTCTGTCACCAGGCTGTATCTCATGAACTGTAATAGTTAAACAGTTGAAATTTTTACAGATGATGTATTTCCGTTGCCGCTGTAACAATAAATACTAAAAAACAGAATTAAATGAATATTTAAGGGGCTACGAAACCCTTCGTGCGCGAGTCCAACTCACACTTGGCCGGTTTTTTTAATATTGTGCTAAGGTATTCTTAATCGCTAAATAGTATAGTCACTGTTTTGGTCATACTTGTTTTTCCGCTTACTTTTTCTAAACCACGCTACAGGTTTTTGTACGGTTTTCACTATCGTTTAGACCATTTATTTCGGAAATTTTATAACTATAATAGATGCATATTATCAAGAGAAATGTAGGTAAATTCATTCTTTACTTTTTAGTTTATTTTGTTTAAAGTCGGTTTTCTTAAAATTATTTTATTTTACAATTTTTAATGATGGGTAGACCTAAATCTTACTTAGATATTATTTTTGTATACACTAAACATTTTGGCATATTAAACCGTATGAAGTAAGCCCGACATGACTGCTGTTGAGGGATTCCCTCGACTGTCTATGGTCACCTGTAATGGCACTTATAACCAATATTGGAGCAAAGTTCTCATCATTAGAAACGAATTAAGTGCAAACACCAAGTAATTGCTATAAATCGTTGAGGAGTTCCCTCGACTGTCTTTGTGCATCGTCAGATCGTCTCCAAACCTTCACTAAATAGTAGTGCTTTAAAATACTTAATGAAAAACATAACAAATCCACTAGTCGTCAGTACGATTTTCGAAAGTTTCCTTTGATTTCTCTGGGACGCCATCATCAGATCCTGGTTTCCTTTTTATGGTTCCACCCTCGAGATATCTCCTTTCCAACAAAAAAAGAATCATCAAAATCGGTTCATAAACGACGGAGTTATCCGCGAACACACATAAAAACTAAAAATATATACGGTCGAATTGAGAAACCTCCTCCTTTTTTTGAAGTCGGTTAAAAATTTAAAAGTATCTACTTGTGAGTAGGTAGATAGTTTTATATTTTTTGCGAAGTGGAAGCGGGTCTACCAACGTGACTTATAAAATGTTAGAACCCGTGTTTAGGGTAAGTCCAGGATAGGTGCCCATATTTTGTAATAGCTCTGTTCATTAATAATTAAATATTTATTATTAATTATTATTCCCTTTTATTTAAGAACTTCTTTAGTCTATCTTCTTTAATCTATTAAATTGTTTAGGTCTTATTATATGTGTAACAACAAACGGGATAGATGCCGAATGTGGGGATAGAAGACTCATCGTAAAAATACTGCTAAAAATAGATGCCTATTGCGGAAATACAAGACCCATTTTAAAAATAAATTTTAAATAAGGCCATATTACTTAATCAGTTTTTATTATTATGTTGCCTGTTCCTATAATTATGAAACATCAGCAATAACTGCTTACATCTTTTAATAATTTAATGTAATAACAATCTTTTTTTATTAATATTTCTTTTGTAGCGTTTCTCTAAGTTGTTCTCGTAACTCTGCTTTCTGTTT
The DNA here is from genome assembly GCA_963082885.1 of Parascotia fuliginaria. Lineage (NCBI taxonomy): Eukaryota > Metazoa > Arthropoda > Insecta > Lepidoptera > Erebidae > Parascotia > Parascotia fuliginaria. The sequence continues at coordinate 10,790,048 of OY720170.1, forward strand.
CGCTGTCAGAAGTTCAGAACTGTATATTTTTAAACTTCATTATTTTTTTTTAAATCTCTTCTTTTTTTAATCTTCTTGCTTCAATCAGTTCAGAATAATCAATCGTCTCTTTTAGGTGAAACATATTTTATTTAAATATTTCTTTCCTTTGAGATTTTCTTGAGTTCATTTAAAGCAATGTCCTCATAAAGCCGGTTTATGCCATCCAGTCTTACCAGTAGCCTGTCTTCATCCAAGGCAACAAAAAAAGTATTAAGAATAGATAAGAAATAAATCCCCTATAAGCATGACAGAAAAGACCACAAAAGACGGAGCAACTGTTCTTTTAGCATAGGTAAAACCCTTTTTAATAAAAAATAAAATATTAATTTAACCCATCTTTCTGTATAATATATTAAGATAGTGTATGATATCAAATAAAAAATAATTTTACAGCTGCGAAAAAACATATTCGATAGCAGGTATTTACTAAAATAATTTTGAATCTCACCAAACTTCTCGCCGCGGAAGATGTTTTCGCGCATTTTCGGACGGTTTTCTTGGTATTCATTGGTGATAAAGAGATGAAGAACGCTAAATATTATGTAGTATATTTTCACCTAGGATACTTGTAACATAGCTTACTTAATATCGTGGCTTCTATACCACTGGGGCATGTAGGTAGGTATCTGTGGTAGGTACCCTGGAATTACCCTATTATAGCATTTCTTGCTTTTGCATATGTTTCAATATTAGACGCACACAAGTAGTTAAAACAATAATACGTGCTTTACAAAACTTGCACTGTTTAATAAAGAATAAGTCTTAGGTCTGGAATCTTCCGCTTGCACAATGACACCGATATGGTCAGGAAACACATAAATTCATCTACACATTTTAGAAATTAGGTATCTAATTAAAATATACTTATTTAATGATTTGACCAACAATAATCTGTTTATAAATTAATATAATAATGATTACTTATATAACGATTTCTACTCCTGCCTACGATACGCAGATACGCATAAGTCTTAATTATTTAACTCTATGTGCACGTAACAATTTTAATAATTTGAAGATATTAAATACTTACGATAGAACAGTTAGGTAATTAGTACCTACATGTACCTACCTAGTTATTTCAAAAGTATTAAGTAGGTACAATAAATATTGTCTTTTAGTGGGTGTTGGCTGTTTTGTGAGAGGTTTAGTGAGCATTGTTTAAGCGGTCTTTTGCACATAACCTGTACAGTGTACTTACATCACCACTGCGTGCTTGCCCGTGTCTCCACCACACGTACGTCTGTCTGTCTGAACGGCTACCCCTGAAAATAAGCAACTTTGTTACTTCTAAGAACCTATTCGGCTTTTAAAAACTTAAACTAAGTTTATATTGCGTTAAAGCCTTACTAGCGTTAATTATTCGTTTGTTTAGATTAAACAACAAAAGACATATTATATTACTGGTTCATCATAAATCTACTAATATACTTATAAAATATTTAACGCACTCTTGGTTTTTCGTCACACAGACCAGACACATCGACAACGCACCTTCCGAACCGGTTAATTTTGGTATCTAATATAAGAATTATGTGTGTACAAGTGTTATGTTGACACCACGCAATATTTTCCGTTTTATGAATTCGAAGAAACATAATAAGTAGGTATGGTTTATACAGACCATGATAAAGTTTGTATGGTTGCGCTAAAAACTTGAATGGCTAATAAATGTTACGTGAATCTGATCATTTCCGTTGCCGAATTCATTGCTTTTATGTATTTCTACATGGAGATATTGGGAATGTATCTTTAAACTTAGTTACGCGGCATTTTCACAGGATTGCACCTATAGTGGTAGGTATACTTAGGTAGGTTGGTACTTATGCACATTTAATACAATTTAGTTATAATTACCTTAATTTTTATGAAATTAAGCCTAAGATTAATTTAAAACGTTTTGGAATTGTGTTTCTATCCGGTTTAAATGTGAATATACCTACCTACATTACGATCGGAAATTCGTTCTACTTTGTACAGATTGCGCTAATGATATAATTAATCCTGTTGTTCAATTAGTACTGAAGTAAAGTTTAACTATATTATTTAACGTTGTTACGCTATTGTCTATATTGCTTACTGAACTGAGTAGAATTTTCATTACAGACACATAGACCTTATTTTCCTTCCTTTCCTTCTTCTACCCCATTCGTTCTTAGCAGCCAGCAATATCTTGGTTTTGTTTTCTCAACAGTTTCTGCAATAGCTTTACTATTATATAAAGCGGTAGAGTTTGTTAATTTGTTTGAACACGCTAATCTCTGAAAGTACCGGTCCGATTTAAATAATTCGTTTTGAGTATGATAGCCCAGTTATAGGTATAGTTATAGGAAGGTTATAGGCTATGTAACATCACGCTACTGGTGACGGGAGCAGAGCAGTAACCAAAAAAGCGAGTTAAACCGCGCTGCGGGCAGCTAGTGAAAAATTTAGAAAGAGTACAAAGAATAAGCAGTGCCTATATTTCCTGATGTGTCGACACAAACTACATTCTGGGTCAATCTTTATCTTTAATGACGTGTGAGACACCATTAAAAAGACCACTTTACCAATGCCTAACAGAATTTTGTAAATGATTCACTTCTTCATTGTTATACCATTGTTTATATTGCATTGGTCCTAATTATTATTAGCATTACCTACTCTTGATCGTGTAAGCCATTTATTAATGGTCGTGCTCTATTTAACTGATTGTGATTGGCTTACACGATCAAGAGTAGGTAATGCGAATGCGAAAGCTTGTATTTAGAACAATTATTATTTAATAACATACGTAAACTCAATAACTATGTACTTATTTAGTTTTTATGCTAATATGTACATAGTTTTGTAATTGAAGCATGAAACCACAAACTTCTTGACACAAAGTAAATTGGTACCTACTATCATTTTGTTAACCATTCAAGCTGATAAGGTTGGTAAGTACTATCAATCAATGTGTAACCAATGATACGATCTTAATTTATGTAACTTACTTTCACGAACTAAAACGCCTGTCTAGAATTTGGAGATTTTGACACGATTGGCACTTAGATAATTCTTGTTGCCACTTTATCAAAATATAAATGTATCACAAGAATTCCACTTTGCCCCATCAAGCTGCCACCAAGCTTACTTTTTTACATTTTGTGGTATAAGGCTATATAACAATATAATAGTTTAAAACTATTTTTGCCCAACTGCCGCAGTCAAAGGAGTTAATGTTTTAGAGCGTATGTATGTATATATGTGAATATGTATGTCTATTTCGTTGGCACGCTCTAAAGCCTAAATGTCTTAATGGATTTTATTTATTTATTTATTTATACTTCTAGCACAAAATACGAAGTAAATGTACAAAGGCGGACTTAATGCCAGAGGCATTCTCTACCAGTCAACCTTTGGGTGATGCAGAGATAAAACTTGGTAGGTGCATTCAGTAGTGAAAAGATAGAATAAAATATAGGTATATATACTATTAATTTATACATACCTAAACATATTAATAAAAAATAAAAAAAAACATCATAAAAATCGATATAAATACATGGCAATACTATTCTAAATAAATACAAATATACATACATTATGAGAATATATATACATAATATATACTTAATTTAAAATAAATAATTACATATATCTACACAAAATAACGAGTAAGAAAGTTAAGACGATTCCGCCAGCAATTTGCTATAAAGCTGCCGCACTCTAGCCTTAAATGCATCACGGTTAGTGGACGTCCTGATTTCGAGAGGGAGCGCATTCCAAAGAAGGATAGCTTGAAAATTGAATGTTAAAAGAATAGTGAACAAGAGAAGAACTATGAGGAGGACAAAGAAGTAGTAGATTGTTAGATGAGCGAAGCGTTCTATTATGACTTGAACATAGATATTGAAAGTGAGAGGTTAAGTAAGAGGGTGCATTAGGAGAATTAAGAATGGAGTAAAAAGTGGTCAACGCAAGTAGGCTACGACGTTGACGTATAGGTAGCCAACCCAGTTGGGATCGATAAGTAGATAGATGATCGTACTTACGAAGGTTGAAAACGAATCGAATGCAATTATTGAGAAGTCGGTCGAGTTTATTGAGTAGATCTGCATTCAGGTCTTTATAGCATACATCACCATAGTCAATTATAGGAAAAATTAAGGTTTTAACATTATTTTTTTACCATATGAGGTGTCATTAGATTCGTATTAATTGTAGGAGTAACATGGAGTACCATAATATTTCAATATAGCGTCAGCACGAGAAAAAGAATGGGTTTCTTTCTTTTAACTATGTTTAAAGGCAGGCAGGCTGTTTGTTTTTATATTATTACTAGCTGCGCCCTGCGGCTTCGCCCGCGCGAAAATTGCTATGTGTTTAATTAATGTAACTCGGGAATCAGAGCAATTTTCGGGATAAAAAGTAGCTTATGTCCCGAAACCAAATCTATCTACATAGCAATTTTCATCGAAATCGATTTAGAAGTTTTAATTTAATATGGTGGTTAAATATTCTTAAATTTTCTAAATCACGTAGTAGATCCACGCTGGTTTAAGGGCGCTAAGTCATGTTCTAATATTATACATAAGACCTTTACTGTACACTTAGCTTGCAAATAAATATTTGAATTTGAATTTGAATTTGAATGGGCCGGATCGTCCGGGGAAGTACTACCCTCTCATATAAGATCGACGTAAGAGTAGTAGTATCCATACTACTGCGTTTCGCTCGGTGAGTGAGAGCGCCGGAGGCCCAATTTCCCTCCCTCTTTCCTCTTTCCTCATCACTCTCATTCCCTTCTCCTAACCCCATTCCCAGCCGCCATGGTGGAGGCCACCATACCAGCAGTTTAAGAAGATAGTATGGTGGCCACCACTTCTAGATTCCACTGACTGCTTACCACCAGGCGGGGTGGAGTCACTTTGGAAGGCTAATATAAAAAATATAAAAAAAAATTATCTTAGTTTTTCTTTCATAAGAACCTTCTCCTGACAATAACAAACACAACAAAAAAAGAATTAAGGAAATTGATCTAGCCGTTCACGCGTGATGCCATGACCAAGGGAAATAGGAAATAGGAAATATAATAATATTGCGTGTTTACTCTATTGTATTGAATTTTCCATCATCATCATCATCATATCAGCCAAAAGACGTCCACTGCTGGACATAGGCCTCTTTCAATTTTTGCCACCGTGGCCGGTCGTTCGCTGCTTTCATTCATGGGTTGCCCGCCACCCTTATAAGGTCGCTGGTCCACCTTGTGAGGGGTCTGCTCACGCTGCGTCTTCCGGTTCGTGGCCACCATGCTAGAACCTTTCTGCCCCAACGGCCGTCAGTTCTGCGAGCTATGTGTCCTGCCCATTGCCACTTCATTGGTTCGCCTGCGGATTTCCTCGTTTCTCAAACGATCGCGCAGAAGACGCCTTGCATAGCCCACTCCATCGCCCTCTGAGCGACTTTGAGCCTTCTGACAAAACACATAGTTAGCGACCACGTGTCTGCTCCGTATCATCCATCACTGGCAATACACACTAGTCAAAGACCTTGATCTTGAGACACTGCGGTAGTGCGGACGAGAAAATATATTGTAGCTTTCCGAACGCTGCCTAACCGAGTTGGATTGGACCTCTTTCTCGAAATCGGGCTTACATAATCGGACTGTTTTTTCCCAAGTGTACTCGTCAACGAATTCGAGCATCGAGCCTCCGACCGTAATAGGAGTGCGTGTAACATGGACATTGCATTGGGCATGACTTTAGTCTTGTCCATGTTCATTTGTTTCTGTTCTTCATTTCCACTTGTCCAGAGACTCTACTGAGGTCATCGAGCATTGCACTGAGGTCCTCCACGGTCTCAGCCACGATATCGCCCGCGAATCGATGGTGAGTGCGATAAAAGATAGTCTATGTTGTTGCCCGACGTTTAGTATATCTCTATACCAAATTTTATCAAAATTGGTTTAGTGGTTCAGCCGTGAAACCATACCACACAGACAGAGAGTACTTTCGCATTTATAATATTAGTATGGATTTCAGCACAGTTTCCTTAATTTTATAAGTAGCACAAAGTAATTCGTATTTTGATTTAGTTAATCAGAAATGAATAAATAAGTATTTTAAAAATTTGAAGTCGGCTCCAAGTGCTATGCTATTGCGAACTTTTTTATGTAACTTTTCATTCTACACAATTGTATTATATCTCTAAGCCTTTCCTGAGTAACCCACAATATAACAGTGAAAACCGCGCACAAATCCATTGGGTAGCTCTCGAGATTAGCGCGTTCGAACAGACAGACGCTTTCTTTAAAGCGACTTTCTTATATACTATGTAGTACCTATAGATAATGCTAATTTTAGTAAAAGAGCATAATTATGTGAATTTAAAGTCGTACTTTAAAAATAAAAGATTTTTAATACAAACTTACACCTCCTATTTCTACCCTTTGTAAGGGTTGTTTTGAAAAGTAATTAACTAAATTTCAATTTATTTAAATAGGTAATAACTATTTTTTAGTAATTTTGAAACACTATCTACTATCAAAACGATACAAGTTTCATACAAACTTTGCCACCCCTTTTTATACCCATATGGGATGAATATTGCAAAATTCCGTCTTAGCGAGCACTTACGTACTAAAGCATAACTTATAAAAATATGCTTATCATAATAAAATGTTACCCGCTTCATTTCTTGATTTTTAAAGGTAGAAAAATATTCAAATCGGTAACGTAAATTTATAATTAAATCGGTACATACGAACAAGCATACAAAAAATCAAATCTTTTACCTTTTTAATATTCGTTAAGAGTTTTAAAGATTCAGTTGGAGATTACCCACCATAAATTATTTCTTTAGATTCGAGTGGCAATAAGTTGACTAAAGTTGTATGTGATGCCACAACGTTTATGATGATGTTAAATCCTCTTGTGTTAACTTTTTTGCAAGAAATTTAAATTTATTTTAAAAACATGAATGATCAGATCACTAACTTGTTAAGTGCCTACTTTTATGTAGTAGCTAACGAAATAACTGCCACTAGATTGAAACAGTCATCGATGAATGTTACTATATCGATGACTGTGGTCACATTCACATGTGTGTAAACGAATTTGGTAAATGATATTGATAATACAGCTAGCTATAGCTAAGATAATTTATTACTTACTTAGTCAAAACGCATTAAAATTTAGGATCATGAAACAAAAAGCAGCACAATATTAGTCAATAAACAAAATAGTTACAGAAACGAGAATAAGTAAATTAATGTCACTGCTTTTATTATATTTAACTAGCAACCCGCCCCGGCTTCTCACGGGTGCAATGCTAATACTATAATTAGTATCAGCATTCAGCAAAGATCTAAGCATACATAGGGACAGACAGACAGCGGGAAACAACTTTGTTTTATACTATGTAGTAATGAATAGTGATGATACAAACTAGTTCTAGAAGAAAGACGTAAATAAGTAGATACCTATCTACATTATATAGTCTACACAAATAAAAACGCAATTATTCGATAAAATCAATACAAGATGGCATATTGGCGTAACTGCTTATTACAATATTTGCAATGTAACTAATGAGTACACTTATTAATTATTGAATTATAACAGTTGAATGCCGTTTTATGGTGTAAGTGTTTATTACAAATATTACAAAGTTAACAGTGTAGGTAATACAGTTAATACGTACTTAATTCGTGGATATCGAAGCTGGCCAACCGACAAATAATATAATTGCGTTTGTTTTATAGCTGTAACAACGACTAACAACTTGATAATTGATAACACTCCAGTAGCTCAAGTGCATTTACAATTACATTGTTAATTACAGTACACTTCCTTAGCACTTCTCTATTATTACAATAGTCATTGTTTGCAACTGTAACATGACTGACATAATTTTATGTCATAGACAAGATTTAATTTCAATATTAGGGAAATTAGGGATATAATAAATCGGTATTTATAGACAAGCCAAAGAAAGACACTTTACTTCACAATAATTTTCGTAAAACAGAATACCTTATCAGATCGAGGAAAAATTAACGGAAAGACCTAGCCTAGAATCTCTTTATAACTAGACCTAGGAGAAAAAGAAACGCCTTTGTTCTGACAATAGTTTGGAAATGAAGTAAATATTTTTGGCATTGACTACGGACTAATAATAATGGCTTCCTGAAATATAATAATAACTCTAAATTATTATATTTTTCCGAAACCAAGTACCTACCTACTTATTCAAAATAAATAATAACATTGTATTTTATAGTAACTATGTATAACTATTATTAACTATATCTATACCTTCTATAATAGCTGTAATTTAAACAACTAATTTCCCAGAAACGAATCATATGTTTATAATGTTACTTTATAAGCTAGTAGGTAATAATTATGCGTATAAAAGTAAACAAGTTCTACCTACGTAGGTCTAACCTTGTACTTAAGTAAAACAGGTCTTGATACTACCTACCTACTTGAGAAATGTTTTACTGGTAAATACTATTTGTGTAGGTTTTAGTCTAGATTTTCACTAGCAATCTGTAGACGTCCATACAGTAAAATAAGGCCAGGCCTGTCTATCCCAAAGCAAGGTTTCGCACTAGTCACCACATTTAGCACTAAACTAAACGCGTGTTTAGTAAAGTCCTCAGTACCACTGATCTTATTTTATCGAATTTAATGTCTTATAATTAATGTCTAATAAATTAATTAATATTTGATTATCGTATTTGTTTAAAAATAATAATTCTGAATAATTTTAGAATGTTTCTTCAAAGTATGAATGCAAATTAAACATAATTTATTATTGTATTATTCTTAGTGCAAAACATTAATAAGAGTTGTTTTTAATCGACTTAAAAAAAATATATACGGTCGAATGGAGAAACCTCCTTTTTTTTAAAAGTCGGTTAAAAAGGAGGAGGTTTCCCAATTCGACCATATTTTTCATTTTTTTTATGTGTTAACTCGTTGTTCGCGGTTAACTTCGTCGTCTATGAACCGATTTTGATGTTTCTTTTGTTGTTGGAAAGAATATATCCCAAGGGTGGTACTATGATAAGGAAACCTGGATCTGCTGATGGCATGGATGATGAAACCGAGGGAAACCTTCGAAAATCATAGTGGTGACAAGAGCATTTGTTATGTTTTACATTAAGTATTTTAAGGCACTACTAGTGAAGGTTTGGAATCAATCTGATGGTACCTAGTTATAGTTTTACTTCGCACCAACTTCTAAATTATAAAATACTAATTAATCATTTCTGAATAACTAAATCAAAATACGAATTACTTTGTGCTAAATAAATTTATTTTTACTTGTAAGTTACCTTTCTGTTCGAAGTCGGTTTTCTTTTTATTAAAAATTATTTTATGTTCCGTAATTTCTTAACTTTTTATGTATCTATCTTTCTATCTTTGTATGTACTTATATAATATCTCCAAAGTCATTTTTATGATATCGACTATTATTGCAGGGCTATGTTGGGCTGGCTAATATTAATAGGTAGGTAAGAAAAATAGACACGAAATCTATGACTTAATATTACAATTTTGTTTATTTGTCGTTTTATTTAATGTTACTTATATTATAAGATGTAATTTTACTCATTAGACAAAATACTTTTGAGATTACGTAGTTTATTTTCAGATCTCCCTGACAAGTACCTACTTACGAAATATTACACCTTGTATAATATTTACTTTTCATAATTTACTTATCTAAATAGGTACGCATATGAGCTTTTAAATAAATACCTAAGTTTATTTATATGTATTGATAGTGTTAAAGTAATAGAATATTGTGATAGTTTTTGTATTTATATGTCCGTTGTTGGAGATCCGCAATAAATAAATAATTAATGTACAGACTTAATTGTATGTAAGTAATTTGTTTTAAATACAGTTAATTACAACGTTTATTTATGCATCAACTTTATTCGTTGCATCACTCAATGGTAGTAGAGAATGCCTAAGGCATTAGTAGGTACACCTATATGACTTTATCCTATACCTAGCAGAGTATAAAGATTTAAATAAATCACGCTCCTAAATATTATGTATTATTAGATAAATTTTGAATATCAACTTGGACTGTATTACATTGTGGGTAGGTCTGTTGATGGTGGTCCGCTTCTCACACTATGACGAAATTGCTATGTATTTTATTCCCAGCGATTACAGTGATCCCCTTGATGATAATCGGTAAATGCTAATTGTGGGTTTTAACTGTGCCAGGGACACTCATAGCGTTGCTTAGAGCGAACTTGTAATCTCGTTTGAAGATATTTCGCAGCAAACTACAGTTTACACTAAAGTTTATGACAGCAATATAACACTGTTACTTACGCATTCTTATATAACGAATAAATTGAAAATTTAAGAAACTGACATAGTGTACATTATTCTACTAGTCAAGTTGTGAAAAATATGAAATACGCCACTTTATGGCGCCGGCCATCTTGAACCGATTTTCATCAAACATAGATGTAAAACGATTAACACTTATACTCGGATTGTCTCGGATATCGTTTGATGACTATGTGCAGCCATGTATGTATGTAAAGCGTGGTGGGATAGTGGAATCTGAAGGCATTCAACTCTCTGATTCTATTCATCTTAGATCGCTTCTCGTAACCGATACCTATAAGTACCTAGGCATGTTGCAAGCTTTAGGTATGAAGAAAGAGGTAATGAAACAATGATTACAGGAACGTTTCATAGCCCGCCTCAAAAAAGTACTGAATAAGTAGTTTAGTATCTGGCGGCAACAAAGTACGCGCCTGCAGTGGTTGGGTCATGCCGCTCCGCTTAAGTCTCTCAGGCATATTGTTTCTGGCTGTTTGTGTCTTGCTAACGGAGAGTACTTGCACAGACATAACCAAGTAGCCAGCATCATCCACCAGCAACTTGCTTTATGGTACAGACTTGTTGACTTCGAAATGCCGTACTAGAGGTACAAACTATCCTGAGCCGATTCGGAACAATCGGAGTCGCGCGACATTGTACTGGGATCGATCTATCATCACTGACAGCTTAGGACTGTTGTTGCCAATACGCCTAACATAGTGGTGATAGATTACCTCTGCATGGCAGTCCATACACAGTACCACCAAATTAAAGAGGTCATCAAATAATAAAAAAATGACAAAATAAAGAAGTTACATTCGATCGGTTTCTGCCCTTTTCACACGCTTCAATACAACGTTTCATCACTAATTTATACCTTCTAAAGCCATCCCTGTCAAAATATTGATGAGAATATTTTTTATTTTACTAGTTGTATCCCAATACAAATTTGCAAAACAATAAATTAAAAAACAAAGAAGTTTCATAAAATCGTTTTCATCCCTTTGAACACACTTAGGGGTTGAATTTTAAATGACCCTTTCTTAGTCTGTAGGTACACCTCTAGTCATTAAGATCATTAAGATAAACGCGTCACCTCCCAAATTTCAACTCGCAACGACTAGCAAGCGGATTGGGTTGTGCCTTGACTGTCAGATAGTCAGTCAAGACAAAGCCTTTTGTATTATGTATTAATTAGCAGAAGAGGCATATTGGACAACCGAGCTATTTACTTTCGCCTATTTACCACTGAGGTCTAGGGTATAAAATATTTTAACAATGTTATGATTTTGAAAACGTAGTTATGTCTACATACAATGACGACCACGCATCGCGATGATGAAACATGTTGTTGTGTGTATAGATATACCAACGCGGTTTATTCCCAATTGTTCCGGATGAGTTTCAGTAATTTCTAATGATAATTTTCGAACAACACTTGAACATTTTATAAACTTATCCGGATGAATGGGGAATAAACCACAAACGCTTTGAAGATGTAGTCATATCTCTGTCCAACCAACGCAAGCAAATACCTACTAGATCTCATCTAGGACAGTTGGTACAAATAAAACAAATTTCTCTTTACATATTATTATGTTTAAATAGGTATGTTATGTTGTATGCAAGCCGCAGTAAAAGCCGTCGCGGATTGCATTTGTCTTATAAAAATTAAGGTTACAATAATAAAATCACGCATATCTTTACGATACTTTTAATTAAGCCATGGATGTGTTTAAGATCACATACCACTCTAATTGTATTCGTTTACACAGTATGATGGATGATATAGATTAGTACTTACCTAACTACTACTACAATCAGCAGTGTATAAATGTGCTTATAATTCAGTTCTTTATCATAATAGCAACATATATTTAATTAATCGTATCTTATAAGAGTTCATAAGTATTATATAATCTGTAGTAGGTACTTATTATCTATAGCGAAAGAGTTTGTTTATTTGTTTGATCGCACTAATCTCAGGAACTACTAGTCGGATTTAAATAATTTTATAGGCAATGTAACATCACGCTACTGGCGACAGGAGCAGAACAGTAACCAAAGACGTGGTTGAAACCGCGCTGGGGGAAGCTAGTATATTATATTTATAACATGCATCGGTTATCTAATTGATAGTTACCTAGGTACACAATATTGTTGAGATGCATTACCTATATTATCTAGTATGTAAAAATGAAAAATATAGGTAAGCCATATAATTATAATTATATCATCGTGTGTGATGGTTGTAACATTGTTAATTGCTCTAAATGCTTGACATAAATGTTTATTTTCCATATCTTAAGTAGGCAATAAAATTTCAATAAGAAAAATCTGCGTGGTCATGCGCGCCGGCAGCATGATGCAAGGGGTGCGCTTGCACTTGTCGAGAAAAAAATACATAGAAAAGACTTTTATTATGCTAGTCTTTGAATTGAAGCGTCTATGCCCCAGTTTCTGAAAAGCTTATTAACGAAAAATTACCTAATCACCTGTTAAATCTCATGTGAAGTACCTACCAATTGGGTTGCTAAAAGCATGAATAATTAGTTTAATTTGATCTAATTAGTAACGAACTACATTAAATTAAACTAAATATCCATGCTTTTAGCATGCTTTTATGAAGGTACTTTAAATAAGATTTAACAGGTGATTAGTTAATTTTTCATTGATCAGCCTTTTAGAAACTGGGGGTTAAAGTTGCTATCTAAATTTGTTTAGATGCACTCTCCTGAAAATCAGATGCACACCCCTGGCAGTCAGATGAACCCTCCTAAAAGTAATCCTGGCGAAGTAAGTAATCATGTGCGAGATTTATCATAAATGCCCTTGCAGGTAATCGAGCATAGAAAATCAAGTTGATTTGGAAGTTGTAAAACCTACCTACCTACTTCCTTTAACAAAATAAGGTAAAATTCAATAATTTTGTACGAGACGGATCTTTGAAAATTAATAAGATGTCATTAAAACTCATTCTAGGTAATGTCATATTATACACTTCTAAGCAGTTTATAAAACCACAGTAGTTCAGGCGTAAATTATAAAACTATGTGGATAATAACACATGACGTCGGCCCGTATTAGGTATTAATTATATTATTATCTATAGGTTGATAAATCTGCACGCAATTAATGCAAGTAAGTATTGTACGTGTCAGATCTTAGCATATAAACCATCATTGTGGCAAAAGATGTAGATATATTTTTCTAACTTTTGGATACAAATTAACAGCACTATCCTGAGCCCAAAACATTTGTTGACATCTTTTGTGCTTTATTCCTTAGTTCAGATTGTCTTTCAGTTGCTGGTAATAGCCAAAATACCTAATATTGAGAATTTGATAAAAGCCTATTTACTGCTTGCTTAAACTATAAATATGTACTATAATTATATACTTAGGTATCTATATTTACTATTGTACATAATATACCTATTTGTAAACCTATTTGTATATAGGTTATAATAACTATTACATTAGCTATGCTTGTCCGGCTTAGAAACCTTAACCTTGGCTATCAAGCTTGAAGATACATAAATTATGCCTATAGTATAGAAATACAAGAAGCATCTATGAGGATATGACCTCAATGTTAAAGTATTTATCTTTTACCTACCCAACGTAAAAAGAGGGTGTCGAAAGTTTTCTTTTATAAAGTAAATAAATCGGTTGATAATCATCAGCCCTTTTCTAGTATATGAAGTGATGCGAGTAATTTTCACAGGTTTGATCGATACAGAATTTGGTATAATGATATTGCAAGAACACGGTCACCTTGACCTGACTGAATGGTCATATAAATGGAGATCAAGTAGGAAGTAAGTAATTTTTTTTCTCTATATTTATTTACAGGAGTTTTATTTTATAATGTACCAGTCCTATTGAAACAAGAAATGAATTTAATGGAATATAATAAATAATGAAAAAGATAATAAGTTACGCGATCACGATCACGAACTGATTTATCTAATTAAGCATAGGTACATACAAGTATATAAAGATGATATCTGTATGTATACTTTACATTGCACACCGGATGTAGGAAGGTACCTATGTACCATATTTAGACAAATATTTATATGCATAAAATCTCATGTCGTTGCTTGTTTTATTGTAGCAAAATCAATATTGTACCTACCTATATTAAATTATTTTGACATTAAGTGTAAAGGTAATGTTAGAGTTAAAAATGCATTTAGGGTACCTATACATCAAGTACAGCAGAGGCTAATGAATAACCCAAAAAACAGAATAGCAATTTTGATATATTAGCTGTTTTTACCTAATGGTATTTATATTTACGAATTATAATATTATGGTGTTCCCTCACCGAGAACTTTCACCTGTGATGTACCTAACGTTTAGGTACAGATTGGATTTCGAGCATTGCTTTACAAACTCTCTCTGACTGACCCGAGCATTCGCTTGTAATGTAACATACCAAATTCAAAATATTACACATTGTATCATCATCATCTATTTGTTTACTGTAATGCTCGGTTCGCCTCTCTCACCAATGTAATGCTCGGATCACTACACACGGGACACTACTACATTACAGGTGAATGGTCGCGGTCAGGGAGCACCTTTAGAAGACTTTGATAGAAAAACTAGTTATCACGTGTTGCAGACCGGCTGATCAAGGTTCTAAATTCCTCAAAAGCGCAAAAAAACGACAAAGATTATTTTAACACTTATTTTTTTTGTATCGCCTCTTCTTATTAAACAAGTTTTTGATTTGAGTACATAGGATTTTCGTTTTTAAATAATAAATCACTTCTTTTTTGTGTTGGCTTCTAAAAACCTTGACTTAATAAAAAAAATTAACTGATATATAATTTGAGTTACTCAAAAACTCGGCATCAAACAGCGTCTATTCTCCGTAGTAGGTACAATCTCGCATTCTGGCCTTCTTCGGACACGTTTCCAGACGCAAACGAAATCTTATAAATACGATTTGCTTTTTGCTGCCTGGTCAGATGAATTCGGATTATTCGCCTACTTGATGTTTGAATCCCATCGAGCACATGTGGGACCAATTGAAACGAAGGATTAGGGAGAATGAACGAGTGGTCTACAACCAGCAGCAGCCGATTAACACTTTAAAACTTGCCTAGGTAGAGATTCCAGTTGAAAGCGTGAACAATTTGGTTCAGAGTATGCATACAAGACTTCAGGAGTGCATACATAAAAAAGGAAGATTATACCCGTTATTAATTTAAAAAAAGATAAATGACATAGAATGAGTTATGCCCAATATTTTTAATTTTGCAGAGTTTTCTTTTGGTCGTATTTTTCAATCAAAATGGCCAATTAAGCCATTTTGATATCTTAACTTTAAAAAACAATCGGCGGCCTTAACTGAAAACAATTGTTAGCATAAACTGTAAGCATTACATTAGGTATATTTAATTACCTAATAAAAACAACCAACATAACATTATCTAACTGTTTTTGTGCTATATCAAACAAACTTGATGGTCCTTATTTTGTTTTGAGTAGTGTATTGTTTTTCTTCTGCAACATCACAGTTATTTAATAAAGAGAGCTCCGAGGTAAATCGTGATGTCGTGAGGTAATAAACTTTGGTCACTCAATTCGTTCACATCTAAATACCACGTGTTTGTACAGACTACACTGCCAGGCCTCGTTTGAATTATGTAAGAACCATAACCACATTTTCGTAACGTTTAGCTTCATTGCAAAATTTAGGGCATATTTTATTGTAGTAATTAGATTATTACCTACATTAATTATGACTAATTAACGTGAAACAAAGCAAATAAAGAGAGGTAGGGCATAACGGTTGTGGTTTGTCAAGTTTTATATTGACCATTACTCACAAAATATTGAGGAACATACCTAAGGTTAGAAAACCTGGACGAAAAAGAAATGCAAACTGACGCAATGTTGGCATTGGTATTGGTAACAGCCTATATCATAAAATATACGATAATAGGCGAGATTAATCTTAGGCAATTTTTGCTCAAAACACAAAATGGGATCCTGTCCTATCTCAAAGCGCCTAGTGTCACTACTTGCATAGTGTCCTGTCCTGTACCTTGTGATGATTACTGTTTTCTAGATCCAAAGCTAGCGTTTTATTGCCGGCAAGAGAGGTTGTATGTGTCGCAACAAAGCAAGAAAAAAGGCTTTCTGTTAGCCATCATTACGAGATTCATGAATGCTTCAAAATTGGTAATTCTGCCGATACGACCGTTAAACAATTGACTGTATAAATTTTATGAGATATCACTTATCATCAAAGTGCTAAATAACTACAAATGTTCGTGTAAAATTCACGTTGTGTAACTATTTAATTTGTAGACACTGGTGTGTAGGTAGGTATATGTATGGTATAGTAGTTTTTTACCCAGTCAGTGGTTAAAAGCTCGTGTTAGAGAAAAAAAGCAACAAAAAATTGTTTCAATCTCAATTATCATAATGTTTTACTACGATAACGCCTACAATAGTAATTTCATAAAATAATACAATTTTTAGAAGTAAGATTCTAAAGAAAATAGTGAAAATATCATAATTTGTTAAAATGACAGCCCCCAAATTACGGAAATATTAAAAAAAACACAAATGTGCTTATAATTTTTACTCCGTTGGGAACCCTGAGATAAAAAATAGATTTACTTATAGCCTGACCTCAGGACTACCTCAGACTTCCGGGTTATCCATTATTTACGACAGATCCAGTATAATGCCGTATCAAAGCTGGCAGGGATATTAATTCATATCATTGATACCATCGTTTTGCCAGTTTTATTACTCCTCTTGTAATAAAATCCCGCGCATCTGATACAGGCGCTCGACTAAAAAGCCGGCAATAGGTACCTACTGTTTGCTTAATTAATCCTAAGATTGCGACCGAAAGCCCAGCAAGAGTGCCAAACGAAACATACGACGCTAGAAATATACAGCGATACTGCCATATTTAATAAGTGTAGGTTTCTATTCCTTAAGGCACCTCTATGTACAAAATACTGCAACGATTACCTAAGTTTACAATACATAGTTATTAACTTTAAAAATGAAGGACAAGATTAATTATATTAGCTAATAAAATTATTCCTAGGCATTTAAACTAAACTCAAAATGTTTTTGATTACCTTGACTTTTTATAACAACAAGAAATATAGGCAACTACCAAAAGAATAACCGCAGTGAATTGCGAGGTTTTCGGCGATCGGCGATGTACGATTAGCATATATGAATGTTAACCGACACTTCTAGTCGTTATGAAAAAATAGTCGAAGTCTATGACATTGACCAGATGGTAAATTTGGGTCATTGTTTTAAAATCTACACATGATACTATTAATTATAATGATGTAAGTAATTATATATTATTATCAACAATTATTATGTATTGAATGTAGAGCAATTATACAAGTTGAACGTTGGTATAAATATGAGCATAGGTATCAAACCTTAATGTTGCTGAATTAAACTTCAGCTGTTACTTTGATTTATTAGTGAGCAATGTTACACAGCTGATTGTATACCTACATAGCTAAAATAACACATGACCGACGAAGCAGAGAGTTCTCGAACAAGAACCACAAGTCTATAATGCTAGTAGGCTAGTAGTATTTCCACTGGCGTTATTAATAGAATAAGCAACCGGAAGACTCTAGATGCAGTTCGCTTTCAACCGGTTCCTTAGAAATAGATGGAATCGATCGTTAATATGAGATATGCCATTAGGTATCGTTGTTATCAGTATCAAGCAAAACAAACTAGGTACCAGTTTAAAGGCCAGTGCTACATTACTCAAAAACTTGAATCTGTAAACGTCTTTTTAATTAGGTAATTAATACCTCCTTTTATATAGATTTGTTCACTTTCAAAACATGTGCGGATGAGCGCCTCTAAAACAATAAATAAAATGTAAAACAGTACATTTTCACGCGCTGTGCGTTACTAGTTTATTTTTCTTTATATTTATAAAAACAGTTTAATTCTGGCTTTGAAAGTAAATCTGCTTTGGTATCACAAACACCCATAGCGAATAATACGTACGAACTAGTTGACATACACACTATTTGCCGACTAGAGTTACCAGAAAATGGATCTATTTCTGTCAATTATAATGTTAGCTCGTTTATTCTGTATTATTCCATCATAAACAGCAAATAAGTTTTATGTTATAGTAGTCACACATTCATTCTCAAGTTCAGTGCAAGACCTTGCCCAAATAAAGCTGTTTTCCTTAGTCAGTAGGTATTTAGTCACCAATATCACTAGGATTCGTTAATTTTAGTCACAGGTATACCTATAGCTTCTTCCCTGATATTAGCTACTACAATTAATCTATTACTATGTAGGTAGGTATATAAATTGTCAAGCACACACTCACACCGGCTAGATTTAAATAGAAAAAGTATCTATGTAAACAACCCATTTTTGAATTTCGTGGAATAAAATAAAATAGATAGATACATAGATAAAATATTAGGTTTACTTAATATTATTATTTATTAAGTACCTAAACAAGAAGTAATTATAAAATAGGAAACAAGATGTAACTCAAAAAAAGAATAATAAATGTAAGCAGTAGTAATATTTTAATCTAGGTATAACGCAGACTGGCCCGTCTGACTAGGTAAAAATATTAATTTCTTTAAAAAGACTACAATGGACTCTATTTGGGGTGCAATGTTTGAAAATTATGTAGGTATTGAATTATAAATTAGAATCTGGAATAATTTTTCACTGACAAAATATAACGTTCTTTAATTAAACCAACCTTCAAGCCTACTTATTTATAACACAATTGAATCTAATTCTACTTATTTAGAATACATAATTATAGGTAAGTTATTAGCGCAATTGTTTTATATAGCTGGCATATACTAGAAAAGGGCGAAGGCTGGACTGATTTATTATCTAATGGGGCATAAAAAAGTTAGCAGCTTTATATAGCTTTATATAGTTTAAGAGTATGTACCTACCTATCACGACATTATGAAGAAAACTTTACTATGTCACCTTTACAGCACTTACTAAATTTACTAACAACCAAGTCGTAACAGTTACAATCTACTGTAAATGTAGCTATGATTATAACAGTAGAGGTACCAAGTTATTAAACCCTAATCACTATCAAAGTCAACACCTTTGTTACACCCATCATCACTGTCATTGACATCATCATTATATTTAAGTAAGTACAATATTAACATCACTACAAGGAACATAAATAAATGTCAGTTATTATCTTATTGTGCCGTCATAAAACACCTTTAACGAATTGTGAAAAGTAGATTTGAGCCAATATAGAATAGTTTTATGAATTAAGCAATGCCCGTGGCTGTGGTGGGTTCAACAGTGTCAATGAATTTGTTATTATTAGCTTTAATCACATGAGCAAAGATTTGACCCGCTTTACTTTAAAATATTTGCATAATTAACATAACAAATCAACTGCGGAGATTAGCCTAGAGAAACATATATGCAATGTAATTATGACTTAATTAACAAATATAGGTAGATACTTATTCTGCAAAATGCACTTGAATATAATTTTGGGATTTGTTCTATATATGCGACACCATATAACTTTCATTATTTACTTACTAATATTGCGATAATCATCACTACGCTCTTTTAAAAAAATATGGGATTTTTACCAAAACAAAATACAAATTTTAATTAGGTAAGTAGGTAGGTACAGTTAGAGTAAATTCGCTCAAGCTGAAAATTAAATAAAATTTAGATGCCTAAGTACATATTCGAAGATATTTCCAGACCAACTCTATACATAATACCATGTCATTATCTAGATAAAAATCCAATATAATGTTGTAATTTGAATATTTTGTAACAAATACTCTCTACTAAGTAGGCATAATACTTTTTACTATTAAGCACAAAATAAAATATTATAGGTACCTATTAAGGCTTAATTAAAAAAAAAAGGAAAAATATAATGTTGTTAAAATTTAATGTGTGTTTGTTTCTAGTCCTTTTCTGTCCTAATTTTATAATGATAGTAAACAAAAATATATAATAAGTAAGATATTTTTCTGGAGCACTAATTTATATTGTTAAAGATTATGAAAATAAAAACTTACGTAGAAGCGTTTTGGCGTGTGATAAAATGGCCAAGTGCGGCTTGAAGCGTGCTCGTCGACACACAGACACGTAATGTACCAGTCGCGGGCGAAACGCGCGACTTCTACTATCATTACAGATACTGTGCAATCATGTCACAGCCACTACAACGAATTCGCCGTTTTCAAAAACACATCCTAACAATGTACTTATGTATATATGTAGTATGGCGTATATAATCTGCCAAATTTCAAATTAACACGACCTACTACGGTTTTTTTTAGGATTCTTATTCAGTCACCAATGTTACCATACTGTGTAAGATGCCGCGCTTTTAATATATCTAGCTTCTCGTGGCGCGGTTTCACCCGCGTCTTTGCTTACTGCTCTACTCTCGTCGTCAGAAGCGTCTGAACATGACTATGTTTGTTTATACATTGACGATTTTTCATACAAACTTACATCCCATAATTCTCCCATACCTATTCCCCTTTTTGCCGGGATAATAGATATATATCCTATGTTCTTTTCCAAGGTCTATTCTATCATTAAATATCATATGTTTAAACTCAGTTCTGAGTTAAGCTCGCCTTTGTACCTACATAATTTTTATTTATATATTTTCCTTGTTATGTATCTTTTTGTGTGCAATAAATAAATAAATAAAATAAATAAGTTTATGAAAATCGATTTCGTGGTTTAGGCGTGAAAGCGTAACAGACAGACACACTGAGTTACTTTTGCATTTATAATATTAGTATGGATTTAATATTAGATAAGTCTGCTTACTGGTAAAACATGATAAATGCATTTTTTATCTAGAATGACTTATGTATGCATACACATGTAATTTTGGATGCTTTATCTACTGGTAAAACAGAACAACTGCTAGGACCGTTTAATACAAAGATACCTTAATTATCAATATGGTAAACGACAATGAAATAGTAATAATCATTCAGATAAACAGAGGTAAATCGCCTTACCATCGAAATAAAACTAAACAGCACAAGTAAAGGACGATATATCACTTTACGATTCTTTCGATGTAAATGTGGTATTTACGTACCTATGAAGTTTAAGCTAAGCTAAAATAAGTTAAATCCATTTATTTACGTTTGTTGGCTAAAAATTCAGGTAAAAAGATATAAATTTATTAAGTATTAAGTAAAAATCAGTCAGAATGTGTATCACATAACGTATCTGAAGTACTTATGCTTTTTTTCGGACACATGTGGAGGGCAAAATAGAAATCAGTTTGTTGCAGCCCTACTACTTTTCGCCGTTCAAAACATAGAGCACTTGACACAAATTGAACACAAGTTTTTTGAATCGGGGCACAGCTACATGGAAGTAGACTGCATGCATAGTAGTATCGAGTCTGCCAAAAAGAATGCAGAAATTTATTGCATGCCTGACTACATGTTTATTTTTAAACGAGCTAGGAGCACTAAAACAATTTCTGTTGATGGCGTCAAACATACAAAAGTACCTTACCAAACCAAAGAGTTCAAATACAACGATTTTTATGATCAGCACTTAGTAGAACAAACAATCACAAATAAGTCAAAAGACTGTAATGGAGAACAAGTGAAGTGGATGAAAATAAAGAAAATGAAGTATCTGAAATCAGAACCAACTAAGATATTTTTAATGTCAATTGATGTGTCAGGGAATGCACACGCAAGCAGGAGACCAAAAAGACGTAGAGTAGAACAACCACATGAAACAGGCCTTAAAAAGTTTTATTCTAAGCCTTTGCCTATAACTAAAGCAAAAAAAGAGATCTTTTGACTTTATGTAATACAGGGGTTATTCATGATGAATATCATGGTTGGTATTCATCTTTAGCCGACACAGAGGAGCCAGATCGTCTACCAGAACCAGCGAATGATGAAGATTCTTCTGAAGAATAAAAATTTAATACTATGGATGATTTTCATATTTTTTTCACAGTTCACATGTTGCCTTTACCTTTTGTAGCAATATGCAAATTGAGGCAGCCTGTAAAGCACACATTTTACTTTTTAATTTTCTTTACAACATAGAAAGCTGTAAGTAATTAAGTATCTATAGAGTTAAGTGTATTGCCTGCGTCACTTTGCATGCTACTTGAAACTGTAACTTACAAAAATTGTAATAACCTGGCGATTAAAAAGAGTGGCCTGAGTTTCTTGCCAGTTCTTCTCATGGCTCTACTTCGTCAGCGAACTGGCTGTAGGTTAATTTGCTGACATTTTGTAAACTTTGACGTTCATAAGTGATTTAATTAACTTAAATGAATAAACATATATTTCATTTCATTTCATTTCATTTCATTTCATTTCATTTCATTTCATTTCATTTCATTTCATTTCATTTCATTTCATTTCATTTCATTTCATTTCATACTTCAGAAGAATTTTTACAACAAAATTTATTTGATTATAAGCTTTATGATTGATATTACAATAAATACTGTCTAATTGTTTTAATAAATTGGTATTTTCATTTCAGTAACACTTTTAATGTTTTTGACGTAATTTGTATGAACATTTCAATAGTAAGTGCATAATGTGTTTAAATTCCTACAAGTAAAATGAGATAAATGCAGAATTTCACCCGATAATTCCATAAATTCATTCTATACGCACATCTTTTCTGATGTAATACCTAGCTTTTACCATTACCTTGTTGTTTCCATTCAAATGACTGAGCATTTATGGCAAATAGAGGTACTAAATCTGTGTTTTTCAATTACAGGTAAAACCAGTTAAGTGCATGCCCTAGGTCAATAATAACTGATTTACTGCCTAATTTTCTGAAAAATGTGTTGCTTTAATTTAATTGAGATACATTTGAATATTTTATCTATCATTTGGCATTAAAATATTTTATATAATAAATATTTTAATGTTAGTTGTAAATCGATGAAACTTTCAAAGCTTAAATCTCAGTTCAAGGAAATGTGCAGTTAACATACTTTACCAGTAAGCCGACGATATTCGGTTCGATTCTTACTGGATCGTTTATTTAGCTGAACCCTTTTTTTATGCATCCCTTTGCAGTAGTAGACTACCAGATAATCAAAATCTCCGAATAGCAAATTCACAGTTTAGAAGAAAGACGGATTTGCTTTTATGTCGATATTATAGGAGCTGTCGTCTTCAAAGAAGATACTTGCACCTTATTAACCCTAATATCAATTTGTGACCTCTGCATAAAAAGTAAAGAAAAACTATACTGTAATAATTCAATGTGACTTGCGTTTGTTATTAACTTTCCCATGACATTTTCCTTATTATCTGTCCTTTTGCTGCGGAATAACGTGAATCAAGCTGGTGCCAGTAACGGTGCATCGTATATTAAATTCATAAAAAATAAAAAAGGCATTCCATTGCACGCCGGCTACAGACACAATTTCGACAGAAGAAATGAGCTGGGTGGCTCAATTAGGCATTGCTACAACAAGAATCAATGTATTACATTGAATGGCAACAACGAAATAATTAGAAGTGAAACATTGTTGCATTCCTGATTTTCAACGCAATACTACTGATTTAAAAAAGAAGTAAGTACCTATGTAAAAACTTCAAACCAATAATATATAGAAAGATTATTTTTATAAGTATAAACAATAATAGTATATAAATAATTTCTTCTTTTAGACAAAAGAGAGATAAACGATGAAATTGTTTAATAACCTATGTAACTTCACTCTACAGCGTCAGGTCATTGCAACACGACACTAATAATAAAAATATAATTCGTCCCAATAGTTTTATTACCTTCATAAAGTTAACTATACACAGTATACTTACCTACACATGTAGTTATAGTTTTTAGTTTTTTTTTCAGTAATCAACCATGCAGTTGTAACATCTAGACCTCGTGGATAGCCAAATATACCTAGGACTCACTAAATATCGATAGCCGTATGGCAGGAACATTAATGGAGTGTGTGCTAAGTTTTCTGTAATCAAAAGTAAAATTCCATATCAAACTTTACTAATGCTTTACAAATCCCAGGCCGAATCAACGATATCTTATGGACTATCAAGCTATGGAAGAACATACAAGACTCACATAGATCAAATATACACACAACAATACCGTTTATTAAAAGAAATTGTTCCATACAACATAAAGAAAAATATGTAAAAGATTACCACAAACTATTTAAATTCTGTAAAATTATACAATCCATGAGTTAATAAAACTATCACTAATAAATGAAGAATTTCTTAAAAAACTTTCGTAAAACATAAATTCTACATAACACTGACATGCGATCTCGTAGGTACTTTGTGTAGTTGCTACTTCCAAACTACAATTGTACACAGTAAACAATCATTACAGTAAATAATACTGTATCTCATTAATAAACTACCTATACCTTTGAGGGACAAAATAATACATAAAACATTATACACAAGTTGTATTAGTTTTATTTTACTTATACTCTCTCCATATTATTGTTTCTGCCATATGTCTAAAATAATGTATGTACATTTAGTCGATAACTATAATGCAAGTACGGTAAAACTCAAATGAGTTTATATTAATAACTAGCTGTGCCCGCGACTTCGTCCGCGTGGAATAGTGATTTTGGGCAGCATTTTTTGGATATATCTTTTGGTTTGTTTTGAATTATAAACATCTTCGTTTAGGTGAATAAGAAAAATCTTTACAGTAAATGCTTCTCTATCTACGATATTAGACGTATAGCCATCGCGGATCAAAGCCATACAGGCTGCTAGGATTACTTACACGTGGCAAATCCACATAAAGCTGACCATGCGAAAAACAGTTAATATTTAGATCCACACTCATTAATTGTCATCGCGAAACATAGGCTCACTGGAAACTGAACTCGTTTAGAACTAAACAGGAAATTGTTTGGAATGAAAGGAATCCGAGGAATAAAAACGCTATAAGTTTTTTTTTTTTATATTAGCCTGCCAAAGTGCCTCTACTCTGGCTGATGGTAAGCAGTCAGTGGAATTCAGAAGTAGTGGACACCATTCCAAAAGCCAAACTACTGGTATGGTGGCCTCCACTATGGCGGCTTAGTGAGATGCTTCTTCACGCCTCGCTTAAAAGTCCCAGGATGAAAGTTAGGTGGGAACACATGCGCTGGTAAAGAGTTCCAGGCTTTAATTGAGCGACAAAAGTATAAAGTGCTGAACCGTTTGGTTCGAGACCCTTTAGATTGCACTGTGAAAGGGTAGCACTTCAGTCCCGCACGTGTCGTTCTGGATAAAGAGGGAGAGGGTAGAATTAATTTAAAGAGCTGTTGAGAAGACTCTCCGTGGTAAAGGCGATAGAAGACGGCCGTTGAGGAGGCGATGTCTCTTCGCAGCTATAAAGGCTCAAGGGTCTTAGGCCTCCGGGCTTCCATGATACGGACTGCTCGCAAAAGGCCACCGTAACGTCTCGAAAATGGTCGCCGGGTTCCACTATCCGGTCACCAACCTGCACGACGAACCACTCCGAGATTATGCGCAACCTGGTGGGGCAGTCTCTTTTTTTTTGGTTAGGTCTAATTGGGCCCTTGTACAATGCCGCGGGCGGCCAGCGGCACCACCGCTTATACGGTTCTCCCTGGCCGGCGGGTTGACCCACACCACCCACACAATGACTCCGCGGATACTCAGCTGGTCCCACACATGCTGCGAGGTCAACGCCATCTAGACCCAAAGTAAGCATATTATATGCTTGTATTATGGGTTCTAGAATACGGATAAACATACTTAAATACTTTTATTTTTGTAAATAGATACATATTATACATATAAACACCCAGACCAATACAAATAGACATGTTCATGCTACAAATATTTGCACTGAGCGGGAATCGAACCCGCGACCTCACAGTCCATACACAGTATCACCGAAATACAGAGGCAGTCGATTTCCCCCTGACTTTTCCCTCCCTTTCCCCTGACTTCTCCCTAACTACCCCCGCACTTTCCCCTCACTTCTCACTTCTCCCTTCCTTTCCTCTTCCTCCCCCTCCCTTCTCCCTCCCTCCAAATTTCAAGTCGCCAACTTCAAAAGCAAAGATCTTTCCATACAATATTTCATCCCTTATTTCACTCCTATAAATCCACTCCAGTAAAAAAAAAATTATGAGCGTATTTTTTATTTAAATAAAAGTATTCTAAAACAAAATTTCAAAGCTGTAACTTAAAAAATGAAGACGTTTCATACAATCGATTTCATCCTTTTTCATACACTTAAGGGTTGAATTTTTAATAACCCTTTCTTTGTACACTTCTAGACATTAAGACAAACACACCTTCCAAATTTCAAGTCGCTACGACCAGCGGTTTAGGCTTTATGTTGTCTGTCAGTCAGTCAGTCAGTCAGGACAAAGCCTTTTATAATATGTATGGATGTATGGATTAGACGTATAGCCATCAGGGATCGAAGCATACAGGCTGCTAGTAATGCTAACACGTGATAGAGCCACATAAAGCTGACCGAAAAACAGCTAATACTTAGATCCACACCCACAACTTTTAGTGTCTTACCTTTACTTTAATTACTTAATTAATTAATTACTTTAATTAGTCATCGCAAAACATAGGCTCACTGGAAACTGGACTCGTTTAAAACTAAATGAAAGACTGTTTAGAATGACAGGAATCCGAGGAATAAAAACACTATTAGCTATTCCGCAACCTGTTAAAATATCTGCTTCTATAAGATTTCGTAGTAAATTAACGAATGTTCGATGTGATTCTTTAAATTGGCATAACTTTTTTATTTATGAACCGATTGACATGAAACAAACACTAAATGTTAAGTGAAGCTTACCACAATATATTAGTGAAAACCATATTTAAATCGGATAAGCCGTTTCTGAGATTAGCGTGCACAAACGCACAGACAAACAGACAAACAGACAAACAGACAAACAGACAAAAATTTTAAAAATCATTGTTTTGGGTTCTATTTGCATTGATATAGGTCCCAATAGTATTTTTTCTCATATATCTTCCATGTACAGACAGCGATCGGTTACATTTTTATTATATGTATATAGATAATAATAATATTCTACTACATTCACACAGCGCCATCTAGCCCCAAATTAGGCAATTATATTTGGTTGTGTTATGGGTACTAAACAACTGATATAATACATAAATACATTTTTTTTGTAAATACATACATAATATAGATAAATTACACCCAGACGCAGAACAAACAATCATGCTCATCACACAAAGATTTATCCTGAGTGGGAATCGAACCTACGACATACGGTCACGACGGCTTAGCAGTCACGGACAGTCAGGGTCGCTAACCACTAGGCCAACAAGCCAATCAAATTTGTGTATGCAAAAAATTATGTTTGCATTATTCAATGTAAATAAATATCCAGAATGTTGTATAATTATTGTTTTTTTAATAATAAATAAAAAAATACTTATATTTAGGTTGTTTTTCGAGACTGAAGACATCGATAAGACTGTCACCTGATAAAACTAAAAGATATCATGAGCATCCTTTTTTTTAACCGACTTTTAAAAAAGGAGGAAGTTTCTCAATTCGACCGTACATATTTTTTTTATGTGTGGTCGCGGATAACTCCGTCGTTTATGAACCGATTTTAATGATTCTTTTTTTGTTGAAAAGGAGATATCTCGAGGGTGGTACCATAATAAGGAAACCAGGATCTGATGATGGCATCCCAGAGAAATCGAGGGGAAATTTCGAAAATCGTACTGACGACTAGTGCATTTGTTATGTTTTTCATTAAGTATTTTAAGGCACTACTATTTGGTGAAGGTTTGGAGACGATCTGATGATGCACAAAGACAGTCAAGGGAAATCCTTAACGATTTATAGCAACTACTTGGTGTTTGGACTTAATTCGTTTCTAATAATGAGAACTTTGCTCCCATATTGGTTATAAGTGCCATTACAGGGTGACCATAGACAGTCGAGGGAATTCCTCAACAGCAGTCATGTCGGGCTTACTTCTGGTTCAATATGCCAAAATGTTTAGTGTAAACAAAAATAATAGATACCTAAGTAAGATTTAGGTCTACCAATCACTAAAAATGGTAAAATAAAATAATTTTTAAACAAAAGAAAACCGACTTTAAACAGGAAGGAAACTAAAAAGTAAAAAATAAATTTACATAGCACAAAGTAATTCATATTTTGATTTAGTTAATCAGAAATAATTAAATAAGTATTTTATAATTTTGAAGTTGGTGCCAAGTAAATTGAGTATTTATTTACTTGGCACCAACTTCAAAATTATAAAATACAAGACTTATTTAATTATTTCTGATTAACTAAATCAAAATATGAATTACTTTGTGCTATGTTAATTTATTTTTTACTTTTTAGTTTCCTTCCTGTTTGAAGTCGGTTTTCTTTTTGTTAGAAATTATTTTATTAGGTCTCTTACATTTATTAAAAACTAGCGACACGCCCCGACTTCGCACGGGTGCAGTGCTGATACTATATTTAGTAACAGCATTGCCCGTGCTAAGAAAAACAAATGCTGTGAACGTTGTATTTAAACATTCTGTAGTAGGTAGATATATTTAATTTTGCTATAGAATGCCGGCCCCTGCCGCTATATCCCTCCCTGCATTTTTAATCTGTAATATCTTTGAAAATATTTATTTAAAATACATGCTCCAAAGGGCATTATTGATTTATATTAAATGCACAATGTATTTAGGGTACTTAATTTAATAAGTTTAAATACTGTATTGCTTAAAATCTTTTTGAAAATAAGCCATTATTTCTTATAAAATGTAAAGGATAAAAATGGTTATTGTGGGTTATCCCTTAGAGATAGACATATACTATTGCGGACTCTTTTGTAGACCTTTTTAAGGTGTATAATACTGTAGTACATTATTTTGATCTATCTTGTAGGGTTTAGCCAGCGTTGCAATGTAAGCGCAAAAAAATTGTATATTTACGACATCACATTAAAAACATCTAAATTTATCAATATTTATCTACCTACTATATTATGCATGTTATAAAAGTACATATAAAACTTCCTCTTGAATCACTCTATCTATTAAAATTAGTATTTTGATTAAGTCATAAAATTTAACTCATACCTAGACCGTGGAATATTTTTTATCTTCTCTGCGTTAGTGCGTTCATTTTATATTATTTATCTCATTGTTTTCTTAGAACGAAAATTTAACTGTCGCATAATGCCATAACAAGCGTTTCCAATCTCCTTTCAAAAATGATGAAGGAAATGACGCATCAATGGAATCAAGTTAAGAGCTTTTCGACCTTGGAGTGCAAGGGCAAAAAGTTCAAACCTATCTATATTTGCCGCCGTTCTACACCAAGTACTTACTATTTAGGGAATGAGGAAACGCGTGCAAATGAAAATATAATTTCGTAAAATGTACTTTTGGTTTGCTTGTTCGAAAACTCAAAGAAAATGGTTAAATCTTCATATTCAAAGTACCTAATAATTCATATTTAATTTCGTTGTCAATATTTTTATCATCCAAAATTATATTAGGTTTGCGTATACGCAACTGCAGTCCTTAAAATAATGGTTATTGTTCTTTAGCGCTTTTATTGTTATTATTCACTTGTATGTGAAAAAAAACTGTTTTCTTTCTTTCTTTCTATATCGATATACCTACATAGGTATTTATACTCTTTCTGCGTATCTCTAATAGTCAGGCAGGTAGCCTACACCGTATATATTATTAATTATGTAGATCCTGTATAAATTCGTTTCTTATTACTTGCGTCAGAGCAAACTCCGTCTGTACTGCCTCAGAGCACATTGAGTACCTACCTAGGACAGGGATGAGTACCTAGACTGCAAACACATGTAGGTAGGTACTTATATAATTTTTAAGTCCATTCAAAGGTTGTCTGGAAGATATCGAATTTAGCGAAAAGAACGCTCATTGTAACTACCTAATGTTATGGTGTTGTTATGTTTTTTGTCATGTGGTGTGCAATAAAGAATATTCTATTCTAAGTACTTATTCTAATTAACTTCTACATACTAGCAATAATTTAGTTAAATTTAATACTGATAAGTTCTACCGTAGCACTGTTCAGTAGAACAAGTGGAAACAAACCATTTTTTAATATTATAATAATTACGTACTACTTAACATTTAACTACATATTGTCAAAAAGTGTTATGTGGGAATGAAGAGGTGACTTAGTGTCACAATAATGTTGTAAATCATTGCGATGCTCAAGTTTCGAATTTGTCTGCGAGGTGTTCTATTCTATTGGGTTTTTCTACCTTGTCTGTAAATCTGGTCTGTAATGCCAATATTCTAGTATGGGACTTAACACAGCTGGCAACCTATAATATACGAATAACTCTTCTCATGGGCGTATTGTAGGCGTATCTGCCCGAACGTGTATTTTCTTCCAAATCACGTTTGGTTTACAGTGAAATCCTGACCTGCAAAGACCAAAAGCCATCATGATCGCTATTTCGTTGGTGAAAAGTGGTTTATCTAAAGATGCGGTAGGTGAGAGTAAGTACACCCTTTATTGTTCGTAGTTTAACCTTTATTAGCGAATAATAGAGACTGAAACTACAACATATAAAGCTGGTTTGTTATAAACAAATACCTAATGTAGGGTTTTGATGTTTGTCAATCATGTTTATTTATTAAAGATTTTTTATTGTAAAATGGTAATACTGTGAATTCAAATAAATTAAATATTGTATTTTTGAAATGGTCATATTTGTAAAATGGCAACACAGTGTTTAACCGGTGAGTATTTAAAACGTTGTCAAGCCTTAACGGGTCTCTTTTTCGATTGAAGATTGTCGTCGTGAACAAGTACTTAGTCTAAGTTCAGGCAGTCAATAAAGTGTATTTCAGTATAGAGTGAATTTTATTATACTTCAGAAGAGGGATAAAACGTAAGTACGCTCACTACATTTAATATTTCAATTCTTTTCTTTTATGAACCAACCCAAAAGTGGGTAGATAGATATGCATTTTAACTCTAAAAGTACTGCCTAAAAGGTTAGAATGCCTCTGTGGTTCGGTGGTACTGTGTACGGACTGCCATGCAGAGGTCACGGGTTCTATTCCCACTCAGTGCAAATATTTATGCATGAAAACGCATTGTCTGTTTGCATCGGTCTGGGTGTTACTATGTATAACATGTGTGTAGTTAAAAAAGAAAAATGAACCCATAACGCAAGCTATTAATATAATAATAATTATACTTACTTTGAGACTAAAAGTGTCTGTCTATAGCATCCGTGCTTCGACGCGGATGGACCGTTTATATTCGATTTTAGTTTGTTCAGATTTAATACATATTGCCCAACGTGCATTTTATATTTACTTAATTACATTATTAAATACATTACTAAATTAATGCTGATTGCCCACGTGTGGGCAAGGTGGGCACAAATACAAATAATATTGTCCAGGCAAATGTACTGCGGGGTTTGTAAAAAGGGGTATAAAAGCGAGTTATGTTGAGCTAGGACGCTCCTTTTCAGAGATAATAAATACCTACATTATTATATTGTATTGTTTCCTTTCTTATCTCTTATGTGGCGTCAAAAGGCATATAATACGATTAAACCACTAATATATCATTTTATTTTCTTTATTTATGTGGTTCGAGCCGTGGCAGATGGTATCACATCAGGTTCGGAAGAACGACGGAGGCTGCGAACGCCTGTTGACCGGACCTCTCGACAACGAAGTCTCAGCACACTAAGGAGCAACGGCCTGAGTAAAAGAGAACTTGAGTTAGAATGGACTCGAGATCGTCTACGGGACCTGGAGCGAAGAGTACAACAGGAACGTGAAAGGAAAAGCCAGTCGCGAAGATCTAGAAGCCATCGGATCGCCAGAAACTCCAATTCACGGGCAGTCACGTTTCCAGCAGCCAGCGAAGACGCAGCCGTGAGCGCAGTCCGCAAAACGAACGCGAGAACAAGGCAACGCGGAATAAATTAAGGTCATGTACTCCATCTTTTTCCGTGAACGATGTATTTAATATTATGAATACCATAAAAGCTTGCATCTCGGCTTTCATCCTCCAAAAACATTACTTTCTAGTCTAGGAATATACCACGATCAGCTCCCATCGAAAATAAAGGGTTTTGGCAATGACGTAGTCGTATCGTTAGGAATATTGTTGTTAGATGTGACAGTGGACGATAATTTTGCAAGGGTCTCATGTAGAGTGGTTAATGACAATTTGCTAGACTATGAAATTTTGATAGGCCAGTCTTATACAGAACAACCTCATAAGTATCGTCGTTTTTAAGGACTCCAAAACTTTGCAGTTTCCATGTAAACTCGCTTGGAACTTTTTAATTAGCAGAGGAGAGTCGGTGTAATTGGTTCAGCGAATAATAATATATGCTATGCTATGTTGTATGTATGAACTCTATCACAATTAAGATACTCTCATTACACTACACTTTGTTGTTCCAAAGGGGGCAAGGTGGCAGATATGTAGGATGAACTATGATGACATCGGTCATTTAGGTTTAGAAAAAACATTGGAATGGATAAAAAGTAGTTATTGGTTTCCTAAGCTGGCTCGGTTTGTAAAAAAAGTACACGACTGCCTGTCTCGATTGCGCGTATACCAAAAAGAATGTTAATAATTATAATGAAGGTTAGTTACATCCAATAAATAAGGTAGAAATATTTTTCCACACCTTGCATATCGACCACCTCGGCCCCTTTGTCAGGCCCAAAAGAGGTAACTCTTATCTGTTAGTAGTCATAGATGGTTTTACTAAGTTTATCTTTATCAAACCCGTTTGAAACACAAACACACGAAATGTAATTTGAGTTCTTGACGATATCTTCTATACATTTAGTGCCCGATCGTTTGATTAGTGACAGCAGCAGTGATGTTTGGCCCAAAGTTGAACTGTGAGGTCAGTCCTTGTTTAAATGAGGTAGTAGAAGAGGTTTGGGAAGGTATTAGCGTGTCAGAAATAGAATAGATTCTGAACAGGAAAAACTAAAGAATCGGTACGATCGGAACAGACGGCCTGCTCGTGATAAGAAAGGTGATTCAGTGAAAATTACAAATATTTCGCTCAAAAATGATGGGCATAAAGCTACTTCCACCGTACATTGGACCGTTTCGTGTCACTGAAGTCACTGAACAAGACAGATACAAAATCTCATCCACTCCAGGCTTTAACGGCAATACTAAGAAACGTGCAGTATTGCAATTAAATGACGATGATTCAAACAAATCGAGTGATAACGATAGTGAAGCATGAATGATAATTATTAATACCTACATTGTACAGTGGTTGTACATCTTTACTACAGATTTATTGTTTTTTGCTTTCAGGATGTGAGGTTCGACTAGCTCTCGTCCCGAATGTAGCAAACGACAGCGAAGGTTGATTGATTCGCGCGTCGGCTATGAAGACGTGAGGATCGACTGGCTCTCGTCTAGAATGTAGCGAACGACGGCGAAGGTTGATTGATTCGCGTGTCGGCTATGAAAACGTGAGGATCGACTGGCTCTCTCGTCTAGAATGTAGCGAACGACGGCGAAGGTTGATTGATTCGCGCGTCGGCTATGAAAACGTAAGGATCGACTGGCTCTCGTCCTGACCATGGCGACCGACGGCGAAGTTTGATTGGTTCGCGCATCGGCGTTAAAGGTTCAATTCAATATATTGCAAATAATATAATTATAAAATTGTATAACTAAGGTTTATTAATTCGTTGAATAATAAGTAATAACTGGTGGAGATCGATTGGTTCACAAAGATAGTTATGTTACTTTCTATAATTGGTAAGGTTAAGTTTTGAAGGTTGGAATGAATTCAGTATTGACATGATGCCTGGAATGATTTGATACCAATCGTGGTATAGCCTGTAATAGGTACGAGTATGTGTTCTACATTTCATTTGATAAGATATATCCTAGGTAGATATATTTAGTTACACTATGTCAGTATATTGCTTAGTAGCTACACCGCTATTTTAATTATAAACATATCGCTGCCGTAGGTAGTGGTTTTAGAATCGGTGATCTTTTTTTTTTATTTTGTATTCCTTTATTGTAGGTACATAATTTTATGAAATAAATTATGTTGAATAAAATTATTTGTATCGTGAACAGTCAATTTATATTCATCATAATATATTAATGTGAAATAAATTTATAAATAATACAGTGAATATTGTCAATCTCATGTTTTAAGTATCGAGTGTAGGGTTGCCACCTGGCACGTGTATGAGGACATACACGCTGTCAGGATGGTCGAGTGTAGGGTTTTGATGTTTGTCAATCATGTTTATTTATTAAAGATTTTTTATTGTAAAATGGTAATACTGTGAATTCAAATAAATTAAATATTGTATTTTTGAAATGGTCATATTTGTAAAATGGCAACACAGTGTTTAACCGGTGAGTATTTAAAACGTTGTCAAGCCTTAACGGGTCTCTTTTTCGATTGAAGATTGTCAGTTGTTCAGGCAGTCAATAAAGTGTATTTCAGTATAGAGTGAATTTTATTATACTAATTACCTATTTATGTTTGTTTAGATGTTAACTAACTACAATAATAATTTAATAATAATAATTATTTATTTATTTTCTCACCACAACACATATTTAACATAATAATCATTACATATTAACTTATATAATCAATCTGTACATAGAAATGTAAGTATACATATTGTGGGAGACTGGTGCCTAAACTAAGCTCGAGGCTTGTATTTCAGGACACCAGGTCTCCACCCTTATTGAACATTGTACTTATTATTTGTAATTTATAATTATTATTATACAGCTATGAAATGGTGATTTGATTTTTAATTAAATTATTGGGTAGTTAGTAGTATTAGTATTGTGTGTGTGTGTCTGTGTGTGTGTGTGTGTGTGTGTCTGTGTGTGTGTGTCTGTGTGTGTGTGTGTGTCTGTGTGTCTGTGTGTGTGTGTGTGTGTGTGTGTGCGTGCGTGCGTGCGTGCGTGCGTGCGTGCGTGCGTGCGTGCGTGCGTGCGTGCGTGCGTGCGTTCGTGCGTGCGTGCGTGCGTTCGTGCGTGCGTGCGTGCGTGCGTGCGTGCGTATGTGCGTGCGTGCGTGCGTGCGTGCGTGCGTGCGTGCCTGAGTGGCGTGCGTGCGTGCGTGCGTGCGTGCGTGCGTGCCTGCGTGCGTGCGTGCGTGCGTGCGTGCGTGCGTGCGTGCGTGCGTGCGTGCGTGCGTGCGTGCGTGCGTGCGTGCGTGCGTGCGTGCGTGCGTGCGTGCGTGCGTGCGTGCGTGTTATACAAGATTATGAAGTAGTTTTTCAGTCAGTTCGTAATCAAGTCCCTGAAGCCAGGCTTCTATTTTCTTTTTACATTTGTTTTTAGTGACACTGTAAATTTGAAGACAGTTGTTAACCTTATTATATAAGAAACCACCAAGATAACAAAAGAAACTCTTCGAGAAGGTGGTCGAGAAATGGGAGGAGTGTCGATCAACAGGATTGTATCTTCGCTTATTGAGGGCTAATGAAGGGTCGTACGTTAATAAGGAGTGTTGCTTAATAATTGTAGTTTGAATAAACAACTGACGCACCGTCAACACACTTGTTTCTCTGTACAACTGTACTGTAGGATACCGGTATGGTCTAAAGTGTGAAACCTTGAGTATTGCGCGTTGTGCTCTTTCTAGTTCGATCATACATGTTTTGGACGCTCCACCCCAAGAAGTAATACAATATGCAAGCAAAGAATTGACTAGTGCAAAGTAAACAGCTCTAAGTAACTTATCATCTGCCACATGCCTTAAAGTTCTAAATATATATATTAACTTGCGTAATCTGTTGTTATGCGTATCAATGTGCTCTTCGAATCTTAAGTGGGTATCCATGATAATACCTAAATATTTTATTGTTTCAACTTTATTTAAAGATGGACAAGTACATACGTGACCATGAGTTATTGGGCATGAGTGGGCAATTATAGAGTACGGCATGGTTTGTGTGGTTGTTGTATTTTTTATACTGAAAGTTACATAACTGGTTTTATTCGTATTTAAGGTAAGGATATTACTCTTTAACCACTTCGTCACGGTGTTGAAACCTGCCTGTGCATACTCATAGACTTCCTTCCACGTACTGGCACTGAATAAAAGAGCGGTATCATCTGCAAAGGTAATGATTTTACCATTGGGGAGATTGAGCATACCCAGGTCGTTAATGTAGATGAGGAAGAGGGTCGGACCTAGTACACTGCCCTAGGGGGTTCCGTAGGTTAATACACGATCGTCACTTATGACCTCATCAATCTTAACTCTCTGGGTACGCTCACTCAGGTAGTCCCTAAAGATGTTCAGTTGTATACCTCTTATTCCCATATTCTCCATCTTCCGAATCAGAATGGGAATAGAAACCGTATCAAATGCCTTAGCAAGGTCTAAAAATATACCCAATACCTTTTGCTTCTTATCCAAATTTGTGGCTATATGGTTCGTGATATCATGAACTGCATCTCCGGTAGATTTACCAGATCGAAAGCCATATTGTGTGGGGGAAAGAAGCTTATGTTTCTCTATAATTATTAAGCGCCACAGCTTGAGTCCTATTATCAATATAGGAGGAGAATAGGAGAACCATCTTAGTAGATCGCCGCTTATTCCTATGGCACTTAATTTCGTTATTAGGATGTTGTGATTAATTCGGTCAAAAGCTTTACTATAGTCCGTATAAATGACATCGACCTGGGCTCCGTCATTCATAGCTTCAGTCAAAAAGTCGTTAAAAAGTGCTAGATTTGTGTCTGTCGATCGACCCTTCAGAAAACCGTGCTGGCATGGACTAAGAGCTTTTGTTAATATAGGGTATAGTTGATTGTAAATAATTCTCTCAAATACCTTTGCTAATATACATAGTTAAGATATAGGTCTATAATTTAGTATCTCTGTCCTTGACCCTTTTTTATGGACAGGTGTGATAAAGGCAGACTTCCAAAGTCTGGGGACAGTACACAAGGACAGAGACTTAGCAAATAGAATTGAAACAGGTAGGGAGATAGTTGAGGCACAGCTGACAAGAAGTCTAGAGGAAATATTGTCTGGACCAGCGCCCTTAGTAAGGTCTAAACTTTTAAGTAATTTGGTAACTTCTTCAATTTTAATCTCCACTTGACATATATTCGTCAAAGTGTACGGTGGTAAATCAAAAGAAGAAATTGAGCATTGATTAAGAGAGCCGGCATCGGTAGGTTTGAGAAAAGTAGACGCAAAATAGGAAGAAAAAGCTTCGCAAATGGCCTGTCCTGTTAGAAGTGTGTCATTGTTATATTGAAGAGTACTAGGGATTGCTTTTGAGTTGTAGAGATTTTTTACAAATTTCCATAAGTGAAGTAAACCTATTAAATCAAAATAGTGAGTATACCTATTAAATCGAAATTAAACAAGAGCTTAGACAAGGAAATTGGTAGAAAATCTTTCTATGTGTCGGTATGGTGTTATTAAATGAAACACTTCATGTTTCCAAATCAGATATAATGATTTATCTACTAATAAAACAACTATGTAAACTTTTCACAACTTAGTACAATAGTTTCGGATCTAACCGCCGCCATTACCAAAGTAAATTGAACATGTTACAACCTGACCTAGCGTTGCCATCTAATTATAACATTCCGTTCTACATTCAAACTCTACAATCTCTTTCTTCTTTTACAGAACAAATTAAATGTTAACGTCTACTAATGTAATCAACAGCTCAAAATATATATCAACATACTATGAATTTATGGAATCTATTATTAGAGATAGAAGAAAATCATTGTATTTCTTGGGCATACGTTTCTCTCTTACTGGTCTTGTCTGAGGTTGATCAGTCAGTGCCTGTTCATCCACTCTTTGCTCTTGAGGTTTCATATTTCTTTTTATTTGTTCTCTTTCATTCTCCTTTGCTACTTCTTTTTCTTCTTGATCAAATACAGCCAAATCTCTGTGCTTAATGGGTTGAAAATATGAGGAATTTCTTTTTATAATTTTACCCTCTGGATCTTCTGCAGCTACAGCATTGCCAGATTTCCATACGACTGTATGCTCAACTGGCGAAAACGTGAAGTAAACCTATTAAATCAAAATAGTGAGTATACCTATTAAATCGAAATTAAACAAGAGCTTAGACAAGGAAATTGGTAGAAAATCTTTATATGTGTCGGTATGGTGTTATTAATGAAATGAAATGAAATGAAATGAAATGAAATGAAATGAAATTCTTTATTTGCAAGAATGTAGTTAATAATAAAGATGACATAACTCATAGACCCTGTACATTCTACCATAACAATGGTGTGCAAAATTCAGATAATATTATGTAGTAATTATGTTAGTATATGTAACTATAGTCAGTGTTGCTTATTATATATTTATATAAATCATTATTATTAAATTCTACATGTCAGTTTTATATCACACACATTCATACCAAATATATTAATTAAATTATTATATAATATTATTTATTATTCTTTATACGACATATATTCATTTAGGTCATAAAAACAATTATCCAACAGCCACTTATTTAGTTTTGTTTTAAACAATGCAAATGGTAAGTCCTTAAACGAGTTGGGTAACTTATTGTACACTTTAATACTATTTAAATATGAATTCCTTTTGTATATTTCTGAATGGCACCCTAGATAGTATAACTTGAACTTATTTCTAGGTATTACTTCTCTACTTGTCATCTCAGACTGTAGCTTGAAATATTCAGGATGCTGCTTAAGAAATAGACAAACCTCTCTGATATACATGCAAGGTAGAGGCAAGATGCGAAATTTTTTAAACAAAGGCTTACAACTGTCCATAAACCACGCTCCACATATGGCTCTTACGCATTTTTTTTGTACTCTGAATGCTCTTATCAATTCAACTGAGTTGCCCCATAATAACAGTCCATAGGATAGTACTGATGACACATAACCATGGTAAGCGCTAAGTGCTGCTTCAGTTGACACCGTTAGACGTAACCTTTTTATCGCGTATACAAATTTGTCTAGTCTGTCAGAGATCCATTCTATGTGAGCCTTCCAGTTGCAATTCTTATCTATAACTATTCCCAAGAACCTATTTATATCAACTTCTTCGATTTTAATATTATTATAAGAAATGTTAAGCTCCAAAGACCTACTTTGATAGCTTTTAAATTGTACCATTTTTGTTTTATTTACATTTATTTTTAAGTTATTGTTTTCAAGCCAGTTAATTACTTGATTTAGTGCTAGATTGATTTCTTGTTCATATGTAATTTTATTTTTACATTTAACAATTATAGTTGTATCGTCTGCAAATAGAACTGTTTTATTATTTGTAACATTAGGGAGATCATTAATGTACATTAAAAACAAAAACGGTCCCAGGACACTGCCCTGGGGTACACCAAAGTTATTATTTAAAAAATTTGACCTATGGGCTATCTTATTATTTTGTTGTAATTTGGTTATTTCAACGCATTGAGTTCTATTAGACAAATAACTCTTTATCCAATCATTAGCTTTTCCCCTTATGCCATATTTTTCCAACTTGTAAAGCAGCAGATTGTGATCCACAAAATCAAACGCACTGCTCATATCAAGAAATATGGCTG
The DNA here is from genome assembly GCA_963082885.1 of Parascotia fuliginaria. Taxonomy (NCBI): domain Eukaryota; kingdom Metazoa; phylum Arthropoda; class Insecta; order Lepidoptera; family Erebidae; genus Parascotia; species Parascotia fuliginaria. The sequence continues at coordinate 10,830,062 of OY720170.1, forward strand.
TTACTGGCTTCTTTTCATCTATTGATTCAGTAACTGTCTTAATTAAATCAAAGCAAGCTAATGTTGTGGAACTATTCTTTCTAAAACCGAATTGCTCATTTTTTAATATGTTATAATCCGTTACATAATCATTAAGTCTCTTAAGCATAACCTTTTCAAATATCTTAGATATTATAGGTATCAAAGTTACTGGTCGATAATTACTAGCTACAGTATCATCTCCTCTTTTGTACAAGGGTTTTACAATAGACTGCTTTAGGATTTCTGGGAACGCACCCTCTTCGAGAGACATATTGATCAGGAAGGACAACGGCCTACATATATATTTTGCAGAGGCTTTAAGTACCTTTGTGTTGATGCCATCGACACCCACAGAATTAGTATTATTAAGAGAAATAATAATTCTATATATTTCCGTGCAATCAGTAGGATTTAGGTATATTGAATTTAATTTTGATTCTTCCATTGTATTATTAATAGACCCAAAATTGTAATTAAAATTAGATATATTTGTCAGATTTATATAATAATTGTTAAAAACTTCACTTATCTCAGAGGCTTTAGTATAAGTTCTACTATCCGCAACAATTTGATTTATTTCAGTATTTGGCTTTACACTACCCACGTTTTTATTTATAACATCCCAAACAGCTTTACATTTAATTTTTTTTCAAATGCAACACTTCATGTTTCCAAATCAGATATAATGATTTATCTACTAATAAAACAACTATGTAAACTTTTCACAACTTAGTACAATAGTTTCGGATCTAACCGCCGCCATTACCAAAGTAAATTGAACATGTTACAACCTGACCTAGCGTTGCCATCTAATTATAACATTCCGTTCTACATTCAAACTCTACAATCTCTTTCTTCTTTTACAGAACAAATTAAATGTTAACGTCTACTAATGTAATCAACAGCTCAAAATATATATCAACATACTATGAATTTATGGAATCTATTATTAGAGATAGAAGAAAATCATTGTATTTCTTGGGCATACGTTTCTCTCTTACTGGTCTTGTCTGAGGTTGATCAGTCAGTGCCTGTTCATCCACTCTTTGCTCTTGAGGTTTCATATTTCTTTTTATTTGTTCTCTTTCATTCTCCTTTGCTACTTCTTTTTCTTCTTGATCAAATACAGCCAAATCTCTGTGCTTAATGGGTTGAAAATATGAGGAATTTCTTTTTATAATTTTACCCTCTGGATCTTCTGCAGCTACAGCATTGCCAGATTTCCATACGACTGTATGCTCAACTGGCGAAAACGGAGTGCTCAGCTTATTTTCTTTTCTTTGTTTAACCAAAACTTTGTCCCCAGGGTTTATTGCAGAAGTTTTAGCATTTCGTCTTTTGTCTGCGTATTGCTTATGATGGTCTTTTTGGTATCTATCTCGATCGCGGATTTCTTCATCTTCAAAATTGTATTCTAAGTACATCTCTGGTATTTTTGTTTTAATTACTCTTCCACGAAATAGATTTCCTGGAGGCACACCTGTACTTGAGTGTGGTGTTGTTCTGTATGCAGACAAGTATGTGAGCAGCTCCCTTTTCCAATCTAACTTCATAGTTTGAGCTATTCTTAGTCGTCTTAATACGTTTCTATTCTGCCTCTCTACTTGGCCATTTGCCTGTGGCCATAAGGGTGTTGTGTGCCTCAATCTTATACCTTGGCATTTCAAAAAAATTTTCTTTTTTTATGAAATTCTCATCTCTAATAGCTGGTCCATTGTCACAAACAATCTCGTCCATAATTCCTTCTCGTGCTATAATTTTCTCTAGGGTTATGATGGTACTTTGTGCTGTTTGATTTCTTAAAATTTCAACTTCAAAATATCTGCTATAATAATCTACAACAAATAACAGATAGTGTCCTGATGGTAGTGGTCCAAGAAAGCACAAAGGTTCGCAACTAACTTCAGGGTGTAAAAGGTTCGCAACTAACTTCAGGGTGTAAAAGGTTCGCAACTAGGTTTCATCGCACATATGGTTGATGCAGTATCCACATATGCTTTAACAGCCAATGAAAAAGTTGTTATAAGGGGTGTTTCTATAGATCTAAGTATAACGTGAGTAAATATATTCAATACATTGCTGTAATTCCTTGTAACATTGGCGATTGGAATAAGAATAATAATAATAATAATAATAATATTCTACCACATGCACACAGCGCCATTTAGCGCCAAATTAAGCAATAATATTTGCTTGTGTACCAAACAACTGATATACTACTTCTATACTCTTTTTTTGTAAATACATACATATTATAGATAAATTACACCCAGACACAGAACAAACAATCATGCTCATCACACAAAGGTTTGTCCTAAATAAGAAGAAAACTAGTTATTTAACAGTTATAAAGTTATTATTTATTATAAAAGAGAATTCATACAGATTAGGAAGGATAAAGAGATCTCAGGGCAGTGTTAAAACAATGATTCAGTTGGTCCAGTGTTATTGGCTAGACACTTACCTTGTGGGGCTCTGGCTGTGAGAGACGCGCGGTGGGTCCTCTCGCCCATCCATATGTGCCCGCCGACGTTGCGTGACTCGCCGGAAGGTGTGCGAATCTCATACTTTTATTTTGCCTATTACTTACTAAAAGTTTATAAAAACAGTTTTTTTTACAAGTCAGTCTTACCTACAATTGCCAATTGTCATGTCATTATTTTAAATTTTCGTAATAAGAAATAAATATAATTAAAACTAATAATTAAAATAACTATAAATAGTTAATACCTACATAGTTTAATAATTAGTGCACAGTCACTGCATAATTATGTGTGATGTGACTATGATGTCCAACCTGCTTATACAGAACAACACCACACTCAAGTACAGGTGTCCCTCCAGGAAATCTATTTCGTGGAAGAGTAATTAAAACAAAAATACCAGAGATGTACTTAGAATACAATTATGAAGATAAAGAAATCCGCGATCGAGATAGATACCAAAAAGACCATCATATGCAATACGCAGACAAAAGACGAAATGCTAAAACTTCTGCAATAAACCCTGGGGACAAAGTTTTGGTTAAACAAAGAAAAGAAAATAAGCTGAGCACTCCGTTTTCGCCAGTTGAGCATACAGTCGTATGGAAATCTGGCAATGCTGTAGCTGCAGAAGATCCAGAGGGTAAAATTATAAAAAGAAATTCCTCATATTTTCAACCCATTAAGCACAGAGATTTGGCTGTATTTGATCAAGAAGAAAAAGAAGTAGCAAAGGAGAATGAAAGAGAACAAATAAAAAGAAATATGAAACCTCAAGAGCAAAGAGTGGATGAACAGGCACTGACTGATCAACCTCAGACAAGACCAGTAAGAGAGAAACGTATGCCCAAGAAATACAATGATTTTCTTCTATCTCTAATAATAGATTCCATAAATTCATAGTATGTTGATATATATTTTGAGCTGTTGATTACATTAGTAGACGTTAAGATTTAATTTGTTCTGTAAAAGAAGAAAGAGATTGTAGAGTTTGAATGTAGAACGGAATGTTATAATTAGATGGCAACGCTTTTTTTTTTTTTTTACGTGGGAAATGCATTACGCATACACACCCGCCCGGGCAAAGCGGGGGTTATGTCGGAGTCTCCGACCGCACTCAAAGCGCGGCCAGCATACCGACTAAAACCCACGGTGTTCCTCCAGACGGCCAGAGTGTCGGGGTCACGGGAGACGCTCGCGCATTCATCCGCGACCCCGACGGGCCACGGCCTGCTTACCACACCGGAGCGGGCCCCGTCCGATTTGGGGGACCTAGCCCCCCCTCCCTCGAGAGGCGTGTGCGGAACACGCGCACTGCCATCTCGGGCCCGGGCTGTTCAGGCGGCGTCTGCCCGATCGCCGCCCGCAGGCCACCTTCTAACTCGGCCGCAGAGGATAGGGAGAACGGCGCGTCGCAATACCGACACTCCTCTTCCCCTGCGGCCCCACCACCCCACAGCATCGTGGGCTTACCGCCAAAGTCCAGAGGAGCGGCGCCTCCTTGGGGTTCCTCTTGGTTCACCGTGGTCCTTGGTAACCACGGCTACTAAGCCCCCCCGCCGCGACAAGGCGGGAACCCCGTTTGGGGGGGTAGATGGCAACGCTAGGTCAGGTTGTAACATGTTCAATTTACTTTGGTAATGGCGGCGGTTAGATCCGAAACTATTGTTCTAAGTTGTGAAAAGTTTACATAGTTGTTTTATTAGTAGATAAATCATTATATCTGATTTGGAAACATGAAGTGTTTCATTTAATAACACCATACCGACACATATAAAGATTTTCTACCAATTTCCTTGTCTAAGCTCTTGTTTAATTTCGATTTAATAGGTATACTCACTATTTTGATTTAATAGGTTTACTTACTTCACTTTTGGAAATTTGTAAGAAATCTCTACAACTCAAAAGCAATTCCTAGTACTCTTCAATATAACAATGACACACTTCTAACAGGACAGGCCATTTGCGAAGCTTTTTCTTCCTATTTTGCGTCTACTTTTCTCAAACCTACCGATGCCGGCTCTCTTAATCAATGCTCAATTTCTTCTTTTGATTTACCAGCGTACACTTTGACGAATATATGTCAAGTGGAGATTAAAATTGAAGAAGTTACCAAATTACTTAAAAGTTTAGACCTGACTAAGGGCGCTGGCTCCAGACAATTTTTCCTCTAGACTTCTTGTCAGCTGTGCCTCAACTATCTCCCTACCTGTTTCAATTCTATTTGCTAAGTCTCTGTCCTTGTGTACTGTCCCCAGACTTTGGAAGTCTGCCTTTATCACACCTGTCCATAAAAAAGGGTCAAGGACAGAGATACTAAATTATAGACCTATATCTTAACTATGTATATTAGCAAAGGTATTTGAGAGAATTATTTACAATCAACTATACCCTATATTAACAAAAGCTCTTAGTCCATGCCAGCACGGTTTTCTGAAGGGTCGATCGACAGACACAAATCTAGCACTTTTTAACGACTTTTTGACTGAAGCTATGAATGACGGAGCCCAGGTCGATGTCATTTATACGGACTATAGTAAAGTTTTTACTATAGTCGTAGCGAAATTAAGTGCCATAGGAATAAGCGGCGATCTACTAAGATGGTTCTCCTATTCTCCTCCTATATTGATAATAGGACTCAAGCTGTGGCGCTTAATAATTATAGATCTCAATGGGTCCCTATTCCAAGCGGAATACCGCAAGGATCATTGTTAGGACCGCTACTGTTTATAGTCTATGTAAATGACATTGTTGGGTGCCTAATTTCATCCTCCCTTTTATGTTTTGCCAACGATATGAAAATTTTTGCTAAAATTTCGTGTCAAAAAGATGTGATTGCACTGCAGGCCGATCTAGATCGACTACACCAGTTTTGTCAAGTTAACAAATTAAACCTTAATCATCCCACTAAATGCTCAGTAATTACGTACACCCGGAAGAAAACTGCTCTATCCGCCATATACACCTTCGGAGGCTTTAGCCTGCCAAGGTGCAACACTATTCGAGATCTCGGTGTACACCATGATTGCAAGCTAATCTTTGAGACCCACATTGATGCTATTGTAAAAAAAGCATCCAAAACTCTTGGTTTTATAATGCGGCTTTCGAAGTGCTTTAAAGAAGTTAAAACTCTGAAGATTTTTATATTGTGCTTTTGTTAGGAGTCATTTGGAATATGCATCTTTGATTTGGAACCCTTGCTACCAAAAGTACATCGACAAATTAGAAAACGTACAGAAGCGCTTTGTCAAATAACTATGTTACCACCAACAGATTCCCTATCACTCTGACAACTACGACGAACTCTGTAAAAGGTACCAGCTCTTGCCACTTGGTGTCCGTCGTGACATAGCTGATGTTGCTTTTATTTTAAAAATATTTAATAACAGCATAGATAGCTCGGCGCTTTTGGCTAGATTGCATCTTAGTGTCCCCAACAGGTCATTGAGGGTTAATCCGCCTTTACGCATACCGAATGTCTCAACTAACTACAGACAGAACAGCTGTATGGTGCGAGCAAGCAGAACATTTAACAGACTGTGTAAGCAATATGATATAGATCCCTTTTTATCTAATGTGTCCTCAACAAGACGTTTGTTAAGCCAAGACTTTTTTAAGAAAAAAAAAAAAAAAAGATGTTTTTTTTTTTTCAAATTGCTCATTCATGTTACTTAATTAAATGTCTCTAAGTGATGACTTGTAATTGGCTTATTGTAACTACTCACTATCAATTAATTGAGGTTGTTATATAGCTGCAAGTCGTCCATGTAATAAATAAATAAATAAATAAATAAATAAATAAATAAATAAATAAATAAATAAATAAATAAATAAATAAATAAATAAATAAATAAATAAATAAATAAATAAATAAATAAATAAATAAATAAATAAATAAATAAATAAATAAATAAATAAATAAATAAATAAATAAATAAATAAATAAATAAATAAATAAATAAATAAATAAATAAATAAATAAATAAATAAATAAATAAATAAATAAATAAATAAATAAATAAATAAATAAATAAATAAAATAAATAAATAAAATAAATAAAATAAATAAAATAAATAAAATAAATAAAATAAATAAAATAAATAAAATAAATAAAATAAATAAAATAAATAAATAAATAAATAAATAAATAAATAAATAAATAAATTAGATCCTACTGCTGTCCACTTCTGACATTTTGGCCTCCTGTAATTTTTGTCAGCTGATCTATCGGTTGGTTGCCCGCCTCCCTTATAAGGTCGTCGGTCCACCTTAAGAGGGGTCTGCCCACGTCTTACCGTTTGTGGTCGCCACTCTAGAACTTTTCAGCTCCAACGGCCGTAAGTTCTGCGAGCAGTTCTGTGAAGAAGCAAATCTGCGAGCCACATGAGTTATCTGGGTTCGCTCTATCGCCCTCTGAGCGACTTTGAGCCTTTTGATAAGACCCATATTTAGCGACCACGTCTTTGCTCCGTATATTATCACTTGCAATGGCAACACACACTGGTCAATGACAAAGTATAAAGTATAGTGTCTTGAAACACTGCGGTAGAGCGGACGAAAAGACATGTTTTAGCTTCCCGAACGCTGCCGAGTAAAGTTGGATTAGACGAGTGACGTCTTTCTCGAAATCGGGCTTACCTAATCAGACTATTTGTTCCAGCTATAGGTACTCGTCAATGAATTTCATCGAGCCTCCGACCGTAATAGGAGTGGGTGTAACATTGATCATGACTTTAGCCTTTTCCATATTCATTTTTAGACCCACTTGTCGAGAGGCTCTACTGAGGTCATCGAGCATTGCACTGAGGTCCTCCACGGTCTCAGCCATGACCACGATATCGCCAGTGAATCGAAGGTGTGCCAATTCCATGTTATGTTGAAGCCAAGTCCATTCCAGGTCAGAACCTTAAACCCGTCTTTCAGGGCAGCGGTGAACACAACAGTTTCGGTGATATAACATCTCCCTGTAGTACTCCTCGCTGCAACTGAATAGTCTTGAGCTCTGACCAATAAAAATAATTATAATAGGTTAAAACAGTACATATAAAAATTTGCCTATAAGCTTTATGAAAAGTTGGCCGTTTTTAAGGGCGTTTACACAGAAGAGTGCCAACGTCACAATTTAGTGTCATATTTTCGTGGTTTTCAATTTTTATCTTCTTATCGGAGCTATATTTTAAAAATGTTTTCAGAACACTTTTTAGAATAACGTGAAAGCTGTAGTAAAATGTAAGTAAGTAATCATAATGCTTACAGTTCTTTTTATATGGAAATAATAGATTTAGGTTTGTCACCTACGATTATCGAAGCTCAGTGACGTCGTGGTTGTGAAAAGTATATGCAACAAAAATAGATAAAAAATGCAGCGTACTCCAACATCCGGACAAGTTAAGTGCTCATCGTATCCAGATCTTTCTATTGATCCACAGGAAGATAATAGTCTTATTAGAAACATAAACATTAGAAAAAGGAAAAATCCTGAACAGGAACTATTTCAAGAAATGAAAGACTCTCTTATGCTATCTTTTAAAGAAATGATGAATTCTGAGATTAAGGAGATAAAACAACAGAACACTAAGATTATTGAGTCAAATAACGAAATAATAAAACTTCTTCAAATTAATGCCGCCAATTACAAAGAAATAAGTGATAGGGTGATAGCAATTGAAGCGAAAAATTCATCAGCTTCAGAGCGTATAAATGAGCTTGAAACTCAACTAAATTTCATTGAAAAGAAATTAGTGAAGAATATGATTGAAATAAGAAATGTTCCTAGGGACGATAGAGAAGATGTTAAAGAGATAGTTGAGACAATTAGTAATACTCTTCAAATTGACCACGTTACAGATGCTAATATTTACAGAAAGGGAAAAAAGAATGGACCAATAATTATAGAATACACGGCTATTAAACAGAAGGAAATAATGTTAAAAGCTGTAAAGAAATATAACGCCGAAAATAAAGGAAACCCTTTAACTACTAAAAGTCTGAGCCTCGGTGGGGAGGAATCGAAGATATATATCTCTGATTGCCTGACGTCTATGAGTAAAAAATTTTTGGCCGCTGGCCGGGACCTCGTGAAGAAGGGAAAGTTTAAGTATTGTTGGACATCAAGAGGAAATGTATTGGTGCGTAAGGAAGAAGGCCAACCAGCAATTGTTATAAACTCGCTCAATCAAATCGGAGACCTGGCCATAATCTGACTATCTTCTGTGGAAAATTCCACACACCTACTGTACTCAATGGTATTGTTTTTCTTTTCACATTTAGTTTTTGTTTCCTCAATTAAAATTAGTATTAATGCTCTTAGTTTAAGTCAAATAAACCAGACTTTTTTCATTAGCATACATTATATTACTACATCTATAATATTATATATCAGTAGTTTATTATGTGTGTATTCTATTGTTGTAGTGTATTATGTTTATAAAATTTTAGTACTATATTATAATCTTTTTAAGTCCTCACAATATTTGAAGAATGATAATTCAAGAGTTAGTCAATTACCTCAATCTCAAAAACGCCAATCATCAACTATAACTAATATTTTGAAATTATCCTATGCTTACTGTATTGTTCTTTAAGATGCATAATAATTTAAATGAAATAGTCACCGAGGTTGACAATAATGTCACCATTGGTGACTCTGTTTTAGTTGATGAACCAGAACTACTATCGCAATATGTACTACATAGTCACAATTCGCTCAATGTCACTGTACAAAATATTAGAAGCATTCACAAGAACTTTGAAGATTTCATGGTATTTCTCTGTAGAACCAGCATAGACTATGATTTGTTAGTTTTTACCGAATGCTGGCTACAAAATTCTGATTCTTTGCCGCAAATAGACAAATATAATAGTTATAATAGTCTTAAACATTTAAACCAAAACAGCGGTGTGGTTGTTTATGCCCGTGATAATATGGCAGATGTCGTAGTTTATGAGCCTAATCTAGCTGAAGCAGATTGCCTCGTTGTAAAGATTGGCACCAGTCATGCCCTTGTATGCATTTACAGATCTCCATCATTTGCCTCAATTCAAAATTTCCTAAAATCTTTAGATGAACTGCTAATTGACCTTAGGCACATACCAAACGTCGTTATAACTGGTGACATTAATATTGACATCAGCTTGGGTAATGACGATACAAAAACAGATGAATATTTGGACTTACTGGCAACACACTGCTTTTTACCTAGCCATATTTTCCCTACTCGTCTTAATAAATGTCTTGATCACTACCTTGTAAAATCAAATAATCTAATTACGACAGCGGTATGTGAATCAGCAATAACTGATCATAGTAGCTTGCATTTATATATACCTCTGATAAAACCATGCCCCAATGTCAAACGTAAGAATGCAACTACAAAGAAATTTAATAATTTCAAAGCTAACGAGTTACTAACACAGATTGATTGGAATGCTCTCCTACTCATAAGTGATCCAAATACTGCAACTAGTCGTTTTATTGAAATTTTGTCAGATATTATTAATAAAAGTACTATCACGATACGGGTACCAAATAGAAGGCAAACCTTCCAATCGTGGGTAACGCCCGGTCTTCTGAAATGTATGAGGTTTAGAGATAAATTACACAGACAGCACAAAAAATTTCCCGATGATAAAAACCACGAAATTGTTTATAAACGATATAGAAATCACTGCAATGACATATTACATAATTTAAAAAACGAACACGACAAATTAGATTTGCAGACTAATAACAAAGATATTAAGAAAACCTGGCAAACTGTAAAGCGAGTTTGTAACTTAAAAACGTCGGCGAGATCCCAGGTTTCTTCTGAGTTACTTGGTTTGCAGTCTAATCCTCAAGACTCAGTTAATTTCATCAATGACTATTTCATTAACATAGGAAATAAGTTATCAAGTGACATTTTGCAAAAACTTCGTATTACTGAAAATGAACTAGTTCAAAGCTTTAGGGTGAGTACTTCTTCATGGAGCTCCTTTGTCTTATTGGAAACTGATGAACAGGAGGTAGTTAGAATAGTGATGAGCTTGAAAAATACCCATTCTACTGGTTGGGATGGCATATCATCAATATTTTTAAAAAAGTTTATTGTTCTGTTGGCCAAGCCTTTGATGCATATAATTAATTTATGTCTAGCTCTAGGTAAATTTCCTAACGTGTTAAAGGATTCAATTGTTGTTCCTGTTTTTAAGTCGGGGGATAGAGGCAGTATCACAAATTACCGTCCTATTTCTTTACTGTCAACAATAGCTAAAATACTAGAAAAAATTATAAATGTACGTCTACTAAGCTACTTGGAAAAATATAACATCATATCTAATAATCAGTATGGATTTAGAAAAAATATATCAACTACAGATGCAATTGAGAACCTTGTTACTATCGTTGCCAAAAACCTTGACTCTAAAAAAAATGTATAGGCATTTTTCTAGATTTAGCAAAAGCATTTGATACTGTCTCTGTCCCTCTTCTAATTCGTAAGTTGGAGTTCATTGGTATACGCGGCATCCCTTTAGATCTTTTTAAAGACTACCTGAGTAATAGATCACAAGCTGTAAAAGTAGGAAACTCTCTAAGTTCCAAGAAAAGAATAAATTTCGGAGTTCCTCAGGGATCCCTGCTCTGGCCTACCCTCTTTTCTATTTATCTAAATAATCTCTGTGACACTCAACTTCCATATGCAAAAGTGATTACTTTTGCTGATGATACAGTAATTTTGTTTCAAGATGATACAAAAAAATGCAATTGCTATGTTCTATCGTCGGCCAATAGTGTCAAGTACCTTGGTATTGAAATTGATAAAAATCTTAACTGGAAGCAACACATCACCAATCTCAAATCTCGTATACGCAAACTTATTCCAATTTTTAAAAGACTAAGAAAACTAAAAGATAAGAAAATCAATAAAACTATTTATTTGGCCTTATGTCAATCCATAACTACGTATGGAATCACAGTCTGGGGTGGAGCAAGAAAAAGTATCCTCATCAAAGTAGAAAGAGCCCAAAGGAGTATTTTAAAAGTAATAAATTTTAAACATTTTAGATATCCAACGACTAAATTATATAAAGAATTTGAGGTTTTGAACGTTAGGCAACTATTTATCAAAACAACTGTTCTTCGCCAACATGCCCGCTTAAAACGCAATAGTATTTTAATATCATCTAGAAGAAAACATGAGGTGTTTATAATCCCTAAATGTAATACAGTCTTTGCAAATGGTTTCTCCTTTTTTCTGTCACCATTTCTTTATAATCGCATTAGTAAAACTAATCCAATTAGAGATCTGACTAGGTTTAATTGTGGTAGGGCGCTGGAAGGGTTTTTGAGAAATCTAGACTATGAGGGGACTGAAAAGCTTATAAAATTTATGTAATATAAGTATTTATGTACATACAAATATAATATAAAATTGCTATACTTACTTATAAATACCTACAGAATAATATATTATTATATTTACAAATCTATAATATCTATAATATATTATATATATATCTAATCAGAGTTAGAATTATTACTTACATCTTACTTTCGACGTAAGGAAAAAAAAAATATAAATAAAATGTTTAGAAAATAAAGAAATATTCTCTTTGTCTTACATATACTATGGTTGTCTAAGTTAAATACTCGCCAAGCCGTATTATATTTCTTTCTTATCTGAATTATAAGCCTACTATTAGGAACCTTATTAACGCTGCGTTAAGATGTATTGGCTATTGTCGTGGTGAGAATCTTACCCCGCCGTAACACAGTTTCGACTAGCACGGGAGGTAAAGAACTTTCTACGATTACCGCCATTATCATAGTTGGGTGTAGCTATAATATTTAATTTACAATGTTAAAATTGGAGCTAGTATTGGTGTCGTGTTATAAACTTACATTGTGATTGTGTGTAGATACCTACAGTTAATCTTAATAATATGCAACAATATTTATTGTGATTAGAATAAAATTGTAAAACACTACCATTATATTATTAATTTATTACACTGCATTGCAACGATATTTAGAAACAGAACATAAAAGTAGTGATAGTGTCAGTAAAAAAATGGTGTTAATATTATGAATTAGTGTTAATTATGAACTGTGTTAAAAGCCAGAAAACTGATGTAAGTCTGATTTATTTACTAAACCTACTTTATATCAAAAATGTATGGATACCTACTTACTCTTTAAAAAGTACATCCAACTATTCTGTTTCTTTTTTTTTTTTTTATTGGGTACTAAATATGTAACTAAAACGTAGTCTATAAGACAACCAATGTACCGCAAATTCACAAAATTCTTGGTATGTATGACTATACTAAGTACCTTCAAAATGATAAAATTATTGTTATTTTTCAACGGTAAATTTTAGTACCTAGCATTACACTTGTTTTGTTACTTTTCTTTTTTGAAAAATAAATTATTATATTATTATTATTATTAAAAAAAAAAAAAAAAAAGATTGGCAACTTCCATGGCGTTATTTTCATAGTAAAATAACTAAGTATTATGGTTACTTATTTTATGAACAGCTTCGAATGATAAAAATTTTATAACCACAAAAATATGACATTAAATTGCTAAGTTGTGTTGTTACTCTTATGTGTGAGCGCTCGCGCTCTTATGAACCTTTAGCAGCCGATACTCAACTGTGAAGTGGTCGTCGAGTATACATAAATTAAAAGCAGGTACCTACAATAAATTGGGTCCGAACCAATGTTACCCATCACCACCAGCCAACTCCGGACGTGGATAAGAGAGTGGGCCCGAGAATAACACCGGATGCAATGGGAGGGCTCTAGCGACTGTAGACAGTCGAAAGAAGCTCTGCCACAACCATCGCCAAAGCTAATTACACACTTTAGTAATCAATCTAAGAAAGGGTAACCTGCGCACATTAGTGGGCACTATTACAGGCTACTGCCTTCTTAATAAACACCTACATGTTTTAGGTATTACCGACCGCCCTCTGTGCAGAACATGCATAGAGCACAACGAAATCATCACCTACGTAGTCCTAGAATGCGAGGGAGTGATGGCACATCAGGCACAAATTCTTGGCAACCCGAGGTCTCTCCACAAAGTCTGCGAAGATCCCAGGAATCTTCTGCGCTTCTGGACGGAGCTGGGCTGTATAAAATAATCCAGCCAAATCAAACGTAAAACGGACCTTAAGGTCCAAATGCGGACAACGAGCCCACAAATAAGTTATACAGTAGGAATCTACGTACTTACTAAATAACACTAAGTACAATAACCAATACAATTTAATTATGTTCGTTAAAAAATAAAGAAGGTCTGGCGGTTCTAGGACCTTAGACTTTGAGCTGGTAATCGAAAACGTTATTGATGCATGCGCGGTATAATATAGTTTTCTGGTTACCTGTTGTGTTCTTTGTTTCAAATCAAGTATTTTGTTAAAATGATTGTCTATAGTCAAAACTCAAAAGCCGTAATGTCAAATTAAAAATCAATGATATCATAGACTTTTCAAGACGTCTACGTCATCATCAACGTCAACCATGATGACACATGACATGACAGACATGACAAGACAAGGTTCAGATTTTCAGAATGTGTCTTTTTTGATTCAATTGATTCCAGATTGATCAATGTACTAAAATAGCTACAATTTATATATAAATAGAAGTCAGTTTCACAAACTTTATTTTAATTATACTGAATTTTTATCTAAAACAATATTGTAAAGTAAAAAATGGCACCGGTAAGTAAACATAATGATACTTTGAAAGAGTAATGCTATAAAGTTTTTTTTATAAATATTCAATGTAAACGCTGCTTATTTGGTTATATTTTATAATATATGCATGTATATTGCATAAAATATTGATTGGCTTTGACTTGTGTAATTTAGTTAATTCACAAAATATTCCATATGTTCTTCCAGCCACAAAAGGGAAAAGCGCCTACCAAGGGGGCTAAACAAATCCTGGTGGAGAATTCCTCTACAGTAAACTTTTATCGCAACATGGCACATGGTGCATCTGCCTTCTATGCTGTTGTTACCGTCGTCTTGTACCTGGACAGCTTTACAATGGGCATTATCGTAAGTCACAATCTAAACACTTATTGGTACTAACATTCTTTAAATGAGCAACTTACCTATTAAGTTTCCAGTATACCTAGCATACAACAGAACCATTGGCGAACACAGAGATTTTTGACAGGGCAGGTATTATAGATTTATAACAGGGTAGGCATTATATAATTAAGTTGCTAAAATTGTGATTTCGAGCAATTATTATGGTAGGCAGAGCCTTTCTGCGTATATGGAGTGCACGCTACTGTGTAATATCTGTGTGGTTGTACTATTCAGTGGGCCATTGAGTAAGTTTTACCTTCTTTTCTTTCGTTAAACTCAATGAGCTCACTTTTAAAACCCCAACTGCTTGATGTATTGTGTCTAACTTATCTATCACAATTTATTAAACAACTCATACTAAACATCTCATAAAGTTGATTGACAAGCTGCAAATGAAAATTGTTTAATGTTTAGTGTATATTGAGTTGAGCAATAAAAAAGCATAATATTAAGAAAAGTTACAATTTCTAATCAACTTTCACAATTTCTATTTCAGTTTCTAAACTTCCTAGTTGCATCTATTTACATTGGGTGCTATCAAATAATGAAATACATCAGCCGGCCCACATATTCAGACAACAGTCAGTTGATTGATCCCGGTCTTGATCTAAATATGGAAGGTGGAATGGGAGAGTAAGTATTCGATATAAAAATTATTTTAAAAGGTTGCTAGCAATGGTTGGCTAAATATCATTTAATGTGCTTGGAGGTATATCTTATGTATAATATGATATTAAATCTTGTCTTCTGATCTCATTGCATGCCCAGTGCTGAATATAGATCCTGTCATCCATTTCCAAAGGTTCCATTTGGGAGCGACCTGCTTAAAGCAATGTTTAATAGTCAATGCAAAAGACATGTTTGTTTAACTATTGACTCATTTCGTTAAAACTGTTGAAGAATAGCATCTAAATTGGTTAATTGTATAAGGTAACTATTAATTCAATGAAAAATGGGTTTTATTATGTCAAAAAATTCACCTGCTTTATGAAAGTGAATATGTACCTATCTATGATTATGCAACTTACTTTAACTGGATGATTCAATGTACGATAATTTTCTTGTTTTTTAATCATTATAAAGTTAATATTTTCCATTAATTTCGTAATGAGTAATGAGTGTAATGACTAGTCTAACCTCAAGTGCAATTTAGATTATGATGTTAACTGTATCGCTCCTTGTGAATGTACTAAAAATATTTTTATACAATTCAGCGAATATTGTTGTGCTTGCGACGAAGCCATAGCATTAATTGCATTGTTTTGATATTTGTTTATAATATAATGGAAAAGTACATAAAATACTGTATTTCAATCTAAACTGTGACCCATTACTACAGCATTCTCTATTATTCAATATATTGAAATGATATCATGATAAAATATAATAATTATAAAGGTGAAAAAGCAACGGCACCAATAATCAGTTCTCAAAGCCTGTAGATATTTGCAACCTCTAGATTAGTCAATTTGACTACTCCACTGGACTATCATCAGTATTAATTGTGACTAT
The DNA here is from genome assembly GCA_963082885.1 of Parascotia fuliginaria. Taxonomy (NCBI): domain Eukaryota; kingdom Metazoa; phylum Arthropoda; class Insecta; order Lepidoptera; family Erebidae; genus Parascotia; species Parascotia fuliginaria. The sequence goes on from OY720170.1 coordinate 10,846,168, forward strand.
GGTAAGCCAGTGATGCAGTAAGTCTGTCTTCTAGTCATAATATTTGCAGCAAGTAGCAATCAGCAAGACCTTAACTGATAGTAAAGTCCCACCCCATATGGAACACTGCAAGACATGCACATTAAACACTGTCAAGGTAATATTATCTTTACAGTATTGTAACTCGGCCGTATTTTTAAAATAAATGCCTAAACATGCGATAGGGCTGCCGCCTCCAGTATTTTAATAACATTTGCCTACTTGTGTTTCTATTTAGTTTTGTGATTGTAAATATACTTTTTTTATATAAACATAAAAATACTTTGTGAATTGAATAGGAAGTGTTCATTAAAAATGCGTGTGTTTTTTTATTCGAAATTTATTTTTCAAGTATTATTCATACTACTATTATTAATACTAAAATACCACGTCTTTACTTAGAATTATACAAACTAACAAAACAAAACACACATGCCCCGAGGTTTTAACACAAGCGTACCTACCGTGTCATGATTCATGAACCGCCTATAACTACCTGTTTCACTCGTGGCAATTACTTTCCCTTACTCTATTCACTTTATTTATTCATCCAGACTTCTTTTTTTTTCGGAAGATAAAAAGGAAATACTTATTCGTTAAAAAGACACACGTTATGTACCTACCTACTAGTAAGTAAAATTATTTTATAGTCCTACCTTTCATGGTTTCCAGGTATTCTAAAAAAAAGTTATTTCTGGATGCGTTATTGACGAATTCATGCAACCAAAAACAGCACAGTATAATCTACTCTTCATATTAAATATGTATTAGAACTTATTTTTCGTGAATAATCGCGCAGATTGTTATAAAACTACACACCGTCCGTTCGTCACTGCGGAACAGTCGCGACTGTCTGCACGCCGAGCGCATACCGAGATCGAGGAGCGTAGGCATAGCTCGCGCTTCGTCCGTTTGTATGAAGTTAGAATACTGTATAGATAATATTACTGTGTCACTGTGCTTGCTCTAGCAGATTGGTACTATTGGTACTTTTACTTATACCTATTTGTTATAATCGTATGTTTTACCTTCCTAGTGTAGAAGTACATGCCTTAATAACTGTGCTAGCAACTATCATTAATCAATGCGATGCGACTACTTACCATCAGACATAGTGCATTCATTGTTATATTTTAAAAGCGATATGTAAACTGTGTTCCAAATTTCGTGTTCAAACTTTGTGACAATATAATGAGACTGTAATGAATTTCAATCAATGACATTATTTCAGGCATGTGAAAGACATTGTGATATTAACAGCAATCACACATGTTTTGGCAGTATTATCTAACTACTTCTGGCTGTTGTTGTTATTGCTACCATTGCGCGCCGCCTGGCTAGTCTGGACTAACATTCTTGGCCCTTGGTTCTTCCAAGAGGCACCTCAGGACACAGAACAGGATGAAAAGAAAAGGAAAAAAAATGAAAGGAAAATGAAAAGATATCAGCAGTAGATGTAATCTTTACCTTTTCAAATATTTTATCTGTAAAAAATCATATACTTCCTATTTTACTGAATGAATTAATAATAATTTATAATATCATCAGTGAGTACAGTTTAACTAACTGTTTCAATATTATCGTTAGATCATTATTAAAAGTTAATTTGAATGGCAAAATGTTAAAAATCTAGAATGGATAATTAGTTTAAGTCAAAATCTTTAGATTTAGAACAGAACAAAAAAATTTTACCTACCTATGACACCATGTAACTAAGACACTCAGAGTGGTAGGCAAATGTTTTCAGGCAAATTCTCTTTGAAATTGCTATAGATCTCTGGCCTACTGAAGACGTGTTACGAAGTAGTGGCAGATGTAGGCGTAAGCGCCGTAACCCTAGCCAACTGAACCTTTGGTACTTCTGGTGCCTGTAAGCGATTACTATTTACCGTTTATTGTTCCAATGACTCACTTGTCACCGTCGTTCGATTGTTCTCAGGCATTTACTGTTAAAATTGCTTTTTATACTATCATTCTTAATCTAAGATTCTTCAAAACCCCGATTTTATGGAATAGAATGTTTAGCGCTGAATCGCTTTTTTAACATTTCCTTTGTGGCATAGCGCTTCAGCGCCTAACGATGCATTCCATAAAATTGGGATTTTAAAGAATTTCAGATTAAAGATCGTATAAATTATGCGCCTGTTAGTCATGTGAGTACGCTTCAGTAAACAAAAGCAGATAGCCGAAATTGGCATCGAGGCATAAACGCATTAAAGCAAATAAACTAATTTGGTTGTGAATAATAATAAGTAATTTGCAATGTGGCGATTTGGATTACAATGATCGTTCATTTCAGACATATTGACAAGGAGTTATTTACATTTATTAAGTTAAAATGCTCTTCTGTTTATACTTTTAATAGGTTAAGCAAGTTTGGTTTTAGTTTGAACTAATGTTTGTAAAAAGGAGGAATATTTACTTATAATTGACCAATGGACTGTTATTATTGTCTTTTACGAAACTTTTAGCTAGATAAGGTTTATAAATAAATTAAAAGGTATAGGTACAAAAAAATATATGTAATGTAAGCATGCAGTTTATTGAATTTTTTAAACCACTAAGATGTTATACTGTTACAATTGTGATTACTATTATTAATCAATTATTAATTGCGAGTACTTTTGTATTTGCAACAATTTTTCATATTTTGTAATACCTACTTTGTCCTATAAAATTCTTTTACTCTCTCGCCTTTCCAATAAATTGAAGTGTTACCTATATATACACTGACGGACTCATAAACTGCATCAAAGTAATATACGACTTTGAAATAAATATTTTAACCAAGTATGCAAACTTTCTATACAGATTAAAATTGAAACCTCTAGATTGGTTCGAGAACTTTAAAACAGCGTAGGGTCATATCCTTAAGTTTAAGTTTGTGTACTGGAAAGGACCTTAAGACTTTTTTGAAGAAAAACAGAAATTTAAGGAAAATTGGTTTAATAAAAAAAATGGTTTTAACAATAGACATAAACTTTATGCAAGGGTTTATTTATGTTTTAATAAGGTGTATTACCTCCACGTGCCCTTATTACGGATTCTAATCGGTTCCGCATAGATTTTATTAGGGTTATTAAAAGATTTTGCGGAATATTGTCCCATTCTTCTAAAAGTGCTGTTCTTAGTGCTGGCACTGTCGTGGGCACAGGATTTCTCGCATATACAGCTCTTTTTAAATTGTTCCAAACATGCTCAATGGGATTAAGATCCGGGCTGCGTGCTGGTCAATTCATTGTACGTATCCCAACCTCTTCGCAATATTGTCGAACTTGTGCAGCAGCGTGCGGCCGGGCATTATCCTGCATTAAAGTAAAATTTTCGCCTATGAATCCCATGTAAGGCACCACGTGATCTTCTAAGATCTCTGTTATGTAGCGATGTGCAGTCAAACCCCCTTTATCACCGTTTTGACGGACCATGTCTATGAACACAAGTTCTGTTCGCCCGTTCATCGATATGCCACCCCAGACCATACACGAACCGCCTCGAAAAGGAACACGCTCCTCAATGCAACTTTGAGCATATCGCTCCCCACATCGACGATAGACTCTTCTGCGACCATCTGCACCATATAAACATGTCCTACACTCGTCCGTGAACAATACGGAGGCCCATTGCTCTTCTATCCAATTTAGGTGATCACGCGCAAATCTTAGGCGAGCTTGTCTGTGAGCTACAGACAACTTTGGACCATTTGCTGGTCTAAAAGGGGAGATATGCGCTTCCTTTAACCTTCTTCTTATTGTTCGTGCACTCACATTTACTCCACGCACTTCATTAAGCTCTGTTTTGATGTTAACTGACGTGAGGAAACGATTTCGCAGGGAAGTTGTAACAATAAATCGGTCATCACGACCGGTGGTTGCTCGAGTCCTGCCTGTACCACGTCTCCTTCTGTAAGAACCTGTCTCCACAAACCTTCTGTATATTCTAGAAACCGTAGACTGGTTTAAATTTAAATTTCTACCAATCGTTCGTTGATCCAAGCCCTCCCGCACCAGTGCTACAATTTGAGCCGCTTGTTCGGACGAAGTATCCATATTATGGTTCAAAAACTCTCGATGAGTTAAAAAACTAACCCAACAATTCTGCTGGTAACAATAATTCAATTGACAAAAGAATAAAAAATCAATGCGAATCAAAAACTTTTCTTTAAATAACACGCAAATCTGATACTACGAGTAAATTTTCTTTTCCCGGCTATATTCATTTGTTTTACTGCAGTTCTATTTTTAGATTTTGCTTTTTTTTTAAGATTAAGAGCCAGTCTCTCCATATTTATATAATTTAATCTAAGAAGCTTGTATACTTTTATTAAAAAAAAACATTTCAAAGTAATCCTGAACTTTGATGCAGCTTATGAGTCCGTCAGTTTATTATATATGTTTACCACATCATTTTCCACAGACCATAGTAGTGCGTCACAATATTCAGCTATTATGATACATAACATGTATCGAATTTACTTGTGCATGAGTGATAATCAGAACTGTTTGTGATTCGATGTCTTCTTCTTCTCCTTTTTTTTTGGCAACAGAGCCGACGATTGTGTCAGCTATTTCTGCCAGCGTCAAGTTTAGAATAATATTTTTGTTGATGATATTAATGGTATATTACAATGATAAAAAATAGAAAAATGTGGATGAAATTAAATGACAACCATCTTCCGTGAAAACAAAAGATGGACTCTGATTCGATGTCGTTCAAATATTATTTAATATTATTTTGCAGTCAGTCAGTCACTCTGACAATTTCTGTAGTATTTAAAGCAAAGAGTTTTATGAAATAAAAATAAATAAAAACGACATAAATTATTCTTTGTTTTGATCTAAGCCTTTAATTTCTGTAGGCACTCAGGCCATCTACTACAACATAACCAAAATATCTATTTATTCTTCTTTTCCATATACACGAGTATAAAAATCAATGTTTGTCCTCTACGCGTACTGAAACCAATAATCAAATTGTAATGAAACTTTGAAATGGCGTTCTGGAGACGCCTGCCTTTTTTTATAAATTTCGTGACATAGCAACACATGCCGAATGCAGCTAGCCCATACTAATATTATAAATGCGAAAGTAACTCTGTCTGTCTGTTACTCTTTCAGGCCTAAACCACTTAAATGATTTTGAGGAATTTTGGTATAGGGATAGAATAAACCTTGGAGAACAACATAGGCTATATTTTATTGCGAAAAAATGGCGTCAAGGGGTTGAAATAGGGGATGAAAGTTTGTATGTTAAATGCGATATAACCGACAGTCACGCGGGCGGAGCTGCGGGCAACAGCTAGTTATCTAGCAGGTCAATCTGCTGGACATAGACATGTCGCAAACATCGCCGCTTTTATCCATCGTATGCCAACCTATATTAGGTTGTTAGTCCACCTTTAAAGGATATTCGGTTCGTGGTCGCCATTCCAGATTTTCTGCTGCAAAGGCCTTCTGTTCCTAAGCAGTGTCCTGTCTGTGTTAAGGTTCGCTTTTGTGAACGTAGTCCACCTGCTTCTACACCTAGGTGGTTCACGAGCATTTTTTTTATATCAGCTTACCAAAGTAACTACACTGCATGATGGTTAGAGGTCTGTTGGGTCCAGAAGGCCTAGACAAGTTGTAATGCTAATAGCAAAGAATAGATTATAAAATGTATTGGATTGATATAAGCTAACATTAGTTTTTTTTAAATCTATTCTATTCTATTAGCACTTATGCCACTTGTAGGCTATCAGGAGTAGTTGACATCCATCCCAAAAGCAATGTGACTTATGAGTACCTACCTTGGTCAGAGATTACGCAAGTTTTCGTGACGTTTTACTGAGAGGTCACTTTCTTTGTTTCATAAATATAGTGTGTGCGTTACATACTTATATTCGTTAGGTAGGTAACTGCTCACTACCAACCTACCTAAAAGAGTTCAGAATCATAACATAACATTGCATAATCCGTAGGGTAGATACAGTTACTGTCTTTTTACTCGACTACGGCAAAGCCAAACGGAGGGTTATGTATTTGTGTTATGTACACTCAAGCAGAGGCTTAGAATAAGGATGAAAAATTTTATGATTACCATATAGGTAACTAGGTATATATTTATAGGAATCTATCTACCTTTTAATAAATATAAAGTTGATATAAAAATATAAACTTCTAGAGCCTATAATGTTCGGTTGACTCAAACGATGGATCGATCTTTATATTCTTTATGCGAATGTGTATGTAGATGGTAGACATAGCTAGGTACCTAGTAGTTAGGTAGTAAGTATAGAAATAAGTACTTACCAATATAAGTATGTAACTAGATAGAGTAAGACGGATTATAACTATAGAATGCACATAATGTTTCAGCATTAAACTGAATAAAACCGATGCCTTTGCGCGTAGGTAGGTACCTATTCATTTCCTGCCAAGGTACATATATGAATTTTTTTGTACAATAGTAAAAAAACCCGAAAATTTTATTTTTAAAGTCAAGAAACAACCTGAAAATGCTACTTATTAAGAAATTTTGCAAAAGATAGTTTAGGTGCTTACACGATAACAGCTAGATAAGTAGAGAGCTTTTAATCAGTAATAAAATGATAATATTGAATAAAACGTAAGTAAAATAACGATATATTTATAATACTATACCTAGGTATTTTTTTGGGTGTCGTAGTCAATAAATAGTTTCGCCATGTCCGTCTGTCTGTCTGTCAGCGGTCTAGCTCAGAGACAGGTACCTACTAGTAAGCTGAAAATTGGCATGGATAGGCATACATATAAATCACGCGACAAAGTAATAAGTACAATAAAAAATAACATCTCCATTATATTATTATGTATCTACACCTAAGATGGGGATGTTATTTTTTTCTCGTTTACCCTATCAAATGAAATGTCGTTGGACATGTTTTTGAAAAATATTGAGCGTTTGTAAAGACCTGTTTGCGAAATAGCTTTAAGATGCTCCGTTTTTGTTAGACCGTTGTATTTGAAAACGTGAAAAAATTATAATAGTAGTCAATTATAATAGTAGTATATTAATTAAGTAGTAGTTATAATAGTAGTACATTAATAATTTAAAAGGAAAACTACCACAGCTAAGTAGGCTTTACAGGCACGGTAATACTATCTACAGTATTGTGACTCGGCCGTATATCTATACTTATAATAAATCTCTAGCGAGGTAAAATCTGTACATTGATTATATTTAAAAAAATACTATTGGGGGGAAATATTTATTCGATACTGATGCCAAAAATGTAATTTAGAAAAATTTTGTCTGTCTGTCTGTCTGTCTGTATGTGCAGGCATGAATCAAAAATCACTGAACGGATTTTTATCAAACTCGCTACATTTATCGGTCATACTCTTGGCCAGGTTATAGGCTACCTTTTGTCCCGAAAAAAACCGGGTATCCCGGATATCCTTAAAAATGTCACAAAATTATTTATTAATATATTATGTGTTACACGGTGAATATCTGCAAGTGACTATACACTATACATAGCAGACAGAAACAACTATAGAATAAAAAAAGAAATTTTTAAAATCCGTCCATAAATCCTAGAAATTTTTGAAATTGAAAGTTTTATGTATACGAGGCGCGTAGCAACCGCGCCGGTGCAGTTTGATGGCGGTTTGCACTTATGTATCGAAGCAAGCTAGCTTCGTGTAACATTTAATGTTTGTTTTATTAAAATTGGTGCATAAACAAAAAAGTTAGGTTAATTTAATCTATATTCAGAAAGTTATAAATGCGATTTAGTGTAATTTTTATTAAATTTAGTTTGTAAAACTACTATTAGATTTTTATAATGATGCGTTTATATGAATTTAAGCACAACATTTTAAAATAGGTAATGTATAGTTTTCGAGATATAAATATGTCCAATTTAAGTTAAACTCTCATCGATATGGTAGACCATATTAATTAGGGACCATATTACTAATAATAAGTACATCTAGATGTACGTACATCTTGAAGGTGAACGAAAAATGTACTACAACCCTGACACCATGACGGAATGTTCAGAAAATCTAAGACAAACTACTTACTCTGTATTCTTTCAACTTTGTGAAACAGATGCATTTGTAAAACAGTTTTAATTATCTCATTATTAAACAATAGGGTAGTTATAATCGTAAAACACGTGGATCAGCTGTGAATGGTGAACCAGTTAGATGTTTTTAAACAACTTAATGAAATAATTTTCACGTTTCATCTAAATCACTGAAAATGTTGGTACAATGCGCCTACTTTTGTAAACTGTTCATGTTGCTTATTTTCTTAAGGATATATGACATCTACCTTACATACGGGCGGGCATTTACTAGAAGATAATCAACATAGGAATTATGACGCTTTGTTTGAAACATGTATAACTGAAAATCCATATCGACTCCGTCATTAGAAATCAGTTTTGCTGGTGTATTTATTTATTTATTTATTTATTTACTTATTAGTACAACCACATCATATGTATTATAACAATTATTGCAACATTATTACCAGTATAATTCTGATACACATGACACTGATGGTGTACATAACATTTGCCGATACATAGCATAATTTTACTATAAGTATATAATATTAAATATATACATTGTTAGTTACTATTAGATATATTTTTTTAATTTGGACTTAAATTTATTAAATGAATCGTGAAAGATGTCAATGCTTGGATCGCGAGTTTGCATAAAATTGTACAAGTCCAGTGTTCTGTTAATAGGAGACCGTTGGCCTAAGTTAGTTTTTGAAAAAGGGGTATGAAATATTTTTTTTGTTTTGTGTCTTGGAAGATGATAGGGGATTGCTAGAGATACTTTCTGTAGTAGATGGCTACATTGTATTTGGTTATTGAGCAATTTGTGAAGAAAACATAAGTCTTGAATACGTCTACGATCATGAAGGGTGGTCATTCTAAATTTAGATAAGCGTTGGTCGTATGGATTTCTATGAGAGAAGCCGCTGCATGAGAATGCTAAATGTCTTGTGAACTTCCGCTGAATGCTCTCAATTCGTTGGGAATGAACAACATAGGATGGAGACCATACAACACTACCATATTCGAGACTGCTGCGCACGAGTGCGTTATACAAAAGTATTTTTGTGTTAACATTGCCAAAGCCGACAGTATTTCTTCTTAGAAAGCCGAGCATTTGAGCACCTTTGGATATTGCCTTATCTATATGTGACACAAACGTTAACTTTTTGTTAATGATGACGCCCAGATCTCGTATTTCCTCAACTTCAGTTAGAGACTTGCCAGCAATCTCGTAGTTTGTCACAAGCGGTTTTTTTTTCTTGGTATATTTAATATGGTAACATTTGTCAAAGTTGAGAGTCATGCGGTTCAAATTACACCAATCCAGAATCTCATTAATGTCGTCTTGTATCAAGTTTGAATCTGTAAATGACTTAACTGTACGAAAAATTTTTAGATCATCAGCGAATAGAGAAATTTTACAATGTTTAATGCGATAAGATAAATCGTTAATAAATATTAAAAAGAGAACCGGTCCCAGATGGGATCCTTGAGGGACGCCAGATTCAGCGAAATAAGTTTGGGATTCATATCCATTGACGACTACACTCTGGGGTCTACCATGCAAATAAGATCTGAACCAATTCAGTAGCGTTCCTGCCACACCGTACACTTCCAATTTTTGCATAAGGATTTGGTGGTTAACTTTATCAAAGGCGCTGCTGAAATCGGTATAAATTGCATCTACCTGTAAACCGGAATCAACTGTTTGAGATATATCTGAAATAAAGGGGACTAAGTTTGAGAGTACGGAACGGCCGTTACGAAATCCATGTTGGTAGTCGGAAATACTATTATTTACTAAATTTGTTATGATGGGATACAGAAGAGACTCAAACAATTTTGAAAAACATGAAAGTATTGATATTGGACGGTAATTTTTCACATTGGCGTGATCTCCTTTTTTAAAAACGGGCATTATACGTGCCTTTTTCCATTCATCAGGAAAAATTCCTTCAGAAACCGAACGATTAAAAATTTGAGTCAAAGGTAGTACAATAGAACGACCGCAGCGTTTGACAAAGTAGGGAGGTATAGTATCAGGCCCGGCGCCTTTTAAGGTATTAAGTTTTTTTATTTCACGTTCGATATTCAATTCAGTAAATTGTGGTTTGGATATGATATTGTTATTAGGGGATGGGAACGTACATAAATGGGATACAATGCCAGCCGAGACTTCGTTAGAGTACACCGAGCGAAATTGATCAGCAAGAAGATTGGCAATATCTTCACCTTCTTGTGCAACATTAGTGTCCATGTACATTTTTGCTGGTAACAGAGAATGTCCACCACGTTTACTTTTGATATAATTCCAGAATAATTTTGGATTTTTGGGGATATTAGATTCTATGGTCGCCTTATAATTTCTGTAGCATTCATCGAAGAGCTTATGGCAACGACGTGTATTGTGCTATTTCAAATTAAGTTCAGTGGTGGCATAAATTATTATACTGAACACATTGGGTAAAGATAGATACTGTGGGTGAAAAAAGAAAATAAAGACCGAGGAGGTAATTATCCTCCAAGCACTGATTTTCGGACAAAACTAACACGTCAATCAATGTAATGGACATCTCCAGTCAATCCGTCCCATATATGCTAAAAGATCTACAACCGTGAAATGTTTGCTGGCTATACAATATACAAAACGATTTATTCAAGTAATATGCTATTTAGATAAACCGAGATTAGACGATGGAAATAAATAATGATTCAGTGTAATTGGTCGAAATTGTACTTAGTGGTGTCTCGAGAGACCATTCATCTATATTTAAAAAATGCTTTCTCCTAAATAAGTGACTGACAGATCAAGGCACAGCCTAAACCGCCGGTCGTAGAGAACTTAAACTTGGAGGGTGTGTTCATTGTATGACGTAGGCACCCGAGAAAGGATTTTTAGAAATTCGACCTCTAAGGGGGTGAAAAAGAAGAACAAAATTTTTACGAGACAATGTGATTCCTTGATGCAATCTAATAGATGTGTTTCGTATCTTAATGAAATTCATCTCCTAACGGTGTTAAAAAGGGGTACAAAGTTATTTTGGGGATGATTTACTTTGAAATTGATATAAATACTCCTTAGTGCTTTTGAATAAAAAAATATTTTGGCACCTGATACACGTCATGTTTGAGAATTCAATCAGCTTACGTCAAATTATGCTGGTGTAGAAGATAATGTCAAAAGGGATGTTGGACAGCAATTTTTTAAGCGGGATATTGTAAATTGAGAGTTATGATAGCACAATCATTCCATCGAATAAGTGAAATGCACCACTCATATGATGCTTTACAGTACACACTATTTTTTTTGCCAGACGAGGACGGATACTCCATATTCTACACCTCATCCCCTTGCGATCATAAGACCAACTTTAAAAAATGGTATCTACCGCAAGTTTTATTCTTACCGTTACCTATAATATCATCTGTTATATTTTTATTTGTTGTTTAGCCAGTTTTTAGTCGACGTGTTTGCGAAAAGAAATCGAGACGGAGACGGATCGTATTTGTTATATTACGAACAATCAGGTGCAGCTTAGAGCGAACAGTTTTAATAGACTTGCAAGGTGCGATAGGGACACAGGACGTTCATGCTGATAAGCTGGGTCAAAAGGTGGTGTTGTCTATTTTTTACCTGCCTATTTTAGGTAGTGCTGCCTATGGGAGGGAGAGGAAGGGGAGGCGCTATATGATAAGTAACAGTAATATAATATACATAGTAACTACACACAACGCCATCTAGACCCAAAGTAACCATATATTATAGTTTGTGTTATGGGTTCTAGAAATGCGGATATACATACTTAAATACTATCTACAGTGTTTGTTAGGCAGGTACCTACGGCGCGCTTATTAGGTATGTTGCTGCGTAATATAAGTAAATCCACCAAAATTATGCAATGGAACCAGATTGCAAGTGAAAACAAATGTAGATAATCGAGGCAACTATACTGACTGGTTGTTCTCCAGGAGAGTCTGTGGATATTCATAGGATTTTCCTAACACCATCAAATACCTCTTCGAATTTAATAGAGTGCAGTTTCTTATCAACGTCTGCTTCGCAATGACTATAAAGCTCAAAGTCAAACTCATAAGGTATCGGGCGAAGACTTGAGAGAAAGCTGTTTCTCCCACGGCCCGTTTAATATGGCATGGTCAGAGTAAGCGCACAGAGTAGTCTGGTAAATGTAGCACTCGACGGAAAAACAAAATACCCAAATTGGGTAAGGGCCCGTGGTCCTACCAATTTGTTCTACAGGTTATTTGTTTGGTGGTACTAGGATATACCACTATGTACCCGTAGTCCTACTGTGCTAAGGACGGATTAATATAGCGATATTTAACCTTTAAATCTCATCACTATTGTACGGATTATTATGTAATTGTATTCAAACGTTCAAACATAATTATTTATGTTTTTAACAAAAAATAATATCGTAGTAAAACAATTAAAAATCCTTTTAGAATCATTTTCTACTTCTACGCGAACGAAGTCGCGGGCAAAAGCTAGTTATAAATAAAAGCCTACAGCCGCGCGGTAGGTACGTAAACATGCGATAGGGCTGCCCGCCTCCAGCACTTTAATTACATTTGCCTACATTGTGTTTCCATTTAGTTTTGTGATTGTAAATATACTTTTTTATATAAACAAATAAAATACTTTGTGAATTTAATAGGAAGTTTTCAATAAAAATGCGTGTTGTTTTTTGATTGGAAATTTATTTTTTCTTGTAAGTATTATCCATACACACAGTACAATAAACAACTATTATTAATAGTCAAAAAAAGTAAAAAGTAAGTCTTTACTTTAATTATACAAACTAACAAAACAAAACAAACATGCCCCGAGGTTTTAACACAAGCGTATCTACCGTATCATGATTCATGAACCGCCTATAACTACCCATTTCACTCGTCTCAATCACTTTCCTTTACTCTATTCACTTTATTTATTAATCCAGATTTTTTTTTTCGGGAGATAAAAGGCAATACTTATCCATTAAAATGACACACTTTATGCACCTACCTACTAGTAAATAAAATTATTTTATAGTCTTACCTTTCAGAGTTTCCAGGTAATCTAAATAAGTTATCTCTGGATGCGTTATCGACGAATTCATGCAACCAAAAACAGCACAATATATCCTACTCTTCATATTAAATATGTACTTGAACTTATTTTTAGTAAAAAGTCGCGCGCTTATTGTTAAAAAAACAACACACCGTCCGTTCGTCACGGCGCACTATGTGGAGATTGAGTCGGTTTCGGGTCATAAATCCATAACTTCCATGTTTTTTAAGATTTGCAGCTGAATTTTTTTCTGTTTATTCTTGAATGAATGTACTTTAAAATAATATACAATTTATGGATATAAATATATGTTTATTACTCTAAAAAAATAAAAAAACTTGAAATGTTGAAGAATGTTAATAAATTTACGACTATCTACAAATAATATAATGTATGTGAACTAAACATGGTGGGAAACACTCGATACATTATCTTATCAACAACCGCAATAAAAAAAAAGGTCACAAATAAGACTTATATCAAGCAGAAAGTCAAATAGCATCACCTACGTATTTGTAGGATTTTTTACTGTTTTATGCTATAATAGAATAACATATGTTGTGCAACGAAATTGCAACTTTTTCTTCTTCATATAATATAATATTAAAATTCCTATCAAATAACATCATTTACAGACCTTCGGCAAATTTCGGCAACTGTCAAAACTCTAATTGAAAGTTTCAGATACTCAAAAATGATGTGTCACGAAATAAATATTTCTAGTAAATATATTAACAAAAATATAGTATTTTTATGCATACCAGTTAAAAGTACATAGTATAAGCTTTCTGAGATGGTATAATAATTGTATAGTTTTCGTTGCTAGCTGGCTAGAAAATAATCTTGAAAAAAAAAATACAAATTCAGATTGTTTTGTGATAGTTTAGGAATGATCGTGTTTAGGCTTAGAGCATTAAACCAACCGGAGAGGCCACTGACAGGCGTACCCCTCTGCCAAAGGTACCAGCCCACCGGTCATACCCGTTATATAAAACTAGTTGACGCGCGTTCCGCATCATAAGTCACCTATCAGTGCATGCGTAATAGCGTCTCAATAGAAATGCCGAATTGCAGTGTATTTTGGTGTAAAAAGCGTTCAGCGACATCAAGTCTACAAAAGGATAATATTACATTCCACCTGTAAGTATTATTTTGTTCTAATATTATTAAATAAGGCATTAAATTAGCAATTTAACCAAATAAAATGCTAATCAACAAGTGTTGCCAGGCTTATCATCAATACTCCAATCTGGGGTAATATTTTAAGTTAAATTAACATAAAAACTAACCTTTCCTTTTTTATATCTCGCCTTGGTGACATATCTAATAAGTTTCATTTTGGATGTACATTATTGTGTCACCGTTCCCATATTTATTTATTTTTAATTAAAACCAATGTTTTTTTTACCAAGTAATGCACAAAATAATATTAAATGAACAAGTAAAATGAGATTATAAATCCAAATATACAAGATTAGTGCACTTTATTCCGAAAGATAATTGCTCATTTCTTACAAAAATAAGCGTATTAATTTTTAAGAAACTGGTCACACTTTAACATAATTAGAGATGAGACAGTTTAATCACAAATATCGATATTGGTTTTCCAGTATTAAATTAATTTTTTTTTGTTTGTTTTAGATTTTCAAAAGAAGCAGCGCCTCGAGTCGCTTGGGTCCAATATTGTAGGAACCATATAAGTAGGTTCCTAAGCGTACAAGTATCTGACTAACAGCTTAAAAGACAAAGCCTTCTGTGCTGCCAGCACTGCTACCTCCTCCCTACCCCCCCAAGTGGCGGAGAGCTCAGTTTTTAGCAAGTAAACTCGCTGTGCGCTACCTCCTCTTATTGCATTACCTAGGATTAGTTAAACTAGATTTATAAGGTTAATTTAAATTGCACAGTTTTTCAGTATTTTATTATCCACTCAAACGTCAGGAGACACTTGAGTAACTAAAAAGTTTTTGTCATCTTACGCCTGGGTACACTAGAGTGTCGTCTATAGGCAGTGATACAAATCAGCTTTATATTGTTGTAATAAAACTCCTTTTTGCATATTGTCTGGTATTTAAGACGCGCAACTAAACGTAGATGGCGCCTAAATGTACAAAAAATGCATTTCTTTTTAATCTGTTTTTATATATCAGTTTGAAGTTGAGTGACTTTTGTGTGTGCGTCACGCTGAGGAGTGTCCGCAATTATGTCGTAAGTTCTTCTTTCTTATTACTTAAATCGTATAGTGTATTATATCAAAACTTTTCTAAAGATTTGCTCGTGTCCATGATATAAGAGAATCATAGTTTTATTTGCGCTATGGTTGAAAAATTATCTAATTACATTGGAGATGGTTCATCGTATGTCAAAATGGCTGCAAATTTTTGGTTATAAAACTTAAGTGAATACATATTTTGTGATTGAATGAATGTCCTTACTTTAATTATTTCATCTAGATTATGTATAATATATGTTTACAATACAATTCACAGTGTTTTAAGCAGATTCAAAGTAAGTAAATACATCGATAGAATGCGCTCACGCAATAGGTACTGGAGTGTTCTTTGACGGTTACGTGTAAAAGGTCTGTGCAGACGAGATATTGGTGTCGGATTTTGTGTTCTAAATATTATTTTGTTTTCCTCTTTTACATGTCTGTTTATATTAATGCACAACAATGTAACAACTTTTTTACCTATAGGGTATTAATTTAATTCACTAAAATAGTAAAGTAGAACTACAAAATAATTTAAGTAACATTAGAAAATCAAAGAAAGTATCTCGTCTGCACAGCCCAGGGCGGCCATTTTGCACATTCAGACATCTCGCGATTGCATCGAAAATCACGATAACCAGACCTCTTTTGTTTAATTTATCAAAAATAGTTATGATGCATAGATCATAAATGTTTTGATCTCGTTTTAAAGCAAATATAGTCTAGTTTATTTCACCATAGTTGAAACTGTTGCAGATTGCATGGTGTTTTTACAAAAACCAATAATGTTGACATATGAGGAAAAATATCTAGATATCTAAAGTTCTCCATTTATTTTAAATTTTTCAATCTGGGCTTGGAGACTATACTTTAAATAATCATATTGTCTATACATTAAGCTATAATACGGTATTTTTAATTTTAATATAGGTCGTATAACTTCCTTTTGACAAACGTTTTTGTCGGTAGACATACCGAGCGATTTCTAGCGCGAAATTAAACACTTTCATCGTGACGTTTCTGTGCATTGACGGTTCGCGGCGTGGACGTTTGAGTGGTTATACCTACTTAAATAAAGACTTTCTGAAATATATTCTGTTGTTTTTTTGTTATCTGAACAGATAAAATATCTCTCTAATAAAAATCTACTCATACATTCTCATGTCAGTGTCTTGTTATTATGTAATCAGAACAAAATCCTCCAATTACAAGCTCTGCTTAGTTGGAACGAAATTTAACCACTCGTATGCTACAATATCAGACACAATAGAAATAACATTGTGTCTCGTGCAGATCTGCTCCTAAGCACACGAAGGGTTAATAGCAACAGACAATTAATTCAAAGTATTATTTGGTTTGAATATACATACATACTTAGGAATAATACACGTAAAATTGACACGTAATAATTAATTACAATCTTTAATCCACACTAGAACAAATTTCAACAGGTGGTGGTTATTGAACATACATCCTTGTGCGCAGTAGTAAAATAAAAAAAAAGAGTGGGTACCCATGTACGCACGTAAGAAGTTATACTTCTTTGGCATAACAATCCAAAAATACCAAATAATAATACAACGCATACATACATAAATATTTGAATTGATATAAACGCCAATATATTTTTTATTTATTCACACAGATTATTTGTACTGATACGACACACAAAGATCCGCAACTAACTTCAGTGTGTAAAAGGTTCGCAACTAACTTCAGGGTGTTGCTTTTTTCTGTCGGTGTGCGCGCGCATCGTAAAAATTCACTTTCATCATTTTTCCCAATCGCGCCAGAAAAAGTATAACTTCAAAAAAAACGGCTAAATGCCAGTAGGACTCGCGCGCCGAGGGTTCCGTACTATCAGGGATCGGAAGTATTGAATAAACATTAGTAAACATAGTAGGAGAGCCCGACCGCATAACCAGATTTGTTTGTCGAACAATGTTTAACAAATAAATTTAGCCCGACCGTATGACGGGCTTTTTTGATAATAATTACAAAAAAGTGTGCTAGTTAGAAACACTGTTTTATTCTTCCTGTAATATTGACATAAACATGAATTAACAGAATTACTTCTTTCAAATTCAAAGTGCTTAAATAAAAAAAAACCTTAAAATTATAATAGATTATTATTACCTAAAACTGTTCTGTATAATATAAGATAATGCTCATTTTAATAAGCAAACATAATAATCATGAAAATAATTAAATCTTTCGCGTACTTATATGAAATCCTAAACATCGATACTAAATATCGACAGAGTCAAGCTCTAACTGTTTTACGCTAAGGAAGCGTAAACTGATAGATGTCCCTGTGTGTGAATGTGATTGTGTGTGTTTAGTTTAAGCTAGTGTGTAATAATTTTATTGTGTGCGTGTATAACGACGCGATTTAAAAATGCATTAGTAGTTAACATTGTAATTAGTGTGCGTTGCTCGCGTTACCCCGTCCCCCGAAAGTGGCAGACTTTTGCGCAAGGGAAATAGAGCGCGTGTCCACTCCTGTTGGTTTAATGCTCTAAGTGTTTAGGTGATGTTTTTTATAAACAAGTACTAACCACATACATAATTTATGTATAATATAGTAGATTAACTTCTTAGCTACAGTTTGAGGTATAATACGAGTACCTGCGCCGATTTTTACAAAATGTATATTTATGGCCAGGCTCTCTTAGGCACCTCCACATAGTGCGGCGGCACAGTCGCGACTGTCTACATGCCGAGCGCATGTCGAGTTCAAGGCGCGTAGGCATGACTCGCGCTTCGTCCGTTTGTATGAAGATGGATTATTGTATATATTATTACCGTTTTACAGGTTAACGAGTTATATATACTCAATCAACTTATAAACTGTACTTCTAGATCAGTGCAATAAGGATTTAGTTTCGATCGCACCAATAGATCGCGTTGATTGATTTTAACGATTTTATGAATAACGGTATTAAGATTTGTCTACGATAGTATGTATATGCACTAATAAATCTGCTAGTATTTAACTATTTACAGTAAAAGGACATTACAGAAGAGGTTTTGAATTTGAGCCTGTGCACATTTTTTAAACGAATAATTTTACAAAATCCTAGGGTACGCATACTTACTTTTTTTTTTTTTTTTTTTTTTTTACGTGGGAAATGCATTACGCATACGCACCCGCCCGGGCAAGGCGGGGGTTATGTCGGACTCTCCGACCGCACTGAAAGCGCGGCCAGCATACCGACTAAAACCCACGGTGTTCCTCCAGACGGCCAGAGTGTCGGGGTCACGGGAGTCGCTTGCGCATTCATCCGCGACCCCGACGGGCCATGGCCCGCTCACCGCGAGCGGGCCCCGTCCGATTTAGGGGCCTAGCCCCCTCTCCTTCGAGAGGCGCGTGCGGAACACGCGCACTGCCGTCTCGGGCCCGTGCTGTTCGGGCGGCAACTGCCCGATCGCCGCCCGCAGGCCAACTCGGCCGCAGAGGATAGGGAGAACGGCGCATCGCAATACCGACACTCCTCTTCCCCTGCGGCCCCACCGCGTCCGCAATCTGGCGGTTGCGGCCCCGCCGAGGCCGCAGAAGGTAGGGAGAGCGGCGCACCGTTATACCGGCACTCCTCTCCCGCCGCGGCCCCGCCACTCCTCAGCCGCAGTGTCGCCGAAGCAACACTGCAGCCCGACCCAGTTGCGGTGCCGCCCAAACAGCACCGCAACCCACCAGAGCCGCTCCATCGTGGGCTTATCGGCAAAGCCCAGAGGAGCGGCGCCTCCTTGGGGTTCCTCTTGGTTCACCGTGGTCCTTGGTAACCACGGCTACTAAGCCCCCCCGCCGCGACAAGGCGAGAACCCCGTTGGGGGGGACGCATACTTACTGCGCAACCAGCGCAACTGCACTACTACGGATTACAGAATCCTACACTGCGTGTAACCGACATGCACTTGACCGCTTTTTATTGTAGCTAAAACAATATTTCTGTTCCGTTAAGAAACATTTAGTAAGTAGGTACCTACTTAAGTAAAGGATAGATTTAAATAGTTATAAAGGTACATAATGTACCCACTAGACGCATTGGGGTGTACTAGGTACCTAATAGATATACCTACCTACCTATTAATTGAGTGGGACTAACTTCCTTTTGCAATAATAATTTTGTATTAAAAATCAGATGACGTGGAACATATAAAAACAAAAAAATATACATTATACACTGCTAAAAGAAAATTTAAATTAGCCCAAACAAAAGCAGAACAATATAGCAGTACCTATTCTAACACTATTTTTTTTTAAATTACTACGCGTCTAAGGATACCTACCAGTAGCGAAGAGTGACGTTTTGTAAAAGGAAGCCGGTGCAAAAATAGCTTAGCTTGAAGCACGACGTATGGTCTATTTCTACACTTTAATAGATATTATAGTCTTTGTGATTTATCTCAAAGGGAAGCCGGTAGGAATCGGGTTATATGGATACTTCGCCACTGATACCTACTCCATTAATAAATATTAGGACGTATCTAAATACCCAGTACTTAATACTATTTTTTCACTATTACTGTCTAATTGTAAAACCCGCCACTGTAGCGTGTGCCTACGTTCGCTCTTGTTTTTAGTTGTAAAGGCCCTAAAGCCGAAGATTTTTGATATTCCGATAATACCGATTGCCCGCCGCTGCAAGACTCATCGAGCGCATAAAATACCTAAGTAACTACTGTGAAAAGTCATTCTAAAAATGAGTGTTCTAAGTTCTAAAGAACAGTGCTCCTCGCATGTATAAACTTGAGATTTAGACATAAAACACAATTCAGGACTTCACAGGGGAAGTTTTAATAAAGCATTCGATGTAAGTATCTAACTCTTGGGATTGAGATCTTGGAGGCTGCCCTATGATAGCCAAAATACTAAGTCTGCAGTGAAAACGTAGTGTTCTACCCAGGACAACGAAAGAATCGGAGATTTTTTAGCAGAAAACGCAAACATCTGTGTTTTGAAAACACAAATCACAGTAAGAAATAACAATAAATATAAACGAGTTACTGATTAAATAACTTTGTCGGTCTCATAAACTGTAACATAATATGGATTACGCAATTACGAAATCTTAAAATTAATTTAACAGGTCGTCGTAGCCGGTTTTCTTTCTGCTTCATGGCATGGGCCTAAGTACATGCTTACTGTTCACGTACTTGTTATTTATCTTCCGGATACATACATTATGTTTTGTAAGAGCACAATAGGTTGGTTAGATAATCCATTTATGTAAGTAAGTAGTTCGAAGCTAATTGAGAAACAGAGAAGGGCCTTTAACACACGCGTTGAACTTGAATTAAATTAACCTGCTATTCGTATATAGATAGATAAAAAATCCATACTATTCTACGACTGTCTTAGGTTAAAATTCAATGGCAGTCTTAAAATTTGTTGAATGTAGCGTTGCATTCTACGAGGTTACCGACAGCTAGACCATTTAGTTTGTTTCAAAGTCTAAATAATTAAGTTAGATATACATCTTTTAATCATTATAACAATGTTGCCGTTTTGTTCTCTCGAGTCTTCCGCCCGTGACCGTTGTTTCTCAGCGCTACCTACTTCCTAAATATAATTTAGTAATTAATTAATGAAACGCAGTTGTTGTTACACTTAAGTGCCAACCGAACATAAAACATCTTAGGCTGTAATAGAAGAAAGTGGCTTTCCTTTAGTCATATTTCTCTAAGATTGAAATTGTATCTAGATATTGCCAATTCTCTTTGTACTTTATTTTTTGGTAACTTCCATTCAAAAGAGAGATTGACTGAAGCTTTCTTAAATTGTGAATTCATATATTATTATACCTTACCTTAACTGGTCTGTTAGCATAGTGGTTAGTGACCCTGACTGCTAAGCCGGAGATCGTGGGTTCGATTCCCACCCAGGACAAATCTTTGTGTGATGAGCTTGATTATTTGTTCTGTGTCTGGGTGTAATTTATCTATAATATGTATGTATTTACAAAAACAAAATGTGTATAAGTACCTATTAAAAAAAAGTACTTTACAAGTATTATTTTTCTTTTAAACTATCTATGTAAATTTTAGTTATCTCCCCTGCAAACTGCACAAAATTGCCGCCACAGTTTAAGGGAAAAGAAAGGAATGCACGTACCTAATTAAATAACATTGTCTAAATGAAATGTATGAGTAAATTGATTAGATACCCTATGCAGGACTCCCGAGTGTTAAAGCTAGGGTTCTTTACTGTCAATTTACGGGAGTCACAGTGATGGGCATGTGGGTGGAATTGTCGTGATAAGGTATTTCATTTAATAATGTATCAGTTTAAAAAACGTTCATACAGTAGTACATCCCTGCATGAGGCACTGGCTCGCATAGAATATTGGTGAGAAGTAAGGTGCCTATTGTAAATTTATTGTGTTCCGTCCAGTGAGCGATAATTATAAATATATAATAATATGATAATTACATAATAAGTAATAACAGAACTTGAACTAAATATTCATTTTCCTTCCTCATCTCCCTCTCCCAACACGATCGACAACGGCTTGGTTGTCTTAGCATAGTTTATACGATGCTTAGAGAACATAACCATGTCCATAAGTTACGGTTACAACTTACCATCAGATACGTACGCTTGTTTGCCATCGAAAAAATGTTTATTTAAAGTTAATTTCAGTAACGTAACCAATTGCTTTGAACTTTTGACACAGTCTTGCAAAAATTATAGTAAACATGATAATTACAGCCGTCAGGCTGCTATAATGAACATAGATAATTCATACGATCATATCGTTTGATCAAAACGTGAGCCCTACCTGCTTATTAAGTACTTCCAAGTAATAAGCGAGAATCTATTCATAATATTATGTAGTCACCTCATTTCACATGAATAATTATTGTTCGGTAATATTTAAAAAATATTATATATGTTTTCACCAATGTACATTATCTCCAAAGCTTTCTGAATTGCTCTCGTTGTACATTTTTGGCTACCAACAAGATACTCGCATTCGGTTCCGGACCGGTTCCTAGTGGGAAATATTCTTATATAACAGTAAGTATATAAACGCGTTCTGATTTTTTTCTAGTTACCAACTATCATGACCAATTTTAGTTACACTCATTATATTTATTTAACTGTAATATGTAAACATTACATTTATTTTTAATCACGCGCCGCTACTTTCATAGAATAATAAATACAGTTGAAAATATTGTTGTTACAATTTTATTGCAACTCTCCGTGTACCTAGTACTTAGGTAATAGTATCAGTGGTAGAGACGGACATACCATAGATATATCTACTATTAGTTCAAAATTATATTATGAAGTGTACGTAGGTACTATATATAGACTAGATTACTAGTGGCAAAAGTAGGTAGGTACTATTATTTATTTTGTGCTACAGGTCAAAGGCCTCTTCTCAATAAGGCTTGAGCATTTTTGTCCCTGCGCTGCCTCAAGGCAAATTGATGCTATTTATTATATTAGGTGATTGAAATTCGAATATAATTTAATAAACTTATAAATGACTTATAAATCTGTAGTTCTTTGTTTTTCTATTGATTTGATGATTGATATGATTCTCTATTGTGTCAACGCGCTTTTGTCTCACCAGCATGAAAAATCAAGTGTGAGAAAATTTAGTTCTCAAAACAAATACCAAGAGCGTTGTCAATTTTTGAAGTTATACTTCTTTTGGCGCGATTGGGAAAAATGATGAGAGTGAATTTTTACGATGCGCGCGCATACACGCGCACACCGACAGAAAAAAGCAACATCATGAAGTTAGTTGCGAACCTTTGTGTGTCGTATCAGTACAAATAATCAGTGTGAATAAATAAAAAATATACTGGCGTTTATATCAATTCAATTATATTCATGACGGTGATAGATATTTTTTATTGATCATTTATCATCAGTAAAAATATTTATTTTGAATATTAGTGGTAAAAGTGGTTTTACAATACTGTTTTAAGTGCATTTATAGATTTGAGGTTAACTGTTATGTATGTATGCGTTGTGTTTTTATTTGGTATTTTTGGATTGTTACGCTAAAGAAGTTTATCTTCTTACGTGCGTACATGAATACACACACTCTTTTTCATAATATTTGTTATTAAAGTACGGTACATACCTATTGTTTTTACGATGCGCTTTAATTTATGCCAAATATCACATTCCTCATTGCGGGAATAATATTAATATTTTTCGTCTCGTATACTGTAGGTAGGTATGTGTACCTACAAAACGTGTACGGTTTTTTACAACTTATTTCTTCGCCGTATGTCAGTAATGTTCCACACTTAGATAGCATACTCTACAATTTTGAAAATGTCGTAAGTAGACACCGTTTTCAAATCAACAACCTCTATATACCTAGTCGATCATTAGATAAATACGTTACAAACTTGATACCTACTAGAAATGCTGCGCCACTCAGAGGTACTAGAAGCACTGCGACTGCGCTTAATGTTGCTAAGTGAAAATCCCTTGGTATGTCTAACTGTTCTAGAAGGATCAATACGATTAGTTTAATCAGTTCAAATGTAGCTCTATGCCGCTTATCTTAAAGTCAAAGTAATATCATCACAATGTGCAATAATATTGTCTCTTCTTCCAACAAGTAGTACCATAT
This sequence comes from Parascotia fuliginaria, assembly GCA_963082885.1. Taxonomy (NCBI): domain Eukaryota; kingdom Metazoa; phylum Arthropoda; class Insecta; order Lepidoptera; family Erebidae; genus Parascotia; species Parascotia fuliginaria. The sequence continues at coordinate 10,870,107 of OY720170.1, forward strand.
CATCGAATAGTTCATTAAAAAATTAATAGGTATCTACGTTTCAAAATTTTAGAAGTAATTACTATTCCTAATTTTGTTCTAATATGTTAATAGAGTGTTATGATATGGTTATGGGCATATCTCAAAAAACCGAAACGTTTGTTATACTAAATGTTAACTTTTGTTATAACAAATGCCAGTTGGAAGCAGAGCGTATGTAGGGCAACCGATGGATGAGAGCGGCTCATGATCGGGCAAAGTGGTGTGACGTTTTTACGTGATATGATGATAAGAGCGTATGTTAAAGTAATCCATTCATGATAATCTTTTCTTATTTATTTATTATTTTTAATGCACTCTTAGACACATTCACTTACATTTTTCACGAAGCCCAAACTACATGAAATTGGAGTGACCACGTTAGTTCTATCTATATCGGACCAGTGTAAAACTTATACAAATGGAACATGCACCCGGGGACTAAAACAAAGCAACAGACCGAGAGCTCGAGTAGGACAAAATCTATGAAACTATTTTATGGGTAGGTATATTAGTCATAGAAGATTACAGACATAAGATGGCCAAATACCTTTGCCTGTATGCGATATCACAGAGGTTAGCAGTAGATAGCAGTGCCTAATATTTAGAACATGAGAACCTAAAATATTAGTAAGTAATTAAAAATCTAAAACAGTCAACTGTCTGACTACCAAAAATATCCAGACATCTTGCTGATAAACTTCCACATGTTTGATTACAAAGAACTATGACAACAGAAAACTATTCTTCATATCATTTGTGTTATAAGATCTAAGAACTCAATAAGGCTGCATGCCCTCAATCCCCATAGAATACAAGGGTCATTTCTTAATCGTTCAAAGTGTGTCATTACAGGTGCACGTCTACAGTCAAATGACGATGTCACGGCAACACAACGATTATATAAATCGTACATAATCGACACGTGAGAACGTGACAAGCTCACTAACATGTATGATGAAGATGATGGACACTGCAATAGTTAGGACGAGCCACTTGCTACTGGAAATTCCAACTTGACTGTTCACACTTATAAACCGCAATGAACATTGAGATAACATGAACACTTCAAACATTTTGACCTGCTGATTCGATTTCATTCCCTATTTGGTAATATACCATTTGTAGTTTGGATATACTTAATATAACTAGATTAGTCAATCTATACCTTCACCAAAGCTTATGTTTTTTTATTGGAACTTCTGGAGAATATTCTAGACAAGTTTAGACAAGAATATCCATTTATGTAAAAACTACAAGTAACTAAGTAGGTAGCTACGTATATGTTTGATGATAGAGTTTTACTAAACAGCCTACTGACTGTTATAGCTAGGAATATTAAACTCGTTTCTAACTTTTAGGTCGGTTACTTAACTTTACATATAAAAACTTTTTTATAGTGTATCATATCTAAATACTGGATGTAAGGCGTCTATACCGTTGGCATGTCTATAAAAATAAACTAAGTAGTTACTTACTATAAAATCAGTAAGTTACTTCAGTTAGTAACTTCTGACTCGAAGTCTTTTATTATTTAAATCAAACATTATCTAGATGACCAAAACACGTCCATTAAATATATTAGCCTACATAACATACGTATATATAATTGGCAGTCAATGACACGTAACTAAAGACAACAACGAGCTGCATGCACTACTTTTGGCTGCGTTATCCGGCGCAGGAGTTACGTAACAGTTCGCTAAATGGCTAAAGGCGAATAAGGTGGGCGGGCAGCGGTGGCGGTAGGACACGATCGCTGAGAAAGTCATTCGACCCGTTTTACTGAGGAACCTCTTCCGTCAGTTCCGTGTTCGTAGGATGCCATCACACTAACGTTAGGTTTGTTCATTTTGTACTGCACAACGTGACGCTCTAAAATGTAACTTACCTACTTATATAAAGTTAGAAAGTTACATTATACTTCAGACATAACATCTTTCTTCCATATGTAAGCACTAGGCCGACAATAGTATTTGGAAACACTACTTGAAGTATCACAAAAGTTAATGCACTAAAAGCACTTCAACCATTCATCTGCTAATCTTATTAAAATTCTTCAATGTCTATGGTAAATATCCGAAGTGAATAATTGCGATGCAATAATACAATTTAAGTGGATTACCTACGCAATTAATTTAGGATTATAAATAAAATACTTTGAGTATGGTTATACATAATCCAAAATTAATTGCTACTTAAATTATGTTAGGTTGGTGTTTTCACGACCGTAAAAAGTAAATATCAGAAATACTTTCTTTAGTCAATTTTAAACAACAAATCAATTTATGAAATTATATCGGGTACTAGGAACATGAATCGCTAAATTCAAATGGAAATGTGGAGAAATCCTAATTCATAGCACCCGCCCGTCCCGCGGCTGCCGTACACACAAATAGCCCGGACCTTGATTTCCTGCTCACCAAACACTTCCTGATGCACGTTTGGAAAACTTGTCACACTCGTGAGTGGGGTACACGACTACGGCCCTTTGCTATTTCAAACGTCGAGTACTTTATGCAACATATACCATAAGTGTATCCGTTTTAATAAGAGCCTGGTATACCAGCGACTTCCTGATGTAGATAGTTTGAAGTCATAGCTTGGACTGGTCTGCATTAAATGTGCTGTCAACTTGTTCGAGTATCTTCGATTTGTGATATCGACCGTAAGCTGCCAATACCTCTTAAGTGCATTGAGGTCAAGTTTACAGGAGACCATAAAAACTAAAAATTTTATTAATTACAGATGATGTTTATGAACCCAAAATCCAAGTTTATTAATTTTATATTAGTTTAGTATTACTAATAAAAAAATATTAAAATCCTGTTCCTTTAGGGCTGTAGGTAAGTTAGAAGGTATTTCCATAGAAAATAATTGGCAAAAAAATCAGTTAGATGTTATTTCTTCTTGGTGTTAGTTCCTAAATATAAAACAAATTACATTTTTTAAATAATATATTATTAAAAAATACAAATAAAAACTGTACAAATTCTCATTACTCACTAATAAACATTGTGGTCTCAATAGGCACATTATTTATTTAAAAGTTAACTATCAAAACTCAACTTTAAAAGTAGAAAAAGAAAATTATACTTTTTTTAATTAAAATAAAAACATTATTGCGATTTTGGCCCGTGCACCCGTCTGTGTGAATGGTAATAGGTAATTTTTCTCCAAGCAGTACTTTGTAATGTAGTCCGTCAATATAGTGGAGTGGGTTGATGCTGTAAGGTCAGCATCAACCACGGAAAACCAGTAGCATGTGACATGGTGAGTAATTATGTAGTGCCAGCTTTGTTTTATAGTAAATCGCACTAGCTGTTACATAAAACTATACATTGTCCATTTTCGGCATCTTTTTTGTCTTTAGCCTTTTCTTCTTTAGCTCTCTCTTTTCTTCTAATATATTATACGCTACTTCACTAATGTTACCGGTTTTGTAGCCCACACACGTATCACACATGTTTTTTATTTATTTATGTATAGACAGAATTTTCTTTTTAAGCTTAGTGGTAAATAACATAAGGAGAAAATGTAGGTACATCATTTTCATAGCAATACTTTTTATAAACTCGATACAAATCCAATATCGAACTGAATACTGGCTCTAAGAACACTTTATTGGTATTCATTCTATTATAATGCGAATGCATCTTGAGCAAAGAATCGAAAAATTCGTGCATCTTTGCTATTCTTTCAATTCTCGTAGTGTCAATATTCCGAGTTCGAGATAATATTGCACTATCACCCGATTCTTGCATTCCATGCTAGCTAGATTTTACCCACGCTCTAACTGAGAATGCACCGATGCACAACACACATTAGAGTTTCCGTCACTATCAGCTTACGCTGATCCCAATTCATAGAACCCCAAAACTTTTTGAAAATGTAATTTCTTGCCGAACTTTAATTTTTCTACAAAATTCAGATTCACATCGGGCTCCTAGTTTTCATTTTTTTCTATTTTTATTCTGTTGCATTTTTTCACCCATTGGGCTCGTATATCCTAAATAAGCCTTGCCTTCCATCCATAACTTTTTATTTGCTTTGCGACGCCGTTTTACGCCTTCATTGATATTGCCATAAAAAATCTCCAGACTAGTAGAGGGTACTGATAATTCAGGTTCAATTTCAGCATCTGATCTTTCTGGTGAAATACTCTGAAGTGCTTCTAGGCTTGTCGAGGATACTATCAAATCGTTTACCTCAGGTTCTATTTCAGTATCTAATATTCCTGATGTAATGCTCTCATCCGTATCAGATGAGTCGTTATCAGCTAAAGACGGGCTACTTGATTCTGAACCACCTCATGATGATGAAGATTTGACCAATGTTGATTGAGCCGTTTAGTGCCGCGAGGTTGTTAAAAAACATTAGACGTCGTGAGCATATCTCTCGGTACTGTTTCACAATTATTTACATTTTGTCCAGGTTTAGTATTACCTTGGCACAATTGCATTATTCTAGCTATTCGGTTTCTACGCATTTTGCTATAAAGAACAATAAAAAATGAAGATTAGTGCAATAGTAACATCACACAATATCTAAACCAATAACTTGTATCTGCTAATATAGACACAGATAATTTATAAAAATAACTCGTAAGTGAAATGATAACATTTAAGCCAAAATTTTATAATGAATTAAACTAATAAAATACAAGTAAATATGAATTAATTAAAGTGTTATACCTAATAATTAGTTACAATATTACATTTTGACATAATATGCGTAAAAATTACTAAAATACTTACTTTTATGTGTGTGTTTTTTATGACTGTAAGTAAAATATCATTGTATAACATAATTATGTGCAGTTATCGTACATCGTAGGTACTTAAATACGCAATGTTACTTTTTTTTAGAAATAGCTAGGTACTTGCCCATCGAATACTGACGTCGCCAACGTGCATAATAAATAAACACCGGTGCCGGTTCAAGAACACATCTCGTCTAGTAGTAGCCGTTTCGTAATTTTGACACAATATCTGTTATCATATTATACGAGTATAGTAGTCAGCAAGTACCGGCTACTACACGTACCCACCGTTGACATGTTATGTAATAATACTTTACGTTTATAATGTTCTACCTATCCACGTGGTGTAACCGACAAATTGTGAGATTATGCAAAGTGCAAGCAACAGGAGTTTCTCCGTTCGCTCTCTGCTACACATATAGCTACAAGAAAGCTACTCACGCATAAAGGTGCAAATGAACGTCAAACCCCAATTTTATATAACAATACCGTATTGCAACTGTACGTTAAATTAGCGCTTTGTCATCGTCATAATATATATTCTAGCAATAATGTTTACCTACCTATAGAATAAAAATATTTTACAATGTATCTATCGCACGAGATCACAGATCGAAAATTTGATAAGCATCGTGTAGCAGAGTTACCTTTGTCGTATGGATTTTATACTGTTTAAAAAGGTTTTTGCATATGTATTAATCTATTAGAAGAAAATGACAAGTTAGTTTTGTTCTGGTCTTTGTTCTCGCTCTATAATAAGGTATCCAAGAGATTGAATTGCAATCAGAGCTAAATTACAAAAAATATGGAAAAAGTTAACATTAAAAGCTATATCGACTGTATGCTGCCAATACCTCTTATGTTACATTTTTACGAAAATATTGTTTTTTGCGCCATCTGTTACCATTACGTAATCTTGGATGTGACAACTTAGCATATCTGTCAAAACACACTAATCCAATAAATTGTTATACAAATACCTACTATATATGGCGAAAAAATTTTGGTTGACAATAATAATAATAATAATAATAATAATAATATTCTACCACATTCACACAGCGCCATTTAGCCCCAAATTAAGCAATTATATTTGCTTGTGTTATGGGTACTAAACAACTGATATACTACTTATATACTTTTTTTTTTTTTTTTGTAAATACATACATATTATAGATAAATTACACCCAGACACAGAACAAACAATCATGCTCATCACACAAAGGTTTGTCCTGGGTGGGAATCGAACCCACGACCTCCGGCTTAGCAGTCAGGGTCACTAACCACTAGACCAACAGGCCAGTCAAAGTTGACGTTTATAAATACGTAAAAACGTTTAAGAATCTGCACTTCTGAATCGCCACACATATAAGCGGTTCAACAGCATTTGTTGTAATTACTACCTACAAATGTATTGGCTAGTAATTAGGCTACTGTCTAGGTACCTAGTACCTATCGATTTTAGTAGTTGATGCATATTCGTCTCATTTTAAGACGTCTCATTTTTGATCAGCTGGGCTTATCTAATCGGTTTTCCCCCAACATTCATGTATCTATGTGAATATTGTGTTCAATCGAACATTATAATTATAAATAAAACATAGAATTCAGGGATTACCTCTCTGCTGTGTCGATTCATGTTTCATTTCTGTGCCTGCTCAAGGAGGTATGTAGCGATTTCAACACAATAATTTCAGACCACTCAGAAAATCATTTTCTATTGTTAAATGTACCTACCTAGGTATTATGTAAGGTATGCTAACTTAACAAATTATTGTGTGTAACATAATGTAATAGTTAGGAACGTATATCGAAATATAGTGGTGACTTGCACTTATTACGTAGGGATCCTAAAAATAAATTGGGCAAATTCATCCGTAAATTGATTTGTGTACCTAGTTTATAAAGAAAATGTTTCTTAAAGTATGTTAATGATTACAACTACACAAAATATTTATTTTACCTTTCTATAGCATAGTTTTCTACTAGTAGCACATTAATTCCGCCTCCGCTTTTATAACACTCAATAAACAACATAAGAAGTTATAGTTTAAACAACTAGGTACTGATATGCATTAAAACTTTATTAAAATCACTTGAATGGCATAACTATCAGCTCGTTTTAATCATGAAAATATCATTAGTTGCGATCTTCGAATTTAAATTTAAAGAGAGGAGCGATATTGACATCGACGCCGACATCTCATTTCCATTGCCTAAAAATCCTAAAACAAGAAAATGTAAAATTGTAGCAGTCGGAACTCATTCTAGAAATGGAGGGAGTCCCTCGACGCGACGACGCTTGGAAAATAAAAATATTTCAACTTAGGTACTTAATGTATGTGACGATAATTTATAATAGGTTTAAAATATTATTAGTTAGTTTTTAGAGTTTCATTTTTGTGTCGACGGGTTTTTTAAATCTTTAATTATATTTTATTGAAGTTTAAAGTTAGTCTCCGAAGACAAGCTTATGCTGATGATCATGCTCATGCTCTTATCATTCGTAGCGTTTATATACGCTGTGAAACTAAGACAAAGACAGACGCTGTAGGATTGCTAAGCGCAAGCAGCTAGCTAAGTAATATCTAATATAATTTATTTAGCTTATAGAAGCGTCTATAATTGTGCCGGTTTCCTCTTAAATTAAGCAGCTCTACTTTTCAGAAAACTTTACTTTATATTTCTGCCAATGAGTTAAGATACAGTCTGTTATATTGTTATGTAGTTTTTAATATCACAACTTTGTCTAAAATCGATCTTCTACTTCATTTATTTCACTTTTACAGAGAACTTGACGGACAGAGTATATTTTTTGCTATCACAAAATAAGTATTTCTTGTCATAAAGTTTCAGCCAGTTTTCTATTAAATGGTTCAATTTTCTTAAGAACCATTGAAGGAGATCGACGTCCGTGGTTAATGGCCGATTCACACCGGAATAGCAGACGCCGGCAGCTGCCGGCAACGACTCGGCGAGCAAAGATGCGGGTAGTACTGCTCACAAAATATAATTTTAAACTTTATCAACGTGATTAAAAGCCCAGTATTGCTGTAAAGTCCAAAAAGGTAGCTCGTGAAAGGTAGGCGCGTCGAGGCAGCCCGGACGCCTGGCAGCTTTGCAGCGTCGTCCGGTCGCCCGCAGCGATACTGTCTTTTAATTTTCTGTTTTTATTCTTCTTTTCTTTTTTCTTCTTTATCATTTTAGCAGCGCTGCTGCTGGTCTCAGCCAGCGGTTTCACCCACGTTTTTGCTTACTGCTCTGCTCCCGTCGCCAGTAGCGTAATGTTACATAGCCTATAACCTTCCTCGAGAACTGGACTATCATACGCAAAAAAAATTTCAAATCCGAATGGTAATTATAGACATTAATGCATTCAAACAAACAAACAAACAAACTCTCCCGTTTTATATACTCGTAATAGTATAGATAAGTAACAATGTATGCTCACATGTGCTAGTATAATTTAAGTAAGTGTTAGTAGGTAAATCAAAATTATGTAAAAGCCACATCATCTATACATATAATAAAAATGTAACCGATCGCTGTCTGTACATGGAAGATATGTGAGAAAAAAATTATTGGGACCTTTATCAACGCAAATAGAACCCAAAACAATGATTGTTACAATTTTTGTCTGTTTGTCTGTTTGTCTATTTGTCTGTATGTCTGTTTGTCTGTTTGTCTGTGCGTTTGTTGACGCTAATCTCAGAAACGGCTTATCCGATTTAGATTCACTAATACATTGTGGTAAGCTTCACTTAACATTTAGTGTTTGTTTCATGTCAATCGGTTCATAAATAAAAAAGTTATGCCAATTTAAAGAATCACGTCGAACATTTGTTAATTTACTACGAAACCTGATAGAAACGGAGACTTTAACAGGATATGTGGATTAGCTGTTTTTCGCACGGTCAGCTTTATGTGGCTCTATCACGTGTTAGCATTCCTATACGTCTAATCCATACATCCATACACCCATACATATCATATAAGGCTTTGTCCTAACTGACTGACTAACAGACAACGCACAGCCTAAACTGCTGGTCGTAGTGACTTGAAACTTGGAGGGTGTGTTTGTCTAAATGTCTAGAGGTTGTACTAAGAAAGGGTTTTTTAAATTTAATGCCTAAGTGTGTGAAAAGGGATTAACGATTGTATGAATCTTCTTCATTTTTTAACTTACAGTTTTGAAATTTTGTTTCGGAATACTTCTATTTAAATAAAAAATATCCTTATAATTTTATTTTAACAGGGGTGGATTTAGAAGGGTGAAATTAAAGATCTTTAGCTTTTGAAGCCAGCGACTTGAAATTTGCAGGGAGGGGGAGGGAGGGAAAGGAGGGAGGGAAAGGAGGGAGGAAAAGGAGGAATTGAGGGAAAGGAGGAAGGGAGAGGAAAGTGAGAGGGAAGGGATGGGGAAGTAAGAGGAAAGTGATGGGGAAGTGAGCGGGAAGTGAAGAGGAAGTGTGGGGGAAATGCGGGAGAAGTGAAGGGAAAGTCAGGGAGAAGTCAGGGGGAAGTCAGGGGAAAGCCAGGGAGTAGTGAGGGAGAAGTGAGGGAGAAGTGAAGGGAAAGTGAGGGGGAAGTGAGAGGGGAGTGAGAGGGTAGTGAGAGGGAAGTGAGGGGGGAGTGAGGGGAATGTGAGGGGGGAGTGAGGGGTGAATGAGGGGAAAGTGAGAGGAAAGTGAAGGGGAAGTGAAGGTGACGGGAGAGGAAGGGAGGGGAAAGGGACGAGGAAAGAAAGGAGTTCTCGAATGGTGAAAAAAGGGGGAGGAGGGATAGGAAACGATAAGAAGGTAGAGGAAAGGAGGAAAAGGAAGGAGAAGAAAGGGGGAGGGAGGGGAAAGTCCTCGCTTTTCCCTCTCTTCCCCCTTCCTTGGTAGAGGGAAGTGGAGGAAAGGGCAAGAGATGCTGGAGGAGAGGCAAGGGATGCTGAAGGAGGTGAAGAGGAGAAGGGGGAGGGGAGGAGAGGAAGGAGGAAACTGTGAAGAGTGGAGAAAAAGGGCGATAGGGAAGAAGGGGAAGGGGAAAGTTATTGTAGTGAAAATTTGCCTTTAATTGTGTATTGTATATTGTTTTTACGAGGGATATCTTTAGGTAGGTGAAAGAGGATTTGTATGAATGGGAGATTAAAAATAGTATGAAAAACATTATTTAAACAATATAAAAATATCTATTGGAAAAAAACGATATTCACGCGAGCGAAGCCGCGGGCAAAAGCTATCTATATACATAAAAGCAAAAGATCACTCACTCACTCATCTCATCACGAAATCTCAGAAACAACAAGTGCTAGGATTCTCAAACTTTGCATGGTCGTTCCTGTTAGGATATAGGTGCTCACTTAGACGGAATTTTGTGAAATCTATCCCCTAAGGGGGTATAAAGGGGTGGCAAAGTTTGTATGAAACTTCTATAGTTTTTATAGTAGGATTACCAAATTACTAGAAAATACTCTTTTTTTATATTCAGAAACCACCCTTATTAAGTGGGCAAATAATAGTCGCAAGTTTGTGTGAAAGTGGTTTGTCAGTTTTAGCGGTAGCGGGCTTAAACTGGATTCGCCATATATATATATAGGATAATACTGATATTTATTACTGATACAATGTACGATTGCCATAAAATCAGGCACGCAATATTCTCATAAAGGCACCCATCTGAATTTTCACGCGAACGAAGTCGCGGGCAGCAGCTAGTAGTATATAAAATAGAGATTATGTACGATAGTAATTGAATAAATCTTTGCTCATTGCAGCATGAATGGGCCAGATCGACCAACGAAAAATTGTAAAAAGTATGCGTATTTTTGTGTTGTCGTTAAGTGTGTTCCTTTTCGTATTGCCCTCTTAGTTTATTCTACTATTCTTCTTCTCTGTCACAGTCGGCAAGAGCTGGGTTGTTTCTCAAATTCTTATAAAATAGGTAGAGGTACATATCAATGATAGTGGGTAAGTATTTATCATTCTTTGTATATCTAAGTTGTCTAAGAAATCTATATCTAGAATCTAAGAAAACCGACTTCAAACAGGAAATAAACGAAAAAGTAAAAAAATAAATTTACATAGCATAAAGTAATGCGTATTTTGGTTTAGTTTATCAGAAATAATTAAATAAGTATTTTATAATTTGAAGTTGGTGCCAAGTAAAACAATAAATAGGTGCCTATAAGTATTATCAATCTTAATTTGCTATTATAGTAAGGTTTTTATAGTATTCAGTTATTAAGTATTTACTTAGCACCAACTTCAAAATTATAAAATACTTATTTATACGGGCGAATTGAGAAACCTCCTCCTTTTTTTGAAGTCGGTTAATTAAAACGAAATGGTTACATATACCCTATAGCTACATAATCGTAATATTAAGTAATATTTAAATTACAAAATGATCGTACTTTGTCCATGGACAAAATTAAAACGCAAAATCATTGTGAGTTTATGACTCGATGCGCTCATTAATCGCTTCGCTATTAACAAAAGTAGGTAAATTTTCTACGTCCTTCACAACTAAGTAGGTGGAATGATGAAAGCATTATATTATTATGACGTGATGTAATTTAGCAATCGTTTAAGATACATATATTGTTACACTATAGAGATGAACAGTAATAATATATATTGGGTGAAAATCGTATAAAACGTTATTGAACCTTTCACCATACATATATGTTATTATTTAATTCGTACGTAAGACTGATGGACAGACAGCTATGTAAAGCCGATGGGAATAATTAAAGACTAAAGTTTTACTTTAGGTAATTTTACTGCACGTGTGGTCTAGTGAGTGGTTAGGTAAGTCGCATGACCATCATTGGCTATCAAATATGGATGTAATTAATCTGAAATAAAATGATGATGATGATTATAATTATTATTAGTAATATTGACGTGACATCGAATAACTTCGGTTCAGAGTATTGAGATGTATATTTATTTATTATCAAAACAAAGTTTTACATAATACATAATATAAGCCCTAGACTCCACATTAGGATTTCCTGTGTCGTGGAATCTAGTCTCTTTCAGTACAATGATATTGTTGTTTGATGTGGTTTTTTTTAGTGTCTTTGTGATAGTATTTTCTTGTTTTAAATATAAGTAATAAATAGATAGATATTTAAATTTCTCATTATTTATTGAACTTGACTTATAAACCTGAAATATATGCGAAAGGTAACACGACATATCGGTTATTATTTGACCTATGACGCTGAAATTTGGCAGATATATTATTTGAGGTGTCGGGTAACAATGGATTTTACGAGAAAGCCAAATAATAGAGATTTGCTAGGGTGAAGTCATAGATCACAAGTCTATAACAATTATTTATCTATAACATAAATACTGAAGTTTCGCTGGTCAGGATATTATTGAAATAGTAAACTTCAAACCAACCAATTCTGTACTTTTATTATATTTTTGTGATGCCAATAAAAATGTTTTTGTAAAAGTAAATGTTTGACTTGTATATAATAGCTAAAGCACTAAAATCGTAAACCGCAGCCATATTTCTCGTTTGAATTAAAAAGTCACGGATTCGGCAGTTTCTATATCTTAAAGAAAGCCCCAGCATATCTTTGTCGGATGTTCAGATCTCATTGGGAAAGTCATGATAAAAAACATTATTAAGCTTAACAAATTCCCTTTTTACGAGCTTACTATGTATTAGGTAACATTTATGTCTAGTTTACAAGATAATGCAATATCATGTGAAAAAAAAATTATGTCAACTGTGATAAATACCACTTTACAATAAATTTATATTGGTGTGTAACGTGTTTTGACTAGTTACAATAATGTATTTTTATGCCGTGGGCTACAAATAGTTTGTTGAAGTTTAAATTTTAATTCTGGTCACATACAAAGTAATAGTCTCACATAACCATTTTGAACGTGCGTAACTGATGTGACTTATATTTTTAAGTTGTGCACAAAATTTATCTAATGTTTTCTTTCTAATTTTGTATAACTGCCACGTCTAACTCATTACGTTTTGCTAATTTAAATTACAGACATTGTTTGAGTTACAATTTAGATTAAATCTCATTCTTATATTTATGTTATACAATTGTAACAATTGTAATTTGTCGTGTGTAATAAAAAAATAAATAAAATATATGTATTTATATTTGGCAATACCAGTATTTTCCACAGTCACACAATACATTACATTCTACGACAGTAGAGTCTACTTAAAAACTCTAGGTAAGTACACTATCTCTGATCAATCTGATCATCAATACATTTTGTTCTTTTTCTGTTTACCTAAAAAATAAATTCATTAATATATCAAACACTAAAAATGTTATTGTTTACCATCTAACTTACTGTTAGGTTAAGTTGTTTCCGTGATACATTGTATATTCTCTAAACAAAACGATGTAAAACGTTTGACTATATACCGATGTATTTATAGCCTTAGTTTTATGTATTAAATAATTAAAAAATTGTGATTAAAAAAAAAAAAAACATTAACTACTAACTACTTGTTTGTTCATTGTAACCTGTAATGCATGCCGTGGCAACTTGTAACTGAAACAGCAATATTGCTTGAGCCACATAACAAAATTTGTAATACTTAATCATTTCCTAAGTGTATGTTTTGTAAGTTTTCCTATTAATAAATAAATAAATAAATAAATCAATCAAATGTTTTGTTACTTATGTAATAATTAATCGAAAATCACCAAATTAAATATATATTTATATTTAATAGATTATACGACGATTACTTGTAGATCTTAGGAATATAATTTCACAAAAACGGATACGGAGTGTATTCTGACAAAATTCAAATTTAATCCGCATTTAAAATTGTATGTTAATACGTTACGAATGAAGCTTGCTTATTGAGTGGTTCTGAAAACTCACCAAAACTCGCAAATGATGTTATGCAAACGTTGAAAAGTTGTATTTACTGAACTAAGTGTTTCCTTCATTTGTAAGTAGGTCTTTGGAGAACATTATAGGGAATCATCATACAGAAATCATCACAGAGAAATTAAAGTTTCTCAATATAAAATTGCATTTCTCTTCTTTATCGAGTACTTTGAAATAAACGTTTGAAGCGATATCCAATCGTTATTTATTATAATTATATTACGGGACTGAGGCAATCGTTATTTATCGTTATATACAAATGCTTAAAGGTGGTACGTGAATGCACAGAATCATTAATATTTGCAAGGTAATTAGGCTAAAAGCTTCACTAAAAGCCTTAACGTATCAAATTTATGTTATGTTCTTAATTAATAATTTTATTTATATAATATTTTACCTATGTATAGTATGAGGTAAGTAAATTTCTCTATGTAAATATACAGTGTAATAAGGCAAGCAAAGGAGTCCTTATTTTAAGCTCAAATTCTTTACAACTATTATCGAAACTGAAGCAAACTAATATACAGAGAAACAATAAACTTTTACAAATAATAGGTACCTATATGTTTATAGTCTCAGGAGCGTTATGGTTGTCTTATAATTTGGGCTGTAATTTGATTACCAATTAGACAAGTAGGTACCTACCTACACGACATCAAAACATCAACCGTGCATACGAAAGCTGAGCGATACCTACTGCTGTAATGGTTTATCTAAAGAATTTAAAATATTGACTAAATAAAATTTTATTCTAGCTAATTATAATTCATAACATTAATACGTTGGTTATCTAGTTACTAAGTTAAGTATATGGCATACTTTTATAACGTAACCTATTATGTCATTGAATGAGTTAATATTTTCATTAAAACTCAAGGTTAATAAAACTTCAAAGTGAGTGCATTGTAAATAAGTAATGATTAATGCATTACGAGTATATGTGTTCACCAGTGTTCTTGTATCACGCTAAGGGTATTTTGTAGACCTCAGAATTATTGATATAATATGATCAATATTGGTGTTTGAATATCCCAAAAGTGGGACGTTCTATATGCAATATTCTATTCTATACATTGCAAATGGACATAACAAGGTAGTAGTGAAAACATTTTATTCGTTTATTATTAAGTTAAGATCTTTTAGTCTTAGCAGCCCAGGTTGAGAAGACAGAATTATTAGCAATGTTACCTGTAAAGTGTTTTGCTCCTGCTGGTGAGAATTGAAATTTAGTGTCCCTATAGACAGCTTTTCATTAGGAGCAGAAGAATGTAAATTATGCTTTTGGCTGCAAGTACAGTATCTTATTTTTTATTAAATAGTGACAGGGGAACGCTAAGGTTAACTAACAAAATACCTGTGCTTATCACGGTTCTCACGGCCATGAGCGACGGTCGAGGTGAAGCTCTTTCTCATCAGCAACGATGCAACAAAAACGTTAAGTAATAAATATACAAACTATAAAAAATGTGTTGGTTTTTAGCAGATTCAAAGATATAATACTTGACAAGCTTGATCTTATTATACCAATAAATAAAACGGAAGAGTTTGTTTGTTTGAACGTGCTAATCCCTGGAACTACCAGTCGTATTTAAAAAATGTTTTTTACGTAAGTTCCAGTTTCCAGTTCTCGAGGAAGGTATAGGCTATGTGACATCACGCTACTGGCGACGGGAGCAGAGCAGTAAGCAAAGATGCGGGTGAAACCGCGCCGCGCTAATTTAGTATCAATAAAACAGATACCGAGTCTATTTGGTTATTTTGTAATGTCATCATTTCGTAATAGGAAAGTAAGTACCTAATGTAACACGCAGAAAAAAGTATACATTTAAGAAAGTGTACTGAGATTATACATGGACTAGATGGAATCAGAATATGATCAAGGAACAGGTCATTTTAAGTATTTCAAATATACTCGTAAGTCAGGTATACGACAAAATGCGTCAGACTCGCATGCAGAGGGTTTCGTACCAACTATCGTATCTACAAGATTAATAAAATTATTTGTTTAACTATTTTAGATTTTTGTTGTATTTTTAATACATATTACATGACTACTCATAACACCCCGCTAACAACCGAGCAGAAAATGGAGGCTTAGTAATACGTTTCAGCTGGCATCTTTTGAGTACAGAACCTAAAATCTAAAGCCGAATGAAGCAGTAAACGAACTATTATTTACAAAATACTAACTTGTCACGGAACCCTAATAAATATCATTCAAATGAATTTCCCTCAGATACAATTTTAAATGACAGCGTAAAGAATTACGCACATGACAGCTGGAAGGCGTATAATAGCCGCAATGTCTTCCGTGATCAAAGCGAATAGCTCATTATGGTTACGTCTATCAATTGATCAACCGTGTTGGACACATCGACATGGAGTTAAGTGGGCATATAATACGATTCAGTACAGTTCAATGAGATTAATCATGCTAAGTAGGTACGCTGCGACAAAACTAGAAACTATAATAATTTATTTTGTTACATTTTGATGACATAATTTTGAATGGCCTGCATTCGATGATAAAACCGTTGGATCAGACAGAGCCGTCTTCAAAGATTATCATTCTTTTGAATCCATACGGCTCGACTCCTGTACACCACTTGGCAAACTTGCAATCACAGTTAACTACTTTAGGTAGATACATGTTATAATAAAGAATGATAGACAACAAAATACAAATACAAAATATCATTGAAATCGATAACACACATAGTGTGATGACATACAAAAAAAAATTACATATTAACAAAATAAAAATAAGGGCGTCAGGGTGGAATTATTTGAAACCTTTTAAAACAACACTACAGCAAAGTTTACCGAAGGCTACGATATCAGAAGCATTCTGACACCAAACAAATCATTTATCATGTTCAAGAATTTTATTAATTGACATTGATACTGTATCTAATACAAACCAACAGAAAAATATTGTATTGTAAGGTCTGATCTGACACATCATCTGACTCAGTAACTTCAATAATGGATAAAAATATATCAATAAAAAATTCAGATGCGTGCCCGTAAGAAAATTTTTCCTGCCTGATCTTACAGAAATCGTATATAACATTGTATCAGTAATAATTAGTAAGTATAGGTAAAACGTCTCTATGGCAAATCCTATTTAAATCTATTTACCCGCTACCACATTTTCCATATATATTCCACCCCTTGTAAAGGTTGTTTTAAAAAATTATTAACTACATTTCAATTTATTTATTTTCTTTCAAAATGAGTATGTCTTAGTAAATTGGAAATCCTACTATCAAAACTATAGAAGTATATAGTTTTGAATATTATGGTTTATATACACATATTACGTAAAAGATTAAGTAAAGGTAATTACTTTAGACCATGCCGTTAGTCGTGTTCTCTCCGATCTAGAGTATTCGCACCATCTCTTGCCATGGTGCCATATGAGGTGACAAAGAATATACTGTCATACTGCTACCATCGGCTGGGAGTTCATCATACCTCACACCTTAGAGTCTCTTAAGTCCCGTACAGTGAGGTTTCGGAGAAACTTTCGCCCCTGTACGGTAAGGTTGTAGAATGCGCTCCCGGTCGAGGTTTTCCCGAGAGACTACAACATAAAGTTCTTCAAGAAAGGAGTTAAAAGGTTTTGAACAGGGTCTACGCGCTAGTGATGCTCTTGGTGTTGCAAGCGTCCATAGGCTACGGTAACATCAGGCGGGTATGCTTGTTTGTCCGTTTGTCACGTTAGTCGTTTATAAAAAAAACTTACTAATTAACGGACTGAGGGTCACTTGCTTACTATAACGGCAGAGGCAACATCATCAGGTTGATAATGATAAAAGCAAAATTAATCTATACATATAATAAAAATGTAACCGATCGCTGTCTATTGAAGATATATAAGAAAAAAAAATATTGGGGCCTTTATCAACGCAAATAGAACCCAAAACAATGATTGTTACAATTTTAGTCTGTTTGTCTGTCTGTCTGTTTGTCTGTTTGTCTGTTTGTGCGTTTGTTCACGCTAATCTCAGAAACGGCTTATCCGATTTAGATATGGTTTTACTAATACATTGTGGTAAGCTTCACTTAACATTTAGTGTTTGTTTCATGTCAATCGGTTCATAAATAAAAAAGTTATGCCAATTTAAAGAATCACGTCGAACATTTTCTAATAGAAACAGAGACTAACAGGTTACGGAATAGCTGATAGCGTTTTTATTTCTCATTCTAAACAATCTTCCGTTAAGTTTTAAATGAGTCCAGTTTTCAGTGAGCCTATGTTTCGCGATGACAATTAATAAAGCCCAACTAAAAGTTGTGGGCGTGGATCTAAGTATTAGCTGTTTTTCGCACGGTCAGCTTTATGTGGTTCTATCACGTGTTAGCATTCCTAGCAGCCTGTATGCTTTGATCCCCGATGGCTATACGTCTAATCCATACATCCATACACCCATACATATTATATAAGGCTTTGTCCTGACTGACTGACTGACTAACAGACAACGCACAGCCTAAACTGCTGGTCGTAGTGACTTGAAATTTGGAGGGTGTGTTTGTCTAAATGTCTAGAGGTTGTACTAAAAAAAGGGTTTTTAAAATTTAATTTCATCCCTTTTCACACACTTAGGAAGTGAATAATAAAAAAATGAGAGATTGAGAGGAAAATGAGAGGAAAGTGAGGGTGAAGTAAGGGAGACAGTAGATGAAGGGAGGGGGAAGGAACGCGGAAAGAAAGGAGTTCTCGAATGGTGGAAAAAGGGAAGGGAAGGGATAGTTAGCGATAGGAAGGGACAGGACAGGAGGAAAAGAAAGGAGAAGGAAGGGAGAAGAGAGGGGAAATGAGGAGGCAAGGTAGAGGGAAGTGGAGAAAAGGGCAAGAAATGCTGGAGGAGGGGCAAGGGATGCTGAAGGAGGTGAAGAGGAGAAGGGGGAGGGCAAGAGAGAAAGGAGGAAACTGTGGAGAGTGGAGAAAAAGAGCGATAGGGAAGAAGGGGAAGGGGAAAGTTACTGTAGTGAAAATTTGCCTTTGTGTATTGTATATTGCTTTTACGAGAGATATCTTTAGGTAGGTGAAAGAGGATTTGTATGAATGGGAGATTAAAAATAGTATGAAAACAGTATTTAAACAATATAAAAATGCTATCTACCTATATACATAAAAGCAAAAGGTCACTCACTCACTTATCACGAAATCTCAGAAACAACAAGTGCTAGGAATCTCAAACTTTGCATTGTCGTTCCTATTAGGATATAGGTGCTCACTTGAACGGAATTTTGCGAAATCCATCCCCTAAGGGGGTATAAAGGGGTGGCAAGTTTTTATAATAGGATTACCAAATTTCTAGAAAATACTCTTTTTTTATTATTCAGAAACCCCCCCTTATTAAATGGGCAAATAAGTGTCGCAAGTTTGTGTGAAAGTGGTTTGTCAGTTTTAGCGGTAGCGGGTTTAAACTGGATTCGCCATAGAGACGGATAATACTGATACAATGTACGATTGCCATAAAATCAGGCACGCAATATTCTCATAGAGGCACCCATCTGAATATTCACGCGAACGAAGTCGCGGGCAACAGCTTTTTTTTTTTTTTATTTTTTTTTATATTATAGCCTACCAAAGTGACTCCACCCCGCCTGATGGTAAGCAGTCAGTGGAATCCAGAAGTGGCGGCTACTATACCAAAAGCCATCGTCATAAACTGCTGGTATGGTGGCCTCCACTATGGCGGCTGGGAATGGGGTTAGGGGAAGGGAATGAGGGAGGTGAGGAAAGAGGAAAGGGGGGAAATTGGGCCTCCGGCGCTCTCACTCACCGAACGAAACGCAGTAGTACGGATACTACTACTCTTAAGTCGATCTTCTATGAGAGGGTAGTACTACCCCGAACGATCCGGCCCATTCATGCTGAAATCAGCGTGGATCTACTACCGTACAAATACAGCTAGTAATAAAATAAAATTGAATAATATTCACGTGACCGAAGCCGTTATATTTAATAATGAAAAATAAAATTTCTCAGTTGGATTCCTACGGGGAGATTGAGCAAGGCTCGCTAGCCAATAAACTGCCGCTATGGACAGAACCATCAGCATAAATTCTCAGAATAGGCATTCGGTGACAGTCGTTCGATGCTGTTGTAATAATTATATTCATGCGTCGTTGTCAGCCTAAACAACACATCGTTTAGGCAAAAGCGCAACCGAAAATGTTGGTAATTATTAGCGTTTATTTCTTCCTTCTTCTTCTTGCGCCAATACAAGTAAGCTCTGAAATTAAATAACTATTATGGTGTTTCCCGTAGACATATCCTTCCTGAAAACGAAAATGAAAGATTCTCGTAGTATAACTGCACCATAAATAGCGGCTTGGCTGAGAGCGAGTTGGCATTGTAGTAGTTTAATAACGGCCTACCACAATAAAATATGGTCAGAGGAAAGCCGTTGTCGCATGCCACCTCACTATACATAATAATGGCATACTTGAGCAGACCAAAGAACGAGGTAATAATGAATGGCAAAGCATGCGACAATAGCTTTTCTCTGACCATCACGAATATATCTTTAGTGAAAAATTAGCCGGAGTTGGGTTTTAGATTTTAATTTTTTTTTATTAGAATTGTTTTAGAGTAAAATTTTTGTGTGAAAATAAATAAGTGCAAACAAAATTGAGAAGAAAAGCTTAAATGTTATTTATTTACAATCAGTCAACTGAAACCTATCATTTGATAACCATCACGATATATTTCAAACATACTTTTTTAAAATCAAGTAGGACTTTATGCACTTCAGTTAGCCCATATTTAAGTTATCGAGACGTAACACTGACTCTTGAAGTCAGTGTTACGTTTCCAACGATACCTCAATTCTCAAGTTAAGATGGAATACGAGGGAACAGATGAACATACATACGTTTATAGTCTGTTGAATTCATAAGTCTGGCTACGCCGTGTTTGGGTAAAAAAAGATTTATATCATGTAAATATAAAAAATAATAAATAAAAAGTATACTTACCTAAATTTTAAACTTACCTACATTTTGATATAGTGCTATCAGTAACTTTCTATCAAACAATTGACATCACTGTCGAGTAATGCGATCAGGAAATGATCTTGCGTAGTCAGTTTGCGTCCAACTTTAATTAATCTCATGTACGTGTATTTACTATAATGAACTACGACATGTTGCGATGTTTCTCTACTATATTCTATTTCATTACGACGTGTTTTTATCCCATCTTCTCAAAAGTGAAGGTCTTTTCTCATTAGATAAGGCATGAGCATTGGTTGTCAAGCTAGCTCAAGGTGGATTGAAAATTAGTGCCATAACAAGTCGTCGTGACTTTTATAAAAAAACTAGCTTTCCGCGGCGCGGTTTCACCCGCGTGTTTGCTTACTGCTCTGCTCCCATCGCTAGTAGCGTGATATTACATAACCTTTAACCTTTCTCCGGCTATCATACTCAAAAAGAATTATTGAAATACGACTGGTAGTTACAGAGACAAGCGCGTTCTAACAAACAAACTCTTCCGCTTTATGTACATAATAGTATAGATGAAAATTTTGTCATTTGCAAAACACAAGAAAAGTTTATTTCCTTAGCAATTAGTACCTAGTGTTCAAATTCTGCTCTTGCATCTTGAGTGGAGGTAAATTTATATTATCATTGAGATCATTGCCAAAGAGTGTAAAGTTTCTTAAGTGTATTTCTCATTTTAAATCACTTTTCCAAGGTACTCTATGTTATACAGCTCTACCATAAGGTTCTCATCAAAGTGTATAAAATAATTGTATGAGAAGCGCCTCTTGTATTTACTATGATACTCTAATTGTATAAAAATATTATTCTGTGCCACCCCGTGAGAAAAACTCGTGATAACTCGTAGCAGAGCTTTATGCACGTAATCAAATAAAGCGCCGATCAAGTTGTAGTGAAGTGTAGTGTAGTTTTTTACATAACTAATGCACAGTGCGTAATATGCTTTTAAAAAGGGCCTTTTTTATAGTTTTGCTTTTAACTTTTCTTTTAATTTTATGCTGACAAGTAAATCAATGAATTATTTATAAGTTAATCTGTATCTGCAGTTTATTTGCACCAACAACGTTCATCTGAATGAGTGAACAATTTGGTCTAAATTACTAATATTTGTTTTTAACATCCCTTTTACTCAAACTTTGAAATCAGTTTTCCATAGTTAAATGTTTGTTTGCTTCGAGGTTTCCATTTTCATGTGTTATGTCAGTTTTGTGAATAGACTGTTTCGTTAATTAGAAAATCTTATGAAGAGCACGAGCTTCATAATTATGTAGTCGACATTAGTAAATTTCCTAGAAATGCTGAAATATATTTCTACCTGGGAATTAATAGATAATGGTTTATGTATGCTTTATTTACTACTAGCAGTTGCCTGCAGCTTCGCCCGCGTGAATGTCAGTTATATCGCACATGAGCATATCTCGGTTTTACGCTGACGATGTTCCATTTTCAATCCCTTCAAGCCATTTTTTGCGATGTATGATAGCCTATGTTGTTTCCCAAGGTCTAATCTACCTCTACAAATTTCATTAAAATCGGCTTAGTGGTTTAATCATGACAGCGTAACAGACAGACAGACAGAGTTACTCTCGCGTTTATATTATTAGTATGGATGAATATTCTTACGTAGGACTATGTAGTATAATGGCCCGACTTTAATTAAAACGACCAAGTTATCAGACCATTTGGTACATCTATTATTTATGGACTTAACAAAACCAGTAGGAAAGATTGTATAACACACTATTTTCTCCGTTAACGTTAACAAATTCTGTATTAATGCAATTAGAATAATAGAACAGCTGTTTTGTGATGGGCAACCATGTATATATGTTACAAATCGTATCGAGATATTTCTCTAAAATATTTTGAATCCTATTAAATTATAAAAGCGAAAGTTTGTGTGTATGTGTGTGTGTTTGTTACCCACGCAGTGCCTAAACGGCTAAACCGATTTCGATGAAAATTTATATGTAGATAGATTCGGTGCCGGAGACGGACATAGGCTACTTTTTATCCTGAAAATCGGGCTGGTTTATGAAGGACATAGAACAAATTTTAGGCGCTATGAGTTCTGTGGTATACGATATTGTTAAATGAGATTTTATGTTATTTTTATGTTATAAATTTCATTAATTATTTTCGACAGAAAATAATATGACTGTTCCCATTACCGAGCATAACTTATTCTTTATTTCTACAATACATACTCAATAGTTTCTCTATTGTTCGCACCCGGATCGGAGATAAAGAGAAAGCTTATTTTCGGAAAATGGCGATTTAAATCGCTTGCTACCGTATTAGATAGGCATACGACCTAACAGCGTATATCTACTTGTCTAGTGCAATCAGTCAACCGAATGATGGCAGTTAAACCATCATTCAGTATTTATCTAACACACAGATAAGACTGCCTTCTTACGATTATGATTGACCTATGTGTCAATAGTTGTGATTATGGTAGAAACCTGCTAATGGTTAGGAGAGACATATTGGTGAGCGGTGATCATTTATCAGCAGATAACAGATTGAGACATAAAATTAAATTAGATAATTACGTAATAGTATTAATTTCAGTGATAAACAAGCTCATTACAAGTTAGCTGCAGTGTGTCACATTATGCACAAGAGTAGTAAGATTATCTGACGCCGGTATTCTGGGGTCCTGTAGACTACCATCGTCTATTAGTCATCCCAATCTAAAACTTTGACAAAAATTATGTAATTATTCTGTTTCTTCAATATTTGCTACATGTGTGGCCATGTGGGTTCTCGCATAATAATGCGAGTACCCGGTAGTAACGACTATCTCATATAGGAACTAGTCGGGAGTCATAAGTTTAAACCTCACCTGGGATTAAATGATTCATGGATATTTTTGTTAAGTCTTTGGTTGTACTTTTTATTAATTTTATTGTAACTTCGAGACAAAGAACTTGTTGCCCAAAAGGTTAAGAACTGGACTGAAACGAGTAGGTAATTATTGTAGAGGAGACAATTTGTTTTCATTGAATGACCTGATCAATTTTCTTGGGCTTTGTTGTTTGGAAAAGCATGTTGTAATCTATAATTATTGTTACTGCGCATGTGCTGCAAAGTCCTAATAAATTTTATAAACCTGCACAGTAGAATTTTGACACGCTAATTATAGCGTACATTAAATCGAGAGTTATCTTAATTTAATGTAGGTACAGGTAACATTGTATTCTAACTGAAACGCAAAATTTTTAGATACATATCATTTCGATTGTTATTTACAACAGCACATCAGTTTTTTATGTATAATATGTAGGTATGTATTTACAAAAGAAAAGTATTTAAGTATGTATATCCGCATTCTAGAACCCATAACACAAGCTATAATATATGCTTACTTTGGGTCTAGATGGTGTTGTGTGTAGTTGTTGAAATATTATTATTATTATTAATGTTGAAAAAATATGTATTTACTGACTGACTGTAAATAAAGGTTATTTATTAAGTGTAAAAATATACGTTGTATTTCTATAACATGACTTATTAGTGTTACTTGATTTTGATGGACATAAGAATACGTCCTACGCATCCTGAGGGCCGGTATGACCGCGGCTCGCTCGGTGGCTGCGATGCTGACGCGGGGTGCGCAGCGAAAGTGAGCATTGGCGCGCCCCACCGCCTCCCAAGATGGGGTGCACCCGTTCATATATAAACTCATACTCAAGGTGAACTAATAGAGTAATAACAGTTCCGGCGTCTTAGCTAGTGGACCGCCGTGCCCCGCTTCATCATGCGAGGGATCTGGAGCCAAGTGGTCAGTGTTGTCTATCAAACTTTTCGCGAGATATTTTTTTCCAATTGCAATTATTATAATATTTTTTATTTTTTTTTGACATATTTTTTTAGTGTTTTTAACGGTAAGATGTGTAATGTACTTGTAATTGCAACTGGCGACAAGTGTATATTGTTAAAAATTAACAATGCTATTTTTGGACTAGCACTTTTAACTATTTTATTAATAATTACTTATAATGTTTAATACACAGCTCATAATTAATATTAACATGTCACAATAATGTTTATATTTTGTTTTATACGTTTGTAAAATTCATGTCTTAACATAATATATCAATATGTCTTGCACACTAGAAGAGTAAAATAAATTAAAGAGCTGTTGTTTGTTTGCTAATAAGTAGCTTCGCAAACAGTTTACATTACGTTTTTCACACCCGCAAGCAATTACATATGTATACCACGCTAATTAAATTTTGTCAAATTTACATTCAATAATAATACACTTCTATGTTAAATATACAGATTCAGTAAAGTTTAGTGTAAGTTTGTAAACTTTATAATATGTAGATACGAACGTATTAGGTATACCTATGCACAGATAAGTAGTTAGGCTATTCAAAAAAGTAAAAGGAAATTAATTAAAGCAATTAACAATAGAAATGTAAGAACTACGATTTATTAACCTTTCTTTGTTACAAGTAATTGTTGATACACATCAACGGAATCATTTGAGTAGGTACTCGGTGTCAGTGCCATGACAATAGCAGTGATTTTTTATTGATGCGTCGAGATTTTTCAATTCAGAACACAATTCTCGCTATTGTTGTTTTACTACCCTGTAATGAACGACAAATCTCTCCAGTACATTGCATAGTGGCAATGAACTCGATCGATTGCACAACATGCTCTTCCGTTATATCGGTACTAGCCAGGTTACGATTCGTAATCTTCTTTTGGAACCGAATATAAAAAGTACATTTACAATTTCAAGCCGGAGCTTTAAATAATCGTTGCATTGTAAAAGACTGCTCAATTTTCTGAAACATTTATAGAAACAAACTTAACTTTTTTAACTTTCAAGCTGTAACACTTTTTCTCCACTATTACTCATTGAATTTTTATAATAAATATTCAGTATCAAAATCGCAATTATGAGTTGAAGAGGTCAAAATCAATTTGATCAATTTGAAACATACACCCGAGACAAATAGTTGTATTATCCGTAGATATGTATTTCGAGAATCTCTGGCGCTTAAATTACTTGTAAGTTTGCCTAGGCCATCGCGAGACAGTAATTGTTCCCTAGTGCGCGAGGGATGGGTTGAAAAAGACGCTTTGTACACCATATTACCTAAATTTACTATTTGACTAAACTATTACATTCAACCCTTTGTGAATTTAATTACCTACCTACATATTATTTGGTATGTATCAAAGTCGATCAATGTTCATTCTACAGTGAAGAGGCGCCGATTCATTATATAAGTAAGTGTTATATAACACTGGCGAAAGTGTAGTATTTTATTATTGTATTAGCAGCAAGTGAACTATGCTAATAAACAAACTGTGAATCTGCTTTCTCGAAAGATTTTCACTGTCCTATAAGTGTAATAACGATTGCACTGATCCGATTAGGTAATGTTATCGACATTATCATGTCATTCCATTTATATTATTGTTACATAATAATTAAATAAGCAACTCAGTCTAGTAGCTAACATTAGTCAGTGTAT
The DNA here is from genome assembly GCA_963082885.1 of Parascotia fuliginaria. Classification (NCBI taxonomy): domain Eukaryota; kingdom Metazoa; phylum Arthropoda; class Insecta; order Lepidoptera; family Erebidae; genus Parascotia; species Parascotia fuliginaria. Next base: position 10,896,290 of record OY720170.1, read on the forward strand.
GACATACTTTAGCGTAACCAAACATCGACACTTTACATAACCAATGAACTTGAATGCAAGTTGTAATTTCATAAACGGGTTTCCTTAAATTCGTCGTTGTCCTAAATTGGTATCACATTAACAATAATATATTATATGTTTTAAGTTTAAATATTGTTCTTCATATGAGAAGTAATGAGACAACTAAGTTATGTGTTCTTAAAACTATTTGGATTTTACAGTAGTTTATCAGTACCTAGTAGTTAGTAGAAAGTGTATGGTATAAGGCTAGTGAATACACATTTCCTAGATCCATTCAGCTTGTGAATTGAACGAAGCGTGTTCTAGAAGCCCCCACTTCACTTAACAACTTTTAGGTTTACTTTCCTTTCATGAATCACATAAACAATATTACATAAGAAATTTTGATTCGTATTAAGCAAATTTTATTATATGTAGATATCTAATGCCAAACAAGGTTTTTTTATTAACCTATCAATATGTTAAACGATAACTTTGTAAAGGTAGATTGGAATATCTATTATTTACAATTAGTAAATGGTATCTTTAATAAGCATTGCAAATTTTATCACATTTACATTTATAAATAGAGTATTGTGATTTTCAATCATGCTGTGCGAAAAGCTTTGCGATATATTGCCAATAATAAATATTGACAAAATATTTGTTTGTTTGTTTCAGATTACCTTAGCGGTAATTCTACAAATCGCTCTAGTTTCGGGTAAGGCATTAATACCACAAAATCAACAAGCACAGCAACAGGGGATACAGAAGTCCCAGAACGCTCAACGACGAGTTGGTTACGACTATTCCTCACCTCCTAACGATCTCATCAATCCATTCCAAGATCATGATGACTTACAACCTCACGGCGATCACCATGAAGTGCTAAGTGATCACCACGACCACGACCACGATCACCACGAACACGATCACCACGATCATGATCTCCACGATCAGGATCTCCACGATCATCACCATGATTTCGCAGAGCCTCACGACATTCACGACGAACATCACCATATAGAAGAACACCACGAAGATCATCACGAACATCATGACCATCATGATCATCATGATCCTGGCTACTGGAAAAAGAAGCTCATCTGGAAACCTGGATGGAAAAAGATTTGGAAGCCAGCTAAGAAACAAATATGGAAACCTTCGTGGAAAAAGATTTGGAAGCCGGTTTGGGTGCCGACTAAAATACCTGTTTGGAAAGAAATTAAAGTACCTGATTGGAAAAAGATTTATAAACCAGAATGGAAACCCATAAAAGTACCTGCGTGGAAAGAAATCAAAGTGCCCGACTGGAAGAAAATTACAGTTCCAGTTTACAAAGACATTGTAGTGCCCGGTTGGAAAGAAATTCAAGTTCCAGCATGGAAGAAATTATGGAAACCAGAATGGGTTAAAGTGGGTATCCCTGGTGAGAAATATTTAGGCAAAGATCACGATGGATGGGAATACACTTCACATGATTTATGGAAGAAGAAGTTAATATGGAAACCAATTTGGAAGAAATACTGGAAACCAGCTAAAAAGCAAATCTGGATACCTGACAAAAAATTAGTCTGGAAGGATGAATGGAAACAGATCTGGAAAACTGAAAAGAAACAAATTTGGGTTGATGACAAGAAATTAGTCTGGAAGGAGGCTTGGCAACAGATCTGGAAGCCATCTAAGAAATTGATATGGGTACCAGATAAAAAATTGGAATGGAAGGAGGCATGGAAACAAATTTGGGTACCAGCATGGAAAGAGATTTGGGTTCCAGGTGTAAAGAAAATATGGAGGCCAGTTTGGATATCAGAGTGGTTCCCTTCACCTGACCACCATGAACACGTGCACGAATCTCACGGTTGGGATAGGAGTGATAATAATGCAGCAGGAAGCCAAAAATCATTACGTGTTCAAGAAGCTCCGAAGCAGCTCGAAGAGCAAGCACCAAAGCAGGACCAGCAGAAGCAACAGCAGCAGACGTGGCAATTCCCCAAATAATTTATTGTCTATGTTTTATGATTTTAAAAGTAAATTGAATCAAAGATAGAATCCGGAGCTCGGATTTTAAATAAACGCTTGTAGTCAGGAAAAGCGTTGTATGCCATAAAGAAAAGACTGCTGAAAAAGACACAGACGTCCAGCTGAGCAAAGGAACTGTCACATCGTGGCTACTCACATAGGTAACACGTTTGTTTCTTTTTTGTTGCGATGCGAAAATTGTGAGTACCTGAGCGATGCGATTGTTTCTGTGCCAATAAAACAATGAAGCCCATTCATTTCATTCAAGTTTTAAAGTACAAATTTTGTTCACAAAATGTTTATGGCAAGCTTTAAAATGTTGTCCTCGTAGTTACCGTAAATAAGTCTGAGTACGTGTATATGTTGTTTATAGAGTATATAAACTAATGTTTCATGACATGAGACATATCGTCTGTACCCACTGATGCTGTGTTTGGTTGTCTATTAGCTAATTAGGTATAAGTCTCATATTTTTTAAGTATTTAGTAGATAGTATTGCGGAACCAATGAAATAAATATTATTTTGTACTGTTTTCAATATTGTTTGCTTTTACTTTAGAAATTATATCAGCACATAGTACGCGTTTATTTGACACAACGAAAGCTACACAAACTAGGTCAGTTTATTTGAATTGAATGAAAAGGGCGTAAGTCGAAATGAAATCTAGAAATTACAGCAATGACGGGCTTTCTTTCATCACGTTTTTATTGCTTTTTCTTGTTCTAAAAATATCTAAATTTTTGCCGATAGCTAACTGATAAAGAGAGACGTTCTTGACCTTGTACAAGGCATTTAGGTAGAGCTTTGTAACGTAGGTATGATCAAAAACCAGAATCACACTTTAGCTTTTGTATGACACATTGCACAAAGAAGGTCATACCCAATGCGTAGGAACTTCAGTCCTTTACATCCTCCCTCATTACTTTTTCTTCGGAATCAACAACGACTTAGTTTGCTGTTTCTGCTATGCTTAAGAAAATGAAATTTAACCATAGGCTTCTACTTATAACCTGAAGGAGGCATATGTAGTACATAATCTATACAACCATTTTTGTAGTTTTTGGGAGCTTATACAATGAAAAATAAAAATCTCAAGTGAACTTACATATTAAATCGTCTTTTAGCTGCTCTGTTGAAAATCACAACTTCTTATTGTGTTTACCATGCATGTCTTTATCAGTTACGCCCATCGGAGCAACCCTCAGGAGAGTACGAGTAGTTACAGCTATCTGCAGGTGTCGAGAGATCTGCTCTGATTATTGTTTGGTACGCTTATTATTTAATATATTTTATCTGCTATTTAGCTGTCTCTAATGGACGTTCTAAACTAGTAAATAGCTCTACGTGTGACATGGCCACTAACCAATGCAAGAGAAATTAGAATTTTTAAATCCGACTGGTAATTCCAGAGATTAGCGCGTTCAAACAAACAAACTCTTCCGCTTTATATACTAGTAGATAGATAGTTAAGTATTTATTAAATTTCTATGATAGTGCACTTCCCATGTAATTATACTAATTATTCATAGATCTTCTTATCTCGTGTGCGTACACTTTTCTTAAGAATCCATTGTTTTTACTTTGCACATTCATATTTCACCTTCGCACTATGCATTCACAAATTATCTAACCTCACGGAAAAAGGTCAGTTGCTAATGGCTCTGAGATAATCAAGAAAACGCATTTGTGCCATTAAATAAACAAAGCTACTATTGTTTTAAATTTGTAAATACATTACATTTAATTAGATGCTTAAATAATACCTATTACAATAAATATATGAGATATAGTGTGAGTCGTTATTGTTTCGTTAACAATGAATGAGTATTTGTGTATACTGCATAGGTACTTTGAGTAACATTTGAAGTTATTACAAGGCTATTTATCTCATTGGAAGATTAAAGCAAGAAACATCTTATGAAAGTGTTACATTGAGGCTCTATTTATGTCGTCTATAACGATAAAGATAAAGATAAAGCTCGCATAGCATATCTAATAAACACATAGCTAGTTACCTTGTCTGTCTTCACTATATTTATTTTACAAAAAGTAACACTAGCTTTCTCGGCTTCATTTTTACAATTTAAAGGTAGGTACGCCAACACTTGTCGACAATCAATAGTGTTAATAGGTACCTACTCGAGCCCTTTGGAACCCAACCGAGTCGAAACCCAACGAAAGTCCTGTCGTCACTTTTCATGAGAGCAGAGGAAAAGGGGAAAAGAAGGTAGGTACGTACGATATTATATTAGGAAACAACAAAATAAATAAAATATATATTATGTACATACCAACAGTATGAGGTATTTGCATTGTATTTTACTATACGACCTTTTGTTCTTTATAACTTTTATGCTTATGGCTATTTTATAGGCTTGAGTAACTAATATAAGATTCGTAGAGTGTGAGAACTAAGTATTAAAAGCAATATTTTTATTGCTCAAGTTAGTAATATCTCACATAAACGTGCTAATTATAGTATAGGTAGATATATTATATGACTTTTAAAAGTTACAATTGACCGGTTACAAACTCTAAGATTTTACCTTTAGTTCATCATGGTAATTAGTGTTTTAGTAGGTAACCGTATTAGGTATGACTTTATGATATGATATAGGTGGGTAGTTGGGTACCATGTCTGTGGGTACCAACTTTGTCAATACCTGAGTTTACCGACTCAAGTGGACAACAAAAATTGTTTGTTACTAGTTGTACCTACTGTTTCTGCTACTAACTGTGTCTCCATATAAATATAACAACAAGTAACGAGCGGTCGTAACTAAGTAAGTACTATAATAATATATATGAATAATTATTATGCGGAGAAAGTCGAACAACTATGTAGGTGCAACTTAAAACCACTTGCAACGAGCTCTCCAACACACTTGCGGTCCCGAATAATTTTTGCTTACATAATGACTATCTAACACACGTAAAGGGCAATTAGAAAAGCAAGAGGTTACAAATTGACATGGAAAGTTGTACCTAAGTCGCTCAGCGCAAGTTCAGTTGATTAGTACCTACCCACCTAGGAGAGTTTGCAATGCAATAGAGATTTAATGAGGTCACAAAGATGCAGTTACGTACCTACATCGAGGAGTACTTATACATTTTATAAGCTATAGTATTATATTGTAGAGAATACTAAAATATTCATACATAGGTACTCTTAATCAATACGTTTATTGCACACCAGTAGAATATTCTACGATGGCTATGTGACGACCTGAAGATATTAACTTAAATATAATAAGTAGAGTATTAGAAGATTAGCAGCAGGCGAATTGAGAGCTAAATTCGACCAATTTCATCGTACGCTACAGGGGGTCCCTGTAGTGTAGCGTACCAAAACCTCTAAATAACAATCTTATTAGAACCTTACTTTGTCTCTGTCCTTGCGTTATGGTACAAAAGGAAAATACAAAACACTAAATAAGATTAAAATAATACTGCTTTATGAGATGGTGGTAGGCCCTGTCTACTCAAACCCAACGACTGTCTCAATATGAGTGAACTTTTTCATTTCTGAATAAAAACATAAGCATTTTAAAGAAAATATGTGCCGATTAAGTATGTACCTTTACACTTTTCATGAAATGATTGATGATTTTTGACAAAGATAGAGCTGTGTTACTGGTAACACGTTGGACCTCGACCTTCAGCTCAGGAATTGTTTCTGGCTTATTCGCATAAGCCCAAAGTTACACAAAACAAACTCCAAGAAAGAAATTACACAGGTGAGCAGTTAACATCTGAATTTCGTGAGATGATTTTGCCGCGAAATCGCGAAATCGCTGCAATAAATCGATTGTTTTATGGGCGGTGTGGCAGATAGCACCGTCCTAAAACTAAGTACATGTCGTCCAGATCCATACCACCTACTCGAGGCTACAAAGACTCCGTTATCATGCTCCTGCATCGAATGCTTGTATGCAAAATTTAAAATGCACTCTTATTGAGACTCGCGTTACCTACTAATTCAAGGAGGACACTTATAGCTAACGTATCTTTAGTAGGTATGTCATTTTAACACAGCATAATAAAAGTAACAAAAAAAAACACAGATATTATCGACTTCTTTCTATTTTCTTTTTCAAAATACAAACTGTGTAGGTCGTAAGTCAAGTAGCACTTCTTGTAAGTGCGTCAAGAAACAATTTTACAATAAAACTGTTTCTTATTAATACTATGTTTAGGAAGACAGTGGAGGCGACTGCACGTCCATCACCTACATCTCTTGTAAGCAGTGAAGATAATAACTGTTAGGTACTAACTATAAATATTTAATATGAAGTAAGACATTGATAAAAAAAACAGATCAGTTAAATACAAAGTTTGTATTATAATTTTACTGATAAATGAGGACGGGTCACGACCGAAGGTGGCGGAAAATGGAATAAGGTGATGGGATGGCCTATGTTCAACAGTGGTATTTATTTTGATTGATGTGATAATGATGCCAAATTAAATTAAAGTTCCTCTGTAAAAAAGCAGACAACAACTATATCTGTACAGGACTGTGAGCTAGATACAAAGATAGAAATATTTTTTGGGGTTTCTTGTAAGTATAAAATTTATAAACATGACCTTGAACTTATAGGTAGTTAAGATAGTCTTCTTGACTGTAAATGTAAGTTGGTTATTAAATAAATAAAAAGAAACACGAAAACTATAAAGTTGTAGATATACCTACCTAAGGTGTGGGTTATTTCTAATTTCAGAAATAAATACTAACGTTAACCACACAAGTTAATCGTGCGCTCAAATAATTTAGATAGGTACAGTGGTTAATATCGCAATTGGTATAAAGTTACCGACAAAGCCTCTGTCACCGACCTTGTCATTCGGATGTAGTAGAAAATATTCCCTCTTCAAAACAGCGGTTAATTAAATCTTAAAACACGGGAGATATAGATCTTGAAATGAGTTTCAAGACCTCGGCACTTTTTTTGAAAAAAGGGACTATTCTCCGGGCTGGGCCTGGAGAACAGTCCTTTTTAAAGCTGAATAACATTGGCAATTTCGTTGGTGTCTGTAGGGAGTAGAAGAAATGAATTTAGTGTAGGATTTCAATTTTTTTTTATTTGGGATATGTGACCGGGGATTAAGCCTGATAAGTACTTAGTAATAATAATAATAATCATTTATTTGCTTAAAATGTGGTATAGTAAAAGATGGTACAGTTTTTGTAGGTACAATGACACATTTTGCCATATAAATAATAGCATGTAAATCTTAGGTGCTAGATACAGTCTTGGTTACTAGAAATATTGTTTATAGAAAATAATTATATCTTAGGTAGTTAACATTATTTATTTACAATCCATTCCTGAAATAATAGGAGTGAGAACTAGACTTTTTCAGAAACTCATCTACAGAGTAATAACTCTCGTCAACTAACCATTTGTGCAATGCAGAACAGAATTTGTGGTAGGGGAGGGTAACTATATTTTCAGGCAAAGTGTTATAGATGAGAGGTGCCATGTACACGCAGCTACGTCTAAACATCTCAAGTCGAGGTATCGGCATCTTTAAAAACATGTGTGTCTCTTTCCGTTTATTTGCATTGCTTTTATTTTCAAATAGTTTAGGACTACATTTTACAAATTTGGCTACTTCAAAAATATATATACTGGGTACTGTTAATAAATTATGGGATTTAAAAATAGGTTTACAGGAATCTGACCATTGCATATTTAAAATTGCACGAATGCATTTCTTTTGTGCTATAAACACTCGTTATTTCTGATGTATAGCCCCAGACAACTATACCGTACCGAATCACAGAACAAACGTAAGCGTGATACACCATTAAAGCGGTCTGTTCAGTAGTTACTTCTCTAGTTTTATACAAAGCGAATACAAACTTATTAATTTTATTACATACACTATTAATATGTTCTTTCCACGTAAAATGCTCATCAACTGTTATACCTAGAAATTTTGTACTACATACTTGTATTGCCGGTTCATTATTACATACTATATTTAACGATTTTGTCTTACTGTGATTAGATCTGAAATTGATTACATTAGTTTTATCTATGTTTAATTTTAAGTTATTGAAGTCTAACCATTCTGTTATATCTTGTAGCACGTTATTTATTTCAGGTTCATTGTCAGACCCTATGATTACCGTTGTATCATCAGCAAAGAGAACGCAATCATGTTTCCTCAAAATATTTGGAAGGTCATTTATATAAATGAGGAATAAAAGGTGTCCCAAAATGATCCCTTGTGGTACACCAAAATGACTATTTCGCGATTGGGAATCGAATGTTTCTATGGAATTTGTATTGTTGTTAAATTGAGTTATGCGTGTGATTTGTTTTCTACCATTTAAATAAGACTGAAACCATTTTAGGGGCATGCCTCTAATACCACATTTTTCTAATTTATGGATAAGTACAGAGTGACTCACAAAATCAAGTGCTTTACTTAAGTCTAAAAATATAACATTAGATGAAGTTTTTGCGTTAATATTACTCATTATTGATTTAATTAAATTATACATAGCTAGCTGGGTTGATCTTTCTTTGCGAAATCCATATTGTTCTTTTGCTAACATTTCATACTTGTCTAAAAATGATAATGTTCTTATAAACATAACCTTCTCAAAAATCTTTGAGAGAACTGGTGTTAATGCAATTGGGCGATAATTATTTTTTAGTCGTTTACCAATATTAGAAAAGTATTTCTTAAATTGATATCTGAGTCTTTGGGGTTTGGCTCTGCTAAATATGACAGAATCTATTTGTTATCAAGACAATTTACTCCAGTTGACATTTATTATCCTTAGAATAAAAAAAGTGTTACAGTGTCAGAGTAGATGATGAGCAGAATTACTTACTGACGACTCCTGGTCTAAATCAGATACTAAACTTTTAATAATCTACCAACGAACTTAAACCATAAACTAAAAACTAAATAAAACACGGTCATAAAAATGCTAGAATACGGTACCTAGTATTTGAGTATCACTCTCCAGATGTCTCTTTGCCTAACGTTTGTTGGTGATTTAAAAGGCTATTGGTATTAACTTCACACGAAAAGCTTATTCCAAAACCTTATCGTACGAAGGAAAAAGTTTCTCTGAAACCTCACTGTAAGGGACATGAGAGGTACTAAGGTGGAAGAGAGGATGAACTCCGAGCGATGCGATGGCGTGTGGAGCGATGATAATAAGTGACCGCCTTTGGCACTACTTAGCACCACCATATACAATTTTTCAAAACACAGCAAATTGTACAGGTAATAGAAAATATGTAAGGAGACAAAATCTCCTTAAGTCTACTGATTTAATACTACCTGTAATTTTGGAATTGTCGACAATTCTCACAGCACGTCTTTTGAACGCGTCAAGTGATCAAGCTAGTATCCAGGTGTCCAAAGATGGCAGTAGTACTTCATGTGGAGACGAATTTTAGCTTTGTAAAGAAAGAGCAAAAGCTTTGTAAGCAGCTTAGTCTTTGCCCTGCAGTGAAGTACCACTTCGCCCTATTGAGCTTAAGGGAGAACTGGGTAATGGGAGTCAGCGGGAAATGGGAGTCACCCTGATATCTACGCAACTATACACGCGAGCATTGAGTAAACGATCTCTATCTATACACCTATACCCCCTGGCACTGTGGTAAACGGCTCGCGCTGGTAGGCTTCCGCGCATCTAAGAAACGGCAGAGTTGTGTTTTTGCTTCCCTTCAATGTAATTTTTTGTCGTCCTACAATAAAAGTGTCGATTTTCTCTACTATACGAATAAAATATTCACGTACTTTTAGTCACACATTCAAAATAGCGCCAGTAGGTATTTTATAGAGTTTTTAGTTTTCAACTTTTCTCACCATTTTATTATTTTTAATTTTTTACTACACTAGTGAAAAAAAGGGACTGGAAAGGTAAAGGTCAGAGAAAGAAAACTAAAGTACAGAAGAAGAACAATGTAAAGGCAATTAATCGAGTAGAAGCAAACGTAACTTCATTATAGGATCTTGAAACTAACGATTTATGTCAGGATAATGAGAATGATGACGCAGAAGAAGCTGAAATCAGTATGCAACAATTTCGGGAAAAACACCAGAATGTTGTATAGATGTTCCTCATGTGGGTTATGGGTTCGCGAACAGTAGACTACTGGATGAGTCTGCAAAATTTTTCTTTGACGCCGACTGCCTGCCCTGAGAATGACTACCATTGCCCCTACGCCGTCAGTGCAATCCGAGTCAAATGAGGTTTTATAAACTGTAATCACTAAATTTAATTACCAAAGTGGTTGAAATTTACCTAAAATAGTAGCTAAGATTAACGAAAATTTGTGTATTGACAGTTGCAATATATAATATTTTAAATTAAGGTTTAATATGATTTTTACTTGTGACTTGTAAGTTAAGTGAGTTGTACCTACCCCCTTTTCCTAAAACGAACTTTTTCTATACCCTTTTCGAAAAACGAACTTTTTGAATGCCAGCTTGACTTTAACTTCCATTATTATTACGGAACTGGACGTTTTTTGTTGCTTTGTTTTATTTGTAAAGTCCTTTCAGTTATCATTAAGTACTATGTTAGGTTAGGAATTGTCTAATAAATAGGTAACGCCTGTTATTTTAATAATAGCACATAACCTTTCACTTGCATCATGATCACATGACGTCAGAAACCTTAGATCAGAAACTCATGCTCATGACAGTGTTTTAGTTTAAATTAGTTGTGTAGGAACTTTTATTTTAGGTACTTACAGATCTAAAATGTGTTTTTAGACTCCCTTCGCAGCTCTATCCTGCTCTACGAGTAGAGCATAGAAATTTTAATTTTATAGATCGGCAACACCACCAATGAAGTTAAGGTCTATTCGCACTCGTCAGTGTGGACAAAGACGCGTGCAGTGATTTCTAGTACAATTTGGAGGTGTAATCGATCTAATTCTATCAATTTTTCGTTATAGATCTTGGAATACTATACGTGTCAGGCAAAATCTTGTCAGCTAGGAGTTCTCGATAACTAACTGAATGCGTCGGAGCGTCACTGACGTAACCGAATTGCACTGACACTGAAGAGTTCGAACGTTAAGCTACGAAATGTACCTAAAGAAACAATATTAATTTTCACTGATACTGTACGGTGCGGCACTGATGTCGATCGGTCGGTCACCTGTAGACACTGATGTGTGCGGATGAACCTATATATTCTAGACAAACTGTCAAAATCAATGTCAAGAATGTCAACAATGTCAGGTCATAGTCAGACCATCGTTCTGTTAGAGTTTGTAAATAACTAAGTTAAATTTCATTACAGGTAATCTTGAATATGTTTAGAGAAATGGAAATTTATTTTATACACTAGTTGTACATAGTATTATACTAAAATGGCTAGCAAATCAAAAGCAGTCGCTGAACTATTTACTAAAACTATTGCAACCACAAAATGTTTTGATCAACATTTAAGAAAGGTAAACATTTAATATTTTCATATTTTTTTAATTTTGTTATTTTATTTTAACTATTTTTCCGGGGTAGAACGGTTAAATAACTAATAATATTCTCTAAAAACCACATTTATAAGACGTTGCATAATAAGTTTTCAATTTCGCAGTTTTATCTTGATAACAGTTAAATATTTACCTGTTACTTACGTTTCATATCGACTTCAGGTTTCTTACTTTTATCGTGGCATATTTATTTATTTTCATATCAGGTTATATAATTCTTTTAAATGTATGAACAAACTTGAGATATTATTGTAACTATAAGTACAGTTATTTGAATTGTATGAGTGTCGTTTTCAAGGATTTTCCTTTTCATAGCATTATGTATTATACTCTATTATATATTAATAAAAACAATAAAATTTATGCCTCTTATTTACAATAATAAAAACCAATTACATTTACTCTTAGAAAAACTTCATGGTGCAGGACAATATAATTACAGTACCTACTAAAAATGTTTTTTGAAGTTAAGTATACTTCTTTTGGCGCGATTGGGAAAAATGATGAGAGTGAATTTTTACGATGCGCGCGCACACCGACAGAAAAATGCAACACCTTGAAGTTGCGAACCTTTGTGTGTCGTATCAGTACAAATAATCAGTGTGAATAAATAAAAAATATAATGGCGTTTATATCAATTCAATTATATTTATGACGGTGATAGATATTTTTTATTGATCATTTATCAGTAAAAATATTTATTTTGAATATTAGTGGTAAAAGTTGTTTAAATATACTGTTTTAAGTGCATTTATAGATTTGAGGTTAACTGTCGGTATGTTAATTTATTTACATTGCAAATTATAAATTATTACATTATTATCTAATAAATATTTTTTTTGTTTTCTTTTATTTTAATTATGTTTTATGATTTTTCATTATTGTTGCATGCTATTTATGTATATTTATGTATGTATGTGTTGTGTTATTATTTGGTATTTTTGGATTGTTACGCCAAAGAAGTATAACTTCTTACGTGCGTACATGAGTACAAACTCTTTTTTTTAGGAAACTGAGATACAAATTAGTTACAAATGTAATATAAACTGTAGATTAAAATTCTCAAAAACAAATTGATACACAATAGCTTAAATATCTACTGCATTAAGATAATTTTCACTGTGCATCATTTGACTTTAAATTTGTTACGTTTAAAACTAAAATTTCGTACAAACAGACTTTTGTTGGAATTAAAAAAAAGCAGTTAAAGTACTTTATTGTGATTTTGTTACTATGGCTCTCTGTGCAATGCTGATTAATACTATTTCTTATGTCATGTTTCAGTTGAAAGTAGTGGACCATGGTGAAGGCAGACTTGTTACACAGTTCCAAGTGGGTCCAGAACATCTGAACCAAAGAGGCACCCTCCATGGAGGTTTCATCGCACATATGGTTGATGCAGTATCCACATATGCTTTAACAGCCAATGAAAAAGTTGATACAAGGGGTGTTTCTATAGATCTAAGTATAACGTGAGTAAATATATTCAATACATTGCTGTAATTCCTTGTAACATTGGCGATTGGAATAATAATAATAATAATAATAATAATAATATTCTACCACATGCACACAGCGCCATTTAGCGCCAAATTAAGCAATTATATTTGCTTGTGTTATGGGTACTAAACAACTGATATACTACTTCTATACTTTTTCTTTTTGTAAATACATACATATTATAGATAAATTACACCCAGACACAGAACAAACAATCATGCTCATCACACAAAGGTTTGTCCTAAATAAGAAGAAAACTAGCTATTTAACAGTTATAAAGTTGTTATTTATTATAAAAGAGAATTCACACAGATTAGGAAGGATAAAGAGATCTCAGGGCAGTGTTAAAACAATGATTCAGTTGGTCCAGTGTTATTGGCTAGACACTTACCTTGTGGGGCTCTGGCTGTGAGAGACGCGCGGTGGGTCCTCTCGCCCATCCATATGTGCCCGCCGACGTTGCGTGACTCGCCGGAAGGTGTGCGAATCTCATCCTTTTATTTTGCCTATTACTTACTAAAAGTTTATAAAAACAGTTTTTTTTACAAGTCAGTCTTACCTACAATTGCCAATTGTCATGTCATTATTTTAAATTTTCGTAATAAGAAATAAATATAATTAAAACTAATAATTAAAATAACTATAAATAGTTAGTACCTACATAGTTTAATAATTAGTGCACAGTCACTGCATAATTATGTGTGATGTGACTATGATGTCCAACCTGCTTAAAATAATATTCAGAAGTCCATCTATCATCTCAAGACTCCGTGGTCATACTGATCTTTTCAATCACATTTTATTTAAGCTATTATTTTATTCCAGTTATATGAGTGCTGCAAGGGAAGGTGATAATGTTGAAGTAGAAGCAATAACAAAGAAAACTGGTAAGAAGATTGCCTTCTTAGAGGTGCTAGTTCGAAATAAGGACAAGAATATATTGTTGGCGACAGGCAGACATACGAAATATATAGGAATTTAAATACTGAGTACAATTTCTATAGTTCAATATTATTTATGTAGAACAGTAGTTAAAGTAGCCATCAACAATCATTGTGATACAATGTTTGTAACATAGGAACTGTATATGTAGTAGTAAACTTTATTTCAATTCAGATATAGTGTATTCTTTAATCTTAATAGTAGGTATAGTCTTGTGCTCACTATCTCATAGTGACGTGGATGATAGGTCTGCGAGATATTGCAGTTTATTAGCGATACAAAAGTGCCGATTTTCATACAAATGTGTGATTGTAGGTAGGCTCATCTTGGCACAGCCATGAGCCACCAGCGAACTGAAAATCTAATTACATGACGAATTAGCCGATAATTAGTTATATTATATTATATAGTTATTAGAAATTGGTCGCTAAATATCAGAATTAGCATGTCCACCGTTTAAAAGTTATATGGGGTTATTGATGGCCGTGCCAAACTGAGCGCTCTGGTTGGCACATCCACATCATATCTCGAAAAACGTAGCACCTAGCAAAAATCTGATTATACCTAGAATTAGTCGATAATTAGTCGACGTTACGCACAAAATTTCAGGATTCTACGGTTTAAAAGTCAGTTCAGTAATATGAGAACCAACAAATATTAGAGTTGTGCAATATTCTGTTAACTTGATAGTCTAACTAACGGACTAACAGGCAGAGTGGAGTCACTTTGTTATGCTAAAATAAAAATAACTCTTGATGCCACTTGCAAAAGCAATTTCTGTAATATCTGCTCCCCTATTGCAGAAGAACAAAAAAAGAGCTTAAGTATGTCATTTTGATAGGTTCTGTTTCACTGAACCTAAAAAGCTTTAGCATACGGAAGCGTCCTTTTACTGTTTTCATTGCCGAGTGACTACTCAGCTTAAACACTTTTAAATCTTAAAAAAAATAATTTAAGTTTTAATTCTAAATTTAAAATTGAAAATCTTAAATCATTCCCTAGCAAATTTATGTCACAACAGCTATCTGCTTCATGTTATTGGTCCACTTAGCAATAGGCCGAGGAATGTAGAAATTTGATGAATCGATGACTGCCAGCAACTACTAGTATTTACTACTATTAGTACATATTTGTTTTTAAAACGGTTAGTTTCAAACGGTTAGTCGCCTGTCGTAAACGTAGTGCTCTGAAGAAAGTCATAGCGATCGACAACATCACAGCAGGCAGTTAATTCCAGAGTTTATTCTAGAGAGCACCAAAGATTCCTACAAATTTGTTTTGAAGTGAGTTAAATAATGTGAGCTTATTCTATTATTATTGGAAGCCAGTAGATAACTGATAGGAGAACAGTTACTTATTAGCCAATAAATACTTAGTGGACAGGCTTTGAAATTAAACCACCATGATGCATTTTTGTGACTTTATTTGAAACTATGCTTGTGGAACATTAATTATGGGCTATAATGATTACAAGATAATAGAACTCTTGCCTTCACTGGTTTTGCATTGTTGCGATAATTCCTGAACAAACTTCTGATGGCAGATTTCTTTCACCATTTTGAATCCATAAACTTGCTGGACCTTGCTTAATTTATGGAACTTACTTTCTTACTTTAGCCTTCTCTCTCATCATATTAGCACTAATATTAAGTATGTTTACATCATAATAATTTTGTTAATGAATAAGTGTTATTACTAAAATAACAGTTCCAATTTTCAAGTTTGATTCATTGTTTATTTTGATATTATTTTAAATCATAAAAATGAAACAAATCAAACGCGTCTGAGTTTTCTTTCCTGCTGTACTACTACTTTTGAAAGGAAAGTCCAATGAATAGCAGTTATTAATATGCAAAAGGGTTAGGTGCCAATCTCTTACATCTATTTTAATTTCTAGTTATTTGCCTATAGTGTTTTATTTAGGTAAGGTAATACAAATAAAAAAATGAATAGGTAATGAAAATAGGAACTGTTAGGGAGACAAAAATTGAAAACATTCTACAATTTTATTTCTGTGCTCATTTACCTAGGCTGGAGTAACAATATGGGTGACAAGCCATAGATAGGCTTAGTAATCGACCTACGTGTACCCTGATGAATCTTTTTCTTGCACCGCGTAGGTCTTTACCTCTACATTTTAAAACGCTTTATTTTCGCGTACTTACAATACATTACCAAGTGCCAAGGCCAACCCACGTGACAGGAAGAGATTTCCATAAACATGATCTAAATACCTCTTATTCTCTATTAAGTAATATGTTGATTATATGATTAAATGACTATTTTCTGTATTATTATTTATTAGACAATTATTAAATTCATATTTTTTTGCGTTTACCTAGCTATACGTCATTTATTACATGTGTACTTGACTTTAAATAGACACATAAAGCATTAAACTGTACCTACTTTTTGCACAATTATACAAATTAAATTCTAAATAATAGGTTGACTTAAATCTTAAATAAAATTTTACAATGTCAAGATATTATAGAGCAACATTTTATCCACTCAAACGTCAGGAGACACTTTAGTGACCAAAAAGTTTTTGTCATCTTACGTCCGGGTACACTACAGTGTCAACTATAGGCAGTTATACAAATCAGCTTTATACGATTATAATAAAGCTCTTTTTTGCATACCGTCTGGTATTTAAGACGCGGAACTAAACGTAGATGGCGCCTAAATATACAAACACTACATTTCTTTTTGTTCTGATTTTATACGTCAGTTTGAAGTTGAGTGATTTTGTGTGTGTGTTGAGGATTGTCCCCAATTATGTCGTAATTCCTTTTTTCTTATTACTTGAATCGTATAGTGTATAATACACTAGTCAAGTAGTAACTAGTCACTAGTAAGTACAAAGTCTATCAAGACTTTTATAAAGATTTGCTCCTTCCAATGATGTAAAAAAATCATAGTTTTATTTGCATTATGGTTGAGAAATTATTTGATTACTTTAGAGATGGTCCATCGTATGTTAAATGACTGCAAATTTTTGGTGATAAAACCTAAGTAAACACATACTTTGTGATTAAATTAATGTCATTACTTTAACTATTTTATCTAGATTAAATATAATATGTGTTTTCAATACAATCCGCAGTGTTATATGCAGATTCAAAGTAAGTAAATACATAGATAGAATGTGCTCACGCAATGGTCACTGGAGTGTCCTTGGACGTTTAAGTGTAAAAGGTCTGTGCAGACGAGATATTGGGGTCGGATTTTTGTGTTCTACATATTATTCTGTTTTCCTTTTTTACATGTCTGTTTATATTAATGCACAACAATGTAACAACTTTTTTACCTATAGGGTATTAAATAAATTCACTAATGTAGTTAAGTAGAACTGCAAAATAATTTAAGTAATATTAGAAAATCAAAAAAAGTATCTCGTCTGTACAGCCCCGGGCGGCCACTTTTCACATTCAGACATCTCGCGATTGCATCGAAAATCACGATAACCAGACCTCTTTTGTTTAATTTATCAAAAATAGTTATGATGCATAAAGCATAAATGTTTTGGTCTCATTTTAAAGCAAATATAGTCTTGTTTCTTTCACCATAAATAAAACTGTTACACATACATGGTGTTTTTACAAAAAAACAATAATGTTGACTTATGAGAAAAAAATATCTAATATCTAAAGTTCTCCATTTATTTTAAGTTTTTTAATCTAGGCTTGGAGCATATACTTTAAATAATCATATTGTCTATACATTAAGCTATACTAGGGTATTTTTAATTTTATTGTAGGTCGTGTAACTTCCTTTTGACAAACGTTTTTGTCGGTAGACATACTGAGCGATTTCTATCGCGAAATTAAACACTTGCATCGTGACGTTTCTGTGCATTGACGGTTCGCGGCGTTGACGTTCTAGTGGTTATGCTACACAATAATAAAATAAACAAATTATAAAATTAATAATTTAAACATAATGCAATAAAAACTGCACAAAATTTTTAAGACCTGTACCTATTATTTTAATACTTAACACCTACGTACTAGTCATTAAAACTGTTATTTTAATAGCTCGCGCACAATGCTGGTTTGTTTCGTAAAGTATTAGGCAAAGTGCTTTAGTTTCGTGCTTTCTTTGACGCCGAGCTCCTATAAAAGCGCCTTCCCAAAGCACTTACCTAATATCTTAAATCACACCACATCACAGATCCTTGGTATTGACATCACATGAATTCAACCGCAGAACAGTACAGGCTAGATATCTATGCCTTGATTGTAACACCTGGATTAAATAGTGCAATGCAATCGTTGGTCATCAATTACCTATATTTACAAAATTCATGTTTTCTCTCACTCGATTGTTGTCTTGTTGTGCGCAAGTAGGTAGATACAATAAACGAATGAATTGTGCTACGATTTGTGACATTATTCCTAACAACAATATATACTTACTGTAATTATATTTATCGTAGTAAGAGTAAAATGCATTTTTTATCGTATCTATAAATACCTACTGTAACATAATAAAGAAATTAATTAAAACAGTATGAAGTTGTTGTAGTTAGGTATAATGTTATATGTAGATAGATTTAATAGTAGATAAAGATAAAATAATCCTAATTAGTTGGACCACATAGATGGGATTAAAGCTTATAGTAAAAACGATAGGTACTTAAAAACTTAATATAAAATACATAATATTATGATCATTAGGGTACCTAGTGTAAATTGTTCAAAATGTTTTGAATCAGTATCGTGTAGCCGGTCACATATCGGTTTCTAGATCAGACTCATTATCCATTTTACTCAACTTTACAAGTTTCCTCTAAGTATTCGATACGTTTTTTCAAAGATGCAATAGTGCTTTCAATATTGTGCTGAGACTCTTCCAAGTTATTGAGGCGGTCCTGTTCAATAGGTGTATCAAGAGCATCGTCATCGCGAGGCGCATTACGTTTGGTACGGTCCAGTACCTCATTGTCGCCGCAACTTTCACAATCAGCCCAATATCGCAAATCCATGGAAGGCAAATCGTCGCAAGAAACAAGTCCATCTTGTACTTCTGGCAAAAAGAATACGTTTTCGCCTATAGTATCAATCTTATCTCCATTATCACACAAAACACGCGACAAGCTAGTTTTCTTTAACTGCCGCAGTTGGTCGGGCTTGAATATAGACGGATTTTCGTACCAGAAACGATCGCCATCACGTAAACGTTTAAACTGTTCGATTAGCAAGCATCGGAATAAGGGTCCCACTTTGCCGCCTTCTACTTGGTTTTCCAGAATACCACCAACCCAAACGTCAATGTTGTGCACTGATCCATAAAGTTCCTTCAGCTTGTGCCTCACATTGTCGTCAGTAATTTCGCCAGCCAGGTCATCAAAATCTTCTACTTCGGTCATGTTGCAAAATTGACGCCATTTTGTGTATGGTGGAATCGCGTGATCTCGGCTCCTTTGGATGTTAATTGCAGCTAGATCTAAAGCGACAGCGTGTGCGCTATAGAAAAGCTTTTCAGTCAGTTCAGAGTTCAGATTTTGGGTAGGTGTCTTCAGTTTAGCTGGAGTTGTAAACATTCCTCGTAGTAATGGGTCAACTCCTCCTTCATCTACTAGTCGCCAAGGTGAGAAGAATGCATGACGAAGTAACAAATGACCTTCGCGAATGGGCTCGAAGTTTTCATCATAACGATGCAATACAGGGTTAATAAGGGAATGACCAAATCTTAAAGCTGCTGTGGCAAAAACGTTAGAAATAGAGGGATTCAAATTGGGGTCATATTCCTTGTATTCTCCAAGTTCCTTATATCCTTCTGGTCCGAGAATTATAGGTAACCAATGCTCGTAAGTAATAACTTGCATTTCAGCCCCAATAATTTTTCTAGCTTCTTGGTAGACTCGGTCACCGTCCCAGAATGGATTCAAAACCTTTATGCTAACAGCAACTCGGTTATGCTCCCTCATCCAAATTGTATGCATTGCAGCTAAGCCAATTTGTTCATTAGCTCTTATATCACCTGCCACGAAGCAATTACGATTACTTTCATCTAGATTACGCCTACAATCCATACCGTTTATACCCGATGTTGGTAGCAATGGTTTTCTCTCAGGAAAAGTAACACCTACACGCAATAATCCATTTTCATTAGATAGATCGCGTAAATCTTCTGCTACGGTTTTTTCAAAACCATACACCTGAGAAGCATCGATGAATGAAGTAAGTTGGTTTATTTGTTCCCTTGGCTGCAGAGCTCCGAAAAGAACTGATGTCATTCCAGAGCCACATACAGCACTCGTTCGTACGAAATCAATGCAGCGCCGATTGGTAACTCTAGGGTCGTTTGAAGGGACATCAATGGGAAAACATGGCGCTGCGTAGTCGCAAGTTTTCTTGCAATCTACTCCATCCCATGTCTGAGAGCTCACGGAGGGCAAAGCATGATCCAAGTCGTGATCTAACCACTGACCCCACTGCATTGTCATGTGGCTGATCTCAATATCGGAAGATATGTCCTTAGTCGTAATAATAGATGTAGACACTAAGCGAGCACTGGGTAATGTGTATCCGTTATATTTTACGCCTTTATTCCATCCTACAGGTTCACTGAACCCATTTTCATAAATTGGGAAAAGTATTCTTCGAAATCCGCTTAATGACGTCCCCCAAGTAGGGTTTGCAAAGTTGTTACAGCTACCATCATAGCTTCGGTATTTACTGTGGTAGCACATATCGGCACATTCATCCTTTTCCCTGTGAGCAACGCAGCCAGATAAACGGGCAATAACTTCAAGATGTTGATTTGACAACACATTTTGATAATTAAATGGTTCTGTTGAGGTAACTTTATGACCACTTGTTATAAATTCTTTCACTTTGTCCAGAGTTCTTTCATATATTTCTGCAGCCCGTGCTACTTCTCTAGCTGGTGCATTTGGAAATCTAGTTACTTTATAGAGTGAATGAATATCGGTTTTCGCACTTTTGTTGTTATTGAACAAATCATTAATAGTTCTCTCAATGGCTTGATCAACATCTCTAGTGGCCTCAGTTAAAGCAATGTTGACGTAAGCATCTCCGGGTAAAATACGATCATTAACTGTTAAAAATGCAGAAGCTGTATCTCGACCATAATCATTATAAACAGAACATTCGTATCTGCCTGTATCTTGAATAGTTAGATTATTAATTACTAGACTTCCAATTACTGTGATTGAATATTTATCACTTATGCTTAAGTATGAACCATCCTTTCGCCACTCTACCGCAGCAGGAGGTTCACTTTCAACTTCGCAAGGCAATTGTACTGAAGTTTCTTTAAAAGCGTCGGTGTCTTCTGGTTTCAGTAAAATATGTGGTTTAATAATTTCAAAATTTTCAACTGTTAACAAGCCGGATGCTTCTAAAGATCCTTCTGAATTTTGTGCGCGACAGTGATATATGCCCTCATCATCAGATGTGATCAAGGTTATGGACAAGTTTTGATTGTCATTGCTAAGGATTATATTTTTATCTACAGCTATTGGTAATGTATCTCTAAACCATTTGATATTAGGTTTAGGAATACCCTTTGCTGAACATGAAAACTCAACCTCGTCTCCTACTTTTACAGTTGTATTCTTTGGCACAGTGATGAAAACGGGAGCCACTAAAACAAAATAAATAATTTAGGAAAAAACAAATTTTACAACCTATGTACATAATTATGTTGTTGTTTCAATTATAAGCACGTCGTAGGTAAGTTAAATCGATCTGATCTACCGATACGAATAGGTACTTACTGGTCTAAACATAATGATATTGTCGAGAAAAGTGAAGACGATGATTATAAACAGTTTGAGTACCTAACTACCATGTTTTTATTATTTCACTGTTATTCATGACTTACCCAAAATTTCCAACGGCACAGACACAGTCACCTTCCCATTGACATTTTCAGCTTGGCAAGTGTAGGTACCGGCGTCGGATTCTTTAATATTTACTATAGAAATAGATCCGTTCCGATGTATAGAAATACGTTCATTTAACAAAATCCTTTCGTCATTAAAAAGCCATACAATATGCGGCTTTGGGCGACCATTAGCAACACAATCGAAGCTTACATAAACCTGGTTTAACTTGGCAGATTGTTTTCGAGGCAATAGTGTGAATACTGGAGGTTCTGAAACGAAAAATATTTATTTGTACATACTCGTAGGTTTATTTATTCAATTTTACTTGTTTAATCTTACATACCATTTTGTTCCTTGCCCTGAACAGTTATTCTAGCTGGTTTTGAATGGACTTGGCCGACAGTATTTATAGCCATACATTCAAAATACGCTCCATCATTCTCTTCAATATTGTGCACCATCAGCGTTCCGTTATCCATTACCTCATAACGTGAACCGTCAGTAGGTATCTCATTGGAATCTTTAAGCCACACTATTTCAGGTTCGGGGTCTCCAGTAGCAACGCAAGTAAACATTGCATCTTCACCAAAATTTACGCTTAGATCTGTGGGATCCTGCTGTATTGCCGGTATCTCTGTAAGTAGATCGAAACATTCATGTTAGGCAATTACTTACGATATCTGAGAAATTTAAGAATAAAGGTTGTAGAAACTCACGGCATTGGAAATCTTGTGCACCCATTGCAGAGAGAGGCATGCCGGTTACTTTTTTAGGTTGATAACACGTGGCGTCAATGAACATTTCGTTATGTTCTGCCATCATCTGAACGAACCACAACATAGCACAATCGCAGATCAAAGCATTGCTGTCTAAGCGTAACTTGCGCAGCCTGGGCATACCAGAAAATGAACCCGATGGTATCCTCTTTATGTGGTTGTTATGCAAATACCTGAAATTAATATGAAGTGAATATGTATGTTTAAATTAATATCCATTAGAGGCATTTCTCATTATAGTATAAACAACAGGTATTCGCCCTTTTGAAAGCTGCGTTTAACATCACATTACATAAATAATAAAAACGAATCGTACCTATCATTATTATACGTATTTAATTAATTTGCTTGTTTGGCGCCGACTCATAATTACTTAGGTATAAGTACTAACGTTAGTTGAAGAACTTAGTTATTAAGGTTAATAATAAAATAATGGTTTATTATTTGTTGCTTTCTAGTTTTTCGGCGGTTTAATTTTTTTGTTGAAAAATTTTTATTTTGTATTTTTTGTGGTCTACTACTTAATTTAACTGCATGCTTAATTTTTTATTACTTTTAAAATAGCTATCTACCTTACTTTAGCTAATAACTGTTATATAATCCTATTTTAACTAATAATCAACATTCATCGTTTTTCTAACCTTAGGGTTAGAGTTTTTGTTCCAAATTTATATGGGACCAACTTCGGGATATACCCTTACCAATAAAAAAAATAATTATCAAAATCGGACTACTCTGTAAAAAGTTATGCGTGGTCATACATGAAAAAAAGAAAACAAATATAGGCGTCGACTTGCGAAACTCCTTCGTTTTTTTTCGTCGGTTAATAACTAAGACACATTATTTTTACATTCTGTTCTACTGCAGAACAAAGGTCTCCCCAATCATTTTCACAAGTGTCCACATATCATCACTGCGTGGCAATTTGAGTTCATCTATAAGCTAGTGATTCGTATATTATTGAATAAGATCTTAATTAAACTCCTTGACGCTCCGACATAATATAACTATGTTTGGATACTACATAAATATAGATGTTGGGAATCGAACCCAACACCGAACAACGCCGCGCGCCGCGCGGTCTGCGCCCGCACTCCATTGCTGAGTCATCGAGTGGCCTACGTGACCTAACGCACGACGACGTCGCTGGACTCAACGGTCGTGATGACGTTACGAAGCTTTTGAAACGACATTCGTGCTTCTCTCTTCGTCCGAAACAGTCCATCGTAAAACTTTATATCTGTTTGCCTGGAACGTTAAAATTGTAGAAAGCTGACACGGCAATAAACCTTAGTAGATATAGTCCACGTTTTATTTCACCAACTGAGCCTGATACAATCGTCTACATGGACCTTCGAGGCCTTTTGAACGGTCAGAATTCAAATTTTCAACGGTTCTGAAGAGGGTACTATGCGTCCTTTTACAATATTTACAAGACCCTTATTGACACTCAGTGGTAACATGCCCTGGATGCAAACAATTCAAGCAGACTTTTGTCTCCTTAGCCTTTTTAATGCATTCTTCTATGGAAAAAGGCTTAAATTCTTTACACAAATACATATGTAATTAGACTACACCTAAAAAAAATCCTCACTTTTCCATTTTCCAGAAAACACATGTCTGTCACAGTGAACTTCTCCAATTACGTTACGATTAAGTAATGTATTTGCATGTCCGCCAAGACGCACATTTCAAAATTAGGAGAATTAATTTAAATAAGACACCATAAGCATATTTTACACCACTTTATTTGAAAAAAAGAGAGTAAAAGCAATGAGATAGTATTTAGAAACTACCTTTGCCGTCCCGACTTCACTTTGTGTGAAAATTCAAAAAGCAATTTCTTGGTGTTTTGCCTGTATCAAAACATCGCCTCATATTGCACTATACACAATACACTTGCTTCTTTTTTGACAGTGTCAGCAACGTCCTTCCTTCTTCATTGACGGAAAATATCTAACATCGTCATATTTTAAGTCGAGCCAATCAGGTTTGGCGATTGTAGTGGCCTCAGTCCTGCTTCTTTTTGTCGAACGGTTGGCTTTCACCAAACTTTCATACAACGCGTAACGAAACGATTTCAGGGGATTTTCATTTTTGGGTTAACTTTATTTTTGTCACGATGCAACAACCATCATTATTAATGCATATAAAATATCAACAAGCTGCGCAAACATTGATAAATACCATCTCCTACTTGGTGTTTTACAAAGAGATATCAGCTTCGTTCACACATAAGAGTGGCAACGTCGCAACGTAGAGTCATATTTTTGTGGTTTTTAAATTTTTATCACTCAATCGGAGCTATATTAAAAAAAATGTTTTTAGAACACTTTTTGGAATTACGTGAAAGATAAGTAATTATAATGCTTACATAATAGGAATTAATATGCAAATAATAAATACATTGGAAACTTCCATGGCGTTATTTTCATAGTGAAATAACTGTAAGCATTATGGTTACTTACTTTTTAAGAGATTTCACGTCATTCTAAAAAGTATTCTGAAAACAATTTCAAATTATAGCTCCGGTTATATGATTAAAATTGCAAACCACGAAAATATGACATAAATTGCGACGTTGCCACTCTTATGTGTGAACGCTCTAGGAAGTGTCAGAGCCGACTTGATGACTATGATTTGTTATTGTTATTTTGACATCCTACACGTGATGTTTTTGGAATGTGCTCAACTGCTCAGGCCCTTCACTTCGGTACAGAACGACGTTGCGAACGGTTATCTTCCTGTATCGAACTTGCTACGTTGCAATCCATTTACATCGGCGAGGTTAATTGTAATTTTCGTGATTATTGATTGTAATCAAACAAATAAACAGAGCTACGTGATCCAACTTTAATCAACAACATTTCTGATTACGGATCTGACAACAAGTTACCCTAACGACGTCATATTTAATAAATTGTAGTACTTTCTGTGGACATTGGACATCTACCTCCTGTATTTCTTCTTTGCAATACCGTAGTATTTTATCTAGAGGTTCACTAGCAACTAAGTTTTTATCAAAGTCACGGTTTTATTATCATTCCAGCGATCAATCGCTAGCCAATTTTGATTATATACTGCTTGAACAAAAGATTCGCGAGGTATTTTCTTCATTATTTTATCACTAGGCCTAAACTTGTTCAGCTCCTCTGAGACGATTAACCCTTATAGTGCCAAGAACAACGATCCCATAATTTTCCGTCGAAATGAAAAATAATTCGGGGGTATAAATTTATTAGACCAATGGTCGAGATATGCCGGCAACTGCACTATTCCCATGATTCTGTAAAAGTTTGATTGTTCAATAGTCCTTCAACAGTCGCCGAGTAGTGAAATTGAGCCAGTTTCTATTTGTAAGATAGTTGCATTTTTTTGCATCGTTTTGTTCTTTTAACAGGTAGCGCTGACACTTTTTGACTTAGTCTTTCGGGAAACAAATGACAATTGGTGTTGATCGAAGTAAAGGGATTGTAGACAATTATGGATAGTTGCATTTTTTTGCATCGTTTTGTTCTTTTAACAGGTAGCGCTGACACTTTTTGACTTAGTCTTTCGGGAAACAAATGACAATTGGTGTTGATCGAAGTAAAGGGATTGTAGACAATTATGGTATAGTAGGTACTGTCGTAATTAGATTCTCCGATTTCTTGCAGAATGCAGAATAAGTAATATACGCTGTGACAGACAAAACAGTTTGTAAACAAATAAGATAGTAAAAATGAGTATATTGTGGTTTAGTATCTTATACTTATAATACAGAAATTACATCCAATCAAGCTGAAAAAGAATGAAATTATTCATTGGAAACAAAAGAAAAAGATTACCTTGAGTAAAACAGATGAACGCCGCTTTGCGACATTTTATGTCACACACAACTGACAGATAAAGTATTGCCACACTCTAAAGTCTATTTTTCTACTATTAATTTATGTATTCAAAAATATGTTTCACAATCTAAAATTTGTATAAAGTTTACAGGTAATGGTCAAAATTAATGTCTTCTTCCTCCAACGGACAAATTCAAATTAAGGATTAGTACGATGTTGTACGATAATGTTTTCTGTTTAGTACTCACAATCTTTCCAGGCGAGGTATGTTGGAAAACGTTTGCGGATCTATATGATGTATTTCGTTGATATGCAAGTACCTGCAAAACAAAGTCTAAGTTTAATGATTTTGATAAAAGTGAAAAGCATTCTTTTTGGGGTATGAAAGTGATCATAGTATATGATCATAGGTAATTGAGTTTTACTATGGCTTCGGTTTTAAATACAACACAATATTTTTTGCTTCAAAACTCTGGACTCAGGAACTTGTTGATAGGTTGAGTCGGCACATGTATAGGTAATCCTAATATAAAAAAATGCGGAACTTTGTGTGTGCATGTGTGTGTGTGTGTGTGTGTTTGTGTGCGTGCGTGTGTGTGTTTTTTACCACTCAGCGCCTAAACAGCTGAACCGATGTCGATGAAAATTGGTATGTAGATAGATTTGATGCCTGAGACGGACATGGGCTACTTTTTATCCCGACAATCGGTCTGGTTCTTGAGGGATACAACAAAAATTTATACTATAATATTTTACGCGCAGGCAAAGCCGTGGGGCACAGCTAGTATAATATATTATAATATTTCAATAACTACACACAAAGCTATCTAGACCTAAAGAAAGCATATTATATGCTTGTTTTGTGGGTTCTAAAATGCGGATATACATACTTAAATATTTTTTTTGTAAATATCTATATAGGTACCTATATAAATTATACATAGAAACAATGCAAATAGACATGTTCATGCACACAAATATTTGCACTGAGCGGCAATTGAACCCACAACCTCTAACTTCTCAACTCTCAAAGTCCAGTTAGTTTTCACTCGTGCATACTCCACCATCTCTTCAAACTTGATGGTAATAGTTTGCGTCGTAGGTGTTGTTGGACGCAGCAGCATATTTGATCCAGACAGAGGGAGCTACATTTTTTCTGACAAGAAGGCTTATTTTTCTTTATTTGAACTTTATAAAGACTTTTACTTAAAAGTTGTGGGGGCAAACGTGCTGAAAAACATGTACGACATGAACACAGTGGCGATTTTACTGGATTAATTAAAAAAATGGAGAAAAATTTACTAACACGGTAGATCATTGGGGGAGGCTTATGTCCAGCAGTGGACGTACTTCGTCCTATACAGCTAGTTAATAAATAAATCTTGGCATGGCTTACATTTAATATTCAATCCAGTATTACCTTGTCGTTCAATGTGACCAGGGGGTGCATTTACCAGTTTAATTAAAATACGTAGTCAAATTACCATACTAGTTGAAACTAAATAATTGAATTCCTTGTTTTCTTTCTTTAATCTTAGTATTATATTAATTAGTTAATTTGTAATAATTACTTTGTATGGTTCTTTGGTTGCGTTGAGTGTTTAAATTGTAACTCATTCAAATAACTGTAATTATCTGGCGATTGAAAAGAGTGGCGTGAGTTTCTTGCCAGTTCTTCTCACAGCTCTACCTCGTCAGCGAACTGGCTGTAGGTCAATTGGCTGACAAAATGTAATGTTGACTTTTCATAAGCATCATACTTTATGATCTAAATGAAATAAATGCTTTGACTTTGACTTTAATAAAATAATCTATACTAATATATAAAGCAGTAGTCCAAGATGTACCATAACGTCCATAACGCAAGTTAAACTGCGCTGCGGAAGGCTAATTTCAAATATTTGCAAACTTAATAATTGTTTAAACAACGTTTTAATTACAATATATATAATTAATTATATAATAAAAATATATTTAATTTCACGGTAGTAGATCCACGCTGATTTCAGCATGAATGGGCCGGATCGTCCGGGGAAGTACTACCCTCTCATAGAAGATCGACTTAAGAGTAGTAGTATCCGTACTACTGCGTTTCGTTCGGTGAGTGAGAGCGCCGGAGGCCCAATTTCCCCCCTTTCCTCTTTCCTCACCTCCCTCATTCCCTTCCTCTAACCCCATTCCCAGCCGCCATAGTGGAGGCCACCATACCAGCAGTTTAAGAGTATGGCTATTGGTATAGTGGCCACCACTTCTGGATTCCACTGACTGCTTACCATCAGGCGGGGTGGAGTCACTTTGGTAGGCTACAATATAAAAAAAAAAAAAAAAAATATACTTTATAGATAGTAGGTACCTACTAGCTTCCTTCACTTTCCTTCAGGTTTTACTCGCGTCTTTGCTTTTGCTTTTGCTCTGTTCACGTCGCCAGTAGCGTGATGTTATATAGCCTATAAGCTTCCTCAAGAGCTGGGTTATCATACGCAATAAGATTTTTTTTAAATCCGAGTGGTAAGTAGTTCCAGAGATTAGTGCGTTTAAACAAACATATAAACAAACAAACTCTTCCGCTTTATATAATAGTAATAGATAGATAGATAGATAGGGCAGATGAGATATTCAAAAGACTAGCGGCATTCCATCTCACCCGCTGTGTTCGTCTGAAGATCTTAGCTTATAATATATCATACTTATAAAATGCCGCCTGCTAAATTTCTAAATGTATAGGTAAACAAGTACGTTTCTACATAAAACGACGAGATCGCAGTTTCCATCCAGTATTTTAGTAATCAAACGTAAAAAGTTAAGAACTTATTCACACTCGCACGTTCTCAATAAGAGTCTTAACCGAGTTTTGTAAATTAACAAGTTTCTTTATTTCCTATGCATATAAACTTGTGCTCCATTACCTCTTAGACGTAATTTGTAAAGCCCTATTAACTTAAATGGCGCGGCGCTTTCTATAGCTACTTACCTACTTACCTCTTGGCAAACTACCAACAGTAAAACTAGATTGGAGGCAAATTATTGTAATTCATCAATAAGGCCAATTCATTACCTACATAGCTCATTTTTAGCATTTATATATCGACTATATATTATTCATATTCATATCCATATTCGAAAATAATTAATAACACAATTTTCGTTAAATGTTACATTACATTTAAAGCTTTTTAAGTACTTATGGTAGGTAGTAATGATGAAACATGTAAATAGGATCCTAAATAAATAACAATTATAATTGCGGTATATGAGAACACTAGGTATTAATATTCAATATTCATTTGTAGGTAATAATGGGATGATTTATTTGAAACGTTTGCTTAAATTGGTCGTCTCTCACAACTTTAATACGAGATCAAATTACGCCTCTCATCTTGAAATTATAATTTGTAGAAAAATCTGTCCAAAAAATTGAGAAAAGTAGTGCCTATCAAAAACATTTTATAATGGTTATAAAATAAATAAAAATGTAATCGGTAAGTAACAGTTACTTTTACGTGAGAGATCCTGACCAGCCTGTACCTGTCAACTAGCCTAGGTGAAGGAGCATATTTATAGCTATCAGTAGCGAAGAGTCACTTTTCCGAGGAGGGAAGCCGGTGGGACTAAAATATTTTGACTTTCGGAAGGCTAGTTAGTCTTTGAGTAGACACGCAGGCAGTGGAGGTGAGGACATATTTTAAAAGGGAAGCCGGCAGGAATCGTGTTATATGGACGCTTTGCCACTGATAGCTATAATAAATAAGATAGTCTAGGAACAGCATTTCAATCACGGAAAACTCACCTATTAGCGTACATTCTTCAGCTAACAAGTCGTTCTCTGTAGCTAGTCTATCGAGTATGGTCGTCATTGGCCCTAACAAAATTGTAATATCGTTAGACTATTTCAAACGTTTATGAACATAAATCAATGATTTTAAAGTAGTTTTTAAATTATGTAAATTATCGCTACGAGCATTCTAAATTGGGCACAATTGAGCATTGAACTTAATTTAAAAACCGTATTCTGATCGTTGAAGTAGATAGACGACGTAAGTTGTAAGAACGTAGTTTATCTAAA
Organism: Parascotia fuliginaria; assembly: GCA_963082885.1. Lineage (NCBI taxonomy): Eukaryota > Metazoa > Arthropoda > Insecta > Lepidoptera > Erebidae > Parascotia > Parascotia fuliginaria. The sequence continues at coordinate 10,926,761 of OY720170.1, forward strand.
CTTACATTACATAAAATAGTAAATAAAAAGCTTACATATATTTAACTTTATTAATTTCAGTTTGTTATATATTTATTTATACATAGTTAAGTATACCTAGCAATTGTAATAACGACAGAAAGTTGAGACTAGTCTCAAAACATTTATGGTTGCACATAAACCTCCTTCAATTCAAGGAGAGAAGTTTGCCATAGTCACTACCACAGAACACCGTTACGTGACCATCAGAATTTAACATAGAGGAGGCCACCATGCCAGCCATGAAATGGTAGCAAATGTCAGTAGGGATATGTGGGAACGGGAGCTACAACTTCTGAATTCCACTGACTGCTTATCATCGGGCAGAGTGGCGTCACTTTCATAGACTAATACAAAAAAAATATCTACAAGGTTGTCATCATCATCTCAGTCGTTTGACGTCCACGGCTGAACATAGCCTCCTCTCATCAACTTTCAAAGAGCTGATAAGCATGCTTTCAGAGTAAATAACGCAAATCTGTATGACACCAAAAAATATATTAACACCTAATTAATTATATTATTTTTGTAGAATGCCTGAGGCTCTTCACTCCTGTCACAATAGGCAGCGGCTTCGCAAAGTCCCTGGCATTGTAGGAGTAATGCTAGTGACTCTTGAGTCGTCCATGAGTTACCACTTACCATCATGTGGGCTATTTGCTCTTCTGCCACTGTCAGCAATAAAAAAAAATACATAGTTCTGTCATCAGTATCTGAAATGTATAACTGTTTATGATTCCAATAAATAAATTGGTAGGTAACTAAAAGGTCTTAGTTACCATGAGCTTATTAAGGATATGTACATTCAATTATTGAAGCAGTAGTTGCATTAGTAAATTTAATCCTTCCAAAACTGCAATACTTGGCTTCTATACTTATAAATTCAGCACAACACTAAATTTATTCAGCGTCCAAGAATTATTATTTAATAATCGAGTTTCTGTCAATATTGTCAGTTAAATTATATATATCCTGTGCATAAAATAATATAATTGTAACATTAAAATATTGATCAACGAGATAAATAGGTTGGAATTCGACGCTAGCATAAATAGGTGTGGGTTTCATTTCTAGATTGAGTTGCCATACAAAGAATAAAAAAGTGTAAGTATTCTAAATAATATTGATTTGTTGTCATATTTCGGTTTGAACGATACAGTACCTAGGTATAACGACATTCATAATTCTATAACTTACCTACCTACTAAGGTTTCAGAGCCTGTGATGGTAGTTTGGTCGTGATATCCTATTTAATATCATTGGTTTGGCTTATCAAAGCTTTACTTACGTCAGCCTTGTGTCGATATGTCGACTTTATTACTTTTGCGAGAGATAAGTTTCTAAGAAAATTATTTACTTATCTTGTTTATAGCTAATGTCGGCAAACTAGTAACCTTACTACATGGTAAGTGGCAACCACTGCTTAAAGAGCAGAAAGGGATGCTTCTAAGGTTTGCAAACGGTAGTTCCAACGGGTACCGGGAAGTACCAGACTTCTGGTAAGTCAATTGTGAACTAGTATACACGCAATGCTCTCTTTAAAAGCACTGAAAACTATACGTGGCAGCTGGCACAAAACACTACCTCGGTAGTGTACCTACCTATTTATGACTGAGGACATCTGTAGAGTGAATGGTGTAACTTTCCCAGGCGAACTGGGCCAACTCATCATCACATCTATCGTATTTTGTAGGTAGGTATTATATAGGTACTAAGTATACTCCTGTCGGGTATTATAAATTAGGTATTTAAATGCTAAATTAATATCTATCTTTATGAAAATGTATGACGCAATAACTTACAATTGGCATTGTGCCCGCTAAATCTGTACTTAATCACATGGACCATCTACGGTCTGCCTTCTAGATAATGGCATAGCGACTGGACCAAGTTCGTGCTTAGGTTGACGATAAGGTGATTCGTTACATGTAGGTCCTTACCTAAACTAACAAAACATACCTGCTTAAACGTAATGAAACAAGTATAATACAGTACAAAATATGTAGTAAACATTTAACATTTAAGCTTAAACAGTGAACAGAGTTAGACAGGTAGGCTTGACCTCTCCTGACCTGTTTAACCTATATGTAAATAACTTGATTGAGGAGCTGAGTAGGACCCGGGTGGGACTTAGATTGGGGGACAGGTATGTCAACAATCTAAGTTATGCTGATGATATGGTCCTGCTCAGCCCCTCAATCAAGGGCTTGAGAAAGTTAGTGTCCATATGTGAACAATATGCAATAACACATGATCTAGTATATAACGCAAAAAAGACAGAAATGATGGTGTTCAGGTCGGGCAGAGGACCGCAGACTGTACCTCCTGTCAGTGTGGGGTGACAGGTTGTGAAGATTGTGGAGACATTCAAGTACCTTGTTCATGTGCCAATGTCTAACTTGAAGGACGATGCTGATATTGAGCGCCAACGCCGTGCGCTTTGTGTGGTGGGAAATATGCTTGATAGGCAATTTGTTCAAGCCAGTGTAAGTACGAAGAGGCATCTCTTTAGGACGTATTGTCATAATTTTTACACGTGCCAACTCTGGACTGATTATACTAAGAGGTCTCATGATAGCATACGTGTTCAGTACAATAACATCTACAGGCACCTCATGGGGTTAAAACGTCACTGTAGTGCCTCTGGAATTTTTGCGGAGGCCCGGCTGAACACGTTTAATGCGATACAGCGGAGCCGGATTGCATCTTTCATGGCCAGGGTTGGTGCGTGTAAAAACAGTATTATTAAAAGTCTGCATGATGGTTTACATGCGTCCAGCACGTATAGACGCTGGCTCAATATAGCAGCTTAGTACTGGTATTTGAAGATTGTTATTATTGAAAATGTTTTATTTATTGATTTTGGAAATAAATTACTAACATAGTATGTAAGTTGCTGTAATACTAACAAATATATGGATCTTAGTCTGAAATAAAAATAATTTAATTTTAATTTTAATTTTTTTTTTAAACAAAACTGACGCATAAATGTTTAAATAGATTCATGGTTTATAATAATAATATAATATAATATAATAATATTCTACCACATTCACACAGCGCCATCTAGCCCCAAATTAAGCAATTATATTTGCTTGTGTTATGGGTACTAAACAACTGATATACTACACAATACATTTTTTTTTGTAAATACATACATATTATAGATAAAAAAAAAGTTATAGACACTAGAGATGTCGATACTCACATACATACCTATAGCATACATACATACATACATACCTCGAAAAACATTACCCTCCTTGACTGTGTCAGTCGAGCAAAAAACATATTTTAAAAACCTTTCCTTTAGACGTAATGACATGACAATGCAACGATACTTAAAGCAGTATCTTTACAAATATAATACCTAAAATAAAATTAATTACAAAAATTATTATTACTGTCTCATTTAAATAGGAATTATAATCTAGCAAGGTTCACTGATTAATAAATAATATGTTAAGTTTATTTACTAAAATAACTAGTATTCTGAATGTTCTGTTAAATCCGTACAAACGCAAAATCGTTATGGACCATATTGTCCACTTCCTATGTCTGCTATAAAATTATGTAACTACCTAGAAGTCACGGCAATACATCGACGTGCTCTGTAAGCCAATCATTCGTTTCCAGCATAAAATCCAAACGAAAAAATGTTTAAAATATTTGACTTTATTTCATATTTGCTTATACTGTGTTTTTGTACAATAGTTTTATTGTAGAAACTTGCTTCCCGCACCGTGGTTACACCTGCGTTAAATTACATATTTGGTTACATAACGTGATGTTACATATACCTAATAATCTTCCTCATGAGCTGAGCTATCAAACACAAAAATAATTAAAAAAAAAAAAAAAATAAAAATAAGCTAAATTTGGTATGGTGCCGGAGACGGACATAGGCTACTTTTTATCCCGAAAATCGGTGTGGTTCCCAAGGGATACAACAAAACATATTTTACGCACGGGTGAGGCCGTGGGGCACAGCTAGTAAATTTTAAATTACTAGGAAACAACGAAATTGACCTATTTGTGCGATTTATGAGCTGAGAGCTGAGGTGCACTCAATATTGCCTTTAAGGCAACCAATATCATTCAATTGAAATTTCTTGATATTACGCTGACATGTTCTCCATCTTAAAGTTCTAGAAGAGAAAACGTGTATGTGTGCAGTCTCGGTGACACAAATAGATACGTACTTCTATTATGCATGATTGTGGATTCGGTAAAATGGTAGTTAAAACGTTGTATCTAAATAATTGTTTCAATTCGATTGGTGTGCACATATTTGCACTCGTATGTGTATAAAACCTCACGCTGAGCTTGTCCCTACTGCTAAAGAAAAAAATATCCTTTATCTGTTCATCAGTTAAAAATCTCTTACTGTCAGCAACCAATAGTATGGTAGCGCAGTCGCTTTTTCTTTTTAGCGCTATCTAGACCTGAATGCAAATCTTCTTAATACAGGAGACCGGCTTCTTATTAGTTATAATAACATTCGATTCGTTTTTAATCTCGGTAAGTATGATCATGAATCTATTTACTAATCGATCCCAGCTGGGTCTACAACAACATCGTAGTCTACGTGCATTGACTACCTATCGTTACTCGCTGCTTAATTCTCACAATGCACTTCTTATTAAACCCCTCCTTTCATTATCTCTGTTCAAGCCATGGTAAAAAACTACGCTCTCCTAAAAATCATCTTACTTCTGAAAATTCTTTTTAACGAACGTACCTTCTACCAAATGCATGTACATACTTTATCTCAGCATTACCCAAAGGCTAACTGGGAAAGAATGCCCCTAGCAAAGTAAATGGACAGTAAAGGACTTAACTTCTGCATTTACTTGTTATTGTTTTTAATAAATAAATAGATAACACAAAAGTAATATTATTTTTTTTTACATAATATTATACTTAATATAATTACACTTGCCTTTCTGGGTATTTAACATTGTATTTTACATGTACTTAGTATTTGAAACTATATACCAAATACGTAGGTACACCAAGAGACATTAATTTACTTAGCGAGAAGTTAATGTACTATTTGTAAAGTCACATTTTACATCCTTGGAATAGGACGAGTACGACGAGTAGTAGTGAGAAGTAGAGAGTGCACAGATACACTGAGTAAATTAATTTATCTCGTGATGGTAGGTACCTTCTATCTCTTGCACGAAGGTGTTATGGTCGTTTAACGAACTATAGTTTTATATTGAACAAATACAAGTGTAGGTAAAATTTTCAAAGTCGTATGTACTTTCTAAATTTATATTGAACATACTGTTTTTATATTTCTATGTTTTTAATTGTGTTAAAAATCTCCACAGCTCAAGTTGAGAGAGACAACAAGAGACTGGCTTCGACAAATTGAACTCTGTCTGTCACCTCGAGCACGAACTAACTGAATTATCTTAGAAATAGTGCAAAGTGTAAACTGTGTAACTAGAGTGTTTATGTGATCTGGATGATAGTCTGGGTGTAAAGTAGGTTAGTGCCTCAGTGCAAAGTTGCTTTTAAATAAAATTTAAATGCAATTGGAATGTACCTAAGCTCGTTGTTGTCGTAAAGTATTTGCAAGTGACACCAGTAGATCACTTCTTAAATTTAGCACTTCACCTACATAACATATTATCTTTATATAATAAAGCTAGGCTGTACGTTAAATGTAAAAGTTGCCCGAAATTAGAAGGTAGGTACGTGTTTATTCTTTAAGATTTTGTTATTCATTTGGTTCAATTATAATAATAATAACAAAAGCGCGTTTGTAACGTTCGTTGTCCGACCTCCATTCTTAACGCTCAGTATAATTCTATAACATCATTTTCTGGGTAAACAATCAGGGTCGTTCAAAAAATACATAAGCCGTTGGTTCCATGCGACATTATAAATTTATATCTGTATCTAACTTCACAAAATGCCTAACGAATTGACATAATCGGAAGATTATGTGTTGTACTGTGTTGTACGCATTTAACTACGAATATCTAGTTGTAGACGGCCGAAGGAAATTTATCAGTTGTCGATGATAAGTAGTTACGAGTTGCTATCTTTATTTGAAAAATAGATGACATTTATTGCGTTAGTTATCAATATCATAAGAAAAGAAGACGAGAGAATTGATTGCCACAAGAAAAACACTCGAAAGCTGGGAACTACTATTATTTCAAAGGATATATACCTACTCGAAATCCATCCACCAACTTAGTTTCAAGATAGATAGTAAACAATATTACAATAGTTTCTTTTATTATATTTCGGGACTGTAACATTCAAGATTCGAAAGAATGTTCCATCTAGGTATTTATTTCATTGTAATCACGTTCTTTGATATCGTTATGTCTTGTACCTACTACTAATAATAATATAGCTCAGGTATCTTTTGCCGAAATAATTATCTGCCGAACAAGTGCATGTCGAAGCAGTGCCTATCGAAGTATTGATCTTACGAAAGTGTGTGTGTGTTGTCGAAGTATGTGACGTCGAAAAAGCAATGACTGTCGAACTACGTATTTTCGAAGTTGAGTAGGTAGACATGTGTCGAAATAAAGAACTGTTGAAATTCAGAGAGACACCCGCTGAATGTGTGCGGGTCTTTGTAAACAAAGACCTTCTGAAATAAAATGGATCGCCTTATAATTTGAAATCCAATTGGATATCTTATAATAGAGCAGAGCTTATACAAATATATCAGACTATACGTCCTTGCTTCGCTTCGCTATTAAAAGTTTCATTTATTCTCACATAAAACGCCTACGGAAAATATCATTACATATAGTGTCGTATTGCATCATTCAGATTTATAAAGTCGCTTAAAATATTGAAATTCTGAAAATTGTAAATAAAAACTTTACATAGTAAAGTATAGCCTATGTTACCTACCAGCTTCATTTATTGATTTCTTAAGGTGAAAGAATTTTCAAATCGGTAATGTTGGTTTTTAGTATCGTTACAAGCTAACTAACATAAAGAAAATTAAATCTTTTCTCTGTATAATATTGGTTTAAATAATACAAAAATAATAGCACTGTCTATACCTAAGTACCTACTGAACCGTAGAAAACAACATAAAATCTTTTGTCTTTGTATGCCTAAATGGACTTTATTACGTACTAGCTTTCCGCGGCGCAGTTTCACCCGCGTCATTGCTTACTGCTCTGCTCCTGTCGCCAGTAACATGATGTTACCTAGTGTAGTACCATGATGTAGCCTATAACCTTCTTCAAGAACTGGGCTATCATACACTAAAAAAATAATTCAAATCCGACTGGTAATTTCAGAGATTAGCGCGTTCAAACAAACAACCAAACAAACAAAGCTTTGTATAATAGTATAGAGTATAGATACTATAGATAGATTGAGTTCTTAACTTCAATTTGGCATTATTTTTTTAAACAAATGGAGCTACGGAACAGCTTTAAAGAAGTTCAGTTCACACTAAGTCCGTTTGATTGATTTTACATCGACGGACGGTAGGCATATACAACCCGTATAATGGTAAGCAATTACAGCAGTCTAGTAGGTGGCAATTGCAGAGTTCTGCATTTGTTCTTAAGTTCCACATATAACAAGGCACAGCGCCTCTTTTATACCTTTAAAATGAATCTGTTAAAACAAATATTATTTCCAATAATGTGACAAAAGACACACAGAGTCCTCCACACTCTCGAGAACACGCTATGCACGTAGGTCCCGATTGTTACACGAACGTGTTTAACTGTTCCACTCACAACATCAACAATCGGTATTGCCTAATAATTGGGCTTTGGTAACTTTGCTTCTGATTTTATAGTATTAGTTTAAAATACAGAGTAGGTAAGAAGGTACATTTGACTGTACGGGTACTGACGTATGCTTTATTTATCTTTACATACCTATTTACAGTGGTTACTAACATTACGAGTGTCGTTAGTTGTCAATAACCCTTGAGCGTATCCGTTTTTTAAATTGCTCACAGTTGAATGTGAATCATTTTAATCTAGAATATAAAACCTTTTTATTTCTGAGTGATGCAACGAATTAATTTAGTTACACTAAGTATGAGAGCAGTAGCAAAGAAACGTGTCATAGATCTAAACATCAAGGGATACCGAAGAAAGTTAACGAACTTTTACTTTGATTTGGTGGAGTTTCTTGTATCGCGTAAGTAATGTTGGTCCCGAGAGAATCAGTCCGCTTTTAAAGCCTCTTTACAAATACATGTTAGCTGTAGCTGTACTTATGGTCCAGCTATTCTTAAAGTTTCTTTAAATATAATTTTGAAAACTAAAAGTCTCGATGAAACCATTGCAAATCGAAAGCTGTGGATGTGTTTAGATGAAACTATTATTGTGCATTTCGTCGTAAAGCTTTTAAATGAAGTTGAAAACAAACCGTTTTCAATTCAGTGTAAAATTGTAAAAGTACTTAATACAAAAGTTCAATTAAAAAGTTTTAAGTTTTTAATTAAGTATACGATTAATAGACGATATTTTAGTTTTGCTTACTGATATAAGCTGACCGTATAATAATGTGGTCCAAACTGTTTAAATACAATTAGTAGGTAATGTCCTTATTTCAAATGTCCAAATCTATGAGAGTTAATTTTTTAAGACAAGACCCGATTTTATTTTGTCATTTCTACCAGAGCCATCATCATTATCATAATCCACAGCGCGATATCTTGTACCAGATTTCAGCCCAATCAACTTGTAAAAATAAAATCTTGAAATATTAAGCTACTGTAAGGCTAAGTTAATATCATAAAATTTGCTAAGAGCAATAATGTATTAATCAAAAGAGTCTAATAACGTTTAGGTACCTGCCTTTTAAAATAAACTAAGCAGGCAGCGCAAATAATTCAAGCTAACAACTTTTGTTCAAAAGCAAAACAAACCTTAGGATGTTCGGTAACAATTTAAAGGCGACAGTACAAAATGAAGTCGTCGTTTATTTCTCCAAAATTAAACGTAATAGTCGGTCTCCAGTTCAGGTATACGCTCATTCTACCTTTTTACCTAAATTTAGCTAAGGAAGGAAGACAATAATATGTATTTTTTTGCATTTTGGATGGGATTAAGGTATAACGTAACTATGTAAAAAGTTTGTACGTATAAAATATATAATATCTTAGGCGATGCGGCTTTAGCGAGCTTTACTTGTCCTCTTTCAGCAGTAATGTTCGCCATGTTTCATATTTTTAAGTTGGTTGAGGTGCATTTCCAAATATTGTCCTTAGGTTACGAACGAAGTAAGTATTATATATTATGTATATCTACATATTATATTATTATCATTGCCGTAGTTTCTCTTCTAAAGAATTAAAACTTAATTATAATTATTTTTTCAAATTAGATAGTCAAAGTTACGTATACGTAGTAATTAAGACTTCGTTACTTTTATCTGTGCTGCACATGTTGTGCTTTTTTGTTTTTCATACATATTTTAAGCGTTTTGTAGTTATAACTTAAATGTTATAAGTATTTAAGCGACGTGTCGTTACATTTGTTTTAATAATACATGTATCTATGAGAAGACAATAAACTAGGTACTTAATGTATGAACAAATTCTGTCACTTCAAAATTACGAATAAGCATATACAAGATACTCGGGTATTTGAATAGGTAATCTTACGTATTACTGAGAGGTCAGAAATTAAATATTTAAAACCACAGAACTTGGCTGCAGATGCCTAGTACCTAATTTGTTGAAATAGTAAAAGTGGTAGGGAATTGATTCGGTTTGTAATACAAATGTATCGGATGTATCCTATTCTCTTTCAAATATATTTTTCATTCAGTCGAGCAAGTTTAGCTGTGAGAACCATTTAAAGTCTATTATATAGCAATATTACATCGTAAAAATTTCGGGTCTCATAGTCAAGTAGGTATGTACATTTTGCTTTATGGAACCTACTCCACAAGTCTGAATTTGCGAACGGCAAATGAAAATTCGTACCTAAACAACATAATCTGAGCTTTGACGGAACGGTTCAACAATTTCAAATTCATTTTGTAATAGTTTCGTATTAATAACGGCGTATGGATCACAAGCACAAAACTGCTATATTTATTACCGAATAAACTAGGACGAACAAAAATAGTGCAGCATATAACGCGCCAGAGTCACATCACTAATCAATCAAATTAGTTATTCCACATATTCCTACATTCGTAAGTAAGTGTTCTCACTGATGTCATCATTTCTACAGCGCGTCAGTATACTTAAGAACTTCTTAGGATGCCTCTAGCAAAAGCAACTGTGCTACAAAAATAGCTTGAAATGAAATGAAATGAAATGAAATGAATGAAGAATATGATGTCTTTTTATGCTATTTTAAGCATTATCAAGGTGGGCTGACGACCTGTTATGGATGGCGGGCAACCGACAGGTGACCGGTCTGGACTGGACCGGCCAAGGGAAAATTTGGGTAAGGATTATGTTCAGCAGTTTTTTGGCTGATATGATAATAAAGCAAAACATTACACTAATCCTCGCAGAAGACATTTTCTACATATTCTATGAATAAATAAAAATAGAAGAAAAGTATCCTAGATAAGTAGAGTTTCTAATTAGTATCAGTGTCAACCCAAGAGCGCGTGCGTTTTTTCAAATTGAATTCCGGAGATCCAGCCTTTCTCAATATTTTCAAACGACGTAGTTTAAAGAAATTTTCTTTATATCTTATGTCCATGACCTTCTAGGAAGATTTAGTTTGACACCGTTTAAATATAATGTTAGTGCATCTAATGCTTAACCCTTTCATGGACACTACTGTAGACACAATAGATATTTTATTGTCATCTCGGCCATATCCGTTTACAGTCCCGAGTTCTTGAGGAAGGATATAGGCTATGTAAATCACGCTACTGGCGACGGGAGCAGAGCAGTAAGCAAAGATGTGGGTAAAACTGCGCCGCGGAAAGCTAGTTTGTTATATTTTGTTATTGTATACAAATGCAGTCGAAACTATTTTGAGGTCTTAGTTTTCTATTACAAAACATCTAAGCAGCTTCTATCATGTCGCAAAGACGTGATATTTACAGGTTTACCCTTCAACACGACTAGGGCTTGCAAGTATTCGAATTATATTATCAGTTTGTATGAATAGACAAAGCACCCTCTCTTAAGAAAGAGGTTAAGTGAATGTCAAACCAAGCAAGCACCATATAACTTTTTAAACTTATACTCGTACTAATAGAAAATATGTTGAAAATTTATAATGAATTAAAACTGGAAAACTCATCGACCTGGTTTTTGATACGGTGAATTATCCTCTTTATTTTACTAAGCGAAAGCGACCAGGTCGCACGGATAAAACATTAGCAGGTATAATGCTTTAACTACCGAAATACTTGTTTTTCAAGTCATAATTATTTTATATTAGTACCTAATGAAAAACTACAAGATCGGTGTCGTCGTAACGTTTCCTGTTGCCCTAGACAAGTGGCAAAGATTTCTATTCTATTCATAGAATAGATTAAAAAATGTATTGAATTGACATAAGCTAATGCCAACGCTTAAGATTGTTTTTTTATCTATTCTATGAATAGAATAGAAACCTTTGACACTTGTCTAGAGCCTCTGGAACTTAAATTTCGTTTGGCGATTGTTTTATAAAGCAGATTCTTCTTGGGTCTTTCAGAATTTCTAGCTGCTCTCAAACCCTATGACTCCACCTACCAGAACGTTTCACATGTGAAATATTCGCCCCAAATACGGCTTAACGGAAGTCTTTTTCATTCACGTCTTCCGTCCTGTATTAAAAGCAACAAATCCAGTACAAATGTAGTTGTGAACGGTTTCTATATATTTTAGCAACTAATTATACCTACTTTATAACATAATTATTTTATTTTATCTAGGTATGCACAATCGCGCAATAAAAACACGCGACTATTTTCAAAGACAATAATAAATTTTATTAGACTAGTATAATTGTTGTTGCAAAATTTGTTTACACGCAGTATTTCATCAAATTTTTGCTACGAGTAACAGAATTTACCGAATTTATTTTGCAATTATTTGAAAAGTAAAATTGGAAACCCTAGTTGTCGGTAGACTCGGCCGTCGACTTATATTAGAGTTGATATTTTCTAACAGCACCTGCACTTTTCTTATCTATTTTGAGACTAACTTCTAAACCTAGTGAATAAAATATGCGCTCAAATACTATAATACGCTGTGCCGGTGTTTATGCTGATATATTTATAGCATATGACCCACATTTTAGTAACTACGATATTATTTACAACGATAATGACGGCTGTAACCTCTTTCTGCCTCAATGCCGTTATTTACAACGTTCCTGCTTGAGTCTGCGAGTTAAACGTTATAGCGTGATATAATACACTCATCTTGTTTTTGTTATGCATAATAAACAATACCTAAGCTATAATTAATAAATTAATGATCCATAGAAATCTATAGGTATCTAACAAATAAAAAGCAGAAATAAATTAACAACTTCAATGCGAAGTCGCAACTCAAGATAAATGACGCACGGAATACGTGATATTATTTTATCATGTGCAATATCCAAGGATACATCTCTGCCTGTGCCTATCTCTATCAGTTAAAAAGCATAAGGCTATCTTGTTTATGTAAACGTTATATTAGGTCGTATATGTCCTCATTCTTTCGCTTACATTACATAAAACTTTCGGTAGTAAACATTTTTCTAAGCGTTGCCCAAATTTATTGTTTACTTTAATTTAGGACGAAAGTCGACTTTCAGATCGCGTAAATATATCTTCCTTTTATCTTATCTCCGACTTGGAGCCGGGACTCTCGCGTTATCGTAACCCAAAGAATACCGGATACGTGAAATACTTAAAACGAAGATCCTTCTTCTGTCAAAACTAAAGACTTATATATCTACGATGTCATTTTATAAGATAATGAAGCATAGATTACTAGCTATTTTTTATAGATTAGACTAATTTTTTATAGATTAGGTCTACGGTCTCAAAAACCAAAATTTGAGGTGGCATCAGTAATATTTGAATTTCAGTAGTGTGTACTTTTATGTAGGTAATGTAAATACAAACTCGTATCATAGGTCATTTAGGAATGGGTTCCAAAACCCAGGCTATAAACGAAACGATCGTCGCGCGTTAATTCTGCAAACCCTGTATTTACTAATAACAATAATAATGTCATAACGTTACATAACACTAAATACAGATATACTTAGGTATCTACTGCAATTAGTACCTAATAATATCTTATTTTATCATTCCTTCCATTTCAGTTCAATCTATATGATATCATAAAAAAGTTCGTGATTGTAATGTTTGTAAATATACGAAATTATGCTATAACGTTACTAAATAGTTACAGAGGTCTATGTACTGTGATATAGTTTCTTGACACTGTTGAAGCAGATAGTAAATAATCTATGTTTTTGATAAAATAAATATGAACTCACAATTGTTCCAAACGAATGAGCTGGTGAAAGACGTCATGATCGATGTGCTGAATGCGGTTTCGGTACAGATAGAGATACTTCAAGCGACGGAGTCCGTGGAAAACACCTGAACGTAACTTGCGCAGCTGATTGTCGTTGAGCAGCAGAGAACGCAAGGCTTGCAGGTGGGCTAGCTCTCCTGGCTCGATATCTTGAATCAAGTTGAACCGCAAATCTCTGTAGACAAAACAATAAGTAAGTTGATATGTATGTACAACCAACATGTGCAGTTTGTAACTAAACATTTCATGTATTATTTAAAAGATATTCTAAACTAAATACATTCCAGTTATAATGTCAAACAGAGAAATGTATCGTCATATCGTCATAAAGTTTTGAATATCGATAAAACAGATCGGTAGGTAATCATAATTTATAAACCCAAAAACGCTTATCCTTATTATCTATGTTTATGTGAGGAAACCTACTTCGTTACATCAACGAAATATCGGATACTGTTTGTGACGTGTAATGAAATGACAAACAAACATTCCATTCCTTTACCTCAAAGGTCAGGTTGGTGGATGTATACGTAGATGATAAACGCAAAGCAAATAATTGTGCCTGAATATCTCAGCGGCATTAAACCTGCAAATTTGACTTCGAGTCTCAACATTATTAAACACTGAGAACCAAAGGAAAATTCATCTCAAACTACATCAAATAAAATTCATTTTATTAGAACCGAGGATTATTTGCCATGGTTTCGACGTAACGACCGTTCTACAAACCATTCATTTTACTTTTAAGCTTTGACCTAAGAACTAACTGCCGACACCTGATCGGCATTTAATTAGTCTAAGTTAGGTCTTGTGTATAGAAGCAATTAAAATAAAAAAGGCAAAGAGAAACTTTACAACACCTAGAAATTTTATACTTTCTTTTCACGTTCAACACTAATGAGATGGAAACGTTCAGGTAGGTAGGTACAAAAGTATTTGTAAAAATTTATTTGCTATCTAGTAAGCATTCAGCTTTATCTACATTATTATATTATCTGTGAAGCTTTAAGCTTAATAATAAATTTATCGTCAAAAAGTATATCGAAAATTATAATGGCTATTGGCTATTAGTAGACCCAGCGCAGGTGTTTTTGGCATAGTTCACCTCATAAAGACTTCACTGATAATGTCAAAGGAAGATTTTTATAAATAGTTAATACTTAATTAACTTAAATACAAAATTAACAACAATTTTAGGACTAAAATAGGGTCATTTCTCTTTCACACCGCGAAATATTCAGCCCGTGGGGTCAATCGCTGAAGGATCTTTTTTGAATTGGTTGTTTTACCCCAAGCTCAAACCACGGTCCAAATCTGAAATTCAAAAAATCAGCAGGGCATGACATCGTTAGTGACTTTAATGCAAAATGTGAGACTGCTGGAAAGCTATTAACTAGGAATGACATGGAAATTCAATCTAAACCTCATACTTGTACCTACTTGAGATTTACGGCTGATACGCGTAGAAAGAATTAAGGTTCTCGGTGTAAACGATTTATGTAGATACTCAGGTAACCAGTGTGAATATATTAAAACTATGTATCAATAATAAATCCATCGTTACTGGTAAAACCTTAATCATCTCGCGTGCTAATCGTGTCTATGGTAGTTCACCAGAAACTTTTCGGAGAAAAAGGTGACACGGACATTAATTAGGTCAATCTCCTTAAAACTTTCAAACATTGCTGTTTGAAAGTTTTAAGGAGATTGACCTAATTGATGTCCTGGCTGAACTGGCTGAACTGGCTGAACCGGCTGAGAATAGTAGGTATGATGTATACCTACACATGTCATAACTCGTACTATACAGGTCATATTTCACTGCATCGCACTTGTTGCCTAGATACCAACTAGAAGACTTATAAGCTTTTTGAATGAAAGCTAAAGCTATAAATGTTTTGAATTGAAATGAAACGGTGCAAAAGTCTTTATAAAGATTCGGATCAAGTTTTACTGCGCTTTGGTTTTTAGTTTTGAAAGACTAACTTGTTGAACAGATTTGTAAGAACCGTCAGATACTTACAGTGTTTTTGACGTTGAAAACCACTATTTCCTATTCCATCACAAGTGCCGGCATCATGAATAGATCGTAGTTCGACTGCCGAACATCTTGTTTTGCAAGTAAATAACTAGGTATCAACTAAGATAAAAATTTATTTAGTTTAGTAACAAAGATTCGTATTCTATCATTCAGGTATTAACAGACCTGAATGATAGGATACAAAACTACTAAGTGTACTTACCTACTATTTTTGGTTACTGATGATGCTTTACGTATTTGCTCATGCACTGAGCATGAGAAACGTGGAAAGCGCATTTACTTTAAAAATGTCATACTGTTTCCTGTCCAAATTAACCTTACCTAAAAAACAACGAATAAGAAAAAGTGAAAAAAAATGTACTTAAAATTCTCAAAATAATTACGCTTTTTAATTACCTAAAGGCATTAATTAAGTTATTTCAGTAAAAAAATGCTAAGTCCTGCTTTGCATATTTTTACAACACATGCAGAATGTGAAAGTTTTTTTTGTTGTATTAGGTATACTAACTTACGAATATTTCCTGCACTATTTCGAATTGTTACTGTTTGAAACATTGTTGTTGACATTCGACACACAGTGCACAGGTTACATGTCCAAATTGAATTAGTACGAGCCATATACCTACTTCTTTGAGGAACACAATAACGCAATGCCTTTGTTGTACTTACCAATTAATTAAGAATATTTATTTACGTTACCTTTGACCAATCTGACTATCGGTGACTATGAGATCAGTCCAGCAGAATCACAAGCTGACAATATTATGGCATTATATGATAGTAAGCAGTATCGTAGTGTATAGAGGCTTGCAACATCCATGCGTGCTACAATGTTATTCGATTACTTAAATTAATTGGAACAGCCTATTACGATAGCACAATGTTATATCAAAATCAAACTCACAAATCCTCTATATTAGGAATAAGGCTATAGGTAGGCTATATCTGTACCCTATTACCAATATCAGTGAAAGAGAATATCTTATGCGCAGTGTCGCAAAGTGTAAAATTGCCTATTCGCATTTTTCAATCCACATCTCTCTTAAAAATTCTCAGTCAAAATAAAATTATTTTTACATATTTACTGAAAGCCAAGTTAGTGTTTATTGCACCATAACGTTAATTCCGTAAATAAATAAACTTGTTGCTCTTACTGTCATTAAAAGTTAGTAGATTATCTGAATCACGTGCTTATATTGAAAAGTTAATCTGTTCCCGCTCAAACGCAACATGAAATATGAAAATTTATAATTAGGAACTTTTAGTTTGCAAGAGAAATTATACGTTTGTTTCATAAAATTAAATGGGAACATTCAACATCATGGATGTAATGTAATAGCTGGCAGGAATACGTAGGTACTTTCAATTATTCTAAGTAAAAGCAAACATAAAAGTGTGCACAAAATTTTACTACTGCTACTAACTAAGGTAACTATTAGCACAGCTAATGATTCCTGAATTTAGGAACAGGGTTATGGAGTTGTAAATTCAAAGCTACAACTTGACTCTTCTGCTATTAAGTTTCTAATCCATTCTTCGTTGTTTGCGTAGTGGTCGGATCTTTATTTTCTTGCTTCACGAATCGAATTCTAATAACACAGAAACAATCATAATAGGTAATATAATTTCGATACTATTGCTGCAAAAAGTGCTTGTAATTTAAATAGGTAGGTAGGTACTAACATACTCGTTTAATTACCGATATCTTACTTTATTATCTACGAACATACCTAGGTATTTACAGTATGTATCTACTATTCAAAGCTACAAACATACATAGTTTCACGCCTTTTATCCTTGTAGGCAGAGCATTTATTTATTTATTTATTTTTTTAGGTATTTTTTTTACGGTAGTAGATCCACGCTGGTTTTAGCATGAATGGGCCGGATCGTCCAGGGAAGTACTACCCTCTCATAGAAGATAGACGTAAGAGTAGTAGTATCCATACTACTGCGTTTCGTTCGGTGAGTGAGAGCGCCGGAGGCCCAACTTCCCCCCTTTCCCCTTTCCTTACCGCCCTCATTCCCTTCCCCTAACCCCATTCCCAGCCGCCATAGTGGAGGCCACCATACCAGCAGTTTAAGACTATGACTTTTGGTATGGTGGCCACCACTTCTGGATTCCACTAACTGCTTACCAGGTGGGGTGGAGTCACTTTGGTAGGCTAATATAAAAAAGAAAACAAAAATAACCACCCACTATAGGCATTTTGGGTCCCATGTAACAGGGGTCGAGCCTGTTGCCATATTATTATATCGGGCACAATTTCAGACTCCGGCTAATACTGATAACTTCTTGACAGAAAACCCAATATCACTTTACCCGACCCGGGGATCGAACTCAAAAGTTACTTACGCCCTTAAACACCATCGAAATAACCATACATCCTCTATCTGCAAAACTTTTAACACGAAAATATGAAATATTTTCAAAAAGTTATATAGTACGCTGTTGAAATCTCTACCTGTTCGTTGAAAATTCAGACGGCCAGAAGTTTTAAATATTCGTCGCCCAAGACCTGTCAACTTTTATTAAACGACACGACATCGGTTCGATCCTCGTAAGACAAAATTTGAACGACATACATAGGTACAACCAGGTAATCTTTAGAACCGAGACTTGGCTTGATCCTTGATACAGTATGCGTCCTTGATTTAAATGTTTTAAAAAATTCCTACGATCTAAATATTTAATGCTAGAATTGTTTAATAAATTATATATTAACTAAAGGAACAGGCGTAAGAAATACTATTGTAAAAAGACATGCATACACATCCATTATTTTGTATGCTGTAAATTGATTAAGTCTAACTCGGATGGTGCCTTTCAGAAGAAAAATGTCAATATTTATATATACGTAAAAAATGCTGTCGGACCATTTGTACCATTGATGGTACAATTGGCACTGATTTGTCCCACCAGTGATTAGATGTGTAGTGCGAGTAGGTGTCTAATTCTCCAATTCTGTTTAGTCAGAACAAGCGAGCGTCCCTGCAACGCGCTAATACTGCTAACGTAACAAAGCTGTTTAAAAAGTAAGTAACCATAACGCATAAAGTTATTTACTTATTTTACTATGAAAATAACGCAACTTAAGTTTCAAATGTATTATTTGCTTATTAGATGTATAATTAGAACTGTAAACGCAATGCTTTCTTTTTTGCATTGTACAGAACATATTTTAAAAATATAGCTCCGATTACATGATAAAAATTTAAAATCACGAAATATGACACTAAATATTGTGACGTTGCCACTCTTGACGCGTTTAAACGCTCAGCTCTAAACAAAAGAGCGCATAATGATATAACTGACAAACTATGAATAAATTTTAATATCCATGTTGCAATGTCGGATATTCTTTAATATTGCACAAATTGACAATAAAATCCAATTTACTTTCAAGGTATATTAAACCCATCTTGTCACAGAGTTGTATTATTACAGGATGATATTAAGAGAGAGTAGAAATTAAAAGAGTTATTGGAAATTGTGCACCGAGATGTAAGTATTAAAAATGTTGTTTTGTCCTTTTTCTCTATTCATTTTGTGGTTCTAAAGAAACAAATATTTTAGTAATTGTAGTTTCTACGTAGGTACTGCAATTCAACTTATTATAATTATTCTAAGAGCTATATTTGTGACTCTTGGTCTAATACCTTATATATTTAAAAGCTTTTAGTAGAGAAAAATATCAATTTTCAGCCTCCCAATTTAAATTGAGCAGCTGCCTTATTCCAAAAACGTCCAAAAAGTTTTCGCGGTATATTTGATGCCAATTGCCGATACGATAGGTTCGAAAACTTCTTTGACAGTTCTCTTTGGCCACTGTCATATAGGTCAACTTCTACATTTACGATTTATGAGCAATACGAGTACATTTTTCACTCAGATTCGGAAAGAACGTTTCCGACAGTTCTGAGGCCCAGACAAGTTGCATAGATTTTTATTCTATTCATAGAATAGATAATAAACGTATGGGATTGACATAAGCTAACGACAATTGGCGTTAGCTTAGGTCAATCCAATACATTTTTAATCTATTCTATGATTAGAATAGAAATCAATGTCACTTGTCTGGGCCCTCAGAATATGATACTAATTATCAGCTGCGTTTGCTACAGCTGTCGTATCGATTCATTAATAAATTCATAGTATAATAAAATATTCTTAATAAAAAAATTATTAGAAAAATCCGTAGCAAAGAATGCAATGAAACGAAACAAACTAGGAATGTTCTATTTACTGAAACTAATAAACCTTTCATAATACGATGGCTGTCCCATGAGTGGGGTAAGGGGACGCATCAAAGGGATTATTGTTAGTCGCATAATAGCGTCTTGCAAAGTCGACTTTTCTTATATATCTCGTAGGAACAAAATTGAGTAACCGTTTTTCTCGTTATTACGCTACCTGATTTATATTGCAGAAGATTAATCAGATAAGTTTTTACATTTTTATTTTCATGTCGTAGGAACATATACAGTCGTGGTCAACTAATTAGGGACAATCTCTAGTTAAGCCAAATTGAGACTTTATTTTTTTTTTTCCAACGAGTCTTAACAATATTTCATATCTTTTACATGTAAGTATAATAATAAGTCATTGATGTACCCGATTATACAAACAATAACAACTTCTTAACATTAAACCTCTGTACAGTATAGCTGATAGATTATCATAGTGCTATTTGTTCGAGGAATTCTGGCTGGCCATTTAATTAGGGACACGGAGATATTGCGTCCTATTTTCAAAATTTGAATCTCAATACTTTTTTATTTCTTCTCATGTTGTTGTGGTAGTTTTGGCGGCAATCCAGATTTTTAATTTCAAGTTTTTTAGCTTTAAATGTGCCCAGAACAAAAAGATCAAGAAAAACAACTCCGCAGGAAGATAGAATTATAACCAGGTTAGCTAAGAAAGATCCGTTTCTAGGCTCTATTTTAATTAAACACGCAGTAATTGTGGCAGACAAAAGAGCTGGTGTATCAGCGAGGACCGTTCGATGACGTCTGGTAGAAGCAGGGTTGTTCGGAAGAGTGGCTCGCAAAGTACCGTTGTTGAAGAAATGAGACAGAAGAAAGACGTAAATATGGACATTGGACCTACGCCCAATGGCCACATGTATTATTCTCTGACGAGACCAAGGTTTATTTGATTTCTTCAAATGGAAGGCAATACGTATGGCGTCCTGTAAAAGCGGAAACGAATCCAAGATTCACAAAAAAGCAGGTGAAACATGGCGGTGAAAACATTAAAATGTGAGGTTAATTTTCTGGACGCGGATTGGGACCTATGAGGAAAGTTCAGGGTAACTTAAACCAACATCAATACAAGACAATATTGAAGGAAACTATGCTTCCCTATTCTGAGGAGCATCTCCCTATTATATGGACGTTTCAGCATGATAACGACCCGAAACATACCGCCCGTTCAGTCAAGTTGTTTTTTACCAGTCAGTTAGTGCGGTGGCTAGATTGGCCAGCAAATAGCCCAGACCTTAACCCAATCGAGCACTTTTGGCACGAAATCAAGAAAAAAATTGCAACATATCGTACCACAACTTTAGATGAACCTAATGAAGCTTTTTATGATGTTTCACATTCCTGTCGAAACATGTCAGAAACTGATAATGTCTATGCCACATCGGTGTCAAGCGGTAATTAGTAGTAATTACTAACAAAGGTTTTGCTACTTGGTACTGATTTTACACGTAATAAAATGGAGCTGTTAAAGCTATTATAATACTGCATATTATTAGTTTTGTTTAACTCTATTTATCATTACACTTTACTGTCCTATTTAAATGTCCAGCTACAGAATTATACCTTCAAATTGAATACATGTTTAACCTTTGATATTAAATACTTACTTTTTTCTATTCATTTAATCTTTTATTTACAGCCAATTATGCAAATAATAGGTGCTGAGAAAAATTAATAGGGTTTTATATTTATATGTACATAACCGGTTATTGCTCTTCACTATCTTGAATGTCCCTAATTAGTTGACCACGACTGTATATTATGAACTGTATATGACGTGAAACTAGTAGACAATTAACGTGGTAGACCAATTTTCGAAGACAATATCCGGTAAATAGTAAAAATAGATAGAAACAAATCACTTTGTCGTAAAATATGAAAGGCATTTTGGCAAATTTCAACTTTGTAGCAATCAATATAAATGCCGAATTTAAATAGCATAACTATTATATAAAGCGGCAGAGTTTGTTTGTTTGTTTGAACGCGCTAATCTCTGGAACTACCAGTCGGATTTGAAAAATTATTTTTGCGTATGATAGCCCTGTTCTCGAGGAAGGTTATAGTAAACCGTAAACGGTATGAAAAACAATGAGTATAAAACCACTTGAGTGACGATGATATGATTTCTAGTACACACGCGGACTCACAACTGCGGGTCGGGAGACGAAGAAATTATCGCGACAGTGATTGGTTAATGCATCAATGTCAATCATATTGCACCGCCCCATAGTTCACTAAGTGTTGTACCACATAATTGTGTAAAAAATAAATCGTTATCGATAAAGTCAATTTTATTCTATGTCCGAATACATGGATGTCAGAATTATTTAAGCAATATGAAAACAATATAGAAAGAGGTTATTGTGTCTTACTAATAAATTTACATTACAGGTATATTTTGTATGTAGGTAAATGGTTTATTGTAGAATTTATAAAAGTTATTCATAATTGATAAGTATAATAAATAAATATTTTATTTGCATTTATCTTTACAATTATTGTTATTATTGAAGACATTAAATCAATAATTGATTTAATGTCTTCAATAATGAAAGGTAAGACTATAAAATAATTTTACTTACTAGTAGGTAGGTACATAATGTGTGTCTTTTTAATGGATAAATATTTCCTTTTATCTCCCGAAAAAAAAGATGTCTGGATTAATAAATAAAGTGAATAGAGTAAAGGAAAGTGATTGACAAGAGTGAAATAGGTAGTTATAGGCGGTTTATGAATCATGATACGGTAGGTACGCTTGTGTTAAAACCTCGGGGCATGTGTATTTTTTTTCTTGGTTTGTATAATACCAAGTAAAGACGTGGTATTTTATTATTAGTAATAGTTGTTTATTGTACTGTGGGTATAAATAACACTAGAAAAAAAAAATTGCAATTCCAGTCAAAAAACAACACGCATTTTTATTGAACACTTTCTATTCAATTCACAGAGTATTTTGTTTGTTTATATAAAAAAGTATATTTACAGTCACAAAACTAAATGGAAAAAGAAAGTAGGCAAATGTAATTAAGGTGATGTACGCGCCCTATCGCATGTTTACGTACCGCGCGGGTGTAGGCATTTATTTAAAAATTCGGCCGTGTTACAATACTGTATAGATAGTATTACCGTGGTTATAGCCTCTTATTACAGTATTTAAGAATACTATTAATAATAAGTTTCAAAAAATAAAATTATTATTTTCACATCAATTTTAAATATTTTATAATGAAGTTAATTATAAACGTACTAAAACAGGTAAAAACATTGTCGGCGTTACTGAACTAAACAAACGCCGTCGGTTTTTTAAATTTTCAAAAGAATCAGCTGTGAAATGCCTTGAACAAATAACGCTGTATTTGTTAGGATACCAATTTTGTCTGCTAACAGCATTTATCCATTTTTCTTTTAGTTCTGGGCTCTTCGAAAAACTAAAATTTTAGAATAACTAATTAATTTTAAAATATCATTAATTAATATTGTTAACTGAATCATGAATAGTAATTATCGATATCAACTTTATTTCCGATTTGTCTCAGCACTACTTTGACAGAAAAAAAACAAAAAGAGACAGAACTATTGACAATCGTCTCTCGTGAGAAAGAGAGACAATCAGTGATGGTGACGTATTTACGTCAAACAACCAATATCACTTGAGCCCTGCAATCACAATAGATATTTATCATAACACAACTAAAATCGTACTTTACCGTTGAAAAGTTATACCATCCTTGTTATAACTTGATGTTTTAGTGGATTTTCCACACCATTTAACAGAGCAGGAAAGCATTTTCGTAAAAAAAATTGAGAATGTAGCGTATTGACATGTGCGCACAGATCTGACACTTGGTCGGAACTAAATGAGTAAACCCTGTCGCGGTTTGGTATAAGCCCTAAATACCTTATGTTTGGCGAGCGTTTGTACGCTGTATTATCAGTTAATCGTCTTTGGTTATAGGCTATATAACATCACGCTACTGGCGACGGGAGCAGAGCACTAAGCAAAGACTCCGGTAAAACTGCGCCGCGTAAAGCTAATTAATTATATATCCATTTATTTCCACTAGTGATTTTGTGTTCCTCCCCCTCTCACTCTCATACTTGTCGGCCAATTTGCTTTTTGTTACATTCGGTAGGTATTATAATAAAATATTCTCTAAAAAATATTGAAAATAAAATTACGGCGCCGCAACACCGTTAAGTATGTGTTTCAGCTCTTTTATTAGGTCAACGCTATCTATTCTATTATATAAAGTGGAAGAGTTTGTTGGTTTGAACGCGCTAATCTCATTTCAAAATTTATTTTTGAGTATGGTAGCCCAGTTCTCGAGGAAGAATATAGGCTACGTAACATTACGCTA
This sequence comes from Parascotia fuliginaria, assembly GCA_963082885.1. Lineage (NCBI taxonomy): Eukaryota > Metazoa > Arthropoda > Insecta > Lepidoptera > Erebidae > Parascotia > Parascotia fuliginaria. The sequence goes on from OY720170.1 coordinate 10,950,903, forward strand.
CTGGCGCCGGGACCAGAGCAGTAAGCAAAGACACGGGTAAAACCGCGCCGCGGGAAACTAGTGTATAATACACTACAGAAACAGTTACCTACTTATATATTTTTAACCGACTTCAAAAAGGAGGAGATTATCAATTCGGGTCGTATGTTTTTTTTTTGTATGTTTGTTACCTCATATCTCGGTCAATTATGAACCGATTTGAAAAATTTTTTTTTATTTGAAAGGGTATAATCTGAAATTGGTCCCATTTTTTTATTATAAGAAACGGTTCAGTAGTTGTATGTTTGTTACAACAGAACTCGGTCATTTATAAACCAATTTGAAAAATTCTTCTTTTATTTGAAAGGGTATACTCTGAAATCGGGTCCCATGTTTTTTTATAAAGAATGGTTTAGTGGTTTGGCTTCAATTTTATATTTTGTAACAAAACTTATGCAAGGAGTGAAGACGTGTAAAGCAACACGTCGATGTCTTTTGCGACGAAATTTCTGATATTGACATGTCCATGCTTCAAGTGCGAAGTAATTTTCAAAATTCATTTTTTGTTAGAAACGAAGTGGCCCTGGATGGGTGACTATTTGTGTCATTTCATTTTCAGCGTCTTCATTCTTTAGAAGTAGTGGACTATGGTTATCACTATAATTTGGTAGTCGAAATAATTTATAATTTTTAACCCAAGTTGGAGGTCTTATGGTCGTGAGAAATTACAACAGCAACGGGCGGCCTTAAACCTGCCTTTACAGCACCACTGTTTATTTTTAGTATATCTATTAGGCGATTGCTCGGTCAGTTAAATTATGATTTTTGATGATTCTTTATTGTTGGTAGATCATCACTTTTTTGTTTTGATTTGTTGTTTCTTGGATTCAGGGTTTAGCGATCAGCAAAAGTGTTGACAAGGACTTTATATCTCTATTTACAATCTTACCTCTCGTCTCTACTTTCTTTCAAACGGCGCGGCGCTGTCTCATTTGCGCAGCACGTTTAGTAGTCTACCCATATTGAATATATTTATACACAATTAATTCCCACTAAAAGTTTAAAAATAAAATTATTTTTAGAAAAAAAATGAAAACCGACTTCAAACAATACCTACATGTTCAATTCTTAACTAAAAAGTAGAAAATAATATTTTAATTACTTCATAGCAAAGAACAATAAAGGGGAATCAACGCAATTCTTGATACTTATAGTGCTTTACTATTTATAGTTTTTAATCAGTTATTTTGGAGTCGGTGCCAGCCAAGAAGGATCTTTAATTCTGTCTTTGCAACAAACTTTTGAAATGCACGGGGCGGTAATGGCACGCGTGGGGGATATGCCTGAGTGCACTACCCCAAAACCAAAAACCTTCATAAAAATGACCTACCTACTAGCAAAAATAACCTACTTGATTAATCAATTAATAATTATATGAATGAAAAATATAGATTTAATACAAGAAATCGAACGGAATCCGATAAGTGCGCGTCAAATTTTTTATGTATATCTGAACACAACTATCAATGACGTCTGCCTTCACGTGTATGACCGCGTTGGGATGCACTCAGGCATATCCCCCACGCGTGCCATTACCGCCCCGTGCATTTCAAAAGTTTGTTGCAAAGACAGAATTAAAGATCCTTCTTGGCTGGCACCGACTCCAAAATAACTGATTAAAAACTATAAATGGTAAAGTACTATAGGTATCAAGAATTGCGTTGATTCCCCTTTATTGTTCTTTGCTATGAAGTAATTAAAATATTATTTTCTACTTTTTAGTTAAGAATTGAACATGTAGGTATTGTTTGAAGTCGGTTTTCATTTTTTTTCTAAAAATAATTTTATTGAAGTTATACTTCATTTGGCGCGATTGGGAAAAAAAAATGATGAGAGTGAATTTTTACGATGCGCGCGCACACGGACAGATAAAAGCAACACCCTGAAGTTAGTTGCGAACCTTTTACACCCTGAAGTTAGTTGCGAACCTTAGTGTGTCGTATCAGTACAAATAATCAGTGTGAATATATCAATTCAATTATATTTATGACGGTGATAGATATTTTTTATTGATCATTTATCAGTAAAAATATTTATTTTGAATATTAGTGGTAAAAGTGGTTTTAATATACTGTTTTAAGTGCATTTATAGATTTGAGTTAACTGTTATGTATGTATGCGTTGTGTTATTATTTGGTATTTTTGGATTGTTACGCTAAAGAAGTATAACTTCTTACGTGCGTATAATGAGTACACACACTCTTTTTGTTTGGTATTTATTTTTCCGTTCGATACATGTCTACCTATGTGAGCCGTGACCTGTGTGACGTGAATACTGCATCATTTCTACCTATCGTAAAAGAAGAAGATATCAAAGGTTGAGTCTGATTGAACCGCTGAAATTGAGCCGGTTCGAATGCATGTCTCTGCTACAACTATCACTGCACTTTCTCAACGTTTTTACTTACACTTTAGTCGCAACTACTATAATCTTATATCCTGAATACTAAGCACAACCGAACAAATGGAGTGTGCGAATCTGGATTGTTTATTTTTAGGTTAAAACCATTAAATACTTCTGCAACGCGTGGCTGAAATCTCTCAAAATACACAACACGCTTCAAACGAATTACCAAGTACAGATAAATATTTTTTGATATTTTTGTAAATGAGGTACGAATGGGCTCTAAGAAAAATATTATGTCGATTTTTTCTGAATTCGTACCTAAAATAGGTACGAATGGGCTTTTAAAAACGGATCAAACCTACAACTTTTAATGCAGGGTCAAATCTTTAGGGTCGAAAAGCGTAAGCCCAAAAAGAGTATCTATGTAAGTACTTAGATAACGGTTCAACCGATCGTAACTCTGAATTCGATAAATTCACTAAAATATAATGAACTATGAAGACCATCGAGACGCAAACCGTCGCCTCTACTTATTTACTGGCAAGCGACTAGACGTTAAAATTAGATTTCTCGGGGACTGTCTAGAACTAGACTCTATAGAGATTAAATATATACCAGAAAAAAAAATATTGCTCTATTATATCTCATACTGACAACAAGTTCCTATTTTACTATAATAGAGTATTTATAATATGGTTGTATTCACTTGTTTTAGAAAGATTCTGTTTGTTATTAAAAATATATTTGATACATTGTATTATGATGCGATAATTATGCGATTGTTACCTACTTGAATACAGCTAAAAGAAAAAGGTTACAATCAAACAGCGAACCTTTTCTATTGTTTCTTTGCGGAGCTAAACACTTTAGGTATCTAATAATATTTAAATTTTATTTATGTACCTATAGCCTGATACGACTGACAGACATGATTCTGACTGAGATGATTCCATAAAAGTATATATCGTAATATGCACTAGCAGATACTTCTTTTTATTGCGTAGATACAGTAGCAAACGAGCCTACAGCCCACCGTGGAAATTAGGTATCGCTCATAGACTTCTGCAATGCCAGCTGCCCCACAAATCCGCTGCGCTCACAAGAGAGCATTAATGCCGTGGTAGTAATGCTCTCTTTATACCTCGTTAGTAATATCAAATTGAATAAATTGGGTATAAACGGTTATGCTACAACCTTATATATATAAGCAGTCGTATGCAATGGCAGTGCATATGACTGCTGCATTGAGATATCGCGTACCACGAGTCGAGCATAACAGTTTATTTGATTTTTTCTGTTGCAAAGTTGTGGTCGACATATAATAAACTAACTTATATAAATAAAGGACTTGAGCTATGCAAGGTCGAGTCCTTTATTTTTTTCCAATGATAAAACGACGCGCATTAAATATTATAACTATAAGCATAATGAGCAAGATTTAACTGACAAATAGGTATAGTTAAAATTTAATTGCGTTTAATGAAAATTTACAAAAATACCTACCTAATATAACTCTATACCTAACAATCTAAGTACTTTAAATGAACTTTTACAACAAAAAAACACTTAGGTATAAAGTTTTACTAAAGAAATCTCTTGCACATTGCTTAACATATCCGAGCTCCATGCAAACTAAATAATTCCTGATTGGCATTGAATTGATCCCAGTGCTAAACTTATTTGCATTTAAACATTTAATTTTTTACGGGTGTGACAAACGTACTTTATCTAAAAGTAGCCGCTGCTGATTTATTTTGACAGTTATCCTTAATCCGTATACTGTACTACATTCCGTCTAAGTAAAGCCCTGCATTAAGTCGAAGACAGCCTGTTATTTTTATAAAAATAAAAAATTAAGTAGTTACTAAGAAGGCTTCGTAGTTGAAAATCTGCGAGGTGTTCACTGTTATTACAAAGATGGATAACGGTTTTCTATAATGCATCAAGTGCGTGCATTGAAGAGCACGTTAAGCCTTATCTTAGTCTTATTTTGCAACAAGCATTCATGAATCTGATCATGTTCACAGAATAGTAACTAATTAAGAGTATTGCCATGATAAACAAATGCCAGTCGCTCCATGTAAATATAAACTATAAATAATTTAATTGCACCACTTAAACAGAAAATCGACATTTTCGATCGATGGTATAAGAAAATAGTGAAAAAGAAACTACCAAGTAAGGAGTTTATAGACAACTTTAAAATTATTATTTACCCATTTGAAAAGTTAGCAGTATTAGAGCAAACAGGGCAATCGGAGTTATTGCAACATTTTTCACTACAGAAATACTTCAGATATTTGCTTCAGTTCAAGCTTCAATTGGCAATTTCTTAGCGTAGACATTAAAAATGTTATTTTCTCTTTTAGTTTTGATTAGAGAGAAATAAACTTGTATAAATTGAAAGGTAAGCCTCAAAAGAAAAAAATACCGTTATGTATAAAATTAAAACAATTTCAGCCGGACTGTGGTTCATTCAAATTCATTTATTCTATTTAAACAAAAGTGCTAAGTAATTAAAGCTGTTTATTTAAGTGAAGAATCATTTAGCGGTGTCGCTATGCCCTAACGATACTCTAAGTTACGATATTCACCACATATAGATAGATAGATAGATAGATAGATAGAAAGATATAATATTCTTTATTGTACACTATTTAAAAGTTTACACAACATTGGACGATACAAAAACACAGTTATAATATGTAAGTTGTACAATGGGCGGTCTTATCGCTAAGAGCGATCTCTTCCAGACAATATATATATATATATATAACTATATATTACATAAATAAATGAATAAGAAAGATTTATTTTATAGTTGCGTCAAATAAAGCTTTTTAATCATATTTTTAAAAATGTTCAATGATTGAGCTTGTCTCACTTCGAGCGGCAATGCATTCCACAAACGAATAGCCACGACACTAAATGAATGATCAAAAAATACCGTAGAATGCATTGGCATTTTTAACTTTAGATTCTCTGATGATCGTAAGTTTTTCTTATGTGTGTCACAGAGGAACTCAAAACGTTCTTTAAGATAGGAAGGTGTCAAAGGGTTAAGCAATATATTGTATAATAGTGAAAGGATATGAGCATTCCGGCGAAGTCGTATTGGTAACCACTTGAGCTTTTTGCGAAACTCGGAGACATGATCATACTTGCGTAGACCAAATATAAATCTTATACAAACATTTTGAAGTCGCTCAAGTTTGTTTAATTGGTTCTCGGTAAGATCTGGATAGCTGGCATCCGCATAGTCAAGGATGGGAAGTAATAGGGAATTTGCAAGTGCAATTTTGGTGGCAGTAGGAAGAAAGTTCCGCAATCTCCTCAATGACCCTGCAGCAGCAAAAATTTTGCGGCTCACTTCCTGCAGCTGTGCGTCCCATGATAATTCAGTGTCAATGGATAGGCCTAAATCTTTGACCTTGCTGCTAAAGGGAACTACGGTACCATCAAAGACAACTTGTGGTAGCTGCGAGTAAATAATTTGAGAGAGTTTCCTGGAGCTGCCAACAACAATAACCTGCGTTTTCACTGGATTTATTTTTAGTCCATACGATCTGCTCCAGTCACTAACACGAACTAGGTCTTGATTTATGATGCCTATTGTTTTGGACAGCTTGTCTAGTGGACCTTGTGAGTATATTTGAAGATCATCTGCATAGAGGTGGTAGGCAGAAGTAAGTCTATTTGAGATGGAATTAATAAATATTGCGAAAAGTAGAGGAGATAGAACGCCACCCTGGGGCACTCCGACATGTATAGATGTTGGATTCAAAACTAACGTCTACTTGCTGTTATTCTAAGTACATTCTTGACATTATCTGAAAACATTGTTACACTTGTCTTCACATCAAACCAGCACATAAACACTTACAGCCGAAAAAAACTCAAGAATTGCATTTAGTAGGTTCCGGTATTATGAACAGCCTAATAGTAAAATAATGATGTAAAATACATAAAATATAAAAAAACGTAGGTACTTTTTATCTAGTTGAAAAGTAATACAGATCTGTGCGAATTTTATAAATGGCACAAAATGTATTACAGCTTAGTATTTCAACTTCTTCATTACTAGAAATAAGCACGTCAGCTATTTGCTGCAGTTCAAACTTCATCAATTGGCAATTTTCTAGCGTCGTCATCAAAAATTACATTTTGTTAAAGTATTTTCTTATATAAGAGCGAAATGCAACTTATATTATTTATAAGATTGAAAAATTGTATTTGTGACTTTACAAACACAAGGAATACTTTTCTTTTTCTGCTTGTTCTGGCTCTTTATTACTTGGCGTCGGCGTCGCCCCGGTCGGCTGAAGCAAAATTATTTTTTCCATTGCATTTTGCAAGATGTTTTGGCAAACGAACATTTTACAGTCGGCCTCCAATACTCCTTGATGCTCTCGTTGATGGCTCAACTGCTATTTCCAGATCACATCCTTCGCCACTACGTCTACCGAAAAGAGACCGCAGAAAACCTTGCACTTTATTTTCGGCAAACGTAGTGGCGAGTAGATGTCGACGAACCAAAAACCTTAATTGGGATCCTACTAATTCCATTTTTATGCTGCTAACCTGGACAGACACAAAGACTACCTAAGCTCACAAAAATGTAAGTAAATTAATACTTATACAGTCTCTATTATTTATTTTGTATCCCTTGTTTAGTATCTAAATATCTATGTATAAAGATATAAACCTTAATAATAATAATGTTTTACAATAATCTGTATATTCGTAAACTAGATACTCGTAGTTAAATAATAATATAAGCATGCCTTTACTCAAAACATATTTTATATACAAATTTATTCCACCTCACTTGTTCTTCCATAACGAGTTCTGGGAAATTGTTTTCGATTTTCATCGTTTTACCTATTATAATCATTAAATATTATCTATAACCTTTAATATAAATTAGCGTCAAAGGAACTAGTACCTAACATTTTGTCGTTTTACTTGCCCTTCTTTCTAAATAAAGCACAAAAGTTTTGCAAACCATAAATTTATTGTTCCCAGCAGACACCTTAAGCAAATTTTAAGCAGATTCATTAATTAAGTACTTTAGTTACTACGCTGTGAGAATGCCTTCAGTCGTTCAACATTGAAAATAAAGTTGAACGTTGACGAGCTCAAAGTACGTACTACAAAGTGACCTGTTCGGCTAAATTTGAATACTTTTAGGGAGCTTTTTGTTCCTAACAACAGCGTTTATCTTTGATTACCTATACCTACCTAATATGTAATACCCAAAGTAAAGTGACTACCGTAATAAATCTATCTATACTTATTATATAAAGCGGAAGTTTGTTTGTTTGTTTGCTTGTTTGGACACGCTAATCTCTGGAACTACCCGTGGATTTGAATAATTATTTTTGCGTATGTATGATAGCCCAGTTCTTGAGGAAGACTATGTAACATAACGCTACTGACGACGGAAGCAGACAAGTAACCAAAGACGCGAATGACACCGAGCTGTGGTTTATTAATATACATATTTATGTATATTATAAAAGCACAGTTCTTGGCACCACAATATATAGATAGAAAATAAACGTATTTATTAACGGTGCGTTAATACATGCGATTAAAATTAACTAAAACCCATTAATCATGTACCTATGCATATTTGTGACGGTTATTACGTTAAATTCTAATGTGATAGTGATGAGCTACTTATACGGCCTATAGGTGGGTACAAAGTAAGCATTAAATGCAATATTAGCTCTGATAACTCAGATTTATAAATGCATCGTTGCAATAATTAACGATACGAATTTGAAACAAAGGCCTTAATTCTCAGAAGTCAAGCCGTACTTTGCTTCATTGCACAACTAGATAGCTATGTAGGTAACAAGCTCCTTAAATTTCAATTTGAACTTTAATTAATGCATTAACACCAGCTTTTATGCAACCCTATATTGTTTGGCATTAGCAAATACAATGGATTATTTTATCGCTTTGTTAACGCAACAAACTGATTGGAGTAGATACCGAAGATAGTATTCGGCACAGAAATGTTCTAGTTAATCTAAAATTTCGACGCTGGAATATCATGAATGGGACCAAACAAATTAAAACTAAAGAACATTGACCCAATCCAAAAGCTCGATACAAGTTAGAATGGCAAACAAATACGTAAGTTTTTTACAACCAACTTTGCGCTAATGATACTTTTTGTACGTTTAGAGACTAAGCATGATTTCTTACGAGTAGAGCTCTCACAATCTTTAATATTGTACCAGATCTTATCAATGAAGTCAAAAATAAACTATAACTATAATAAACATTAACATAAGTAATATCTGATAGGTAGTTATGTTGTCTTATAGACTCTTTGAGTGCAATAATAATAAAATTGAATTGTAAATTGTCAGTGCGCTCCTTTTACAAATCGCCGCCCATGCAACCGACGGCGAAGTCCAACTGAGATGGGAGCACAAGGACAGCTATGAAAGTGTCTAATTAAGTCGATAAAAGCATTTTAAATTTTATATAATATTTCAATTTTCCACAAAGAAAATAGAAATTTCATCTGAAGACTAAAATTGTAGTGACCACTCAATAGTCCACTTTTAAAACTAGTCTTTGAAATGTTGGCAATATTTATTTTACTTCACTCAACTTCATTACAGCTTAGTAACATCACCTACCTAGCAATTTCAATATCTGTTATCTCTGCTCTACATAACAGTAGCCATAGAGCAGCCACACCAAATGATGATGCAATAAACTGATTAAATCACACTATATATTATTCATGTCAATGGCATCGCTATTTTTGAGTTCATTGTGATAGACGTGACAAAGCCTGGGCGCGTCTGGCGCTCCTAAGTTTATGCTTCATAGAGTTGTTATCGATGAGGGTCTAACTAACATATCAAATAACATATACATTCATCCTAGCCATGGTCCAAACATTCATTCCCCGAAGTCATCAAAGTGTCCATCAAAGTGTGATTGACTGCCTTGTATTGATACTAGGTCAATTATGTCCATTCACAGATTAACACAATTAAAACTGACTGTGCAAGTGACAATTGAGTGGATCGAGAAGTCTGACAAATTTAAGACTAACAGTCGATGAATACACATTGAAATCACACTTCGGGTAGTAAATGCGGCTCGAATATAGTTGGATACAAAACAAAACTTTACAAAACAATAATAACTAGACGTAAAAGGATTAAACTAGAAAAACTAAAATTATTGAGCTCGGTTGTTAAACGTCGCCTAATTGTCTTCGAAATTCGAATAAGAACTTAAAACTATAAACAAACAAGTTTCTTAAATTCATCTGTTGATTAATGCCTTTTATGGAATAGCCACAACACATAATTATTCTGAATCGGAGACCACATGGTAGACAATTAAACCTGAAACAAAAAAATGTAACCTAGGAAAGTTCAAAAATCCTAATGCATGATTAACAAAATTGTGTGTTTACTACGATATATACCGATTATATATACCGTATCATCTCTCTTAGCTATGATCCTTTTATTTTACATACACCATTTTCTAATAGGTACATTCTATTCACGATATCGTGAATAAAATTACTACTCGCTAGGTACAGACCTACCCACTTTGTTCTTAGGTACTCATTCACACCAATACGTTAAAACTTAAAGCGGCACGGCGGTCTACGCGATCATATTGGATGTTAATTTAAATTTTACAGAAGCAATTATGACTATAATTGAACGGTATATGTTAAGTTACCAGTAAACACAATTAGCCTCAGGAGTCAGGCGCATTGCGTAACTTATTGTTTTAGTTTTAGAGTACAAACAAAAATGCAACTTAAATTTTTTGTCATGGATAAAGGACCTCAAAGTGCCTGTTAGTAGTCTTAATCATGAGGTAAAACAAAGAAAGAAGTAAGAAGAAAAGAAAGTAGAGGCCAATGACTATTTAGATAGTAAATGAATGAAAATAAAGAAGAAAGAAAAAAATTAAATACGTTTATTTGACATGAGGCATAATTATGTTTGTTTGTCAATCATGTCGATCGCATGTCGGCAGTCTCATGGCAAGACGTCGCAGCTCATTCTGTATTAGATGGTTTCCTGCAGGTTTCTGGTGTAATCATTAGACAGCAGTTGATTAAATTTTACATAAGTAGTATAATAAGTAATATTCAATAAAATTCAGTTTTTCTTTCTTTTTATAACCAGTTTATACTTTACTGCAAATTAGAGGTCCATCGACCGGATCGACCATGCCATGAGTGTCTGAAGTTTTTAAAATAGTAATCCACTTATCAACTAGTACATCATCCAATAATTCTATAAACTTTTGAAAGATAGCGATGTAGTCATTCTTTTTTAGACGAAACTAAGCATTACTATTAGTAATAGTTCATATTTACCTAGTCAAAAGATTTGCACTTACCTACATACATGAGTACTTACTCATAAATATAGATTGCACAGTGAGATACTTATAAATACGGTATCGCATTTGTGTCTTATGAACGACACATGTCGGTTACTTTTCCACTCGGCTGCAATTGCATTCGAATTGCCTCCTATTTCACATTTTCACATATATATATTATGTTTTTCTTTAAACATTTTAATGCAGTAAGTACTGTAACATGGACTGATTTTTCATCTTACACGATCGGTGAACCGATGTTTTCTATCTTGTACCATTTTCTTTTATAAAATTTAAATGGAAAATAACAACAACGGTAACAATATCAATATCAGAAACTCAAAGTAAAGAAGACAACAGACCACTGAGTTCACATGCAATGAACAATATTCTGTCACGTCTTTCACAGCCTTTATAATGAAAAATCTAAAGGGCGATGCCCAGACGACGACGCGACGTTGTAAAGGAAAAATACCTGGTACATCTTCTTATTAATGTACGCTTGTTAATTGATATTTCACACACAGAAAATTTTTGTTAGCGTTTCTATGTATAGATCAATATTCAATATTATGTTATATAGCAAATTGTTGTTATATAAGTATACCTATTATCCTTCTAAAGTCAAAATCGAGGTCTCTTTAATATATAAGCAAGAAAAATAAACCTAGAAACAAATAATTGAAATATCATATTGTCACATTTAGTATATATTTTCTCGGTTTTAAATCCACAATCTCGTGTAGTAAAGGCGATCGTTTTGAACACTAGTTTATCATTCCGACACTCAGGATGAACTATTATTATCTAGGTGCACTCAAATATTTGTCTAGTGGGTTTAAAGCTACAATATTCTGCGCAGAAACTATACCGAGTTTTGTAGCGTTCCGTCCCTCAATAGAGAGTACTCGTCCGAGTTAATTAAGCAGATATCGAATTCACAGTCTACTCAAATATATAGTCTATTTGAGTAGACTGCTATAAGTAATTGTTTTATATTAATTGTACAATAATGTAATTTAAATGTTAAGCATTCTCGTACTAGGTAGACTAGGTACCGTTAACAAAAACATTTATTTGACAACTGCATTTAGTTTGAGTATACCATATTGCCTACATACCCACATTTAGCTTACCGATGCGATATTATCTCAAGTTGTTTTGCCTACAGCGAAATCAATAACTACCTATCTACTGAGAGACTCCAGTATTTTAGTTTGCCGAAATACGTTATGATATATCATCACTATCATCCAGCATAGTAATAAATTAACTTTTTATTTCTAGTGCAGAATCATAAATTCATAACCTTCTAAATATCAGTAATGATGTACCTAGTATAATTAGCAGATGAATACCGGTACCTATGCATTACGATGGCGCGACCACGGCGGTATTTATTGCAGTAGGTAGGTATTTAATACGTAATTCGACCTATGTTATTATTATGTGTCCACGTGTGCTTTTATGTATGAATTAGTTTGGTATATTAATGATAAAGGAGACTGATACCCTTCCATACATTTTTGAGCCTAAATGTAATGAGATAAAACTTATGTCAAATAATTGCTATTAAATAACTTTCTCTGAAATTCTAGACATTTTGACAATTTGAGTGAAAAGTTACGGTCAAAAAATTTGATAAAAGTAAGGTTATAAAATATCTACCTCTGCTTTTACCTAAAAACACCTTTACTTATCTCTACTTATCTAGCTAGTTTAATTTTTATTCTGTAGTTTATGTTCCAACAATAAAACTTTCAGGTATTAGATGTTACATACTGTAAGAAAGTACCTAAATACTATGTACAAGTCCTAAACAATGTTGCTGCCTAATACTGTCAAATAGGGCCTAAGCGACATCTGTAATAGCTAGTGTTTTAAAAGAAGAAAATTATTAAGAAATTAAGTTAAGCAATCAAAACACACTAAAACACTCAGAACGCAAACGCACAACGATACCAAAGGAACGACCAAACGAGTGTTTTTTTTACTTTGTTTGTTTCATTACGTGCTGGCACAGATTAAAAATACAGAAATAAATAAATAACACGATCGTATGGGCAAATCGATTTTTAGTTTGATTCTATTCTAAGGATATTTTATTTTGCAAAACTGTGCAATTTAAAATGATTTTATTTGAATTATATCTATGTGTGAGCCGTAATAAACAGATAGTTTACTAAAAAATAATTTTGATTTTAAAATAACTTGGTAATCGATATTTTTTATTAATAAATCAGAATTATTTGATTTGAGATTATTACAATTTTCAGATTGCCAGTTGAGCTGATTTTTAAATATGTTATTAAGAAAAATATAGCCTTTGTAGGCCACAATTCATTACATTACATTTTGGCCCAAAAGTCCCCGTCTCCTTAGTCGTTGTGAATATTTAAAATTCCGTGAAAATAAAGATGAACAGCGGACTGCATGCGGACAGCCTTGTTGTAGATAATTGCTAAAAGTAATAAAAAAATTGCCTGTGGCCAAAATCTAATCATCAATCATATAAATTATATTACTATTTTATTGATTGTATCACGCCCGCGTATGAATTGGAAAGAAAATGCTCACACACAAAAATTCCTCGCATGCATACACCCTCATAAACAAATACCCTATACGCATAGCTCTTAAATGTACTTACCTTTTAATTTTTTTAGCAGTACCTATAGCTATACTCTCACACTTACTAAAAATCTGTGCGATCTCCTCAAAAATTCTATAAGCGGAAAGCAAAGGAGTTCAACGAACCGACGGATTCCTTTTATATCTAAGAAAAGCCATGCCTTTTAACTTGTATACTAAATGGTATTGTGAAGGAATAATTGAGAGAAAACCTGGCTGACAAATAAATAAAGCTCAAAGGTCCTTAAGTGGTTTGGCATTAAAAACAACTAAACCGCAGGTTGAAGATAAAAAACGTGGCTGAGATTGGCAGAATTCACTTATGCTACTAGAATGCAATTAAGAGGCTCCTAGTTGCGTAGATAGGTAGGTATACCTACTGATTATAATCTTACATTTAGTAACACCCAAAACTGTCTGTTGTACCTATTTCAACTATTTATTATGGTAGGTATTCAGATTTGGTAAACAATATTGCACTCATCGCACATTGGTAACATTGTAATAGTTTTTTACAACCTCGATATGTGAAGTAAAACAGCTTACTTATATTGTATAAACATCTGTTCAATCAATTGCAATTTTAAACTGGTTGCCTAACGGTTCCCTAACAGCGAATAAGTATTTTTACAAACGTGCTGAAATGCTTACGAAACACATAGATCAACTACACACGTATCTCATCTACTAGGTTTATGAGCAATATTTTAAGGCAAACTTAACTTTATCAGCTCATTAAATATAAGACGCTGTTCTAATGGAAAGGGATAACCCTTCCCATGACAACAGCGTCTTATATTTTATAGAAGAGGCATCGAGGCACAACCTAAGAAGGATTATTGCGTATTGGCAATTTTAAACTTATATCTGTTATAAGTCTGAGTTTATATAGTATTTTAAAGGTTTTTATTAGAACTATTTATTTAACAAAACAACGTCCAGTTCTAACCACTACATGTCCCAGTGATGAAGGCACCCGCTTAGTAAACACGAGGTCAGAGGTTCCAATCTGGGCAAGTACCAATGTGATTTTCAAATCATATTATGTACTTTCTAAGTTTATTTCAACGTAAACTAATTGACGATGAAGGAAAACATCGGAAGAAAGTCTGAAATCGCTAATCCGCCTTGAGCAAGTGTGGCGATCAATGCTCATGCCTTCTCTGTATGAGAAGAGGCCTTCCCCTGCAGTGGGATAATAATGGGACGTTATGAAGATTTAACTAAACAACCACATTCTACATATTTTATATCTGTACATATAACACTATTTTCTCGATTAATTTATCTACAATGCTTGTAAGCGACTGCACAGAATAAAGAATGTATTTCTTTATAATTTATGAATCTGTACAGACAAACAAACTAATAACATCAGCGATATAACCACCGTTATGAGTAAGAATCAATACAATGTCAAAAAGAAGATACTGGCTAATGTCTCTACTGTACAGAATAAATATTAGTGCCACAATACGGATTTGCCAAAAATGTATGAAAAATGCCTTACGAATCTGTATAAATCATACATTTTTAAGGCACGACTGGGTGTTTATCTGACACACAGTTGGATTTTACGGAGATGGGGCAAATTTCTCATTTACTGTCAATCAGCTCACTCAAAGAGCAAAGCAGGGACTGCCTGTATCTACATAAACATACAAGCTTTGCCGAAACAACGTCCGCTCCATCCTCCTCTGAGCGACTTTAAGCCTTCTGATAAGACCAAGACAGGATGTCATCACTGGCAACATACATTGGTCAAAGACCTTGGTCTTGAGACAATGCGGTAGAGCTGACGAGAATATATGTGCCCTGCCCAGCCGTGTTTGATTCGACGAGTGACCTCTTTCTCGAAATCGGACTTACCTAATCGGACTATTTGTCTCAGGTATATGTACTCGTCAACGAATAAGAGCATCAAGCCTCTGACTGTAATAGGAGTGGGACATTGGTCATGACTTTAGTCTTATCCATGTTCATTTTTAGGCCTACCTGTCGAGAGGCTCTACTGAGGTTCTCGAGCATTGCCCTGAGGTCCTTCACAGTCTCAGCCATGACCACGATATCGTCAGCGAATCGATTGCTTTATTATGTTTATACAAAAATCACTAAATCATGTAGGTAGTCAGATCCATGTCAGTTTAGTTAGCGTCCGGCGTCCCTGTGGCATAACATGATGCAAAATTAAAATTGTCATTTTAACGTACGAGTAGGTACACGTTTCGCCATGAGAAAGCTCATCGAGTTTTAAAATAAATCCTACACTATCAGTAGGTAAAGTGCTGCAAATAAGCTTGATAGAAATTGGTAAATTTTCCACTTCAAACAAACAAATGCCTTATCAAGAATACTTACCACAAAGAAAAGCATTCAAACAAACGCCCCACGCTCCACCCACATCTGCATTTTAATGAAATATAGACCTATCAGTTAAACTACACAATGTTTCTATAACTATATATGTACATGTACAACAAAGTAAACTACTTATATACTAAACATAAATCCTCAGTCTATGAACAAAATGTCTAACAAACTAAAAACATAACCCCTTAGACTATTTAGAGTCAATAAGTACTGCAATAACATACACTACAATAGGTACAGCTAAATAAGTAAATAAATGTGCTTACTTCACGCTTACTTCACACATATAGGTACATCACAAGTACAGCAATGCACTCATAGGTATATGTATAATAAACTTGTAAGGTTTCTTAATTTTCAATTTAAAATAGTTAAATGAGAGGAGTCACCTGTAAATAGGTCCTAACCTAACTCGGCGATCAAGAATTCAATATCTTATTTTCGTCAATCCTACCAATATTATAGATGTAAAAGTTTGTGTGTGTGTATGTGTGTTTGTTATTAAAACTGCTTTGTATATAGATTCGGTGTCGGAGACGGACATAGAGTACTTTTATCCCGAAAATCGGTCTAGTTCCCGAGACAGTCAATACACATTTTAGGTGCGGCCTAAATAATTTATAACTTAACGTAAATAGAATGAATAGGCTAAAACTTGTTTTTCTTCAATACCATATAATAATTTTAGCAAACTAAATACATAGTAAGAAAAAGTGTAAGGCAAAATGTGCGCAGTGTGGCACATTATGTCTTTCTTGCTTAGCAGGGCAAAATAGCACCAATCAAATTGAAAATGCCTAATAATTGTTATATCTGGTTACGGTCTTGTCCGCCCGCGTGAATGTCAGTTATATCTCTGTTTACATTGTCGGTTTTTATACAAACATTCATGCCCTATTTCAACCCTTTTAAGCCATTTTTTCGCGATAAAAGATAGCCTATGTTGTTTGACGAGGTCTAATCTATCTCTTTAACAAATTTCATTAAAATCGATTTGGTGGTTTAGGCGTGAAAGCATAACAGACAGACAGAGTTACTTTCGCATATATAATATTAATAGTTTTAGTATAAATATCCGACAACATCGATCATAATAAACAACAGTCAAAACTTACCGTGTGCACACCTACATAGTTCGACGTAAATAGCAATAAACCTTTCTGACCCTACATAGATAAATACAATTTTTAATGAATAGCGTCAGTTCTAAGTATTTTGTATGAATCATAGTTTTTTATTAAATATATTGCTTATGGTAGCAGACGAGCGCGTGACTTTTCTCTAGTACTTAATAGTAAGTGATAACTGCCTTTGATACACTTTTGAATCGCCACGAGTACAATAAGCTGCACCTCTGGTGATTCCAACTAACGTTACCACTATGTATAAAAAAGACAAGATTTTCACTAGAACTAATAAGTGTTTGCTGTAGAAGCACGTAAAGCCACTATCCATCAACAGTAACAAAAGACTACCTCAATAGACTGCAATGACAGTAGCCTTCAGTCAGAGTGTAAGCACTTCTACGGCAAGGCAGCACGAATGAATCTCACTGTGCCCTAATTCATAACAATCAGTCGGAATTTTATGTAAAACAATAATTTGTAGAGAAATGTATGATCAAAATATCAATATTTAGGTAGGTATACCTAATCGTAGTCACGTATTTTTGAACTGTATGGTACAATCCTTCCTGGGATTAGTTGGATAACTACCTACTAAATCTCTCTGGGTATCCTCAGATAAATAACATATTTATTTGCAATATGAAGCTTCTCTTCAGCGTCATACCTAAATAGAATTTTATCTTAGGATAAAACTACATAAATATAAGTACTTATACACTTTTAAATCAACTTTGGACGTTTTCACGTTGTACTCTCCTATTTAATATTTAGTGTAGGTATTTTTGTATAGACAGCGACTATTTATGTTTGGTCTTTGTCATTTATAAAGTCTGTCTCGCACAAATTCTATTACAAAATTAATATACAGAGAAGAGAGAGTGGCGCCTTATTTAAATTGAATGATTTGCTACAAACACAAGTAGATACAAGTAATATTTCAAAATAAAATATTGTTTATACAACAACACCCGCAATATTGAACATGCCCTGTCTATAAGGATGAACTTTAAATAAAAAATAAAAAACTCATAACAAATACTTCAAACCCTTTAAACATATAATAATATCACATGCATAGAATAATATCGTATGAGTGTTTTCCAAGTACGGATACTAAAGAAAATAAGATAATTATAAAATTTAATACTATTAGAAGAAATATCAGAATTTCCAGAAAATCTATTAAAAGCGCTACTCAATTCAATTAATTGCGCTCTCAAATATAAGCGCTCTTCCACACGAACGGCACGAAGCCAACAGGTCCTAGACGTGTTTGTCAGGTACCTACAAGAAAACTAAAAGCGAACTAATAAATTTATTGGTGCTCTACGCCGTCTCGCAAATACAAGAACATCAAGCATATTAACGAACATACACAGAAACAAATCTGACTGGTACTGAGAAACAGCAAAATTCGGGCAATCTGATTAAATGTCAAACTCAACAACTTTGTCAAAGGGTATCGAAGTGACTGACTAATTGTTGTCTATAGAAAATTGTTTGAACTATCTCTAACTAGGTACCTACTTTAATTTAGTGGTTTGTTAATTAAAAACAATTGAACATTTAAACCACTTAGTTACATTACAACAAATAAAATATACCTACTACGATAGATAGTTACGTACTACTTATCTTGGCGAAAAATTAGGTACGAAAAGACGTTGTCGTGGCAAATTTTTACTAACCAAGCTTAGAGCCCTGTGTACAGCAGTGTCGCTTATAGCCCGTTGCGCTCTCTGATCGGTTAACTATTAGCGGGTTAAGCAACAAATAGTGCGTCAGGCCCATGGATGTGTGACCGCATATTGGTATTAGATCTGAGCGTCTCCGTGCCGCAGAAGGCACGTTAAAAGTCGATCTGGATTGTTATTAAGTTGATAACAGTCGTTAGGTCAAGTCGAATGCCTCTATGGGCGACCTGAACAAATCCTGACAGTAGGTTGACCACTCAGGTCTAGAGGTAGTTTTGACTCGTCTAGAAACAACTAGCCTATAGTTCGAATTGACTCTCAATCGAGACAAGACGAAAGTAATAGTAGTCGATCGGGCTGAGCACCATACCGCAGGAGTACTGGTTATAGGAAAATACGAAGTTGTACAAAGCTATATATACCTCTGGTCTACTATCACCAACTTTGGAGGATGCGAAGACGAGATCAAACGTCGATGTGCTATCACTAGGTCGGCAGTGGAGCGATTAGGTATGATTTGGAAAGATAGGCACTCAAAGTCAAAGCATTTATTTTATTTCATAATTACATGAAGTCAGCTAATTAACCTACAGCCAGTTCGCTGACAAGGTAGAGCTGTGAGAAGAACTGGCAAGAAACTCACGCCACTCTTTTCAATCGCCAGATAATAACAGTTTTTTTGTATGAGTTAACAATTTTAACACATCAACGCAACCAAAGAACCATAAAAAGTAATTATTACAAAACAACCAATTAATACCACTTAACCCAGAAAACAAAGGTTTGACTAATGGAAAAGCTCGTTGTACAGGGTCATGTAGAAGGCAGGCGACACGTGGTCGGTCTCTAACTCGCTGGATAGACTCCATCACCAAAGCCACGCAATTCACCATCACGCAATGTGCTCGCAATGCAGTGAACCGCCACAATTGGAAAGACATCGTGCGCCGTGCGCCTAACCACTCGATTTTTGATTTAGCAGGTAACGCAAAAATAAGCTTGAAGTACCAGGGACATTGCTTCCGAATGCCAGACAGTAATAACTTTTTAAGTACTTAACTCCTTTCATAAATACAAGTAACTCTATACCGTTATTCGACAACATGAACAATTTAAAACACTGTTATCGCGTTAAGTTAATAAAATCATCAAAAATATTACACACATAGTATAGTTTAACCGTGTTTCAAAATTTACAGGCAAGGAAGACACCTTTCAAGAAGTTGTCTTAGAACTGGAGAAAGCAGAAACTATGCAAATGTATGCAAGCAGCTGCTGTGTCGTCAGTACTTAAACAAAGTCAATGCGAAAATGTTGCCAGTGCCATTCGTTTCTTGGAATAGTATTATGTACCTTAATTGTTTTCCTGCGTCTGTTTACCATTTAAGCTAAACAATATAATGCCCAAGAAACAAATGAACGCCCAAGAAATTCTAACAAATCTCTAAATATAGGCACTGAAAAACCATACGACCCGAATTGATAACCTCCTCCATTTTGAAGTCGGTTAAAAAAGGACATATCGAGGCCATGATATGAAAAAAGAACACCAAGGTATCCCTGACAGTTTTTAAAAATAGCTATTTCCTATTTTTTTGTTATGTAACCTTTTTGTTTTATTACTACTAATATAATATTTGTGGTTTAATTCATTCGCGCGTTACAATGACATCAATATCATACAAAGGTTATCATATCCCGATGGCCAATTCGTCAATATAATCAGTCACGTGACTTCTCAGTATATTATATTAAAATAGCTTGAACTCTAGACCCATAGAACAAAAATGGCATCATACAGTTAGTACATAGTTTGCTTACCAATGGTCTTGAAGTCGAAACTAGCGTTTTGTACCTTACACATCTAAAAAGCGAAATGTCACTCTTTCACCACGAAATCTAAGAAACTACAAATGCTGGGAGTCAAACTTTGTGACAATAGTTTTGATAGTAGGGTTCCAAGTTACAAAAAAAAACTCATTATATAAAGAAATTGAAATTTTGTTAATTATTTTTTCAAACAATCCTTACAAAGGGGTAAATTAATAGGGGCTGTAAGTTTGTATAGTAAATGTTTTATTTTTAAAGCTATAGACTCCAAATACACATAATACTCTTTCATAATTTGCTAAAAATTGTTAGGCATCCTAATATTAATATTATAAATGCGATGTTCACTTTTATATTGTTACTCAGGGAAGGTTTAACTATATAATACACTAGTGGCCTACGGCCCACCCTCACTTCGCTTCGGTATCATAAGATGAAATTTTAGAAGTCTTATCTTAGCATATATTATAATCTAAAGGAAAATATAATAGCCCGGAGAGTTCAGACCTCACTGAAGTGTTGATTGGCAAGACACATAAGAAAATACCATGTTTCGAAAGCTTAAATTTGGATCATAGGCTAATTTTATCGTAAGCGTACCTACCCACGCTAAAATAGGATTTCTTATGATACCGAAGCGAAGTCGGGGCGCTAGTTATATAAATAAAGATAAATGTACACAGTAGATAGGACTACATTAACGACAAAAGTGATAAACAGTAGTAAATCGCCATTCACGGCTCTATAAAACTTGTGAGTAATGGTTGGCACAAATTTGCAGCATTCGCTTTTTATACGAGTTATGTTTCCTCTGTCAATTGAATGCAATTCCACTCAGTATTATCTAGCAGGTACAACATGTTCTAGCCGACCACTAAAATCCCACTATACTTAGCTTTGACAGACAGCTCGACCGAGAGAAGCTCAAACAGCGGAAATTGAAATTTATACATGTATCTATTTGAACGCATACAAAACATTGAATGCTTTTCTCTATCAGTGTTATATTTGCATTTGTAAACAGGTATTGTCAATTAGTTGATGTACTACATCATAATATTATCAATCGAGTCATTCATCCTATCGCAATCTATTTCTGTACATAGGCGTCTTCCAATTTACGCCATATCACAATAATACCAATTATAATTGTGTAGTTAAATATCAAAAGCCGACAAGTCACCCTCCTACTCAAAAATTTTACTATGAATGGGGCCAAATTTAAAATTTGATGTAGATTTGTTTATTTTTTTTTAAATCAAAGTAAATCACTAAACACCACGAAAATAGCAATCAAAATCGATGACTTTTGTCATATCCCAGTACGTCCATAGACAAGTATTTATCAAACTCGAGCATGTCCGCGACGGCCAATCAGGATAAAGCATGGGGCTTTGTCCTGATTAGCCTTCGATATTGGCATTCGGCAAAACCAGCTATGGCCATTTGCTATCTTTCAAAGTCAGGCCAGTCTATTTCAAACTCCGGTACATTTTACTTAGTAGGTAACAGCAAACTCCGGTATGTCATATTTTAAATTAATTTTCTAGCTTAACCCTTTACTTATTGTTTTTTTTTCTATTCTACTAATATACAAACCCATAGGTATTTGAGTAGTCGTTCAAGTTAAAAACGTATAATTTTAAGAAGTACCTATAGTCAAAACATGTTTCTTTCATTTCTCACTTTTCATTTAGAGTGGACGTACCTGGTTTTGATATTTACCTAGACAATTATATTATAGGAGTAATTAAAATAAAATAAAAATATGTTCTGAGATTTACCGTAGTTTACAAAGCTAATTCTATATGACACTTATAAATTTTAGCACATGGTAAACCATGTGCATTTTGACATTCTCGAGGATGTCAAGATATTAGGTAGGTACTCATCTATTTGCACCCTTTTGACGAGTTTTCGGAATTTTGACTATGAATTCTAAATAAGTTAAATTAGAGATTTCTAAGTTATTTATTTGTATTCATAGCTTACTTTAAGTTTATTTCTATATCTACTGACTTGTTTTCAATAGTTTATTAACATATACATATTTACTAAGATAGTCTGGCTTGGCCGTGTAAAAATTCAGTGCATGCTTTAACCTCAGAGTGTCCATTTATGTCTATTACCATCGTTATATGTATAAAAGAAACAATATACACGTATGTAATGTATGTCAATACCGCCTGACTTTATAATATCTTCTACAGACCTTTCACATGCGCACATTGCTTCGCCGTTTACAGGTTACAAAGTACCTACACTTCGTCTGATCGTTTTTCAGAATCTTCATATTTTGATCAGGAAACATTCACGTATATTGTAGAAGAGGTTACTTTTAAAGGTTCTTCAAGACTCAATTAGACTCATTTAGATAAGTAATATAAAATTCTGCAGCAATATTGAAATTTTTGTGTACCGACTGCAAATTGTTGTAAATAAAAGTATATTTAGTAGGTAAAAATTCTATACTGAAAATATCCCAAATAAAGGGATATTAAAATTCATAGTACAATGGGAGTATTCAGAGTGTTGTATACAAAAACAAGAGCGCATTCAACAGGATTGCGGGATTCCAATTTATTCGCAGTATACAAGTAAGCGTGTCCGCTACGAAAATCGCAGCAGCCTAAACACAACTATGGAATTATTTTGTGAATGCAGCATGGAGTTCATTATGGCGGCGTAATGTGCGCCTTAACATGATTATTGGTGAGTCAAATTTATTGTAAGAACCTTAATTAGATGGATAACCTAATTGTGTTTGTGTTAGGTTGGTACTAAAATTTATAACAATGTTTTAAATGAATGATACTACCCGTTTAGACTTCATCTTAATGAACGTTTTCTTGTTAGTGACGAAACGAATTTAATTTTTATGGTTAATTAAAATTAAAATTTGATAGCTATCATCTAACTTAACACTGGATTCTCATTCAAATGCATTTTTCTTTACTTTTATTTGAACAGTAAGTACTTATCTGATATCTACGCGAGGTATTATAAAACTTAAAAAGAATATAATTCTGTAAAGTACCTTAATAACCAATTTGCTTTTTGTAATTTTATCTTAAAGTAACTTTAATTTTCTATGAAGTATACATGACCATTTGGAAACTTTAAGTTCCTTTGAGAACTAATAATATACTTAGTACGAGCAGCTACCCTTTTTCTATTCATTGTCTCTTGCAGCTGAAGACATGACTTCTGCCAGTGCAA
Organism: Parascotia fuliginaria; assembly: GCA_963082885.1. NCBI lineage: Eukaryota > Metazoa > Arthropoda > Insecta > Lepidoptera > Erebidae > Parascotia > Parascotia fuliginaria. Next base: position 10,974,548 of record OY720170.1, read on the forward strand.
AGACCGCATCTTCTTTGATTAATTAAATTGCAATGTTTATTGGTAATTATTATATATTTATACCAATATAGTACAAAATGAACTAGGCACTGAAATAATGGCTGTGTGTGATTACGTGTGAGACACAATAAATAATGTAGATACGACATTTATATTGCTGCGAACGTTGCTCAATAAAGTCATAGTATTGGAATATTGAATATAAACTCGATTGAAGATATTCGAGTAGATACTTACTGTATGAAATGCAGGTAGCGCTGTGATTTCAGACAACCACTAAACAAACGATATGAAAAATGTACGCTACTGGTAACCTATTGCATTTACTAGCTTACGACCAACAAGACAATTGAGAATACAAGTTCACTTCGACAAGTTCATTTTAATTGAAAGTCGCATTTTCATGTTAGTAACAAATTGCTGGACACGATGATCAAAACCACGCGGCAGCTGGACAAACGTGAGCATTTTTAATTAGGTATGTATATATTACCTCAATCAGGAATTATGCTCTTTGTAATAAGAATCATCGAACCGAATCGCGGGTACCTAGAATAGAGGAAAGAGTTAACTCTACCAGCAAACGGAAAGCCGTTTCATTTAGAGTTCAATTCTTTGAAGTCATACTAAAATAGTCGATTATGATCATTTACAAGTCATACGAATAATTTCACGAACCAGTAAATTTCAACTTTATAGACTCGTTTTATTAGCAGCTTTAGCTATTCGGAACCCCAGAGGCATTTTACAAAATTGCGATCAGACAGATCAGTGACAGACAGCTCGCTCGAGTTCGCGAATTTACGACAAACGAACGCATTTAAAATTACTTAAATTATTTTATTTTAGTTTTATACTTTATTTTCATACACGTATCAAATATTTGTTCATTATGAACTTACCTTTATTCTGATATATGTGTTACGTCATACTTAATATTCATAGAGTACGGCGAAATTAACATTTGATTCAGCGCGTTTTTACTTTAAATTGGTCTAAGTCTTGTCTTTATTACTAATTTCATATTAACTATAATCGAAAATCTAGTAATTATTTAACTAATAAAGTATATAAAACTAATGTTTACTGTATCTAATTACTCAATACTCAATACTTTGTCAAATATATAGACATTAATGTTAGATTTAGGACTCCCAAATTGAAGGAAGGATTTTTCTGTAAACTAGATGTGGGAGATTGATCACCACGAAGCAAGTAAATGAGATTTTGTAAATGTGTTGTATAATGACAATACGACCAATTGGACTATCTTTTACATGTATTTAACAGTTACAAAGCATTACCTATAGTAAATTAGGTGCTCAAAAGTTTGGCGTCCCGATCATGACAGAAAATTTCGCTCTGAAGAACATTCAATAGCTGCTTACTGTCAGATTGATTAGTTCTCAAAGTAAATACAAAATATTTTACGCTATTAGCCAGGGCGACAAACGCTATAAGTAAACTCATAGTGGATTTAGTACACAGATTAGTTGATGTTTTTACAACTATAAAATAGACGATAGAAACGATGAATTTCATAATCATATTTTACATTTTTATTTGGCGTTTTAAATCAATAAACTAAAATAGGAGATGCCACTGTACACTCATGGAGTTCAAATTAAGATACTACCTACCAACCAACCGTAAAGCTTTTATAGTGTAAAAACAAGCAAAGAGGACTTAAGTTATGAGTTTACCACAAACAGAAGGCTATTGACAATGTTTAATGAATTTGAGCATAATAACAGTGTCAAGTACCTACCTATAATATTTACATTTTTTTTGGAAACTAATCTTTGAATTTTTGATGTTGGAAATTATTACAACTACCGTATATGGAACAGGGTGTGTGTTGCGAAATACTTGTATCATCACATCATTGCCCTGAAGACGTAGGTATGTACCTACTTGGTACCTACACTACAGCACATAGAGGATCTTCTGGTGAATTTTCTTAGAATAAGGTTATTAAGGATATTTTCTTAGTCAATTCTTACGACGTCGACACCTACCATATGATACGAGGTGGTGATTAGATTATGGAAATCCGAAATCGGAGACCACACGACTAAAGACTTAACAAATTTTAATGTAAAATTAACAGACACAAAGTAATCCCAATTTTTAAGAATAACACAAAGTTTTACCTGGCGTGAAATCGTATCGAAAAGTCTCTGGACCCAATTTCGCATTCATTTATATACTACTTAGTTATATAATTTTAATAATATATAATATAATTTAATTTTGTTAATAACCTTTTAGCTACAAATTATCTCAACTTACAGAGTAACACGCATATTAATCCAGTTTACCAAATTATAATAGACATTAATTTATAATGGACGTAGCGTAGTTAAAATTTATATCATCAATATATTATTGGAACAAATATTTATTATAATATACATAATACATAATATTATTAAAGGTCCGCCCTCGCTTCGCTATTAAAAGTTTCATTCGATCTCACAACAAACTCCTACGAATGATATCATCTCTAGCCATAGTGGTATTGTTGCATCATTCAGATTTACGAAGGGGTTTAAAACATTGAAATTCCAAAAATGACTGGAAAACTCTGGAAAATATAATAAAATATAGCCTAGGTATGTTACCCGCTCAATTTACTGACTTCTAAATGTGAAAGAATGTTTAAAATCGGTAACGTACATTTTTAGTTAAATCGTTGCAAACAAACAAAGATACAAAAAAACAATTTTCACTTTATTATAATAGTATAGATATACTCTCATATTCGTAAACATCTAAATTAACTAACATAGGTTTTTATTTCATTTGTCTATATCTGCCACCTTGACATTTGTACTGGTAAGATTGAGAAAAAACCCATTTCAACTATACAGACTTGTAAGATTTTTATGAATAAGGAGGATAGATTTCACTCATCAAATTAGCGGTCAGATTATTTCTAAATGCTATAAAGATTATTTCTAAATCGCTGTTTTCCCTAAATCTGTGTAATCTAAATAGGCACCTACCCAGTGAATAACTATGCACCTACCGTACTAAAATAAATACTCAACAGATTTTAGTTCGGTTTACTTACTATTGTTTAGAGCATTTCTTCTGGAAGATTTACATATAAGTTTAGTAGGTATTACACATAGATGTTATAGTCGACAAAAGCCGAGAATTCCATTGGTTTGTAGTCACGTCGCAAAAATCGTAAAAGTAGGTACACCGTGCGAAGCAAAGGCGAGTAATAGATTTAATATAGTAGAATACCGCTGGTCTTAGTTAATCATATGGGTGATATATATAACATCGACAGGATAGGATCAGCGGTCACATTTAAGCTGATAAAATACTACCAATGTCTATTTCGAACATTTCATGTGAAATGACTTGCTTGCACTAAGGAAGTTAAGACTGCATTACAAAAATGTGCTCCTTCTTAGATCCATTTTTAGACTGTAATGCGATACATCGTGATCCAATAAGAATGAACACGAGCCTTGAAAATAAATGCGACGATGCGATATAAAACAAAGTAGGCAGTTTATTGTTTAACACTTATGCAATAGCCCCTTTTGATCAATTTACCTAAAACGCAGGTATAAGCATAAATGTGTTTTTAGTTGTCGATACATATTAAAAATGAATTCGTATATAATTCGTAGATAATCTAGATATTATAGCTAAATTCAGTTTATTTTCTGCGTCCAAAATAGTAATCACACGGAATACCCTATTGACCATTTGTGAAACCTAAAATCCCAAAATCTGTCAGAAACTGGTTGGTGGATTCCACTAGTTAAATAAATAATTGTTTTATTATTTATATAATTTTAATATATACTTTTTGTTTTAGTTTAAATTAAGTAGTTTTGGTAATAGTCTAGTCGAACCATCATTAAATAATAATGTCCCGTTGTATCCCTGTCACGTCAATAGACATTTTAGCGACAGCAACAGTTAAAAGGTGGTGGCTTGTTCATTACTATTATTTTATAGCAATTACTAAAGCAGAGAATGCTTTTAAATTTATGTAATTAGATTTACGCAAATGATAAGTACATTAGTTACAAAATCATAGACAAACATAACAGTATTTGATTTTGATAACCTTACAATAACGCAACGTAAATTTTTGCCCTTCTCCGTTCCACTGACAGCATAATTTTATCGATGATTTTACTTAATTAAAGGCCAAAAATTAAACTATAACTACACTGTAGGTACTGTCTGCCCATAAATGCAATAATATTTTAACAAGATATAAGTTATTTGTCAAAGGACTGTGTTGGCAGTGAACCCACTCACTAAAACTGTCGCAAAGAGGAACTTAAGTGTTGGAAACTCCGATCTCTAGCGTCTATAGTAGGTAGATACCTATCTAAGTTAATAGGTATTCTGAGAAGCGTTCTGCAATCTCTAGATGCGCGGTAGTACTTACTCAAGAATTTGTGTTTCCTTAATTTGGTATGTGGCAGAGAAGAATCGAGTAGGTACATACGAGAAGAAAACTCCGGTTCCCTGTGCCGGGCTACTTGGTGAATTAATAATACTTTACAAAGTATATTATATACTTATAACACGAATGATATTTTTTTGTTTGAATATACTTGTAAGATATAAGTCTGAAGGAAAAGATTGATTTCTGTCCGAAATTAAATATTTTTTACGAAATTATCCCTATAAATGCAAGTTCAAGTGTTACTGAGAGCTTACGTATAGCTATTTGCAAATTGTTATCTCTTAATGCCCTATCAAGTATCCAAACAGATAATCTAAATGACACGCCGGTGACATCATGTCCGATTATTAGGCGCTGAGTGGTTACAAACATACACATACACCCACAAACTTTCGCATTTATAGTGGTTGGCACTGAAAATCTGTTCTGGGTTGGGTAATGCTTAACCCAGTGTTTGTTGAATGTCCAACCAATTTGTGCATAATAATCGCGACGTACACTAAAATTGTATTGTCGCATTTTTCCATAATATTATGTAGCAGTAGCACGTGGTGCCACGTCAAATAAATTAAACATGAGTCATACTCATCATCTCATCTCATTCTGCCAGTTTGACACGGTTCAAACACAGAATAATATTAGTGTTACGGTATGGTTACTGTGTTACCACTGCTACATAGTATAACTAAATTTAAAAATTACTTACTATGTACCTATTTGTATTACTCCTTGTTCAAAATATTTTTAGAGGGGAGATATATTTGCTTTTCTTTTTTGTTTTTGTCTATGTAGGTACGTAGTGTTGTTTTTGCCCAATAAATGTTTTTTCTTTCTTTCTTATATTAGTAGGAAATGCATTGTTCAAGGAAATTAAATTTGTATAGGTTTTCTTCTAAACGAGAAACAGGGGTTGATTGAAATTTCAGAGGTGTTCTTTCTGCATATATTTCATTTTAATTGCTTTACCAACGTATTAACGATTTCTGCTTTTATTATCGGCTTGCTGCCGAATTTAAAGCCAGACAGAATATCTACTAGACTGTCTTAAACTTTATTATAGTTTATTCAATCAAATGCTAGGGGTATTAAATTAAATGTTTCGTCTACCTCTGGTTATTACATTACCATAACACAAAGGTAATGCTAATCCTTGACGATAATTTGATTGAAACACTGATCCATGTAATTTATAGATGTCGTATTATTTAAACGTCAGAACACAGCTATTAAGTTTTGTAAAGATTAATTTGGGGCTAACTCTAGATAATATATGATGTTGTTGTGATGGTGAATATCATTGCAATTGCAAAGTTTATTATTATGTTCAAAATGTAGAGACCTGGTTGTTCTATTTACTACAGATCATAAGTGATAGATAGATAATACGTACTAATAACATTTATTTAATAATAATTTACAGTAGTAATGTTTAATTAATAACATATTTTTTTTATCTATTCTGTTAACAAGTGTTAACAATATTATAACAATTTTGATCAAAGTCTGATAGATATTATCTAATAATATATATTTTACTAAAATATTTATATGACAAAATAGGTATATGACTTAGTGATCGTAATATTATATCTCACTAATGCAATCAGTCAACCGGATGATTGCGGTCAAACCATCACGAGAAGGCGACGGGCAAATCATGTAATACTTGATAGGCACCTACATCGTGTGATAAGAGTGCTACCATTGCAATCTACATTTTTTTGCGATTATGTCTAAAATCTGACAATAATAATATAATAATATGTAGCCTATTGTTTGCCGTACGGTTTGGCCAGATGTGGGTGTTATCGGCTGAAAATTATGATTAAATAATATAAACCTAAACGGAAAACGAACTAAATACTTACCTAGATTTTAATTGTCTGTTATCCACTGCCGAAAATTCGTCGTTTTAAAATATTTAATTAGTTTTTAGAAAACTTGGCTCTTCTCTAATGGGTTTATACGATAAAAGCAAATAAATAGTCAAATCAATGTTAAATGTTATTAAAGTCACTCTTAGATGGCGCCGTTGAAAACTGTTGGACAATTCTCAAAGGACTGGAATATCGTGGCAAAAGAAGATTGATAATAAGGTTAAAATTAGGACATTTTTCACATGGCTTACCATCAAAGTGTGCATTTTAATCAGCGTACAATACCGGTTTGTGTCGAGGCACTCAATCCCAGGTCCTATATCTTACATACATCTACAAAGCAACAATAATATACTGAACACTACAACCTGAGCCAGTTACTTATAAATGCAAAAAAGATTATCAAGGAGTTGGATTAAGTTTCTAGGAATAGTTTGTCTTTTAAAACTTATAAAATGTTTTTGTCGCCATTAAATATTAAAAGAACGCCTCAACGTCTAATTTTAAAAATAATGTTAACAAATTTGTTCAGTCAAAATAATACTAAATCACACTTAGTTTTAATGTATGGCGCCCAAAATTTACAATAAAATACCTAATACATTTAAGAACCTTAACATCAATATTTTTAAGCGTAATCTAAGGAACCTGTTAGTTAATAAATGCTATTATACTATTAATGACTTCCTAAACGATGGACATTTAATGTAAATTTTGTTTACTAATTATTACCAGGATCTAACATAATTGACATTTAACCATAATATTGACATCCTAAATTATTGACATCCTAATTATTGACATTCTATTTTATTTACATTAATATACTGACTTATTTATTGTAAAATTTAAATTCATTAACTCTTTATAATATATCAAATTAAGATCGACATTATATTAGATCCTCGACAGCACTAACTTATGTACCTACATTAGAATGCCTACTTATGTTTTTTTTTTAATCCTTATATATTTGCATGTCTAACGAGACAGAACATGTTGGCACTAAACTTGCTGTAATACCTAATTGTACACATGTTGAGACAAATTATCTTTATCTTTATAATGTGATCGACCATTTATCGCTTTATAGGTCAAGTTAAAACAGATAAAAAAAACAAAATTGGCAACGTTTTTTTGGTGTGGGTTCCCTTAATATCTTTAAAAATGTTGCTGCAGGACATCATTCGTAGAGATAATAACACAACTTTAATAAAATTATACAAAAATTTGTACATGTAAATATTAATAAATTATATTTTGTTGATAAAACAAATATTTAATTAAACCGGCTGTTAAGTATACAAAACTTTTTATAATACTTAGAGCAAATTTTGAGAAAAACCAACTTGTAATGTTTAATGCAAGATTTTTGTGCCCAGAGATCGGCACTAAAACTGACCAAAAGTTATTGTGCTCTGATGTATTTGCATCTACTTGTTTATTGTATATTTTATAATATCTCGCAAAGCGTTTCTTGCAAATTAGAGACACATCGAATCGAAGCTTTAAAATAGACGTTGAATCAGATGCTTTCGCAACAATAACATTTCACGTTCGCCCGCTCGCGGCTGCAGCAATGAATGTAATACTTATTTACATAGTAACACACTAAAAATAACCAGGTACAGCATAAAACTTCACGGACTTAAGATTAAGAAATACTTACAGGCTGTGTGTGTCTGAGGTCGTCTTCGGAACGGTCAACAGGTCTTGGTGCAAACAAGCTACTTTACTTCGAAAGCATTGACATTTTAGCGGACAGTCTTTAGATAGTGCCAAATTAGTAAATAAGAAAAGAAGTAAGAACTTGAAAAAGTATATAGGTCTCATGGTGGTTTGAAAAAATTTTGGCAGCAGTTATAAAGTTTGAATTGAGTTGAAAAGTCGCGTAGGCCGCTGATGTACGAGCGGCTGTGTACGAGCGCCGACTGCGGCAGGCGCGGCGATGGATGGCGACCGAGTGAGGATAGCGTGATCCGCGACTTGCCGCGGAGTGCCGTGCGGGACGCGATGGCGGCACCTCCCGGAGCGCCCGCTCTCCGCGCCATCGCACCATCCCGGACAATAGTTTCATAATAATAAGATACTGCCTGATGCATCCATCACGCATGCATTAATCAAACAAAAATAAATGAAAGACTTAGGCAAACACGCTCCTTCAAATAGATGTAATTTTTTTACGAAGGGTAATTTTAATAGATCTCGGTCTTGGGATCTTTTTGCTTGGTTGTTCAAACATCAAAATACAGAAAACGATCGAAATTTGAATTCGGATTATTACAAATTGAAAGTAACCTATGTGCTTGAGTTTAACCTAAATTACATACTTTGTCACAAATGTCATGCGATTTAGTTCTATTATGCTAACACAGTAGCCTAAACACAGTAAAGTTAATTAGCTTTTCTGATCGGGATTTTTTGTGATTTCAATAAAAAATACAGAATAAATCAAGCAAAGGACTCTTTATCATAATTTTATTTCTGTTGTAGTTGAATTACCTTTCAAATTTTCTTATGCCTTAGCCTTATTAAATGTATTGAAATATTAATAGTGTTTAAGCTGCATCACTTTGTTGCATACTACTAACTTTTAAATGAAGAGTGCCACAATCTTGCGATTAAAATCAGTGGTCTGAGCTTTTAGCCTGCTCTTCCTGGCGTTTTATAAATATCACACCTACGGATGTAAATTAATAAACAAGATAGAGTTACTTTAGTGCACTTTCTAGATGTCAATAAATAAAGACAGCAGAAATAATTAGAACCCTCGCCGCGCGCCGTCGTTCTTATCATTGCATTAGTGCCGATTATCTAATTAAATTTTCAAAAGCTTCAGTTACAAATTTTTGAATCATACAGGTAAAATTTTATTTGTATCGGATTTTTTAGTTTGTTCATCAAGATCATTTCCGTAGCAAACATGTGTGTATTTATTTATATTCACGTAAATTTCAGTAGGTAATTACATTACTTATTTTACACACAATATGGTGAAATTTATGTTAGCCTATATTTTAGCCTTTTTTGAAATCACTACTATTGTAGGTACGCAAAACTATAAGTACTGTTAAATTGCAACATTATCAGATTGTTTAAAAAACGTGCAACAATACTGAAATTAAGTACAGATTAGGTAACGTATACATACAAGCAATGTTGAATGAGTCGCACACACAAGAATACTTTATGCACTCAACAAAATAAAGGATAAATATCGAATATAAAATTAACAACACTTAATAGCACTATTGAAATTATTTATACCTACAAAATACCTCGTCATTTGTGCGCCGCGTTAAAGGATGTTAGCTGCATTTTTCTATCAAAACAATATTTATGTATTACTGTATAACATTTTGACGCGTTCTCAGAATCGTGTAGTATTTTAAATACAAGGACATTCTATGTTATAATTTATTTTTATGTATAAACCTACCTATACCTATAAACAGGAGCAGCGACAAGCTGATCTCGGTCTTCTAAGATCGTGTCAAAATTTAGTTCTTAGAGTAAATACCAAGGACGCTGTTGATTTTGGCAAGAGTCATGCGCCCGACTAACGTATCCTTACACTCTTGGTTATTAGTTACTAGGTACTAGCAAAGATACTGGTATTTTTTCGTTTATTTATTTTCAAAATGATATATTATTGTTACTCATTAATAATATTCATATAGAGGGCTCCCATCTTACTATACTTTTTATTTTGGTCCAAAATGATATACAGGCTATTTACCCCGACGATGAGGTCGAGGCTATGTATGAGGACAATTCCAGAGTTATACATGCCTCTAGGACCCAATACACTGTTGTCATGGGAGACTTCAACGCGAAGCTGGGTAGACGAAGCGGTAACGGGTTGAGAGTGGGGCAGTTTGGATTTGGATCCAGGAATCCCCGGGGATAAATGCAGGCTGACTTCATGGAGAGGGAGGGCCTCTTTATGATGAACTCCTTCTTCAAGCAAATAGCTGCAAATGGACCTGGATTAGTCCTGATGGTGTCACAAAAAATGAGATTGACTTCATCATGTCGACCAGGCGGCAAATATTTAATGTTGTCTCAATGATCAATGCGGTGAAAACCGGAAGAAATCACCGGATGGTAAGAGGCACATTAAATATCAACCCTAAGCTGGACCGGTCTCGACTGATGAAGTCTGCGCTCCGACCTGCACCGATTCAAATTCAAAGCTCCGAGAGCTTCCAACTCGAACTTCCTAACCGCTTCGAAAGCCTCGGCGATTGCGTAGACGTGGACGAATACAGCAACAGGTTCGTGGAAACTGTCCGTTCGGTAGGGTCAAACATCTTTAAAGCCCACCGCAGTAAATGACCGAGAAAGATCACCAACCAGACCCTCAAACTTATGGACGAAAGGCGCAGGATGGTACTGCGGTCCCTAGAGGAAGCTAGTGACTATCGGTGGCTCAACAGACGGATCTCCAAGTCTTTGACTCGCGACCATCGCCAATTTAACACACAACGTGTTAAAGAGGCTATACAGCGCAACAAAGGCTTGAAAGTGTTCGCACGAGATCGGTCTCGGTCAGAGCCGACTTGTCAAGCTGAAGACTGGGGACGGCAGGCTCATCTCGTCTAATCCAGAGGTTTTAGAGGGGGTCGACAGGTTCTACGGGCAGTTATACACGACACAACATGCACCTGTAGGGTGCTCCCTAGCATCAGATCCAAGAGCTAGGTTAACTCGACATTACACCGAAGACATCCCGGACGTCAGCCTGTGCGAGATTGGTATGGTCCTCAGACAGCTCAAAAACAACAAGGCGCCGGGTGAGGATGGAATCACAGCCGAGCTACTGAAGGCAGGCGGAAATCCTGTCCTGAAGGCCCTTCAGAGGCTCTTTAGTGCCGTCCTCCTCGAGGGCAAAACGCCACAGGCATGGCACGGGGGTGTTGTGAAGCTGTTCTTCAAGAAGGGCGATAAAACCCTTCTGAAGAATTACAGACCTATCACACTCCTGAGTCACGTCTATAAGCTGTTTTCAAGAGTCATCACTAATCGTCTCGCAAGCAGGTTCGACGACTTCCAGCCTCCCGAACAAGCTGGTTTCCGAAAAGGTTTTAGTACCATAGACCACATACACACGCTGCGGCAGGTTATACATAAGTCTACAGAGTATAACCGGCCCCTATGCTTAGCGTTTGTGGACTATGAGAAAGCCTTTGATTCGATCGAGACCTGGGGCGTGCTGCAGTCCCTCGCAACGGTGCCATATTGACTATCGATATATCGAAGTGCTGAAGTGTTTGTATGAACACGCCACCATGTCAGTACGAATTAAAGGTCAGAGCTCAAGACCTATCCAGTTGCAGCGAGGAGTACGACAGGGAGATGTTACATCTCCGAAACTGTTCACCGCTGCACTGAAGGATGTGATTAAGCTTCTGACCTGGAATGGACTTGGCATCAACATAAATGGCGAGTACATAACTCACCTTCGATTCGCGGACGATATCGTGGACATGGCTGAGACCGTGGAGGACCTCAGTGCAATGCTCGATGACCTCAGTAGAGTCTCTCGACATGTGGGCCTAAAAATGAACATGGACAAGACTAAAGTCATGACCAATGTCCATGTTATACCCACTCCTATCACGGTCGGAGGCTCGATGCTCGAATTCGTTGACGAGTACATATACCTGGGACAAATAGTTCGATTAGGTAAGTCCGATTTCGAGAAAGAGGTCACTCGTCGAATCCAACTCGCCTGGGCAGCGTTCGGAAAGCTACAACATACCTTCTCGTCCGCACTACCGCAGTGTCTCAAGACCAAGGTCTTTGACCAGTGTGTGTTGCCAGTGATGACATACGGAGCAGAGACATGGTCGCTAACTATGGGTCTTATCCGAAGGCTCAAAGTCGCTCAGAGGGCGATGAAGCGGGCTCTGTTAGGCGTCTCCCTGCGCGATCGTTTTAGAAACGAAGAAATCCGCAGGTGAACCAAAGTAACTGACGTATCTCGCAGAGTTGCTTCTCTAAAGTGGCAATGGGCAGGACATATAGCTCGCAGTACTGACGGCCGCTGGGGCAGAAAGGTTCTAGAGTGGCGACCACGAACCGGCAGACGCAGCCTGGGCAGACCCCTCACAAGGTGGACCGACGACCTTATAAGAGTGGCGGGCAACCGATGGATAAGGGCGGCGAACGACCGACAACGGTGGCGAAAATTGGGGGAGGCCTATGTCCAGCAGTGGACGTCTTGTGGCTGATATGATGATGATGAAACTAATTGTTACACCTTTACAACCACTGAGTATTACAAATCATTAATAAATCATAGAATTTATTACATATGATAAAGTTTAGATAAGTTTAAGACTTAATAGAAAATAATGCTCTCCTGTAAACGACGACTTTTGACATGCCTTTTTATACGTAGGACCGTCGACACATTAAGATTACACAGTAGGTACAAGTACATTTTCACAAAATACAGTTTTGAATCTGAATCCCAATTTCTTCTCCAAAATCACTCTCAATTCTCCACTTCCACAAGCGTTTTGAGCTTTAATCAGATTTTTATGAAACAGAAATAACAATTCTTTTAATATCCAATCTATTGAAAAATTAAGTATAATTTATGATCAATCGATGAGTCGTCGAGATCTAATCATGGGATTCTCGAACGAAGGAGTAATAAATATTAATTTTATTCCTGACTTCTTTTTATATTTTATTATAATCGTAGGTAGCTTAAATTTCAGTGTAGTTTATGTACAAAGAGGTTTCTCGCTTAATTTGGCATTCTAAAAGTTTTTTAGACAAAAGCTACACATTACTTTAGCGATGTCGTATTTTATACCAGAGTCTGTTTAACAACTGACAATGTAGTCGTGTATAGCAACATATGGCAACGGAAAAGATATTTTGTACGTTGCAGGCAGCTTTAAATAATATTGGTACCGAGTTTTTCAATCAGTCAGTGCAGTGGCAGTTCGCGCCAGTTATGGCACATTCTTCAAATGTAAAGTTTGGGGCTGGGGTTTTGTGCAGCAATGGACGTTGGTATAGCAATTACTACCTCTAAAAGTTGTGCTGTATCCGCGTGGCTAACATTTGATGAAAACTGTACCTTAAATTAAACTGACGGACTTATAACCTGCATCAAAGTTCAGGATTACTTTGAAATGATTTTTTTTAATAAGTATGCAAACTTTTTAGATTAAATTATATAAATATGGAGAGACTGGCTCTTAATCTTAAAAAAAAGCAAAATTTAAAAATGGAACTGCAGTAAAACAAATGAATATAGCCGGGAAAAGAAAATTTACTCGTAGTATCAGATTTGCGTGTTATTTAAAGCAAAGTTTTAAATTGATTCGCATTGATTTTTTATTCTTTTGTCAATTGAATTATTGTTACCAGCAGAATTGTTGGGTTAGTTTTTAGTTGGGTTAGTATCGAGAGTTTTTGAACCATAGTATGGATACTTCGTCCGAACAAGCGGCTCAAATTGTAGCACTGGTGCGGGAGGGCTTGGATCAACGAACGATTGGTAGAAATTTAAATTTAAACCAGTCTACGGTTTCTAGAATATACAGAAGGTTTGTGGAGACACGTTCTTACAGAAGGAGACGTGGTACAGGCAGGACTCGAGCTACCACCGGTCGTGATGACCGATTTATTGTTACAACTTCTCTGCGAAATCGTTTCCTCACGTCAGTTAACTTCAAAACAGAGCTTAATGAAGTGCGTGGAGTAAATCTGAGTGCACGAACAATAAGAAGAAGGTTAAAGGAAGCGGACATCACCCCTTTTAGACCAGCAAATGGTCCAAAGTTGTCTGTAGCTCACAGACAAGCTCGCTTAAGATTTGCGCGTGATCACCTAAATTGGACCGAAGAGCAATGGGCCTCCGTATTGTTCACGGACGAGTGTAGGACATGTTTATATGGTGCAGATGGTCGCAGAAGAGTCTATCGTCGACGTGGGGAGCGATATGCTCAAAGTTGCATTGAGGAGCGTGTTCCTTTTAGAGGCGGTTCGTGTATGGTATGGGGTGGCATATCGATGAACGGGCGAACAGAACTTGTGTTCATAGACATGATCCGTCAAAACGGTAATAGAGGGGGTTTGACTGCACATCGCTACATAACAGAGATCTTAGAAGATCACGTGGTGTCTTACATGGGTTTCATAGGCGAAAATCTTACTTACATGCAGGATAATGCCCGGCCACACGTTCGACAATATTGCGAAGAAGTTGGGATACGTACAATAAATTGGCCAGCACGCACTGTACCACTACTGTACAGCACTGTACTGTACCAGCAAGTACTGTCAGAGAATCGACTGGATTGCAACCTGTCCGGTTGCTTTTCGGGAGATACGGGTACGCGCCCCCCGCACCTCGAGCCTTCATTATCGTACACCTATACATCCGCGATATGAAGTCCCCGTCTTTCCTTCCCTCTCCTGACTATAGTGGTAGGGTCTAACCTAGACCCGCACGGGTTGGTACCACAATTCTACCTATTTCGGCCGTAATAGCAGCTCAGCTGTGTTTCGTACGAAGGGGGAAATAGCCGTTCCTGTGTTCCTAATTCTTTTCCCAATTGGGTGGCGAAGTTTTGGTGATGCTTGAGACGTGCGGTGGTAAAAGTCTTGGCCTGTTCGTTGACGCGGGGTCCAGGGAGACCCGATGGGAATGGTTATCCGTCGGCCACCTGCCAGTCAGTGGGGGACCCGAACCCGTGTGTATCCCGCACGGGAGGCTGTCCCATCCCGTGCGGGATGCGGCAAAAATCCCGTCTCATAGCCGTTGTGCCGGAATGGGAGACCGGAGTGGATCCCGGCGGTTGTGAGCGGGGGGGCATCGGGGGCCCTTCCGTGCCCCGCGTCAGCTTTTCACTCAACTCCCGGATTGGTCGGGTCCAACACACCGCTCTTTCTTTGGGAATCACCTTGACTTCGCCTCCCAAATTACACCTCACCCCCACTCTTTCTACAAACCATGGCCACAAGAAAGAGAAAGAGCAACGTATTTACGGCGGACACCAAATCCACATTTAAAATGGATTTCTGCAATATCAGGGGTCTTCACAGTAATCTCGACGCCGTCCATCAACACCTTGAGTCGGCGCGGCCTGCTTTGCTCTTTTTAACGGAGACGCAGATATGTATCCCGGACGATATATCGTACCTTAAATACCCCGGCTACGAGCTGTAACATGCTTTCCACCGGAAGGCTGGGGTGTGCGTTTTCGTAAGGGGTGATATCTGCTGTCGCCGCCTTCAGGCCCTCGAACGCCGGGACCTATCAATATTATGGCTGCGGGTAGACCATGGGGGTCTTACCCGAATCTACTCGTGCCTTTACAGGTCTCCAGCCAGTGATATGGGAGTCACCCAAATAACCGAGAACGTCCAAGGGGGGATTGACCAAATATTGGAACAGCATCCATCTGCGGAGGTGGTGGTCCTAGGTAATTTTAACGTTTACCATAAAGAATGGCTGGGGTCCCGGACCACTGACCTCCCGGGCAGAACTGTCAATATGGCCTCGGCCTATGGCCTCTCTCAACTGGTAATGCAGCCCACCCGCATTCCAGACGTAGAGGGTCATGAACCTTCTTTGTTGGATCTTCTGCTGACTACTCACCCAAACGGCTATGGGGTAGTGGTCGATGCTCCACTGGGATCATCTGACCACTGCCTTATCCGTAGTAAAGCCCCTGTTGTGAGACCCGATCGCTCTTCGGCAACCGGGTCTCGCAGAGTCTGGCGATATAACTCAGCAGATTGGGATGGGCTTCGTGAATTTTTCGCGTCCTACCCATGGAAGCGGCTTTGCTTCTCCTCCGGAAATCCCGACACATGTGCGGACTGCATTACCGATACGGTGCTTCAGGGGATGGAATTATTCATCCCCAACGCAAAAATCCCGGTCGGCGGTCGCAGTCGCCCCTGGTTTAACAAAACCTGCAGGCAGGCGACGCACCTTAAGCAGTCTGCATATAGGGCCTGGAACAGTGCTAGGCAACGCCAGGACCCGCGGGTCAGGGAAGAGAAGCGTAAGTTCAATGCCGCTTCCAGATTCAACAAGAAGGTTATCGCTGAGGCCAAAGCAGAACACGTTGCCAGAATTGGCGAGAGGCTAGAAAGCTATCCTTCAGGGAGCCGTGAATTCTGGTCTCTCGCCAAGGCTGCCCAAGGCAACTTCTGCTTGTCCAATCTCCCGCCACTACGCAAACAAGACGACATACTGGTCCATAGTGCAAAGGAAAAGGCTGACACTTTAGGCCAATTCTTTGCCTCGAACTCGACTCTTCTAGACGACGGGGAAGTCATACCACCCAACATCTCGCGGTGTGAAAGCTCAATGCCGGAAATCCGCATCACTCAACGCGCGGTCAGGCGAGAGCTCAGGCTCCTAGATGTCCACAAGTCGAGTGGATCAGATGGCGTCCCCGCAGTGGTTCTGAAGACGTGCGCCCCTGAGTTGACTCCCGTTTTAACGCGCCTTTATCGTCTCTCATATACCGCTAATAGGGTTCCATCTTCGTGGAAGGTAGCTAACGTCCACCCGATCCCAAAAAAGGGTGACCGGTCGGACCCGTCAAACTACAGACCGATAGCGATAACATCCTTGCTGTCCAAGGTTCTGGAACGAGTTATCAACTCCCAACTCCTGAGGTATCTTGAGGAGCACCAGCTGATAAGCGACCGCCAGTACGGTTTCCGTAACGGTCGGTCAGCTGGTGATCTTCTCGTATACCTCACACACCGTTGGGCAGAAGCCTTGGAGGGCAAGGGTGAAGCTCTGGCTGTCAGCCTTGATATTGCCAAAGCGTTTGACAGGATCTGGCACAAAGCACTTCTATCGAAGCTACCATCCTATAGAATCCCCGAGGGACTCTGCAGATGGATCGCCAGCTTCCTGGATGGTTGGAGCATTAAGGTCGTTGTTGATGGTGCTTGCTCCGATACCATGATGGTTAATGCTGGCGTACCACAAGGCTCAGTGCTCTCCCCAACGCTGTTTATTCTGCATATCAATGACATGTTAACCATTGAGAACATGCATTGCTATGCAGATGACAGCACGGGTGACGCGCGGTACACTAGCCATCAGAATGTCCCTCGGAGCTCCGTGCATGAGAGACGGTTACAACTTGTGTCTGAAGTTGAGGGCTCTCTCGGGCGTGCTCTCGAATGGGGTGAGAAGAACTTAGTTCATTTCAACCCCACGAAGACACAAGTATGCGCGTTCACTGCGAAGAAGGACCCTTTTGTTATGGCGCCTCAGTTCTAAGGAGTTTCTCTCCGTATCTCCGATGACATTGGGATCCTCGGCGTTCAAATATCCAGCAATCTCCAATTTGGGAGTCATTTGGAAGACAAAGCCAAACTGGCGAGCAAAAAGCTGGGCGTCCTGAACAGAGCCAGACGTCATCTATACCAGCTCGACCCACTTGACTCACTCTTTTGTGTCACTCAGTTTGTGTCTATTGTTAAAACCATTTTTTATTAAACCAATTTTCCTTAAATTTCTGTTTTTCTTCAAAAAAGTCTTAAGGTCCTTTCCAATACACAAACTTAAACCAAAAGCAAAGGGATATGACCCTACGCTGTTTTAACGTTCACGAACCAATCTAGAGATTTCAATTTTAATCTGTATAGAAAGTTTGCATACTTGGTTAAAATATTTATTTCAAAGTCGTCTATTACTTTGATGCAGTTTATGAGTCCGTCAGTGTAGTTTGAAACTGAGTGCAACTTTGCTGACATACTTTAAATTCACGATGCGATTTTTCTAATTATTTTATTAGAGGCTGTAGGTAAAGGCGGGTAGATATGTACACCTGTACAAATAGTAAATAGTGGTAGGTCTGTACACTGTTTACAGCGTTGCAGCGCTCAAACGATGTCTTTTGCAATATATACTTACGCATTAACAAGCTACGTTTCGTATCCAATATTAGACAAGAAAGAAACGCACCTAACCCTTTCTTATAAGAGTGAGATTTGCATAGTTAAAGTTTATAAGGATAAAAGCAATATAATGTTAATACATTATATTGCTTTTATCCTTATAAACTTTAATCGATTTTATTTCTATTAGGTTTACTAACGTAAACCTTTACCTTACCTTAACTTTTTGGTTTTAACGTTCACGAACCAATCTAGAGATTTCAATTTTAATCTGTATAGAAAGTTTGCATACTTGGTTAAAATATTTATTTCAAAGTCGTCTATTACTTTGATGCAGTTTATGAGTCCGTCAGTGTAGTTTGAAACTGAGTGCAACTTTGCTGACATACTTTAAATTCACGATGCGATTTTTCTAATTATTTTATTAGAGGCTGTAGGTAAAGGCGGGTAGATATGTACACCTGTACAAATAGTAAATAGTGGTAGGTCTGTACACTGTTTACAGCGTTGCAGCGCTCAAACGATGTCTTTTGCAATATATACTTACGCATTAACAAGCTACGTTTCGTATCCAATATTAGACAAGAAAGAAACGCACCTAACCCTTTCTTATAAGAGTGAGATTTGCATAGTTAAAGTTTATAAGGATAAAAGCAATATAATGTTAATACATTATATTGCTTTTATCCTTATAAACTTTAATCGATTTTATTTCTATTAGGTTTACTAATGTAAACCTAATAGAAATAAAATCGATTCAGACGAAAGATAAGTTGTAAAGGAAGACAAAGTGGAGATCTTTAGGGGCTGCCAATGCTAAGTGTACACTTAGCATTGGCAGCCCCTAAAGATCTCCACTTTGTCTACCGCTCTTGAGCCACCCTCATCAATCATAGGGCATAGACAAGTGGCATAAATGCTAATGAAATAGAATGGATTAAAAAATTAATGGGATTGACCTAAGCTAAAGACAATCTTGGCGTTAGCTTATGTCAATCCTATCTCAGTATACAAAATGTACTCTGTGCAATCCTATTATAATAGCAGCCTGTTTACTGTCCCACTGCAGGGCAAAGGCCTCTTCTCATATAGAGAAGGTATGAGCATTAATCACCACGCTTGCTCAAGGCAGATTGGCAATTTCAGACTTTTAAGTCCGGGTTTCCTCCATGTTTTCCATGTTTTCCTTCACCGTCAGTCAGAAATGTCGCAAGATAAACTTAGACATTTGATTTGAAAAATCACATTGGTACTTGCCCGGATTAGAACCCACTACCTCGTGTTTACGAAGCGGGTGCCTTATACACTGGACCATTTCGACTTTTTGCAATCCTATTAATCATTTTTAATCTATTCTATTCTACTTTCATAGATGCCACGTCTTGTCTAGGAACTGTTGCCTGTTACCTAAACGACCACTATCAACTGTTGTCGGATTTTGTAATTCTGACATACGGCGTGAGGGCTGATTTCAGCATAGTTGTGTCTTTTATCAATATTCTAGCGACCCGCCCCGGCTTCGCACGGGTGTAATGCTGATACTTAATATAGTATCAACATAGCACTCGTGCGAAGAAATAAGCTGTGAACGTAATATACAGACATTCTGTAGTATTTTTACTACAGAATGCCGCGCCCTGGCCGGTACCGGCGCAACCACTATGTATGCCCTGCATTTTAAATCTGTAATATCTTCGGAAATATTATTTTAAATTACATGCCGCAAAGGTTCATAATGATCTATATTAAATGCACAATGTATTTAAGTTAATTGGTTAAGGATTAATGCTGTATTGCTCAAAATCGCTTTGTAAATAAGCCATTATTTCTCGTAAAAACTAAAGGATAAAAAATGGTTATTGGCAGTTATCCCTAAGAGATTGCGGATTTTTTTGTAGACCTTCTTACAATGCTATATCTAGTACATTATTTTGATTTATTTATTATCTTGTAGGGTTTAGCCATTCGTTTGCAATGAAAGCGCAAAAAAATGTGTATATTTACGGTATCCCATTAGAAACCTTTCAAATTATCAGTGTTTCTCTACTATATTATGCATGTTATATGCATATAAACCTTCCTCTTGAATCACTAACTATTAAAAAATTCTGCATCAAAATCCGTTTCGTAGTTTTAAAGATCTAAGCATACATAGAGACAGACAGACAGCGGGATGCGACTTTATTTTATACTATGTAGTGATTTCAGTAGTAATAAATAAATGCCATGTATAATAAATAAATGCATACGTTGATGTTTTATTAAAATGGTCTCAAGTACCTAACTAGCACAAATTCCTACTTCTAAAATGTAAATCTTTTTTTTCGTGTCAACCGTTCTACACTTTCAGATACAACATAAAACATAAATATTGAGTAGATACGGTCAAAAGAAGACATCAAAGTTTGTTTTACCAAACCTAAAGCATCTTAACGTACACATGTGCTATTATTATCCAAACCCTTCTTAAGTTGCGTTTAGTAAATACGGATAATAGTTTTAACAGCTACAAATGCTGCGTAAATGGTTTTGTAAGTAATCTCCAACACAAGATTAGAAATTACATTAATGACTGAAAATGTCATATTAGTACCTAGTTCCTGAGTTCCTGAGTCAGTTGGTAAACCTTTTGGTGGTAGTGCAAACATTAGGTTATCAACATAGAATCCATTCTATACTATTAAACCAATTCCATTGCTCGGATACCAAAAGGAAGGATTATATACACCTATTCTTTTTTAAAAGTTAGAGGTTATCGAAAATATTTAAGGAAAAAGGTTATCGAAAATTCCGTTCCTACTCCACACCCCTTGGCCTGAATAGCTTACAACGCTAAATGTTATGAGTACAAATTAATAGTTGATAAGTAGATCTTCCCACGACATAATTATAAACAACAGGACTTATAATAAATACAACTATGTCTATAATCAGCTCTTAAAAACAAGAAGAATATTGTGCAAACAAAAGTATTTAGGCGTTTTCAAAATGAATTTTAATACGCAAGCACCTACTTATAAAGTCCGACACTGTAATTTAGTACAATCTCAGTTATTTTCTCTCGACCTCAATGCGCGACTTTTAATAGAACTCAAAGGGTTTATTTAATGAAAATACGAAATTTTCAATTGTGTGTCGTTAACAAATTAAATTAGTTGACGGTGAAGTGACCCACCACAGTCTCGGATATTTATTTCCTGATCAATGGAAAGGACTTTCTTTCGAAATGACGAAATTACATTTGGAATATTAGACGTAGACGAAGTCAATGACGGATATCTATCCTAAACGCGAAATTTAATAATTTAAATAATAATAATTTTACATGTATACATATAGTATATATTCAATAGTTGACAGTTATTCTTGACTAGTAGGTAGTTTGTGGGTGATCTGGAGTCTCTAAACTCCGTAAGATTAAGTCGCATGATATGGTGTATGTAGTAGCATATTATGGGATATGAGTGATGTGTGTAGGTATACAACACATTAGGATAAAGTGTTGAAGGATAATTTTGTGATCTGTAGATACTGTAGTGTGATCGAGCGCTTGGTGAGTAGTGTTTTTTATTCAATTGTTTTATAATAGTTGAATGCAAGATTGAGTGGCGTAATAAGGTGAGTGAGGTAGTGTTTTTTATCACTACTAATTATTTTTTATTATTCAGCTGAGTAACTAAATGTGTTATTTAGTTACTCAGTTTTATTATTTAGTTATTATTATGCAAAAATAAGGCAGTTTCATCACACATATAAGTAATTATGTATTATTTTCCATTTACATGTGGATTATTTTATTATATGTATGTATATTATTATGTCATATTATTATATAATACTATATATATATGTATATTTATTTATGTATATTATTCATATATATATATATATACATATATATACATAATTAATTATAAAATATATCCTATCCTTTAACTTAAGTACTTTGCACCTACTTGATTGTCTCTGCATCACCCAATGGTAGACTAGTAGATAATGCCTCAGGCATTAAGTCCGCCTTTACATGTATGTGTGTGTGTTTTTTTAAATGTGTGAAAGATGTAATCGCTTTAATATGTCAATAACTTACTAAGTACTATGACTATCAACTAAACAACTTAAGTACAACAACGAAAAATCAACAAAGTATATTTATAAATAGATGTAGCCAGTTAAAAATAAAAGTCCGACGTAATAGTAACAATTTATAAATTTAATTATGGAAACGTTGAATACAAACAACTACACCAATAAGCTAACTTGGAATAGACGATTTTTGGAGCTAAGGTGGGCGGCACACTGCCACTCACCACGCTGCAAGTTGGGTAGGTACTTGCGGAAGTGCAGATCTGCAACATTTGCGTGTTTTTGCACGCACTCACGCGCGTAGTTGCGTGTCGTGTATTCACGGCTGCATTTCATTCAAGATAGGACGAAATTCAATAATTTTTGTGTAGGTACTCTGATTCTACAAAACAACATGAAAATTTAATTGTTACCTATATTATGTTACGCACAATTTAGAAAGGCTTGACTATGTTGACTATTGCCTTATTTATTCTGGAAAAGTACACACGAGCAAAACCAGCAAATGCACAAACGTTAGGTAAGTACTTTACAGAGACAAGAATAGTTTTATAAATATTAATAACATTTTTCTTTGTCAACGTGTGAAAAGCACGCAATAACTCATGAACGAGTTATAAGATGAATCATCTGAGACTTCAATTGGCTTTTATGCATCGCTGATTTAACAAATGATTTATGCGCAAGATGAGGGACTTCCCGACAGCACGCTCGTTTAACATTTAGGTCATCCTCTTCATTCTTTAAAAAGATTTCTTAGAGAACTTTAACAGTAGTAGGTATGCATGGCAATAAAGCAATAACCTCTTAAACTTTCTCTTATTACTCCAGTCAATTAAGAATTATAGAGTGCGTAAGCGAGTAACGTAGCAATTTCTTTAAAAACGTGTTTACGATGATCAGGGAGTGAACATACTAAAAGTCCCTTTTCTTAGGAGGTGAGCTGGAGGGGAGGAGCAGTTTAAAGTACCCAGTTTTCGGTTTTTTGCTAATATCTCAGAAACGGTGCGTCCTAGAGAATAATGTTCTTTACCGAAGGCAAGCCAATAAAATTATCTACATCTGTCATGTTGGCACACTTTCCAATTTCCAATAATTTTTGAGTTACACGCTCTCAAAAATAGAAATGAACAAAAACACCGCTTGTGGCACAAGATTATACGGGGGTACTTTTAAATTCGTAGAATGGCAGTAAGGATATAAAATATTAACCCAATATCATTTTTATTTTTTTAAATATACACCTACAACACTAATGCATTTATCAGAATGATTAATTAATTAATTTGTATACACTACCATAAAAAAATGAATTGTCTTTGTCTAAAAAATACGCTAAAATGGTGTTCTTCACTTCTTCGTAAGTGAAAAAGTTCATCCCCCGAACGATAATCTTAAGTTTTGGTAACAGATAAAAGTAGCATGGAGCCAGGTCCACACTATAGGGTAGAAAAAATAAAATGTCTAAGTCTAATAAAATGAGACTTGTAAACTTAAAAAGTTACGTAAAATAATCAGAACATCCTTTGCAAAATGGCTTGGTGTACCTTTTTTATGTCACTGCATGGAGTCTTACAGACTTAAGTTCTTGATTACCAAACCAAGTTACATTTCTATTGCGAATTTGCCTCAAGAAATGTTTATCTTCATTATAGAGGCTCAAAAACTCACGCGAACATTTCTGTCATGAACGCGCGCTGTTGGTTTGTGCATTCTCGGTACCTATCTTGCAATAATGGCGGAATGATTCCATTGGATCTTAAAACTTGTTGTATCTTCAAACACCTTTACGTAGTATGTCTTCTTCAGATGAGCATCGTCTAATATTATTTTCTTTACTTTTTCGATGAATATTGGATTAGTCACGTCGACAGATCGCCCTAGTTGGAGGTGCTCTTTAAGTGATTGCCGACCATGCTCAAAGAGACTTCTATGCCACTTGCAAACTATTATTTTCCAAGGCGAGAATCCCCGTATAAAAATGACGTCTCTACTAGTATGGTTTAAGCTGTTTTTCTTTGCTAAGTACGAAAATCTAAAAGTACGAATGTATTAGTGTTATATGTAAATATTTAAAAATAAAAATGAATTCGGGTTAATATTTTATCTCCTTTACGCCATTCTGCGTATTTAAAAGTAACATCGTATAATCTTGTGCCACAAGCGGTGTAAAAAGTAGAAATGAACAAAAGTTCATTTCTATTTTTTGAGAGCGTGTAATTCAAAAACTATTGGAAATTGGAAAATGTGCACAACATGACAGATGTAGAGAATTTTGTAGGCTTTAATTCAGTAAAAGAACATTTTTCTCTACGACGCAGCGTTTGTGAGATATTAACAAAAAACCGAAAACTGGGTACTTTAAACAGCCTCCCCCCCACCAGCTCACCTCCTAGGAGACTTTTAATATGTTCACTCCCTGATTATCCTAAACACGTTTCTGAAGAAATTGCTAAGTTACTCGCTCACGCACTCTACACCCCCTTTTTAGCCATTCGTTGACTGGATTATATCCTTGAAACTATATTCAGTAGTAACACATAGCCTGTTATAAAAAAATAGCTCTTGTTATCTATACTTTTATAATAATATAAGAGTTTGTTTGTTTGAACGCGCTAATCTCTGGAACTACCAGTCAGATTAGAATAATTATATGCATATTATAACCAAGTTCTTGAGGAACGTTATAGGCGACGAAGGTTATCGTCACGCTACTGGCCTGGAGCAGAGCAGTAAGCAAAGACGTAGGTGAAACCAACAACTAAAGAGAATAAAAAAAAAGTGTGTGTACTCATGTACGCACGTAAGAAGTTATACTTTGGTGAACAATCCAAAAATACCAAATAATAACACAACGCATACATACATAAATATACATAAATAGCATGCAACAATAATGAAAAATCATATAATATAATTAAAATAAAAGAAAACACAAAAAAATATTTATTAGACAATAATGTAATAATTTATAATTTGCAATGTAAATAAATTATACATACCGACAGTTAACCTCAAATCTATAAATGCACTTAAAACAGTCGGCTGTTCAGAATCAAAACCTAGTAACTCATAATTTCAAAAATGTCAAGGAAAAGCCAAAAACATGTTTGCATCCTTAATCGTCTGCCCTATTTGAACCATTAGAGTTAGGGTTATGAATGTTAGACCAAAATGTCCGTAATAAAATCAGCTACACTTTTCAATTGTCTTTTACTCAAGAAGGCGTTCAGTACAGCTTAGAACCTCCTTACTATTTAATAATTTGATCAAATATACCAATTATTCAATAAGGAACCAAATCATAACACAGTAAGTATACTTACTAGGTTTTAAAATTGCGTCTGATTTGTAAACGTGATTATCTTTTAAAGTTCAAAAGATAGTATCTCCTATACTACAGAAATTAAAACACATAATACAAAATAATAAGTGAATGTATTTATTATTATTCATACAAGTACAGTTGACTACCTCACAATAACTTTTACATAAATAACGTTGATCAACTGCGACAAAAAATAATCGGAATGCGATCGAAAAATCGAATATAAATAGATGAATAAATTAACTCGATATTTTAAGAAATAGTCTGTATTATTTCCAAGTAATAATTGCTTACAATATCTAAATAATTTACTCATCATTAGTTATTTGTCCATCAGATATTAAATCAATAGATCGGTCATTAATTGGTAACTGTAACCAAAACTCTCTTCGACTAATGGGCATTAGTGGTACTAGTTTAGAAACTATACCATCTTTTTTTAAAGATTTGATTCCACGTGGAATGTTATTTGATAAAGGTGGAAGCTTTGATACATCGAATTTATTAATAAGAAAATCGAGTTCTTTGTAAGGGTCCCCAAAATCAGTCTTGTACAAAAGATTACGTGATCCTGCTGTGAACTTAGCCTCGACTAATGGACCTAGTAAAAAATTATCCAGAGGATCATCTTTTGCATTCCGACGAGCAACGCGCTTTTTCTTTGGCCATTGGTATGATTGTTGCACCTCAATCACATTAATATTTTTTCTGCAATGCGCAATCACATCTTTAAAGTCCTCGTAGTCGTAAACTCCGTTTCGCCGATTGAAGTCTCTTTCGATGTTACCATGAACACCGTCCGCTGACATATGGGTGTGCCCCTTCGTAAGATATTTAAATGTAATAGTTTCAACATCAAAAGACTGACAGTTTACTATAGTAACAAGAGCTGTGAATAAAAACCAATTTTTATTTTGGCCCGCACAGTTGTCACACCACAGTATTAAATGTTTAACATTTCTCTCGCTACGAAGAAACGCAACTAAAGCGTCGACTATGTTATTGGCGTCTCTACCCATCAATGCTTCGTGCCAAACAACACATTTAGAGTGTATGTCTGTGTCTTTCTTTATCGGTGCAAATGTTAAATTAAATGCGATTAATCTGCTGAGGAAAACTGAGTCTTTAATACTCGGCATGTCTGGTAGTAGAGTTACTTTTTGCAAATCCATAGAATAGGTATGATTTGTAGCGGTATTTTTATATGTCCCGTCTTCTCTGTATCTTTTAATCGCTTTCTCAGCTTTTTTCTTGTGACTTTCATATGTCTCTTTTAAAGTTTCTGTTTCGTCACCATTCTTAATTTTTTCTTCAAAAACTCCGCAATCTGTACATTGGTCTCCTTTTGGAAAATTTAATGACACCTTCATTTGTTTCATCGTCGTCCGGTAGGTTTCAAGTGAACATTTGGAGTTAGGATTTTTCGACTTATAATCATTGAGCATAGACTGAAGTGTAAGTGTTCTTGGAAGGTATTTTGTCAAAGGCGCATTATTTCTTCGGTAATGGCTCAAAGCCGGATTATAACTCATGATGTGTTGCTGAATTGGACCTCTAGAAAGTAAAGGCTTCTTTCCTCCCCTATTTTCTTTGACATCTTCAAAAAGTGGTTTCCTTTTGACAGCTTTACTCAGTTCTGTTATGACACTGTCAGTCCTATAACCTAAAGTTTGGAGAAAATACGCCTTACACACATTTATTTCTTTTCCCATATAGTAAAAATAATAGTATCTAGACTCTTTCTTCAGGTGCATTTTATTTGAATTTTCAATAGCAGTAGTAGTTTGTTTTTTTGGTTCAATTTTTACGCATTTATTCAGAAACTGTCGACGTGAAGAATAACTCATATTCCAATAGTTATTCCATATGTCTTCTCGCTCTTTCTCAGTCAAATAATTGCAAGATCTCCTACATTTTGCTTCACAAGTTTTTGCCATTATTGGATATTTCAGTTTATTCTTAACTACCTTCGATTGTGTGTCGTTATCGGAAGGTTTATCAGATTTATTCAAATCGTATATCGGACCTGGATACATTGCTGAAAAGCGTGCTGGTGCAACAAACCGGAAAGCTTGTTCAACATCGATAAAAATAGTTGTATTTGGATAATATGTAGCAACAAAAATTGTACTGCTGTTTGGAGTTGGTGATATAAGAGGTATTTGGGGAAGATCTGTTGGAAATGTTGGTTCTAAAATTGAATTGCCGGTTGGAGTAGGTGAAAAAGAAGGTATTTGGGGCAGATCTTCTATTGGAAATGTTGGTTCTGGAAGTTCAAGATTTTCGAAAAGAAAATCTGTGTCATTGCAATCAAAAGTAAAGCCCTTTTTCAGTTTCTTTTTCGAGGGTGGGAGGTATTCAGGATCAGTAACAGAATCATCGCTTGAATATAACACGCTTAAGGCTACATCATCTGATTCTACGCTGCTCGTAGCTGATGTCCCAGGTACAGGATTTTCATAATCTATAGCAATATAAGGGATAGCTTCTTTATTACTCTCTATGGTATTAGATCTGAAAGAAAATGAAAAGCAAGCTGTTGGTAAGCAAGTCCCCAGAAGCAGTTATGATTGATAAAAAAAGATAAAAAATTAAAGCAAAATGAATAGGGACGCAACACATAGTTATCATGTGATATATAGTTTTAAAGATATAAGCATAAAGGCAGAGCCGGACAGCGACATTGTTTTATACTATGTAGTGATGAGGTACTAGACCGAATACTAATACTAGACCTAGAACTGGACCTGCAGTAGAAAATCACTACACATCACTACTTCAAGCAGCGAGATTTTTGTCCCCGCACTAGCTTTTACTTTGACAGTTCATGTTGGCGGGAGAATGAGTATGCTGACGATATTATTGCTAATATTTTGTAATAGTTCAATAATAATTTAAACCCTTAACAATGTATAGTATAATTCGTTTTAATACTACCGCCAATAAGTAAAAAGAACTGGCTATCGTACTTTATAACATTCACAGAATTATAGGTACTCAGTACTTTTAAAACACTAGATACCAGGGTTTCAAGCTAATGAAATGCTAATAAAAAGAAAGAAGATGCGTATGTAAGTGGATTTCAGTAATAACTGGGCATTATAAAGCTTTACTTATAAACAGAATCCCATAAAAGAACCAACAATTAAAAACATTGAAATATTTTGAGGTTAATTTCATGCTACGACCAAATTTATATAAAATTTAATAAAACTATGTGAAGGTTTGTACTTACCTAGTTTCTTCTGCATTTTTCATAGCATTAAAAATGAGTTTGGACCGGTAAAACTGTTGACGTCTCATTTTAAACAATATTGAACACTGTGTAAAAAGTTTTTGCGCCCGCGTATACTGACTTACTGGAACGAATGACCGACGAACGAATGAATGGCACAATTTCAAAACAAAGTAACAGCGAGTATCAAAATTAAAACCTAGTAACTGACTGACTTACTAGGTTTGTTGAAATTGTTTTCTGAGTTACTACGTAATGAATTTGTTATTTTAGGGAAACTAGACATGGATTACAAATTAGCTTGACTTGCTCAATATTTTTTTAATTTATCTTATGAAAATGGCTGTTTTAAGCACCTGGTCACAAAGACCTATACCTAGTAAGTCAGAAAATTGAATAAAATGAATTTCCCAAAAATCTGAGATACTAGGTTATGAATTTGAACAGCCGCAGTGTATTAAAACCACTTTCACCACTAATATTCAAAATAAATATTTTTACTGCTAAATGATCAATAAAAAATATCTATCACCGTCATAAATATAATTGAATTGATATAAACGCCAATATATTTTTTATTTATTCACACTGATTATTTGTACTGAATGTACTGATACGACACACAAAGGTTCGCAACTAACTTCAGGGTGTAAAAGGTTCGCAACTAACTTCAGGGTGTTGCTTTTTTCTGTCGGTGTGCGCGCGCATCGTAAAAATTCACTCATCATTTTTCCCAATCGCGCCAAAAGAAGTATAACTTCAAGAACACTATTTCACTAATTAAATAAAAATGAGGGTTTAAATTTAATATGAGGTTTGTATATTATAACTTATAACGGTTGATGA
Organism: Parascotia fuliginaria; assembly: GCA_963082885.1. NCBI lineage: Eukaryota > Metazoa > Arthropoda > Insecta > Lepidoptera > Erebidae > Parascotia > Parascotia fuliginaria. The sequence goes on from OY720170.1 coordinate 11,004,268, forward strand.
AGAGAATGGAAATACAAAAGAAAAGCGCTGCGAGCTGTTGTGTTGCATTGAATGAAATAGAACACTGCTAAAATCTCCTGAAGCCTTAATTAACATTGACTGTGTCAATACTTATTGGCTTTGAAATTTTTGTTTAGAAATTGTTACTGAAATCGAAGTTAGATTAGAGAAAGAATTTTATGCTATTAAGTACTTACCTTTTAGTTTCTAGGTACCTACTAAGTTACTACTCTAAGGTAGATTACCTGCAATCATAATAATATCTAAATATTTATTAACACGAAATATGGTCATTTAGTGTGGAGTGAGACAGGGTGGTCTGACCTAGCCCAAGCTCTTCAGCCTGTATATGAACCGGCTTATAGGTGAGCTCAGCAGTGCCAATGTCGGGTGTCACATATACGGAGTTTGTCTCAATAATATCAGCTACGCAGACAATATGGTACTGTTGAGCCCATCGATGGGAGCATTGCGTAGATTAGTCCAGATGTGTGTGTCATACGCGGAAGCCCACGGACTCAGATACAATGCTAAGAAAAGTAAACTGGTGGTTTTTAAGGCGCGTGACAAAAAATACGTAGCAGTACCTACTGTTACTTTAGCCGGTACCCCGTTAAAGAGAGTAGCACATTTTAAGTATCTGGGTCACTGGGTCACCGAGGACCTTAAAGACAACGTGGATGTGAAAAAGGCTCGTAGGGCGTTGTCTGTCAGGTGTAACATGTTGGCCCGCAGGTTTGCACTTTGCAACAATCAAGTGAAAATTATACTTTTTAAGGCTTATTGTCAAACATTATACACGTGTAGCCTGTGAGTTAACTATACGCTAGCGGTATATAATGCCTACGAGTTCAATACAATAACGCATTTAGAGTACTGCTGGGGCTGCCCCATTTTTGCAGCGCATCCAATATGTTTGCAGAAGCGCGTACAGCTGGCTTCCATGCCATTATTAGAAAACAGGGTGCGTCGATGTTAAATCGTGTTAGGTCCAGCCCTAACAGTATGCTAAATGTGTTTGTTGACAGGTGGGATATGCCACTGTTGCGCCATTGGATGGGTTTGCATACCCAACTGGCCGTCCGATGAATTTATTTTAAATATACATAGGTGAACATGATTTTTTAATTTTCAATTTGTTTTGTTATTTTAATTTAATGTGAAATTTTTGATTTGATTTTAATTTATTATTTGCTAATGTTTTATTTAATGTGTAATTTTAATTTTATTTTAATTTGTAAGTGTTCAATGTGTAATTTTAATTTTATTTTTATTTGTAAATGATGTGTGTAATTTTAATTTATTAATTATTTTAAAAAACGTAATATTATGGATAATTTATCTGAAATAAACTTGTATTATTATTATTATTATTTAAATTATTTATTTAATTTACTACTAATACATTTCTTTATAATATTATGCATTGGCATTCATATTGAAGAAATAATAACTAGATAGTTCATTCCATCAAATTCTAAAATTATGGCTCAGCTGCATTGCACGTGTTTAAACTGTTAACGCGAAACTTCACTACTACGTAGGTAACAAATATAAACAATCTGGATATATTATAAATATTGTAACAACTTAAAAATATAAAAATCAGAATTTTAATTTTTGGTTGCGTCCCTCCCTCCGCAAAGTAGTAAACCTTCGGTTATATTCTAGCTCAGCACACTTTAAAAAATGATTATGAGTATTAAGTAAGTATTTCTTACGGTAGTAGATCCACGCTGATTTCAGCATGAATGGGCCGGATCGTCCGGGGAAGTACTACCTTCTCATAGAAGATCGACTTAAGAGCAGTAGTATCCGTACTACTGCGCTTCGTTCGATGAATGAGAGCGCCGGAGGCCCAATTTCTCCCTTTTCCTCTTTCCTCGCCTCCCTCATTCCCTTCCCCTAACCCCATTCCCAGCCGCACTAGTGAAGACCACCATACCAGCAGTTTAAGACGATGGCTTTTAGTATAGTGGCCGCCACTTCTGGATTCTACTGACTGCTTACCAGCAGGCGGGGTGGAGTCACTTTAGTAGGCTATAATATTGTTACGTGTCAGGATGGGGTTCGATGTAAAATGCCAGTTACGCGATAATGAGTTTATTCAAGACTCGCACAATACTCTAACAGTAACAAAATAAAGCAATAAACTCTTATACTGCACTATAACGCTTCGTATATCGCTCTTCTTAAACTTCCGTATCGCTTAGATGTTCGCTCGAGATCGCTGTATTCACAACTGAATGAAGTGCCGACGTTCGAATCCTTTTTATCGTCCTTCAATAGATGTCTAGAACCTTCTAGTTATTACTACAAAGATGCCGACAATTCTCGAAAACAGAACAATGTGTGTAGGTACTTAGCTGCGACGCGTAGGTATGCCTACCGCCGATGATCTATTGTTATACGTGTAGGTAGGTACATGCGAACGTTCTAGTGTAGGTATTCATCGTATAAGTGTAGGTAGGTACTTGCGAATGTTCTAGAGAGTAGGTATTCGTCGTACACGAGTAGGTAGGTACTTGCGAACGTTCTAGAATAGGTAATCGTCGTAACATTGCCCCCTCTTAATCATGCTCGTCCCGAGCAACGTTAGAACCGTGATAGGGTGCTAGTCGATCGATGTGGACGATCTTCGGCTTCTTTCTATCGCCCTGTCTTATGCGATAGGTCACGACATTGATCCTTGTGATCACTTTATAGGGACCCTCCCAGCGGGCCTGTAGCTTCGGTGACTTGCCGATTTTCCTGAGAGGATTATGTAACCACACGAGCGTACCTTCCTCGAAGCCATGATTACTTGCTTTCCTGTCATAGCGAGTTTTCATCTTCTCACTAGCCTTGAGGTTGTTATCTCGCACTAGATCATGTGTCTTATCCAGCTGTGCCTGCAATTTGCGACGTATTCTACTGTCGGCTTTGGCGTATCAGTAGGTGTTCCGGTAATCAAGTCTCTGGTAGGCGTATCTCTCTTCCGAAGTTGACTTTGGCCGGCGTAAATCCTGTAGTGTCATGAACCGCGGACCGATATGATAACAGGAAGAGTGGAATGTAACGGTCCCAGTCTCGTTGATGGTCTTCGACAACCTTGGCCAGATGGTTTTCCAATGTCTGGTTGAACCGTTATACCATGCCGTCAGACTGCGGGTGCGCTGGTGTTATCCGTGTTTTATGTATGCCGAGTAAATTACACATCTCTTGAAATAGAGCTGACTCGAAATTTCTTCCCTGGTCACTATGCAGTTCCAATGGCACACCAAATCGACACACTACTTCCTGGATCAACTTTTTAGCCACGGTCTGAGCCTCTTGGTTTGGTGTCGCAAACACTTCAGGCCATTTGGTGAAGTAATCTTGGACTACTACTATATAGCGGTTGCCGTCTTCTGTCACGGGAAATGGTCCAGCTACGTCAATGGCAATTCTCTCCCATGGGGCTCCGACACTGTACAGCTGTAGCTTGCCTCTTGATCTAGTACGAGGTCCTTTTACCGAAGCACACGTAGAGCACTTTCTGCACCACTCCTCGATGTCTTCCCGACAGCGTACCCAGTAGAACCGTTCTCTCACCTTCACCAAAGTCTTCTTCACACCAAGATGACCACCTGATGCACCATCATGCACTAAGCGCAGAACAGGTGCAACTTTGTTTCTCGGGATCACCATCTGTAGAACTTGGTCCTTCCCGTCAGGTGATTCCCACTTTCTATATAGCACGCCTTGTTCCAAACTCAGACTGTCCCACTGAGCCCAGTAGGCCTTCGTAATTGGGCTTGCGGCTGATACGTCCTGCCATAATGGTTTCCGACCCTGAGCCTTGCAATCCATTATTAGTTCAAGATCTCTGTCTTCTTTCTGTACCTTACTGATTTCCTCTTTGTCCCAGGATTCATCGGTCCCCTGAGTCCTGACAATTTTCACTACCTCCTTGGACTCATGCTTCAAACAGTGTTTACAATCCTGGGAACAAGGACGTCGCGATAAGGCATCAGCGTTGGAGTGAATCTTTCCACTGCGGTGTTCTATTACAAAGTTGTACTCCTGTAGTTGTTCGATCCATCTCGCGACTTGGCCTTCAGGATTCTTAAACTGGAGTAGCCACTTGAGTGCCGCATGATCCGTTCGTAGTGTGAACTCTCTTCCCAGCAAGTATTTATTGAAATGTTGTAAGGTCTTCACAACTGCTAGTAGTTTACGTCGAGTCACACAGTAGTTTCTCTCAGGCTTCGATAGAGACTTGCTGAAGTAGGCGATGACCACTTGCTGTCCATTTTGCTCCTGAGATAACACACCTCCGATTCCAGTATTACTGGCGTCTTGTGTCTACAATAAATCTGCCTTCTCTATTAGGGTAGCACAGGACTGGAGCTGAACACAGCAACTCTTTGAGTTGTGTAAATGCACATTGGCAATCCGAGTCCCAAACGAAGTTTCTCTTCTCTTCTGTGAGGTGGTGTAACGGCTTAGCTATTTCAGAGAAGTTCTTCACAAAACGCCGGTAGTAAGCACTGAGGCCCAGAAAGGCTCTTACTTCGGTTTTAGTTTTTGGTACAGGCCACTCTTGCACTGCTTTTATTTTGTCTGAGTCCGTTTGAACACCTCTATCCGAAATAATGTGGCCTAGGAACGAAACTTCTTTCTTGAAAAAGGCGCACTTCTTCGGATTAAGTTTCAAGTTTGATTCACGAAATCTCTTAAAAACTTTCTCAAGATTCCTGCGCTGTTCCGTGAAACTGCATCCCATAACTATGACGTCATCCAAGTACACCAGACAGGCATCTCCCAAAAGACCTACTAGTACGCGTTCCATAAGCCTTTCAAACGTAGCTGGTGCATTACACAATCCAAATGGCATTACCCGGAACTGCCACAGGCCTTTTCCAGTACCGGTGGTAAATTCAGTCTTCTCCTTATCTTCTGGCCGGAGTTCCACTTGCCAGTAGCCACTTTTAGGATCTACCGTAGACAACCACTTCATGCCTCCAAGCATGTCCAAAGTGTCGTCAATACGGGGCAAAGGATAGCTGTCTTTCTTGGTCACGTTATTCAGCATCCTGTGGTCTACACAAAACCTGGTACTACCATCTTTCTTCTTCACGAGTACCACCGGTGAAGACCATGGGCTGGATGATGGCTCTATGATCTTGGTTCGTGCCATATTCGCAATCAGCTCGGCTACTTCTTGTTCTTTTGCTAGTGGCACTCGTCTAGGTCTTTGTTTGATAGGCTGTGTAGCACCTGTGTTGATCGGATGTTTCACTAACCCCGTTCTTCCAAGGTCGTTTTCTTCTTTGGTGAAAATGTCCTTGTAGTCCAATAGCAGCTTCTCTGCTTCCCGATATTCGTTGGGTGACAAACTTTTCTTCGTGGTCTCTAATAACGGGCCCATATGGTTTGCGGAAGAGGCAGTCTGGACGTTCGCTTGGATCTTCCTCAGACTGCTCACAGCCTCACATCGTCCCACGATCACGTTCTTCCGTAACAACATCGCCGAATTGCTAAGGTTGGCAATTTTAACTTTTGCCCCACTTCTAGTCATAACCAAGGTTCGGGCTGTAATTCGACTGGTTTGGCGCCCAGGATCTTCTACCATAACGCAACGATCAGCAGTGATACCCTCAGGGAACCTTACGTCGACTAAGGTTTCTGACCTCGGTGCCAAGGTTACCGTTTTGGCACTGTAGACCGCTATTGAAGAACAGCCTTCTAGAAAGACCTCTTGGTCTGGGAGGCTTAAAACACCTTTTGCAATATCGACAACGCACTGCTGTATTCGTAGGAAGTCTAAGCCGATAATACAGTCATCCGTTATGCTCGCCACCAAAACAGATTGATGATAAGTCTTCTCTCCTAGTTTGATTCTCACATCCGTAACTCCGAGGACGGTCACTGGCTGGCCAGTCGCTGTTTGCAATTTGCAAGATGGTTGTGCGTCTTCCCACTGAATTGTTCGCCGCAGAAGTTCTGGTCGTACGATCGTTTTCGACGCGCCCGTATCTATTGTAAAGCAAACAGGTTTACCATTTATTTCTCCAGATGTTACCAGGCTATTACCGTCACATGCCTGTGATACTTGCACTGTGAAGGCTTGGCGTAACGGATCTTGACTAGCATCAACCTGAGTAGTAGCTGACACCATTCTACTTTTTCTCTGGTCCGGACAATTGATTCGGATATGTCCCCGCTTGCCGCATCCGTAGCACATAGGCTCGCCTCGTGGTCTCACAGCTGCAACAACTTCCCGAACTTTATGCAACTTGTAGTCGTTTCGCACAGCTTCCACCTCAAGGGCATGTGCTAAGGCCGCTTCTAAAGATGTATGGTGTGCCAACCGAACATTTGTTCTGACCTCAAACTCTCTTATGCCATCCATGAGGGCTTGCACAACTATGTGGTCCACAGATGATGTACTGGAGGCATAGGCTCGTCGTACCAGGCGTTCAATTTCAGCAGCCCATTGTTGAAGTCCCTCACTTGGCTTCTGAGTTCGATCCTTCAACTGAGCTCGATAAACATGCTCTAGGTGCTTATCGCCAAATCGAGCTTCCAATGCTTTCAGGAGTTCGTCTAAGTTTCGTCGGTCAGCAGGTAAGTTCTCTAGGATCAGCAGTGCATCCCCTCTAAGTGCCTCATTCATGGCCTCGAATATAATTTTTTACAATTCTGACGAACCCAAATTATTTTTATATTTGAGTCAAAAGGAAATGTTTATCACACTACGCAATATTTTTTCAAAGATCAATGAGAAATAAAACAGGTGTTATTTTTGTAAAACCTCTGTACTTATACAAAACATTTTTATTTTTATTAACACATAATTTCTGGTACATTTGAAAACTGCATTCTATTACACCATTGTTACAAATATACCAAGGGGAAGGGACTGCTACTCCTTACCACAGGTTTTTCAAACCTATCTAGGATAGCAGAACTGCACTCACATAGACTGTAAGACCAAATGTCAACAATTAATATACCACTTGTTAAATTATTAACTATGTACTACAATCTACTTTTGATTATTATTATTATTATTAAGGCTGTAGTACTTATATAGTTATACTATCAGGCGAACTTACTCTAGAACAGACCACATACAATCGACCATGAGGACTATGAGGGAAGCTAATTGAAGCGAGAACAATACTTTCATAAAATAAATTAGTAAAGTCTGTCGAGGCACGAGTTAATAATAGTATCGGGTTACCTACGACGTCCCTAGGGCTCAAACTAGTCGACACCGCCGACGCCGACGGCCATACAAAACTTGAATAAAATTTATTAAGGCGCTCCACCCACTGCACCGCGCTAAGTAAGGCTGATCTGCGCCTCCGTTGCCGCGCACGTTATCCGTCGCATCTTCAGTGGGTGAACCGCCTAAGCGTATCACTCTATATCTATCATGGACTGATTTCAAGAGAATAGCAGATTTCTGCACTTCTTTTATTAACTGTTGTCTGCTTGATTGTTTGGTTGCTAGTCTAACCGCTAAGGCACTGTAGGCGCTGTACCTACTTCAAAGGTAGGTACCTAGGTTCGAAACGAAGAAGTAGGTGATTTAAAGAAGATGATGTAGTTTCTGGACATCAGTGGACATAAATTAACTTTTTTGACGAACAGTAAAGGACAACAATGAAATTTTGCATTATTTCTCTAGTTTAGTTAGCAAAAACAAGCTTTATAATGGGAGCTACTTAATTTTATCCTGATGTCACTGAATTTCTCACCTGTATGTTTAGATTTGGTTAATCATAGAACGTAGACGTTCACCAGCATAATTATAACGACTGACGTTTTCTTACCAAATTACTATAAAAGTCATTAAAATCTAGACTCCGAAGTTAAACACACAAAGTTGTTACTCCTCTAACTATAATTAGGTTCTTACTTACTTAATAATGTGCTTAACAATTTTAATATTGTTGCGTTAAACCCGTAATGTGAAGTGAAGTTTTTTACAAAGTTAATTAAGAGGCGTGCTGCTGTCACCACTATGAGCTTTGCTTTGGTGAGCTTGTACTGTACCTACCAACTTTATAACTACGATACCTACACCAAATTTAGCCTGTTGCCCAACATTCGCAAACTAGATGCAAACAGTTGCAAACATGTGTCATAAATTGTGTAGTGAAGCACTTATTATGAGATAGATAGATGAGTAATAAAATATTATATACAGATGATTTAAACTTTTTAAAGCATAGAAATAGATGCGGTAAAACCAGTATAATAATACATACATACTAATAATATAAATGAATATAAAGCAATACATTAGCGACACTAGTGATAAAATTAACAAGTCTGCGTACGGTATTGACTGCGAAAGACCTGGTAAAATAAAAACAATTATGATCGTATGTGTATCATGAACCTTTTCCTGATAAAAGACTCAGGTCTTGAAGAATTAAACAATGGTCCTCGCTCAAATTTGTTGAAGTGGTTCTCACTGAGATTTGGATAACAGAACTGTTGTCGTCGGCGTAGGCTAGTAGCACAGTCTAGTAAATAATAGACTGTACTAACGCCATCTGTTGAACTAACGGTTATTTTGTTATTCAACTGACGGGCACAGAGAGGGCGGTAATAAAGGTTTGCAAACACTAGGGTAACCAAAAAATCTTGGAGTATCCTGACGTCTGTAACTTACTGTTACTGCTCTCTGTCAACAGAGGGCAACAGTCGACATAAAATGGTCAATTTAATTTTAGTTTGCTCACTAGCGGCGCGCCTTGCTTCGTACTTGGCCACTTTTAATCTTTTTATGACATGATCACCAGGGACCTTATCGTTTGAAATTCTGCTTATTTCTACTACTATGATATTATGATGCACGTACTTACCTATTATGTTTATAAAACTGCCGGAAGAAATGCGCTAAACAATAAACCATAATAATATCACAATACAATCAAAATACGCAAGGAGCCTGCTCCATTATACATACATGTAATTATGTAGTATTAGAATAATTATTTAATATTAGAATGCCGTAATGTAAATAATAACGAACTGAGGGTATAATTTCGATACTTTGTTTTTTTTTAAGTCAACTTCCGCACTTAGAAAGGTTAGGAAAGGACATAGAATCTTCTCCTTTTTGGAAAACGGTTAATAAGCTTCTTTCCGATAATTCTAGGATTTTATAAAGTTAAATTATCTTGTCTGTTTTCAGCTATGTTATCGGCGTCAGGAAGTGACGACGTCAGGCCCACTAGCGAAGTATATACAATCTGGGGATCGTATACAGAGTGTATACGACGGACGGTTTGATATTAAATAAAAAGACAGCTGTTACTAGTCCGTATAATGATTTCAAATTAATGACAAAAATAATTTGACGAAACACAAAAATTTAAAATTTTCTTACAAAATAATTAATATTTTAGTAGTAACAAAGTAAGTAATACACATTTATTATGACAAGCTCACTGACCTGTAATGAGCGGCAACGTTTATCCTTCGACGTGGATTATGACTTAAGTCAGTGACCGTTTGACGTACTTACAGAGTGTTTAGAATTAAAGAAATTAAAAAAGTAGTCCTGTGTCTTAAACTATTAAAGATATTTACCTACCTAGTTGATTTTTTTTGTCTCGCTTTATAATGTCACATACTATACGTAATTGCATTTAATATCATACCGTCGTATACACTCTGTATACTTCACTAGCGCCGTCAGTCCAATAAAATAACGGCGGTCAAACCGTTGCAAAACAGGCGGCAGTATATCAACATAATACTGGATGGGCAGCAGCGTTCTGTGATAAGACTGCCGCCACTGCGTCTCATCATGCTGCATTGCCAATCCGGCTGTCAAGCGTGGTGAATAAGGCAAAACCCCTTTAATGGAACGGTAGTGGCCATGGTAACGGCGGGGTGAGGGTGCGAAGAATCGCCGGGTGCGGCCAAGCTACCCAAACCGACGAACATTGGCCTTGGCAACATACAACGTGCGCACACTGCGGAATGACGAGAAGATTGTTGAACTGGAGGAAGAATTGAGCAAACTACTACAAACCCTAAGTTCGACCGGACCGGTCTCGACTGATAAAGCTGATCTGAAACCTGCACTCCGATCTGCACCGATTGAGATCCAAAGCTTCGAGAGCTTTCAACTCAAACTTCTGAACCGTTTCGAAAACCTCGGTGATTGCGTAAACTGTCCTTTCGGTAGGGTTAAAACAATTAAATTATTTATTATTTATATAAGTATTATTAATTTTTAAAACCCACCGCAGTAAAGGACCAAAAAAGATCACCGACCAGACCACCAAACTTAGTCAAAGTCAAAGCATTTATTTCATTTTGATCATAAAGTATGATGCTTATGAAAAGTCAACATTACATTTTGTCAGCCAATTGACCTACAGCCAGTTCGCTGACGAGGTAGAGCTGTGAGAAGAACTGGCAAGAAACTCACGCCACTCTTTTCAATCGCCAGATAATTACAGTTATTTGAATGAGTTACAATTTAAACACTCAACGCAACCAAAGAACCATACAAAGTAATTATTACAAATTAACCAATTAATATAATACTAAGATTAAAGAAAGAAAAAAAAAGAAAAAAAGAAAAGAGAGGATTTCAATTATTTAGTTTCATCTAGTATGGTAATTTGACTACGTATTTTAATTAAACTGGTAAATGCACCTCCTGGCCACATTGCACGACAAGGTAATACTGGATTGAATATTAAAAGTATGCCATGCCAAGATTGACCAGTCATCCCAAGTAGCACCCGTTCACGAGCATGACGCACGGGCCAGCCATCATCACCCTCGCCATATTAGAGGGAAGGTGATGACCCGGCCAATACGACACCACAAGCAATGACATTTTAGTGAGCATGACAATGCAAAGCATGGGTGGTAAAAGAACCCTAATAAAATGTATTATGCCTTACGAACTCATAATGATCATGATATGCATCCACTTCACATTAAACTTTTACTACAATAGTCAACATAATTACAATAATAGTCAATATAATTGCTATAATAATAGTCAAAACACAAAGTAACATTAAAATACCTAATACCTACTTAGTAATACTAATACTTTAAGAGGTGGTGGTAGGCCCCCTGGTGCTATTACCATAGAACTGTTATAATTTCTAGCGCAAACAAAACTTGTTACACTTTCAAATGCTTTCGTCTAATCTAATTTATAAATATTAAATGCTGTTTTTGTATGACAACGTGTTTATTTATTTTCTATCTGAATTTGTGTGTAGGTGCAGGCGATCTACTTGGTGTGTGTGTTGAGAATTCAACTCAGCAGCAGCATTTTCTAAACGTTCAAAGGGTTCAAGTTTGTGTTTTAATACAGATGAATACTGAGCTGAAAGGATGATCTGCTTACAATTTTACACTGTACTAAATGGATGTAATAAAACTAAGTTAGCAAATATCGAGCGTGAATTAGATAATGTAAAAAACACTCAACAAACATTATCTAAACCGAACCTCGAGCATAAACAAACGTATGCGGACAAGTTAAAACTGCGTGGTTCAGTCACAACCACCTCTGCTGTGTGTTGTCGCCTACGCACCACAGAGCGATCAGCTGACTTTGTGTCATCTTCAGCAACCAAACAAGCTCTAATGAAAGCGATTAAACCTAGTGTTTGATTAGGTTTTCAAATTGTCGGCGTTAAGAAGACCGCAACGTCAGGTATCGTGGAACGTGTCGCTAATGAAAAGCAGCTACATAAACTGCAGTCCGTAGACGCTATTAAATCTGTAGGGTTACGTTTGGAGAAACCGAAAAGATGTAGGCCTCGTATACTTGTGAAAGATGTCCCAATTACTATGGAGGACTCGACATTTATAACTACCTTATATCATCAAAACATCAAAGACGAAATGCCACTTAAGAAAGAGGACTTTGTTAAAAGCACTAGAATCACTCGTAGGCGTAAATTAGATAATGGTCATAAATGGATAGGCTTAGAAGTAGAACCTGCGGTTAGGAACCATCTGGCCACTACTAAAAATAAGCCTTTTACAGATTTTGCAACTTGTAGGTTTATTGATGACGTTGACATAGTGCTTTGTTTGAAATGCCAGCAGTTTGGCCATATATCTAAATTTTTTAACAAGCAAAACACCTGCTTGCGCAAATCGTGCTGAGGAACATGATACTCGGGCTTGTCCAAACAAGAACACCCCAGATTTTAAATTTAGCTGCATAGCTTGTAAGAGATTTAAAAAACCTAGCGATCATCGTTCCAGCTCTCAACAATGTCTTACTTATAAGCTTAACATAGAACAATTTATTTTAAGCACTACTTACTAATAGCCTAATAGACACCAGTTAGTCACAACATTCACAACTAATAGTTAGAAATGGCAAACCTTGTTATAGGACAGTTGAATCTTCATAACGATAGACAGGCGACAACAGAGTTAGATCGATTAGTTTTGAAACATAAACTGGACATTGTTTTAGATCAGGAGCAATATCAACCTTTTCCTTTACGTAGGAAAGTTGTGCAGCTAAATGGCAGATCACGAGCTGGGATATACGTATCGAGTTCTTTTACTGTAACGTCATTGTCTAATCTTGTGAAGCCACACTGTGCAGTTGCGGAGGTTACATCGTCGTCCTGCAGGTTTTATGTCGTGAGCTGCTACTTCCAATACTCATCCTATCGCTCCTAACCTAAATCATCTTCGCCATGTATTGCGGTCTCTTGCAGCCAAACAAAATTATCATTGGCGCCGACGTCAATGCGTCATCTACGCTATGGTATGGCATATATAGGGCAACTGAAAGTAATCGACGCAGTGCTGTCGAAGTTTTCATTGCAGAGATGAATCTATTCATACACAATACCTCTGATGCACCACCTATTTTCTGAAGCCCAATGGGCGAATCTTCTATTGACGTCACACTTTCTTGAGAAGGCGTCCGTATTGATATTGATAGGTGGCGCGTTCTACCGGACGCGTCGTGTAGTGATCATAGTTTAATCGTGTACGAATTCACTACTAGAGTGGCGCGGGATCCTCAAGGTAATGCTGTTAGCTTTAGATATAAAATTAGAGGGCAAAACTGGGCGCTTTTTGGTATGTATGCTAAATACTTTACTCGTAACGAGCTGTCTGCACAAGAAAGTGCTAAGATTTCAGATACTTTTACCTATTGCGCTGATGTCGCTTTTGTCTGAAAATCTGTCACAAGCACTCGTAGGTGTAATTCGTGGATGATTATTTAGCTGAACATCGTAGATGTTACCGTAGGGCGCGTAAAAAGGTTAATACCATTAAGAAACGTAACATATCGGGCTATACTTATAACACCGCGCTTATTGCTCTTAGGGTTGCAAGGTCACGTTACAGAGCTGGTGTTGAAAAGTCTAAAGGTAACTTGTTGCGTAAAATAGGAAATCTGAAAACCACCTCGAATAAAATTTGATAATATTAGCATTAAAAGAAGTGATTCAGTTTGTTACTTAGGATTCATATTAGAAAGAAACTTTTCATTTGTTAATCACATCACTACAATTGGGGAAAAACTGAAAATAGTTTTTACGCTTTAACTAGAATATCAACAACACCATGGGGGTCTTTATTTTAATACTCTTAAAACGATTTATAGTGCTACTTATTTAGGAAGTATGTGTCATGGGGCGCCGGTATGGGCTGGTAGGGCCTTACAGCACCTATAGTTATAGGTGCTGTAAGGCCCAAATTGCTTCAAAGTCAACGTTTTGCGTTAATATGTCTGTGTAAAGCATAAAAGACAGTTAGCACTGAGGCTTTGCCAGTACTGGCAGGTGTTCTTCCGGTTGACCTTGAGGTTCAGAGACGAGCGGCTGTGTAATATACAACTCGCGACGGCATGAACAGTGACTTCTTACAATCGCACGATCGCCAGAAAATCAGTAGATTATTTAAAGAAGGAAATGACTTTTATAGGAGTCTTATAGACGAATGGCAGCGGCGCTGGGATACTTCAACTAACGGGCGCCACCTTAACCAGTTTTCCATCAGTTGTAAAGCGGTTGGAAAGAACATGGATAGAGCCGGATCACTGTGTCGCACTATTTCTTACGGGTCATGGTAACTTTAAGGGCAACCTTTTTTCGTTTAAGTTAGTTGATTCTTCAAATTGTCAGTGTTCCAATCAAGAGCAGTCTGCTAATCACATTCTTTGGGAGTGTCTATGGCGTAAAGTGCGCGACATAATGTTAAATAGAGTTTACAAGTTACATCAGGACCAGTTTATTATGAGGATCTTGTGTAATCTAGGATGAATTGCCGTGCGTTTAAGCGTTTCTGCCATACATATTACAGGAATCAGATATATCTTACGTAGGTCCCTTAATATTACTTGTCCGTGGTGCTTTTTTTTAATAGGTCATAATCCTATAGGTACAGATTAAATTTGTCTCCCGCTTTGCAATGGAGGTAAGTGGACATTTTATTTGCAACTCCTCCTTTTATTTCTGATTAAATTCGTTGCGGGGTCCAAGATAGTAAGTACGTTTAGCAGTCCCCGGGAATCCCGAGGGTCAAAGCTCGGAGTTTCTTATTGGATATTACTGTTAATCCTGGCTTACAGGAGTCAGAGTGATGGGCATGTAGGTGGGATTGTCCCGTTGTACTAAATGGATAATCGCTAAGGATAAATATGTACCTAGTTACCTAAAGTATTATATAGGCATTAATGTTTTACATAAGTCTACAGCATCTGTTAGCGACATAAAAGCTTACATGCGTCGTTAGCAATGAAAGTGCTAACAAATAACGGGATTACCATGTATTGAGGGGACGTGCCTAATCATACATCTCATGCCTGATGAAACCGTCCCACATGACCCCTTTTTGTGGATCTCTCTGTACAAAATCTCTTTATTAACCAAAATGTAGGTACTGGAGTGTACTCAATATCTTAGTAGATAATATAGGCAATAAATGCGTAGATTTTAAAATAGTTGATTACCTACCTACCTACTTACATAAGAAGTACCTACCTGTAGAACTCGAGAAGAATCATTCTAATTAGTAGTGTGTTAGTACGTATCTATTTAGGCTCTCAACGCCAGAAAAGCAAGACTTATGTTTATTAAAACTGTTTTCAAATTTTGTAGTTTTCGCGATACAAAGGTGGCAGCCACCAATACCTCCCTATAATTTTGAACGGAGGGCCGTAGAATCTTAAAATTTTGTGTGTAATGTCTACTTATTGCCTACTAATTCTAGGTATAATCAGATTTTCGTTAGGTGCTGCGGTTTTCGAGACATGAGGTGGTTGTGCCAACCTTAGCGCTCAGTTTGGCACAGCCACCAATACCCCCTTATAGCTTTTAAATGGTGGACCGATTAATTCTGGCAATTTCCGACTAAGTCGTCATGTAAATAGATTTTCAGTTCGCGATGGTGGCTGTGCCAAGATGAGCCATACCTACATACTTACTTACTTTTAAATAAAAATATAGCGTTTATAGCAACATTACCTACTACGAGTATATAGGTAGTAGGTACATATCTATTGTGATCTGCTAGTAAAAAGTAGAATTTCTAAAGCATAGGCTGTCTTAGCAGCAGACAAATTGTACGATATAATTTTGACAGACATTCCATTTATTAGGTAAGTATTCGTAAAACAACGGATATTATGTTACCTATACTAAATATTACTCGTGTAAAAGCCCGACATCTTCCCTGTGTGCCTGAATGCTACTGGTCTCTTAAAGACACTCAAAATACTCCAAAATCACTTTTTTGTTACGACTAAGGACTAAGATTTCAAATCAGCATATGGCCATGAGTTACCGTAGCCATCACTTGCGTCGCGCGTTGCCGACTGGTAACTACTATCTTGAAGAACTCCGTGTACAAAACGAAGCGCTTCGGGTGCTGGATCATTGCCAGGTTTCATTCTTGTAAACTTACCTACTATTGGTCGACCTTATATTCCTAGGTCCTAAGGCTGCTATAGGTGGTGAAGAATGGTGTAGATAGAGATACCTATTGGTCGTCTAGTCACTGCATTTCGATTCGTTGGCAGCAAATGCCCTGGCCACTAGACAGCACCGCGCTCTACTTATTGCATGATGATTTTTGCGAAAAGATAAAAAACAAGATTTTGGTAACTGAGAATTAAGTATTGGGCTGTTTTCGCATAACTTGGTAACTAAGCTATTGTAGGAATAATAGGGAGCAGTTAAAATAATGTATGCACCTGCTCAGCGACAAAATGTGAGGTAAGTAGATGATTATCATCACACCATGTCACTTTACAGTATTTCGAATATTGTAGATATAATATACTTTAATGACGACAGAATATTACAATTGGAAACCTAAGGACATTGTGTCGACTGAAAGCTCAGTGTTTTCGGTACATGGCGAACCATTACTATCTACTTTAATATATTTACGTTTAAATATTGACACAGTAATTGTAAACCACAATTGTATTACTATAATAATATAAGTAAATGAATTATGATTACAAAAAGAAAACGTAACTATAGATAATACAAACCACATTTTTATTAAAACTTCCTATGTTTCTATAATAGTATAAACATACATACTTGAAATACTTACACATAAACATTAAGAGCAATTACTATTAATTTGTATAATAGCTACTAACTTACAACAATAAAAGAGTGAATGTCATGTCAATTCAAATATCAAATACCTAGGTATAAACCTATTAATATAATTCTACCTTGAGACAATAAAGAATGCATGTTCCTTAAATTCGTCAATAAACTTTATGCAATTTTCTTGTACTAGGTGTAATCTCATTGAACCATGCTTCTGTTTTCTTTATTTTCCCATTAAACTTAAATTAGAATGAATGATTACAAGTATAGGGATGAGAGTAGTGTGATGATACGTCTAATCTACTGTTAGCGCAGTTAAAGACTGGAGACATAACGTTGCTAACCCTAACTACCTACTGATTAGCAACCGTATCTTACCTAAGTGTTACGGGCGCGTGGGCGCGCGACATGGTTGTTAGCAAGCAGCTAGCTGTCGATATACACTGAAACAGGCTATAGCGCGAGTTGGTCGGGCATTGTCTTCAGCCTCATTTAATTCCTACATAACGATGAATACCTATGAGCACGTACCTACATGATTCGCTGTGACCGGCTCGCCACTTGGACAAAGTAATATTCGTAGTACACTCATTTCCTAATCTATTTACTTTCTTATTAATAATTTCTTATATCTGATTCTAATGGCAGTGGTGGTCAGCAGGTTGTCGAGAGGGACGAAAGTCAACCATTACCCCGAAAATTTAAATCAAAATAATACGTCAAAACAAATTTTCTGTTCTACGTTCACCTTTATCGGTTAATTTATATCTAGGAGCGGGCCAAACATTCAACATCGACCTCATCGCCTCAAACTCGTCTTACTCTAACGTAGCACAAACCTGGTTACGTGCCTATTATTATAATATACTACGATTAAATTACATACCATTCATATTATATTATAATGTAGAAATTTTCAATTCATAGACTTACTATTATTTAATTCTAACGCGAATGTAATCTTTACCGAGGGTTAAGATGGAAAGACGAAACTAAAGCGTAGGTAGGTATGTTTACCTACTACGCCTATCTAACAACCGACTAAAATCGACAATCTACTATCAAGCCACGATGCGACACCATTTATTTATAATACACATAGTTAAAATTATCCGTTCAACTTGATCGCGTTCTGCCATTACATGCTTGTTCGTTACACAGCTTTCAAAAGCAAAATCGCGAAATGATGTGTGAAACTGGAATGTACTTAATATAAAGCTATCTGAATAATATGTTAAGCCTGTTTCAGTGAAGTCCAACTTATTACAAACAATATTCATAATGTATTATCTAATTAATTCAGTCAGAATATCGGACCGGTCAAACCGAACAATCGAGTTATGAGTTAGTAGACAGTGACCGTTGAGTATTGAACGAATAAGTATAATGATACGGCTACGAACTAAATGTATAAGAAGGCATAAACATGAACAAGTGCGTACTATCAAGTAGCTACTAATGCGATAGACCAGATGCCTCGTGCTCACCTCTATAATAAACCCATTAACTCAATTACAGAAATAGGTATACTAGCAATTTTGAGTACAATCTTCTCTAAACCTTAACAATTAATACGATATAAAAATTTTATGGACTATGTATTATTAATAACGTGAAAAACAGTCTTCCAGGCTTTTCGATTATCAAAAATTTGTAAATTGTAAATTTTTTTTTGTATAAACCAATAAAGTACAAGAATCTCAAAACAGTCTAAACACACATCGGCCCTCTACTACTAAATAAAGAGCCACATTTGACAAGTAACACTTTATACCTTTCAATTTATCTAATAAACATCAGCCAATTTTTGGTATCAATTATTCTAGTCTTATAAAGTAGAGTAAATTATTTCAAAATACATAGCGCCACTCGACGTCAAATCATTTGAGATTTATAAATGAGATTAGTGAATTAATTTTATAAATTAAAGTATACGACGCACGTGACACTTCATACGAGAGAGCATTCGGCGTGTCTCGATAAAAGATAAAGGTTTAAAAAATTACATTCATTGTCTTGCTTAGTTTAGAAACCCTGACAATATGTAGACTTTAAGAGATGATGACGAGCTAGTGTAGCGTGCGGCGGCTGTTCGACTGTTCACTATTCGAACAAGGCATGTCATAAAGTTGTATTAGTACTAAACCTATCCTCTCCCATCGAATGTGAGAACACGCCTGATCATCATTGTAGTTGTGACATCCAAATTGCAGACTCCAGTTCCATACATAACATACGATGACGCGATGCAAGTGGACTATTACGATTTCATTACTCTAGCTTAATTAAATGGGTATATGTTTGCCTAATATTGTAAATACATTACATATCGAATTAATTATTATAAACATAGAAACGATAATAATAATAATAATTTTCTAAGTTAAAGTAACATAGAACACGACACGACATCGAGCGATATCTATATAATTATAAATAAAATACAATATAATGAAACCGAAAAGTACATAAAGGACGCGTCGGCGTCCACAACTGAAGTTAACAGGAAAGACAAATGGATTTACACGCTTATAATATACAGAATCTATTACGAGTCTGACTCTTAAAGTGTATAATTCAACTTGTTAAAAATTACTGTATTGAGTTTCAGCGCCGTACATTGTGAGTTCGTTTACTTCTCCTTTTCATTGTCCTTCTCCTTTCCCTTTTCTTCGCTTTCCTTTTCTAACTCCTTTTCTTTTTCGTCACCCTGAAAGTATAATAACAAACGAGGTTAGACAAAAAGAACAAATGTAATTAAACTGAAATCCTTCAAATGTATAAAGTGATATGTACTACCTTTCCCTTTTCCGGCTCATCTGGTAACGGTTGCTTCTCAGCAGGTCCGTTACCTTCCTTGGTTTCTTTGACTTCTTTGACGGGCTTCGGTAGGTGGGCATTGAGATCAAGCGTAGAGCAGATGTCATCCCAGTCATGGAACGCTCGCTCCTTGATGCGAGACACCAGGCCCACCAGATTGGGGAAAGACTCGTTCATAGCATCTCGCAGCGGGTGCGTCACTTCCTTATCGATAAAGTGGACTTGTGCGAGATTAGCGAACGCAACCACATCCAGCTGTTGACAACGGCTTGTTACATTTTGGGTGACAGTCAAATTTACGAAATACAAGTAGCTAGCTGCACTAACATTCTGATTTCAGGAAAGGTATTAATAGTTACACGTCTATTGAAATTACGAGTAACGATAAATTATGAATTCAATCTTATTCGAGAAAGTTATATTTATTAAATGGTTTGAGTAAAAACTTCTGTAACAACTTGTGGTAGGAATCCCCTACATTTAAATAAACAACAACGATCAATAATACTCACAAGAGTCGGTTCATCACCGAAAAAGAATGGTCTATCGGAAAGTAGGTCTGAAAGCACGCGTAGATCATTCTTGCCAAACTCCACAATCTCCTCTTGGCTGTGTACACCGATGCCATGAGCCCTGGCCTTTTTCATACCCTAAAATTAATTCAGCAATTAGTATCTAAATTCACAACAAACGAAAATAATTTTGTTAGTTTGCCAAATAAACCAATAAATCAGACATTGAACTAATCCATGTGTTCCATAAATAGTAATTAGATAAACAAAGAATTTTAATGAATTGCTAATAATGATGATAAGTTAGAGTAGGTACGAGTAACTACAGTCCAATAATGTTACATACCTTACGTGAAGCGGTGAGCTTGTAGCAGAAGTTGAGAATCGGATTCGGCAAACGGGTGTTGAGCGCGTTCTGCAGATTGACTTGGTAACCCTTGATGACACTATCCGGATACTTGGCGCGCCACCACAGAATCACCCACGAGAGGTGGTTTTCAATCATGCAAATCATTGCATGCGCCACAACCCTCTGCTCCGATGTCAGAGCTAGTTGTAACAAATGGGCCAGGTCAGTTCATATTTCAACACCCTTTATGCACATGCGCAACGTCCTAGAACTTACTATCTAGGATACTAGGACTCCCCAGCTCGCCCGGTTCTCCTAGGGCTTTACCTGTGTCCCAGTATAAAATATCGATACAACAGCCCGGGTCGACCTGTCGACCTACATAGATGCTGCTAACGAATCTCGAACAAACTTAAATGTATGTACATATAACTGGAGCTCATTTTATTATACACTAGATATCCGCCCTCGCTTCGCTTAGGTATCAAAAGTATCTTTAAAAACAAACGCCTATTTAAAATACGATAGTAATACTATTTGCGAAATATTTGCTCTACTGCAAATTTGCCTATTGAATTGAAAATTTACAAGTATTGAAATTCTGAAAATTGCTAAAAATATGTTCAACTTAATAAAGGTAGGTAGATAGGTATAGCCTATATTACCCGCTTCTTTTTTTTAATTATTAAAGGAGAATGAATTTTACAAATCGGTAACGTAGATTTTTAGTTAAATCGTTGCAAACAAACAAACATACAAAAAATCTAATCTTGTCTCTTTATTATTAGTTTAGATTATCATTATGTACGATTGCAAAGGTTTTGCCGTATATATGTATAGGTACTAATGTAAATGCAAAATTTATTATTATTTAAAGATGTTTTGATGTCGTCAGTGAAGTATACAATAAAGGCGCAACTACACTAACTAGGCGACATGTCGCGGAGACATTTCGCCAAAATTTACATGCTATGTGTGAATGTCGCAAGCGACGCCGACATCGACATCGCGCGAGATACAAGTTTCGTCTCCGACGACTGTCGAGGGACGCGTCGTGTCGCTTTATGTTCCTAAGCTTTGTCGCTCAGGAGTCTGGGTAGTGTGAACAAGGCAAATGTCAAGCGAAGTTGTCCTACGAAGCATCAAAGACGTAGCACATAAATTTTGGGTGATGTGTCGCCTAGTGTAGTTGTGCCTTAAGTTACACCTCAGGATTTGACAAGGGACTGACGAAATATAATTTATTTTATTGTGTTAAAAAACCTTACGCTTCAAATAGAGTACTTACATCTATTAGAAATAAGTTTTGTTGCTTATTTATAATAAAACTTAACTAAATTTTCGTGACATTATCATTTCTTTACATAGGTCTCCTAAATGTCAGTATTTTTATCTGTATTGCATCTCTCGATTAGCTGCTAAATGAATCGCAGTGGATACAACACACAATTCGATCAAAAATTGAATATTTCTCTCGATGCTTCAAAATATTGAAAATATTCTAGTAAAGTCTACCATATCTACATATCTAAAATAAATCTTAGTTTCTTTTAAAACGAATCTTATAGATAGGAATATGTATTTTAAATTACGTAGGTTCTTTGAAAGAGTTGCATCATTGTCTTTTAAGACATAGAGAGTTCACACTGCTGCATTCAAATAAGAGTGGCAACGACGCAATTTAGTGTCATATTTTTGTGGTTTTCAATTTTTATCATTTAATCGGACCTATAGTTTAAACCTATATTTTAAAAATATGTTCTGTACAAATGCCAGAATTAGGTGAAAGCTGTTTAAAAAGTAAGTATTAATAATGCTTATAGTTATTTTACCATGAAAATAATGCAACTTAAGTTTCAAATGTATTATTTGCATATAAATAGAACTGTAAACGCAATGATTTCTAACTCTATATTTAGTTTTTACCTAATTCTAGCATTTGTACAGAACATATTTTTAGACGAAGTTTCTAATGTATTATTTGCATATAAAATAAAGAACTGTAAGCATTATGGTTACTTACTTTTTAACCGACTTTGTAGGTACATATATTTTTTTATGTGTGTTCGCTTCGTCGTTTATGAACCGATTTCGATGATTATTTTTTTTTGTTGGAAAGGAGATATCCCAAGGGTGGTATCGTTATAAGGAAACCAGGATCAAATGATAGGATCCCAGAGAAATCGAGAGGAACTTTCGAAAATCGTTTGTTATGTTTTTCATTAAGTATTTTAAGGCACTACGATTTAGGGAAGGTTTGGAGTTGATCTAATAATGGAGCACAAAGACAATCGAGGGAACTCCTCAATGAGAACTTTGCTCCCATAAGGGTTATAAATGCCATTACTGGTAACCATAGACAGTCGAGGGAATTCCTCAACAGCAGTCATGTCGGGCTTACTTCATACGGTTCAATATGCCAAAATGTTTAGTGTGTACACAAATAATATCTAAGTAAGATTTAGAAAAATTATAAAACTAAATATTTTATAACAAAAAGAAAACCGACTTCAAACAGGAAGGAAACTAAAAAGTAAAAAATTAATTTACATAGCACAAAGTAATTTGTAGAAATAATTAATTAAGTATTTTATAATTTTGAAGTTGGAGCTATGTAACTACTAAATAACTAAATACTATAAGAACCTTAATACAATAGCAAATTAAGATTGATAATACCTATAGGAATCTAGTTATTGTTTTAAATACTATATGAACCTTTTACAATAGCAAATTAAGATTGATAATACCTATAGGTGCGTAGTTATTGTTTTACTTGGCACCAAATACAAAATTATAAATGATTTAATTAAATATTTCTGATTATCTAAATCAAAATACGAATTACTTTTTATTATGTAAATTTATTTTTTACCTTCCTCCTTGAAGTCGGTTTTCTTTTTGATAAAATTATTATATATACAGCTTTCATGTACTTAATTTCAAAAAGTGTTCTAAAAATATTTTATAAATATAGCGCCGATTAAATGATAAATATTGAAAACTACGAAAATATGACACTAAATTGCGACTTTGCCACTCTTTTGTGTGACGCTCTTAGAAGATGGCAACTTAAGTTTTTTTTTTTTATTTAGGAAACATACAGTCATAATACTTACGTATAATATGGATACAATATTTACAAGTTATTGAGAGACTTTTATTATTATTATTTATATAAAACTTAATGCACAAAATGTACATCGGAGGGCTTAATGTCTAATGTCAGTTTCTACCAGTAAACGTAGGTACTTATTATGAGCTTTAATTACATCTCTATGATAGATAACTACGTTAGTACCAAAATTAGCATTCAAAGCTTACCTGTATCAAGATCCTTATTATACTTTTCGGATAACTCTTTTATGATGAATGTGCTATCAGCGATCTCTTCACCATTCAGCTCCACAAACGGCAACTGGCCCTTTTTGGATCGGAATTTGGCCTTGTGGTCGACGTTCTGTAAATTGAATATTTACGTTGTTTCAAATAAACTCAATATAATAGTCTATATAGAGATAATAGTTACTAAAACACGCAGAGCTGAGAATTAACAACGGGTATATAATACAAGCATCGTAAAATTAGTGCTTGCTACGGTCATTAATAGTAGTAGATTAGTAGCCAAGGGCTGTAAGGCATCAATTGCAGCCCGAGATATTTTACCTCGAACTATAGGTGCAATTGATGCTTACACCCGAGCTAACTACTCTGCTTTACATCTCGATTGTGAGGTAAGTAGAAAAAAACCGGCATTACAAGAATAAAACATACAAAAATAAACATTAGTTAAAATTTATAGTGAAATGAGAACAATTTTCAAATTTTAGGGACATGTGTTTTTTGGGTATGTTAATAGTTTGAGATTGTGCTTCGCCGTTCGATATTTAAAATTGATGACTATTATACTCATACGAAGACAAGGCTGAATAGCGAAGCGACCTCTTTTGTCATTGGGCTGAATGCATGATGTCTATTGCCAATATGATGGTTAGATGTACGCGAACTTTTTGAAAGAGTGAAGTGTTTTTTTTTTTAATTACTTACCGCCCTAGGGCTTTTCTAGTTACCTTATTACCCTAGAGCGCTAATTGGTCACTTACAAGCCCCATTTGGGGGTAATAAGGACCTACTTTCCGAATATGAGAGATGTAAAATATTTGTACGCTATGACGGTTGGGAGCGGAGCGACAATGAATATCTATGTATAAATAAATAATTATAATAAATAAATTTTACACTAGGTACAATTTAGACTGCAAAATCAACGAACTATGAATGAGCGTTGGCTCATTTATCTTCCTAATTCAATTTAATTTGATTCACTGTCATAGACGATGATAAATTGATAATCTATTTAATAAACGGCATCTAGCTGCAAATGATTGGTTTAGCAAAATACTAAACTTCAAAGAAAGAACTAGAAAAATTGTAATTGAGGTGATTTCGATAATAATAATAGAATTTGCAACAGTGGCTCTACATCGATCATATAGGTAAGTACATGCAATAGTACAAAGGATTATATAATATATAATTTTTAATATCTACCTACCTACCTACTACATAATAAAATATATTTACTACTACTTCTAGCCGTTTTTTTTCCATCAGACTTATGAAAAGTTTTTGATTACGTGAAATATAGAGCGTGCACCTGGTTTCAAAGGGGCGGTTTATCCCGATTTTGAATTAAGACTAAAAACCGATTTTAAAAATGTGATACCGTGTTATGAAAGGCCTTTCCTTAGATTAGGTTTTTAAAATTTGTTTCAATGATTCGATTTTTGCATTATTACAGGATTAAAAATAAACGAGTTCATTTTTTTACAGTACCTACCCAATTTATACCTAAGTTCTAAGCGCTAAGAGTTGGAACGGAACAGAATGATGCTAAATCCGCAAGTGATAAAGTTTTAGAATTTTAAGTTTTATGATTTACTAACTAGATAAGTAATACTAATAATCTGACCGCTTTACACTTTAGTGGAATTTGATCTACTTGACTAAAATAAATAGCAGCCGACTTTTATCAACTTAACCATGTAAGTACTTAATTAATTATACACTACCCGTATTATGACTCCTATTTAATTACAATATTGAAATCGAATAGGTACTCTAGCGATGCGGCATGTAATATCGCTCGTTATTGCAAAATCTAGTAATTTAATAATGTTATACTATAAAGTCACGTATACGTAACACGTACAAATAATAGCTGGCAAATAGATACCTAATAAATTGGTAGTATTTGATTAATTATCTATACTATTTAGATAAGTATATTCTTATTAATTGCGTATGTCATAAAATTAAAAGTAGCTAAATTATATCAGCATTATAAATGCGGAAGTTTGTGTGTGTGTGTGTTTCTTACCACTCAGCGCCTAAACGGCTCAACCGATAACGATGGAAATTGGTATGTAGATAGATTCGGTGCCGGAGACGGACATAGGCTACTCTTTATCCCAAAAATCCGTCTGGTTCGCACACTAATAAACTAACTGCGTGCGAAACTTATACAGAATAAAATATTTAAAGGAGTCGATTCCCACGTTTAGTGCAAGTTCAATTCGTGCAAATCGTCCAATAAGCCTTGCCATTTAGCGTCGTGTGGCCGTATGTTTATTTGCCACCAAAGTTGTATTAAAAAAATAGGAATAGTTTAGGATTCTATTATGATCATTGTTGTAAAATAGAGGTCCGCTACAAAAACACTATCAATATGTTTTGAAAGTTCAAACAGAATGCTTTTAAGCTGTCTTGAGCCAATCGGTCGCTGCCATCACTGTTCATTACTCTTCATTCTATACCAATATTATAGTATAAAGACGTTTACTTTTCACCACCTAATTTCTGCTAATCTCGACAATCATAATCTTAAATTATCAGAAAATATTTTTTTTTTCTGTGACTGTACCTAAACTTGTTTTGGTATTCATTGGGAATAGATAAGTATTTCATTCAAATATTTAATATTTGGTAGGTATTAATAGTTTGTTCGTTAGGAATAGAAAATGTGTTATGTACCTACTACAATAAACTAAAACCATTGGTATTAGTTTTTGGTATTAGAACGGAATAGATCATTTATTCAAAGGAAATAATATCTTAAAATCACCACGTGGCCTGGTAACAACAGGTTGTTCAGTACTGTGGGCATAGCAACATAGAAAGAGAGAAGCGGTTAAATAATTTGTCAATAGATTGTATGCGGGAGTGGGTCGCACCCGGGAAGGACCCCGCGTGATGTGGAGCGGGGCGCCGCAGGGTGGGCTGCGGGGCCGCGGGGAGACGTGTGGCGGCCGGGGCGTGAGCGACAGGGTCCCAGCCACTGGGTTTATCTGGTATCGTATCCATGACGACGGGCTCCAGACTAGCGCAAGCTTGGAGAGAGCGGGGAGAGCTGCTGTATCGATTTCGGCTGCCGAGGTTCACCGGCCGGTCATCCCGCCTCGCTTACGCGCTTATACATATCGCTCTCGAGTCCCCGCTACAATTATTATCAGTCACTTCCTTCTATCATACAGAAACAAAGACAGATTGTTTGTTCTTTATGATTAGATAACTATAATTTGTTATAACGAGAATTTATAGTAAGCATAATATGCTTACTATAAATTCTCGGTATAAAGACCATTAAGTATACATTGTTTAATTGTACCTATCTGCAGTATTTATTTATCTAGTATTTATTTATCTACACTACTTATAATCAAGCATTGTTCCCACCACATAAGCTTGGCTGATTGCTTACTTTGTAAAACAAAGTTGTTGTACCCAGATATTTTATTTACCTGGTATTATTACCTCTAACAGCGTAACAGCGTTATATTAAACAGAACTAGTTACAATTGATGAGGTATGCAAATACAGCATTAATTCTTCTATCAGTAGGTACACAGTCTATTTCAAAATATTGCATTTTATTGAATTCATATCGAGAACCTTTATAATGATAATTATTATGACCATCGAACAGCTATCAGAAGACTTGTTATTATTTTTTGTTAGCGACACGGTTTCCAGATAATAAAATGTATAGGTCGGGCGCACCCCGGCCAAGGGGAGCTGCGGGGTTCGGGGTTGGTCGATGGCCGGCCGGGCTTGCCGCGCGTCGGGCGGGGCCGCGCAGGCGCTTCTACGATTCAGGTCGAAGCCCTCGCGGTTGCCGACCCCCGCGTCTAGGCACTCGCTCATCTAATAATGACAATTTCGGCCGACTATAAAGTATTAAAATGTATCTCCCAAAACAAGTACCCTAACTTTAAAAACGATGATTACCTTAACTTGTTTTTTGCTAGCTTAGTTGCTTTAAACCTACTAAAGTCTCTTTTAAGTTTATTTTATTATATAAGTCTAGACGTGTGCCTGCACATATATAAGTCTGACGTTACTGAACATAAGCTTACTTAGATTAAGTTCAAAGGTAAAGCTTCACTAAGCTCAAATACTGATCCTGAGCGATGATCGATAGTGAAAATTGACCTCAATTGCAATAGATAACACTATAGACACACAAAGCGGTGTTTAACATGTTTTGTCTAAGTAGGTATGTGGAATATTGCTTGGTGGAACAAATAACATCCATTGAAATGCAGCTAATTTTAACAATGCATGTTACTGTTAAGTATCGTCTGTTAAGTGTAAACAACGCTACATCACACAATGTGTTACCGTTACTTAAACAGTAGCGTTCGAAGAACGATCAAGCCATTGTGTGCTATTTCAGTTTTCAGGGTATTGATTAATGTACGTAAAAATTATGATACATTTATGGACGTCTTCACAATTTAGACTGATCAATCATTATTAAAGTGAATTTTTATTTTTAGAGAGCTGACAAATTATTACCTACATCATTTACGTGCTTATTGCAGAATGGCATCTCGATGGGGTACGCTGGGTACCTAGCTTATCTTTAAAATTTTACTTAAATCCGCATTATATCTGATTCTTGTATTCGTATAGAAAAAGATGTACCTACAATGAATGCACTTTCAGTAATTAACACAGTTCTTCAGTTTTTATTTTTGCAAGCATCATAACGAGGAAATACTTAAATATTCTGTAACACAACATACATAATTTGAAATCCTAAATAATAAAGACTTTTACCCGGTCGCACATTTTTTGAGAATAGGTATAAGTTATCGATTGATTTCAACGTATGTTGAGAGTGTTGGTGTAACTGGTGACATTATTTAACGTAAACATCTTTTGTCGCAAAGCCTTGAGTTTTTTACTTAATTTATATTAAGGAAAATTATTTATTTTTCATGTTATTTATTTCGACTCAAAAGAACTGATTAGATCTCCATTTATGATAAAAATATTACTTAGCTATTTAGCCAGTTAAGCATGTTACTTATTATGAGAATGTTTATTTGTATATAGTACTTACTTGCATATTAAGATGCTTTTGATTTTGTTTACCTTCAAACAAATTTGTGATATCTCTCTAAGAACATCGCAAGCATTGGAATAATTATATTCACTTTCCTCAGCTTACATAAAATACATTCATTAAATGTATGACATAAGCAATGAAGTCAAGCATTTATTCAGAATAATGAGACAAACAAGTCATTACTATAAGGAAAAGTTCTTTTAATATCTAGTTATGAAACTAAATAGACGAAGGTAGGTACATACAATGAGGCAACGCATAAGTTTGCGGTTATAAACATGATTTTTAACCCATATTGTGAGCGGCTGCGGCAGATCTAGATTATAGGTTAGTACGCCTTATTGAACAATTAAAGAGTTTCGTATTTTCGTAACACCGGCTTATAAAACATCAGTACTGTATTACCATAGCTGAAATCATGAAAGCAAGTAGGTAATACTGTCTATCATTTAAGTAGATACCTACGAGATTTATGTTAATCTCTAAATATTCATTGGCGAGGTAATGTATAATGTCAGGCACAGCACAACAGTAAGACTCATTACAAAGCAAAATACAGTAAGCCAAAGACTCGTGTTATATATTTTTTTTAATTATCTATACAGGTGTAGCTGTAACATAAGTTTTTTTGTAAAGGCTAGAAATCAGCAACATCTAAAGCAACTAAATAAAGATCAGTAGGTTAAGTACAATCAAAAGAAAAGTAGTTATGTGGGTATGTTAAGTAGGTACGTGAAGCTACTGACTATTCTCAAGTAGAGTTGGCCGGAACTTGAGAAAGTGTAGCCGACATACCGTGGCCGCACGATTTCATAGCTCAGTGGTCAACTCGCTGCTGCGGTTTCTTGATCATATTGCAACACACTATGTGTTATTATATTATGGAAGCCACTTACATGAACCAAATAAAGACATAACTTAGTCATCAGGTCCTCAGAAGATAAAAACTGTGCGGTTTTTAATAAGTTTAAAAACTCTTGTTATCATTTTAACTAAACAAAAGTTAATTAATAAACAATTAAAATATTAAACAAAAGTTTTGAAACTCACTAAAACAGTGATTTTAATGTTTGTATGGTAATTGTATGCTAATTAGGTCAGTAGTATGAAATCGTAGCTGTCCTTAAAGTCATTTGCCACACCAAGACAATGATGTAAGGATAATACCTAATGAAGGTCATAAGTAACGGTGAACGAGCTAGTTATTAATATAGAGACCTATCTGAGTCGAATACGAATTAATGGCTTTGCAAAGTAGCATTAAGCAACGCAGCGCCCACTTCCGCCGTACAAATGTAGCTTGGAGAGCTGTCGCGCGACCGGCATTCCACCACCTTATACGTCGCACCAAACACGACTTTCAGTAGGAATAATAAACGCATTGTTGCCGATACCTCACTCACATACTCGTAGTAGGCGAAACTGATTACACCTAAACATTATATAAACTCAATATTCTGCATTACATTAATATTTTACGTAAGTTTTATTTAAAATGATAGAGGTACTTAATTTTATAATGTTCAAATTGTATTTTTAACTGCCTATAATTGCTGTATAATGCTTGCCTATAATGCTGCAATCGTCTTATAAAATTTGGGATGCAATAAAATAAAATGTCGATGCGTCAATATATTGAAAAATTCTAAGGCCGGCCGAACACACGTTAGTCCAAACGGTACTAGTCCAACGTGTGTATAGCTAGCAAATAGCATTAGGTCTGACCGTCTGACCGACGTTGGGGGGAGCGTTGGTAGTAGGCCGTTACGTACGTGTCGAAATAATTATGTAGCAACGTCGGCGATCCGTTCACTCTCCCAGGACTCCCAGGTCAATCATAAAATGGAACAGAAAATAATAAAGTTGCCGTATTATCAAAAAATATAGACTTTGTTGCTTAGATCGCGAAAGTTTGTGTTGTTTGTGTGTGTGTGTGTGTGTGTGTGTGTTTGTTACCACTCATTGGCTACTTTTGATCCCGAATATCGGTCTGATTCCCGAGTGTGAAACACATTTTAGGCTCAACTAGTCCATACTAATATTATAAATGCGAAAGTAACTCTGTCTGTGTCTGTTACGCTTTCACGCCTAAACCACTTAACCAATTTTGATGAAATTTGGTATAGAGATAGATTAGGCCCGTTTAGGTACAGAATACCCAAGTTGCAAAATGTCCAGTGGTTGCAAAATGTCCAGGTTGCAAAATGTCCGGGTTGCAGAATGTCCAGATAGCAGAATGTCGAGGTTGCAGAATGTCCAGATCGCAGAATGTCCAATTCGCATGCTATCGAAACGAATTACACACAAACCAAATAAAAATTACTTAACAATTCTTGAATCAGTAATATTTTTGAGGTAAATTTTATTTGTGTGTATTTCGTTTCGGTAGCATAAGGTATGCTTCCTTTAGATCCAGAAGTTCCTATTTTGCACCTAAACGATTAGGCCTCAGGGAATAACATAGGCTATCTCTTATTGCGAAAAAATAGCTTATAGGGGTTGAAATAGGGGATGAAAGTTTGTATGAAAAATCGTAATGTAAACAGAGATATAACCGACATTCACGTGCGCGGAGCAGCGGGCAACAACTAGTAACTTATAAATCAGCGTTGTACAAATATAGCGTGTCACTGAATTTAGTTTTAATAAGATAAAAGCTCAACCATTCAACGAACAAATAATACATAATACACGCAAAAGTTTAATTTATTGATGCGTCTTGCTAAATCAGTAGAGGACCGTGCAGCTGTTTAATAGCTAGGTACTTACCTTTAGCGTTAAAAGTGGGTCGCGAGCATTTTTTCCCCCTAACGTTCAAACATTCAAAATAACGTTGTATAATAAATAATAATAATGCCGCTAATTGAACGGTTGGTTTCTTTCTCTAAAATCCCCTATATTTAAAAGACATTTATGAGGACCATGAGCTAATAGAATAATTATGGTATTAGTTATCTAATAATTATACTGAGACGTCACTTTTAGCTTTAATAATCCTACTTTATTATTAAAATAATTTTCAAGTGGCTGTAGTTTCTTTTACTTGTTTCGACTGTACGTACTTTTGGAAGATACAGTTACGGTACGTAACCTTATTAATTGTGGCATCATTGGTGTTCATGAATATCGACCGTGTACGGGCACTTGTGACGCTAGCCACTAGAACATGGTCTGGTCCGGAACACTGCACTCACTCTGAGTGAGACGGATCTATAATCAAATCATTCACTTTGCCAAATTGTGTTTGCAGCGGCCTACTTTGATACGCAGGCGATTTAGTGTGGGAAGCAGATATTCAGTGGTAAGATGAGGTAGGTGGCCATTGATTACATTCTGGGTGGTGTGTTTTTTGTTGCGGTATTTAAGTTTTTTATAGTGATTGCCGTAGTCTTCGCAATCTTGAGGAAATAGAACTGTTAGTTATTTTTTTTTACTGCGTTTGCAAGAAACCTTCGTACCGTACCTACTAAAATAGCTTATTTAGGGAAGCCGGCTATCGAGTAGCCAGAAGAAGTCGTGTAGAGAACTATAGAAATAACTTGGTTTTGCAATGAACATGCTGCACTTCAGTTACTAAAACCGATATTTTTTGTATTGTAGCAGTAGTTATGTTGACATTATGTCAGGTTAAATTAGATTTGAGCAGTACATGATCTTAGCTCCTTGCCATGTAATTTGGAGTGACAGTTAGTTGCAGTGAAATATGCCTTGACAGTGCTTTAGACGAGCTCAATGTCATTACATATATGAATGCTGTTATAATCGCTTTGTTATAATATAACTTTGTTGTAACTTTGTTATAACTTTGTAATACTTTACAATGTTTTCTAGAGGTGCTAACTTGATCAATGCCGGCGCTATAAAAACTACGATTAAACTTGTTTTGTCCTTTTTTATTTGTAGGTATACCGTATCTATACAGAATTCGTCACTTCAGTCTCCACCGCCGTTCGGCACTGTCATGTTACATGTAGTGTTGAATCTACTGCGGCGTAGATTACGAATCATCTGGGATAAGTGTATGCTAAAAAAGGAACAAGAATTTATTCGCTTAGTAAAATAAAGACTCTTTTATTACATAACTAGCTTACCGCGCAGTTTCACCCGCGTATTTGCTTACTGCTCTACTCCCGTCGCCATTAGCGTGATGTTACATAGCCTATACCTTCCTGAAGAACTGGGCTATCATATGCAAAATCCTAAATTGTTGCCTGTTTATTCGTGTCGATGACTTAACCGATGTGACCATAACTTTAGGTTACAGGTACATATAATATATCAAAAGTTTTTATATTGTTTGGTACTTTTGATAAATAAAATACATACAGAGTATGATATTATTATGATCAGTTGTATTCTAAAATAAAAAGAGAAGTAACGATTATCACAAATTGCCAGTTTTAGAAGTTTTTAATCTCTTGTTTATAAAACCAAAAACAACATACGTACTACATAAATAACATGGCGACTAAAATATAAGTTATTTTGTCTTGAACAGACAGCCAGCGATTTCCTTTCATACTATGTAGGTTTAGATCGAAAAGCAGGACTCTACTATCGCCCATCTGTAAAAGTGTAGTGTCGTCATATTACGAATGAAATCGCTCGACTTAATTACACTAAATACTTAGATCTTGTTTCTATGAACATGTTGATTTTGAACATTTGTTTTATTTTATTTTTATTCTTCTTCAATAAATTTATTCTTCTCTAATTTAGTAAATGTGTTTTAATAAATTATTGTAGTTAAATGTTATAGCAGATCTATTAATATGTCAAACAGTATGGTGTGTTGCCAGCTTTTACTGAAAATCGATTGTTCAATACGGCAATATTTAAAATGCACATCAGAGAATCATCCATCAATTTATATTATCAATTAAATAATTTTAACATCAAATAAATTATTTCACTGCAAATAAACCAATTGATTGACAAAACTAGTACTAAAAAAAGGAAAATATACATAACTGTGTAAGTATTTATATCTGTGTATATGTTTTCCTTGTATATGTATATGTACAAAAATATTATTATCACATCAAATATTATGCTGATTGCACATCAAATTTACCTAGGCGTACTGTATACCAAATACAATACAACTATATTACTGTATACCTAATACTCGAAACAATATAACTATTTTTGCAACATATTTACCAATGATGATGTTACCAAAAGTAGAATGAAAAACGAACTGCTACCAAAACTGTAGTTTACGTTAGAACTGCGACCGTACAATGCCCAAGGCGAGCGAGCGAGGCGAATGGGCCGCGATAGCGGCTGGCGAGTGCCAGAAACCATATTTTTATCGTAATTTATCTAATTTGTATACTATACTGAAATAAAGATGTAAATCATTAGTTATTGACTAAGTAATTGGCTGATATAATATAATATAATATATAATAGAAATGCTTAATTGAAAACTTGACGATACAAATTTGATAACACAAAAACGAATGTAATAAATTACGTATTACGTTATTACGTACGTACCGTACGTATTAACGTATTCTTTATATCTCAAACAGTATAACTTCGTTTAAAACAGCGACATTCAGGCACTTTTTTGTAGAATTAACGTAAAACGCTAGCGATCCCGGGTTTTCCCGAGTATGT
Organism: Parascotia fuliginaria; assembly: GCA_963082885.1. Taxonomy (NCBI): domain Eukaryota; kingdom Metazoa; phylum Arthropoda; class Insecta; order Lepidoptera; family Erebidae; genus Parascotia; species Parascotia fuliginaria. The sequence goes on from OY720170.1 coordinate 11,038,561, forward strand.
CCACATTAACATCAACATTCAAGATCATTGATCCCAAATAGCACTACCTACTCCGATCACTAATGATTATAACTGGATGTATCGACAACTTCAGCTTTAGAATGAAATTTAAGCATCTTGGTCACTTACTTTTTATACAGCCTTCACGCAATTCTAAAATGTGTTCTGTTAATATTTTTCAAATATAGCTAGATTAAGTAATAAAAATTGAAAAACACGAAAATATACCTACACTATATTGCTACGATGCCACTCCCATGTGTGAACGCTGTTAATTGCTCTATAAAGCTAAAATACATACTTCCATACTGAGGGCAACCACTAGTTTTAAAATAAATCATACCACCACCTGGTGCTGCGACAGACCAGTCGTAACGCGTTCGTCACAGGGATAGTACGTGAACATTGACAAGTTAATTAGCTAACTGCTGCGCGTACTTGGTACCAACTTCAAAATTATAAAAAACTTGTTTAATTATTTTTATTAACTACTAGCTGTGCCCGCGACTTCGTCCGCGTGGAATAGTGATTTTGGGCAGCATTTTTTGGATATATCTTTTGGTTTGTTTTGAATTATAAACATCTTCGTTTAGGTGAATAAGAAAAATCTTTACAGTAAATGCTTCTCTATCTACAATATTAGACGTATAGCCATCGCGGATCAAAGCCATACAGGCTGCTAGGATTACTTACACGTGGCAAATCCACATAAAGCTGACCATGCGAAAAACAGTTAATATTTAGATCCACACTCATTAATTGTCATCGCGAAACATAGGCTCACTGGAAACTGATCTCGTTTAAAACTAAACGGGAAATTGTTTGGAATGAAAGGAATCCGAGGAATAAAAACGCTATAAGTTTTTTTTTTTATATTAGCCTGCCAAAGTGCCTCTACTCTGGCTGATGGTAAGCAGTCAGTGGAATTCAGAAGTAGTGGACACCATTCCAAAAGCCAAACTACTGGTATGGTGGCCTCCACTATGGCGGCTTAGTGAGATGCTTCTTCACGCCTCGCTTAAAAGTCCCAGGATGAAAGTTAGGTGGGAACACATGCGCTGGTAAAGAGTTCCAGGCTTTAATTGAGCGACAAAAGTATAAAGTGCTGAACCGTTTGGTTCGAGACCCTTTAGATTGCACTGTGAAAGGGTAGCACTTCAGTCCCGCACGTGTCGTTCTGGATAAAAAGAGAGAGGGTAGAATTAATTTAAAGAGCTGTTGAGAAGACTCTCCGTGGTAAAGGCGACAGAAGACGGCCGTTGAGGAGGCGATGTCTCTTCGCAGCTGTAAAGGCTCAAGGGTCTTAGGCCTCCGGGCTTCCATGATACGGACTGCTCGCAAAAGGCCCCCGTACCGTCTCGAAAATGGTCGCCGGGTCCCACTATCCGGTCACCAACCTGCACGACGAACCACTCCGAGATTATGCGCAACCTGGTGGGGCAGTCTCTTTTTTTTTGGTTAGGTCTAATTGGGCCCTTGTACAATGCCGCGGGCGGCCAGCGGCACCACCGTTTATACGGGTCTCCCTGGCCGGCGGGTTGACCCACACCACCCACACAATGACTCCGCGGATACTCAGCTGGTCCCACACATGCTGCGAGGTTTGTCATCTCTGCATCAGTTGGGCCTCCGGCTCTCGCGCTTACCGAACGAAACGCAATAATATGGATACTATTACTCTTACGTCGAAAACTATGAGAGTAGTACATCCCTGGTCGATCCGACCCATTCATGTTGAAACCAGCGTAAATCGACTACTACTATTTCGTAATTCACTTCAATTCCACCTATTCCGTAATGAAACGTGTTAACAAACATGTTTTTATCACAAAAAATAAAAAATAAAATAAATCCAGAAAATATAAATCTAACTTGTATTTACATTTTAAATAATAAAGTATTTACATTTTAATTTACATTTTAATAAAGAAATAAGACGTGTTAACCTAACTTAAAAACAAACTAAGCTAAGCTATATACATACCACATTTATGACGTGATTATTTAAATTCATGCTACAAATATTTGCACTGAGCGGGAATCGAACCCGCGACCTCACAGTACCACCGAAATACAGAGGCAGTCGATTTCCCCCTGACTTTCCCCTCCCTTTCCCCTGACTTCTCCCTCACTACCCCCGCGCTTTCCCCTCACTTCTCCCTTCCTTTCCTCTTCCTCCCCCTCCCTTCCCCCTGCCTCCAAATTTCAAGTCGCCAACTTCAAAAGCAAAGATCTTTCCATACAATATTTCATCCCTTATTTCACTCATATAAATCCACCCCAGTAAAAAAAAAAATATGAGCGTATTTTTTATTTAAATAAAAGTATTCCAAAACAAAATTTCAAAGCTGTAACTTAAAAAATGAAGACGTTTCATACAATCGATTTCATCCCTTTTCATACACTTAAGGGTTGAATTTTTAAGAAAGGGTTTCTTTGTACACTTCTAGACATTAAGACAAACACACCCTCCAAATTTCAAGTCGCTACGACCAGCGGTTTAGGCTTTACGTTGTCTGTCAGTCAGTCAGTCAGTCAGGACAAAGCCTTATATAATATGTATGGATGTATGGATTAGACGTATAGCCATCAGGGATCAAAGCATACAGGCTGCTAGTAATGCTAACACGTGATAGAGCCACATAAAGCTGACCGAAAAACAGCTAATACTTAGATCCACACCCACAACTTTTAGTGTCTTACCTTTACTTTAATTACTTAATTAATTAATTACTTTAATTAGTCATCGCAAGACATAGGCTCACTGGAAACTGGACTCGTTTAAAACTAAATGAAAGACTGTTTAGAATGACAGGAATCCGAGGAATAAAAACACTATCAGCTATTCCGCAACCTGTTAAAATATCTGCTTCTATAAGATTTCGTAGTAAATTAACGAATGTTGGATGTGATTCTTTAAATTGGCATAACTTTTTTATTTATGAACCGATTGACATGAAACAAACACTAAATGTTAAGTGAAGCTTACCACAATATATTAGTGAAAACCATATTTAAATCGGATAAGCCGTTTCTGAGATTAGCGTGCACAAACGCACAGACAAACAGACAAACAGACAAACAGACAAAAATTTTAAAAATCATTGTTTTGGGTTCTATTTGTGTTGTTATAGGTCCCAATAGTATTTTTTCTCATATATCTTCCATGTACAGACAGCGATAGGTTACATTTTTATTATATGTATAGATTAACTAAATCAAAAAACGAATTACTTTGCGCTATTACTTTTTAGTTTGCTTCCTGTTTGAAGTCGGTTTTCTTTTTGTTAAGCATTATTTTATATTACAATTTTTAGTGATGAGTAGAACTAAATCTTACTTAGGTATTATTTTTGCATTTATATGAAGTAAGCTCGACATGACTGCTGTTGAGGAATTTCCTCGACTATCTATGGTCACTTGTAATGGCACTTATAACCCATATGGATGCAAAATTCTCATCATTAGAAATGAATTAAGTTCAAACACCAAGTAATTGCTGTAAATCGTTAAGAAGTTCCTTCGTCTGTCTTTGTGATCCATCATCAGATCGACTCAAAAAATAACAAATGCCGTAGTCGTCAGTATAAGTTTCGAAAGTTCCCCTCGATTTCTCTGGGATGCCATCATCAGATCCTGGTTTCCTTATCATGCTACTACCGTTGGTATATCTCCTTTCCAACAATAAAAGAACCATCAAAATCGGTTTATAATCGACGAAGTTATCCGCGAACACATATAAAAAAAAAATGTATATTATATACGGTCGAATTGAGAAACCTCCCCCTTTAAGTCGGTTAAAAAGTTAGTCAATTGCTAATCCCAGCCTACTTCGATTCGATGGTCCACGTCTCACGGTCTAATTAAATAGTGACTTTGTTTGTAATTTTCTAACGTCGAATTCCTAGAATTGGCTTTAATGTATAATTAATCAGTCGACTCGTAAACATCTAATATTACGTTTACATTAGGTTTATTAATTTACTAGTACCTAAGAATTTGCGAATAAACTCAAAATAACTTACCGCTCGTCCCGTGGAAATCGATGGAATTTTAAATATTTATTAAACCTTGATGTAGATTTACAGTTAAACACAGAACAAATCCTATAGACCATTATGGATAGCTGGTATTATAATCGTTACACGTAGTACACCCCTTCAGATTAGAGAACGCAAGCTAAGTGAGATTCGCGCTCGTCGACCCTGCCGCTCGTTTCCCCTTGTCCCCTTCATCGTTGCCCCGCGCAAGTACATCAGTCGGCTGACTGTTAGTAATAATAAGACTGTGGTGTCGGAGTCACGGGAGACGCTCGCGCATTCATCCGCGACCCCAACGGGCCACGGCCCGCTCACCACACGCGAGCGGGCCCCGTCCGATTTGGGGGCCCTAGCCCTACCTCCCTTGAGAGGCGCCCTTGAAACGCGCACTGCTATCTCGGGCCCGTGCTGTTCGGGCGGCGATCGGGCAGTCGCCGCCAAACAGGTCACCTCCTAACTCGGCCGCAGAAGATAGGGAGAACGGCGCGTCGCAATACCGACACTCCTCTTTCCCTGCTGCCCCACCGCGTCTGCAATCTGGCGGTTACGGCCCCGCCGAGGCCGCGGAAGGTAGGGAGAGCGGCGCACCGTGATACCAGCGCTCCTCTCCCGCCGCGGCCCCGCCACTCCTCAACCGCAGTGTCGCCGAAGCAACACCGTAGCCCGACCCAGTTGCGGTGCAGCCCATACAACCCTCCTGAATCCTCCGCTCCATCGTGGGCTTACCACCAAAGCTCAGAGGAGCGGCGCCTCCTTGGGGTTCTTCTTGGTTCACCGTGGTTCTTGGTAACCACGGTTACTAAGCCCCTCCCCGCCGCGACAAGGCGAGAACCCCGGTTGGGGGAGATTCTTAAGTAAACCTAGTTAAACCTAGTTCGACTGAGTTTTTTATTTATTTATTTATTATGGTCACACCAACAGTACACATATACAACATTGAAAAACAAAATACAGTATTACATAATAGTTCTTATATGTATACCGGTAAAAGGTATGCACAGCTTACGCCAGAATAGTGACATTATTAAAGTTATGACTATTTGTTAAAATCAGACATAATAAATTGTACTAAAAGGATTTTAAATTAACAATAATAGCAACATCCCAGTGCAGAAACCTGCAACAAAGTGATGACGAAGATTATGCGAATGATTTCAATATTTTATTTTTGTAGCTTATAAACGAATCGTGAAAGATATCTAACTGGTCGAGTATAACATTTAACCTGTTGTATTCGTTGCACGCACGTATTAAGGGTGAATTTAGTCCGAGATTAGTTCTCACAGATGAATGGCAAAAAGATTTAGTTATAGGATGACGTGGTGGCTTGCTAGACACTGCCAGCAATAAACGGTTGAATATATCAGTACAGTTTATGCTATTGTTAATTATTTTATGAAGAAAGAGCAGATCGTGAAGCTTACGTCGATTAGATAACGAGGACATTTTAAAATATATGAGTCGTTGGTCATAGCTAGCTCTGTGCGTGATACCTTTGGAAACAAAAGCCAAGTGTCGTGTAAACGCACGTTGTATACCTTCAATACGCTGTGAATGTGTAATATAAAAGGGATTCCAGATTTGGCACCCGTATTCTAAATGGCTACGTACCAAAGCATTATATAGTGTTATATGTGTGTGTGCTTGACTAAAGCCCCTTGTGTTACGCTTTAAGATACCAAGCATTTGAGCTGCTTTGCCTACGATCGCATTGATGTGGGAAGTAAAATGAAGCTCTTTATCGATTATAACCCCAAGGTCCCTGATCTCGGACACTGTTTGTAGTTCGGCAACTCCAATCCTATAATTAGATATTAGTGAGTTTTTCTTTTTGGTAAACTTAAGATGGTAACATTTGTCTACATTAAGTAGCATATGATTAAGACTACACCACTTCTCTATTCTGCTCAAATCATCTTGGATGAGATCCATGTCTTTTTTTGATTTGATAGGTCTGTATAGTTTTAAATCATCTGCAAAAAGCAGACAGTTGCAGTTATGTATGACAGAAGTTATGTCATTTATAAATATGAGAAACAAAATAGGTCCTAAATAGGATCCCTGGGGCACTCCAGAAACCGCATAATAAGAATTAAGAGTTGAAGCCGTTGACAGAAACTATTTGAAGTCTTTTTACTAAGTATGATTCAAACCAGTGTAGCAGCGAACCCATAATACCAAAATCGCTTAATTTTTTAATTAAGATTTTATGGTTTACCATGTCAAATGCGCTGGTAAAATCGGTGTATACCGCGTCAACTTCTTCGCCCTTATCGAGATGCTTAGATATATTATGTCTGACACAAACGAGCACAGATTAGTAACCGTCGAGCGACCAGATCTGAATCCATGTTGATTAGGCGACAATAGCTCATTAATATGGTTTGTCAAAAGTGGACATATAAGGGATTCAAAAAGTTTTGAGAAACATGACAAGATAGCTATAGGACGATAGTTTTTAGCGTTGCCTAGATCGTCTTTTTTATATAATGGTAGTATTCTTGCTTTTTTCCATTCATCGGGAAAACAACCCGATTTTAATGATTCGTTAAATATCAAAGCAAGTGGTAGACTCAAAACTATACTGCAGCGTTTGATAAACACAGGAGGTATACCATCTGGACCAGCACATTTAAAAATATCTAGTTTTTTTTATTTTTGCAACCACTTCTCGCTCAGTAAATTTAATATTGGCAAAGCATTTAACCTGATGAAAAAAACTCACATAAGGTAGGTCGAAGGATATATCACTCTCAGGGCTGTATACGGAAGAAAATTGTCTCGCAAATAGGTTAGCTATTTCAGGTCCTATATTAGCAGCCACGTCTTCTCTAAATATTTGAGATGGAATTTTGGAATTACCTTTGTTTTTCTCTTTAATGTACTGCCAAAATGCTTTGGGATTTTTTACAATGTTGAGCTCAGTATTGCATTTGTATTGAGAGTAACATGTACGATATAATTTATTGCAGTGTTGGCGTAAAGATTGAAAAGAAACCAAGTCTAAGGGATTCTTATATTTACAATATTTTAACCTAAATTTCTCTTTCTCGTTTAACCTTTTAATTAATGGGAAACTAAACCAAGAGGGGTATTTAGATTTGTTTCTATTTCGTTTAGGAACATATTTGCTAATTGAATTACCGACAATTTCATAAAATACTGAAACCATTGCATTCACATTGCTGCATGTTTGAAATTTCTGGTTCCAATCAACAAGTTTTAGCTCCATAATTATTTTATCATATTCGGCTTTAAAATAGTTTGGTTGGCTGATAATTGATTTTAGATCATGAATGGAACAAGAAACAACAATTAACAATTTAGGGTGTTTATTGTCTAACTTGGATATAAGACTCAACGGTTCCTCCACTGTTAAATGGGTTAAGTTAGTTATAACAAGGTCTAAAATTTTCTCATCCACATTCACGATACTATTAAATTGGCGAAGATTGTTAACAGACATAAAATCTACAAATGTGTAACCCAAAGAACTGTTATAGTCAGTAGGAGTAACATAGGTAAGTTCTTTATTTATGGACCATTTAATAGAAGGTAGGTTAAAATCACCGAGAATTATTACGTCATCGACTAAATTAGTGATCTTGCTCACATTATCAAGAAAAATATTTAGAGATTCCAAGCGGACCGGTGGAGGTAAATAAACACAGCATATTGCTATTTTTTTAAGAACATTATTCACATTTAAATGTATGGTGACCCACACATTTTCGCAATCGCACTCCCAACTGGTCATGCGAACAGAGGGGATATCACGTGAAACGGCTATTAGTACACCGCCACCATCCTTTTTGGAACCTTCAATACATGAACGATCTCTACGGTATACAATATATCTAGAATCAATAAACTCGTTATTGCAAATTTTTGAATTGAGCCACGTTTCTGTGAAACTAATAATTTTATAACTAGATTTAAGAACCTTTCATAAACACATACAGTTTTAGTGCGAATTCCACGCACATTCTGGTAGTATATTTCTAACCCGTTGAATATGAAAAACTATACACCACAACATTGATTATACGGCATACGAGAACAAATTACGTAATTAGTTTACTTTAGAGCCTATAGTCTAGGCCCATCAGTGGTCTTTCGGCTGAAATAATTATCGATATTTTTTTAGTTTGAATAATATGTACTACTAGCTTTTGCCCGTGGCTTCGCTCGCGTGAATATCGTTTATCCAATAGACTTTTTAATATTATTTTATATGGTTTTCTGATACTATTTCTAATCTCCTATTTATACCAACCCTCCTTAACCTACCTAAAGATATCCCCCGTAAATAATATGCAGTATACAAAAACAAATTTTCACTACAATAACTTCCTTCTTCCAACTGCCCCTTCTTCTCTTTCCGCTTCTCGTCGACGTAAGAGTAGTAGTATCCATACTAATGCGTTTCGCTTGGTGAGTGAGAGCGCCGGAGGCCCAATTTCCCCCCTTTCCTCTTTCCTCACCTCCCTCATTCCCTTTCTCCTAACCCCATTCCCAGCCACCATAGTGGAGGCTACCATACTAGCAGTTTAAGACGATGGCTTTTGGTATTGTGGCCACCACTTCTGGATTCCATTGAATGCTTACCATCAGGCCGGGTGGACTAACTTTGTAAAGCCAATATAAAAAAAAAATTAAATCTGTAAGTTAATAAATGAAGAAGTTGCATAAAATCGTTTTTATCCCTTTTCACTCACTTAGTGGTTAAATATAAAAACCTTTTCTTAGTACACCTCTAGACATTAAGACAAACACACCCTCCTAATTTCAAGTCGCTACAACCAGCTGTTTAGGCTGTACGTTGTCTGTCAGTCAGTCAGGACAAAGACTTTTATACTATGTATGGATTAGACGTATAGCCATCGGGGATCAAAGTATACAGGCTGCTAAGAATGCTAACATGTGACAGAGCCACATAAAGCTGACCGTGCGAAAACGAGCTAATACTTAGATCTACACCCACACCCACAACTTTTAGTTTCTGACCTTGGGCTATGTTCGACGTGATTATTTAAATTGTCATAACTTTTTTATTTATGAACCGATTGAGATGAAACAAATGCGAAATGTTAAGTGAAGCTTACCACAATGTATCAGTGAAAACCATATCCAAATAGGATAACCCGTTTCTGAGATTAGCGTGAACAAACGCACAGACAAACAGACAAAAATTGCAACAATCATTGTTTTGCATCAAAATTGCATCAATCTATTTGCGTTGATAAAAGTCCTAATAGTATTTTCTCATATATCTTTCATGTACAGACAGCGACCGGTTACATTTTTATTATATGTATAGATAAGGCAGAACAGATAGCAATTAATAGGGAAATAAAATTAGTCAGTGATGAAAACAATTCACAATAAAATTGAAAGGAAATGGTATGTTTTGTAAAAAATGTTGTGTAATTGCGCGATAAGCATTAAAGTAAGTATAAAAATTAAATGTAAGTTATTAAAGTTATCTCGATGTCTGTACACGCTGCATCGACGTGACCTTGAACGAACCGCAGACTGAATTCCAAGCAGATTACACATCTGTTTGAGACAATCATACAACAACATTGTTTATTTGTGTAATTAATTACGTATACCATATGTACCTCTTATTACGTGTATTCGCATTACTCGTATAATAATAACGCTACAATAATAAAACACAATCTAATTCAGTTGATATATCACCTACTTTATAGATAAAAGCTCTTTTTATAACAATAATACTCATAATATCTTTGTTACAGCTGTCATTATTACTTGCTTTTAGAAAAATAATAATAATAGTGCTAATGTTAATTTAAACCCTTTTTATAATAGCACAATAAAAATTTTAAACTAAAAAAATTTTACACTTAAAAATTTTGTAAGAATGCAAATTTAATTATATTCTATGTGTAACTTGAAATAATAATTTGGAATCATAAAATAATCCAAAAACGTAAAAGAACAACAACAAAGGATTCATAATCTGCTTAATAAATTCGACCGACTTTTTAATAATTGTATTCGGTTCATTTTTAATTTGCGTAAGTTGAGAAAACAACACGTCATAGGATCCATATGAAAGTTTCTTTATATTAATAACTAGCGACCGGCCCCGGCTTCGCACGGGTGCAATGCTATGCTGATACTAAATATTGTTGCGACGATTACCCATGCTAGAACGTTCGCAAGTACTTACCTACTCGTGTACGACGAATACCTACGCTCTAGAACGTTCGCAAGTACCTACCTACTCGTGTACTACAAATACCTACGCTCTAGAACATTCGCAAGTACCTACCTACACGTATACGACAAATACCTACGCTAGAACGTTCACATGTACTTACCTACACGTATAACAATAGCTCATCGGCGGTAGGCATACCTACGCGTCGCAGCTAAGTACCTACACTCATTGTTCTGTTTTCAAGAATTGTCGGCATCTTTGTAGTAATAACTGGAAGGTTCTCGAAATCTATTGAAGGACTATAAAAAGGATTCGAACGTCGGCACTTCGTTCAGTTGTGAATACAGCGATCTCGAGCGAACATCTAAGTAATACAAGTTTACGAAGAGCGATATTCGAAGCGTGATAGTGCAGTATAAGTGTTTATTGCTTTATTTTGTTACTCTTAGTGTACTGTGTGAGTCTTAAATAAACTGATCATCGCGTAACTGGCATTTTACCTCGAACCCCATCCTGACACGTAACAATATACCTACTACAGAATGTCTATATATACAACGTTAACAGTTTTTTTTTATTAGACAATACAAATATGTTTCAGACGATTCTCTAGCTCTCTGAACTCTATGTCCATATTGAACTATATTACATGTACAATGTATTTAAGGTACTTAATGTCTTAATTGGATAAGGATTAATGCTGTATTGCTCAAAATCGCTTCGTAAATAAGCCATTATTTCTCATAAAAAGTAAAGAATAAAAATGGTTATTGTGGGTTATTCCTAAGAGATACATATACCATCGCGGACATTTTTATAGACCTTTTTGAGGTGTACAATACTGTATTACATTATTTTGATTTATCTCGTAGGGTTCAGCCAGCGTTTGCAATATAAGCGCAAAGAAATGTGTTTATTTACGACATCACATTAGAAAAATCTAAAATTATCAGTGTATTTCTACTATATTATGCATGTACTCTACATATAAACCTTCCTCTTGAATCACTACCTATTTAAATAAACCGCATCAAAATCCGTTTCGTAGTTTTAAAGATCTAAGCATACTTAGGGACAGACAGCGGGAAGCGACTTTGTTTTATACTATGTAGTGATTATTCATTAAACACGATGATGTTCAATCAGGCGACAACTAGAGGTACCTATATTAATTATTACGTTGATTGGTAAGTATGTATGTATCTACTCGATGTAGGTATATCGATGTACTACTTAAATAACATAGCAAAGCCATCCAGCCAGTCATCAAAATCATCAACATTTAAAATAAACTAGTTAATATTTCGTAACATGTTACGAAATATGAACTGGTTCATTTTAAATGTGTACAGTCTGTCTTAGAAATTAATGACTGTCTTGCTGGGTGTCTCTATTTATTAAATTGCCGCCCATCGTAGCTTGAGGTCGTCGACCGTGGCTTGTTGTGGTCATACACAAGTTACAGCTCGTCTTATCTACTCTATCTTATGCCTACTTGAACGAGGGTCGACTACACCACACACTACGTCGATCATTATTTACTAGCAATCTGAATGTACTTATTCTAACTCGCTATGCAGTCTATGCACTAAAGTTTTTATTTCATGTTACAAGCGTTATTTAAAAGTTCTTAAAATCTTGTTTGATTACATGTATATCGATTTTTTTTTTCTACTTTCTCTATGAATCTATATTGGTATATTTATGAAAAGTCGGTTTATTTTAGAGTTTTTAGTTATTTAGAATCAAATTAAGATAATGTTGCACAATGTCTTAGAATTTTTATAGATTTTGTATTCTTTGTTAAAAATGTGAATCTTATACAATTTAAGTATAAATACAGAGCTTTCTGCATAAACACTTAATATTTTAATACCACGAAGATGTTTAGATTAAACTTACAATGGACTAGTTGTAATCTTACGGACTATAGAATAAATTATCTGTTTAATGAATAAGAAAACAATGATATACTTATATGAAATAATTTCGCAGCATAAACGAATGAATATATAACTTAAACTTAACTTCCACTATTGAATAAACCCGGCTCTAGAAAGCCGCAGACACGGTAATACTATCTAAGTATTACCGTGGTGCAGATTTACTAAGAGCAATAGCAATATACCTATATATTGTTAAAACGTTCGTTAAAAGTGTGTAAGTAGGTATACAATGCTGAAGTAAAGGATAATGCTTTACTTCAGCATAGTATACCTACTTACACACTTGTTAACTTTTTAACCGCTATTATAAAAATGATGATTGAATTATACAATGAACATTGAAAGATATTGTAGTAATATGGATAGCTATTTTTAGTTTTATTGTTCTTCGTTGATGGCATGTTAATATAGCTTAGGTATGTGTGAACAAGGTTAATAATAAAGGGCAATGGCCGCGGGCGGATACTACACGTCCTACGCCCTCCCTCATGCAAGTTAGTGAGACAGCACGGTTATTGTGTCTTTGTATCACTGTAGGTACTGTAATGTGTTATACCAAAATAAACTATGTAAATTAAATCTAAGATTGTAAGTGTGTGTGACTGTGGACATACTACAATCATCCATTGTTAACTACATACCTAGTTCTCATAAATCTAAGTCATTATAATTATTGTATTATAATGTTATTGAATCTGATCATAATGTCTCCGTTAGAAAACAAATAGATAAATGTTGCCTACTAACATAACCACGTAATTCACGTTTAATAACCAGTGGTTTACCTCTCGTTTGTACTCCAATGGGCAACCCACTGACATCATAATTTATTGACATAATTTTTGTGACGATGCCGATGTGAGAAATTGTTATTTATAACACCTACTTAAACTCGGTTATTAAACATTTTTTGCGTATTCTTAAAATATTATATTGTATTTGACAATTTTTTGTATTGATTTTACCGAAATGTATATAGACAATGGAGGAACTTTGGTTCTTTAAGCGTGTTCTGTCATAGGTATGTTTCACGGAGAGGAGTGTACGAATGAATTACAACAGACACTACAGCGAAAGACCGAACTGCGACAACCCTTAAGTTCGACGGGACTCAACTGCGACAGGACTCAACGTACATACTCGTATATTTGACACTACTTATCTGCGAGTCAGGTACTTTGACAACAGATATTTTTTCATAATTAAATTACTGTTACTGCACCAGATGGAAGTCAAGAAGAAGCCCTTTTTGCCCAGCAGTTAGATGGTATAGGCTAATAGTAACAGTAACTTAACCCTTTTATGGACACTACTGTAGCCCAGCATTAGAAGTAGAATTATTTTTAAAAAACTATATTATTTATATTTTTTGTGTCACTGAACATTGGCTTAAAAGTGACCAATTCATATATGACAAGGTATACTACAGTATTGGTACCTAGCGCTTTTGCAAGGAAGAAAGCTATTAATAGTGGCTTTCCAGTTTATTTTATGTTTAAAATAGTATAAAATATAAGGCCTGTTGGTCTAGTGGTTAGAGACCGTGACCGCTAAGCCGGAGGTCGTGGGTTTGATTCCCACCCAGGACAAACCTTTGTGTGATGAGCATAATTGTTTGTTCTGCGTCTCGGTGTAATTTATCTATAATATGTATGTATATACAAAAAAAAAAAATATGTAAGTAGTATATCAGTTGTTTAGTACCCATAACACAAGCAAATATAATTGCTTAAATTGGGGCTAAATGGCGCTGTGTGAATGTGGTAGAATATTATTATTATTATTATTATTATTATAAGGAGCGTAAGGATATAGGTAGTTTTCTATTGAGCGCACTATTGAAATATTTTGTGTGGACCACCACAGAATTACTTCATCTTTCTTGAAACTGTAATGTAGGATGTACTGAAGTGCTTAAGCATTTGTAACAGGCATGTGGTAGTGTGTGGTGATTTTAATGTGAACTTACTCGAGCAGTCAGCCATTTGTAATAGATTAGTTAGCTTCTAAATGTCATTTGACTTCAATTATGTATTCTATGGCCGCTATTAGAGTTTAGAGCCCTTGTTCTGAGGCTATTAGACTATCATATAAATATGATCATAGATATGTGAGTCATTTTTAAATGAAGAACATAATATGACGGTACAATAACTACATGTGATATATATTTTCTCTAATCATAGTTAGGGGATCCTTTTTGACAGCTAGCGTACAAGTCGGATCATATTCAACCTATTCAACACACTAGCACAGTCGGTATGTAAATAGAATAAAACAATCAGACAATAAAACAAAAACAACTTGGAGTATTATTAATAGTGAAACTGATTGGAACAAACAATTTTAAATTAAAAGTAAATAATAAAATTATTGCAAATAATTTAGATGTAGCACAAACGATTAGGGATTTCTTTATAAAAATACCGGTTAATGCAACTAGGTTCTTAGATTCATGCCCAGTCAAACCTAGGGACAGCATGGGAGAGTGCAGTGTTTATTTTGTTTTCAGTATATTAACCCCAATGATATTATAAAAGTCTTAAAGTCATTTAACTTAAAAAACACTGCTGACATATGGGGTATTTCAGTCAAGCTAATCAATAATATCATATCTAGTTAGCTGAAACCTTTAAAGTAAAGTAACCTGTAAAGTGACCTTTATTTAAAAATGGATCAAAAAGTGACTTAACTATATTTAGGCCTATTTCCATATTGCCAGTACCAAACTTTTATAAAACTTTTATAAACATTTTAGAAGATAGCATAGTGTGCTATACAGTCGCTTTATTGCTACCACCTAAAAATGGTTGAGTTACCACGATCTTGCACTTCCTAATGAGTTTTATTTTATTATCTCGTTAATTATTGTATGTACTAAGCTGAAATTGTACAATTATAAACCTGAACTAACCAACATACTATTAATATATCATTCAGTTTATATAAGCACATACAGGTTTATCGGTGGCATCATAATTTGTTAATTACTAACAGGATAGCAATGAAACTTTACATACATTTAAAATTTGAAGGCAGTTACAAGCTACAAAATAACGTTTAAAATAAGCCTCTTATTCAAAGTATTAGGACGTATTATAGTGTTTTTATATTTAGATACCTAAATAATTTTTGAACGGTGCATTTATTTTTCATTGCACAACAACACTAATAATTTTGGAGGTTTCTAATGTGATGTCGTAAATAAACACATTTTTTGCGCTTACATTGCTTTAAACGCCTACAATTACCGGTAAAGATATATTTTGCAATGACTATTAATAAATGGAAGGGTCAACGTTGCAGGCTTAGATTTGAGCGTTGAGTGTTTTTCCATGGCCGATTATTATGCCGCTATTTCAAGAGTAACCTCTAAAGAAAACATGTTTGTATTGTCTAATGACAAAAAAGTTGTGAACGTTGTACCTATATAAAGACATTCTGTAATATATTTAGTATTAGCATTGCACCCGTGCGAAGCCGGTTCGGGTCGCTAGTATACCATTAAAGAGACAGTCAGTGCGCCACGCCTGGCTATGAATAAAAGCTGCAACGCTACAACCTTAAGATAAAATATCATAAAGGACAATTTTTTTGTTTAATTAATGTAACTAGGGAACCAGAGCGATTTTTGGAATAAAAAGTAGCCTTATGCCTCCGGCACCGAATCTACCAACATACCAATTTTTATCGAAATCGTTTCAGCCGTTTAGGCGCTGAGTGGTAACCAAAACTTTCGCATTTATAATAATAATAGGATTGACAGACGATGTTGACTTGTTTTATTTTCAATATGGATTTTTAGGAAATTTTCGCCACTAGTTGGCGCTACTGAGGTGAAACGTCTTCCATAAACAAAAATTCAAAATCAAAATTCATTCACAGTTTGAAATCAATAGAATTGTTTACGGTTATATCTTCTATCAAAGATTGAAAGCGCTTTGACAGTAGTGGTGGGCGTTGCGACGACGACGGACTGTTTGCAAAGACCGTTTTATGTAATACGACGATGGAACCGTTTTCACGTCCTAGGTCTTAACAGTCTTCGTCGCACAAACCGTCGTCGCACGCGATTTTTTATTTTATGGCTATGTAAATACAGTTGGGAATGTAATGATTTAACTATCAAAATAGTCGCGCCCTCGTCGAGAGTCGTCGTCGTCTGTCAGTGTCATTTCATCCGCGTTCCTTCGTTCACAAAACGATCGAGAATGGGTGTATTTAAAGTTCAAAGTCGCTAGGCATTAAAGTTTGCATTGGCACGTGTAGGTATATATCTTGTAAGTGTAATTTCTTTTCGTTTATTTCTAATTAAGTGCGCATAGAAAAAGATAAGTTTTGTTTTGATTTTTTGTATGCAATTGCATATTCAATTCATGTTGTTAATGGTTAAAGTCTAGAAAAGTATGAAGGGAAGTTCATTTTGTCATTAGTCCGTGAAATCAATAAATAAATAGAAAACTGTAAACAGTTGCAAGAAACTACTCCATAAATCGTTTTAGTCGTCGCAATTCGGTCCAGTCAACGACAACTTTCGTTCTCTATGACGTCTCTAAACCAGTTGCAACGACGACCGTTTTTTGCAACCGTTTTCGTCGTCAGGAAAACGGTTGCGTTTCGTAATTCTGAAATTCGCGAACGACCCACTACTATTTGACAGGTGCCTGGACTTGACGCCTCAGTGCTGCCACCTCGTTGGCGCCATTTTAGATAACCCTCATTCTCAGAATACTAATAATAACCAAAGAGTAAGTTCCTACAATCATCTAAAATGATAAATATACACCGATGAGAACAAAAATACCACGAGGTTGACAATAGGCCATAGCATAAATGCACAAAAAGGGGTCATCAAAAAACTTTTTGAAATGCCGCTTTTAACTCTTACAAAGACTGCCCTGCATTCTTGTTCTGTTAAAATTTTGTTAAATTTTAATTCCCTTGCTAGATATATTATATATTATCCGATTACCCAAGTTCGTAAACAAAAAACAAATTAATATTTTGCATGACTATAACAAATATAAACGAATAAAAAAAACAATTTAGTTTTAACAAGATATTAAACACACAAGAAATACGCCTTTATTCAATAAATTAAAAAGAATTGATAGACC
This sequence comes from Parascotia fuliginaria, assembly GCA_963082885.1. Classification (NCBI taxonomy): domain Eukaryota; kingdom Metazoa; phylum Arthropoda; class Insecta; order Lepidoptera; family Erebidae; genus Parascotia; species Parascotia fuliginaria. The sequence goes on from OY720170.1 coordinate 11,055,857, forward strand.
TCCAGTGCTGCCGCATAATTTTTTTTATTGCTATTAACAGTGGCAGACGAGTGGCGAGCCAACGGCCCACCTGATGGTAAATGGTAACTGTCGCTCATGCAATTTTGCAATTCCAGGGGTTGCGCCAAGCCGCTGCCTACCGTGTTTTTAATGCTCTCTTTTGAACTTCGTTTGGAGAAAGATATATCATAGCGCTCGGGAAACACCGCAGTTGGCAGTTCGTTCCAGAGCCTGAAGGTACGTTCTGGCTCTGGAACGAACTGCCGGCCAACGTTGTGCCTGATCAGTTTCAAAACTTTTTCCCTTGCACCTAGCAATCATAGCTCGCCCCGCTATTAAGTTGTTGACCAATGAGACGTAAGCCAAATATTAAGACAATAGAACCTTTTTTTTTTAAAACATCTGTTGAGTCTGTTTTGGTAACAAATAATATGAGCTTGAACAATCCTAAAATTGCACTTCATTCAGTGAAAGGAATCCTAACCTTACACATTAATCAGTAAAAGAAATGACTCCGTACAAAAACCTTAGTGTTTTGGAACGTTCCAAAATTATTCATCTGCGCGATGACGGATGTAATATCAGCCAAATCGCTGAAGAACTTAACATGTCGGTAAGTGTTTATTTTTAACTGTATAAGAATTTTTATATTTTTAGTAAACACTTATCCTTTAAAATGAGTATAATTGTTATGCTGGCTTATGATTTATGATAAACTTGTTTATAATAAAATAATTTAATAATAATATTATTAACATTATTTGTATTTAACACCATTTAAGTGTGTAATAATTATATTTTAATAGTACTTTATAGAGAAAATAATTCTATGAACCAAATAATAATATTTCTTATTCAACGTGTTAGGACGTATTATAGTGTTTTTATACTTTGAAACGGTGCATTTTTTATGTTTTTTTATTGCACAACTAATTAAAACTAATTCTTAAGAAGTTCATTTACAAAAGATGAAAAGAACAAAACCACAAACGTTACGCCAGCAGTATCTCGAATATCTTCGCAGCCGAAACAAAACAAATCTATACATATAATAAAAATGTAACCGATCGCTGTCTGTACATGGAAGATATATGAGAAAAATTACTATTGGGACCTATATCAACGCAAATAGAACCCAAAACAATGATTTTTAAAATTTTTGTCTGTTTGTCTGTTTGTCTGTTTGTCTGTGCGTTTGTGCACGCTAATCTCAGAAACGGCTTATCCGATTTAAATATGGTTTTCACTAATATATTGTGGTAAGCTTCACTTAACATTTAGTGTTTGTTTCATGTCAATCGGTTCATAAATAAAAAAGTTATGCCAATTTAAAGAATCACATCGAACATTCGTTAATTTACTACGAAATATTTATAATAGAAGCAGATATTTTAACAGGTTGCGGAATAGCTGATAGTGTTTTTATTCCTCGGATTCCTGTCATTCTAAACAGTCTTTCATTTAGTTTTAAACGAGTCCAGTTTCCAGTGAGCCTATGTTTTGCGATGACTAATTAAAGTAATTAATTAATTAAGTAATTAAAGTAAAGGTAAGACACTAAAAGTTGTGGGTGTGGATCTAAGTATTAGCTGTTTTTCGGTCAGCTTTATGTGGCTCTATCACGTGTTAGCATTACTAGCAGCCTGTATGCTTTGATCCCTGATGGCTATACGTCTAATCCATACATCCATACATATTATAAAAGGCTTTGTCCTGACTGACTGACTGACTGACTGACAGACAACGTAAAGCCTAAACCGCTGGTCGTAGCGACTTGAAATTTGGAGGGTGTGTTTGTCTTAATGTCTAGAAGTGTACAAAGAAAGGGTTATTAAAAATTCAACCCTTAAGGGTATGAAAAGGGATGAAATCGATTGTATGAAACGTCTTCATTTTTTAAGTTACAGCTTTGAAATTTTGTTTTGGAATACTTTTATTTAAATAAAAAATACGCTCATAATTTTTTTTTTACTGGGGTAGATTTATAGGAGTGAAATAAGGGATGAAATATTGTATGGAAAGATCTTTGCTTTTGAAGTTGGCGACTTGAAATTTGGAGGGAGGGGGAAGGGAGGGGGAGGAAGAGGAAAGGAAGGGAGAAGTCAGGGGAAAGGGAGGGGAAAGTCAGGGGGAAATCGACTGCCTCTGTATTTCGGTGGTACTGTGTATGGACTGTGAGGTCGCGGGTTCGATTCCCGCTCAGTGCAAATATTTGTAGCATGAACATGTCTATTTGCATTGGTCTGGGTGTTTATATGTATAATATGTATCTATTTACAAAAATAAAAGTATTTAAGTATGTTTATCCGTATTCTAGAACCCATAATACAAGCATATAATATGCTTACTTTGGGGTCTAGATGGCGTTGTGTAAAAATAAAAAAGGAAGAGGGAACTTAGGGGGTGTGAGGAGGCAGTGAAGGGCAAGTGAGGGGCAAGTGAAGGGCAAGTGAAGGGGACGTAAGGGAAAGTGAGGGAAGTGAGGGAAAGTGAGGAGTCAGAAGTGGTGGTGAGTGAGTGGGAAGTGAGGGAAAGTGAGGGAGATGAAGAATTTAAATAATCACGTCATAAATGTGGTATGTATTTAGCTTAGCTTAGTTTGTTTTTAAGTTAGGTTAACACGTCTTATTTCTTTATTAAAATGTAAATTAAAATGTAAATACTTTATTAGTTAAAATGTAAATACAAGTTAGATTTATATTTTCTGGATTTATTTTATTTTTTATTTTTGTGATAAAAACATGTTTGTTAACACGTTTCATTACGGAATAGGTGGAATTGAAGTGAATTACGAAATAGTAGTAGTCGATTTACGCTGGCTTCAACATGAATGGGTCGGATCGACCAGGGATGTACTACCCTCTCATAGTTTTCGACGTAAGAGTAATAGTATCCATATTATTGCGTTTCGTTCGGTAAGCGCGAGAGCCGGAGGCCCAACTGATGCAGAGATGACAAACCTCGCAGCATGTGTGGGACCAGCTGAGTATCCGCGGAGTCATTGTGTGGGTGGTGTGGGTCAACCCGCCGGCCAGGGAGACCCGTATAAACGGTGGTGCCGCTGGCCGCCCGCGGCATTGTATACAACGGCCCAATTAGACCTAACCAAAAAAAAAGAGACTGCCCCACCAGGTTGCGCATAATCTCGGAGTGGTTCGTCGTGCAGGTTGGTGACCGGATAGTGGGACCCGGCGACCATTTTCGAGACGATACGGGGGCCTTTTGCGAGCAGTCCGTATCATGGAAGCCCGGAGGCCTAAGACCCTTGAGCCTTTACAGCTGCGAAGAGACATCGCCTCCTCAACGGCCGTCTTCTATCGCCTTTACCACGGAGAGTCTTCTCAACAGCTCTTTAAATTAATTCTACCCTCTCCCTTTTTATCCAGAACGACACTTGCGGGACTGAAGTGCTACCCTATCACAGTGCAATCTAAAGGGTCTCGAACCAAACGGTTCAGCACTTTATACTTTTGTCGCTAAATTAAAGCCTAGAACTCTTTACCAGCGCATGTGTTCCCACCTAACTTTCATCCTGGGACTTTTAAGCGAGACGTGAAGAAGCATCTCACTAAGCCGCCATAGTGGAGGCCACCATACCAGTAGTTTGGCTTTTGGAATGGTGTCCACTACTTCTGAATTCCACTGACTGCTTACCATCAGCCAGAGTAGAGGCACTTTGGCAGGCTAATATAAAAAAAAAAACTTATAGCGTTTTTATTCCTCGGATTCCTTTCATTCCAAACAATTTCCCGTTTAGTTTTAAACGAGTTCAGTTTCCAGTGAGCCTATGTTTCGCGATGACAATTAATGAGTGTGGATCTAAATATTAACTGTTTTTCGCATGGTCAGCTTTATGTGGATTTGCCACGTGTAAGTAATCCTAGCAGCCTGTATGGCTTTGATCCGCGATGGCTATACGTCTAATATCGTAGATAGAGAAGCATTTACTGTAAAGATTTTTCTTATTCACCTAAACGAAGATATTTATAATTCAAAACAAACCAAAAGATATATCCAAAAAATGCTGCCCAAAATCACTATTCCACGCGGACGAAGTCGCGGGCACAGCTAGTATAAAATAAGTTTCAACATTTACCTCGTCTAGACAATAAATTATATAGCTAATATTTATTTCAATATTCCCATTAAAAAAGATATGCCTGGCTGCGGTAACGTTATATCAGCAAAAAAAAAACAAAAAAACTGTAAGTACAACATATTTAAATATGTATGTGCGCAACAATTACAGAAGCTGGCCAATTAAAAACCTTTGACATTTAAATGACTATTTTCGACATTATTTTGCTGGGATAACGACGAGTAAAATTTATGATGTTCCGGTACGCGTGTGAAGAGCATCAATGAGCAAAATAACAAATATTACGCTTATACCCAGCAAAGCTATCGACATACTTTCTTTTCCCATTAAATACAAAAACTCGATTATTTTTAATAATGCTAAACTAGAAACAGAAAGTATGTTTAGTGGCGATAAATACTATGTTCTCGTAAGTTTTATTGCTTAAAATCGCTTCGTAAATAAGTTATTATTTCTTGTAAAAATTAAAGGATAAAAAAATGGTTATTGTGGGTTATCCCTAAGAAATAGACATAATAATATACCATCGCGGACTTCTTTGTAGGCCCTAATTGTAGTACATTACTTTGATATATCTTTAGGGTTCAGCCAGCGTTTGCAATGTAAGCGCAAACACGTTGTAAAAATGTGTATATTTACGACATCACATTAGAAACCTTTAAAAATATCAGTGTTTCTCTACTATATTATGCATGTTATATACGTAATATAAACGTTCCTCTTTAATCACTAACTATTAAAAAAAACCTGCATCAAAATCCGTTGCGTAGTTTTAAAGATCTAAGCATACATAGGGACAGGCAGACAGACAAACAGCGGGAAGCATCTTTGTTTTATACTATGAATTGATTATAAATAAATACCTATTATGGTACAATATATTAAAGTTTTAATTCGAACAGGAAGCAGACGGTTTTTCGTCTCATGATCATTAGACCAAATTTTTTGAGATCAACCAGTTCCGGAAAAAATGCAACTAGGTGAATAAAACAGATAAATATTAATTATAGCAAGGCGAGCCTTTTTTAATCTTGATCTGTCGCTTCTTTGAGCTTCCAACCACTCAAGCAGATCATGCATGTTCATGATCATTGTGCTATAAGTATGCCTAGTATTGCCCAGTAGGTGTTGTGCGTGAACCACATTAAATATAAAAATAAAATTTTTCATAAGTAACACTGCTAAAACCAAAAGCATTTATCGAAAACAATGACTAGTTGGCCGACTAATCGGCCGTCATTGAACCAACTCGACTAATCGGTTAGTCGGCATCCTTAATATTATTAATGCGAAAGTTTGCGTGTGTGTGTGTGTGTGTGTTTGTTACCACTCAGCGGCTCAAGGGCTGAACCGATTTCAATGAAAATTAGTAGGTAAGTACGTATGTATAGATTTGGTGCCAGACAAAGGCTTTGTTCCAAAAATCGGTCTAGATCCCGAGTTACATTAATTAAACACATGTCATTTTCCGCGTGGCAGGACGCAACTGAGTCTCAAATAAAAATTCGCAATAGCAAAATGCTTGTTTTTTTTTTCTAGACAAGTCGTGCCCGTGGAACTTCTATGTTTGCATATTTGATATTTTTTATATATCTACTTATTTTACTTTTACTTTTTTTATATACCTGCAGCACATGTATTTCCATGTTTTATTTAAACATATTTTAAAAATAGCTGTAGGTACCTATATCTGTATAATGGTAACATTTTACCAAGGTCTAGGCTAAAAGATGTAAGTTATTATTATAGGTAAGTACTTATTATACCTAATACCTGATTTTAACCTAGTATAGTTTTTAGGTGGTAGGTATAAATCAAGATACATACAAGTACTTAGGTAATCCCTTATATACTTCGCTTATGTACCTATGTACATAATATTAGTAAGTAGGTACGCATTATATAGCCAGACAAAGAATGTCGAATCGAGCTTTTGGTTGATTTGTTTGCAATTCATAATAGGACACTTATTACCTTATTAGTCTTAGATAGAGTTAATGTTAAATAATAGCTTTTATTATACTAATAAGCGCTGTCTCGTTTAGATACGTAGATACACATAAGTAGGCACGTACTATGATACGAAGACGCGTAGGTACTTGGATGTAGGTATGTGAAAATTTATTGAACAGTTAAAATTTGCGGTTTTGTGCATGGATCACCAGTCGCTATTTAATTTTATCAAAATTCTATAATATTATTATAATCAATGATTTTTTTTATAATATCATTCTTGATTTGTTGAGGATGATTCTCGATTGTAATCCCAGCATTCATAACTTTCTTAAAAGTTTAAAAAATAAACAGGGTAAATATTTCAGAGTTATGCAACAATATGAATAGAAATCATCCATGAACTGTAGGTAGGCTGTACCTATCTAGGTAACTATTTCAGATATTTTCTAAAGAAGTAGGTACTCATCTAAAGCGTGTTTTTACGTGTGATCTACTTACGTGAAAACCTATCAGTAATTATTATTTTCTTTATTTATACACAAAGAATGCATTATAATTTATTACTTAGTTACCTACTTGCAGTTAATATTTTGTTAATTTTCGTTACATTATACGTTATTTTACTTATTATTAGATAATGATTAAGCCTAACATGAAACGCTACATTAAACAAAAGTAGGTACCTATTTATCTCAAATAAAAATAAAAACAGCCAGTTCTACAACAGCACACCATAACTCTGGTTTCGTAAAATGCACAGTAAAAAAGAAACGAGCAATTTCTGACAGACATTAGGTAAAACAACACATGTTGTAAGTTAAAATTCGCTTGAAAGCTAAACTCGCTATGAAATTTTTAAGCAAAGTTGAACAGTTTATTTAAATGTCATAGATTTTATTAATCTATACCCTTGTAATCAGTAGGTATAAGACGATTAAGAAAAACCGCACAGCGTGTATATGAGATAATTCTGAAAGTAATAGGTTTGACATAAAAAACGCAAGCAAAATTGATATACCTAGAACCTAGCTATTTATGTATAGTACGTACCTCGTACTTGATGCCGGCTAAACGGAGCCATGTTTCAACTTTCAAGCAGTATGGAGAAGTCGACGGCAACAAAGGAGTTCGCGAGAATTGGTACAAATATACGATATCTTTTTCAAAGTTTGCCTTGTGAACAGTGATTTTCGGTGGAGCAGGTTCGATTTTCTTCTCTTCTACCTTTTCTTCAGTTTTTTCTGCCGGTACTTCTTTAGTTTGGCCATTGTCTGCTGGCGCGTCCTCCTTGGCTACCTTTTCTTTCTCAGTGTTTTCGGGCACGTTATTTATTACTTCTGTGGCCATGGTTATGATAAAATGAGTTAAACAAGTCAATAACAATTTATTCACACACTACAATTTACACAATAGTTACTCAGAATCGGGCTTTGAATTTTAAAAAAGATTCACAGCGAAAATTCAAACAACGCGTTCAATACTGCACAGGCGTACAGGTTGACTGGCGTAGTGGCGTGGCGTGGCGCATGGCGGGTGGCGGGGCCCGCGGGGCTGGGTGGCTGGATCGGCGCTACTACGGGAGGAATGAGAACTTCGTAAAAAAAGATGGGTATTATTCGTTTGTGCTGCCATCTAGCTATGGTCCTTTAAACTATTCAAAGCGGAAAAATGTTAACGTGAATATAATGAACTTATGTAGGTTATGTAAATGTAGGTAGTATGTTATGCAATTGGCAATTGCATCCATTTCATCGTTATCATTCTAGCAAGCAATAAGCACAAATGCAATCTTAATATTATAAGTACTTAGATTTTTAATTAAGCGCAATTATTAAACGATAGCATGGTTTTATTTCAGTAGGTACCTATTTACGGTCTAGGCTAATAAATTAGTTTTTTTGTAGAAATCAGTGAGAAGTAAAATAAAATCTCTATCTCCATATATAAGAAGATTAATGTATGGTTCAATGAAATTGTATTTATTAATTACTTATTCGAAATAAACAGTTACCTACATATTTTTTTTATTTAATTTTGAGTAGAAAAAGGAGGTGGTAAGTACTTAGGTAGGTACCTAGCTACTTTAAAGGCTAGAGGCCGATTTACATTGATACAGTACTTAGTTGGCGACTGCCTGCCTGACTGGTCAATCTTGGCATGGCACACATCTAATACTTAATCGTTAAGCATTCTCTACCAGTCAACAATTATAGTAGTAGGTAGTAGGTATAGATTTTAAAATAGATCTCAATAAGTTAATGGTTCGAAGAAGCTTATTTTATAGCGAAAAAAATTCTGTTTGGGAGCCTTTCAGACGTTTTGTCAAAACAAGACAAGCGGAAAGAAATGAGCAGTCAACAAATCTGTGTGGTTCTCTTGAGATAATTTCTCCGTCTTAGGATTATAAATACGTAAATAATATTACGTAATTATTATTAAACCTTTTTCACCGTCGGAAATGTCCAAATCGGTCCACATTTTATAATTGTTTTTGGTAAAATTCACTAATAATAGTTACGAATAATATTTTTGACAATCCTTCCAAGACTAATAGCTTTATTAGTGTATTTTAGTAGTTCATTTTTTTATTCATGAAACCAAATCCCAATCGACTCTAATAATATTAGCTAAGTAGGTAATATTATTAGTTGGTATTTTTTACAGTCTCTGATATTTTATTTTGACTGCCTCTGGGGTTCGGTGGTACTGTGTACGGATTACCACGCAGAGGTCTCGAGTTCGATCCCCAGGTCGGGTAAAGTGATATTGGATTTTTCTGTTGACAAATCAGTATTAGCCCAGAGTCTGCAATTGTGCTCGATAAAGCCAAGGCTCGCCCTGTTACATAGGACCAAAAATAAATAATAAAAAATAGCGGCAAGTGGGTGGTTAAACACCTCTGTGTACCCCTTCGGGGATAAAAGACGTGAAGCTAAGCTACGTATGTATGTATTATAACTAATATTACGAAAGAAATAGTAATGTTACAGAAATGTACACTAATAAACTTGTTAAAATATTAGTTCATTGAGTAATATTACTGGTCTTATAAGTTTCGAGAAATACGGGCCTGATAGTGAGCAGTTACCGTAGCCTATGGAAGATACGGACGAGATGCTCGCAACAACAGAAGCACGTTGTGGACCCTAAATCTCCTTGCCAGCATCAATGATTACTTTCTTCGAGTCCGACTAAAATATTCTGATAGAGAATCTTCTTTCTGACAAACAAACAAGAGGACCTAACCCAAGTAGGCAGGCATGTTATGTCTAGGTTTAGGGGGTATATCGGCAGCACTTTTCAGCCCGTTGGAACGTACAGGTCAAACATACACCGCATGACGATCGCCGTCGCGATCGTCGCTGAATTAAATAATTTAATCTCAATTACCCCTTCGGTCATCTTCCTTTCTCACCCTCTTCTCTTGATAATATAGGTATATACATTTAAGTAAATATATATCTATAATCTACAAAACAAGCCTTGGTCGGAGGCTTACTTTAATCTACCTTTAACTATGTAGTTACTGCAAACAAAAACGATTGGTACTTAGATACGTTACTAAAACAAAGTCCCATAGAACTAAAATATTTATTTGATCAATAATAAATATTACATTTATTAACTTATACAAAATGATAATCTTAATTTCTGAAAGAATATACAGATATCTGTAGGCTTATTTTAAATTTATCGATACAAGAAATTTTAATTGTAAAGGATTTGGATTTTCGAAAATGAGTTACTATATTAATATTAAATACCTTACTTATTTGGAATCAGCCTCGCGAGCTCTTGGGTTATTTTGTACATTCGACACAATGTTTCATTCAATTGGTCTAAATAAAATAAATGTTACCTATAATATAGATAATTAAGTAGTTTATAGTTTATAACATAAGAAAATTGTTTTGTTTTGTTTTTTTTTTGTATTTCCATTTTATGTATACTTGAACCGGTTCCATTTTATGTGTACCTATATAAAAAAAATATTAAATGCATTTTTATTAATAAATAAGTAAACCAAGAGAAATCAACTAGTATAGAAAAAAACTACTACCGCAACAGACAGTAACCATTGTCTGTTGCGGCAGTAGTGTGTACCTACTGTGTACTTTACCACTTATATCCAAAATAGCTTATATGACGACGGATAATGGTAACTTCATCCCCTATTGTTAATTTTTATGGAAAAATGAAATCAGCTATCCTCATTTACCCTTAAAACACCCCTATTTTCTTAAAATCTTATACAGGGGCTCGCGTTTGTTTAAGGGTTAAAAAAGCCCCACGACACTTTGATGTCTATTAGCTCTAGCTCGATTTTTTTTTTTTTATATTATAGCCTACCAAAGTGACTACCCCGCCTGATGGTACGCAGTCAGTGGAATCCAGAAGTGGCGGCCACTATACCAAAAGCCATCGTCTTAAACTGCTGGTATGGTGGCCGCCACTATGGCGGCTGGGAATGGGGTTAGGGGAAGGGAATGAGGGAGGTGAGGAAAGAGGAAAGGGGAGAAATCGGGCCTCCGGCGCTCTCACTCACCGAACGAAACGCAGTAGTACAGATACTACTACTCTTATGTGTGTGCGTCAAGATGAAGGGACCAAGTCTTGGATGTCTGTCATACATATACAAAAGATTAATACCATTAATCTACTATTTGCTACCTTTGCTATAATTTTAGCTACCTCTTCATTAGGCATATTATTTAAAAAAATCTTTGGTCCCTCCATTATGACGTCAAGTTGGAGGGACCAAAACGATAGACTGCTGATATACCTACTGCTCCCTGGATTGTTTTACCTAGTTAGTGTTTTAATACCATAATTCTACCTTAATAATATTGATTTGAATTGACCGTTACATTTATAGTTTTAAAAATATCGACTAATACAAGTTGGTCGTATGGCTCATCTTAACACAGCCAACATCGCGAACTGAATATCTAATTATATGACGAATTAGTCGGTAATTAGTCGACATTAAACATAAAATTTCAGGATTCTACAGCCTTCCGTTCAAAAGTTATAAGGGGATATTGGTGGCTATGCCAAACTGAGCGCTTAGGTTGGCACAGCCACACTGTATGTCGAAAACCATAGTACGTAGCAAGTATCTGATTATGCCCAGAGTTAGTCCGCAATTAGTCGCTAAATTCCAGAATTTCGCCTTGTCCTTCTAAAGCAAGATATTTGAAATTTTTTTTTACATAAATTTAGCAATCCAAGTACAGTCAACGCCACATTGATTAATTGAATGAACACACTATCAGACACTAAAAGTTGTGGGTGTGGATCTAAGTATTAGCTGTTTTTCGCACGACCAGCTATATAATAATAATAATAATAATAAATCATTTAATCTCAGGTTGCATAGACCCATAGATAAAAGACTAGCATACATAATTATAATATTATCTTATAAACTACACTTCACATATTGCACTATATGTGGTTCTGTCACGTGTTAGCAATCCTAGCAGCCTGTATGCTTTGATCCTGGATGGCTTCACGTCTAATATTGTATAAAGAGAAACATTACTGTAAAGTATTGTTTTTAACTTTTTTTTTTGGTACCGTACCTAAACGACGATTTTTAAAATCCAAAAGATATATCCAAAAAATGCTGCCCAAAGTCACTATTCCACACGGACGAAGTCGCGGGCACAGCTAGTGATAAATATTATTCATTCATACATACATGTCTCTGACTGTACATAACCTAATTGTATAAAATAGAAACAATTTCAAATATCTTACCTCAGAAGGACCGACCAATTCTGGAATTTTGCGACTAATTTTGACTAGTTACCAACTAATTCGTCATGTAGTTAGATTTTCAGTTCGCGATGGTGGCTGTGCCAAGATGAGCCATACGACCAACTTGTATTACTTAGTCGATATTTTTAAAACTATAAATGTAACGGTCAATTCAAATCAATATTATTAAGGTAGAATTATGGTATTAAAACACTAACTAGGTAAAACAATCCAGGGAGCAGTAGGTATATCAGCAGTCTATCGTTTTGGTCCCTCCAACTTGACGTCATAATGGAGGGACCAAAGATTTTTTTAAATAATATGCCTAATGAAGAGGTAGCTAAAATTATAGCAAAGGTAGCAAATAGTAGATTAATGGTATTAATCTTTTGTATATGTATGACAGACATCCAAGACTTGGTCCCTTCATCTTGACGCACACCTCATAAGTCGATCTTCTATGAGAGGTAGTAGGTACTTCCCCGGACGATCCGGCTCATTCATGCTGAAATCAGCGTGGATCTACTACCGTAAAAAATCAACCCTTAAACACTCACTACTTCCCGGACTCAGATCGCCCGTAATTTAGTTTTATTTTCATTTTTATCATATTATCTTTCGTTTTCAATTGGTTTCATTCTACTATATTTTTTTCTTTTCAAAAATTATCTACCCTGGACTATTAGATATCTGAAGACGATTATATAATTAAGTACTACATTCAGCTAGCATTATTCATAATCACTACTCTGTTTTTAAGTTCACACCTATACAGCGTATCCCAAAATTTAACGATAAGCCTGTACCAGTGTATGGTCGCGTCGATGACAACGCAGGTAAAAAAACGAAAAAAAAAATCTTTTTTTATCAAATTTACTTTTTTTTTTAAATGATTAATAATTTGCTACCCTACAGCTACACCACAATAGCCACAGTATCTCATCATAATATACTGTGGCTACAAATAAATGTAAACATAAAATATATTTACATTTTGTTCGCGACACCTGTGAAAATAGTGTTAAAACAGTGCATACAGTGATAGACAGAACCTAGACAGATTTAAAACCTAGAAAAACATTACACGCGTGTGCTAGCATAACATTTAATGAACAGTGACTTTGAGTGCCACACGTTTATATATGAGAACGAGAACGAAAACGTCGTTCGTCTACCGCCATTAGTAAAAGTTAATAGCGAACTATTATTTGTTTACCTTATGGTGAAATTGTTTAGTGCTAATCTAAAATCTAGATTTATAATGTTTAGAATCACTTTTTATTGTGCTCTTTAGTGTTCTAATCACGAATATGTATTTGCCTTTTAGATAAAACAAATAGTTTATAAGTTATAGCAGAAACAAAATTATTTTTATGTTTAGGTCATAATTTGGTCTGTAACTTAGGTTTTAATCAATAAAGAATAGTTACTTTGGTGTTTCATTTTAGAGAATGGTGTCCCCTAGATGTACGTAAAATCTTATTATAATAGATTCAGTAGTTTAGAAAATATAAGCAGATAAAGTTCAAAGTACGTCTAGGAGGCACTAAAATTTTAGGTTTATACTACAATATCTAGGTAATCGTAAAGTTTAGAGTTATAGTATAGATATTTCATGTTAGGTAACATCGATACCTATCTAACGGTACCTAGATGATTATTGTATTATTAAAAATGACGTAGTTATAACCAGAAATGTAATGTTTTGATAATGAAAATAAAGTTTGTACGAGGTGTTTTGCACACGGCACTAACCGAGGCAAATGGTGTATAAGAGCGCGCGCGCGGACACAGATCGTTCACTGTTAATCAGTAACCCATAGAAGACTCTTCAAGCCTCAACACCTAATGGCCTAAGCAGAACACCTCAAGCATTGAACCAAGACCGTTTGTTTTACTTCAGTATGCCCCTATAGTGAAGCCCTACGCGACGTCTTCGAAGATCAGCGCTGTATCCGGAACCTATAGGTGTAGGACGACAGCGGGTCGTTCATAGATCTACACAACACACTCGTGTTGGGTTCGATTACCGCCCGTCCGGCACATTTGCTGGTCCTTCGAGCCGGATCGCAGAGCTGAAAATTGAAGACATAATACTGAAGAACTGAAGATGCCGGTCACACGTTCAAAGGGAAGAGCTCCTGAAACCTGGAAGCGGGACACTGACGCGGGTGCGTCTACAAGTACGCCTGTACTTCGACACCAGACGCAGCCACGCTCGCCGTCTACAAGCGACAACGCGCCGCCGCCGCCGCCGCCCCTCTCCCCGCGTCCCGCGCAGGGGGAAACACCGCCTGTTACGATGCACGCAGCTACGGAAGAGGGCTCTAGTGATACAGTACGCCCATCGCAACAGACACGATCGAGAACAGCCAGCCAGGAGGGTGGTGCGGCGAAAGATCAAGACAGACGCTCCGCTATTACCAGCCGCTCGAAAAGGAAGGTGCTGAAGGCCCGGGAAGAAATGTTGAAGATAAAACTACAGTTAGCGCAGTTAGCTCTTCAGAGGGCTGAAGAGGAGGACTCCGACTCTGACTATGAAGAAGAGGGACACTCCAAAATAGAATATGTCAAGTCGTGGCTTGAAGAGGCACCAGAGCCGTCAATTAGGATGGCACACAGTATAGAAAATGATGAAGAACCTACAAGAAAGGAAATTCATCCACAGAACAGAATAGAACATGATGAAGGACCTACAAGGAAGGGAATTCATCCACAGAACAGAATAGAACATGATGAAGGACCTACCAGGAAGGGAATTCGTCCACAGAACAGAACAGAACATGATGAAGTACCTACGAGAAAGGGAATTCATCCACAGAACAGAATAGAACATGATGAAGAACCTACGAGAAAGGGAATTCATCCACAGAACAGAATAGAACATGATGAAGGACCTACGAGAAAGGGAATTCATCCACAGAACAGAATAGAACAAGATGAAGCGCCTCCAAGGAAGGATATTCATCAACAGAATAGAATAGAAAACAGTACAGAAGATGAAGCTCCTCAGAAGAAGGAAACTCATCACCAGGGAGGGGACCTGATGACACCACTCATCACGGGACTTACCTCCGCTATAGCGGCACTCGCCGACAGGAAGCCTCTGGATACATCGATAGTGTCTCCACATCCGGCGGTTTCTAAAGTCATTATGACTTTACCGACGTTCAGCGGCGCACATACAGAATGGCTATCGTTTCGCGCGCTGTACGACACCACAAGAAGATACTTCAACGATATAGAAAATACAGCAAGACTAAGAAGAAGCTTAAAGGGTCGAGCTCTGGAAGCAGTCAGCTCAGAGTTAATAGGAAATGCCAGACCGGACGAAATTATGAAGGAACTAGAATTACAATTTGGAAGGCCAGACTCCATAGCGCAGGCAGAGACAGACAAGCTGAAGACATTGCCACGCTGCACAGAAGCACCTAAGGATATTTGCGCTTTCGCCAGCAAGATTAGAAGTAGCGTTATTACACTGCAAGCACTCAAGAAAGAACATTATTTAGTGAACCCTGAATTACTACGAGTGCTTACTGAAAAGCTGCCGAACTCTCTGCGTGTGACGTGGTACCGGACGTACACAGAAAAGTACGAATCTCTGCCGGATCTCAGCCGCTTCAGTGAATTTGTAACAGAATATGCGAGGTTCTGCAGTGCTTTCGCCCCAGCGGAGAATATTAGTGAACAGCAACCAACGCGGCGAACAGTACAGCGAACGCATACAGCTACAGAGAAGCGCACGTCTGATCGCGCCTCCTCGCAGAAGTGCAGAGTATGTGAAAGAGATGGTCACCACGCATCAGAATGCAATGCTTTCAAGTCTGCCGACGTGAACAGAAGGTGGGAACTAGCGAAGACACATCGCCTGTGCTTCGGCTGCCTTCGCCCGCGCTACATGGGACACATATGCAAGTCAAAGAAGTGCAATATAGGAGAATGCACAGCTCGCCATCATCATCTTCTGCACTACGAGAAGAGGAACGTGCAAGTAGAAGCAAAACAGGAGACAGTTGCCAGCTCAAGCGTCTGTGAGAAGACGCAAGCCTTTTTGAAGATAGTTCCCGTGCACGTAGTTGGACCGGCGGGAGAAGCGTCTACGTTCGCGCTGCTAGACGATGGATCCACCGTGTCACTTATAGACGAAGATATAGCGAAAGAAATAGGTGCAGAAGGCACATCTGATCCACTCACGATTCGAACGATTGGCGATACGGCAATGGTTATATCAAGTGCTAGAAGAATAAATATTACTTTGAAGAGCATAGAAAACAGAGAGACGCCGCTGTGTGCACGCACGTACCCAAGCTTGCACCTGTTACCACAAACAGTCAGTGAACGTGACCTGTTGGACTGCAAACACTTAGAAGACATAAAGGAGAAGCTGGTATACAACACGGGCGTACCGAAGATACTTATCGGACAAGATAACTGGCATCTCCTCGTTGCTAGCGCCACCAGAAGGGGACCCAGTCACCAGCCAGTCGCCTCGCTGACTCCCTTAGGATGGGTACTACACGGCACGTCCACTAGAACACTGGGACACACCGTACACTTCGTGAATCAGATGTCATCTGTTAATGAAAACATAGACGCACAGTTGAAGGAGCATTTTGCACTTGAATCGCTAATGATCACCCCACGTCGTCCGCGCTCCGACCCTGAAAAGCAAGCAGAAGATATATTAGAAAAGCACACGAAACAGATAGAAAATGGGCATATAGAAACAGCTCTTCTGTGGAAAAAAGAAGAGTTCGAGATGCCTGACAGTTATAAAATAGCAATCAACAGACTTACTTCAATAGAGAAGAAACTTGACAGGAACGTTGAACTGAAAAAGAAATATATAGAACAGATGAATTTATTAATAGAAAAGGGCTATGCAGAAGAGGCCCCATCATATAGAACTCCTGGGAGGACTTGGTACTTACCCCACTTCGACGTATACAACCCCTCGAAGCCAGAGAAGCTACGAATTGTACATGACGCCGCCGCGCGAACAAAGGGAGCGTCGCTCAATGATTACCTCCTTACGGGACCAGACCTGCTGCAATCGTTACCTGGTGTGCTCATGAGGTTTCGCCGCCACCGTGTTGCCGTCTCTGCCGACATAGCAGAAATGTTCATGCAAGTGCAAGTAAGAACAGAGGACAGAGATGCACTTAGATACCTGTGGAGAGGTGACCGGCGGGAGGGCCCACCAACAGAATACCGTATGAAGTCACTAATATTCGGCGCAGCAAGCTCACCGTGTACAGCGATATTCGCAAAGAATTGGAACGCGCGTAAACACGCGTGCTTACATCCTGAAGCGGCAGAAGCGATAATAGAGAACCATTATATGGATGACTACTTGGACAGCTTCAGGGATGAGCACGAAGCGGCGCGCATAGCAACAGAAGTCCGCGATATACATAGAAAAGCTTGTTTTGAATTACGAAGATGGGTGTCAAACTCAGTGGAAGTTATAGAAAAGTTACAGCCAAGTTCAAGCCCTATAGAAACAGTTAGTCTTGCCAGCGATAGATCAGAAGAGAAGATACTCGGCTTAATGTGGAATCCGAGTACTGACGAGCTGAGTTTTAACCTAAAGCTTGCTCGACTCCCCTGCAACTTATTAGAAAAGGAAACGCCTACCAAACGAGAAGCGTTACGCATCGTTATGTCTCTTTATGACCCTCTTGGACTCGCCTCACCTATCACGATTAGAGCCAAACAAATACTGCAAGAAGCGTGGCGACTTGGTACAGACTGGGATGATAAGCTAAATGAAGACTTATCCCAACAGTGGACATCGTGGAAGCGACAATTACAACAGTTGAAAACAGTCAGCATACCGCGGTGCTATCCCGGCTACAGCGACGCAGCTTCAATACAAGTACACGTGTTTACAGACGCCAGTGAGACAGCCTACGCGACAGCTGTGTATTGGAGAACAACTACACCAGATGGCCGAGTGTATGTGACACTCGTCTCAGCAAAGGCGAGAGTAGCACCGCTGAAAATAGTGTCTATTCCACGTCTTGAACTTCAAGCCGCTGTGTTAGGAACTCGCGTTGTTTCAAACGTCTTAAAAGAACATCGTATCAAGCCAGAGTCCGTTATATACTGGACGGACAGCAGAACAGTATTATCGTGGATAAGGAAAGGCTCAAGATCATATAAACCATTCGTCGCACATCGCCTTGCTGAGATAGAAGAGCACAGTAAAGTGGAACAATGGCGCTGGGTGCCTACTAAGTGCAACAGTGCGGACATCGCTACGCGCGGCATATTATTAACTTTTTCGCAGGCGCTATCGAAACAGTTAGATGAATGGTATTATGGACCTGCGTTTTTATACGAAGATCCGTCGTTATGGCCCGCGGAGAAGACTAATATTTGCACAGACACAGGGGAGGAACGTACCACAACAGTTATAGATTCATATAGCGAGACACAGAAAGTGTCAGAAGTCATACCAGATGTAAACAGATTTTCTAAGTGGGAACGACTTCTACGAACTACAGCGAGAGTTCTACAGTTTATAGAATTATGCAAGAAAACTAAGAAGCAAGTCTTGTACAAGAGAACACAGAAAAATACTCTGGAGGATCCAGATTGGCGCCGCGTACAGCAGAAGCAGAAAAACAAGTCAGCGCCTGGCGACACATCCCGCCTCGCCGCTGACTCGACAAAGTACGTGCTTCTCACAGCAGAACACACCCGCGGCGCTGAGGACCTCCTTGTGAAGGCGGTACAAGAAGCCTCCTTCAGCGCCGACCTCCGCGAGCTGCGACGAGGTGGGAGTGGCGCCAGGGGAAGCCGCTTAAGTGTACTGCCCATAGAACTGAATAACGGCGTGATTACACTGCGCAGTCGTATAGCCGCCGTGCGAGATATTACAGAGAAAACAAAGAGGCCGCCTGTCTTGGACGGTGATCATCGTATAGTACAGTTATATATAGATTGGACTCATAGAAGCCTACATCACAGTGGAACAGAGTTGGTGATTAATGAAATACGCCAACACTATTGGATATTGCGCTTACGACCGACCACTAAGAAAATAGTGCATCAATGTTTACAGTGTAAAATTCGTAAAGCGATACCGCCGCAGCCGAGCACCGGAGACCACCCTAAAGCACGCCTCGCTCATCACCAGAGACCGTTTACTTTCACCGGCCTTGATTACTTCGGGCCACTCTTCGTGACAGTGGGAAGACAACATCAGAAAAGATATGTGGCGCTGTTTACCTGCCTTACCTCTAGGGCAGTGCACCTGGAGGTCGCCGCCAATCTCAGCGCTGACTCAGCGATCCTGGCGCTGCGCAGATTCGCCGCGCGGCGAGGTTGCCCGTCTGAAATATACTCTGACAACGGCACTAACATGCACGGTGCCGACAAAGAGATGCGGGAAGCAGTGCAACACGAAGCAGGACGCCGTGGCATCGCCTGGCGTTTCATCACGCCCTCAGCGCCTTTCATGGGGGGCGCCTGGGAGCGCCTAGTCAGGTGTGTAAAGACCACTCTTTACACCGTTCTCCACGACAAGTATCCGCACGAAGAAGTACTTGCCACGCTACTGTGCGAGGTCGAGTACACGGTCAACAGTCGACCCCTCACCCACGTCTCTGTAGACGTAGGTGACACCGAGGCGATCACCCCAAACCACATACTGTTTGGGGGCTCCGCCCGCTTGCCTTCTCTGGGTGAGTTCAGCGAGACCGACAGCATCAGCAAGAAGCACTGGAGACGCGCGCAGTACCTAGCCGACGAATTTTGGCGTCGCTGGGTGCGCGAGTACCTGCCCGAGCTACAGAACCGGCGGGAGCCTCATGGGAAGGGCCCCCTCTTCGAAGTCGGCGACCCCGTACTCATAGCCGACGGCCAGCTACCTCGCAACACTTGGCCGCGAGGTAGGATCGTAGCCGTCTATCCAGGCGCCGACGGGCAGATCAGGACAGCGGAGGTGCGCACATCAGCTGGAGTGCTCAAGAGGCCTACAAAGAAACTGGTGCCTCTGCCGAAGTAACGTCGCTCACCGGATGGACTGCAGCACCGCTCCAACACGACGTGTCCACGCGTTGCTGCACGGCGGGAGAAATGTTCGCGACACCTGTGAAAATAGTGTTAAAACAGTGCATACAGTGATAGACAGAACCTAGACAGATTTAAAACCTAGAAAAACATTACACGCGTGTGCTAGCATAACATTTAATGAACAGTGACTTTGAGTGCCACACGTTTATATATGAGAACGAGAACGAAAACGTCGTTCGTCTACCGCCATTAGTAAAAGTTAATAGCGAACTATTATTTGTTTACCTTATGGTGAAATTGTTTAGTGCTAATCTAAAATCTAGATTTATAATGTTTAGAATCACTTTTTATTGTGCTCTTTAGTGTTCTAATCACGAATATGTATTTGCCTTTTAGATAAAACAAATAGTTTATAAGTTATAGCAGAAACAAAATTATTTTTATGTTTAGGTCATAATTTGGTCTGTAACTTAGGTTTTAATCAATAAAGAATAGTTACTTTGGTGTTTCATTTTAGAGAATGGTGTCCCCTAGATGTACGTAAAATCTTATTATAATAGATTCAGTAGTTTAGAAAATATAAGCAGATAAAGTTCAAAGTACGTCTAGGAGGCACTAAAATTTTAGGTTTATACTACAATATCTAGGTAATCGTAAAGTTTAGAGTTATAGTATAGATATTTCATGTTAGGTAACATCGATACCTATCTAACGGTACCTAGATGATTATTGTATTATTAAAAATGACGTAGTTATAACCAGAAATGTAATGTTTTGATAATGAAAATAAAGTTTGTACGAGGTGTTTTGCACACGGCACTAACCGAGGCAAATGGTGTATAAGAGCGCGCGCGCGGACACAGATCGTTCACTGTTAATCAGTAACCCATAGAAGACTCTTCAAGCCTCAACACCTAATGGCCTAAGCAGAACACCTCAAGCATTGAACCAAGACCGTTTGTTTTACTTCAGTATGCCCCTATAGTGAAGCCCTACGCGACGTCTTCGAAGATCAGCGCTGTATCCGGAACCTATAGGTGTAGGACGACAGCGGGTCGTTCATAGATCTACACAACACACTCGTGTTGGGTTCGATTACCGCCCGTCCGGCACACATTTATATATAGAGGTGGTGGCGTTGCTATCTATCTTCGCAATGACTTGCAATACAAAATTCTTGCTTCTTCACCTAACCTTCCCTGTTCTCCGGAATACCTTTTCCTTGAGGTCAACGTCAAAGCGTCTAAAAGCGTTATTGGCGTTGTCTATTGTCCACCGTCAATTGATTATTTCTCCAGTTTCGAATCGATTCTGGAATCTTTAGGGTCTGATTACTCACATCACATCATAATGGGTGACTTCAATACCAATCTCCTTCCTAGTCTATCCTATCGTGCCCGCAAATTCCTTGATATCACCAAGTCAGCCAGTCTCCATGTCCTGCCTATTGCAACCCACTCATCATAATACCGAGGGGCAAGACACTTGGCTTGACTTAATCCTCACATCTGGCCTTTCCTTAGCTTCATCCTATGGTCAACTTTCTGCTCCCGGTTTTTCCCACCATGACCTTATTTATCTGTCATATGTCCTAAAACCTCCCAAACCCAAGCCCAAAGTACTGCACATGCGTTGTTTTAATCGTATAAACGTCGATAAGTTGAATAATGATGCCTCAGAAATCACCTGGGAAGATGTACTAACAGCCGACACAATTGATGATAAGGTGAACATCTTTAATAGCCATATCCTTAGATTATATGATAAACATGCACCCGTGAGAAAAATAAAGCTTAGACGTCCTCCAGCTCCATGGATTACTCAGGGAGTTCGAATGTGGATGAGGCGCAGAGATCGAGCCTTTCGAAATTTTAAGAAAGACCGAAGTGGAGAAAACTGCACAGCTTTTAAGTCTGCAAGAAATCGATGCAACCAGATGATACGTAACGCCAAACGCCGACATATTCTCAATAACATCACTTCTGCCTCTCCCTCCGATATCTGGAAGTTCCTCAATACACTAGGTATCGGCAGACAGCCTCCCATTGATTTACATGAGACATTTGGTTTGGACGATATCAATCGTCATTTCTCCTCTACATTTCTGATGGATCACCAAACCAAGTGTCAAATTGTTAGTTACATAGCTTCCTTACCTCGCTATAACATACAAAGTTTTCGATTTTCTCCAGTTGGAAAAGATGAGATCAAAAAAGTTATCCTCTCTATCAAATCCCATGCAGTTGGCTGCGATAACGTCAGTCGACGCATGATCACTACCATTATTGATCACCTCCTTTTTCCTATTTCCCACATCATTAATTTTTCCCTTGACACTGGAGTTTTTCCGTCCTTGTGGCGCAAAGCCTGTGTAATTCCCCTACCCAAGATAGTAAACCCATCTCTTCCCAGTCACCTGCATCCCATATCCATTCTTCCTTTCTTGTCTAAAGTGCGCGAGGGCTGTGTACACAAACAGCTTTCCCAGTTTGTCTATCAAAATAACATCTTGAGTCCGTTGCAATCTGGCTTTAGACCTGGTCATAGCACTGTTTCCGCGCTCCTGAAAGTGACTGGCGATATTAGAGAGGCTATGGAAGACACCAAGGTCACAGTGCTGGCTTTGATTGATTTTTCGAACGCCTTTAATACCGTCAGTCACGACATCCTTTTATCTATCCTCTCCTACTATATGGTCTCATCCGATTCTCTGGAATGGTTTTCAAGTTATCTTCGAGGTCGTCAGCAGTCGGTTCGTTACAAAGATTCAACATCGTGTTGGGCTAATGTTGACGCTGGCGTTCCTCAAGGCGGCATTTTATCTCCTCTATTATTTTCAATTTTTATTAATCTCATATGCCCTAACCTTCAGTGTGCGTATCATCTGTATGCTGATGACTTGCAGATTTACTCTCAAGCCAGTGTTAGCTGCGTTACGTCTGCGGTGGATATGGTGAATAGGGACTTGGCTTATATTAAGAACTGGTCGGATAAATTTGGCCTGATCGTAAACCCAACTAAGTGTCAAGCCATCATCATTGGCAGCCAGCGTCTACTCTGCAGACTTGACTTTCTCTCTCTGCCCTCAATCACATTCAATGGTATCAACGTTGATTTGAGTACAACAGTAAAAGATCTGGGGTTGTATATTGATACAACATTAAATTGGGCAGCTCAAGTCACACAGGTATGTCAGAAAGTCACCGGTATCCTACGTGCTCTGTATCGACTGAAAAACTTTCTTCCGATTAAGACTAAAACAATGCTTGTGCAGACTTTAATTTGCCCGTTAATCGATTATGGTGATGTGTGTTATTATGACCTGAATGCAGATCTACTCAACAAACTAGATCGTCTTCTCAATAACTGCATTCGATTCATATTTAATCTTCGCAAGTATGACCATGTGTCTACTTATCGTTCACAACTGAAATGGCTTCCAATTCGTCAGCGACGTAGTCTACGCGCACTCTCTACCCTGTATTCCATTCTTCTATCTCCCCATACTCCCTCTTATTTAACTCCTCAGTTTCAGTATCTATGTTCTACTCATGACCGCAATCTTCGCTCTACAAACAATCTCCTTCTTCTGTGTCCTTTTCACACCTCCGATTTCATTAATTCCTCTTTTCCAATTCAGTCCATCCTTCTTTGGAATGCTCTGCCTTCAGAAATCAGGATGTGTACCAGTCGTATCGTGTTTAAGGCAAAGGTTAAGTCATTACTTCTAAGCAAATTAGCAGAATCATCACAATAATAAGGTAATTATATATTATGTAGGTATATATTTATTTATCTTTCTATATAATTATATGTATTATTTGTAGATTATATTTATAATAGGAATCTATATACGTATTGCATATTTGTATATAATGTTATTTAATACATATTTTTTAATGTTCTAGTCTTAATTTATACATCTACCTTGCTTCATCTCTGCATCACCCATTAGGTTGACTGGTAGAGAATGCCTCAGGCAGTAAGTCCGCCTTTATACATATGTTCTGTATATGAAGTTTAAATAAATAAATAAATAAATAAATATCACCACATATTTTTTGTATTAGGTAGGTACTAAGTAACATAACTATTAATCGTAGTTCCAAATAGGACAAAAACATTCGTAGTTTTTAATACAAAAATAATAATACATATAATAAATTATTTTTTCTTGATATTTTAGAATATTTTAACTTTTAATCAACTTTAATATATTATAATCCTGTGTAAAAAAAATGTATTAAAGGTACTATCGCATGTTATTAAAATGTTAACGCAATTCATCAAAATTCTAACATGGTAGAATACTATGATAATTGATAACACTCGCAAAAATACACAGAATTCTCTTAAAAGACACAAAAATGAAAATTTTACATAGTTTTTGGAAACATTACTTATTATTAAAAAAAAGGTGGTTACAGATTTAGGTAGAATATCGCCATCAATAGATTTTGAAGTGCGAGCGAGATAGATAATTATACTATTCGTAAATTAGATTGAAAAGATGCTTCTTATTGAAGTAGCTAAGGAATTTGTGTCTATATTCGACAATCAAAGGACGGACGGGACTTTGGTAGACGCAAAGAAACAAGCTTGGATGGCGCTGACAAATAAATATGCTGTCTTCAGGAACAGTGTTCAGGACTGAGAAACAGTTACATGCACTGTACAACAATCTGAAGAAAAAGCTAGAAAAATATGAGTGACTAGCTTTTGCCCGCGACTTCGTCCGCGTAGAAGTCGAAAATGATTCTAAAAGGTTTTTAATTGTTTTACTACGATATTATTTTTGGTTAAAAACATATAAATTA
The DNA here is from genome assembly GCA_963082885.1 of Parascotia fuliginaria. Taxonomy (NCBI): domain Eukaryota; kingdom Metazoa; phylum Arthropoda; class Insecta; order Lepidoptera; family Erebidae; genus Parascotia; species Parascotia fuliginaria. The sequence continues at coordinate 11,080,517 of OY720170.1, forward strand.
TTATGTTTGAACGTTTGAATACATATTACATAACAATCTTTACTATCGCACAGTAGTAAAGTACAGTACAGTAGTAAATAATAGCACAGTAGGAGCACGGGTACATAGTGGTATATCCTAGTGCCACCAAACAATTACCTGTAGAACAAATTGGTAGGAACACGGGCCCTTACCCAATTTGGGTATTTTGTTTTTCCGTCGGGTTTTTAATTTTTTTTTTAATTACCAGACTACTCTGTGCCCTTACTCTGAGCATGCCATAATAAATGGGCCGTGAGAGAAGCAGCTTTCTCTCAAGTCTTCGCCCGCTACCTTGAGTTTGACCTTGAGCTTTGTTTATGGTCATTGCGAAGCAGACTTTGATAGGAAACTGCACTCTCTTGAATTCGAAGGGATATTTGATGGTGTTAGGGAAATCCTATGAATATCCACAGATTCTCTTGGAGAACAACCGGTCAGTATAGTTGCCTCGATTATCTACATTTGTTTTCACTTGCAATCTGGTTACATTGCATAATTTTGGTGGATTTACATATATTGCGCAGAAACATACCTAATAAGCGCGCCGTAGGCCTAATAGCCCGGTACAAAAAATAGGCAGCACCACCTTTTGACTCAGCTGATCAGCATCAACGTCCTGTGTCCCTATCGCACCTTGCAAGTCTATTAAAACTGTTCGCTCTAAGCTGCGTCTGATTGTTCTTAATATAACAAACTCGATCCGTCTCCGCCTCGATTTCTTTTCGCAAACACGTCGATTAAAAACTGGCTAAACAACAAATGAAAATATAGCAGATGATATTATAGGTAACGGTAAGAATAAAACTTGCGGCAGAAATTAAGTAATGGATACTTAATTTCTGCCGCAAGTTTCCTCGTCGTGGCAAAACAAAAGTGGATACTGTAATGCATCATATGAGTGATGCATTTCACTTATTCGATGCAATGATTGTGCTATCTTAACTCTCAATTTACAATATCCTGCTTAAAAAATTGCTGTCGAACAATAACTACAGCAACATAATTTGACGCTAATTGAGTTTTAAAACATGACGTGCATCAGGTGTCAAAATATTTTTTTTTAATCAACGGCATTATGGAGTATTAATATCAACTTCAAAGTAAATCATCCCCAAAATAACTTTGTACCCCTTTTTAACCCCGTTAAGAGATAAATATTAATAAAATACGAAACACATCTATTAATTCTATTAAAGAATGTATATGCAAAATTTGAAATAGATTGCACTAAGGAATCACATTGTCCCATGCAAACTTTGCTCTCCTTTTTCACCCCCATAGAGGTCGAATTTCGGAAAATCCTTTCTCGGATGTATACGTTGGTATACGTCATGCAATGAAAACACCCTCCAAGTTTAAGTTCTCTACGATCAGCGGTTTAGGCTGTGCGTTGATCCGTCAGTCAGTTATTCAGGACAAAGCATTTATTAAATATATTTTTTTTGTTTATATTGTTAAAATATTAAATGTATGAACGAACAAATGTATCTGACGAACATAATCGTTGTTTGTGAACTCTCAATGTCACATATCAAAAACTGTCAAAAATGTCATTAGATTCTCTCCCTCCAATTTTGTCTTGTGTATTCGAATTTTGTAATGGCGTAGTTGAAAAAAGTAATACATCAAAGTTTTCGTGAAGAAAATGTGTATTAATTAATCGGCCTCTGATTATAAAAACCTTATATTTATAACAGCAGAGCGTGGTTGGACGAATAAAAGAATGTCGACCAGTGGAAACGTGATAAATTATCCCAAATTACAAGAAGACATCGGCTTCTCGAATTGGAAATTTCGAGTTAAAGTTTTGTTGGAAGAACGAAACATAAGCGATGTGCTCCATGTGAAACAAGGACTCCAGGATGAGAATTGGGTCACAAAAGATGCGAAAGCCCGATCTATAATAGTACAATGTGTGTCAGATCGATACCTAGAAATCATTAAAAAATGCGTCACGGCGGCAGAAATGTTCAAACAATTGGAAAGTATATTCGAACGTAAGTGTTTTCAACAAATTATACCTGAGAAAAAAGCTGCTTGGTTTACGTTGTTCAGCAGAAAGTAACTTGCAAGACCATTTCTTTACATTCGACAACTTAGTTGCAGAACTTGAGGCAGCGAACACAAAGTTAGAAGAAAGTGACAAAGTTTGTCATCTATTGTTGACAATGCCAAATGAATATGAGACTGTGATCACAACGTTAGAAACTATGACAGATGAAAAGGAGTTAAGTTTGGATTTTATTAAAGCGAGGCTGTTGGATGCAGAGTTGAAAATGAAAGGAATGAAAGGTACAAAATCAAACCATACAGACTCTAGTTTCTTCACGTGTTATAAGTGCGGAAAAGAAGGACATATGGCATATCAGTGCGACAAAAGATCAGAAAACAGTAACCAGATACAAAGAGGCAGAGGACGATCTAGAATGAGAAATAGAGGACGTTCAGGATTTAGAGGAAAATCAAGAGGACAAGGACATGTAGCACAGACAAGTGAAAACTATAATGATGAAGAAATATTTGTTGCTTTAGGCACAGAAACAATTCCAGACACAGAATTAAAAGAGATTACATTAGTCGTTGATTCAGGAGCTACGCATAACTTTATACAAGAGAAATATGAAAAATATATGACAGATGTAATGGATCTTCAAGAACCAATAAAAATAAAAATTGCCAATGGTGAAATATTATGTGCTAAAAAGAAAGGTTATTTAAAAACATTTTATGAAGACAAGCCAGTCACAATTGAAGGCCTTATAGTAAGCGGAATTGCACATAACCTATTATCAGTAAATGAGCTAATAAGCAAAGGCAAAACTGTTACATTTAAAGATGGAAAACTTACAATAAAATCACAGAATGGAATCTATCATGGCGAAAAGAAAGGCAAGCTATACATACTGAAACTACAACTTTCTAAAGAAAATTATGAATGCCACTACAGCAAAGAAGACTTGAGTAACAATGATCTCTGGCATATAAAACTTGGACACCTTAATAGAAGAGGACTGAAAATAATGAATTTACCTTACAGTAAAAATGTATGTGAAGCATGTATGAAGAATAAAAGCACAAGATTACCATTTAAGGTCATAACAAAGCCACAATCATATGATATAGGAGGACTAGTACATTCAGATGTTGCAGGACCCATGAAGACACCGACAAAAGAGGGATTCAGATATTATCAAACAATATTAGATGATTTTTCACATTTCACACAAACATACCTATTGGTGAACAAATCTGAAGCTGCAGACAACTTGATGAGATATGTTAGAGAAATAGAAACCGAAAAAGGAATAAAAATCAAAAGAATCCGGTGTGACAATGGTGGCGAGTATACTTCAAATAAGTTTAAATATTTTTGCGAAGAAAGGGGTATCAAGATTGAATACACTATACACTATACTATGAAAAGTGAACGAATGAACCGTACCATTTACAATACAGCTAGGACCTTACTTGATGACTCACAATTACCAATATACTTATGGGGTCATGCAGTGTTAACAGCAACATTCTTGATTAACAGATGCCCATCAAGTGCAATAAATTTTGAGATACCGGCAGTAATATTTGAAAGAGAATTTCAGCTAAATAAATTGAAGCCATTTGGATGTAAAGGATGGATGATTATACTACCACGACAAGATGAACTAGATCCAAGAGCAAAAGAAGTAAGAATGATTGGATATGCAAGAAATGGATATAAGGTATGGGATCCTATAACAGATTCAGTTATTGTAACAAGAGATGTACGATTCAATGAAAAAGATTTTAGATATCAGCCAGCAAAAAATAAAGAGCAAGAAAATGAAAACTACTATTATGACAATAATGAAGACATTGATGACAAAGAAAATAAACTGAAAGATGACAGAAAAGAAGATGTAGAAGTAAAAATGAAACATGATCAGGAAATTACTACAAAAAGTGGAAGAGTAATAAATGCACCTAAACATCTAAATGAATATGAAATATATGAAGCATATTATTATTGTCTATTAAACAATGAAGAAGACCCTCAAGAATTTAAAGAAGCTATGGAAAAAGGTTGGGAAGAAGCAATAAAAACAGAAATACAAGCATTACAGAAAATGAATACTTGGAAAGAAACATACTTACCTGAAAACATGAAAGCTATAGATACAAAGTGGGTGTTTAAAACAAAAGAAAATGACTTGAAAAAGGCTCAACTAGTAGTCAAGGGATTTCAGTTGAAGGAAGAATTTGATTTTGGAAAAAACTATGCTCCAGTAGCAAGAATATCTTCAGTTCGAACGCTTTTAGCACATGCTGTACAGAAAGAATGGAACATCAGACAACTTGACGTACCCACAGCATTTCTTAATGGGATGCTTGAATCTGAAGTTTATATCAAACCACCTGAAGGTGTGAAAGTAACTGAAAATAAAGTTTTGAGATTAAATAGAGGCTTATATGGATTAAGAGAAAGTCCTAAATGCTGGAACCAAAGATTTAATAGCTTTGTTGAAGAAAAAGGATTTATAAGATCTCAACATGATGTTTGCCTGTACATAGGAACAAAGTTGAATGTATGGATGATAATATATGTAGACGATATAATATTGACTGGACCTGAAGAAAATATTGACACAGTAATAAAATTTCTGAAAAAGGAATTTCAAGTAAAAGATTTTGGATTTCCCAAAACATTTCTTGGAATGGAAATAGAAAAGAAGGAAGATGGTTTAAAGATAACACAGAAAAGACAAATAGAAAAAATGCTATCAAAACTCAATATGACAGACTGCAGAACTACAACCACACCACTAACAAAAGGTTATCAACTAGATGGAAAAGAACCAGTTCTTAATGATGTACCATATCGTCAGTTGATTGGAAGTATCATGTTTGTATCAACTGTTTCACGCCCAGACATTACCTATGCGACATCATACTTAAGTCAGTACTTGGATAGACCTACAAAGAGTTTGTGGATACAAGGCAAACGAGTATTAAGATATCTCAAAAGTACTCAAAATACTGGATTATACTACAAGAGGTCTCATATGACATCTATTGAGACATACTCTGATGCTGATTGGGCAGGTTCACACACAGATAGAAAAAGTGTTTCTGGATCAGTAACACTATACAATGGATGTGCTGTTGCTTGGTTGTCAAGAAAACAAGCTTGTGTTGCCTTATCAACTGTAGAAGCAGAATATGTTGCAGCTGCTACCAGTGCATGTGACTTATTGTATATAAAAGGACTGTACAATGATTTAAATGGACCAAAAGGTGAAGTGTTGTGTATATTGTATGTGGACAATAGAGGAGCAATTCAAATTGCCAAGTCTTTTGAAAACAGTAAACGTGCTAAACACATAGATATTAAATATCATTTCCTGAAAGATATTTTGTGTAAAAAACTAATTAATATTGAATATGTATCAACTCATGATAATTTTGCTGATATGTTCACTAAGACTTTATCAGATGAGAAACTTTGTAACATGAAACAAGAACTTAACGTTGTGTAATATCAATTGCTAATTGAGTAATAAAAAATTAATTGTTGATTAAGTAATTTGATAAACTTATAATTAACTAAGAAGTAATTTAATGTTATTTGTTAAAGATTTTTTTTTACTGATTATTTAAACTTAGAAGTTTAGTTTAAGCGATTTCAATCTGTAACATTTTCAATCGAGAGGGGGTGTTAAAATATTAAATGTATGAACGAACAAATGTATCTGACGAACATAATCGTTGTTTGTGAACTCTCAATGTCACATATCAAAAACTGTCATAAATGTCATTAGATTCTCTCCCTCCAATTTTGTCTTGTGAATTCGAATTTTTGTAATGGCGTAGTTGAAAAAAAAGTAATACATCAAAGTTTTCGTGAAGAAAATGTGTATTCATTAATCGGCCTCTGATTATAAAAACCTTATATTTATAACATATATTAGCCTACCAAAGTGACTCCACCCTGCCTGAAGGTAAGCAGGCAGTGGAATCCAGAAGTGGTGGCCACCATACCAAAAGCTATCGTCTTAAACTGCTGGTATGGTGGCCTCCACTATGGCGGCTGGGAATGGGGTTAGAGGAAGGGAATGAGGGAGGTGAGGAAAGAGGAAAGGGGGGCAATTGGGCCTCCGGCACTCTCACTCACCGAACGAAACGCAGTAGGAGGGATACTACTACTCTTAAGTCGATCTTCTATGAGAGGGTAGTACTTCCCCGGACGATCCGGCCCATTCATGCTGAAACCAGCGTGGAAAAAAATACCGTCAAAAAAATAGATGAATAGTCCTGAGACACCACTAAAATTTCAACCAATTACACTGAATCATAATTTATTTACATCGTCTAATCTCGGGTTTATCTGCATAGCATATTATTTGAATAAATCGTTCTGTATATTGTATAGCCAGCAAACATTTCACGGTAGTAAATCTTTTAGCATATACGGGACGGATTGACTGGAGATGTACATTATATCGACGTAAAGTGTTAGTTTTGTCCGAAAATCAGTGCTTCGAAGGCTTAATTACCTCCTCGGTCCTCTTTATTTTCTTTTTCTGCCACAGTATCTTTACCCAATATGGTCAGAATAATAATTTATGCCACCACTGAACTGAATTTGAAATAGCACAATACACCAGCAAAACCGATTTCAAATGATGGAGTCGATATGGATTTTCAGTTAAACATGTTTAAAACAAAGCGTCATCATTCGTATGTTGATTATCTTCTAGTAAATGCCCGTATGTAAGCTAGATATCATCTATCCTTAAGAAAATAAGCAACATGAACAGTTTACAAAAGTATTATTGTACCAACATTTTCAGTGATTTAGATGTAACGTGAAAATTATTTCATTAGGTACGTTGTTAAAAAACACCTAACTGGTTCACCATTCACAGCTGATCCACTTGTTTTACGATTATAACTACCCTATTGTTTAATAATGAGATAATTAAAAGTGTTTTACAAATGCATCTGTTTCACAAAGTTGAAAGAATACAGAGTAAGTAGTTTGTCTTAGATTTTCTGAACATTCCGTCATGGTGTCAGGGTTGTAGTACATCCTTTGTTCACCTTCAAGATGTACGTACATCCGGATGTACTTATTATCAGTAATATGGTCCCTTATTAATGTGGTCTACCATATTGATGAGAGTTCAACTTAAATTTGACATATTTATGTCTCGAAAACTATACATTACCTATTTTAAAATGTTGTGCTTAAATTCATATAAACGCATCATTATAAAAATCTAATAGTATTTTTACAAACTAATTTTAATAAAAATTTCACCGCATTCACTAAATCGCATTTATAACTTTCTGAATATAGATTAAATTGATCTAACTTTTTTGTTTATGAACCAATTTTAATGAAACAAACATTAAATGTTACACGAAGCTAGCTTCGATACATAAGAGCAAACCGCCATCGAACTGCACCGGCGCGGCGCGGCGCGGTCGCTACGCGCCTCGTATTCATAACACTTTAATTTTCAAAAATTTCATGTATTTATGGACGGATTTTAAAAATTCTTTTTTTATACTATAGGTGTTTCTGTCCGCTATGTATAGTGTATAGTCACTTGCAGATATTCACCGTTTATTTATAATAATAAATAATTTTGTGACAGTTTTAAGGATATCCGGGATACCCGGTTTTTTTTTTGGGACAAAAGGTAGCCAGTATGACCTATAAATGTAGCGAGTTTGATAAAAATCCGTTCAGTGGTTTTTGATTCATGCCTGCACATACAGACAGACAGACAAAAATTTTCTAAATTACATTTTTGGCATCAGTATCGAATAAATATTACACCCCAATAGTATTGTAGGGAGGTTGATATGCTGACGTATGAGTATAATGTAATAATGTGTTGTACTGTAATATGGGGAGCGGCCAGTCAGCCGCGAACCGTCATGTAAACAAGTTGTAATAAACCATCTGTGAATGCTGCTACGTATTTTATTTAACAGGACGTTAGTGACCGTAGTTAAAGTAACATTCTCTAAACTGGTGACTCCACACAATTTTTTTTAAGAACACAGTGAATAGTGCCGGACTCTAATATGTACAACTCACCACCACCATCAGCAGCGGGACCGACACCGATAGTCCAAGCGCGGCTCAAGGAAGAACAACCAGAGTCGTCCAGCATGACTCTAGCTGCCATCAGCGTGTCATCGAAATTGCCTGAGTTTTGGGTAGAGATGCCCCGGTTATGGTTTGCGCAATTTGAGGCCGTGATGGCGCCTCAAAAGCAGGGTGATGAGGCCAAGTTCAATATGGTCATATCAAAATTAGGGCGCGACTCAATCCAACAGGTGAGTGATTTAGTTACCTCGCCACCAGAGGAAAACAGATACAAGACCTTGAAAGAAAGGCTTTTGCTAGTGTACGAGGAGAGCGCTGAACGCCAATTCCAGAAGCTCGTCTCGGAGATGGAATTAGGCTCCCAGAAGCCTACTCAACTGCTGCGTAGGATGAAAGACCTAGGCCGAACAACACAAGTGTCCGATCAGACACTAAAGAACTTGTGGCTGTCCAGGATGCCATCCGAGGTCAGAGCGGTTATAGCTGTTTGCCAGGACCAGTCGTTGGACAATTTATCAGTCATTGCCGACAAGATTATAGAAAACAGCAGGAATGGAGAGATCGCCACCATAGGCGTACAGTCGACGATACCACCGAAGTCATCAGAACCGCTTGCGGAGCTCATGCAACAGTTAAACAAACTCGCATTGGAGGTTGCATCACTGCGCAGCGAAGTACAGGACCGTGGACGTTATAGAGGCCGAAACCAACTACGCTATAGGAGCAGGTCAAATTCGCGTAAAAGAAGAACTGAAGAAGATCCAGATTGGCTGTGTAGGTTTCACTATCGGTGGAGGAAGAATGCGAAGAAGTGCGAGGAACCATGTGCTTGGCGTAAGGACAACAAGGAAAACTAGAGGCGGTATGTTCGCAAGCGGTGGACGGATGTACTCAGGGACAGGTAGTTATTAATCACCGTTTATTAGTTAGGGATAGATCATCTAAGTTTACATTTTTAATAGATACAGGAGCTAATATTTCCGTAATCCCAAAATGGTGTGTTCAACAACGTACACTTATTCATTGTGATTTTAAGTTATACGCGGCAAACGATAGTGTGATAAAAACGTATGGAATATGTTATTTAACAATAACTTTTGGGCTTAGAAGAGAACTAAAATGGCCTTTTGTAGTGTGCGATGTTAAGCAACCAATAATCGGAGCAGATTTTTTAAGAAACTTTAGATTAGCTGTAGATGTATATAATGATAGGTTAATCGACCTAGTTACTAATTTGTACGTTTGTGGATCTACTTAGAAGTATAAATTCTACAGGAGCAGTAAAATGTATAAACAGTAGCCTTAGGGATAGATCATCTAAGTTTACATTTTTAATAGATACAGGAGCTAATATTTCCGTAATCCCAAAATGGTGTGTTCAACAACGTACACTTATTCATTGTGATTTTAAGTTATACGCGGCAAACGATAGTGTGATAAAAACGTATGGAATATGTTATTTAACAATAACTTTTGGGCTTAGAAGAGAACTAAAATGGCCTTTTGTAGTGTGCGATGTTAAGCAACCAATAATCGGAGCAGATTTTTTAAGAAACTTTAGATTAGCTGTAGATGTATATAATGATAGGTTAATCGACCTAGTTACTAATTTGTACGTTTGTGGATCTACTTAGAAGTATAAATTCTACAGGAGCAGTAAAATGTATAAACAGTAGCCATCCATACGCGGAATTACTTGAGCAATTTAAGGAGATCACGCGTCCACCTACTTTTAAGGAAGTACCAGAGCACGCCATTTATCATCATATCGAGACCACAGGTCCCCCAGTGCATACGCGCGCAAGGAAGCTACCGCTACACAGGTTTGATAGAGTTAAAAAAGAATTTCAGCTAATGCAGGAATTAGGAATTTGCAGGCCATCAAACAGTCCGTGGGCGTTCTTTTTAGGAACTACGTGTGGGCGTTACACGTAGTTCCTAAAAAGAATGGTGATATTCGACCTTGCGGAGACTATAGAATGCTTAATACAATAACAAAGCCGGATCGTTATCCGATACCTAGAGTACAAGACTTTACTTACGGTTTGCATAACAAAAAAGTTTTATCAAAAGTCGATATTTGTAGGGCGTATCACGTTATCAAAATTAGTCCAGAAGATATAGAATAACGGCGATCATTACCCCATTTGGACTTTATGAGTTCCCAAGGATGACGTTTGGTCTGCGTAACGCGGCACAAACTTTTCAAAGATTTATAAATTGCACGATATTAGCAGGTATAGAACGTTTAAATTGCGACAGTATATGTAATAAAAATATAACCGGTGAGTCATACGTATTCGGATACTTAGATGACGTCATAGTCGGTTCCGATAACGAGCAGGTTCATCGAGAACACTTGCGACTGTTGTTCGAACGTTTTAGTAAATACAGTATGTCGATTAATTTAGAAAAATGTGTTTTCGGTCAGCCAAAAATAGAATTCTTAGGATATGAGGTCTCACAAAAAGGCATTAGCCCGTTACCTAACAAAATTAAGGCTATTGAGACGTACCCAAAACCAGAAACTATTGCTGACCTTCGCAGGTTTCTCGGGATGTTAAATTTTTATAGGCATCATACCGAACGCAGCGAATGTCCAAGGCATCTTAGATAGATATTTACACGGGGCAAAGAGGAAAGATAAACGTAAGATTGAGTGGACGGACGAGGCAGTTAGAGCATTCGAAATGTGTAAGGAAAATTTGAAAAATGCGGCTACATTATCGCATCCTATTGCTGACACAGAATTATCTTTAATGACAGACGCTTCCGATTTTAGTGTAGGCGCTGTACTACAACCTTACAACAGAAAGAAAACAACGCATGGAAACCCTTAGGCTATTTCTCTAAGAAACTTACAGAATCCCAAAAGAAGTACTGTACCTACATACGATAAGGAACTTTTGGCGATTTACTTAGGCATTATTTATTTTAGAGATCTAATAGAAGGCAGGAATTTTACAGTATATACGGACCATAAACCGTTAACGTTTGCATTAAGTAAGTTAGGTTCAAACAAAGAATTATCTAGACGGACGCGACAGCTATTATTCATCAGCGAATTTACAAGTAATATTCAACATGTAATAGGTACTAAGAATCCGGTTGCCGACGCATTGTCGAGAATAGAAGCAATAACATGTCCGAACTCGATACCATACCTAGAAATCGCCCGTGCACAGACCGGCGACGCTGAATTAGCAGATTTATTGAGTACAAGCGTGAATAGTAACATAATATTGAAGCAAATTAATTTAAATAATTCTGATGAATTGATGTATTGCGAAACTTCTACTAAAAGTGTCAGACCTTACATTCCGTCGCAATTCAGAAAAACTATATTTGATTATTTTCATGGCTTATCTCACCCGGGAGTTAAAGCATCGAGAGCATTAATATGTAGAAAGGTATTTTGGCCGAATATGAATAAGGATATAGGTATTTGGGTAAAGCCATGCATTGAATGTCAAAAAAGTAAAATAACGCGACATACGGTATCAAAATTAAGTAGTTTCGAGGAAGGAGATCGCTTTACGCATTTGCATGTAGATTTAATAGGACCCCTACCCGTGACAGAACAAGGCTATCGGTATTGCGTGACAATGATAGATCGGCGTACACGATGGCCTGAGATATGTCCAGTTACAAATATGACCGCGGAAACTGTGGCAAAAGCAGTTTATGAAGGCTGGATATGTCGTTTCGGTTGCCCAGTTAAGATAACAACGGATCAAGGCAGGCAATCCGAGAGCGAATTATTTATGGACTTAATGAAGTTATTAGGAATTTGTAAAACGCGTACTAGCCCGTATCATCCACAAGCGAACGGGAAAATCGAAAGATGGCATAGGTCATTAAAAGCTGCGTTGATGTCTAGATTAAAGGATAACATGTCTTGGTTCGCAGAATTACCTACAGTAATGCTAGGGTTAAGAGCAGCGTGCCAAGCGGATAGCGAGTTCATAAGCGCAGCGGAATACACATTAGGACATTGTTTACGTTTACCTGGTGAATTTTGTAATGATAATTATACTAAAATAGATAATCCACAAGCGTTCATAATTAGATTAAGAGATATTTTAAATAATATTAAGCCTAAATCTAGGGACTTCAGTAATAAAAATATATTTGTACATGCTGATTTAAGTTCCTGTTCTCATGTCTTTCTTAGGATAGATGCAGTACGTAGGCCGTTAGTACTGTTACGACGATTACTTATTCTAGAACATTCGCAAGTACCTACCTACTCGTGTACGACGAATACCTACGCTCTAGAACACTCGCAAGTACCTACCTACACGTATACGACAAATACCTACACTAGAACGTTTGCATGTACCTACCTACACGTATAACAATAGACCAACGGCGGTAGGCATACCTACGCGTCGCAGCTAAGTACCTACACTCATTGTTCTGTTTTCGAGAATTGTCGGCATCTTTGTGGTAATAACTGGAAGGTTCTAGAAGTCTATTGAAGGACTATAAAAAGGATTCGAACGTCGGCACTTCGTTCAGTTGTGAATACAGCGATCTCGAGCGAACATCTAAGCGATACGGAAGTTTAAGAAGAGCGATATACGAAGCGTTATAGTGCAGTATAAGTGGTTATTGCTTTAATTTGTTACTGTTAGTTTACTGTGTGAGTCTTAAATAAACTCATCATCGCGTAACTGGCATTTTACATCGAACCCCATCCTGACACGTAACAATTGGTGACAGAAGTGAGAATGCCAGTCACACCACGCGACGAGGGAGTACGCACTCGACGACAGGCGGCGGTAGACGAAACTCGTGAACCATCGATTATGGCCGATACTGAAGAGTCTAGCGCAGCAGTAGTTAGTGATCCCGGCACTTCTGCGGCGTCGACGAGTATGGGCTCTGGCTTCGACATGTCGTCCCTTTTAGCCGTTATACAGGAGGGCCAACGCCAAGCTGAAGAACGGCAACGTCAAGTCATGGAGGAGTTGAAGGAAGGTCAACGCCAAGCTGAAGAGCGCCAACGCCAAGCTGAAGAGCGCCAACGCCAAGCTGAAGAGCGCCAACGCCAAGCTCTTCTAGACCTTAAGGAAGGTCAACTGCAAGCCGAAGACAGACAACGCCATGCTATCCGAGAGGACCTTCGAGAAATGATGGACTCTAAGTTGGAAGGGTTCAGCACCGTCATCAGTACTCTTCAAGAAGACGTTGAAGTGGTAAAAAAACGCACCAGCAAACATGATGAAATTCTCGAAGATGTCCAGACCACCATGAACCATCATGACAAGATGATTAAAGAGCTCCAGAAGACCAAGGTCCTTTATTCAAGTACTACGCCCGTGGCCGCGGCAGTCACTTCCGGAGGTCCCAAGTTTAAACTTCCCTCCTTTGACGGCTCGTCTTCCTGGACGGCCTTTCGACACCAGTTCGAAGTAGTTGCCAAAGGAAATGGGTGGGAAGATGATCACGCACTGACGGCGCTTACTTTGGCACTAAGAGGGGATGCACTGCTGATCCTAGAGAACTTACCTGCTGACCGACGAAACTTAGACGCACTCCTGAAGGCATTGGAAGCTCGATTTGGCGATAAGCACCTGGAGCATGTTTATCGAGCTCAGCTGAAGGATCGAACTCAGAAGTCGAGTGAGGGACTTCAACAATGGGCTGCTGAAATTGAACGTCTGGTACGACGAGCGTATGCCTCCAGTACATCATCTGTGGACCACATAGTTGTGCAAGCTTTCGTGGATGGCATAAGAGAGTTTGAGGTCAGAACAACTGTTCGGTTGGCACACCATACATCTTTAGAAGCGGCCTTAGCACATGCCCTTGAGGTGGAAGCTGTGCGAAACGACTACAAGTCGCATAAAGTACGGGAAGTTGTTGCAGCTGTTAGACCACGCGGTGAACCTATGTGCTACGGATGCGGCAAGCGAGGACATATCCGAATGAACTGTCCGGACCAGAGAGGAAGTAGAATGGTGTCAGCTACTACTCAGGTTGATGCTAGTCAAGATCCGTTACGCCAAGCCTCTACAGTGCAAGTATCACAGGCATGTGACGGTAATAGCCTGGTAACAGCTGGAGAAATCAATGGTAAAGCTGTTCGCCTTACGATAGATACGGGCGCGTCAAAGACCATCGTACGACCAGAACTTCTGCGGCGAACAATTCAGTGGGAAGACGCACGACCATCTTGCAAATTGCAAACAGCGACTGGCCAGCCAGTGACCGTCCTCGGAGTTACAGATGTGAGAATCAAACTGGGAGAGAAGATTTATCATCAATCTGTTTTGGTGGCGAGCATAACGGATGACTGCATTATCGGCTTAGACTTCCTACGAATACAGCAGTGCGTTGTCGATATTGCTAAAGGTGTTCTAAGCTTCCCAGACCAAGAGGTCTTTCTAGAAGGCTGTTCTTCAATAGCGGTCTACAGTGCCAAAACGGTAACCTTGGCACCAAGGTCAGAAACGTTAGTCGACGTAAGGTTCCCTGAAGGTGTAACTGCTGATCGTTGCGTCATAGTGGAAGATCCTGGGCGCCATACCAGTCGAATTACAGCCAGAACTTTGGTAATGACTAGAAATGGGGCAAAAGTTAAAATTGCCAACCTTAGCAATTCGGCGATGCAGTTACGGAAGAACGTGATCGTGGGACGATGTGAGGCTGTGAGCAGTCTGAGGAAGATCCAAGAGAACGTCCAGACTGCCTCTTCGGCAAACCATATGGGCCCGTTATTAGAGACCACGAAGAAAAGTTTGTCACCCAACGAATATCGGGAAGCAGAGAAGCTGCTGCTGGACTACAAGGACATTTTCACCAAAGAAGAAAACGACCTTGGAAGAACGGGGTTAGTGAAACATCCGATCGACACAGGTGCTACACAGCCTATCAAACAAAGACCTAGACGAGTGCCACTAGCAAAAGAACAAGAAGTAGCTGAGCTGATTGGGAATATGGCACGAACCAAGATCATAGAGCCATCATCCAGCCCATGGTCTTCACCGGTGGTACTCGTGAAGAAGAAAGATGGTAGTACCAGGTTTTGTGTAGACTACAGGATGCTGAATAACGTGACCAAGAAAGACAGCTATCCTTTGCCCCGTATTGACGACACTTTGGACATGCTTGGAGGCATGAAGTGGTTCTCTACGGTAGATCTGAAAAGTGGCTACTGGCAAGTGGAACTCCGACCAGAAGATAAGGAGAAGACTGCATTTACCACCGGTACTGGCAAAGGCCTGTGGCAGTTCCGGGTAATGCCATTTGGATTGTGTAATGCACCAGCTACGTTCGAAAGGCTTATGGAACGCGTACTAGTGGGTCTTTTGGGAGATGCCTGTCTGGTGTACTTGGATGACGTCATAGTTATGGGACGCAGTTTCACGGAACATCGCAAGAATCTTGAGAAAGTGTTCAAGAGATTTCGTGAATCAAACCTGAAACTTAATCCGAAGAAGTGCGCCTTTTTCAAGAAAGAAGTTTCGTTCTTAGGCCACATTATTTCGGATAGGGGTGTTCAAACGGATCCAGACAAAATAAAAGCGGTGCAAGAGTGGCCTGTACCAAAAACTAAAACCGAAGTAAGAGCTTTCCTGGGCCTCAGTGCTTACTACCGGCGTTTTGTGAAGAACTTCTCTGAAGTTGCCAAGCCATTACACCACTTGACAGAAGAGAAGAGGAACTTCGTTTGGGACTCGGATTGTCAACGTGCATTTACACGACTCAAAGAGTTGCTGTGTTCAGCTCCAGTCCTGTGCTACCCTAATAGAGAAGGCAGATTTATTGTGGACACAGACGCCAGTAATACTGGAATCGGAGGTGTGTTATCTCAGGAGCAAAATGGACAGCAAGTGGTCATCGCCTACTTCAGCAAGTCTCTATCGAAGCCTGAGAGAAACTACTGTGTAACTCGGCGTGAATTACTAGCAGTTGTGAAGACCTTACAACACTTTAATAAATACTTGCTGGGAAGAGAGTTCACACTACGAACAGACCATGCAGCACTGAAGTGGTTACTCCAGTTCAAGAATCCTGAAGGCCAAGTCGCGAGATGGATCGAACAACTACAGGAATACAACTTTGTAATAGAACACCGCAGTGGAAGGATTCACTCCAATGCTGATGCCTTATCGCGACGTCCATGCTCCCAGGATTGTAAACACTGTTTGAAGCATGAGTCCAAGGAGGTAGTGAAAATTGTCAGGACTCAGGGGACCGATGAATCCTGGGACAAAGAGGAAATCAGTAAGGTACAGAAAGAAGACAGAGATCTTAAACTAATAATGGATTGGAAGGCTCAGGGTCGGAAACCATTATGGCAGGACGTATCAGCCGCAAGCCCAATTACGAAGGCCTACTGGGCTCAGTGGGACAGTCTGAGTTTGGAACAAGGCGTGCTATATAGAAAGTGGGAAACACCTGACGGGAAGGACCAAGTTCTACAGATGGTGATCCCGAGAAACAAAGTTGCACCTGTTCTGCGCTTAGTGCATGATGGTGCATCAGGTGGTCATCTTGGTGTGAAGAAGACTTTGGTGAAGGTGAGAGAACGGTTCTACTGGGTACGCTGTCGGGAAGACATCGAGGAGTGGTGCAGAAAGTGCTCTACGTGTGCTTCGGTAAAAGGACCTCGTACTAGATCAAGAGGCAAGCTACAGCTGTACAGTGTCGGAGCCCCATGGGAGAGAATTGCCATTGACGTAGCTGGACCATTTCCCGTGACAGAAGACGGCAACCGCTTTATAGTAGTAGTTCAAGATTACTTTACCAAATGGCCCGAAGTGTTTGCGACACCAAACCAAGAGGCTCAGACCGTGGCCAAAAAGTTGATCCAGGAAGTAGTGTGTCGATTTGGTGTGCCGTTGGAACTGCATAGTGACCAGGGAAGAAATTTCGAGTCAGCCCTGTTTCAAGAGATGTGTAATCTACTCGGCATACACAAAACACGGACAACACCAGCGCACCCGCAGTCTGACGGCATGGTAGAACGGTTTAAGGGCGTTCCGTCACATATGACCTTGAGCGTTTCGCTTCCTCACCACCCCGCGCCTCACCCGAAAAAAACATTGCGTGCGAGTCCGCCCTCTAGCGTCAAGTAGCAGTAGCACAACTATAAGACAATGACCTTACTTGTCCGAAACCGCAGAGCTAAAATCTGATAGACGCGAAAATAATGAATTATTTTTTTAGTATCTTTTATTATTTCGTTTAGTAAGTATGTATATTTTTTAGTATATATTATTTATATATTTATTATTTATATAGTAGCGAAAGCAAAGATGAGTGTTTAGAATCATGACGTTTGTTAAATATGTAGTAGAAATAAAAATAACTACTGCGGGTTAAACCAATAAACTCAAAATCCAGCTCTACCGTGGTATAACTAAAATGCCGTTAACTGCCAAAGCCGAGTTTTGAGTAAACACTCAAAAAACGCGGCATAAATTGAAACCGTTGTCACTTACAAATGACAACAATTATTTGAGATTTAAAGGTACCAAGATATAGATCAAATGAAATACTTTCAATTTATTCTCCTGTCAGTTTGTAAATATAATTAAATTTTATAATAAAACGTTTTTTTGCGTTTTAGTATACCATTGGTGTTACAAAAATCTAATAGATCAGCGGCTAAAATGCCACTACGCTTAGCGTAACGGCATTTTAGTGTCTCTATTTCATAAAAAATATTGTTTGTTAAAAACCTAAAAAACAAAAGAACTTAATTGTAACTAAAATGTCGGTATAGCACATAATGTCAATTTAGCTTATCATTAATACTTGTGGAACTACCTCATGTTAAACGTGGTTAACGTCCGTTCACTGCTTTTAAGTCTGGTAGGTAGTCTATAAATGTGTTTAAATAAGAGTACAAAACTTGATTCATTGTTACGCTTAAACGCGGTTAAACTTAAAACCTTATAGTTTAACGGCATTTTAACGCAACAGAATTATAAAGTATTAGATCATTATCGATCAAACTGAAGTTAAAAGTTATTAAAATACACTCATTTTTTAAACTTACAACTAACACAAAACTTCCCTTAAAACAAGATTATAGGTATCGCATCAATTATTATAAATTTAAAACATGGTTTTTATAAAATTTAAATTGACTTACAAACCACTTTATAATAAAAACAAATGTAGATACTAATAATAAAAATCACAAGTAAGTTTAACTTACACTTTAAACTAATAAGCATAAAAAAACAATTGGACCTACTTATGCAAAAAGGAACCAATCCACACATATGCCAAAATTGAGATAATTAAACAAAAAGCATAAAATGCACCTTATAACTATAATATAATAATAATATTCTACCACATTCACACAGAGCCATCTTAGCCCCAAATTAAGCAATTATATTTGCTTGTGTTATGGGTACTAAACAACTGATATACTACTTATATACTTTTTTTTTTTGTAAATACATACATATTATAGACTAGCTGTTGCCCGCGACTTCGTTCGCGTGAAAATTCAGATGGGTGCCAGATTTTACGGCAACCGTACATTGTATCAGTAATAAATATCAGTATTATCCATCTCTATGGCCAATCTCATTTAAACCCGCTACCGCTAAAACTGATGAACCACTTTCACACAAACTTCGACTCTTATTTGCTCACTTAATAAGGGTAGTTTCTGAATATTAAAAAAAGAGTATTTTCTAGTAATTTGGTAATCCTACTATAAAAACTATAGAAGTTTCATACAAACTTTGTCACCCCTTTATACACCCATAGAGGATGGATTTTGCAAAATCCCGTCTAAGTGAGCACCTATATCCTAATAGGAACGATCATGCAAAGTCTGAGATTCCTAGCACTTGTTGTTTCTGAGATTTCGTGATGAGTGAGTGAGTGACCTTTTGCTTTTATGTATATAGATAGCTTTTGCCCGCGGCTTCGCTCGCGTGAATATTGATTTTTCCAATAGACATTTTTATATTGTTTAAATACTGTTTTCCATAGTATTTTTAATCTCCCATTCATACAAACCCTCTTTCACCTACCTAAAGATATCCCTCGTAAAAAAAAAATACAATACACAAAGGCAAATATTCACTACAATAACTTTTCCCTTCCCCTCATTCCCTATCGCCCTTTTTCTCCACTCTCCACAGTTTCCGCTTCTCTCCTCACCTCCCTCTTCTCCTCTTCACCTCCTTCAGCATCCCTTGCCTCTCCTCGAGCATCTCTTGCCCTTTCCTCCACTTCTCTCTACCTTGCCTCCTCGCTTTCTCCTCTCTTCTCTAGCACTTCCCCATTTCTTCTCCTTCGTTCCCCTCATTTTCTTCTCCCTTCTTATCACTTCTTATCCCTTTCCCTGCATTCGAGAGCTCCTGCCTTGTCCCTTTCCCCTCCCTTCCTCTCCCATCTCCCTTACTTCCCCTTCACTTTCCTCTCACTTCCTCCTCATTTACTCCTCACTTTTCCCTCACTCCTCACTTCCTCCTCACTTTCCCCTCACTTCCACTCACTTCCCCTCACTTCCACTCACTTCCCCTCACTTCTAACTTCCCCTAACTTCCCCCTCACTTCTCCCGCACTTCCACCTCACTTCTCCCTCACTTCCCCTAACTTCCCCGTCACTTTCCTCACTTTCCTCTCACTTTCCTCTCACTTTCCTCTCACATTCCCCTCACTTTCTCTTCACTTCTCCCTTGCTTCTCCCTGGCTTTCCCTTGACTCCTCTTGACTTCTCCCTGACTTTTCGTACTTTTGTAGCAATATGCAAATTGAGGCAGCCTGTAAAGCACGCATTTTACTTTTTATTTTTTCTTTGCAACATAGAAAGCTGTAAGTATTTAATTACCTATAGAGTTAAGTGTATTGCCTGTGTCACTTTGCATGCTACTTGAAACTGTAACTTACAAAAATTGTAATAACCTGGCGATTAAAATGAGTGGCTTGAGTTTCTTGCCAGTTCTTCTCATGGCTCTACTTTGTCAGCGAACTGGTTGTAGGTTAATTTGCTGACATTTTGTAAACTTTGACGTTCATAAGTGTTAATTTAATTAACCTATATGAATTAACATATTTTCATTTTCCTTATTTATTTTCGGTTCAACTGGATATCACAAATATAACTTCAGTAAATCGTTCTGTATATTGTATAGCTAGCAAAAATTTTACGGAAGTAGATCTTTTAGAATAAGCGGGACGGTTTGGCTGGAGATGTACATAACGACGTAAAGTGTAAGTTTTGTCTGAAAGTCAGTGGTCCGAAGGCATAGTTACCTCCTCGGTCCTCTTTATTTCCTTTTTCTCCCACAGTATCTTTACTCTGTATGGCCACCACTGCACTGAATTTGAAACAGCACCATTCACCAGCAAAACTGAATTCAAATGACGGAGCTGTAAAGGATTTTCAGTTACACATGCTTTAAACAAAGCGTCATCATTCCTATGTGTATATCATTATTTCTATAGAAATTGATATTTTTCAATGTACCCTATCAAAATTCAAGGATGTTGCACAAAAATGTATAGTATTGGATAACTAGATATATTTATTTAGTAATTAGTGTTTTTAATTTTAGGTTTTTTATGATATCGTATTGGGTTTTTATCTGTAATGATATTGTAAATACTTTTTCAATAAATAAATAAATGTTGATTATCTTCTAGTAAGTGCCCGTACGTAAGGTACACAATATCATGTACCCTTAGCAAAATAAGTAACACGAACAATTGCCAAAGTAGACGCATTGTACCCACTGTTTGAGTGATTTGGATGTACCGTGAAAATTACCTCGCTAGAGATTCATTATAAGTATAGATTACTTCAATATGTACATACAAATATATGTGTACATACATATATTTGTATGTACGTACATATTGTAGTATTGTAAATGTATAATATAATGCAAAATCGGTAAAGTAGAACTAATGTACCTAATGTAACTAATTAACTAATGTAACTAATTTACGGTAGTAGATCCACGCTGATTTCAGCATGAATGGGCCGGATCGTCCGGGGTAGTACTACCCTCTCATAGAAGATCGACTTAAGAGTAGTAGTATCCGTACTACTGCGTTTCGTTCGGTGAGTGAGAGCGCCGGAGGCCCAATTTCCCCCCTTTCCTCTTTCCTCACCTCCCTCATTCCCTTCCCCTAACCCCATTCCCAGCCGCCATAGTGGAGGCCACCATACCAGCAGTTTATGACGATGGCTTTTGGTATAGTGGCCGCCACTTCTGGATTCCACTGACTGCTTACCATCAGGCGGGGTGGAGTCACTTTGGTAGGCTATAATATAAAAAAAAAAAAAAAAAAAAAAAAAAAAAAAATGTAATATTATCGCTAAGTAACGGATCCATGCGGACGACGTCACGGGGTAGTTTTACAGTACATACACTTATAATATAATATAATAAAGATACATACATACATACATACATACATACATAGAGTGCTGAACCATAATTCTTTTGCCTTTACCTAGTTAGGTAAAGACTGTACAAAAAAGAGTAGAATTCTTTATACTGTGCCACCGTGCCGGGTCTATTACTTTCTACATACACCTATCACTCGAAAAATACGGTATTAGTTTTGTTATGTCCAGTAGGCACTCAACAATATATTATTTAATTTTAGGATTAAAAATTCATATAGTACGATAATAAAGGAACAGAGAGTAGGATTTTTAATTTACCTAATTGTGATAATTTCACAGTCTTCAAATATTTTAGTTTGGTTAGAGACTAAGACGTTTTGTAAAGCCTTTTTTCTTCCTTTCTTGCAATCAAATAAATAAATCAAAATAAGATGCATTGAAAGTAGAAGGGTAGGTATTTACTTTAGCCTAGTATCTTATCAGCTTATCACTGATTTTATCAGCTCATGAAAAAAAATCTAACGAGGTAAATACTTGAATATTTTATCGGTATTACTTACCGATAGAATATTCAAGTACACACCGTATGTATATATAGAATGTATAGGTATTTATGCTCGTGCAAGATAACGTAGATAGTTAGGTAGCTAACAGCAGCGTGTATGGTTGTTTTGTGTAGGTACCTAACTAGGTCGCAAACCGACGCATGTCACGTATAATCATTGTAATTTGAGTTCTATGCTAGTTGTACGACCGACGCCGACGTTCGTGTTCCGACCGAAGCACCTCGTACCTACGCCGGCGTCGCCGTCGTCGCGTCGCGTCGGTCGGAATCGGAAAGCGCCCTTGCCACATGAGTAAATATCCAAGTTAGATATTTTACTCATGTGCCCACCTACCACACACCTAGTTCGAAATGATAGTAGACATAGACAATATTGTAGCAAGCTCATATTCATACCCCTAGGGTATATAACAGCAGGAATTTACTGATTCTTGAGGCCTGGTGTTGCCTTGATCTTATCACGAGCGACAATAGGCTCACCACCTGCTACCTAGTTTACGTGGAACTAAACATAATTAAAGGATATCCTAGGTAAGTATCTCAAAGAAGGTATTTTACTAAAAATATGAAGGTAGGTATATACCTACTTACAGGATATTCTATTATTGAATCCTTTGCATTTGTATTTGTTTCAGTCGTGAAATTTTAGTCATTTTGATGAAAAATAATAATAAATGTAGGTAAATACCTACGTATTTAATACACTAAAAAAATCTAAATAACTAATCTAATTTATTTGCAACACTAAATCTATCCACACAATATTTTTTTTGATATTATTTATTTGCAATTATTGAATTACGTAAATAATTTTTAAAAAAACCGCATACGTCCGTCCGTCAGAAGGGCTTGCGCCGCTCTGCCGTTCTGCCTCCCGTCGCCCGCGCAGAGCCCCTGCGACGCTGATTCAGCCAAATTATCAATAACTATTGAAACATTATCCTAATAAATGAAATAAACCTACAGAGTTGACATTTGGTTTATTCCGGTTGATTCAATATAACTTTTATATTTATAACTATAGTAATTACAAAGTAATATTTCGAAATAAGTGAAATCACGTTGTTTTAATATCGTTGGTATAAGTTATATAATCAATTATTGTAAATAATTCTTCTACTATTCTAAAGTTCATGAATCAAAGTATATTGTTGGCAAAAAAAAAAAGAATAAATAGCATTAGAATCTACTCAATTATCGAGATGAAAGTAGCGGATTTCGTCGAAATTTCGTCGGAACCACCTTAACCAGACATTGGAAAACCATCTGGCCAAGGTTGTCGAAGACCATCAACGAGACTGGGACCGTTACATTCCACTCTTCCTGTTATCATATCGGTCCGCGGTTCATGACACTACAGGATTTACGCCGGCCAAAGTTAACTTTAGAAGAGAGATACACCTACCAGTAGACTTAATTACCGGAACACCTCCTGATACGCCAAAGCCGACAGTAGAGTACGTCGCAAACTTGCAAGCACAGCTGGATAAGACACATGATCTAGTGCGAGATAACAACCTCAAGGCTAATGAGAAGATGAAAACTCGCTATGACAGGAAAGCAAGTAATCATGGCTTCGAGGAAGGTACGCTCGTGTGGTTACATAATCCTCTCAGGAAAATCGGCAAGTCACCGAAGCTACAGGCCCGCTGGGAGGGTCCCTATAAAGTGATCACAAGGATCAATGACGTGACCTATCGCATAAGACAGGGCGATAGAAAGAAGCCGAAGATCGTCCACATCGATCGACTAGCACCCTATCACGGTTCTAACACTGCTCGGGACGAGCATGATTAAGAGGGGGGCAATGTTACGACGATTACTTATTCTAGAACATTCGCAAGTACCTACCTACTCGTGTACGACGAATACCTACGCTCTAGAACACTCGCAAGTACCTACCTACACGTATACGACAAATACCTACACTAGAACGTTTGCATGTACCTACCTACACGTATAACAATAGACCAACGGCGGTAGGCATACCTACGCGTCGCAGCTAAGTACCTACACTCATTGTTCTGTTTTCGAGAATTGTCGGCATCTTTGTGGTAATAACTGGAAGGTTCTAGAAGTCTATTGAAGGACTATAAAAAGGATTCGAACGTCGGCACTTCGTTCAGTTGTGAATACAGCGATCTCGAGCGAACATCTAAGCGATACGGAAGTTTAAGAAGAGCGATATACGAAGCGTTATAGTGCAGTATAAGTGGTTATTGCTTTAATTTGTTACTGTTAGTTTACTGTGTGAGTCTTAAATAAACTCATCATCGCGTAACTGGCATTTTACATCGAACCCCATCCTGACACGTAACAGTACCACCTTATTGCGGACCATACAAAGTTTTAGAGAGAAATAAAAAGAATTTTAAGATTGCAATAAACAATAAAATTACCTATGTTTCAATAGATCGTCTTAAACCAGCTTATATCTTAGATGAGTTTAATAATAACAAGAAAAACGAAAACTTAAATCAGCATCAGTACATTAATGTAAACTTACCTTTAAAAACAACACGTAGCGGTAGAAGTGTAAGACCACCCGTTAGGTTTATCGATATGCAACATAAGCTAGAATAATTAAGTAGGTAAATGCAAGGTTAAGTGTTTTGTCAATATTACATAATATTAGTGTATACACACAATTATATAAATTAAAAGTAATCAAATTGTATCATCATTTACTTGGTACTAGCTTTTGCGAAAGCAACTTGAAACAATAACTACCTGTCACCATCAGTTTCTGAAACCGCAAGATGGGTACATCTTACTCAGTAGAAAAGAAAGAAGAAGAAGTAATAATCGCTCAGAATGGAGCTAACCACGCATCAACGGACCACAGAGAATTTAAACTAGAGGTTTTGGGCATCATGGTCACCGTGATGTCGGTCATCATCTGCGTAGCATGTGCGGTAACAGTGTATAAAGTGTGTGCAAACAAAACAAAGAATATCTTACGTCGTGAATTGTGTGCGTTGCAAAATGCTAATTCGATAAGTGTTATACCACAACAGGCACAAAGACCTAACGGTTGCGGAGTTTAGATTATATTAGAACTAAGTAAGTTTAAGCGAAGAATTAATAGTGTTTGTAGCTATAAATTAAAATATTTGCATTCAAATTAAATCGATATTTATTTGTATTAATATATCTATAGGGTATTGATCTTAAAAAAAAAACAATGTTTTTCAGTATAATTTTTCTTGTACCTAATATGTATATTTTAATATATAATTTTTTTTTTAGAAGGGGTGTATGTAGGGAGGTTGATATGCTGACGTATGAGTATAATGTAATAATGTGTTGTACTGTAATATGGGGAGCGGCCAGTCAGCCGCGAACCGTCATGTAAACAAGTTGTAATAAACCATCTGTGAATGCTGCTACGTATTTTATTTAACAGGACGTTAGTGACCGTAGTTAAAGTAACATTATCTAAAGTATTTTTTTAAATATATTCAATGTACAGATTTTATCTCGCTAGAGATTTATTATAAGTATATAGATATAGATGATAAGGTTGGCTGTATCTCTGTTATTTGTTTTATATGTAGTTCTCGTGTGTTACAGGAATAGTGCAAAAACGTAACAGAAAAATAATTGTAATAAGTGTTCCAATTGAGTTTTAATATACCTACTTAATTAAGTTATGTAGGTAAGTATGTACCTAATGTAGTTGTTGTTGTAGTTTCATATCATATTCATCAGTCATTTCATAGTTACCTACCTATCTGCATATCATGTCCTATGTCAGTACATATACATAAAACACTGGTTAAAATTTTACAATTTATTGATTACAGATATTGAAGAATCTTCTCAAACTCAAACTCAAGATACACCAGTTGAAAACGAAGAAAGTTGTGTTTAACTGAAACAAAAAAAATATATATATGAATTAAAATATATAGGTACCTACCTACTTACGTTTTTAACTACTCTGTTTTATTTTCAACTTGTATTCTATTATTCATGATCAGCTAGATGATGCTATAGAAAGTCAGTTCAGATACATTAAAGAAAATAAAATTATACAAACCTTTTATTGTTCCACCTACGAAAATAATTTCCTTCAGAGAGTGGTTGATGGTTTTCTTGTGTTACATTACATTCTTCAGGTGTAAAAAGTCAATTGCTTCAAGAACATTTTGCTGCACAGCTATAATAAATAACACAGCTATTGCGACAATAACGTCAAATGTATGATTTAGTTTCAAAGGTAACCGTTGAGAAAGGCATGTAAATCTTCTTTACCAGACACCAAATGTTCTTTTGACTGTGTTTCTAGTCAATTTGTGCCTCATTATAGTGTTATTCTGCATTTTAAATTGAATTTAAGAATGGTGTCATCATATACTTCCTACAAGGATAGGCACTGTCGCCCAGAAGATAACCATCTATCTCATTATTATTTTTACTAGGTACATATTGGTATGTACCTATAAACTGGCACTCCGCACATCACCGAAAAGATATTTTGAAAATAACACGCTAAATTAATACAATAAATACCTACCATAAAAAATTATGTTGACACTAACAATTCATTTTTTGTGGAAGAGATACAGGAACCAATACCTGGCCAAATTTGTCCAGTTAAGTTAACCTCAGTTTGAACGGAGTTTATCCTACCATGTGAAGCTCAGAAACGCTTTTTGGTAGTTATCGAATCAATAGTTTCAATGGACAGATAAACTACAGATAAAAGTACCTCAGAAACCGGGCATTAGTAATGTTACCAGAAACTATGCTAAATAATCATTATTGTTTTGATAAAAGAATTCTTACAATTTTATCATAGTGTTATCATAGTATTGTATCTTAGTTGCCACAGTATCTTTGATACATTTTTTTTTTAGACAATAGCATGTCAAAATTGATTAAAAGTTAAAATATTATAAAATTACAAGAAAAATATATTTTTTATTTTTGTATTAAAAACTACGAATGCTTTTATCCTATTTGGAACTGCGCTTAATAGTAATGTTACTTAGGTGACTAATACAAAAAAAAGTGGTGATATGTTCACATTTGTAGCCACAGTTTCTCATCTTAAGGTTTAGGCTTAGAGCGATATCAAAAAACAATCATTTATAAAAAAAATAATGTAATTTAAAAAAAGAGTTTTATTATTTATTTTTCCTAGGTAGTTATTGACCCGACCATACACCGGCACTGCCTTATCGTTAAATTTTGGGACACGCTGTATATGTAGCTTTGTTTAAATGTCTATAATATATAACATGCATTTCTAATAATGTTAACTCTACAAAGTTCGCAAATGTCATATTGCCGCTAAAAGCGATAAAATACGAGCAGTTAAAGGTTACTACTAGTGAGGATACTGTTCTGTTCCCATACATGTTTAAAATTCTATTTTACAGTATGCAATTTTCCTTATTACGAATCTCATATTACCTCCTTTTT
This sequence comes from Parascotia fuliginaria, assembly GCA_963082885.1. NCBI lineage: Eukaryota > Metazoa > Arthropoda > Insecta > Lepidoptera > Erebidae > Parascotia > Parascotia fuliginaria. The sequence goes on from OY720170.1 coordinate 11,107,973, forward strand.
TTTCCTACCAAGTCTTAGTCTGTTACTAAAAAGTATTCATAATAATTCCGATAAAGCAGCTCAACCAAAGGTGATGTAAAAAAGGCAAATAGGTACTTATGTGCATTCTTTTCTTTTAAATTGAGCCATCATGGCACTGTTTTACTAACAAGGGTAGTATAAAACTCGCGCATGTGTAATTAAAGAATTGTGTAAATATATAGCAATATACTTATTAAGTATATGCACAAATATATAATTGAATTAATTAATTATATCTGTAGAGTTTGTCTAGCTATATTAACACTACTCAGAAACTGGGTAAGTACACAAGTTTTTTTTATCACAAAACGTTTATAATTTCACATAATTATAGTGTTATGTTTGTAGTGCATTAAAATTGTACATTGACTCCATCTATTTCATAAGTATAGATTGAATATTTGTATCCTTAGTTAACAAAAGTTTATTCTTTGTGACGTAAGAAGAATATGGACACACTATCTTATCAAAATTGGACTAAGTATATGTTTTACTAAGATTATCTAGCTTAGAAGCGGTTATAAATTAATAATTCTAAAGATCCATATTTACCACACCAAGAAATCCCTTGATCGATTTCTGTCAAGTACCTACTATATTAAAGCAATTTAGGCAATGAGTAGGTATATAACCACTATGTGGATCTATCGTCTTTGAATTAAGGCTACTTATTAATTGCCTCTGTACTTATAAATACTAATGATAAATAATACATACGCTGAAGTTATGGTAGTTAACTATTGTAATGTACCAATACGAACTAAACATTAATGGACACAAACTAAGTACCTACTCCTTGTGTATCTGTGTACGTTGTGTCCATTTAAAGGTTTTGAAAAATATTTAATATAGGTACTTACTCAATCAATGAATATTAATGTATTCCAGAACACACACACTGATAGTAGACCTAAATATGAAGTTTAATTAATTAATAGTTATGCACAAAAATTTAAATCGTAAACAACTTGTCGGAATTTTTGTGTATATTTTAATCGTTATGTCGAAAGATATGTCCATTTGATTCTTACGTGTTATAAATAAGATAAAATATATCAGCATTAAAATTTCCTCAAAAAAGTTAGTCTTACATTCTTGTTTATGTCTAGTGCTAAACATTACATAGTCATAATTATATGCTATTGTTAAATAAAGTATAACAATTGGCATTTAAAACTAAATAAAATAACTGATCAATTCATAAATAACTTAAAATAATTACTTACCACGGCAATTTATTGATTTCTAAACGAGAACTAGGATTATTTAGTTACCGAATCATCACGGTCAAAATCAGTCCGAATGGCATTGGCTGTATAATACCTACTTAGCTTATAGGTTATACTATAAATTTTATATACACAAGAAAGCAAGCTATTTGGATCTAAATATATGGTACGGTATGTTTTTTTTCAGCGGGGTACTCGAATCCACGCAACTATTTTCAGACAATTTTTATTGAACTGTCTGTCGAAGTAGTGATCTCTTAAGGATGTGTGTTGTCGCAGTATGTTCCGTCGAAAATATGTTACCTATGTCAAAGCAATGACTGTCGAACTACGTTTTTTTGAAGTTGAGTATGTGTCGAAATAAAGCACTGTCGAAATTTAGAGGTACACCCTTCAAAAGTCAACTCTTGTTTTTCGTGCTGATAAAAACTAGGTTTTGTATGCTGGATATCGCACATTCTCAATGTAAAAAAAAAATATACGGTCGAATTGAGAAACCTCCTTTTTTTTGAAGTCGGTTAAAAAGGCGTATGATCGGAATCGTTCTTTCAATGCTAAGAAGTTTAAAAGATGTAAATTGACTAACTGAACCCTATTTTCATTGAGAGTAACACATACATATCAATTCTTTAATATAATGAAGTCAATTTCATGACTCAATCATAACACATAGAGTAACTAGAGTAAAAAAAAAATTCGTAGTTACTATATGATTGTATTTTAAACTTTGATCGTAACAATAGTACCTAATTCTAAGTATTCTAAGCATGTGGGAAGCATTCGATTTCGTTTTAAACACAGTCTTAAATATAAAGTAAGCATAAACACTGGCATAACTTGGAAAAATACAAATCAAGTGCAGACTTCTAGAATAACTTGTGAATTCCGTTTGGAGTTTCATTATTTAAATTTCAGTTTATCACAATTTAATTATTAAAACTTATCGTGAATACTTTTGCAGCGTACTTCCAAATATTATTCCTAACAAATGGATAACAGATATCTTATGTTATAATTAGGTCTCATGTGTGAATATTGCTTTATGTCTTTCATATAAGATTATAACCTACTTTAACTACAATAACGCTATAAACAAACTGCGATTAAAAAGTTTAATAATGTAAAACAAAATACATTTGAATCTATTTCTGCAATATGAGAATCTTTGCTAACTATTTAGATATACCTAATATAATATAATTATGTATATTGACATGGCAAATTCCAATCGAATATCGCTTCATTTTTTTGTGGGCCGTGGAAGACATATATCCGGCAAATAGTTTTTATAGTCGTATAGGCCGAGGCAGAAAAATGTGTAATTTTTTTATTGGCTGACGGGTGACTAATTAAGCAAACACTGCATAAAGTATGACTCCGCAGGGCGGCAGAATAACGAGTTTGACGGTTTTCATCAGGTATATTTTTGGCAAAATTTAGGTGGCTTCCACGGCACCCAAAGTGTTAATAGTTTAAAGTGGTAGGTATTCTTAATAATAATGGATATTTCTTGAGTGAGCTGAACTTACGTCAATGTTTTATTTAACTTAAATGTAATGTTTTTTTTTTATATTATAATAGACTGTTGTTCAATGCAGCTACGCATGGCCACCGCCAAAATTACTTCCAGGGGGTTGCATCTGATTTTCAGGAAGGTGTATCTGAACGAATTTGGATAGCAACCATAGACGCTTCAATTCAAAGAGTAACTTAATAAAAAAAATCCGGATCATTTTTTTTTCGACAGGAGGGTGCAAGTGCTCCTCCTTGCATCATGCTGCCTGCGCCCATGCAGCCACGTCCATACACAGTATACTTGCTAACATATGCACATTTATTTATTTCGATTGAGCTCAAATTTATAATATTAGTTTATATTGTAATAAAGTGTATTGCATTTAAATTTGTTATGTTATTATAACTATATACTATTTTATGTATAACGTTATATTATTAACCCTAGATTGCTCATTCGATGGTATTAACATAATTGATTATAATCAAAAACATTAGTGAACATGATATATATAAAATATAACAAGTTATTAAGTACCTATATTCCTGTTTTAATCCGCTCCGGACACTAGGATCCCACGACGCCGCTCCCATGGGATCCACAGACAATTTTTTCGCCTCTTGACTCCCATGGGATCCTCAAATAAGTTTTTACTCATCTTGGCTTCTATGATGCCGCTTCCATGAGATCCATAGTAATTTTTTCGTCTTTATTATTAATACTAGCTGTTGCCCGCGACTTCGTTCGCGTGAAAATTCAGATGTGTGCCTGTATGAGAATATTTCTTACCTAAGCTTACGGCAATCGTACATTGTATTAGTAATAAATATCAGTATAATCATTTTTATATTGTTTAAATACTGTTTTGCATGCTATTTCTAATTTTATCATCATCACCATTCGTACAAACCCTCTTTCACCTACCTAAAGATATCCCCCGTAACACAATATAGGTACAATACACAAAGGCAAATTTTCACTACAATAACTTTCCCCTTTCCCTCATTTCCTTTCTCTCTTTTCCCCATCCCCTCCCGTCTCCCTCCCCTCTCTTTCCCCACACTTCCCGTCACATTCCCTCACTTACCAGTCACTGACTCCTCACTTCCCTCACTTTCCCTTACGTCCCCTTTACTTACCTCTCACTTGCCCTTCACTTGCCCCACACTTGCCCTTCACTGCCTCCTCACATCCCCCCGAGTTCCCTTTTTCTTTTTCTTTTTTTACACAACGCCATCTAGACGCAAAGTAAGCATATTATATGCTTGTATTATGGATTCTAGAATACTGATAAACATACTTAAATACTTTTATTTTTGTAAATATATACATATTATACATAGAAACACCCAGACCAATGCAAATAGACATGTTCATGCTACAAATATTTGCACTTAGCGGAAATCGAAACCGCGACCTCTGCGTGGCAGTCCATACACAGTACCACCGAAATACAGAGGCAGTCGTTTTCCCCCTGACTTTTCCCTCCCTTTCTCCTGACATTCCCCTCACTACCCCCGCACTTTCCCCTCACTTCTCCCTTCCTTTCCTCTTCCTTCCCCTCTCTCCAAATTTCAAGTCGCCAACTTTAAAAGCAAAGATCTTTCCATACAATATTTCATCCCTATAAATCCACCCCAGTTAAAAAAAAATTATCAGGATATTTTTTATTTAAATACAAGTATTCCAAAACAAAATTTCAAAGCTGTAAATTAAAAAATGAAGACGTTTCATACAATCGTTTTCATCCCTTTTCATACACTTAAGGGTTGAATTTTTCAAACCCTTTCTTAGTAAACTTCTAGACATTAAGACAAACACCCTCCAAATTTCAAGTCGCTACGACCAGCGGTTTAGGCTGTACGTTGCCTGTCAGTCAGTCAGTCAGTCAGTCAGTCAGTCAGGACAAAGCCTTTTATAATATGTATGGATGCATGGATTAGACGTATAGCCATCAGGGATCAAAGCATACAGGCTAACACGTGATAGAGCCACATAAAGCTGACCGTGAGAAAAACAGCTCATACTTAGATCCACACCCACAACTTTGTGTCTTACCTCTTGGGCTTTTTTAATTAGTCATCGCAAAACATAGGCTCACTTGAAACTGGACTCGTTTAAAACTAAACGAAAGATTGTTTAGAATGACAGGAATCCGATGAATAAAAACACTATCAGCTATTCCGCAACCTGTTAAAATATCTGCTTCTATAAGATTTCGTAGTAAATTAACGAATGTTCGATGTGATTCTTTAAATTGGCATAACTTTTTTTATTTATGAACCGATTGACATGAAACAAACACTAAATGTTAAGTGAAGCTTACCACAATATATTAGTAAAAACCATATTTAAATCGGATAAGCCGTTTCTGAGATTAGCGTGAACAAACGCACAGACAAACAGACAAACAGACAAAAATTGTAACAATCATTGTTTTGGGTTCAATTAGTATTTTTCTCATATATCTTCCATGTACAGACAGCGATCGGTTATATTTTTATTATATGTATAGATATAGATTTATTACTCCTATTGGCTGCTCCCATGGAATCCAGCAAACATTTTTTAATCCTCTTTGCTCTTTCGTTGGTATCAATAGTAATTTAAAAAGTGTCGAATTGTCTTCCCCGTATATTCATTCCTTTCTAGTATTTACGAGTTACGACATGGTTTTTTATACCACGTATATTGCTTACGTAGTAATCGGCTTTTAATATTAAATTCTCTAGTCTTGGGAGCCTAGTTCTAAATTATTGAATATAGGAGTTAAGAGGCAAAAAAACTACGTGGATCCCATGGGAGCAGCTTCGTGGGATCCTAGTGTCCGGAGGGTTTTAATTTATCAGGAATATAGTGATAAAACTGATAAACTGTTGAAATATCAACCTACATAATCGTCAACAATTGGTTAATAAGAAAATATGTCATTTTTACAAATTTACTAAAGTATTGCTAACTTGTTTAAGACTCCAGATGGAATTATACTAATAAAATATATACGCCGATCCTCAATCCATTGTCACAACCGGCAAGTAATAATCGAACTGATATAGTCATTGTTCAAAGTGATCACTGGTCAATATCACGGAGTGTAGTACTACAGCCAACGCGCTTATTCCGAGCTAGAACTAGAACTTGACGGCGTGTAGCTGTAGTAGTCGTTCTGCTAGGCGGTATTTATTTGCTCCACGTTTAAATGCGTGATAAAACGCAAACGCATCTGCAAAGCGGGACGTAGTTTGCGAATGACACACTCTACTTCGTTCTTCATAGTGTCTCCGACGAACATGTATTTGATATGATAGCTGGATATGAAGTTATGGTAATTAGGTATTTTTACGGTTAACAATATTTCTATAGTTACACATTAAATTTGTACCTATTTGGTAAATTTCGACAAGTGATGACAACGAAACATATTGGAAGTGGGACTAAACAAATCCAAAAAAAAAAAAAATAGGCTGGTATCAAAATTACAGATTAGCTCTGTATCTTGGGACTTCTATCCTACTAATATTATAAATGCGAAAGTTTGTGTGTGTGCGCATACGTTGGGCCTCGGAGCGATATGACTGGCGGGCCATCTTTTAATTGAATTAGAATTAAAAGCACTGTAACCAACTTAATTCAGTACTTATGTCGTTCAATTGAATACTAGAACCATTTGCTATCGCTATCATGTTTGCATTAAATATGATTTTAGGCCTAATACGCGAGGTGCATAAATGAATAGGCATCACTTCTGGATACGACCGTTTTATTCCATCAGCCTATTTCAAAATATTCTATCAGTCAAGCTCAATGTAGAAAATAAGAGCATTTACATACAAATTATTGCAGCTTTTACATCATATTATGTTAATTAGCGTTTCAGTGGAAAAGAAAATCATGTTATCATATCATAGTAATTTGTATATGTCCTTGCGCGTTTTTGTGAGTGTAAATAATTTTTTTCTTTCTTTATGTCGTTATATAAAGGATACAGCAAATCGCAGATCGGGTCAATATACTGTAGATGTGTTTGCGATTTATCGATGTGCGCCAATAATTCGTACAGAGTAATAGTTATTTCCATCACTGCTCGAGACACATCGGAGTTGAAACGCTGCAAGAACGGACCCACCAAATGACACAGGAATAACAGCTGAATCTCTGTATGTATTTCCACTGATAGTTTTTCTTTCATAAACCTGAAATATTATTTATATTTATAGATAAAAAATAAAATACAGTTTTTAACTTCTTAAATTTACTTAAAGCATAGGTGCTGAAACTATAGGATGCTTATGTCTAGCAGTGGACGTCTGTCGGCTCATATGATGATGGAACAAGAGCACCTGTTCCAATTAAGTAAATATTCGTTGTAAATGTAAAGAAACCTGAATAAGACTATCTACGTTGATAGTGTTTTGTTATTGCTAGTGCAATACGATTAGGCAAGTTGATTTATGATTGGGGTGTCTTTATTAGCACATTATCATTTTTACCGCTCCGATTTACTCATCTCCAGACTTCTCTCAGTACCACACAATATATCATGTGATACTACATAGTACTTTAAAGAGATTGAAGACTTCTGATTCTGAATCTAGGAGACTAACAGAAGGCCTGGTTTTCGGCTGAAAGGACAATGATAACGCTTCTCGTTATTTTTGTGACCAATGCTTAGTAGCGTTGGGTTCAGCAGCAATTACTTGACCTGTTACAGGTTTTGCTCTTTAGTGTATAGGTAATTCTCGGTGCTTACGTAGACACGTGTTAAAATCAACAGAAAGACAAAATTAGATTCATATTAAAAAAAGAAACAAGAGCAATATATCACTGGTAGTTTACAGAAACATACGTTGTATTAAATAATTATTATATTGATAAACCAAAACCAATATGTGCCTTATTTATGGATATGACACGAGCATTTGATTGTGTGGTTCATGATGTGTTGATACATAAAATTGAAACATATGGTATATGAGAAAAGTCAAAAACTCATTGAAACTTATCTAAAAAATCGTACCCAATATACAAAATTAACGAGAATTGATCATAGAACAAAAATTGAGAGTAGCTACCTATCCTGTGGACGCAAAATTACCCTTTGCACGACTTATACCCAAAAAGAATAACGTCCAAAAATACGAATGTCCAAAGGAATGTCCAAAGGAATGTCCAAATGATAAAAATATCAAACCATAAAAATGTCCAATGATAATATCGACCAAACTCAAAAATGACCAGTAATAATATTGCCCAACCCTATAAATGTCAAATGAAAAAGACAAAATATGTACAAGCACATGTCAAAATGATAAAATTGACCAATTATACAAAAGTCCAATGATAAACTTGTCTTAACTAAAAAGATACTTATTAAATATGGACAAAAATACAGAACACAAAAAATTTCAATACGTCCATGACTTTAATTGTAAATCTGTTATGCCTATGTAACATCACGCTACTAGCGACGGGGGCAGAGCAGTAAGCAAAGACGCGGGTAAAATCACACTGCGGCAAGCTAATACATTATATAAAAAAAAATTATGACAGCAAATAATTTGCCGTCATAAATTAAAAAATAATTGAACTAATACATTTTCTTCACCCAGTCCAAACCATCTGAAAATGTCTTTGAGCTGTGAGAAATGGTCAAGGGAAGCAGCTAACTAAACTGACAAAAATGCGAGACAGAGTTATTACCAAAGTAGATTTTAGTCTATACATTATTGACTGGCCTGTTGGTCTAGTGGTTAGTGACCCTGACTGCTAAGCCGGAGGTCGTGGGTTCGATTCCCACCCAGGACAAACCTTTGTGTGATGAGCATGATTGTTTGTTCTGTGTCTGGGTGTAATTTATCTATAATATGTATTTATTTACAAAAAAAAATGTATATAAGTAGTATATCAGTTGTTTAGTACCCATAACACAAGCAAATATAATTGCTTAATTTGGGGCTAGATGACGCTGTGTGAATGTGGTAGAATATTATTACTATTATTATTATTATTACGAATACAATTGGACATTTTTATGCCTGGACATTATTATAGCTGTTCATGTATCTGGTTGCTTATATCTACAGTTTGACATTTTTATAACTGGACGTTATTATAGTTGGTTATTTATCTAGTCGGTTGTTTCTATATTTGGACATTTTTATAGCTGGTCAAATTACAGATTCGACTATTTTGTAGTAATGGACGTTTTTATTTTTAGACTTAAGTCGTTCAAAGGAAAATCACAAATAGTGTACCACAAGGAAGTGTCCTTGGGCCACTGCTATTTATAATTTACATAAATGACCTACCTAAGTCAACAACACATCCTATTGCACTTTTTGCTGATGACAGCACTATTGCAATTAAATGCAATAACCCGAACACGTATGAGTTTGAAATAAACAATACACTAAAGTAAATATACTTAAAACAAAAGGTGTACACTTTAAATTGAATTGTCACAAATTGCAAACATTGATACAGTACTTACTGCATACCATGGACTTGTTGCTTCAATTTTAAGGTATGGTTTGATTTTTGGGGAAATTCAACAGATAGAGACCTAGCGTTTTAAATGCAAAAGCGTTGCATACGAGGCATGTTTGGGCTACAAGTAACAGACTCTTGTAGACTTCTGTTTCAAAAATATAATATTCTAACTTTTCCCTGTATATATACATCTATGAGGCTGCAGTATTTGTCAGACAAAATATTAAACTTTACAAGCTGGCCTCTGAAACCACCACCAGATCACAGGGAGATGTATTGTGCGACTCTGTTTAACTAATAAAGGCAAAATTGCTCTGATGCATAAAAACATCTATCATATGGCCCCTGTAATATATAATAGAATACCAATGGCAATAAAGGCACTGAGACCAAACCTATTTAGAAAACACCTAAAACAACTCCTACTCAAAAAATGCTATTATAACGTAACTGAATACTTAAACGATAAATGTCTAATATAATAAAAGTGGAAATTGTATAAATAAACTTATAATCTGACATTCAATTGATATTTAACAATATTTTAGACATTGACATTATTATATGACTCAAAATTCCTGACATCTTGATAGAGCCACAATTATAATAATTGTAATATTGTATGACTTATTGACGTAGCAGTTAAAATTGATATGTAATTTTGAAATATTTGCATGCCATCATTATTGGCGATGTGTGCTGATCTCTTTATGTATATGTAACACCTTTTGTACCACGTTTTCGCAAATAAATTAAATTTGAACTTGAAAATTACTTGGACCGGCGGTGCCTAGTTTTAGTAGATTAAGTATTTACACAATAGAATTAATATTATTAACTATATACGTACTGTGGAACTTGCATTATCTGGCCAGCGCCGACATGATACCAAACTGCATGTGCCAATGCCAAAGTCAAACTGTATTTATTTTCCAACATGGCGTCATTCGTCGTCGTTAAATTAAAAAGCTGGAAAGGTGTGTAAGGATATGGCCAATCTGTCATTTCATTGCTCGTCATAAGCTCCAAGATACGGTCATGAAGAACGGTCCAATATGGGTCCGGTAATGCTGCCATTATAAGACCAATGGCGTTAATCCAGAGCTGTATTTTTGTTGCTGGTATAACTACGAATCCTTTGGCAATAACATCTAGAAGATTACTGCCTACAAAGTTAGGTGCAAGCGGTAAAGACATAAGTTCGACGCATGTAACGTATAATGCGTGCGCCGAAGGATTTGGATACTCGTTGAAACGCCAGTCGGTGTTCGGGAAATGCGAGTTGCCTGTCATAGCTGTTTATTGGTTAAGAAAATTTGTTAATATAATACAACATAATATATTATAGTATACCTATGTTGTAACATCATCATAACAATACAATAAAACATGGAATAAAGTAAAAACTGAATATTATTTTTAATTAATAATACAGTTTTGGTTAACATATTTGGACATAAAGACAGTTTGCAACTTCCATTGAAATAGACTATAATTTTATAATATTTAATGTGTCAAAATTCAAATCTTGCAAATACACCACAAGTTTACTGTGGTTTACTTACATAATAGTTAACGGGAGAAAGATAGTATGAAACTTAGTGAATTATCAATTAAATATAATAATAATAATAATAATAAATCATTTATTTCAGGCATCGTGGCCCATACAATAAATACCTTAACCTAAAATAGATATTAAAACTTATATCTAAAAACACAATTACTTTATTATCGCCGTCGTGTTACGCACTTCGGTGTTGCTAAGCCTTCCTCTAAAGCGTCGAAACACTACACCTTTTGGCTAAAATTCAGGACTCAGAAATTTGTCGTTAAGTCGGCACACGTATTACAAACGAATTAAAATTCTGTTTAAAATATTACTGTTAGATTTTAGATTTACGCAGAGCAATCAAATAAAATATTGTATATAAATACTGTTTAAAAGGATACTGTCCACCATTCTGTTGACTAAACTTAAATAGTAGTTGAGATCTGGCGTCCAAGCAGTGGCATCAACTTCAGACTTCAAAAGGTAAGCTTGGAAAGCTTCTGTAGTCGCCCACCCTGCCGGACGTGTGTCTTTCAAAGATCCAAGTACCGCATTCACTAATTTCCTTTTCAACATCGGCTTGTCACGTAATTTTGTCTCATAGTAGTGCAGAGTATTATATAAAAATGTTACTGGCCGATCTATAATGGTAAGAAAATAATATATTGTTACTGATGGAATTTTAGTTTATTCTGACTTCTTTAAATTATACTATTATGCCACTAAATAATACACCGAACGCTTCTACTTTATTACTTACACTAGATGTATCACCTCAATACCGTTTAAATTAACAACCTATACGATTTGTATCTAAATTATGACAAAATCATCTCGACACTTTAATTTTTGTTCTAAGTGCAAGGAGCGGTGTATTATTAAAACTTTACCATGAAATTTATAGAGGTAGCCAAGGTGTTCCAAAAGTTGTTCAAGGTTTTTGCTAACTTGTGGTATTTCCAAATGTCTATGTACAACGATATCCAATACAGGAATGAACCGGAGGCACACATTACTTAAATAAACCGGTATCGGTCCGCCGTACGCATTACTTGCTTCTTCAGGCGCAAACTTCTCTGGATATTTTCTGTGAAAAGCTAAATGCTTATCGTACCTACAAGACATATAAATTTTGGTTAAAATAATCCTAACAGGTACATGCACATACAATAATATGACGCTATTATTATAATAACAGAAATTTAGTATTTTAATGACCTTTTTCCTTGCGAATAATTAATCTTTTAATATAAAAAAACTACCTATAAAATTGAAATTGGTACATCTTAATCAATACACATGTGATTTAGCTATTGCTTTTAAATTATCAAGCAAATCTTACCAATTGCTTTGTTTCCAGTGTTCAGGAGAGTTTTCTTTGACGAAGTCTTGTGCTCTATTTCTCAACTCTGATCCTTTCAATAGTAATAATTGTATAATGTAAAGGCACACTTGGCTTTCGTTACCGTCAGGATTGGGACGTAGTACCTGTAATATGCATATTTCAATTTCTATAATAGCCATTATTTTAAATAGCGCTTTACTTCAAATTTATTTTGCAATAAACTTTGAATTATCTGTCTTTTCGCTCTTTACCACTATAGTTACGAACACTTATGAATTTGATTCATGAGAGTGATATCCATCAATGCAATCCATAGAATATAGTGTGTCCATTAATAATTGTATGTTTGTGAAGTCTGACATGATAATCTAGTGTAGAAGTTGCTTAAAGAAACATGAATACTTTCATGGACACTTCTGTAGATACAATAGATGTTTAATTGTCATCACGGACATATACGTTTACTGCCCCGGAAAGTGATAATAATAATAATAATAAATAATTATTTATTCAAGTGACCATAACTCAATATGTTAGTATAACTTAAAAACTAGTTGTTAGTAATTATACAAATAAAAGACAGCTACTTAACATAAATACACAAAAATAATAATAGATAGGTACGCGAGTCACCGCTGCTGTATCCCGTGAGAGATAACGCAACAGTGATTCACGTACGCACAATCAAACCTACTAGCGATCATGTTCAGGATGCTGTTGGAACTGGCCCCCACTCTGCGCACTAGAGATGCGCACCTCTTACGCATTGTAGCGTAAAAACAATTTACATGTGCATCCGCGAACATCCCAGATGCGCTACAGTAGGGAGGCAGTCGCAACAGTACCCTGAACGCATTATTATACTGAACACGCAGGGCGTTGTACGATTTTTGAGTATATCTAACCCACAGGCTGCAGGTGTAAAAGCTAGTACAATACGCTCGAAAGAGACTAAGTTTCACATTTAGAGAGCAGCGAGCAAACCTGCGGGCTATCATGTTCGCTCTTACCGACAACGCCCTTCGTTCTCGTTCAATATCGTGGTCATCACGGAGGTCAGGCGTCAGTATATGACCAAGATATTTAAATTTATACACTCTCCGCAATGGCACACCGTTAAGTACTACGGGTGGAATGTTCTCTGTCTTTTTGCTCCCAGATTCAAAGACCATGATCTCAGATTTATTGACGTTATAGACCAGCCCGTGTATTTCGGCGTACCTTTTACACTGAGTAACCAGCCTTCTGAGACCACAGATTGATGCGCTCAGCAGCACCATGTCATCCGCGTAGCTGATATTATTGACGCAGACACCGTCTATGTGACAACCGGCTCTGGTACTGCTGAGCTCACCTATTAACTCATTAACATACAAGTTGAAGAGCGTTGGTGAGCTTAATCCCCCCTGCCTCACCCCGCACTCCAACCCGTATGGATGAGATAGCGCCCCAGCCCATCTTACATTATTGATCTGGTTTCCATACCAAAACTTGAAAATGTTTAAAAGCTCTACAGGTAATTTAGCCTTTTCTAACTTTTTCCATAGCATGTCATACGAAACCAGATCAAAAGCCCTAGAAAGATCCAGAAAACAGGCATAAATAGAAGTCCCACGCTGCGCATAGTATCTGACAGCATGCTTAAGAGATAACACAGCACTTTCCGTTGACAATCCCGGTCTGAACCCGAACTGGTTATCATGTACTGTAATACATTTATTTAATTCTTTATTAAGCATGCTATCAAACACTTTTGATATCACAGTAGCTAATGAAATGGGTCTATAGTTACAGCTGTCCGAAAGGTCACCAGTCTTATCCTTAACTATTGGTACCACTACTGATCGAATCATTTCTTTTGGCAAATAACTATGACCCATACAGAAGCTGTACAACATTGTAAGAACTCTGGACAAGTGAGGGCCAGCGTATCGTAGGTGCTCGATGCTCAGCCCATCGTGGCCTGGTGATTTTCCCCTTGACATAGATTTAATAGTCTGAGTAACGTCTTGAGATTTAAACTTTATCCCTACTCTCCCACCGGGCGAAACATCACACACCGACCGGGACGGTCCTAAAGCAGACGTAACTAAAATTTTTTCTTTAAAACGATTGGCAATGTCTTCAGGCTTATTCACGCCGCCGACGCTGACAGGGACTCCTGGTCTGATTTGCAGTTTGTTAGTATGTTTCCAGAAACTACGAAAATCATTTCTAGAATGGTGCGAGGCTAGAATATCCATTCTGACTTGATCCTCATGGTCCTGACACCATTTTAATCTAGACTTGAAGATTTTTCTAGCCTCACACATTTCGTTATAAGTAGACCCGGAAGTAGGTCTACCATTCCATGTCCATAAACTAAATTTTTGCCTGGCATCCCTGTGAGCCTCAGCAACATGCTTATTCCAACCAACTACCACCCTTTTAGAGTGCCTTTTGCCGCAGTTGCGACCCACCATAGCGGCCTCACTTATGGCGTGTACAATGTCTGCATACAGCTTGTCTATTACAAGTTTGTGACTAAACTCATTACACATACTATGACAACATTTGCTAAGCTCGTGTGGGAAGTCGATTAGTCTCAAACTCTTATGACATTCTTTCTGATAGGTTTCTATTTGACTTTGACTTCTCTCCCCCCACACAACCTTGTTTGAGTTTAGTACATTTACAGGTAGTTTTGGCATACTAACCTTCAAGTTACATTCTACTACCAATGGCAAGTGGTCAGACCACATAACATCATATATAACATAGATTTTTTGAACAGTGGTTTTAGCGGCATTAGTCACAACACAGTGGTCGAGCCACCTCTTTGATCCATGCGCTTCACTTAAAAATGTATACGTGTTTGACTGTAATCCTAACAATTCTGTATCAATACATGTCCATTTTTGCTCGTTACAATAGCCTGTTAGTTCGTCATAAAATAGCTCAGATGGATGCGCATTAAAGTCTCCTAACATGTAAACACACTCTACACTAAAGTTATCAATTATAGCACTCACCGAGCTCAATATGTCCGTAAAATCGCCTAAATTTGCTAAAGTATCCGTGGGCATGTACACACTTAACACTAGAAAACATTTATCTTTCATCACAATTTTGACCGCACAAATACGTGGGTTATCGCACTGTACAATAACTACGTCACGAAATAGCTGTCGTCTCCACAAGAGAGCGACCCCGCCATGGGGCCTGCCGCGTAAGATGCCCGCTGATGTATCCATCGCTGATACCCCAGTGCAGCTGAACTCATCACTTATAGTGTTAAGATAAGAGATCTCCTCAGGTAGCAGCCAAGTTTCCTGTAGTGCAACCACATCCGATTGTTTACACAGTTCACGTATACATTCAACAGAGCGCTTGACATTCTTACAATTAAAGCTAACAAATTTGTAAACATCACTATCCATCACTATTATTATGCTGTATGCCGATTACTTCTACGGTAGATACGTCATCTGATCGCTTCGGTTTATAGTGCACAAACCGTCTAAATATAATTCCCTGTGGCCATAACTTGTCATCCAAGTACAATTGTATTTTACTCTGAGACACAAAGAACTTATACGCATTGTGGTCACATTTTCGTTTAATATTAATTCTTTCAAGATTCACTATTTCCCCAGTTTTCTTTTGAATATATGTAGTTATATCTAATTCTGAGGTATCCCTGTGAACGTTAGATATAAACATTGGTATTTTTCTGTCAGCCGATCTAAATTTCTCTTCAGATTCGACTATGACACTTCCGGTTTTTCCTTTATGCCTATCTTTATATTTCTGTTTCTTATTTTGCACCGTTGTAAAACCGTCATCGTTCTTTACAGCAGCAACGCTCGCATACAATCGTTTCAGTGGCAGCGAACACGTCACATCTTCACTCAACTGTGCGCTCGGCTCGCTAGTGCTATTTGCTAACGGTAATGATGACGACTCGGCTCGGCCTACGTCACATAACGTGTGGATCATGCTGTCTCTGTCGGCGCCATTTGATTCATAACGGCTAGCCGTTCGGAGATATGCTATGGCACTACCCTCCACTCGATTTATGTTAATACTTGAACAATTATGATCTATTTCGCCTGCAAATAATTGCCTTGAACCGTCACAATTCTCTTCTGGACTAGTACTGATCATATTGTTATCACAGTATGCACCTCTTTTAGTGTTGATATTCGCATCGGTGTTTGGAAATGACACGAATTTTTGGTCACATTCTGTTTTCAAGTTTAGTAGCTCTTCTTGAGTCACATAGGAGGATTTAATGTTTTTAATTTCAGCTTGTACTAGTACTAGATCTTTCAACAGTTTAGATACGTCCAAATGATCAAATGTGATCGGTGGTAACTTCTCCAGGTCGCGGGCTACAAACACCGGCAAGACATCGGGGTCAGCTGTTTTAAAGATGTTTATGATGTCATTTAACAACCGATTATCCTTTCCTTTTCCTTTACGAACAATACTTCGCACCTCCGATGACAATGATTCCATCAATAACGACTTTGATTTTTGAATTTGATCACTAGCAAAAACCGACGCACATATTTTTACCAAACTTGCCTCGTCGGCTATCGAAACTTTATTTTGAATATAAGCTAATAGCTCATCGATAACAATATTACAAGATATACACTTCACAGTATTCGCCATTTTACTAATTGCGCACGGGCAGCGCATCAACCGGTAACGCGTGTGCAGGTAACACCTGCGTGCGCAAGACTGGAGGATGGGTATGATTCTTAGGTGGATGGGTATAAGAAATACCCATCCACCTAAGAAAACACAAAGGTAATTTTGATAAATTTAATGATTTAACTTTGTGTTAGTAAAAGTTCTTGCTAGACCAATAGCGGTACTGGTCAAATGGTTTTATTACGCTGTAAAATAATAAAGATCTATTCTACAACTTACTAAACACAAGACGAGCCGATCGATAGTGACGATATTGTACTTCCAGATGATGTCGTTGATCGCATCCACACATTTGTTGATGTGTGGCCCGCCGGCCGGGTTGGTCACTTCAAATACTAGGTAATCGCAGAACTTGCGAAGATGCGCCGATAAAGCACGCGCACCAATACGTTCTAGAATTCTTTAATTGAAACATTATTTTACATTCTCTGTTTAAGAAGTTATTATTAACCTACTTTAAATCCTGATAGAACACTATAAAAAGCATTAATACGAGATACAATCAAATTTGACTCAGGACTTTTCAAAAAAAAAAAAATTGTTCTTCACTAGATATGAGTTATGATGACCAAAGCTGGATCTTACGGTAACATACCGTAAGATCCAGCTTTGGTCATCATAACTAACAAAAATTTTGTATTCAACTTTATGACAAATGAAGATTATTATTTCGATTATGATCATAAATTAACAAGTACGCTGAACATGTCATGAACATACAATAATATAATAAAAGTCACAAACATACACTCACTTGAAAGCGACAGGGTTGATCCTATTGGTCTCAAAGATCATTTTCCACAATAGACAGAGGAACAACGGTGTTCCTGGCACAGAGAAATGCGATATAATATCGTTGTCGTTGGCCATCGACGTCCACTTGCGGTACTCTTCCTCAACTGACTTCTTTAGCACCTGTTTGTTTTCTTTAGGAGCTGGGTTCTAAAATATTATTATAGGCTTTGTTCTTGTCCAAATCTTGTTCGAATTACATAATGCATAATGAAGTGCGAGAACTTTAAGAGTTCGATCAAAAAGAGAGATGTGATTAACGAAGTAACCACGCATTGACACATAAAAAAGTAGTCAAAGCTTTAGTAACAAATAGCAGTCGCCATCGCCGAAACTGGCACAAAATCTATATTATCATCATACCAGCCCGTTATTGTAGCAATGCAGGTAAAGGCCTCTTCTTATATAGAGATGATCATTCGACATACGGTGTAGGAAAACTATATACAGAGTGTATACGACGGTATGACATTAAATGCAATTACGTATAGATGTGACATTATAAAGCGAGACAAAAAAAAATCTACTAACTATCTTCAATAGTTTAGACACAGGACAAATTTTTTAATTTCTTTAATTCTAAATTAACACTATGTAAGTACGTCAAACGGTCACTGACTTAAGTCATAATCCACGTCGAAGGATAAACGTTGCCGTTCATTACAGTTCAGTGAACTTGTCATAATAAAATGGTGTATTACTTCGTTACTATTAAAATATTATTTATTTTGTTAGAAAATTTAAAATTTTTGTTTTTCGTCAAATTACTTTTGTGATTAATTAGAAATCATTATATGGGCTAGTAACACCTGCCTTTTCATTTAATGTCAAACCGTCGTATACACTCTGTATATTTAGGCAATCTTCTTCTTGTAAGGACAAAACAACTTTCTCAGACAGAGCTTTATACAATACCTGTGCAAAAAACTCAACGAGCACTGGTGGGAAGCATTGCAGCGTATGTTGGGACCACATATGCGGAGTATTAGTCATTATGGTAGTAAGCAATTCTTTCACAGCTGCGCCATCACTACCTATTGGCAATAAAATTAAAAAATAACGTCAACATTTACAGTCACAAGAACCCAATAATAAAAATATATAAAAATATAATATAATATAATAATAATATTTCAACAACTACACACAACGCCATCTAGACCCAAAGTAAGCATATTATATGCTTGTGTTATGGGTTCTAGAATGCGGATATACATACTTATATACTTTTTTTTTTTGTAAATACATACATATTATACATAGAAACACCCAGACCAATGCAAATAGATATGTTCATGCACACAAATATTTGCACTGAGCGGGAATCGAACCCGCGACCTCTGCGTGGCAGTCCATATACAGTACCACCGAACCACAGAAGCAGTCGTCGTAAAAAACATTATAAAAGTAAAAATATCGATATAAAAGTAAATATTTCAATCTTATAATGCTGCTAAAACTACTACAATATGTATAGTACATTATGCCTAGTGAAATAGCACAGTTTTTGCATGTCCATTTAGACCACATAATTTGAGTGTATAATGACAGTGACAGATATACGAGGGGGCGTTTTTATATTCGCGGAATGGGGGATAAAGAGTGGAAATAAAAAAACCAAATTATTTTTCCTTTTCAATATATTCACCTGCAAGACGAATACATTTTTCAGATCTTTCAATTAATTTATTAATACCCTCATAAAAAAAAGATTTCTCTTTGTCTACAAAATACGCCGAAACTGCCTCCTTGACTTCATCATCGGTGGTAAATTTTTTACCCCGTAGTTCTTTTTTCATTTTTGGAAACAGGTAATAATCACTTGGGGCCAGGTCTGGGCTGTAGGGTGGGTGTTCTAAAATATCGAAGCCCACCTTATGCAGGGCAGCCAACGCAACGCGGCTCTTGTGAACGGGCGCGTTGTCGTGCAAAAGCAACACACCTTTCGTCAATTTTCCCCGTCTTTTTTCCTTAATGGCTTCTTTAAGTCTCTCTAATATTGAAGCGTAGTATTCCCCGGTTATAGAAACACCTTTATCTTTATAGTCGATTAATAATATTCCTTCCGAGTCCCAAAAGACCGTTGCCATAATTTTCCCAGCTGACTGTGACACCTTAAACTTCTTAGGGGGTGCTGCGCCCTTTTTATGCCACTGCATGGAGTCTTGTTTCGACTCAGGTTCATAATGATGAACCCAAGTTTCGTCTCCAGTAACAATTCGACTCAATACATCATCCTTGTCTTCATTACAGAGGTTCAAAAATGCACGTGAACACTCTACGCGCTGTTGTTTTTGGGGCGGCGTGAGCATTCTTGGCACCCATCTTGCACTGACCTTAGTCATGCCAAGATGATCATGAAGAATTTTAAAAATGGTTGTATCGGATACTCCAACCATTTCTGCGAGTTGTTTCTCCTTTAGTCGAGCATCTTCCAGTACAATTTTTTTTAACTTTTTGTATATGTTCTGGCGTGGTCACCTCGATACTCCTGCCCGGCCTCGGATCGTCTTCAATGGATTCCCTTCCTTGTTTAAATAAATTATGCCACTTGTAGACCATGGTTTTTCCTGGACAAGAGTCACCGTAAACCAATGCCATCTCATTCATTATGGTCGCAACTGTTTTTCCTTGCTTGGTAAGGAACTTTATAACGGCACGATATTCGATTTTTTCCATATTTCACTTTTCACTCCCGATTATGTTGCTTGATTGACGATAACTCAAAGACTAATTGTCTAATTGCAATGAAACCTCGTATTTATACTAATTATGAGTCACTGAATACGTTACGACCCTAATGAGTGTAATCCCCCCCCCACAACCCTCTCATTCCGCGAACTTAAAAACGCACTCTCGTATATTAATACTAGCTTTCCGCGCGGTTTCACCAGCGCGTAAAATATGGTTATTGTATCCTCGGGCACCAGACCGATATTCAGGGTAAAAAGGTCAGTCTCCGGCACCGAATCTATCTACATACCAATTTACATCGGAATCGGTTCAGCTGTTAAGGCGCTGAGTGGTAACAAACACACACACACGCACACACACACACACACACACAGGCGTACACACACGGGCGTACACACACAGGCGTACACACACGGGCGTACACACACAGGCGTACACACACAGGAGCGCGCACACAGGCGCGCGCGCACAGGCGCGCGCACACAGACACACACACACACATACAATCTTTCGCATTTTTTATATTAATAGGAAGATGTTTTTGAAGTCGAAGTGTAAGTGCGCATTCACACAGCCAGTCTGTTTTAAAAGCTTGTTTTATCGTATACGTTTTTATTCAGCAATTGATTTTATCGGCGTATGTAGACAGTGTAGTTGTACGAGAAAGTTCACACACAAGACCCATACCGATTCAATAAAAACAAAAGAGGTCCTGTAAATGCGGTGTGAACATTATCTTCAGTAGCTTTATAGGTATCCGATAAAACTGTGGCGGTAAATACGGACATTCTGTGTGAATGCGCACTAATTCGTAGCTGTAAAAGATTAAAGATTAGGTATGTAAATATGATAACATACCAGCACCAGTCATATAAATCCCTCGTGCTAAAGTGAGCACGAGTACACGATTCAACTCCTCACTCTCGGAAGAAACAAGAGATTTAGGTTCAGACACAACTCTTGACATTTGTAACTGCACTCCTGAGCTTCCCAGACTTGTAATCAAACGTAATGCTGTACTTTCAAAGCTAGAATAAAAGAGCAATAAAATAACTTGTTGAGAAATATGACAGTCATAAATGTAATTTTTGGCAGTATTGTATAGACAGACATTGACAGGAATATACATAATGAACTTCTTAAATTAGAAAGGAAAAATGTCCTCAGGTCTCAGTAGTTCAATGAGTGTTTAGGCAAAATTTTCGCCACCAGTTGAAGCCACATCAAATGTCACATTGGGCCAATCAGGAGTTATTTTCAAAAAGCGCTTAACAGCTAGACCCGACGCATCGGTGCTGCCTCGTCATGGGCAACATTTTAGAAAACCCTCACAGCAATTTTCTTTTGTCCTTATGCACGTGAATCATCCATTTTGTAAATTAAACATTAAAATTGCCGAAATGAACATTGAAAAATATTTGTTTTGATAGCGCTGACAAAATGGAAGACCTTTTACCAACTTGTGGCGAAAATTTTCTAATCACCATCATTGTTTTGATCACCGTACCAACATAATGATACTTTTTTAATCTCATTATATTGTTATTTATGTCTGAGACTAACAAAGTACCAGTAGTCAAGTACCGAAACAACGAAACTACTGAGGCTAAAAGAAAAACACTTCACATAGACAATAAGTTAAACAATTAATATGAAGCCTGCGAAGATCTCAGGAAACTTCTGCGGTTCTGGGCAGAGCTGGGTTGGATTAAATAATCCAGCCGACCCGGACGTAAAAAGGACCAAGAGTTATAAATGCGGACAACGAGCCGACCAACAAATATTAATAACAAATTTAAATGTGAGAGTATTGTAATTTTCTTATTTAATTTTTCTACATGAGAAGAGGCGTTTGCCCTGCAGTGGGCTGTAAAATCAGGCTGGTATTATTATTATTATAGTAATTTATCTTTAGCATAATGACGTGGATAACATATTCATTCTTAACTTTTACTTATTAGAAGTACATACCACAACTGTAGTTGCGTCTGATTGGCTTGTGGGTAAGCAGCTAACGAATGTATATTAGACAACAATGTCACTCTGTAATGTGGCTGCACATGGTGAATACGATAAGAAAACATGTCTAACAAATTATGTAGTATACCCCAAGCATGTGATTTGAATACATTCGGCAGTAACTGATCTGAAAAACGAATAACCAGAAGTTTGCACATAATCTTTGTAAGTAAACTACATCTATCTATAATAAACTGACGGACTCATAAACTGCATCAAAGTTCAGGATTACTTTGAAATGTTTTTTTTTAATAAGTATGCAAACTTTTTAGATAAAATTATATAAATATGGAGAGACTGGCTCTTAATCTTAAAAAAAAGCCAAATTTAAAAATAGAACTGCAGTAAAACAAATGAATATAGCCGGGAAAAGAAAATTTACTCGTAGTATCAGATTTGCGTGTTATATAAAGCAAAGTTTTAAATTGATTCGCATTGATTTTTTATTCCTTTGTCAATTGAATTATTGTTACCAGCAGAAATGTTGGGTTAGTTTTTTTACTCATCGAGAGTTTTTGAACCATAATATGGATACTTCGTCCGAACAAGCGGCTCAAATTGTAGCACTGGTGCGGGAGGGCTTGGATCAACGAACGATTGGTAGAAATTTAAATTTAAACTAGTCTACGGTTTCTAGAATATATAGAAGGTTTGTGGAGACAGGTTCTTACAGAAGGAAACGTGGTACAGGCAGGACTCGAGCAACCACCGGTCGTGATGACCGATTTATTGTTACAACTTCCCTGCGAAATCGTTTCCTCACGTCAGTTAACATCAAAACAGAGCTTAATGAAGTGCGTGGAGTAAATGTGAGTGCACGAACAATAAGAAGAAGGTTAAAGGAAGCGGATATCACCCCTTTTAGACCAGCAAATGGTCCAAAGTTGTCTGTAGCTCACAGACAAGCTCGCTTAAGATTTGCGCGTGATCACCTAAATTGGACAGAAGAGCAATGGGCCTCCGTAATGTTCACAGACGAGTGTAGGACATGTTTATATGGTGCAGATGGTCTCAGAAGAGTCTATCGTCGACGTGGGGAGCGATATGCTCAAAGTTGCATTGAGGAGCGTGTTCCTTTTGGAGGCGGTTCGTGTATGGTCTGGAGTAGCATATCGATGAACGGGCGAACAGAACTTGTGTTCATAGACATGGTCCGTCAAAACGGTAATAGAGGGGGTTTGACTGCACATCGCTACATAACAGAGATCTTAGAAGATCACGTGGTGCCTTACATGGGATTCATAGGCGAAAATTTTACTTTAATGCAGGATAATGCCCGGCCGCACGCTGCTGCACAAGTTCGACAATATTGCGAAAGAGGTTGGGATACGTACAATGAATTGGCCAGCACGCAGCCCGGATCTTAATCCCATTGAGCATGTTTGGAACAATTTAAAAAGAGCTGTATATGCGAGAAATCCCGTGCCCACGACAGTGGCAGCACTAAGAACAGCACTTTTAGAAGAATGGGACAATATTCCGCAAGATCTTTTAATAACCCTAATAAGTTCTATGCGGAACCGATTAGAATCCGTAATAAGGGCACGTGGAGGTAATACACCTTATTAAAACATAAATAAACCCTTGCATAAAGTTTGTGTCTATTGTTAAAACCATTTTTTTTATTAGACCTATTTTCCTTAAATTTCTGTTTTTCTTCAAAAAAGTCTTAAGGTCCTTTCCAGTACACAAACTTTAACTTAAGGATATGACCCGCTGTTTTAAAGTTCACGAACCAATCTAGAGGTTTCAATTTTAATCTGTATAGAAAGAAGTATGCAAAGTCGTCTATTACTTTGATGCAGTTTATGAGTCCGTCAGTGTATTATATAAAGCGGAAGAGTTTATTTGTTTGTTTGTTTGAACGAGCTAATCTCTGGAAGTACCAGTCAGCTTTGAAAAATTCTTTTTACGCATTTAATTGAGCACTATTTAGGCACTATTTTTTGACACCATTACCGATACCAAATTCCAGGTGCGGACGTCTGAATAACGGACACACATTTGTTCGCCTATTTTCATTCCATGGTTTTTAAATTTAAGCTTATCTAAGTACAGTAGACCATTTGCTTTACCACTTTTGACATAAGATTCCATCAATAATTTTCACCAAAAAAAAACCGACTCAAAGCCAAGTTCCACTTGGTGCCAAGTAAAACAATAACTAGCTACAGGTATTATTAATCCTTCATTTGCTGTATAAATTGTAGTAAGATTCTTGTAGTATCTACTACAGCTAACTACTTGGCACCAACTACAAAATTATAAAATACGTAGGTATTTAATTATTTCTTATTAACTAAACTAAAATACGAATTACTTTACGCTAAGTAAATTTATTTTTTACTTTCAGATTTTTTGCATGCTACTAGAAATTGTAACTTACAAAATATTGTAATAACCTGGCGATTACAAAAAGTGGCCTTAATTTCTTGCCAGTTCTTCTCATGACCCTCACGTCAGCGAACTGGCTGTAGGTCAATTGGCTGACATTTTGTAATTTTAACGTTCATATGTGTTATTTTAATTAATCTAAATGAAATAAAAATCTTTTAATTTTGATTTGATTTTTGATTCCTTTTGGAAGTATAAAGTCAGTCTGCTTGTGACCACGGCCGGTGTAACCTGGTCGAAACTTCAAGCAAAATAAGGTATGTAGGTAAATACCTAATGCATGATCGCATTAATTCCCGTATGTTTATAAATTTGTATCATGCAACGCGAAAGTTTTAAAGTAAATAGTATAAAGTCGGTTTTTTTT
Source organism: Parascotia fuliginaria (assembly GCA_963082885.1). Taxonomy (NCBI): domain Eukaryota; kingdom Metazoa; phylum Arthropoda; class Insecta; order Lepidoptera; family Erebidae; genus Parascotia; species Parascotia fuliginaria. Next base: position 11,133,092 of record OY720170.1, read on the forward strand.
GTCGGTGATGTTATGTTAGGAACTGGTGTAAACAATAGACAGACATGAGATTTCAGCAATCCCAGTCTATACGCTATCATATTCAGGAGTTCCGTTGCTTATCTCCGTAGTTATTCATCAGATCTTCACTAAATTGAAATGCGATCACTCTGAGAAAGTACTCTTCCAAAAACACTACCCAAATCGCTTTAAGTGTGCCTTTAAAATTTAAAGAGTTCTCCTCTATTTATGTAGAATCCCATCATCAGATTCTGACTTGATGATCATGGGAGCACTTGGAAAGTATATATACCCTTTCAAACAAAACGACAAAAAAATCCAAATCGGTCTAGCCATCTTCGAGTAATCGGGCAACATAGATAAAAAAAGATTCCAACGAATGGAGAATGTCCTTCTTTTGAAGTTGGCTAAAAATTAAATTTTAATAAGACTCAATATAACAGTGACAACTGTCACTGTTCTGAGGTAACTTGCAAGTAAAAAAAGATCATGTTTTGTGATGTGCAAACGACAGTTTTACTCTAAGGGTGGTAAAGCATTTTTATGGTCGACTATACATATTTTCACCTAATAACATTTTGCCATCGAGGGTAATAAATAAGATGAAAAATAGTGAAACTGATAAAGGTCTTGCTGGAAAATTCGTTCTTACAATTAGCTGACGCACTATATCTCCAAAATGAGTTTCACAAGTCAAGAAGCCTTCAAGATTACTGAATATTCAGGTAAAAAAATATACTTACGAATAAAACCTTTAATGCCCATTGATTCTATTTCTGTATACACTAATAAGCGGCTGTATGTTTCCACTAGTGCCGGTGTCATCATATTACTTCCTGGAATATTACTCTTATTTTGGGCTTGTTTTGCTACATGGGTAACTGTATTATGTATTAGTGACATCTTACAATGCAATGTCAGGCTATCCAATATACACATAGATAATGGAACTGTAGGTAATGGTGTGGTAGGATTTCCATTCGGCAGAGATTTCTGACTACCAAATAATGTTTCTATTATAATACCCATTGGTCTTGTAAAATATTCTTGATTTGTTGAATATGCATTACACAGTAAAGGAATGCGAAAATCTGAGCCCATCAAAGGTGGAGTAGTGTTTGAAGTCATCAGGTGTTGTAGAAATCTATAATAAAATATGATGTTACTATTCAATTTCTTATTAAAAAGATTTTAAAATGATATTATAGCTTATATGCAAAAATTATCCTTAGTTATGTACAGTGTAAACTGCAGAGTAAAGGTCACTTAGTGTTAATAGCAGTCCTTGTGATTAGTATATCCATATCTCATGCATAATTGACAGTTTGAAACCTGGGCAAATAAAACAAGCACAATATTGTTACGTGTCAGGATGGGGTTCGATGTAAAATGCCAGTTACGCGATGATGGGTTTATTCAAGACTCACACAATACTCTGACAGTACCAAAGCTGACAGTAATAAAGCAATAAACACTTATACTGCACTATTACGCTTCGTATATCGCTCTTCGTAAACTTCCGTATTACGTAGATGTTCGCTCGAGATCGCTGTATTCACAACTGAACGAAGTGCCGACGTTCGAATCCTTTTTATAGTCCTTCAATAGATTTCTAGAACCTTGCAGTTATTACTACAAAGATGCCGACAATTCTCGTAAACAGAACAATGAGTGTAGGTACGCGACGCGTAGGTATGCCTACCGCCGATGAGCTATTACACGAGTAGGTAGGTACTTGCGAACGTTCTAGAGCTTAGGTATTCGTCGTACACGAGTAGGTAAGTACTTGCGAACGTTCTAGCATAGGTAATCGTCGCAACAATATGCTTAATTTACTAGCCCAGGTTTAAATAACTTAAAATTACACATAAATAACATTTAATAATAAAAGAACACATACTCATACTGTACTTTTAAATTTTGTGGCATTGTCATTGTTTTATTCTCAGTCTCTGCTTTTCTCAATAAATGCATAAAAATGCACACAACAGCCATTTGATGTGTACAATGTGCCTTAGTGCAATCCGGCACTGGTAAAGGTTCTTTTTCAGGATACAATAGTTCATATAGCTTTATTATTGGTAGGAAATTAGAAGAGGGATTTCTTTGAATACTGCCAGATATAAACTGCAGCAACACCCACATTAGATGATCTCTGCCCTTTTTCATATCATGCCCAACTAGCTTGTTATGTAGACCCATAACAATATTAGGGAATGATGCAAATCCAATCAGGATTAAATAAATAACCTGCGAAGACAAATGAAGCCAACACCAGTGTGATGAGGACATCTCATCATCTTCAATTTCTTGTTCACTTCTTTCCATTGGTAATATCATTAGCTCAACTAATTGATCTTCCAAAGCTATACAACGTTGTTTATGTTGTTTTTGTAGTCCAAGCATAGAGCACATCATATCCCTAGAATATGGTTGTTGCAAAACATGTCTCAATAATGATATCTGCGGTTTCAATAACTCATCATCATAAGGTAGATTGCCCTTAAGGGAAAACTTTAATGTTGTAGGGTCCAGTCTCCATGGATTAACTAGGTGGTCAGCATAACCAGAAAATTCAACAACTGGAAGCATTTGTGAATGTCCAATGATGGAAACCATTTGAGAACAAGGCTTAAAACTTTCCACAAAGCTAGTTAGTAGTTTAGCCAATTGCTGAAATAAATTGCAAGTAATAAAAAAACTTTTTTACAAAAGAATTAAAAAAATGAAAATCTAAAAATAATAAGCCTTTATTTTATTAATCACTAGCTGTGCCCGCGACTTCGTCCGCGTGGAATAGTGATTTTGGGCAACATTTTTTGGATATATCTTTTGGTTTGTTTTGAATTATAAACATCTTCGTTTAGGTAAATAAGAAAAATCTTTACAGTAAATGCTTCTCTATCTACGATATTAGACGTATAGCCATCGCGGATCAAAGCCATACAGGCTGCTAGGATTACTTACACGTGGCAAATCCACATAAAGCTGACCATGCGAAAAACAGTTAATATTTAGATCCACACTCATTAATTGTCATCGCGAAACATAGGCTCACTGGAAACTGAACTCGTTTAAAACTAAACGGGAAATTGTTTGGAATGAAAGGAATCCGAGAAATAAAACCCCTATAAGTTTTTTTTTTATATTAGCCTGCCAAAGTGCCTCTGCTCTGGCTGATGGTAAGCAGTCAGTGGAATTCAGAAGTAGTGGACACCATTCCAAAAGCCAAACTACTGGTATGGTGGCCTCCACTATGGCGGCTTAGTGAGATGCTTCTTCACGCCTCGCTTAAAAGTCCCAGGATGAAAGTTAGGTGGGAACACATGCGCTGGTAAAGAGTTCCAGGCTTTAATTGAGCGACAAAAGTATAAAGTGCTGAACCGTTTGGTTCGAGACCCTTTAGATTGCACTGTGAAAGGGTAGCACTTCAGTCCCGCACGTGTCGTTCTGGATAAAAAGGGAGAGGGTAGAATTAATTTAAAGAGCTGTTGAGAAGACTCTCCGTGGTAAAGGCGATAGAAGACGGCCGTTGAGGAGGCGATGTCTCTTCGCAGCTGTAAAGGCTCAAGGGTCTTAGGCCTCCGGGCTTCCATGATACGGACTGCTCGCAAAAGGCCCCCGTACCGTCTCAAAAATGGTCGCCTTTTATAATATGTATGGATATATGGATTAGACGTATAGCCATCAGGGATCAAAGCATACAGGCTGCTAGTAATGCTAACACGTGATAGAGCCACATAAAGCTGACCGAAAAACAGCTAATACTTAGATCCACACCCACAACTTTTAGTGTCTTACCTTTACTTTAATTACTTAATTAATTAATTACTTTAATTAGTCATCGCAAAACATAGGCTCACTGGAAACTGGACTCGTTTAAAACTAAATGAAAGACTGTTTAGAATGACAGGAATCCGAGGAATAAAAACACTATCAGCTATTCCGGAACCTGTTAAAATATCTGCTTCTATAAGATTTCGTAGTAAATTAACGAATGTTCGATGTGATTCTTTAAATTGGCATAACTTTTTTATTTATGAACCGATTGACATGAAACAAACACTAAATGTTAAGTGAAGCTTACCACAATATATTAGTGAAAACCATATTTAAATCGGATAAGCCGTTTTTTAGATTAGCGTGCACAAACGCACAGACAAACAGACAAACAGACAAAAATTTTAAAAATCATTGTTTTGGGTTCTATTTGCGTTGATATAGGTCCCAATAGTATTTTTTCTCATATATCTTCCATGTACAGACAGCGATCGGTTACATTTTTATTATATGTATAGATAATAACCTATAATGGTCTCCTATAATTGAAGGAGTACACTGAAAGATGTTTGTACCTTCGTTACTCTAAGTTACAATTGTGTAAAGCCTTTGTTGGGAATCCTTAAATTTAAATAAATAAATAATTATGTTATTCAACTAATGTAAGTAGGTATACCTAGATAATTTTGATTCGGCGTTAAACAAGCAAATTAATTTAATACATAAAGCGTGGTGCGCGACGGCGCATTGCTTATTTGGCGCAGACTTAAAACCAAAGAAAAAGTTTTTTATTCGTCTGTTAAAAACAAAATACAAGAAACTTTTAGATGTTTTATGACTTACCCAATGAGGCCAATGGTTATTGTCAGGGTAATCCTTCTGTATTTCAGTAACAATAAAGTATGCAGGCAACAGTGAAGCGTTGCGATCAAATATGTATTCTATTACACTATAAAGAGCTTTCAATTGTGGCATTGTACTAGAATTCAACCTTACTGGCAATGTATGCGCTTTTTCTCGACATCCCTATAAAATACAATTATTATTACTGACATATAATTAAATATTAAACACAAGCTTGGCCTACATTTGTCACAAAACGAAGTCGCACAATTATCGATCTGACAATAGCCTCGGAGGGTGCAGCGAATATCACAAATGGATGGCACAACGACCTCCTAGCCACCATACCACATATCTCACCAAGGCGCAACCGGCGCAACACAGACAGGTAAAAGTACAGACAAACAATTGAAGCAAAACTTAAACAAACAGGGGCACCATTTACACACCCCGCAGATATCAACAAACAAGTCAATGATTTCACCAGATTCATAATTGACAGTTATCACATCACACAGCCTGTAAAAAGACAGCACCACTCCGCACACCTGGGAACCAACCACGGTGGAAGGCGGAACAGGAGCGCAAGCGCAAACAGGTAAGGAAATGTCTCAACAAAGCCATGAACACAAGTAAAAACGAAGACAGAGATGAATACTACTGAGCCACATCAAAATACAAAAAATGCATCAGATTCAGACGGACCATGGGATGGAGAAAACAAAAATGAAAAAATAAATGAAAACATTGAATCTTGTCAACAAGCAAACACGGTACGTAAAATACAGTGCCACCAAAACTCATCGAGTGATACAAGTATCCATCTGTCTGATGGCCTGACGGCTAACAACCTCCCCAGAAGAGGCCCGACGTATCCTAACAGAAACTCACTTCCCGGGTTGCGTCTCTTTACTGGAACACCAAGCTGGAGTAACCATATGGAGAAACTCCGATGGGCCATACAATGTTTCCAGCCTTTCAAAGCGACTGGCCCCGACGCGATTTTCCCCGCACTATTACAGTGGGGGAAGACATGCGTCAACCCCAGTCTAACTCCGCTAATAAGAGCGTGCCTCGTCCTCAGATACATACCGAAAGGATGGAGGGAAGTAAAAGTAATATACATAAAAAAAACCAGGTCAGGGAGGCTACACAACCTCTAAATCCGATCGACCGATCAGCATAACCTCCTTAATGCTAAAGTCATTGGAAAGGCTATGCGAGAAGAAACTGAGAGATGGTGCAATAAAAAACTTACCACTACATATAAATCAGCACGCCTACAGTTCAGGTAAGTCAACAGACTCTACACTTCATCTGGTAGTCAGTAGAATCGAAGAGGCACTAGAACAAAAAGGCAGTTGTCTTGGCACCTTCATAGACATCGAAGGAGCGTTCGACTAAACACACTTTGCTAGAATACAAGCTGCGCTCCACCGACACGGAGTAAAGTCGGTACTAGCAGAGTAAATCACAAACTTACTGAGCAAACGGGTAGTACGACTTGGAGATGATGAAAATTTTGTGGAATCGGGAAATGAATGCCCTCGTCACCAAACTAAACAACCATCATGACTACACAATAGGTTATGCCGATGATCGAAGGTAACAGGAACCATCTGCAACCTCACTCAACAAGCGTTATACATCGTTGAAGTGGTGCAATGAGTACGACCTCTCGGTCAACCCCAACCAGACACAACTCGTCTTCTTCACCAAGAAACACAACCTGGATACATTACCCAGGATTTACAACACCGAACTAAAACTGTCGAACGATATCATGTAACATGGAGCAACCACATAAACAACACAATAAATAAGGCAACGATATTCTACCAATGTAAGAGGATGATTGGTAAGAAGTGGGACTGCACCCCAAAATAATACTATGGCTGTACAACATTTTCATTAAATCAAATGGCGTGGCCGAGAACCAAATTAGACATTGCAGCAAACAAACTTCAACGGATACAAAGGTTAGCATTCATGGCTATTACAGGCTGCTTCAGAACCACACAGGCGGCGGTACTAAAGGCCATACTGGGCCTCTCCCCACTCTCCTTCTAGAACAAAGGTAAAACACTAAACTTGTGGAACAAAGGTAAAACATAACATATGTCTTTACTAGTGCGAGAGTCTAATAAATTCCCTCGAATAGATGCGGTAAGCGACCGCATACCGAAACAATTTGTCATTTTGACAAGAAATACAAAATACAATTACATGAGGACCAGAGTTCACAGAAGGATCAAAAACAAGCACAGGGACTGGAACCTGAATCTTCTTCGAGGATTTAAACATACACATATCAGCACTACTGGGGGCCGAAAACACTGTCTTCCAGGCTGAGAGTATTGGCATCTCCCTGGTAGCCTCGGCGATCCTAACAAGAGGGGTCAGGGACCATTCTATCCGCATACTCACGGACAGCATGTCTGTCCTGCAAGCGCTAAGGAGCCATTTAATCAACTTCGAAATAATAAACGACTGCCACCAAATACTAAGCCAGGTAGGTAACCACAACAACATCACTATACAATGGATCAAAGGGCATAGCGGCTCCCGAAGTAACGACGCTGTCGACGTGCTTGCTAGGGTAGACTCAGCTCAGGATGCCGTGGGACCAGAACCCACTGTCGCCATCTCTTTGGTCACCTACGCACCCTGCTAAGAAATTAAACTCAAGATCAACAATAACAAATGGAAGAACCATACCTGTAGGCAGGCTAAGTACTGCCAGAGCTAAATGCTCGCTTCACGAAACTGGTGCTCCAGCTGTCGAAACAACACCTTCGTACAATCACAGCCGCCATCACCGGCTATCGTTCTTTTAAGAAACACCTATTTGTCATGGGAATTACAGACAGCCTGCTGTGCAGAGCTTGCATGCAAGCAGACGAAAAAACAGCACACATACTACTGCCCTGAGGTCACCACATACAAGGCAAAATACTTTGGCAACCCAGATTCACTCTACGAGATTGTCGGAGACATCAGGAGTGATCGCCGCCCACCCACACGCAAAATACGCGCACAGTCGTGGAGTTGCGGAAAACAGCCCGTTCATACCAATACCAATAATAATAATAATAGTCATTGTGCCAATAGTCATCACTGTAAATGGTTTAATAGCTAAGAGCCTAGATCAACACCTAAAGAGGCTCGCCTTAGGTGGATGGGTCAAGGGCCAGATCCAGGAGGCAGTATTGCTCAACACGGCACATATTGTTAGGAGGTTCCTCTCTCTTGAACCTCAACCGCCGGTGACTTGGACTCTAGTCTCGTTGCTGGAGGTAATCTATTTTTTATATTTTAAATGTATATTTTTGTTGTTTTACCTATTAAAAAATGTAATTAATATGAAATAATGTAAATAAAGAGAATAATAATAATAAAGCCTTTTGTATATTTCATACAAGTGTTTACTGGGTATGGATTTCTCTTTGGGTAAAGGCATTCTCCAACCTCTTCCAGTTAAGCGTATCTTTCGACCTTTCTAACCAGTTGGCTCCTGATTTTTGGGTTATGTTATCCACCCACCATTTCATCGGTCTACCAACACTTCTTTTTTCAGATGGTCCCATGCCATGTTGTAAGTGTGCTTAGATCTTTTTGTTTGCAGTCACACTTCAGTTTCATAGCCTAACTTTGTACATAATCAATGACTTTGTTTTTTATTTTAATAGATCTTTTGAATATTACTATTGCATAGCACCTACTCTGCAATACCAATACCAATATGACACAGAAGGTAATAGCAAAAAAAAAATTTACCTACTTTCATAATTTCTCTGACCCCCTTGTAATCTACTCCACCAATAATTCTGCGAATTAAACTGAAGCTCTCTATCCAAAAATCAGCATTTTGATAAATCAGTTTTTCATTAGTTAAAATGCAATCACATAACATCCTGAAACAAAAGTTTATCTATATGAAATACTTTAACAACTAATATGTATTTAAACTTTTACATGCATAACAGATAGATGATAAACAAATGCATATTGATCACTAACAAACAATATATTTGTATCGATTTCTACACAAAGAATCTTACTGAGAGACACACACAAAGTCTAGGTACAGACAACAAGCCTATCATCTAGTAACAAATAAATACTTATTGGGTGTAAAGTTAATCTTCTATATATATATAAAAATGAATCCCTATTTCCCTTGGTCATGGCATCACATGTGAACAGCTAGATCAATTTCGTTAATTCTTTTTTTGTTGTGTTTGTTATTGTCAGGAGAAGGTTCTTATGCAAGAAAAACTAAGAAAATGGAAGTTTAAGATATATAACCACCATATCATCACTACATAGTATAAAACAAAGTCGGTTCCCGCTGTCTGTCTCTATGTATGCTTAGATCTTTAATACTACGCAACAGATTTTGATGCAGGTTTTTTAATAGATAGAGTGATTCAAGGAAAAGGTTTATATGTATATAATGTGCATAATATAGTAGAGAAACATTGATAAATTTAGATGTTTTTAATGTGATGTCGTAAATAAACATTTTTTTTGCGCTTACTTTGCAACACTGGATAAACCCTACAAGATAGATCAAAATAATGCACTACAGTATTGTACACCTTAAAAAGGTCTACAAATGAGTCGGCGATAGTATATGTCTATCTCTAAGGGATAACCCATAATAACCATTTATATATTTTACATTTTATGAGAAATAATGGCTTATTTTCGTAAAAATTTTAAGCAATACAGCATTTATCCTTATCAAATTAAGTACCTTAAATACATTGTGCATTTAATATAAATCAATAATGCCCTTTGGAGCATGTATTTTAAATAAATATTTTCAAAGATAGCGGCAGGGGGCCGGCATTCTGTAGTAAAATTAAATATACTACAGAATGTGTAAAAACAATGTTCACAGCATTTGTTTCTCTTCGCACGGGCAATGCTGTTACTAAATATAGTATCAGCATTGCACCCGTGTGAAGCCGGGGCGGGTCGCTAGTAAACAATTAAACTTAATGCATGACATTATGAGATGCTAATAAGTTGTATCTGTTGGAATACAAACCGTGCTTGAAGAACATTAGTATTCACTAAATTTTCTAGTAGTGTCAGCAACTGTTTCATTTTATATCTATTAGTAAGAACTGCAGTTGGAGTCAAGTATTGGCGTATAGCCGACTCTTGCAGCTCTGCACTTAAGGAGGTCATGATGCCACAAAGCTTTTTTTGATACATTGCCAGTCTTTCATTTTCTTGCTCTGGTTTGTGAACCAGAAAGCAACTAAATGCTTCTTCCACCGCTTCGACACGCTGAAAAGAGAATTTATTCAATTATTATTTAGATAGCCTTTATTTAAATACATTATATAGGCTACTAAGAATAATAACAAGAAGCCAAAATGGTGTTACTATTTTAGCATAGTTAGTAACTAATACATACTTTCAATATACAAAGCAATCATAAAATAGCAAGACTTTTTTTTTTTTTTATATTAGCCTACCAAAGTGACTCCTCTCTGCCTGATGGTAAGCAGTCTGTGGAATCCAGAAGTGGTGGCCACCATACCAAATGCCATAGTCTTAAACTGCTGGTATGGTGGCCTCCACTATGGCGGCTGGGAAAGGGGGTTAGGGGAAGGGAATGAGGGAGGTAAGGAAAGGGGAAAGGGAGGAAGTTGGGCCTCCGGCGCTCTCACTCACCGAGCGAAAAGCAGTATTACGGATACTACTACTCTTACGTCGATCTTCTATGAGAGGGTAGTACTTCCCCGGACGATCCGGCCCATTCATGCTGAAACCAGCGTGGATCTACTACCGTATTAGAAACATTCCAAGATGCTCCAACATCTTTAGTTACAATCAATCAAAAGAGAAAATCTTGATAGGCACTGTTTAAACCAGCAGGTATGGACTATCCATTATTAACTACTGTTCTAGTAGTTACTAGTCAACTATTTCATCATAATCATTATCATATCAGCCAAAAAACACCCACTGCTGGAAATAGGTCACCCCCAATTTTACTAGGTACTGTTATAATCAGATGTGTCTCCCTTGTGTATCTATAATGAATAGGATTGTAATGTTGATGTGGTAAAGATATAGAAATAGGTATACTTAGACAATTAGACTCCATAAAAAAATTGTATTTATACTCCTGATACAGGCAATTTAGAAATTTGTAGAAAATCAATAAGCAATATTTATCTGCTCATAACTTTTTACAACAATTATTATCAAATAATTTAAAAAAAAAGATTACAACATTTCTGGGCTGAATTATTGAATTGGTATACTACAGTTACATAATAAAAGCCTTTTCGTTTACGGCAGACGTCCTCTAGCGTGTCTGCCTACGAAGCAATTCTTTTGGTGACAGTAAAGACCGATGCGAGAGCAAAACAGCCTACCACAGGCCAGGCTCGACAAGAAATTGGCAGAATGCTACGGTTACAGTACAGTTAAGTGACTTACCAATACTTCATTAACTAAGATCGCAACTTGCGAGTCTGCCATCTCTGAAAATATCATCGGTGCGACGTTATTAGATACAATGTGCTTAAATTTACAAACTATCTTGCATTATATGAGGTAGTCTATATTATCATAGTTCCTGAATTTCAACATCCGACACTTAGTATTTTTAAGTTTAACCACTAAAATAATTATTAATGATAACTTATAGGTTAGTTTGAGAACTTTGTATTTTAGGGATATCAGTCTAATCCTGAGAAAGCTGGACTCAGAATAGGAGTAGACAGTAATTTGATTTATGTATTATCTTTCGAAAAGTAATAGCAGTCAAGTATTGGGCTGCAAACAATGTAACAGGGACGGGGCAGGCAAACTTATTTTAGACAAAATTACTATAATAATTATCGCACTTTATGACAGCGGTCTGGAAAAGTACAAAAAATAATATTAGCGATGAGATAAGTATCAATAAAGTTAATGGTGAGTTATAGTGAGGTAAACAGAGAGGCAGATAGAAATCACAGACTAAACGAAGTAAGTAGAGAACAAGTTGTAGGAATTTAAAGTATAAAGAAATCTGAGCTGAGAACCGAATTGAAGATGATTGAACTGAGTGATGTGCGATTAGCCGATTAGGCATGAGTAACTCCGGACACACCTATATCCTAGGTTATATATCCGGGACTGGATATGCCACGACTCCTTCCCTTTCCAAAATATTATTATATCCGACATATTAATTTAACCACGCAACGCCAGATTGAGACTAAGAAACTTAGAGCGATGACCGAACACGAATCTTTAAGGCAGCAGCGACTGGATGTGCCACGACTCCTTCCCTTTCCAAAATATTAATATATCCGACATATCCATGTATCCACGCTATTCCGGACGGAGATTGAGAAACTACAGCGATGACCGAACACGAATCTCTGACAAAAGCAGCCGCCAGTTTGCCTTCAAAGTCGTTAACAGAGTGTTCCAGAGATGACCAAACACGAATTACGTCGTACGTACGTACGTAAGTCAAATTTATTAGAAGCAGTCGCCATTTTGAACTTTTTTATTTTTAAACCGATTGCATTCAAAATCGATATCTGAGTGTCCCAGCAATCACCGAACGCGAATCTTGAAACAAATTTTATTAAAGCAGCCGTCATTTTGAACTTTGCTGTTTTTGAACCTATTCCTTTCAAAATCGATGTCTGAGTATCCCAGCCAGCAATGACCAAACCCAAATATTAAGTCAAATTTATTAAAAGCAACCGCCATTTTGAACTTTGTTATTTTTAAACCGTTTGCATTCAAAATCGATATCTTAGTGTCCCAGCCTCAGAACAAGGACTAAAGCATAGAAGTAGTATTATGACGTTAAAGCGTACACACTCAGAGACAAGTAGAAGTTTAATAGTGCTACGATACCTTCTGACAGTTCGATCGATATCGATAGATGAAATTTGTTGGGCTATGGTAAATTAACAGACATGCTTAAATCAAATGAGGTCTGGTTGCATAAAAGCTAAACGAACTACAAGAAACAAAGGGCTGTTTCACACCTCACCAGAATGGCAGAGGCCGGCAGCGGCGCCAGGAGCACTATCAATGTGAAATAATTTTAAAGTTTATATAATATAATTATATTCATGTTACATGCTGTAAGTTCGAATACAATGTAAATGGCTTATGAATAAATTAAATTGAAAATTGAAATATACATGAATGATCCACACACTGCCTCGCATCACGGAGCGTAGTGCGAACGTGCGTGTTCTTGTATTGTTTGTAAGTATATCTCTTTGTATAGAAATCACGCGTGGTGCAACACACTGAAAACGCATTCAAGCGCTGTGTTGCAGATCACACGCTTACATGTAGAGAAACACGTACTCACGCGCGTGGGTTCGGGGCCAGACGGTATGGACACCGAGTTCTGCAGTAACGTGCGTGATTGATGATGCAGACCAGCACTCTCGCATCTGCACGCGTGGCTCCGTCGCCGCGTCGCCACGCTTCCACATCGTAGTGCGGGGTAGTGTGTGGATCGCCAAAATACTAGTATCGGCCCTCTGTTCTTTTCTGACTTTCTTAGTTTAGCATTAAAACGGATACCCCAAGGTAAAAATAAAACACAGCTGTATCATTCATGACACAAATGTATGATTATATTTCCAATAATATTCAAACACATTAATACTGCCCTTTAAAATTACAATTTTTTTTAAGACTGTCCTGATTTTTTGTGCATAAGCAGAATTTTATTTATGTTATGAATTCGTACTTTTAGAAATTCTTTCTCGATCAATTTCATCAATAAATTTCTGTAGTCATCTAGAAAATAATTCTCTCTTAATTTGCCTAATGGCATTATGAAAGAACACAATGTATGAAACACTATGAAAGGCACAAAGATAGTTACCGATTTTGTATAAATTGTATGCAAAATCTTTAACTACAAATTATAGTAATATTTTTGTCATCGATAAACTATGCAGCACAAGTCACAACACTATTTAACATGACTATACAAATTGGTAAAAATGTAAAATACTTAAAAAATACTGAATCGAATGGCAAACAGACAATTATAAATTTATAATATGATTACAGTATAGTAAAGTATAAATCACTTAGGTATTTTGCACCTATTGATAGGTTTTTAGTATATATTTTTGATTTGTTATCTACTCACCGATGGAAGTTGACGATTTTAGCTTGTTTTTCTTTGCGAAAAGAATGTAATTTACAACCTACAATAACGCAGGACATTGCTTATCCAATGGGCTTAATTTTACTTCACAATAGCACTATGTAATTATTAAATAACATACATTATTTCACAAAACAGATAAAAAACAATGAAAATTACGAGCGGCGGTATAACCCGACTAAATTGTCTAGAGGTCTTGACAAGTTGGAATATTTGACATTAGTTCGCTTCTTATTTCGGCATCCAAAGGTAACCAAAGGCCGTCCTTAGCAAAATTATTTGTCTCTTTCTTATAAAATGTATCCAGCTTATTTGAAAAAATAGGACAACTATATGAGATTTATTAACACTCCTTCTATGCTTTAGTCCTTGTTCTGAGGTCCCAGCAATCACTAAACGCGAATCTTAAGTCAAATTTAATTAAAGCAGCCGCCATTTTGAACATTGCAGTTTTTGAACCTATTCCTTTTAAAATCGATATCTGAGTGTCCCAGCGATGACCAAACCCAAATCTTAAGTCAAATTTATTAAAAGCAACCGCCACTTTGAACGTTCTTATTTTTAAACCGATTGCATTCTAAATCCATATTTGAGTGTCCCAGCAATCACTAAACACGAATCTTAATTCAAATTTAACTAAAGCAGCCGCCATTTTTAACTTTGCTGTTTTTGAACCGATTGCTTTCAAAATCGATGACTGAGTGTCCCAGCGATGAAAAAACACGAATCTTAATTCAAATTTAATTAAAGCAGCCATCATGTTGACTTTTGCTATTTTTGAACCGATTGCTTTCAAAATCGATATGTTAGTATCCTAGCGATGACCGAACATGAATCAAACCAAATATCAAGTTAAATTATGAAGAGAAACCAATTATTACTTTACGATATCGTTTCATCACAGTTTCAGAAGCCGGAGTTGTCATTCCCCGAGATTCATTCTCGCTCAATCGCTCCCGGGGTGATTAAGCGAGAATAAGTCCGCAGAGTTATGGATATATTAAGCGGATATGGATATGTTAATCGGATATATGTCCATACTTGGAAGGATATCCGATATATCCAATCTTTTACAGGAGTTACAAAGCCTATGCCTGCTTGCTACTTATACTATAGTGCTTAAAATATAGCTGTAGACGAGTACAACAAAGAGTAAAGTAGAGTACAACCTACAACACAGAGTAAACGGCTAAACAGTAATTTAGTAATTTTATTGGAGTACAACCTCAGAACAAGGAGTACAACACGGTGTACACAATTTTAGTTTTTATAATCTTTGGCAAAAGAGAAACCGAAAAATAATAACGAGGAACTGTTATATCTTTACTTTTTTAATCTATTAAAGGTCAGTCAAAGAACATCGGATATCTGGTTAAATATTTTTTACCAATAATATATAATGAAACCACTTGGTAATGTTTTTATCTGTTCATATCGTAAATACTACAACCAATTTGTTACGTAAATATAGGTAAGTAAATTATTTACAGAGAAAATCTAAAAATAAGACTTAGTGGAACAAAGCCACCTATATACGAAGATGTCATATACAAGAAATGCTAGTATTCAAACAATCAACAATTAAATTAAAAAGCAAATGCAATGAGAGACTATGCTGGTAGGTTTCTTCGTAAAAATAGAAAAATTAATGAATTTAAGAATTTTACGTCCAGTTTATGTTCATGTTAAGATATTTCCCCATACTAATATCTGGGTAATGGAGTCGCCGCCTTTTTCAACACATTCCGAGGCGCCTCCGATAAGCGAAGATAGTGGTCTTTTAATCACAAGCGGTTCTTTTTCGAGTGATTCTGCTAGTGGATGGCATCACATCGCATCCGAGGTGAGAAACTTTTAAACATTATTGCTGTAAACAAAATGAGTAATTATTTATTTTAATATTCTTTCGTTAAGTGTAATATAAATGAGATTAAGGCTATGCGATAATAAGCATGGTAAAATAGTAGTAAATAATTTTATCTGGCTGCTGATTTAGTATTTTGTGAAGGTCGGATGTACGTAAATACTGTTTATCCTCCACAAGAACCCTTTGGATGGCTTGTACGAATACAACATAATGATAAACCTTGGCGAAACTTTCAATTATATATTTGTGGTATAAATACTGTAGTAAAATTAACTATAGGGGGACAAAATTAGCTATGAGCTGTGTATATTATTATTTTGCTTTAAACCATTCTTGTACATATCACAAAAGTGCTGTTTCAAAAGCAAAATGCGAAATATTGCCTAACAATAATATTTTGTTATCTAGATTTAATCATGCCTATATTATGTTTATCATTGTTTTATTTATGCTATTGTATTATATTTTGTGCAATGTAATACAATAGCATAATCACAAAATGTATTTATTGTATTTAGTTATAACTCGCCGCCACTACCTGGATAATAATAACTTAATACTTATTCAGGTAGTATCAGGTGGTGGTATTAGCGGGGTTGGTAGTAATTGTCATATTTATGACAGATTTTAGAAGAGATATTATTAAGTCTATGTTACTTACTTCTTAGAATTTGAGGTAAATATACTCTACCTATTCTAAACTCTGATTATCAGACTAATATGTGTGTATGTTCATGTTATCATAATTAAAAAGACAGACTAAACATAGTTTTATAAATTTGTAGAGATGTGCCGAATATGACTAGTCGGAGTGGGTAGTGCTATTTTCAGGATTCAGAGATTTTTCTATATTATGGATATGCTCTCTAAATCCCAGAAAGTAATATGTTTTTAATTTAATAAAAGGGGTTTTTAGATTGATTGATGTTTAGAACTATTATAAAAATTGCCAATTATATCTCTTCTCTATATAAATACAACACAGTTGCATCTGTATGTCTGTTTATTTGTGTCGATGATTTCACCAATGTGCCCATAACTTTAGGTTATAGGTAATTAATTATGTTGTTTACTTTTGGTTAATAAAAAAAGACAGAGTATGGATATTATTATGATCAGTTGTATTCTAAGATAAAAAAGAGAAGTGAAAATTATCGAAAATTGCTAGCTTAATAAGTTCTGATTTTAATCTCTAGTTTATAAAACCAAAAATAACATATATATTTGTGGGACAAAAAATGGTTTTACTTACAAAAATATGATTATCACATCAAATATTATGCTGATTGCACATCAAATTTACCTAGGCATACTGTGTACCTAATACTCACTTGAATAATATAACTATTCATGCAAATCTCCTCATGACGTTTTCAAAAGTAGAACGAAAAAAGCGAAAGCGAAGCGAGCCTGCCGCGGCATGGCCGGCGAGTGCCAAAAACAATTTTTTTTGTTGTAATTTACCTAATTTGTATATATACTGACATAAAGATACAAATCATTTTGTTATTGACTAAGCAATTGACTAAATCCGATATATTACTTTATTCTTTGGACGAAACTGAAAACTGACGATACAAATTCGATAACACAAAAAGGAATTTAATGTAATAGATTTATTCTGCGATACTTATTATTAGATATGCATTTTCATAAAAAAATTTCACTTGTAAATAAATAGCAACGCGTCACGAACTTAAATTGTTGCTGAAATTATAAATTTTTGATATAAATATCTTGCTGTGCAATCAGTATTTTAGATGAAAATACGGAATTTTTTGTAAGACAAACTGACGTTTTTGATTGACTACCTCCGTGGTGCTGTGGGAGCGCAAGCGACTGCTGTGCACGAGGTTGTGGGTTCGATCCCCACACGGAACAAAATTTTGTGTGATCTACAAATGTTTGTTCTGAGTCTCGGTGTATTTTGTGTCATTTAAATGTATGTTTGTAAAGTCCCCCGTGACACTGGGCTCGTTTCCTAGTAGTGTAGTGTTTTATTTTATTTTTTAAAGGAAGAGTATTTGATTTGCAGTTATATCCTACTCGTTCAATACGTCGTCGCATCGCAGTTGTCGACTTACGTAACGTATATAATACCAGTCGATTTACTGTCCCACTGCAGGGCAAAGGCCTCTTCTCATTATAGAGAAGGTATGAGCATTAATCACCACGCTTGCTCAAGGCGGATTGTAAGTTAAGTCCAGGTTTCCTCATGATGTTTTCCTTTACCTTCAGTCAGAAATGTCCAAGATAAACTTAGAAATACATATGATTTGAAAAATCACATTGGTACTTGCCCGGATTCGAACCCACTACCTCGTGTTTACGAAGCGGGTGCCTTATCCACTGGACCATTTCGACTTCAGTACGTACGACCTACCTACATAACGTACTCATTTTAAATTATCTCAATCAGTTTAACTATGTTTAAAACAGCGACATTCAGGCATTTTTTTATGGAATGAACGTAAATCATCATTCTTTTTCAATAACTGCACCTACTTTGTTTATCTCTGCATCACCTAAGGTTGACTGGTAGAGAATGCTTTTAGCATTAAGTCCGCCTCTGTACCTATGTGCATGAAGTTTAATAAATAATAAATAAATAAAATAAATAAATAAATCACTATTGATCCTGGGTTTTCTTCGGGTATGTTCTTCACATCAACATTTAAGATCATTGACCCCAAATATCACTACCTACTCCGATCACTAATTATGACTTTGGCCGACTAGCCGTCTAGCCGATTAGTCGGTTGTAAAGAAACCGACTCGTTGATCATGGTTTCGAGAATTTGTGTAACGGTTCGCTTACTGCTGGATCGCGCGCAAGTCGCAAACGCTGCCTGCGAACGTGTCGGAATATGTTGCGTTTTTGTTTACTTCACATTGTTTTTTGATTTTTATTTTGTAAGGAACTGGGAGGTGTTTTTGTGTAAAATATTTTTGTGTGAAGATACTGTTCGTGTTAATGAAAGTGAAAAAGCTCAATTAAAATTGAATCATGTCAAAATGCAAAAACATATTATTGGCGCTCTTTGCCGAATAGTCGCCGACTAGTCGGGGCGGCTACGATATTGGCCGGGTAGTCGGCTTTACCGACGGCAAATCACTATACATTTGGTGTCTATTTGTTTTAATTAACATTTTGCGGCTTATTTATACTTTATGCTAGTTGTGCAGGCAAAAATAACATGGCTTTATTACTGTTGTACATAGTCTATTGGCGATTGTGAAATTATTGTGTTGTGCTAGATAATGGTTGAAAACAATTAATAATATGATTTTTGAATAATATACAAAATCTCATCACATATTAATTAATATGCATGATATTTTTGTTGGGCAGTTACAAGAAAGCGATTTTGATGAAAAGTCATTGTCACTCTGTGAATCAACAGAAACATCTGAGCGTATGTGTGGCGATTACTTCAATACTGTAAAAAAAGGTCCAGCGAAAGTTATTGTCACTACTATAGAACCACCGCTGGAATTTCAGGTAAGTTCAGCTTGAATGTTACTAACAAATTCATCAGTAAATGTTTTCATTGTAGAAATATAATACATTGCTTCCAGGATAACCCTATGGCAGATAACGCCGACAAATGTATGACTGTGTATGTGCCTCCATCTGTTGTTGTTGCAAGTGATGCAACAAATAAATCTAATTCAACACACTTAGACATCCCAGTAAACAATCGACATATATCACCAATGTATCCTAGAAAACTGAAACCAGAGTCATTATACGAACGACGACAATGTCTCAATCACAGATTTGCTAGTCCAAGACTTCTTCATCTGAGTCCATGTCGCGGGAACCGACCATCTTCGCGGAGTTCGTTATCATCACGATTGTCTAGTAGTCATAACTCATTAGTAACACAATTTCAAGCAGATGACTCCAGTTTCATCACACAGGCTATTTCGCACGATACATTAACTGCTAAAACGTCCGATATAACGGATATGTACAATGTCCCATTTGATAGCGATATTTATGCAGTGCCCATTGACATGGTACGACCTAGTCATAGTAACAATAAAAATAAAGGAAAGAAGTTTCCACGGAACACCAAAAAGCGTGCTAAAACTATATCACAGCCGATGCCAATAAATAACTTTATTCCTATTGATAAAGTCGAGAAAACTCATAAGCTAAAAGAAACTATTAAACCTAAAGACGTGAAAACTAAAAGACATAGCTTACCAAGTTCATCTTGTAAAAAAAGTACTAGCGACTCTGATACGGATTCACTACACTTAACTTTACGTGAAATGAGGAAATATTTACATACACTTTATTCTAGTTCAAGTGACTCTGAGTGTAGAGCTACTATTAATAAGAAAAATAATTCTATAGTCACTAGTGTTGGGATTCATGCAAAACACACGAATAAAGACGCGAGCTCTGGGACAGTATTTTTAAAAGAAAGTAACGAAAACTCTAGACCAGTGGAAACGAATAATAATCATAAAAAGTCAAATAAAAATTCGTTTGGAATGAATGCTAAAAATAAAAAGCATAAAGAAAATATTTCTAAGGATATTATTGAATTGGATAAAAATGATAAGGTCGTCAAGAAGGGTATCACAAATCAGAACCAAAAAGTGAAGATGTCTCCTGTGAGAATACTGTCAATAAATTTGAAGCAGAGCTTTTGTAACTTGTTCCGTTGGCGACGACAGCCAGTTGTGGAGAATGTGTCTGATGTAGAAAGAGTAAACGGGAACAAGGAAGAGTCGCCTCCATTAGCTGTCCGGCGAGCGCTACCCCCTTTACCGCAGACTCCTCACGTACACCACCCTACTCGTAGATCTGTCAATGATGAAGACACGGTCATGGACTTTGCTACTTCTATACAGAAAGTTAAAGATGTAAGTCTACATTTGAAACATAATATATATTAACTTGTCGGTAATTAATTGCAACTATTTATTTATTGCTTCCATTTTTTAGTATGGATGGTATTGGGGTCCAATATCTGTGGAAGCTGCTGAAAAGATATTATCCAATGAACCGGATGGCTCATTTATAGTTCGTGATAGCAGTGATGACCATTATATTTTCACTTTAACATTTAAGCTAAACGGTCTTAGACATGTAAGGATTGAACATGATCAGGGTATGTATTGATTTAAAGTGGTTTGTGTACTGTTCCAAGTTCCAACATCTATTATATATTTCTGTCTGTATGTATGAGCACCGTCGCAGTATACAAATAGATATTAGTTTTAGAAAAACTGCCAACGTTTAAATAACGTTTTTCTTCTCGACTACTAACGTAACAATATTTTTAACTTATATATTATCTATGTTACGAAATATACCACACCTTATCTTTCGCTCGTGTTTACTCTTATGAGGGTTTACTTGTCATGAGTGGAGTTTGAACGTGATCGGGAGTGCTTTTCACGAATAAAATATTAAAAGGATAAAACTTAATGTTCGAGCAAGTTAACAAATCTGTTTTATCTTTGGTTTAATTGTTTAAGCTATTCTTCGATGAAAACGTGAAGTTTGACCAACAAATTTGACAAACTCATTTGATCTTTAAAAGGGCGCTTTACGTAACTTGAAACTAAGTTGTAATGAGTTCTGGTTTTAGCTCCGCTTCGCTCGGAACTAAAACTAAAGCCAAGTTTGTTCGACTGAAAATCTAATTACCATCAGTAACTACTTTAACTAAGTTAACAACATTTTTGTTTCATGTTTTCTAGTTATCAAACTATGTTTTAAATTTTAAAATGCAATTAATATGTGTCGGGTATTTTTACATAACTAGATTTTTTTAAATTTAGTTTTCGACTGTTTTAATGGGACAAAATAACGTCACGTAACAAACTAATAGACCAAGTAATTCTCACGATACAATATTGTGGCGACATCGTATTGAGAGTATGCACTTTTGAGATTGTGTGCTATCTTTATCTTCCCTGCTTTCTTTTAAAAGAGGTAACAACTTGTTTAGTCAATTCGACTAACGAAGTTAGTACTTCCTTTTAACATAGGTACTCATATTTATTTATATTTATTGCAGGTAATTTCTGTTTTGGTGGTTGCACTATGTTTAAAGCTCAGACGATAGTAGAATTTATAGAAAATGCTGTGGAAACGTCACGAAGTGGTCGATATTTATTCTTCTTGAATTTGAGGCCTGTGCTTGGCCCTGTACGAGTCCAGTTGCTTTACCCGGTGTCGAGGTTTAAGCGAGTCCAAAGTCTTCAACATATGTGCAGGTTAGTAGTAATGGTGCAGTTGTTAGATGTACTCCAATAGAAGCGCCTAGTATGAATGACTACAAAAACTGTGCTCTAGAGGTTTTTTGGATAGAGTCATATACAGCACTTCAAAATAAGATCCGTTTCGTTTACATACACTCCCGAAACATATATTTAAGTATTACCTATACATATAAAAAGCGAACACCGATACTGTTTTAAGTCCCTTTGATTTAGCACTGACATACTACACTGATTTAGTACAGAAATATATACCGACTATTAGTAAGGAACATTGATCCAGAGTATATACATTAGGTAGGACAAATCTCTCTTGAGCTTGGTGACATTTGATTACATTCATTTCACGTAGGTACTTTATATTTCGACTATAATTAAAAATAGGCAAAAAAAAAATTAAAAGATAGATAATATACATAAACGTAGGTACTTACTGATCTTTCTGAAGATAACCAGTTACCTTAATAGGGTATTTTACTCTATACGAGGAAAAATCTAAAAATATATTTTTGAGATAGCTTATGCAAAAATCAGTCGGAAAACGTTAGTTTTAGTTCATAAAATAGCTAACTAAATTTTAAAATTAAATTCAAAGTTTTCAACTTTTTTAATCTGATTAGTGTTTCTTAACACCAATTTAATTATTTTTTAATAGTCGCCATCTTAATACGTCATATCGCTGTATAAACTTACAGTGTCAACTGTCACCTCTAGTTAAAGGCAATAAATTCTAGTTAATTCGTACCAAACAACGTAATTTTTGTTGTAATATTATCATGGAGGACGGTTTTGTTAAAAGAGACATCACAAATTTACCAAGGATATATTTTTTGATGGTCGGTAAATTCTTTGCTGCAAATCCCGATTTCTGTTCTGCTGAGTTACGGAATGTTAAAACTTCGATGTAAGTAATGCTCTTTAAATCTTTTAACACTGAATATAGCAATTTGATAGCACTATGAGGTGTTTAAAATTCAAACATACACTAGTATTCGTGCATACAGGAACAGCACACCAAAGATATGTAGAATAATAACTCATTTTAAAAATATAAACAATTAACTTAAATAAAACATACAAAATAACACTGCATAGTGCATTTGTTTTCACATCTAACTGACGTCATACAATATGGCGTCCGCTGCTTCCAGCGATATCGTCAAATTACGCGCGAAATTTAAAAATGCAAAATTGAATTGCATTTTTATAGCACTTAACGACTTAACAGCTTGGCTGCTTCCGAACCTCTAAAAAAATTGAAAAATTTTTCAATTTTTTTAGTGGTTCGTAAGCAGCCAAGCTGTTAAGTCGTTAAGTGTTCTTTGCTATGAAGTAATTAAAATATTATTTTCTACTTTTTAGTTAAGGATTAAACATGTAGGTGTTGTTTGAAGTCGGTTTTCATTTTTTTTCTAAAAATAATTTTATTTTTAAACTTTTAGTGGGAATTAATTGTGTATAAATATATTCAATATGGGTAGACCTACTAAACGTGCTGCGCAAATCAGACAGTGCCGCGCCGTTTGAAAGAAAGTAGAGACGTGAGGTAAGATTGTAAATAGAGATATAAGGTCCTTGTCAACACTTTCTCGATCGCTAAATCCTGAATCCCAGAAACCACAAATCAAAACAAAAAAGTGATGATCTACCAACAATAAAGAACATCAAAAATCATAATTTAACTGACCGAGCAATCGCTTAACAGATATACAAAAAATAAACAGTGGTGCTGTAAAGGCAGGTTTAAGGCCGCCCTTTGCTGTTGTAATTACTCACGACCATAAGACCTCCAACTTGGCTTAACGACTACGAAATTATAGTGATAATCATAGTCTACTGCTTCTAAAGAATAAAGACGCTGAAAATGAAATGACACAAATGGTCACTCATCCAGGGCCACTTCGTTTCTAACAAAAAATGAATTTTGAAAATCACTTCGCACTTGTAGCCATACATGTCAATGTCAGATAATTCGTCTCAAAAGACATCGACGTGTTGCTTTACACGTCTTCACTCCTTGCATACGTTTTGTTACAAAATATAAAATTGAAGCCAAACCACTAAATCATTCTTTATAAAAAAACATGGGACCCCATTTCGGAGTATACCCTTACAAATAAAGGAAGAATTTTCCAAATTGGTTTATAAATGACCGAGTTATGTTGTAACAAACATACAACCACTGAACCATTTCTTATAATAAAAAAATGGGACCGATTTCAGAGTATACCCTCTCAAATAAAAAAAAAAATTTTCAAATCGGTTCATAAATGACCGAAATATGAGGTAACAAACATACAAAAAAAAAACACGACCCGAATTGATAACCTCCTCCTTTTTGAAGTCGGTTAAAAAGAAGCTAAAATTATAGCAAAGGTAGCAAATAGGAGATTAATGGTATTAATCTTTTGTATGACCGACATCCAAGACTTGGTCCCTTCATCTTGACGCACACGTATGTGGTGGGACACCGTTTCAAAGGCTTTGCTGAAATCAGTGTACACCACGTTTAATAGTTTATTAACATCCACTGACTCTAAAATATTTTCAACAAAATCAACCAAAATACTACACGTGGATAGTGAATTCGTGTTGGTGGCTTGACAAATACTTTTTAAAATAATTTTGAATATAAGGACATCAATGCTTCGAAGGTCTATGCCAACGTTGGAGGAATCGATATTGGTCTATAACTGCTAACTATACCAGCTCCAACATCGGGTTTAAGAATAGGAACGACTTTCGTTTCCATCGGTCAGAAAAGATGTCACACTGTAGAGACTGATTTAAAATTAAGTTCATAGGGAAAGACAACTCGTCAGCACACTCTTTAATAAAGCTTGGCGGAATATTGTCCGATCCAGGCCCTTTTGATGAATCAAGATTTTTAAGAGACTTGACTACTGCTTCTCTGTCAATACTTAATTGAAAAACGAATCAGAGTTATTCGATGATAATTACGAGGGTGCGTTTTTAAGTTCCCGGAATGGAATAAAAGGGGATGAAATAATATTTCAACATTATTTTTCCTTCTCAATATATTCACCTGAAACCCTAACACATTTCTCAGATCTATGAATTAGCTTGTGAATACCTTCATAAAAAAATGTTTTGTCTTTCTCTGAAAAATACGCCGAAACTGCATCCTTCATTTCTTCATAGGTTGAAAACTGGGAGCCAAGTCTGGGCCGTAAGGTGGGTGATGAATGATATCGAAGCCCACCTTATGCAAAGCAGCCAACGCTACTCGACTCTTGTGAACAGGAGCATTGTCGTGCAAGAGCAGGACACCTTTGGTAAATTTTCCTCTTCTTTTTCTCTGATTGCCTCTTTTAACTGTTCTAAAATTGAAGCATAGTGTTCTCCGGTTATGGAAACATCTTTTTCTTTGTAATCAACCAACAAAATTC
Source organism: Parascotia fuliginaria (assembly GCA_963082885.1). Taxonomy (NCBI): domain Eukaryota; kingdom Metazoa; phylum Arthropoda; class Insecta; order Lepidoptera; family Erebidae; genus Parascotia; species Parascotia fuliginaria. The sequence goes on from OY720170.1 coordinate 11,158,410, forward strand.
CTTCTGTATACCAAAAAACTGCCGCCTTGAGCTTTCCCGCTTATTGTGACACCTTGAATTTCTTAGACCTAGTACCCTTTTTATGCTACTGCATGGAATCTTGTTTAGACTCAGGTTCATAGTGATGAACCCAAGTTTCATCCCCAGTAACAATTTGCTCCAAAAAACCATCCTTGTCTTCATTACACTGGCTCAAAAACGCACGCGAACACTCGACGCGCTTCTGTTTTTGAGGCAGTGTGAGCATTCTGGGCACCTATCTTGCACTGAATTTTGTCATGTCGAGATGATCACCTTGAAAATGGTCGTTTCAGATACTTCAACAATCTCTTGTTTTTTTCTTCAAACGTGCATCCTCCAATATAATTTTTTCGATAAGACCTGGAGTGGTGACCTTATCAGATCGCCTAGGCAGAGAATCGTCTTCAATTGATTCCCTGCCTTGCTTAAAGAGGTTGTGCGACTTGTATACCATGTATTTTCCTGGACAAGAGACCCCGTATACAGATGACATATCTTCCAAATTAGTTTGAAAATTTTTTCCTTGCTTGGTAAGGAACTTTATAACGGCGCGGAACTCGATTTTCTCCAAACTTCACAATTTCTTCCAGATTGAGTTGCTTGAGGGACGATAGTTCAAAGACTAATGACCTCATTATGATAATACTCGATATATATACTAATTATTAGTCGCTGAACACGTTAGTACCTAAACGAGCACCCCCCACCACCCTCAATTCCCTCCATTCCGCGTACTTAAAAAAGCACCCTCGTATATGCGAATAAGAGTACTGTGAAGACAAGCCATAGGGCTGATTTATTATGTTGAAAGACAGATGAAAAGTAGCTACCAAACATGTATACACACATATCATGGTCATTACTAGCTACATTATCACCCGCACCTTTTCTCTTAGATTTAACAAACGACCAAAAAATTTTAGAGTTCGTTTTTATTTGGCTTTCAATGTTATAAATATAAGAATTATAGCATTTTTTGCTAATTAGGCAAATCTTGACTCATGGATTTTTATATATTTTATATGTTTTACGAAAGTTATCTCTTTTCCGCTGTAACCTTAGTAGCTTATGACTAAATCAAGGCGGTCTAGAATTATTTTTCATAGCAATAGGTGGTACGTAGGGAATATTCTTGGGAAATCCCGGGATTTTATGTACTCAAGACAAACTAGATAAGGTACCAGTCACGCACACTATTACGCACACACGGATGCACACATACACGGTACAGCTACGCACACTTATGAATGACCAAAGCAGTAGCCAGCGCGACGCACACACAAGCGTATAGAAAAATAAAATCATAACTTTTAATACTATACCACAGTATTATTATGCATAGTAATACTAATATTTAGCACATTTTACGTAAGGTTTCCATAGCTGAGTGGCTGAGCCGTAGTGATATGCGACGTTGTGCGAGGATCGAACATCATACGTCGATACGTTCTTTTTTAAATTTGTAAGATATTTGTGTTAAAATTATTCTTTCAAACATATACGGTTCCACAGCGAGTGTAAATTGTCTCGTATTTTTTTTTCCGTTTAAAAGCTAACTACCGACCAATAATAATATATTGGTTTCTATAAGAATATGGGCATGTTACACATTTATCCGTTTGAAAGCAAACTACCCACAATATCCGTTTAACCGTTTGAAAGCAAACTATCCACAATATAGTTTACGATTCCTTCACGGCTGTAAATGTTGAATCGTGGGTTAGTCTGCGTAAGAGACTATTACTTAAACATAATTTTTCACTTGATCTTTTTTAACCGACTTCAAAAAGGAGGAGGTTATCAATTCGGGTCGTATGGTTTTTTTTTTTGTATGTTTGTTACCTCATATCTCGGTCATTTATGAACCGATTTGAAAAATTTTTTTTTATTTGAGAGGGTATACTCTGAAATTGGTCCCATTTTTTTATTATAAGAAATGGTTCAGTGGTTGTATGTTTGTTACAACTTAACTCCGTCATTTATAAACCAATTTGGAAAATTCTTCTTTTCAATTCAACTTTTCTAATTCAAATTTTCAATTCCGAAATGGGGTCCCATGTTTTTTTTATAAAGAATGATTTAGTAGTTTGGCTTCAATTTAATATTTTGTAACAAAACGTTTGCAAGAAGTGAAGACGTGTAAGCAACACGTCGATGTCTTTTGCGACGAATTATCTGACATTGACATGTCCATGCTACAAGTGCGAAGTGATTTTCAAAATTAATTTTTTGTTAGAAACGAAGTGGCCCTGGATGAGTGACCATTTGCGTCATTTCATTTTCAGCATCTTCATTCTTTAGAAGCAGTAGACTATGATTATCACTATAATTTGGTAGTCGTTAAGCCAAGTTGGAGGTCTTATGGTCGTGAGAAATTACAACAGCAACGGGCGACCTTAAACCTGCCTTTACAGCACCACTGTTTATTTTTTGTATATCTGAGCGATTGCTCGGTCAGTTAAATTATGATTTTTGATGATTCTTTATTGTTGGTAGATCATTACTTTTTTGTTTTGATTTGGGGTTTCTGGGATTCAGGGTTTAGCGATAAGCAAAAGTGTTGACAAGGACTTTATATCTCTATTTACAATCTTACCTCTCGTATCTACTTTCTTTCAAACGGCGCGGCGCTGTCTCATTTGCGCAGCACATTTAGTAGGTCTTTAAAGGGGAATCAACGCAATCCTTGATACCTATAATACTTTACTATTTATAGTTTTTAATCAGTTATTTTGGCGTCGGTGCCAGCCAAGAAGGATCATAATGACCTTCATAAAAATAACCTACCTACTAGCAAAAAAAACCTTCTTGATTAATCTATTAATATATGAATGAAAAATATAGATTTAATACAAGAAATCGAACGGAATCTGATAAGTGCGCGTCAAATTTTTTATGTATATCTGAACACAACTATCAATGATGTCTGCGTTCACGAGTATGACCGCGTTCGGGTAGTGCACTCAGGCATATCCCCCACGCGTGCAATTACCGCCCCGTGCATTACAAAAGTTGGTTGCAAAGACAGAATTAAAGATCCTTCTTGGCTGGCACCGACTTCAAAATAACTGATTAAAAACTATAAATAGTAAAGTATAATAGGTATCAAGGATTGCGTTGATTCCCCTTTAATGTTCTTTGCTATGAAGTAATTAAAATATTATTTTCTACTTTTTAGTTAAGGATTGAACATGTAGGTGTTGTTTGAAGTCGGTTTTCATTTTTTTTTCGTTATTTTATTTAAAATGCATTACCTAACAGTGTTACATAAAACTGAAATCGTTGGGTTACATCAAAAGAACATTTCGAACAGCGAAATAGCAAGACGATTGATGATATCGGTAAGTATTATTAAAGTTAATACTACTTGCTAACTTTAATAATTAATTCTAAATGTGCACAAAATTAATTGGTGAGATAATAGCATGTTTATTTTAACTTATAATTACTAATTACAATAAGTAACAATATGTTTTTACCTTAATAAAGTAGTTATATTATTGGAGAATAATATGATATTATTCAAAATACTTACATTACGAGTATATTAATTCAGATAAGGAAATTAGTTATGTCATATCGAATGTTCAAGTAGGTATAGTATATCGAGTGTGTGTTGCTATTTCATATTTTGATTGTTTTTAATGTTCTATTTTATGCTTTTTCCTTACAGAGGAAAGCTGTTCGGCTAGGGATTCGTCTTTACAATGAATCAGGCGATGTAAACCGTCATAAGCCTGGTCCAACAGCTGTGGCTTTAACAAATGACTCATCTTGCCATCGAGAGATTGTAGCAGTTAATACCGCCGATTCGTTTGCTAAAACCAGTGTGGTAGCAGCAGCACACGGTCTCACGACTCAAACGGTACGGAACCACTTAGAAGCTCATGGTTTGAGATGTTGGAGACCGGCGCCGGCGCAGAAATTTTTGCTATCTAATGTGCCCTTTTGATCGAGTTACCTTAAACGCAAGATGCCAATGAAGGCGTTATGCTTATTAACTACACTCGGTGTCTCTTTCAATCGTTATTCTTGACTAAATCTAGTGAAAGGGATAAATCACTGGTAACTTCTATCTTCTATTTTCAAAGTAGGCCCCCAGGAGTAGTGTATGTGGTCAATGTATCAACTACAAAATGTTAAATATTATGTACATATAATTTATAATCAGCTATCCACAAAAGGCTTTCTTAGGTACGCACGAACACATTTAAAATTTTTCACAAATTTAGGCACTTTGCTTTGTAGGCATTTAACCAATTAGGCAATGTGCTTTGTAGACATTGACTTTAAGCAATCTGCTATTAAGTCAATTTCACATTTCAGGCATACTGCTTCATCGGCATCTTTCATTTAGGGCAAACAACTTTTTAGGCAAACATGTTTAGGTATAACGCCTTCATTGGTTGCGTTTAAGGTAACTCGATCAAAAGGGCTAATGTGCACCGTCGTCAGAAGAGCATTAACTTCGCCAGAACTATTCTATAACTAACTATAACATATATTAGTATTTAAACTTTAACTTTGACTGATTTATTTTTAATAAAGATTTGTTTAATTTTGAGTATTTAACTGTAGAATACATTCTAATTAGTAAGTTGAGGCCTGTGCCCAGTATTTTAACGTACATAGGCTGCTACTGTTTCATTTTTACTTTTAAACACTAAATTATATCTTCATTCCTGCTAAAGTGGAAGATACAACATATTCATTCATAATAAAGCTTTAGATAACAATAGTTATACATGTGGATCAAAAATATTATAAGTATTATAGTATTATAATAAAATTCTATGTAACATGTTAATTCACTCCATTGTATAGGAGTAGTGCGATGTGTGTGTGTGTGTGTGTGTGTGTGCGTAAAGACTGTCTCGCGTTCCATGGTGATATAGTGAAATGCTCAAATTAGTAATAGATGATTGTGATTTCTTGTGAATTACAATTAAACTGTGGTCATCTACCCTATATCGACTTTATTATTTGATCCGACACCTTCCCATTTACGCCTACGGAATTAACTGTACCTAGTTATGGAGAATGATAACGAGAGTACAGCCTGTCCTCCGTTATATAAACTGACGGACTCATAAACTGCATCAAAGTTCAGGATTACTTTGAAATGTTTTTTTTTAATAAGTACCTATGCAAACTTTTTAGATTAAATTATATAAATATGGAGAGAGTGGCTCTTAATCTTAAAAAAAAGCAAAATTTAAAAATAGAACTGCAGTAAAACAAATGAATATAGCCGGGAAAAGAAAATTTACTCGTAGTATCAGATTTGCATGTTATTTAAAGCAAAGTTTTAAATTGATTCGCATTGATTTTTTATTCTTTTGTCAATTGAATTATTGTTACCAGCAGAATTGTTGGGTTAGTTTTTTAACTCATCGAGAGTTTTTGAACCATAATATGGATACTTCGTCCGAACAAGCGGCTCAAATTGTAGCACTGGTTGCGGGAGGGCTTGGATCAACGAACGATTGGTAGAAATTTAAATTTAAACCAGTCTACGGTTTCTAGAATATACAGAAGGTTTGTGGAGACAGGTTCTTACAGAAGGAGACGTGGTACAGGCAGTGGCGTGCACTCCATATAGGCAGAAAGGCACTGCCTACCTTAATAATTGCTTAAAATCGCAATTATAGGTACATAATTATATAATGCCTACCCTGTTAAAATCTATAATGCCTACCCTGTCTAAAATCTCTGTGCACGCCCCTTGGTCTGTACCCAGGGCAGGACTCGAGCAACCACCGGTCGTGATGACCGATTTATACTTCCCTGCGAAATCGTTTCAAAACAGAGCTTAATGAAGTGCGTGGAGTAAATCTGAGTGCACGAACAATAAGAAGAAGGTTAAAGGAAGCGGATATCACCCCTTTTAGACCAGCAAATGGTCCAAAGTTGTCTGTAGCTCACAGACAAGCTCGCTTAAGATTTGCGCGTGATCACCTAAATTGGACAGAATAGCAATGGGCCTCCGTATTGTTCACGGACGAGTATAGGACATGTTTATATGGTGCACATGGTCGCAGAAGAGTCTATCGTCGACGTGAGGAGCGATATGCTCAAAGTTGCATTGAGGAGCGTGTTCCTTTTGGAGGCGGTTCGTGTATGGTCTGGGGTGCCATATCGATGAACGGGCGAACAGAACGTGTGTTCATAGACATGGTCCGTCAAAACGGTAATAGAGGGGGTTTGACTGCACATCGCTACATAACAGAGATCTTAGAAGATCACGTGGTGCCTTACATGGGATTCATAGGCGAAAATTTTACTTTAATGCAGGATAATGCCCGGCCGCACGCTGCTGCACAAGTTCGACAATATTGCGAAGAGGTTGGGATACGTACAATGAATTGGCCAGCACGCAGCTCGGATCGTAATCCCATTGAGCATGTTTGGGACAATTTAAAAAGAGCTGTATATGCGAGAAATCCTGTGCCCACGACAGTGGCAGCACTAAGAACAGCACTTTCAGAAGAATGAGACAATATTCCGCAAGATCTTTTAATAACCCTAATAAAATCTATGCGGAACCGATTAGAATCCGTAATAAGGGCACGTGGAGGTAATACTCCTTATTAAAACATAAATAAACCCTTGCATAAAGTTTGTGTCTATTGTTAAAACCATTTTTTTTATTAAACCAATTTTCCTTAAAATTCTGCTTTTCTTCAAAAAAGTCTTAAGGTCCTTTCCAGTACACAAACTTAAACTTAAGGATATGACCCTACGCTGTTTTAAAGTTCACGAACCAATCTAGAGGTTTCAATTTTAATCTGTATAGAAAGTTTGCATACTTGATTAAAATATTTATTTCAAAGTCGTCTATTACTTTGATGCAGTTTATGAGTCCGTCAGTGTATATATATATATAAAAGCGAAAGGTCACTCACTCACTGACTCACTCACATTCATGCTGAAACCAGCGTGGATCTACTAATATATTTAAATATTTTATTCTGACCGTATCCCCTAGTTATCTTTGGCAGAATTTCTCTGGAATATACATACAATAACTTCACTTTCCTTTCATGAATGGGGTAAACTGAAACTGTACAACTGCGTTTATTATTCTTATTTTTGTTGGTTAATTGTTACATAAAAACAGCTTTTTCTTGAATGTACTTACCTGCCTAAAAGACTGAGGGGATCAGACCGAAATGACAAAATTTTAGGGGATCATAACGGAATTCAATAATAATTATAACCTTAGGTGATCGGATCTGGGGGACCGGGCCGGAAAAACTCCATCTATACTAATATTTTAAAGAGAAAATATTGTATTTTTGGATTTTGTATGCAACGAACAAACTCAAAAACTACTCGACCGATTTCAAGAATTATTTTACCATTAGAAAGCTAAATTATCAGGGAGTAACATAGGCTATATATATATTACTAGAAAAATTAGAGATCCTTAGAAATTTCTACGAAAACCAACCCAAGGTGTAAAATAATTAGCTAAAAAATGTCTTTTATCGCATGCGCTGCGGAAAGTATAGATGATAGAACAAAAAAATGTTTGACAATATTAAAGAACATATCAGTATCTACAAAAAACTTAGCGAGACCATATGTCCAACTATTGTAGTTATGTCACTATAACTACGTTTTTACATTTTAAAAGTTGATAGAAGTTCCCATCAAATTCAGACGATGTTATCCCCATCATTTTAATAATTCTTAACCAAATAACTATTTATATATTACTATTTCGTATTTAAGACTGTTTCAATACCTGTTGGCTACTTTTTGAATTATTGAAAACGGACTTTCCATTCAAAAGAAATTACGATATTAAAAATATCAATATTAAGTTTTAATTAGCATACCTATAAGTTAAATTATCTTTATTTTTGGGATAAATATGTATGTTTAAAAAAATGTAGGGTGGGCCGCTATCTTGAATGTTTTTCATCTTATTTTGTCGACACGGGCGAGTTAAATCTGTGAAGACCAGTACGTTGCCACTAACAGTGCGTTGTCTGTAGTGTTGTACAGGTTCATGAGTGTACAGGTGACAGTAGAGCTGGATAATAAATGTGCCATGATCTGGTGAGAGACGCCACACAAGCTAGCAGTTTCCGAGCTATAGCCCCAATGTCTCCTTACTTCGACCAAGCAATGTCATTTGCAGGTGGAAGGCCCTCATATAGCATTATAGTAATGCTGTGGGATATCTCTCTTGATTTATTTATTTTAAGTAAAAACTTCAAATACATTATTGTGTATAGGCGGACTTAATGTCAATGGCATTCTCTACCAGTCTACCGCTTGAGGTGGTGTGGAGAAACAAAGTAGGTGAGAAGAAGAATTGTTTAAAAAATATGAATTTTCTAAGTCTATTTTGGATAAAAAAAAGATAAGAAAACTTAAGATTTTAAAAAATGTTTGTTGTCTGTAAAGTCGGTTTACTGACGGTCGGTTTACTACAGGTTTCTGAATAATTTAGTGTTTTAGCTGAAGTTACACAGTTTTAAATAAGAATTCTGATAAAACATTATATTTGTATCTAATACTGGATGCAATTGTCTGTATACATCTTCTATATTATATATATAAAAGCGAAAGGTCACTCACTCACTCTTCACGGAATCTCAGAAACTACAAGTGCTAGGTGTATTAAATTTTGCATGTGGGTTCCTTTTAGAACTTAGGTGCTCACTAAGACGGGATTTTGTGAAATTCATTCTTAAAGGGGGTAAATAGGGGTGGCAAAGTTTGTATGAAACTTCTATTGTTTTGATAGTAGGGTTTCCAAGTTACTAGAAAATACTAATTATTTAATTAAGTTAATAAATTTTCTAACCAACCCTTACAAAGGGGTGAAATAGCGGGTATAAGTTTGTATAGAAAATCTTTTATTTTTAAAGCTATCGACTCCAAACTCATATAAATAGTCTTTACTCAAATTAGTGAGGCATCATCTTTTCATAGTATAAAAGGAAGTCGCTAGAAAGAGTCTGTCTCTCTGTTTAAACGCGCTAATCACGAGAACTACAGAATGGATTTGAATGTGGTTTTCACTATTATATTGTGGATTACTCAGGCTTACACTATCAATATAGATGCACTATATATCAAGAATACAACAACCTATCACTTATAGGAGCCGAGCCAGTAACGATAATAATAAACAGAAAAAGTTAGCCGCCAGCGCACTATTATGCGTTGTACTAATGTAGGTTAAGTTCAAAGTATTTTTAACTCAATACAAAAATTTAATCCTAATCAAAGTAATATCAATATTAATTATCAGAACCGTTTCACATAGATAAAAATGACCAATGAAATGATGATATAAATCTGACGTATACTTACCTTTAATATATCGAAAGGTATGTAAAAACGAAACCAATTTGTAATTTTCTTTTACTAAAAACGCACAGGCAGAACATTATTTTAATTCATTTGGTACGAATTTGCTCGAGGGCATAATGTCACACAGCGGAAACAGATATGTGATGATGTCTTTTTTTTCAAAATATTCACTTAGAAAGCGACAAAGAGGGCTATATTAGAAGAAGGGGCTTCTAAAATTTCAACTTATGATACCGAAACGAAGCGAGGGCGGGCCGCTAGTAATATATTTAACAAATGTTTTGTTTGTCTTAGCCTATTGTGACAAACCTACCACAATAGGTAACAATTTTGCACTTTCTTAGGATGCTTTGCCTCTGTACGGCTTATCTACTCATGTACCATTACAGAAGGTTTGGCTGCAATTTTGTATAAAGTAATGGTTCTTTTCCAATCATTTGCTGAATGCTGTTTCCCGTCATCTAAGACTTGTTTGTTCTCTAAAACAAATATGAAAATCAAAACATTAATGGTTGTGTTCTATAATTTCAGGTTTGTGATATTGAAGTACGTCCGTCGAGACCTTATAAGCGATCTACCTCTGCCTCGGAGACTCGTGGACTATCTCAGTGCAACACATTACTACTCAGAGCTTTTAGCAGATATATAATCGGATCAAATGGAGTAGTAAGAATAAACATCATAAACATTTACAATTTACGACGTTGTGATGCACGATGGTTTAAATTATAACCATTCATTCAAAGCCTCTATTCGCATTAGGTTAAAAACACTTGGTAAATTATTTTTCTATATTAATGACAATTATTTATTATTATATGTATATCTATATTCTTATCAAATTAATTCGTATTCAATATATAAAATAACAACACCAGTTAATGAAGTACATTTACTGGTTGTTTAATTTCATTTCAGAAAACTATAGAAAATAGTGTCACAATAGTGTCAATTATTATTGTTTATTATTATTTGATATACACGCATGTGGTACAGCAAGTTCCGCGACGATTGTAACGTTGAAATAGTGTCAAACGTCTTACCGGTGTTGAATTTTTGAATATATTTGCGCTATCCGTATTATTGTTTTATATTTAACAATGACGTGTTAAACGCCCTCGTTGTCTGTGTGCCGCTCATTAATCAACGACGACAGTTTACCTTAAAAAACATTTACAGGAAACTAAATTGGCGAACAAAGCTTAGATTTTCCAAAGAATAATTAAAAAATCTCAAATAAGCTTTTATAATGCTCTGTAATAATTATTACAAAATTATACGTACAAAGTTTTAGAAAAGAGGAAAACAATTTTAAATATTTTGAATATTGTTATATTTACCATCGATGTTTATGCCGGGGACGATAGTTCGTTCAGAGTTACGTTCGGTCGTTCTCATTGGAGGATCATTAATGATTAGATAATTAGCGGGATTTATAGGCTTTTTGCGCCAGGTCCCACATTAAGTAGAACGACTCCTTGTTTATTTAATAGGCGTGCAATAAGTCTTATGATATTAGAACAAAACGAGGACCGTATAATGTGATTTTAATATAAAATTTCAATAACGTTGTACTGCTCTAGAAGCTTCTATGAGAGTCATTCAAGTATGTTGTTTAAGCTTAATAAAAGTTTCTCAAGCATGTATTATAATAATATAATTTATTAATTGTTCTACGGTCCTATGTCCTCCCGTATCATTTAGTTAATATCTATTAATGTGTTTATTTATTTTCAATTTGATAATATATATTATTGGTAATTTTATTCTGTATTATAATTATAATTATGAATAATCCTTTATTTATTATAATTTTGTACTTATTATAATTTTGTACTTATTGTTGTTTCAATGAAGTAGGTATGTATTCATTTTTAATAATTAGATCTGTTTGATCGTAATAATATATTAAATTAATATAATTATGTTTAAGTTAGATATTATGATTTGTCATTGCTTTCAATTATTAATTTACTTTAGAATTAATTTATATCACCAAAGATTTTAATACCTATATATTTTGTAAATAATATTTTGATTATTCATTTGTACTAACCATTATAATTATATTAATTATGTTAAATTATTTAGTTACTACTTGTCGCATAATATGCCTTTGTTGTCAAAATAATATGATAGCCGTCAATATACTAACATATATGCCCATATATACCACCGTGACAATTATATTGTAAGATTAATGTTAAGCTAATACAAAAAGTAAACATATCACCAAATAATTGTTAGAAATACTACTTTTAACATGTAAATATCATTTGTTACAACAATACTGTGTAAGTATGCGTAATTTTATGATTTAATTTGCAATCGCATTCTCGTTTTAAAATATATTCGCAATTGTACGTTTTCTCTCGTATCCCTTGACATTCTCCACACTTAACAACCATAATAATCCAGCTTTTGACCTATCATTAAGTTGTCGTTACGCTACAAAAAGTCATTATTATTCTAAATTATCCAACATTCAACTATGATAGTAATACATAACATAAACACCGTGATAGTCGATTGTACATGATATAATAAAAAGGGCCTAGGTATAAGATAAACCACCTAGCACCTGGTGCTTATCGTCTTATAACGTGACACTCCCAACTTGTAAATACGTTTGTTAATATTGTACTTCATATTATTATTGTTATGTAATCGAATACTTGACGTAGTTGTAAACTATTCAATTATTATAATACAATATACGTTTTGTGACAGGCTTAAACATAACCACTTATCAAAATATAATTTTAAACAACAATTAACGATTGATAAAATAAAGCTCTAATATCTATGCATTTCTAGACACTATCTGTCGTTCCAAAAGAAAAGTAAAGTGCTTAAGATCCAAAACGCGACCTCTCCTACTGCCTAAACAGTGTTTCTTCTCACTAAAAACACTTCATAATAAATAGCACGCTCACTGTAGTATTTTTACAGCTCTCATCATCATTATCATATCAACCGGAAGACTGCTGGACATAGGCCTCCCCTTATTTTTGCAGAACTACTAAGCGTATATTTAGATATTACATTTGTCTTATTCTTACTAATAAACATATTAGCGACGAAATAACTATTCAGTGGTTTATCCCTTTTCCAGTTTATTATTTCTTGACTTTACGCTTTCATGATATTTTGCTTTTTGGACGTTTTAAAGTTTTAAACGTTTTAATTTTATGACATTTTGCTTCGGAGGGCTTGTCATTATAGTCACAAACGACAAAAAGGAAAAGAGACCACACAGTGTAGCTAATTATTCACTATTTTATGTTTGTAAAGAAAGCTAAATAGCTACGCATACCTACTTAAACGGAAAACGTGCTTACTATGCACATACGTACAAATAGAATTCTTGTCAGTGTAGCATAATGATATAATACACAATATAACAACAACACAAGTTAGAAAATACATTAACCGGTGGCTTTTATAAAATCTCAATAAATTAACGTTTACTTTACTCTACTACTAGTTCTAGGTACATTATGATTATTCATACCGACTTTGTAGTTGTATATATAGATTCATTCAAATAATAAACGCTAAATGGACTGTGAACTAATACTAACGTCTAACTCGTAAAACGGTTATGTTTCATAACGATGTAGATGCTAATGTCTTTTTAAATATCGATTTTGTAATAATTTATGATGAATAGTAGTGGCTGTGGCTACAACATAATTTTTAAATAATAATGGGCTCTTCAATATAGAATCCGGTATAACGAATTAGGATATTTATTTTACTATCATAAAAAATTGTGTCTGTAGTATAAAAGTAAAGCAATAAGTGTATACCTAATTCAATAATATTAATATGTCGAATGTATTATGCCTAGTAAAAGTACAAAACGACTAAATTAAGATGACACATTTTGTCATTGATATTGACGCTTTCGCACGTTAATAATTTGTACCTACTAATAATATAATATAATAAAATAATAACAATACACGCTTAAGTCAGTTCGGTTTATTTTATATGCTTTCTTTACACATTCACTGTTTGTTTAATTGCCAGTTCAGTCTTAAATACAAAGTTTAAATCGTATACTTAGAAGACATAAAAATAATTATAATAATAAAAATTGTTTATTTGCACCAAAAATTATAAAGATGAGTTTAGAATGAAATGAATTACAAAGACAGTTGTACACAAAGGCTTATAAATCATTTATGCCGAGGTCTAAATTGTATAACAAAAAGCGCATTATAACCAAGAACTCACGGAACAGCTCGTGTCTGCGGACACTATTGTTAATGCATATCGCTTGTGTTATTTAACATTTCCAAGTTAAGAATGTCACGTATCTGCAATTATATAGTGTCCTGGATTAATTAAATGCCACAACTTCTTACACGTCTTAATTAGATTATGTTCTGCTTATTAACTACTTAAATATTGCCGTAAATAAATTTCAACCAATTACTAAGATCAAGGCTAGTTTAACAAATATTCGATAAATGAGTGCTTAATTTCATGAAAGACAACCGTTGTTAATTAAAGAGGGTATACATACGTATGAATGATAATGTCTTTTTAACGTGAAACTAATCTTACATGTGTTATTGGGTACCGAATTATTAGTGCGGTAGGGACGTTGAGAATAAAGTACGAAAGCAATCTAGGCATATAATAAGCGATGGAATAATCTTGGAATCAGGGACAAGTGATTAAAATTTGCGTGGTCGAACGCTTAACCCGTAATTAGATATAATTTTGTATTAATATAGATGATAAATAATTAATAATAATATATAGGTGATGATTATTAGTAGATCGCCAAGCTTAGACGCCTTAACCCGTATAACAACAGAAAATCTGTTTTCATGAAGTATTTTGGGGTACAATCATAGATTTTGGTAAAGGTTATATCTACAATAACAGCATTTTTCTCGATCCTGTTCTGCCACACGACTTTTATTCTTTTGTTTTTATTATAAAGATATAAAGTCCAGGGAAATAATTGAAAATACAATCAAATACCAAGCACAATCATTTTTGCCTCGCCAGCTGTTTGCAATGTTACAGTATTTAATTTGTGTGATGTCCTCCATGTCTGAACCTCACTGATACTTACTTGCTTATAATTTTAGTGAGCTATTATTGTTTTAAATGAAAGTAATGTCAATAAAATTTGCTAAATTCAAATATTTTGTTTAACTAACTTAAAAATTCGTGAAGTTTCCTGGAGCTATACCTGTTAAGTTGCTAACTTGTTAGCATATAAAATTTGATTCATTTATAATTATTACTCTGTATATAATTATTTAATCATGGGGTGACCAACGATTAAGGATATGGTGTAAGAAAATGATATTTTTCTTCGGGTGTTTAGATTGCATCGCTTTATAACGCCCATAATAATTAGAGGATATGTATCGTATTATTCACAAATAAAAAACATGTATCATTTGTAACTACTAATGATAAGTTGGACTGTAACTAACTGTTAGCGTAAAGGTGTAACGCTCCAATGGCATTTCATTAACCAAATAGTAATTAGGTAGTTTGATAGATATAAGTGAGAATGTGTCAGTTATATGTATTGTATTACTATTATTATCAGCGTTTAAATACGCGACGACTGAATAGTATTGTAAACCCTGGACTATCTATAGTGCATGATAATTCTTCCGTCTGACTATAAGTCTCACAGCATTATACTTAAGCGCAATATTTATTATATTCAACAGATTAATGTACACGTACCATATTATGTCTTTACAATTTTTTTTTATCATGTATACACGAGCATATTGTCATTTCTCATATTCAAGATGACGACAGCTATAGTCGTTTATATTTACGTTTTACTATTGTATTAATACAATAATTGTAAAGTTGTGTTGTAAAAAAGGTTTTGATTGACTCTACCAGTATTAAATTACCAGAAATTATAATAGGCGACATTTTGGTATTTGGTTTGCAAAAGTAATTTTTCTGATTCATAATCGTTCAGAAGAATATCATAAACAACGATAAATGACGTTATTATTGTTGATTGACCGATAATATAGTTTTAGTACATGTTTTCTTAAAAGTATCAATTTTAATATTATCAATTTGAATACCATCAACGGCCAATAAGAATCAACGGCCGACAACGTCTCACAATATCATTAAAAGATTTAAAAATCTACACGCAAAATACACGTAGTTTAGCTGTTACGAGTTGCGAAAAACAGTCCATTCATACCATACCAAGTTTAAAAATACTGCACAGATACTTGTCTATTATGGAGCGTTCGCAACCTCTTATTATTAAATAGTGTAGGATTTTGACGCATCTTTCATCTGATTAGCCAATAATTCAAGAAGATCAATAATTAAGTTTGTGTTTACCGTAAACTATAATATGCATAGCATTTAAATTTGTCTCAACTATTTTTTTTAGATTCTTTAATGATGTGTGACGTCAATTTTCACGTTTCATAACCATTCGTCATAAAAATTCTTCCTAAACTCCTTATTTCCGTATTTACACGTAATATTATATTATTGAAGCTCACTCAAGTATTAGATATGTTCATACACTTTTTGTAAATATTAGATAATTACGATATTCCTATTTACATGACCAATTTTCTTTCAGTATTTAAGTGCTTGTTTGTTTTTATTTTATCTCTTTCTGTTTTATTATGTTATATTCAACATAATTAATCTTCTTTAACCTGATATAAATCATCAAAATTTTGTGAAACCGCATTGGAAATAATAAGCTTTTTTAAATTTTAATGAACTTGTAACTAGGTGCATAATATATGTTAAAATGATCTTCACATTTACAAACTATACTGAAGATACATTAATTTTCTCGTACTTTCGCATCGCGTGTAATACGAAAAACATTTTATCGGGTGTACGAATAATAGTGTTATTTTCACTTCGGTACCTATCTTAAAATATTTGTAAGAAGGTTTTTTGACTTCTTTTATGATTTTTATAGCAATTAAAACTGAAAATAAGTATGAAGTAACTTAAATGCTATTGTAAACAAACACGGGACACACCAATGACGTCATAAAAAGCGCACGCAACGTGTTAGGTAGTAGACGAAGAATACGAAAGAAAACTTGCCACCATAAGTCCGAGACAGTTTATTCACATACACAATAGATTACACGTTTAAGAACAGTTTATGAGCACTGTAAGAATAGTAGAAGGAGTATAGATAAGAGTTGAAGATGAAATAGCGAGAAACAAACAGAATTTTAAAGCTAATCACTTCAGCGCGTATAACTTTTATTAAGAGAAAAAACACACTTCGATCGAATCGACTGGCGAGCCACCGTGCGGCGTGCGCGGTCAATTGTAGGTGCGCGAGAGCAGGACAGCAAGCGCATGGCTACCGGTGCTACCGGCGGCTAGCGAGTCGATTCTCTAATAACAAAATAATATTTCTGTTCAGCGTAACAATTATAATAATAAATTTTATTTCACAACAAATGTATATAGTAATATTAGGTACATAAAATAACAGAAAGACAGAAATAAAAGAAGGCTATGCCACATTTCCCCCCCCCCCCCCCCTGAGACCGTCCTACGGCGGATAGTAATCAGTGAAGTGAACTCTGCGGTCTGATCGAGTTCTTCTAACATCAGGTTTCTCGGCATTAGGCTCACTGGTAATCTGTGGGCATGTGTTTTGTGAAGTGTATGGTGAGTGTTTATTGTGCTGAGTGTTTGTATGTATGTTCGTAGTGTGTGAGTTATGTAGTATGTAGGCTGGCTTGGTCTACAGATACTGTGACTGTTTTACCATTTAAAAGAATTGTTAATACCTTGTCACTCCTCTTAAGTATCTCATGAGGGCCAGTATATGCTGGTTTCAGGGAACCGCTGTTTATCTCCTCTCTAAGAAAGACATGCGATGCTGACGCAAGGTCTTTGAAAACAAAGACAGCTCGATTCCCATGACGTGATGCAGGCGCCAGCTGAAGTTGTCGAGCAAAATTACGAATTCGTGATAGGTAATCAGTTAAGTCGGTAAAACTCAAAAAAATCAGCCTGTGGGTGAAAGAACTCACCGGGCAATCTCAGCGTCTCGCCATAGACGAGTTCAGCCGACGATGCACGAATGTCTTCCTTGAAGGCACTGCGTACTCCCAGGAGGACTAGTGGAAGCGTCTCCACCCAGCTGTCGCCACCGTGACAGGTAATTGCGGCTTTCAACTGCCTGTGGAATCTCTCTACCATGCCGTTACTTGCCGGGTGATACGCTGTTGTCCGTCGGTGTTGGAAGCCTATGACGTCCGACAAGCGCTTAAAGAGGGCGGATTCAAACTGGGCACCACGATCAGTAACGATGTCAGATGGACATCCAAAGCGTGCGATCCACCCATATAGCAGCGCGTTGGCCACCGTCTCAGCAGTGATGTCACGGAGTGGTATTGCCTCAGGCCAACGAGTGAATCGGCCCATGGCAGTGAGACAGTACCTATATCCATGAGACAGCGGTAGTGGGCCGACTAAGTCTATATGGATATGTGCGAACCTTGACTTTGGTATCTTGAATGTGCCCACAGGAGAGGAGGCATGACGACTGACTTTGGACCGCTGGCATGCCAGACACGACTGTGTCCACGTTCTGCAGTCCTTTCTAATACCAGGCCATACGTACCTCTCTGCGACAAGTTTAGCCGTTGCGTTTGCACCAGGATGGCTGAGAAAATGCAAGCTCTCCAAGACTCGATGCCGAAGCTCTTTTGGGACATATGGTCGGTTGGTATTACCACTTACGTCACAGAACAGTTCAGCATCTGTACCCGGTACTAACACCTTTTTCAGACACAATGATGCGTTGCTATCTAGTAGTTTGCTTAACTCAATGTCAGAGCTTTGCAGACTTGCTAACAGTTTTATGTCTACTGGTCTGGCAATTTCGTCAATTCGCGACAGCGTATCAGCAACAACATTATCCTTACCAGCAATGTGTCTGATGTCGGTGGTCTGAGTGAGCAGTTCTCTTTGCGATAGTGAAAAGCATAACACAGAGGTTTGTGGTCGGTGTATACCACAAAATCCCTTGCCTCAACCATATGTCTAAAGTGCTTGATGGCTTCGTATATTGCCAGCAATTCGCGATCATACGGTGAGTACTTACGCTGTGAAGGACTGAGTTTATGGGAGCAAAATGCAAGAGGTTGCCAAGCTTTATCGTCCCCCAGTTGCTGCAATGCGGCGCCTATCGCACTGTCGGAGGCGTCAGTAACTATGGCTAATTTAGCCTGACAGTTAGGATGCGCTAACTGGGTGGCCTGACACAGGCCCTCTTTGCAAGCATTGAATGCATCCTGCTCATATTGAGTGAACGTGACGGGGTGTGAACCCTTCACAGAACCCTCCAGAAGAGTGTTCAGGGGAGCTTGGTGTTGGGCAGCGTTAAGAATAAATCTCCTATAAAAATTGAGCATACCCAAGAATCGCCTAAGTTCCCTGACGGTCTTGGGCACCGGAAAGTCCCGGATGGACTGGACCTTGGCGGGAAGAGGTATGGTGCCTTCGGCTGAAATGCGATAGCCTAAAAATGTTACCTCTGACGCTCCGAATATGCATTTCGATGAGTTGATGACCATGCCGTATTCCTTTAGCCTGGTGAATAGTTCCTTCAGGTGACGTCTATGCGTGACGTCATCAGCTGAAAAGACCATAAAATCGGCCAGATATGCGTAGCAGAAGTCCAGCCCACGCAGCATTTCGTCCACAAACCGTTGGAATGTTTGACCGGCATTTCGAAGTCCAAAAGTCATGTACGGGAATTCGAATAATCCAAAGGGCGTTGATATTGCAGTTTTCGGGATGTCATCGGGATTAACTGGTACCTGAAAATACGCTTTTACCAGGTCTATTGTAGAGAAGACCTTGCATCCAGACAGGTTGTGAGCAAAGTCATGGATGTGTCTAATTGGGTACCTATCTGGGACAGTTCTTGAATTTAACATCCTATAATCTCCGCAAGGCCGCCAGCTGCTATCTTTTTTAGGCGCTAGATGAAGTGGAGATGACCAAGGTGAGTCGGAAGGTCTGGCTATGCCCATTTGCAGCATAGTAGCAAACTCTTCCTTTGCTATCTTCAATTTATCTAAATAAAAGAAGGCTATGCCACATTTACCGTGGTACCAACATAGGGGGTACTTACGACAATTGGCTGGCGAACGTGTCCTGCTGATCGGTCGCGGTTGGCTCGTGAATGCCTCATCTCCGACGATAACACTCTGACCTGCTCAGTGAGTGCTGCTATTTGGCGTTCCATAGCTGCCACGACGTTGGGGCTCGGTGTCGCAATAGACGAAGACGCCACCTGCGGGTTAAGACTCACGACGTCGTGCACGCGGTCTGAAAACTCTGCTAATTCCGCTAACGTGGCCTTCGGTTGTGACGCTGTGATGGTCTGCGTCCCTTGCGGCAGACGGCTTGTCCATATAGTGCGTACGAAGTCCTCAGGAACGCCGGGGCCCGCCAAGTTCTTTAGATGGCGGACAAACTGCGACGGTTTCCTGTCACCTAGTTGCACATGGTCGAGCAGCTGCTTGACCTTCCTCTCTCGAGAAGCCGACAAGCGCTTGATCAGCTCTTCCTTAAGCTTGTCGTATTTGTTGCTGGGCGGTGGCGAAGTAATAATGTCTTCCACCTCGGCGGCATACTGTGGTCCTAATTGAGCGATTGTATGGTAATATATGGTTGTATCGCTCGTGATATTCGCTAATACAAATTGCCCTTCCAATTGAGCAAACCACAATGCCGGTTTTTCGGGGTAGAAAGGCGGCGCACGTACGCCCACGCGGCATGACTCGCCAAAATTTTGAGCGCAATCTTGTGCTTGCTCCATTGCGTTGTTAATGGGAAAGTCGCTTTTCGTGTCCAGTTCGGGGTCACCAATTGTAGGTGTATGTGTGCTAGGTAGTAGATGAAGAATACGAAAGGATACTTGCCACCATAAGTCCGAGACAGTTTATTCACATACACAATAGGTTACACGTTTAAGAACAGTTTATGAGCACAGTAAGAATAGTAGAAGGAGTATAGATAAGAGTTGAAGATGAAATAGCGAGAAACAAACAGAATTTTAAAGCTAATCACTTCAGCGCGTATAACTTTTATTAAGAGCAAAAACACAAGGTGTCGCGTCGACAGGTAAGGAATCGACTGGCGAGCCACCGTGCGGCGTGCGCGGTCAATTGTAGGTGCGCGAGAGCAGGACAGCAAGCGCATGGCTACCGGTGCTACCGGCGGCTAGCGAGTCGATTCTCTAATAACCAAATAATATGTCCAGCGTAACAATTATAATAATAAACTTTATTTCACAACAAATGTATATAGTAATATTAGGTACATAAAATAACAGAAAGAAAGAAATAAAAGAAGGCTATGCCACATTATAAAGATATAAATGATTAATTTAAGAAAAAAATCACGCATATTCCCTAAATGACATTGAAGTAACAAATCGGGCATACAAAAGAATGCCAGGTATAAATAAAACTTTTGATGATAATATAATGTAGGAATAAAGATTTGTATACCTAACACAACAATCCAATATAAAATACTATTATTTTGAAATTACGTTAATAAAAAAATGGTCATTGTGCCCATCAGAATATTTGATTGGAAGGTGTAATGTTTGTAATATGTATACAAATATTGAAAATCTGTCGATTTCCAAAATTGCTAAATTATTGTAAAAGCTAATTAGGTGTTATCGAACCAACTGAATCATGACCCATTTTGCTAATATTTCCCTTAAAACTGTCAAACTTGTAAGATCTACCGTAAATAATTCATTTAGGACGTTTTCTATACTGAACAAATAAAAAAATTGAATGATGGGGTAGTATTGTACGTTGAGACACACATCCAGTACACAACTGTAGAACTCGAATTTACTGGTGGTAGTGGCGTCATTTGTAAAATGAATGGTGAGCTAGCAATAGTTGCCGTTTACCGATCTCCCTCGAGTACTTCTAACTAAGCTTTTGAACTGTTCCTACGCAGTCTGGACACCGTATTAAGTTCCGTTGCCAACTACAAAAACATCTGTCTCATAGGTGACACTAATATTAATATTTCACCGGCTGCTATAAATGACCGCTCTGCACACTACCTGACTCTTAACGCCTCACACGGACTGCTACCTGCTCATTCATTTCTCACCAGAATGGACTCTTGCATTGATCGTGTTATCCTGAAATCTAAAACAATTTCGACTGTCCTCATCTTAGAGTCGCACATAACAGACCATCTTCCACTAATAGTACAAATTAATGACACTAAACCTGTCAAAAGATCTATCTCAGATTTTAAAATTGCAATTATCGACTATGCTAGGGTTAAACATGATATAGAACATAAAAGCTAACCGAGATCGAAAAAATTACAAGTTTATACAAAAATAAAACAATACCTAAAAGTCAAATTAGTAACATAATATATAGTATAGTATAGTAGTATAGTATAGTATCCAGAATCAGGAGGCTCATATATATATATTCAAGTCTTTACTTCATTGCGCAGACTTGGATACTTTGAAAATGGTTTACTTAGCTCTCTGTGAGTCTGTCATTAGTTATTGCATTCCAGTTTGGGGTGGAGCTTTTAAAACCAAGTTTCTTGAAGTACAGCGAGCACAAAGAGCTGTCCTTAAGGTGTTACTATGTAAACCTTTTAGTTTCCGACTGTCGAAATATATAAGGACTTCAATGTACTGTGAGACAGTTATTTGTGCTTCGAGCCACTCTCAGGAGACATAAACAAGTCCCACCACCAGACCATACTATGTGTAAAGAAAGAATTCTTTGCCCAATAGAAATATTTCAGAATTGCAGTCGCTGGACGCCAATTTTATATTTTAAGCGGTTTTAAGTTATCTAGAATTAGTCCAATATTTGGCTTAAACCATCATGAAACTAAGTCCAAGATAAAAACATTGTTACAAAAACTCAACTATACCCACACACAAACACACACACCCACACCCACACACAAACACACACACACACACACACACACACACACACACACACACACACACACACACACATATATACACACACACACACATACACACACACACACACACACACACACACATACACACATACACACACACATACACACACACACACACACATACATACACACACACATACACACACACACACACATACACACACACACACTCACATACACACACACACACACACATACATACACACACATACACACACACACGCACACATACACACACACATACACACACATACACACACACACACACACACACACACACACACACACACACACACATATGACCTACGTATGTGTAAAATGCAACTTATGTTTAAAACTATACAAGTAAAGTAAGTCGCAAAGTGCTACTGCTGTCGCTGGTGAGATCTTGTTAGGTATGGAATATTACATTCCATCCTCAGATGTCACCAGTGCCGGCAAAACGCGTCCCTGGTTCAACCGTGAGTGCGCCGACACTGTTAAACAAAAAGAATCGGCGTATCGCGCTTGGATCAGGGCCCGAGCTCGGGAATTGTGCCGGAGGCTTGGAGAGAGGCGAATGTTCAACCCATTCCCAAAAAAGGGGATAGGTCCGAGCCAGGCAACTATCGACCCATAGCTGTCACCTCAGTTCTCTGCAAGGTGCTTGAGCGGATAATAAACTCCCAACTAGTCCGCTACCTAGAGGGTCACTCGTTAATTAGTGACCGACAATATGGCTTTAGGTCAAAACGGTCTACGGGTGACCTTCTAGCGTATATCACGCACCAATGGGGTGAAGCTATGGACAGGCGAGTCCTTGGCCATCGGCCTTGACATAACCAAAGCCTTCGATAGAGTCTGGCACCGTTCGCTTCTGTCCAAGCTTCCAGCATATGGTCTGCCACCCCAGCTGTGCAACTGGATTGCCGCATTCCTGCGTGAGCGCCGCATTAGAGTCCTTTGTGACGGATCGGCCTCCAATTATTTGCAGGTCAACGCTGGGGTGCCTCAGGGGTCCGTCCTGTCGCCCACTCTGTATCTTCTGCATGTCAATGACATGTTGTCCCTTGGCAACATTCATTGCTATGCGGATGATAGTACAGTGCATGGGCGATATCTCGGACATCCTGCGGCTAAACAGACTGACATCGAGGCAAAACGCCTAGAACTTGTCGCTGAGCTCGACCAAGTATTATACCGCATTTCTCAATGGGGTTGTGAGAATTTGGTCGAGTTCAATGCCAAGAAAACACAGGTGTGCGCGTTCTCTGCAAAAAAATCTCCGTTCCTTCCCCTTCCCTCTCTTCAGAACACAGCGTTACCACTACAGGATAGCCTAAGTATCCTGGGTATGGACATCAGCCGATATCTCAACCCCAAGAACTACATCGAGTGCGTCATTAAAACCGCCTCCTGTAAACTCGGTGTCCTGAACAGGGTGAGGCGGTACTTCACGCCCGAGCAGCTCTGTCTTCTTTATAAGACACAGGTTCGTTCCTGCGTGGAGTACTGCTCTCGTCTTTGGGATGGCTCCGCACAGTACTTACTAGATGCACTCGATAGGTTGCAGCGGCGAGCAGTCCGTATCATCGGAAGCCCGGAGGCTACTAAGACCCTTGAGCCTTTACAGCTGCGAAGAGACATCGCCTCAATGGCCTTCTTCTATCGCCTTTACCATGGAGAGTGTTCTGAAGAGCTCTTTGAATTAATCCCACCCTCTCCCTTTTTATCCAGAACAACACGTGCGGGACTAAAGTGCCACCCTTTCACAGTGGAATCTAAAGGGTCTCGAACCAAACGGTTCAGCACTTCATACTTTTGTCGCTCAATTAAAGCCTGGAACTCTTTGCCAGCGCATGTGTTCCCATCTAATTTTGATCCTGGGTCTTTTAAGCGGGGCGTGAAAAAGCATCTCACTAAGCCGCCATAGTGGAGGCCACCATACCAGTAGTTTGGCTTTTGGAATGGTGTTCGCCACTTCTGGATTCCACTTACTGCTTACCATCAGGCAGAGTGGAGTCACTTTGGTAGGCTAATATAAAAAAAAAAAAAAAAAAAAAAAAAAAAAACTCTCCGACCGCACTCAAAGCGCGGCCGGCATACCAACTAAAACCCACGGTGTTCCTCCAGACGGCCAGAGTGTCGGGGTCACGGGAGACGCTCGTGCATTCATCCGCGACCCCGACGGGCCACGACCCGCTCACCACACGCGAGCGGGCCCCGTCCGATTTGGGGGACCTAGCCCCCCCCTCCCTCGAGAGGCGTGTGCAGAACACGCGCACTGCCGTCTCGGGCCCGTGCTGTTCGGGCAGGCCACCTCCTTACTCGGCCGCAGAGGATAGGGAGAACGGCGCGTCGCAATACCGACACTCCTCTTCCCCTGCGGCCCCACCGCGTCCGCAATCTGGAGGTTGCGGTCCCGCCGAGGCCGCGGAAGGTAGAGACAGCGGCGCACCGTTATATCGGCACTCCTCTCCCGCCGCGGCCCCGCCACTCCTCAGCCGCAGTGTCGCCGAAGCAACACCGCAGTCCGACCCAGTTGCGGTGCCGCCCATACAGCACCGCAATCCTCCTGAGCCGCTCCATCGTGGGCTTACCTCCAAAGACCAGAGGAGCGGAGCCTCCTTGGGGTTCTTCTTGGTTCACCGTGGTTCCCGGCAACCACGGTTACTAAGCCACCCCGCCGCGATAACGCGAGTACCCCGTTTGGGGGGGGCTACTGGTGTTACCTTACCATACCACTATGTAACCTAGTTTCGTTAATTACAACCTACAATTGTTAAAGGTTATTTGGATCAATAAATACATATTAATATTATTAATACTAACATAACAACAGTGTACTCAGTAAAATCTCAGTGCCTAATAAAATGGTAACAAGCTCGTTACCAAGAAATCTATCTTTAGGCGAATTTCAACTTACTTGCATTTAGATGGATTGGCAAAATGAGCGTATGGTGGGTCATGATTCACTTCGTTCGATAGTACAATAGGATACTGATAATAACATTATTAGAATTTACTGAGCTGTGAAAGTATGCAGTGTGAACTAAAAAGTATCAGTAATCTAGGTTGATTTTGCTTATCGCCCCGCCCCACCTTTCAGTATTTCAATAGTCATATTATTTTTATTTATTGGTTTTTACTTAAACTGATGCATCAAATACCTACGTGATTCTTAAATTGCTTTTTTGTTGTTATATATATGTACCTCAGAAGGAATTAAATGAAAACTATATAATATATTACATTTAAAAAAACCGGACAAGTGCGAGTTGGACCCGCCCACCGAGGATTCCGTACAAATTAATTATTTAAATTAAGTACCTACTTATAAAAAAGGAAAGGTTTTTCCATTCTTCGTCATAAATCGAAAACTATGCATCGTAAAATATTTTAAAATCTGTTTAAGCTTGTGCCAATGTAGACCTTTCATACAATACCCCACGTGACGCGGTCAACTCAATTCAAAATTTGGACCGCTATTCCAGCTTTAAGAGACTGTAAGCTTGAGTATATCGTTTTAATTTCAACTCGACACCTCTGCGCATTCTCGAGATTAAGAATCTCAACAGACAGACGGACATCAATGTGATCGCTGTTTTTTAATGATTTAATTACAAATGTATGGTTTACAAATTTTTCCTATACTTGTGGTATAAGACAGTATTAATTGCCAAATTTTATAGTTCTAGGTCAACGGAAAATATCCTTTTAATTTTGATCCCCTTGATAGTGTCTAAATATACGTTTTTTGTGGCATAAACGGCCGTATCATTTTTTTACGTTATCTTAGGATATTAATTTTTTTACAGCTTCAAGAGACTGTAGATCTGAGTATATAGGTTTAATTTCAACTTGATACTTCCACGCGTTCCTGAGATAAAGGGTCTTTACGGACAGACAACAAAGTGCTCCTTTAAGGATTCGTTTTTTTTACTTTTGAGGTACGTATCCCTAAAAATACGTCGTTTTTCAGATAATACAAAGGGGTCTTTTGACAACAACCTAAAGAGTGATAGACAAAACTTTGGACAAATATGTTAGAGGAAAAGTAGTTATAGAATTTTATTAATGAAAGTCATTGTTTAAGACGATATCACCTTTTTTTCTTATTAGAAACAATAAAAATTAATTATAATAATAATCATTTTAGCCAATAGCCCAAATGAAAGCTGCAAAGCATCCCATTTCGGGCAAATGTTTCAACAAAAGTTTGAACATGTTGCTAAAGAAGTTCATACTGTAGATACTGTTAATACTATCTACCTTAGAATTTGACATTAGAACTAAATACTGCCATATTATTTTTTATTATAAATAATGCTTAAAGTTCTCATAATAAAGATGACCTTTTTTTAAAAAACATATTGTTATTCCACCCGGAGTTGCAGTACACCCCAATTTACGCTATATATTATTCGGTCTTAATCAACATTGATATCGTCTCTATTCGCAAACCTCTCATTGCTAACGAAATACATATATATAGGTAAATTACGATTACTGTTTTTTAAGTAAATCGTAGAAATCACGTAGTGGTTTATGATTTTTATGCACGAATTGTAAGTACAAATGTATTTGATGAAAAATTTGTTTGGAGTTTCGTACTTGCAATACAACGACAGCAATAAAATGTAATATCAGAATTTATATGTATATTTCTTAAATTATGAGAATAAAGAGTTAAATTTAAAATTTAGTAAATTTATAATAACTGTCGCTTTTCTTATTTACTTAAATAAACTTAATATGGCTGTGACTTTTACACGATAAAATAAATATTAAACTGCAGCTTTTTTTGCTGTAGGCGTAGTAATTATTGGATGACATGATGTATATATACCTAATTTCAAATATTCGGAATTCGTTTCCAATTGTTCAGGAAACAGGAATCTCTAATCGTGCTGGCAAACTAGTCTAATAATCATTTATGTACGCCTAATTACTTTAAAATCAATGAAATATAAAAGTCGATAATCTTAACTCTGACAAATTTTTCATCTTATAATCATAATAGGAAATATGCATGTTTCCTTTTTTGCATGTAAACACTTTTATTATTACTAAAATATTAATTGTTTCTGTTAGACTCAAACAAAGTGCTACTTTATAGCATTCCGAGTCGTTTCTCATGCGTAAAATGGTCGGACAATTTAAACTATAAAGACTTAACGAAAGACTTGTTCTGTGTATTCTTCACAAATCAAAAAGTCGAACCATTTACACTTAAACATACCCTCATAATGCGCACTTTACAACGAAATTAACCTACACTGTTCAAAATGCGTAGCTACTTCACTAAGACTTTTAAATTGTCTAACACTGTAATTACGGCGGAACAATGATAGAATTTACAACAACATGCATATACCCTATTATGTAACGTAATCATATTATGCAATAATTTATTGTTCAATGGTTAACTGAGCTTCATGAATGGTTTAGCGTTTAGGTTTTTATATTTAATATAATGGAATTAGATTTAGAATTTCGCCAAGATGTACTACTATTTCAGTGATTTTAATCGCCACATGAAATATATTTGGAATTCAAATAAGAATAATTTTGTTATCTCAAGTAAATGTATCGCCTTCCATAAACTTTGTTATAGCTTTGTTAGTTTTATTGCGTTAGAATAACATTTTGTAACTGGAGGAGATGGTCGTTTCGAATATTTTGTTTAAACACCACCAGTCATCACAATACATAAATAATCTACTTTTTTTAACATGAAAGGCAAGAAATATGTTAATCCTGATTAATTTTTAATAACATCTCATAAGATATTAAATTCTTTCATTTTTGATTCAAATAAATGATTTGATTTAAATTTACTACTATTGCCAAATATATACAAAATACCTACAAAATTATTCCAAAACATTGCCGATCAGACTAAAAAAGTAGACTTATTTACAGTATCTACTACTTATTTACTTAAAACACATTGTTAATCCTATCCAGGTAGGACATGTATATGTACACCTGTGCAAACGTTATATACTACATATTAACAGCTTGTCAGAAAGCCATGCCTGAATGTTATTTATTGTAGATAGGTACTTGCATGTACTTGGAGTTGTGAGTTGTGAGTTGTGTGTACTTGGAGGCATTATTTTGTCACGTTTTTTATCTTATTTGTGGTTGCGCTCGGTTCTAGGGTATTAAACTGTATCGAAGTTCTAATATATTATGATCCTGCTGAAAACTTTATTGTATGTACTTATTAAGTACATACAAAAAAGTTTTTATTTTTATAGAATTATTATAATAGTCTATTATGTATGGACTATATATGCTTGTAAGTATACATTATACATCTATTTTGAAGTAATTTCTATAGAGTTGCTTTTACTAAGTCACAGTTTATCCAAATTTTAATTATTTATGTTCATGTTTGTATAAGTGTGATGGCCTCCTAATATTTACAATGTATAAAGCTTATGGTGTAACCGGATATATATTATGGTTTAAAGTAATAATTGTAAAAAGTGTGTCAGCGACGTTCATCACACATAATAATCTTTTCTATTAATGTTATTTCCAAAGCACAATGTTTTTAATAATATTTAGCTTAGTTTTGTCTGTAGGTACTTATTTACTAACGTTAAATTAACAATGTATTTGTTATGAAATTATATATACAGTTAATGTAACGCATGTAATGCACTTTTGTGTAACAACTGAAATGTAAGTTAGTTCATTCTGTTTTATAAAAATGGAACGAAGGAATAAATAGGTTCCGATTGAATTGCTTTGTTTTATTAATCTACAAATAATGACCCTAAGGTCATAACAAACAGCATTAATAAATGTCTGTAATCTGACCATTTTGCAGAAGCGGTAGCAGTTTTTGAAAAAAAACCTTTGGCATAAGTGCAATGAGCATAGGTGAGTAGGTACCTAATACCTACTGCTCATATTGAGTTCATAGAATATCGAATGCAACAATGCTTGAAAATATTCCGAAGCAAAATATTTTTAAAAGTTTAGTTTATAATAAGATAAAATAGAGAAAGATAATATAAAAGATAAAATTCTGTTCTCTACGAGCGCACTAGCGTCGTTCCTAATAACAGTTGTTCGTAGAAAATTACAATGTTATTCCAAATAACACCGAAAATCTTAACAAACCCTAAAGATATGTTAATTAAAAATACTATTTATATTGAGAAACCGAATAAAACGTATACTCGTATACTGAAGACGGGTTCAGGTTAAAAGGTTCAGGAGCTCTTGTGTAACACGACTAGGTATGGTTATGGTTTATTTAGTAGTGAGGGTGTGTTTAGTCTTAATGTCTAGATGTGTACTAAGAAAGGATTTTTTAAAATTCAACCTCTATGCGAGTGAAAAAGGATGAAATCGAATGTATGCAACTTCTTTGTTTTTAATTTAGAGTTTTCAAAATTTGTTTTCGGGTACTATCAAAATAAAAAATACTCTCTTCAGTGTTTTTGACTGGGATGGCTGTGGCAGTGTAGTGATACTAATCTTGCGTTAAGAAACTTAAAGTTAGGCAGCAAAAAAATCTTATCTCCCGTAAATCATGTAAAGTAATAAATGGAAATATTCTTATTAGAAACGCCTATTAACTCATATTTGGAAAGTAAAAAATGTTGAACATATCTTTATTTAAAAACCTTGTAATGAATATTGTTTTAAAAAATTTTAATGTTCACAATGCTGTTCAGAAGAAATACTTCTAATGCGTCCGTCTCACGTTGTCTTCGGACTAAACTTCTTAAGAATAGATATGAATTAATAAAATAATTTATCACTAAAGGAATTTTTATAAAAAACTAAACAAAAACTTCTTATGACCAAAATAACATCCAGATGAAGAAAAGTAAAAATGCTTATATATTTACTCGAAAACAATTTGTTTCAAGAAAAATTACTTCCAAAATGCCAGAGTCTTATCAGACTTCTATTACAAAATCACCAGAAATACGTCATTTAGAAGACTGA
Organism: Parascotia fuliginaria; assembly: GCA_963082885.1. Taxonomy (NCBI): domain Eukaryota; kingdom Metazoa; phylum Arthropoda; class Insecta; order Lepidoptera; family Erebidae; genus Parascotia; species Parascotia fuliginaria. The sequence continues at coordinate 11,188,746 of OY720170.1, forward strand.
AAATTAGATGCTGCTCGTTCTGGCGCCGGTAAGGAAAAACTTCTAAAATGCCAAAAATATGCTCCGATCGCTACGAAAGTAGTACCAGTCGACGCAAAAAAAAACCCTATCTAAAGATCTAGATAACTCATTTTGGCCAAAATGGCACTTTAGAATTTATTCCTGTCCACCGTCGGTATGTTTTTCGTGTTTTATCCGGATCAACACGCTTGCCAAAAAAAGACGCGTGGAGATTGTTTTTATTGTAAGTATACCTGTCGAAGTATATTAATAGAGTTTAGGGATAGTATTTCAGTTAATAAAAATGAGTATCATAAAAAAACATACCGTGTAAGGTTTCTATGAATTTGAATGATCCACCATCTTCTTTGCCGAATTTTTGGTTTCCTTTTATTTTCTCTCTTTTCGTTTTGTTTTTTTTTATAATCATTTATCAAATCATTTATTCATAACTTACTTAGATACAAATTAAAATAAGACAGTTGTGTAACTATACGTATTACAATTTAGATGCCTGTACTAGGATATAGTTCCTGTATCACAGGCGAAAATAGCGCTAGAATTTTATTATACTGGGTGGCGCAAAAGTACTGGCACTAAAGAAAATACTTTTTTTTTTTATATATGACATTTTCTGTCATTCTGTTGTTGAAAATTGTGTAGAGAACAAATGTAAAATACACTGAAAATAAACATGGACCGTTTTACTCCCCAAGAACGTGGAATAATTGTGTCAATGTTCTTACGGAATAATTCATCAGTGATAAGAACACAACGTGAATTTCGTCGACGATTTCCCCACCGTCCGGCACCGATTGGTCGCACAATTCGACGCTTTGCCACACGCCTTGAAGCAACTGGCTCAACATTGGATAGACCTAAGTCTGGGAGACCAAGAACAGGCCGTTCAGCTGAAAATATCGATGCTGTGCGCGAAGATGTGGAAGAGTGTCCAGAAACATCAACGAGGCGACGTGCCACGCAATTGGGCATTTCCAGACGGACCCTGCAGCGTATTTTGGTGAAAGACTTAAAGATGTTCCCGTATAAAACTCAAATGACTCATCAGCTGCTGCCTGCTGACCACCGAGCTCGTCTAGATTACTGCCAGCGCGTCATAAACCTCAACCTTGAAGAGGATGATTTTCCTTCAAAATTGGTTATGAGTGACGAAGCGCATTTCCATCTCTCAGGGCATGTCAATAAGCAGAATACTCGGTTCTGGGGCACTGATAATCCGCGCATTATTCAAGAAACACCTCTACACCCACTAAAAGTTACTGTATGGTGTGGCATCTGTGTTGACAGAGTGATCGGACCCTATTTTTTCGAAGACGCTGGAGGCAATGCGATTACTGTCACTGGAGAACGCTACAGAACCATGTTACGTGAGTTTTTGATACCCAGTTTGGACGAATTGGGGCTGGAGCACATCTGGTTTCAACAAGACGGCGCTACGGCACACACAGCGCGCGACACTATGGACTTAGTGAGGGACGCTTTTCCAGGCCGAGTTATCTCTCGTTTTGGCGATTTGCCTTGGCCTGCAAGATCACCCGATCTGACCAGTCCAGACTTCTTTCTTTGGGGTTTTTTGAAATCTCGGGTGTATGTGAACAAGCCACAGACTCTCGCAGCTCTAAAAGAAAACATTCGTCAAGAAATAACGAACATATCGCAGGAAGTGTTACGGCAAGTTATGCAAAATGTCATAAATAGGGCTCAAATGTGTATCAACTCTGGAGGTCACCATTTAAAAGACATCATCTTTAAATCCTAATGGTACGAAATTTAATGGCACAAATATACATTTAAAAAAATCTAAATCTAGTTTTCTAATTTAGAAAAAATGTTATAGCTGAACCAAATAGGGTCTTTACTTTTGCGCCACCCGTTATATATAAATATCTATGATTCTCTAGATTTTAAATAAAAGACTTACAATGAAACATGAAATACTTAACCTACTATGTTATAACTAATTTAATAACAAAAATACAAAATATGTGTTAGTTTAGGTAATTTTACGTAAATGTTCGAGGCTAATTTATTGGGGACAAGTAATATGCTTATGTACTAATAAAATGATGACATGACAGATGCTATGAAAAAACATGAACAAGTGTGTTGTATTTAATTCTATCTAAAATAATAAATAGCATTAATCCAATTATTGTAAATCGTCATAATCAACAGAGTTGATATATTTGAGCTCGTCAAATTTCTTAGCTGGGCACTCATTATCTCCCGTCTTATGGTTATTGGACTTCTTAAATCTTGAGCATGTTGTGCATTTTGGCGAGTTATCTTTGTTTGTGCAATCTTGTACGGAGTGTCCTATTTCCCCACAGTGAGCACAGGTAGGCGTAGCTTCTCGACATGATTTCGCCGCGTGTCCATACTGGTGGCAGTTGTAACATCTGGTTACTAATGTAAAGTCCCGCACAGGACATGATGTCCAATTTATAAAAAGCCTAGTTTGAGTAATTAGAACTTTTCGTATATTAGCTGGCAATTCTATTATATAGTTGCAGGTTGGTGCGTCTTTCTTACCAGATTTATGACTTAATTTTATTTGGGTCAGGAAAGATTCTAATGTCATTGCTGGAAATTTCTCGGCTATATTTTGTTCGTATATGTATTTGAACACCTCCCTTTCTGCAATAGCGGCGGGCACTCCCACAACCACAATATGAGGTCTACGTTTGTGAGGTTCGTCAGCTGTGAGAACAGAAGATGCCTGTACTGCGTGTTTGAGTTTTTCAGCGTCAAGTTTTGTTTCTGTGCTAATAATAACGCCACCGTTTTTCGTCTTACGTACACCACGGACCTGAAGTTTCATTTCCTCTGGGCGAATACAATTTTGTACAAGGTTTTTTGTCTCGTCACTTGTTTTTAATTTGTCATTGGGATAAATTACCACAGACCTCAAATTGCTTGGTCTAATAAAATTATTCGGGCCCTTCTTGACCATATCCGAATAAGTGGCATTACTAGGAGTACATGACTTCTCGATGGTGCTTTTCAGTTCCGAGATATGTGCTGTCAGATCCGATTTTTCTTGAAGAAGGTCAATAGAGTTTGATGCTTCGATGGCTTTCTGCTTCAGCGACTGATATAAAACTGCCATTTGTGATGTTCCATGACCAATTTTACGACACAAATTTGAAATTTTCATTTTTTGGTCGGAATTTAGCTTACCATCAGTAGCAATGGAGCAAACCTCATTCAAATGCGACTCGATGGCCGACATCCATCTCTGAAGTTCAGCTGTGGCCACTACTTCAATAGAGCTGCTAGACTCGTGGACTAAGGTTTGCGATCTTCCAGGCGAAGCGAGTTGGCGTGATGGCTCACCCTGATGTGGGTTTTCCATTTTGATAATAACACTTATCACTAAAATAGTTTTACTTGTTCAATATGTCCATTATGATTACACTAAGAATTTACAAAAATGCATAACACAGTAGGTATTATATTGAAGGAGGTCACTGTTATTATTATGTTTTTATTTAATTTTTGCTTATGAGCACGTCTTATTGTGACGAACGACGACGAATTAATATACGACGAATTATAATAAAAGTAAGCTAAACTAAATGTTATAGCTGACAACAGCTGGACTTCCGACATGCTTTTTTCTTCAAAACACACAACACATTACACTCGCAAACGTGTGGATATCGCTGTTTGGACCACCTAATATATTCAAGCGTTTGTTTATGTTTATAGATTGTGCCAAGTGGCAAGCTTGTGGATCCGGCATTAAATCTGAGATGTCATTTATTTTATTCTTTAAAAATATAGCATTCTATAGAAGTTTTCACCCTTGGGGGATGAATTTCGCAAAATCCCGTCTTAGCGAGCACCTACATCCTAAAAGGAATCCCCATGCAAAAACATAAAAATATATAATACCTACATATTATGTTACCAACTTACAAATTATTATAACAAAACCAACATATATAACTACATATATATATATATATATATATATATATATATATATATACTTCGTATTAAATTGAAAGATAACAATTATGAGTTAAACATTTAGGACAATATTATTTCAAATAATACAGATGTAGCCCACATTTTTAACGACTACTTTGTTAGCATACCAGTAAAGACAACCAGCTCCTTAAATTCTTGCCCAATCAAAGCTGAGCATTTACTTAGGGGGAATGTGAAAGAGTGTGACGTCCCTTTTAATTTTAATTATGTTAACCCAAACGACATAATAAAAGTGTTCAAGTCACTACATTCAAAAAACACTGCTGACTTGTGGGGTTTTTCAGTTAAATTAGTTGAGAGTATAATTATTAATATAGCACCATCTCTAGCTGCTATCTATACATATAATAAAAATGTAACCGATCGCTGTCTGTACATGGAAGATATATGAGAAAAATACTATTGGGACCTATATCAACGCAAATAGAACCCAAAACAATGATTTTTTAAATTTTTGTCTGTTTGTTTGTCTGTTTGTCTGTGCGTTTGTGCACGCTTATCTCAGAAACGGCTTATCCGATTTAAATATGGTTTTCACTAATATATTGTGGTAAGCTTCACTTAACATTTAGTGTTTGTTTCATGTCAATCGGTTCATAAAATAAATAATAAAATTATGCCAATTTAAATAATCACGTCATACATGTAGTATGTATTTAGCTTAGGTTAGTGTTTTTAAGTTAGGTTAACACCTCTTATTTCTTTATTAAAATGTAAATAAAAGTTAGATTTATATTTTTCTGGACTTATTTTATTTTTATTTTTTGTGACAAAACATGTTTGTTAACACGTCTCATTACGAAATAGGTGGAATTAAAGTGAATTACGAAATAGTAGTAGTCGATTTCAGCATGAATGCGGTAAGAGCCCATGGTCTTACTAATTACTACTATATACTACTGCTCTGCTCCCGTGACATTAGTAGTGTGATGTTACATATATACCTTTATACGTATAACCTTCCTCAAGGACTGGGCTATCAATTCAAAAAGATTTATTTAAATCCGACTGGTAGTTCCAGAGGTTAGCGCGCTCAAACAAACAAACAAACTCTGCCGCCTTATATATTAGTATAGATGGATTAATGATTGTGATCATAATTACTTTAAGAACGAAGTAGGTCACGGTAATTATCCGAAAGTTTTAAAAAGTTTATATCCAATGCACGCTGACTCGTACCTACATTACAATAGAATGTTATGAGGTAATGGCACCTGTTCAAGCATAAATAATAAAGAAGAGAATAAAGAATGAAGAAGTACCGCCCACTACGTTTCGTCCAATCAATGATTGTTAAGTTGGGGGTGCTGAAAGCTCGCACCGCCCCGCACAGACATCCTCCCACACGGTCGACGCCACCCCTGACCGAACAACGTTGGAACATGACATTATCAGTGACGGTTGATTGGTGACTGTTATCGAATCTGCTGAAGGCATCACCGGCACGTAAGTATTTTGTGAAATATTATTCCTTACATGGTTTCAGCGATTTTATTGTTTAAAATAGGTTTAATCAGTAACAAAAAAAAACCGACCTCAAACACGAAACTAAAAAATAAAAATAAATTCACTTACCACAAAGTAATTCGTATTTTGATTTAGTCAATCAGAAATAATTAAATAGGTACCTAAGTATTGTTTAATGTTGAAGTCGGTGTCGGTGGTAAAGATATTTTAACAAGTTCGCATAAAAAACTAAACATATTTGTTTGCCAGCCTTGTTATCTTTCTCATAATATAAAGAACTCTTTGCCAGCGCATGTGTTCCCATCTTATTTTGATCCTGGGTCTTTTAAGCGGGGCGTGAAAAAGCATCTCACTAAGCCGCCATAGTGGAGGCCACCGGCCACCATACCAGTAGTTTGGCTTTTGGAATGGTGCCCGCCACTTCTGGATTCCACTGACTGCTTACCATCAGGCAGAGTGGAGTCACTATGGTAGGCTAATACAAAAAAAAAAAAAAGTAATGAAATGAAGACAGTATGCTGAACATTTTATAAACATACCTTTAAATTTCTTACGAACATGTCCTCTTGTACTACGTAGGTATATTTCAAAAATGATTTTTTGCGTGTGATTAATTAGATAAGTACCTATTTGATGTAGATATATCTACCTACTTATATTTCTTTTTTTATCTCGTATTGTAGTTATTTAAAAGTTTCCTTCTTAACTCTAAAAAATTTATTTTGTCAATGATAACTACATATCAGCAGAACACAAATCGAATGGGTTTATTGTTTATCCTGAACTCAAATGCATACTCATTATAATTAAAATTTATTCATTAGGTAGATACCTACTTACTTTAAAGTTTTGAACTTTGACCAATGCGAAATTAGATATCTACTTACCTATATTCAAATTTAAATAAAATATTACAAGTATTTTAGTTCACGTCCCAGATTCAATTAATTTTGACTAGGATCCTAAAATCTCTTACGTTGTAGGTAATTTAAACATTATTTCTTTTCAATAAATTTATAAATCCCTAGTAGAAGCTTAAGTAAGTATAAGAGTAGTGAAAAAGTCGGCAATTAAATAATTCAAAGTTTGTATAGTAATTATCTATCAATATCGGAACCAATGATATTCATCGGAACTGTTAAATGTAACAAACATGAGGGGCAGGATCGAAGTGCAAATGTCACCAAAAAGGCACATGGGCTATTGTTGGAGGCACGCGATTGACCGAGCCATGGGGTAGGTATCGATAATTGGACCGATTTATGCAAAAATGATCCAACCCACAATCTCGACAATTTCGAGTTTTTGTGACTTATGTACTCTAAATAAGGTATATTTTAACATATCATAGACTCGGAACTCTATGTTAATAATTGACGAAAATCCGTATGGTCCAAACCACAACTGTCATAGCGAACATCATTTTTTCATAATGCATAAATGTTTCAAGCTATTAGAATCATTTTTGCATTTTCTTGGTTGCCCTGATATAGGTTTTTTGTTTTTTGCTATAATGATTCAAACTACTTGGAACAATAATGCTTTTTATACAATATGGAAAATATTATAAAAATCATTCTGCTTAAATGTTCCAATAACCTTGAATCATTTTAACTCAATTCCAAATAACATTCGACTACAGAAGTATACTGATTCAGACCACATGACTATTCTATTTAATTAAAGAAAAACGAAAAATTCAATTCTTAAAAAACGATTCACGGTTAAATATAAAATTATCATTAATATCTCGGCTAAAAAGTAAACAAAATATTATTTTTATACCGAAAACTTTAATGAAATACGTATATAACTATTTAAACCTTCTATCTTTTATTGCATTTTTTTGTACCTGCAATAAAATTGTATGTTTTGCATGAAATTTATTCTATTTTTTTAGAATAATGTGGTCATGTAGACAAACTTATTGAAGATCATTTTTGCATATTTCTAAACCAACCATTTCAAATGCGCTAAAGTTTTGCAAAAAAGATTCAAGTGAGGTGGATCGTTTTTGTAAAACTTTAAGCGCAGTGAAAAATTACTGTTAAAGTTTTACAAAAACGATCCACCTCACTTGAATCTTTTTTGCAAATAATGCTGCTGCGTGTTTTCTTCATTTAAATTTTAACACAAAATGAACTTCAGAGCTTGAAACGTTTTTGCAATTTTGAAATGAAAACTATATTATACTTTAATTGAATAAACAAAAAGGATCCACTTCGCAATTTATGGCAAATTTGTTTATTAAGTAATTGTTGAGTAAATACTATTGTGTCATTAAATATTTTTCAAAACAAAAAACTGCACTCATTGCAAACATTATTACTTTATTAGGTTGTGGGTAGGTACTTTAAATAAACTTACCTACCTACACCAAAAAATTGCCGAAGATTTAAGGAAGAAGCTGAAGGAAGATTTTGAACAGGCTAAAACTTGTGAAGAAACTGAATGTCTGACTTACGATTTGGAGAAAACCTTGCCTTTACCTAGAATACCGACCAATATAGTTTTCTACAAAAGGCAGTTATGGGTATACAACTGCGGTATACACTCGGCTTCCAACGGTGTTGGGAATTGTTTTGTTTGGGCTGAAGGCGAGGCAGGCAGAGGGGCCCAAGAAGTGGGTTCATGTTTGAGGAAATATATTAAGTGCGTGCTACCTCCTACAGTAAAAAAATTGATTTTGTGGAGTGACTGTTGCGGAGGGCAAAACAGGAATATCAAAATCGTTTTGATTTTAAAGGCTTTATTAAATAGACACCCCACTCTCGAGACAATCAGCTTCCGTTACCTAGAATCAGGACACACTTTCCTACCAAATGACAACGACTTCGCTAAAATTGAGACTCGACTCAAGCAATATGAAAGGATATACTCCGTGGATGATTATATTGCCATTATGAAACAATGCAAAAACAAAAATCCTTTACAGGTCCATAAAATGGAAAGTTGTGATTTTGTTGGATCTCAAATTCTAGAAAAGAAAATAGTTAATAGAAAAATATTTAATGATAAGAGCAAAGTAAACTGGCTCAAAACAAAAGAAATTTTAATCACAAAAAAGACTCAACATTCTTTGTTCATGAGAACTTCCTTTAAAGAGGACTACAAAGAACTGAATATTAAAAAGAAATTAAAAGGTGTTGATTTGGGTGTCATAGAAGAAGATTTGCAAGAATTATGGCCTTCAGGAAAACTGATTAACAAAAAGAAGTTAAACGATTTGAAATCGTTATTCCATCTCATACCAAATGATTGCATTGGTTATTATAAAAAACTGAAGGGAGACGATGCAATAATAGACGATATAGATGGTTATTGTGATGAACCCGACTTTGATTTGGATGAGGAGTAGGGTAACATTTGTGTTTTTTTAAATAAAATAAAAATAATAAACATTTTTAAGCTTTTATTTTTGTCATAGTTTGGAACATTTTTGCATTTTTCTTTCCACAGCCTACACAGCTAATTCCATACAAAATGTATTATGTAATAATGATCCACGCGCAAGTTTTCTTGAATATCTACGAAACTATTAAAATTTATTTACTAAATACATGCATGTAAATTAGTTTAGAACACTTAGAATAACATAAAATTAAAAACATAACATTTAGAACTACAAAGCCAGAGAAATACCGAAATAAACTTTAAACTCTATTATCTCGAAATGAGGTTAGTGTGGACTGAATCATTTTTGCTTAAATCGGTCCAATTATAAGTATCATTTATTAATTCCGGCAATATGTTTACTTGAACTCCGCAAAGCAGCGATTGACTGTCAGACCAGGCGGTCTTAATTGCTATGTAGACAATATTACTTACCTGTAACCCATGCCTGCTCTGCAGACTAAACTAAAATCAAAATAATGTTGAAATAAATATAGATATTGGCACTATTTTTTACAATAATAATCTAATAAATAATAAACTTTATTATAGGTGGGTACCTACAGCTTAATCCTAAACTCTGAAATAAATTGTACCTAATTCAATACTTAATTTAATATTTTCTTTCAAATATAATTTTAATGTGACAACAATATTAATTTTGGCATACGCCAATGTATGTAAAGAGTATGTAAAGAGGGACTTACATAATAAAAGTTAGTAAGTAGGTATTTGGGAATTTCTAGTGACGCACGAATTTGGTAGATCACATTTCGCAGTTGCAATTTACAATGATGGTGTTATCGACATTATCACACTGGGTAAAACCTGTTTTGCGTCTAGAACTACTACTTATTTACATTGACAGATTTTATGTCATACCTAATAACGGTCTGAAGACAACCGCTGCGGTAAAATGACATAAAAAAAACCTGTGGCACTCAGGGACCGCCGCGGTAAACCTATTGCATAGCATTTTTTATCAACTTATGCAATTATAATTATTTATTGAGTTTTTATTTATACAGAATTTTTTTCTTTGATAATAATTCAAGATTCACTTTTTGAGCGTGGTGACCGATAAGAAAACATTATTTTTCTTTTATTGAATAAATGAGAAGTTAATACATATCTTTTAAAATATATTATTATCTTACAGTACATGTAGGTTATTCAGGAATTTTTATCATCCTACTAAGTATTTCTACTCCGAAAAAGAATAAAACTGGGATATTACATTACATTGATGCATTATTACACGTTATTAAAATCTGAGTTTCATTTCTATAGTTCTACCAGATAAAATTTATCGCAAATGTGACAAAATATTTGGTTTATGTGTGGTAAAAATTAGCGCCACTAGTGTTTATCCTGAGAAATAAATTTATTGGTAGGCGAAGTGGGTGGTGTTAGGTTTTTTATCGTTACGGCATTTCTTGATTCAGTCGCCGCGCTCAAAGCCCGCGATAAAAGCTATGCAATAGCTTAAAATCCCACCTGCTATATATGGATGATCTTAAGTTATTTGCGCCAACTGAACCCCAGCTGAAAGAGTTACTGAAGTTAACTGAAGACTTTAGTAAATCTATCAACATGGCTTTCGGAGTGGACAAGTGTGCAATCATGCATGTAAAGCGAGGCAGGGTAGTAGAATCTGATGGAATTCAACTATCTGATTCTACTCATCTTAGGTCACTTCTAATCGCTGACGCCTATAAATACTTGGGTATGTCGCAGTCATTGGGCATTAAAGAGACAGATATGAAACAATCATTACAGGAGCGCTTTTTTCAGCCGCCTTAAAAAAGTATTAAAAAGTCACTTGTCAGGCGGAAACAAGGTGCGCGCCTGTAATGGTTGGGTCATGCCTCTTCTTGTGTACTCCTTCGGCATAATCAAGTGGACACAGACCGAATTGGATGCCCTGGATAGGCGAGTCCGCACATTGTTAACCGTATTTCGTATGCACCATCCGCGTTCATCCGACATGAGGTTGTATATCCCGCGAAAATGTGGAGGCCGTGGATTTCTAAACGCCAAAACCCTCCACAATCGTGAGATATGCAACCTTAGAGACTATTTTCTCAAGATGAGCGAGGGTGTGCATCGTGATATGGTTGCAGTGGATAGTGGACTTACTCCGCTAGCCCTGGCTAAGGAGAGCTGGCGTAAGCCTGTGGTACTCACTATAGACGACCGTAGAATGGTATGGCTGAGCAAGGAGCTTCACGGACGGTTCTATCGGGCCTTAAATGGGCCTGATATAGACCATGCTGCCTCCGTTGCCTGGCTACGCTTCGGCGATCTGTTTGGAGAAACCGAAGGGTTTGTTTGTGCAATTGCTGGCGAAGTTATCATGACGAACAACTACCGGAAATATATCTTGAAGGATGGCACTACTGACATATGTCGGGCATGTCATCGCCCTGGTAAATCCCTCAGGCATATTGTTTCTGACTGTTCGCGTCTTGCTAACGGAGAGTACTTGCACAGACATAACCAAGTAGCCAGGATCATCCACCAGCAAATTGCTCTGCGATACAATCTTTTGGATGTCGAGGTGCCGTACAGGTGCGACTCAGAGCCAGTTCTCGAGAATGGTCGCGCGACATTGTACTGGGATCGCTTCATCATCACAGACAGGACTATTATAGCTAACAAGTCTGACATTGTGGTGGTGGATCGATCTGAACGCCTTGCAATGATAGTTGATATTACCGTCCCTCATGACGAGAATCTCATGAAGGCTGAGAAAGACAAGCAAATAAAATATCTTGATTTAGTCTATGAGATTGTTGACATGTGGGATGTGGATTCTGCTGTCATGTGCCGATAGTCATTACTGTAAATGGTTTAATAGCAAAGAGCCTCGACCAACACCTAAAGAGGCTCGCATTAGGTGGATGGGTCAAGGGCCAGATCCAGAAGACAGTGCTTCTCGACACGGCACGTATTGTTAGGAGGTTCCTCTCTCTGGAACCCTAACCGCCGGTAGCTTGGACTCTAGTCTCGTTGCCAGTGGTAATCTATTTTTTATATTTTTAAATGTGTATTTTTTGTTTTATATAAATATATACCTGTTTAAAAATGTAATTAATAAGAAAAATATAAATAAAGAGAATAATAATAATAATAATATTGTCTATCTAATACAATTCCGCAGCTTCGAGCTTATAGCCAAGTCGTGCATATTTTAAGTTGTGCATTGGACAACGGAAACATTTTTTATCGTTATCAATAACACACATTTAAACTGTTTATCAGATAGGTAAACGATTTGTCACAAGACTGTTTAGATGTTACCCAGATAAGTATCTAATCTGCGTATTTTATACCAAATACGTAACCAAAAGTTAACCATCTGTTTAAGAGTAATTATATTATTAACCGGAAGTTCACAGTCAAAACAGAAGCAAGCGTTTACGATTACAGACAGTTATTAAATCGAGCCCCTTGTCATTTTCACCGCACATACGGTATAATTGTGACCTGTATGTACGCAACATGCCATAATTACAAAAACATGTCAGTGTTTTGCCGATAGTTAGTTCAATCACAGGTTCAAGGGGCTGAAGGCAAGCACGGCTACTATTACCCTGTCCCTCTCACCCCTCTATAATGTCGAGTGCGGTTCTCTAATATCTACTGTATTTTATGGTATTACTGTCAAATTAATGTAACGGAATGCCTACATTATTTTATTGTATAAGGTAGGTATAAAGTTATACATATCTAGTATTTCTGCAGTAGGTAATCGATTGGTTATAATCACTTTCTAGTTTTTCGTTCACTTATAGGTAGGTACTAGTTTCTTTTATTTATTGCCGACTTTTGTAGCTACATCTATTTTTTACATTTAACTTGACAGTACTAACTATTAAATGAAGTTAATATCGTGAGAAAATATAAATAGTACCTAACCATGTAATTTTTTTCGTAAGGATTCAAATTTTGTCCATTCTCTCCTGTGATTTTAATAATTGTGCTACAATAAAATTAGAAGTCGCCACGGACGCTACTTAAAAGAAATTGTATAAATCACGTTTTGTTAACTAAATTCAGATATCTATAATATCTTTGTATACTATTATATAAAGCGGGAGAGTATGTTTGTTTGAACGCGTTACCTATCTCTGGAACTAACAGTCGGATTTTAATTCTTTTTGTGTTCTTGAGGAAGGTTATACGCATAACATGTAACATCACGCTACTGACGACGGAAGCAAAGCAGTAACCAAAGACGCGGATGAAACTGCGCTGCGGGAAACTACTATTGTACCTATAAGTTTAGGGTTAGTCAATATCCCCCGTGCGCTTAGACCGTGCGAGTTAAAACACCTGCAGATGGAAAATGAGGTGATCGGCCGACATGTAACAAAATGTGTTGAGAACTGTTCTTAACTTGCTCGTTCTTTGCATTTTATCAATTACCTCTTTCATGGACACTACCGTAGACACAATAGATGTTTTATTATCATCACGGCCATATACGTTTACTGTCTCGAAAAGTCTTATCTTAGTTTTTTTTTATATTTCCTACTTTTTTATTATCTATATATTGAGATCGGACTGATTCTTGTGTTTGTTTTTCATACGATATTAAAACCACACTAAAATGAAAATATTATAAGTATTTAGCTATTTTTCTTATGCCTTTTATTAAACATATTTACATTGAACAATACCAATTGAAATTGGATTAAGAAAATATCTAACTAAATGGGATTGATAAGACAATCTCGCATTTATCTCAGTGGTGTTTAGTGTAGGTATACTTTGATCATTTTATCTGCACGTTAAAGCTGTAGATAAATAACATTTTCCCGATAACTAACCGCGCGGTTACATGTGCTTCCAAAGTATGATAATGCAACAAAACTTCTATCAAAATCTCATTATCTTCGGCTTGACATCTGAAGAGTTATCTTTTATATTATGCCGTACAATGTAACACCGGGACCTTCTCATTTGAATAATCAATCGATTATTAATGTCTACCGCCAGTGACGTGGCATATTTATTCTTTCAAACTTAACAATATCCTTCTTAGGGTGCATACTGAAATTTGCGGACAATTTGATTAACTTATTGTATTACAAAATTTCGTAAAGCGTTATCATTTTTAAGGGAATGTTTTTGTATTGAATAAATTTCAGATAAAATTACGTTTATTATTATTTAAATTATAATATGGAAGTAGATAAAAGAAAAATGTACGGTATTGCATTTATATTTCGCCCCACTCAAACCAAAAACATGACAATGTAGGCGTACTTTTAGTAAGTACCTAATAGGTAGGTACTTATGTACTTACCTATTAGGTACTTACCTTAGAATTGTACCTCAGGTATATCCAATAACATCTACACTTTTTCGATTTCAGCCTTTTTTTATAAGTCCAGGTTTCCTCAAGAGTACTTACCTACTCTGACCATGGGTTTTTTATTCTATTTTCATATCTTTAAATTCCAATTCCGTTATCTTTTTTTAAAAGGCATGCAGATATAGGCCTCGATATCAGACATAATACCTATTACTTTTATATAGATACGTAGAATAACCACTATAACTCCTTTCAAAACAAAAGTTTAGCCAATACGCCAAATTTTAGACCGCGGTCTAGGGCGGCATGCAGTGCCCTAGGGGTGTTACTGTGAAGTTAAGAACCCTACCTACAGAAGTGCCACAAATGAGAGCGACACAATGTCTTATCGCCTCCATAGCAAATGGACAGATTTGCAAATGGACAGATTCTCTACTCGAACAAATAGAATATCATTGACTGGAACTTTCTCCATACCTACACAAGATGACCTTTATAACAGTTTTACCTTTTAGGTAGTTACGGAATTAGTCAGTGCTGCAGCTGCTAAGGTTAGAGCTTAAAGACGGAATTACCACGCTAATCGATTTTCCTACTTTGACCTTACTTAGGTACCTATAGACATTTTTTTTACTACACTGACTGACTGGCTACAATGTAGGTAATGACTAGAAAATAAGTTATTTCTATATAATTCGTTGGTGCCCTTATTTTCAAAACCTCTATAGAATAGCTGTGTTAAATAAATACCTATAGATAACACAAACATTTTATGCCGATTCCGAGTAATATGGGATCAGGGATTAAAAAAGAAGTGATAAATAAATATTTGTGTCCTTTATGTGTCAAACCCACAAAACTCGGCGTCGCTTCAATGGGGTTGCCTTGGCCACTAGGTACCTATGCACTATGTACATATTTGATGTAGGTACAGTCAACATTTTTAGTACGAAATGCTTACCGGTATTTCAGAGGCAGTACCTACCTACATACTGGTAATGTCAATATAACAAAGTCATCATAAATCCTAATAAATTACCGTACTTACACAACAATAAAATAAATGTTTCATAGTCTTTTCTTGATATGCTTCATACAAATATCGTGGCCGGTATCCGAGTACTGACGATTACCATCACGCAAACCACCATGTTATATATTATGACCTTTGGTAAAGTATTGATTGATTGTGTAGGAGCGATGGAGGTGAGCGGTGGGAAGCCGGAGACTCTGTGCCGCGTGTGCGGGGACAAAGCGTCGGGAAAACATTATGGAGTGTCATCGTGCGACGGTTGTAGGGGCTTCTTTAAAAGAAGTATCCGACGGTAACATAATTATACCAAGTTTCAGTTACTTTACATAGAATCAAAATAAAATATTAATTTCCACATACATTTATACGTCTTGTTGTAGGAAAAAACCAAACTAAGTAGGTATATTATAATTTCCAAAAATCTAAGTTCATGAAATTCTCTAAGGGCTCATCTTCTCAGCGGATACTTACATCTCGGATGTATAACAAGGCGACCGAACCTATATGAGAATAATTAAACATACATTACTTTACATTAGATACATACCGACTGGAGATCTATACCACGGTAATACTAATACCGACAGGAGATCTATATTAGAATTAAACACGGGAAAATAACTTAATCTCTTGCATATTAATTAAGTATGTCTTGTTGTTTAGGTCGGTGAGTCAATTTTTATGATTTTTGTTTTAAGATTATTTTTAGGGAGGCACTCATTTGTTTCCAAATTTAGATTAGACAAGCAATATTAGACGAATAGGTAGGTACCTACAGTCAGAAGACTGCATTTTTGTACAAACGTAGTTTGACTTAAATACCTAAGCTACGCAACAAACTAGCTTTACATTCATAAAAATTCTATCGACATTCAGAGATTTTCTTTTTGTAAGTACCTACTTTTAAAACGTACCGTAATTTAAAAATTTTCTATTGCCAGTAATCTGGATTACGTATGTAAAGAAAATGGGCGATGTGTTGTCGACGTGACTAGGCGGAATCAATGTCAAGCTTGTCGCTTTTCTAAATGTCTACGCGTCAACATGAAAAAAGATGGTAAGTTTGTAGTAAATTATCTTATATCATGTAATAATTATATGCTGAACAAAATTTACTAGAACTTGTCGCTTACCAGCTATTGTTTTTTTCTTATTGGCTAGTATTCTATCAAATTGCCTACGAACTTTAGAAGAGGAAGTTACCAGACTGAGCCTCCACCTGCCACTACACAATATAGTATTGTCGTGCTAACACACTACTCATAAACAACTACTGGTAGCGCACAACTCTACCTAAATTACTTTTCAATTACACACTCACTGTGTCCTACATCTGTTTGACGTACGAATATAGTACATTAGCTGTTGCCCGCGACTCGTTCGCGTGAAAATTCAGATGTGTGCCTTTATGTGAATATTGCCTGTCTGGTCATACGGCAATCGTACATTGTATCAGTAATAACCAGTATAATCCGTTACCATGGCCAATCCCATTTAAATCTATTCACCCACTACCACTAAAACTGACGAAAACTCACACAAGCATGCGACTCCTATTTTCCCACATAATATAGGTAAGTAGTTACTAAATAATAAAAAATAGCCTAACTAATTTTAGTAGAAAGTATAACTAATTATGTATTTGGAGTAGATAGATTTTGAAACAAAAGATTTTCTATACAAACTTACACCTCCTATTTCATCCCTCTGTAAGGATTGTTTAAAAAAATAATTAACTAAATTTAAATTTCTTTAATTAATAAATATTTTCTAGTAATTTAGAAATCCTACTATCAAAACTATTAAAGTTTCATACAAAATTTGCTCCTGTATTTACTCCCCTATGGGATGAATTTCGCGAAATCTCGTCTTACTCAGCACCTATGTTCTAAAAGTAACCCCCATGCAAAATTTGACACTTCTAGCACTTGTATTTTTTAGAATTTCGTAATGAGTGAATGAGTGAGTGAGTGAGAGAACTTCTCTTTTATATTAAGATAGAGAAAGCTGTCTAGTTATTGATTAATGTTGGCATAAGTTTGGTTGTATCTACACTAATGTACTGAAATAGTCAATTCTAACGTGTAATTCTTATAGGTCTAAATTAGCATTTAATTTTTACTTGTTATTGGTGTGTAGTATGTGACTTTGGTGTACATATACACTTAATGCACCTAGGTACTTAATTATCGGCTTATCATGTATGGGAAAAGGTACAATCAAATACGCGGTTAGCAGCCTATGGTATTCATAGCGACTTCACGCCTAACGTTTAAATAAAATATGAACATGTAATCTCAGCTATTACAATATCAGCTATTACCTTCTATCAAACAATAGTATTTTGTGGGGTGTAAGTACCAAAAGCAGTAAAAAATTTCACAACTCAATTTATAACCACAAATTACAGCTTTTAAATTTTTTTAAATATATTATACATATAACATATTATAATTTAATATATCTGTATGTATTTGTTTTTATTGTATCAATTATACGGCAGTTAAACTTCATATGACCATACAGGATCTTGGTATATAGGTCAAAGATTTTATAAAGTTTTTAAATATGAAATTTGGGTACAATTTTGATGTGAAAAAGTAAAATGAAACAATGTTCATTGGTAATCAATAGCGAATACGGTCGAGCACTCGTCTCAATAAAGTATTTATCCAGGATGGCTCCTTCGCAGCATGTCTTTTCCATTAGGAAACATTTCGAGTATTTGCGGTAGACAAGTGTCAGTAAGTGGTGAACGAGAAAAATGCGGGGGCTCTAACTGACGAGCTCTCGCCTTCCCTTTCATGTCTCGAGCAGGTTGACGTTCACACGAAGTCAATAACAATAAATCGGTAATGTATTGAGCATGAAATATGGCTATATTGCGTCCAAATATAATATTTAGGTATTATATGACAAGTTGATAGTGTTTTATTTTGCAAATATGGATCTTATCATTTGATTGACTTGTCAATATTTATTTATTTATTTCATCATCATCTCTGTCATAGGATGTCGACTGTCCATTGCCGAACATACCTATTTCTGTACACGGTGGTTGGAATCACCAGGTGGCAATATCTTGTAATTACAAGTTGCAATCATCATCTGCCGACCGCCTGTAACAAATAATTTGACCACCTTGTTAGGGAGTTCTCACTATCATCATCGTCCTTGAATTAGGTTAATTGCACGACTAACAAACTGTCAAAATCAATCTAGAAAGATATTTTATAGGGAACCCTAAAAATGCGTTACGATTAAATTCAACTTTACCATGTCTAAAGTTAACCTCTGTTTACCTATACCGATATAAATAAGACCACTTATAGAGCTGTGGTGAAAGGTAAACACTAGGTAGGTACCAAGTGTTGACAAGTGTCAACAGCAGGCGGAGTTCACACAGATATTTATTTACATATGAAATTGATTGCTCCCCGCAACTGATTGTTTACTATTTTGCACCCGACAAACTTAGTTCAACACCACGATAAATTGTACCTACCGCCCCTAATGTGCTAACAAAATATTGTAGATAGTAGATACTCGAGCTGTTTGTCTACTTCTCGTTAGTTTAACCATCAGATTTAAGCTGTTTATTTTTGCATTAACAAACGAAATAAAATTGAACTTCTAGGTATGTTGACAACTAGCGTTTGCTTATAAATAATAGGTATTCGAAAGTTAATTGAGTGTGATGCTACAGTCAATAAATGAAACCTCTCGAGGCGTTGATCTCGTTATGAATATAGGTAAAACCAAAATCATAATTTAATAAAAAAGTCACACCGAGACGAATAGCCTATATAGGTATTAGTAGGTAAGTATCTAAAGTATATTGTAGTTATTAAACATTATGTGTTCTTGTCTTTCTTTGACTTTCAGCCGTACAACACGAGCGTGCCCCTCGCCCGGCTGTTGCTGTTCAACACCATTTAGCGCTTAAGAAACTCGGGTACAACTTCACGCGACAGCAACCTTTTATGCCTTGTCCGACACCTTTAGCTCTGTCCACCTTTCCGCCTCTTCACACCTACAGTGGCTTGGTATCTGCTCTTCCCGATGCTAGTATACATAACTCGTTCATGGATCGATCGTCGTTTCAAGATTTTCAGTCTTCGCGACTGCCGGAACCGATGTCCGCCGATGTATCTCAGTTAAACCCTCTTCTCGGCACTCATGTCGGCTCACTAGGCTCACTCCATCCATTCAAAATTCCACTATTTTCAGCTTCCTTACATTACCCAGTTTCCCATCCGGGTTATATTCCAAACATTTTATACCCTCCTATTACAAGTACAGATACGACAATCGCCGTACAAAGTAAGTATCTACAGTGTTTTAATAACTGGTTTGTTCGTGATTTAAAGTAGTTACCTATTAGCATTATGTGTTATATATTATGTCTTTATTTAACAGAAAAAGCAGATTCACAGCTGTCAGACAAATTAAAAGAAGATGAGGTGTCTAGCTCCGAGGAAGCCTGCAAATCTGATTGCCAAGTAGATGACAGTAATCGAGAAGGTATGTTAGGTACCTATAATAAAGAGACGTAGTAAGTTCCTACACAATCAGTTATGCAAGTAACATAGCCTATAATAGCGATACGTTATCTTTGATGCTCTGCAAAATAGTCGCTTCTGCAAAACTGTGTACCTAAGTGAGCGAAAGGCAATTAAAATAGCTACTTAAATGCAAGATACTAACCAATACATTCACGTGTGCGTTAATTTGAATTGGCTATGCGACGATATTTTTGTCTATACTCTGATTTAAATTTTAAGGATTGTTTATTGTAAGGATTGACTAACCTAATACACAAACATAATTAGGTTTGTACTTAATTTTGTTTTTCAACAGACTTAAGATCCAGTAATCAAGCTGTTTCTCCAACTAACAACGTTGAATCTTTAATAACAGTTATATCAAGAAATTCTGACAAAGAATATCGATCTTTCAACCAGAAGAATAGTTCATTCACAGACTATCACAATGAAAGACAGAAAATGATACAAGTCATAGAAGCACCAAAACATAATATTGATGAAATCACACAAATTGCAACGAAATTTAAAAAGTATTGT
Source organism: Parascotia fuliginaria (assembly GCA_963082885.1). Lineage (NCBI taxonomy): Eukaryota > Metazoa > Arthropoda > Insecta > Lepidoptera > Erebidae > Parascotia > Parascotia fuliginaria. The sequence continues at coordinate 11,209,063 of OY720170.1, forward strand.
CACAGTAATTGGAAATTCGATGACGATGTATGTGATCCAGCGTCAAAAGTCTTAGTGGCGGCTATCAAATGGTTACACGGAGTTGGATCATTTGTACATATGAAGCCTACAGAGCAAATTAACTTGTTGCGTTGTAATTGGAAAGAATTGTTCATCTTGACTGCTGTGGAATACTCTTTTCACTTCGATGAACGTAAGATAGTCTGCTTCATTGTTGCTACTGCTAATTTAAGTCTACTAATATGGTTTACATAAACAATAACATACAATCATGAAATTTTTGCTGTATTTTGTTATATCTACTTGTACCCAGGCAAGGCAAATATTTTCTGTTCAGTTACAGGTCAAGAAATTTCGATATTGGCTGCAAAACGACCATACATTAAAGATGAACTGCAGAAATTGTCAAATCTTCTAAAGAAGTTAACTCAATGCAAATTAGATAAATCCGAATTAGACTGGCTGCGATCTTCGTTATTATTTCGCACAGGTAAAATACTTATTAACCTGTTTGATTTTAATAATAAAACTTAGTAACTAGTCTGTGTATTTTCCTTTGTAATATATGTACCTAATGCAACTCTTTTGAAAAAGGTCTATTTGTAAGAAAATGTTCATAATATCTTACTTTCTACAGATTCCATGGAAAAAGACGTTTCGCCACACATCGAGATGCTACAAGAACAGTTTCTATTGCTTTTACAAAAACATTGTGGGGCAAAAGATTCTGCACGTTTTGGTAGAGTAATGATGCTTTTGCCAAGCATCTGTTGTACTGCAAATCGAGAAACGCTTGAACACGTACTTTTCCCTTCCTCTTCTTTAGATGATATTTACTGTATCCTGTCGCGTATGCTAATGTACACTTCTATGTGATGTTAAACATATACTTATTGTATTGCCAAAGAAAGCACCGCGATTCAAATTTGTATGGACCAAAATAAAAAGTAGAACTTAATTTTCGTTCACAGAGGCGTTTTACATTTTTCAAGCAGCAAAATCAGTATTCTTTACGACTCATGGTAGAGACTGACCTTTAATCCACTAATACATATTTAAATAATTACTTGTTTAACTATAATTTTCTATACTTTTATACTATTACATAAAGCGAAAGAGTTTGTTTGTTTGTTTGAACGCATTAATCTCTAGAGCTACTAGTCGGATTTAAATAATTATTTTTGTATCGTATGTTATCTCTGTTCTTGAGGCAGGATACTTATAGCCTATGTAACATCATCATTCATCACGCTTCTGACGATGAGAGCAGAGCAGTAACCAAAGACGCGGTTGAAACCGCGCCGCGGGAACCTAGTAGGTACTATTATTATAAAGCGAAAGAGTTTGTTTGTTTCAACGCGCTAATCTTTAGAACTTCCAGTCGAATTTAAATAATTCTTTTTGCGTTTGGTGGCCCAGTTCTTGAGGACGGTTATAGGCTATATAACATTATGCTACTGGCGACGGGAGCAGAGTAGAACCCAAAGATATAATATAATATCACGCGTATATATATAACATCACGCGGGTGAAACCCCACTGCGGGAAGCTAGTGTACCTACTTAAAAAAACGGAAACCTAAATACGTAAAATGTAGATAACTATTTTATTTCGGTATTATAAGTGCATTGCTAAGTATATTTAGACACTAGCAGTATTGTATTAGGAATCACTAGAAATGCCATCAGTTTTCGTCTACAATTGCGTTTCCATAACATCTATTATTATAAACTTGTAATCTAGATTATGCAAGCATTGCAAGTCCAGTACTCATAATGAAAAAACCAAGTGTTTTACTACCAGTTAATACTACTACCTACCTACCTACCTACCTACGTACTTACCTACCAAGAGTCAATCCGTCTGTTTTCTACCCATTATGTACTTATCAATAAGAACTTATCAAATATTTTCCGAAACATGTATACTTAGTGTAAATAAACTGTGTAAATAACAGTATTAGGTACCTACTGTTGAAACAGGTGTATATGAATAAATGTAACAAAAATTCGTCCATTTCGGATAGGTTTCTAATCTCTTAGATTAATACCTTAACTACTGTTGATATTTTTTAAGAAATGCGTGCGTAGTACCTAAATGTTAAACAAGTGTATGCGTGTCAGCCTAAAACTTGTTTAAAATTTATTAATTTTGTTCTTAATTAAATGATCTAAGGTTGTGGAATTATCCTGCATTATTTAAAAGCTTATAGGTGGTTACTTACAAAACAAAATAATGTTAAATTTTCTATGTAAATCGAAGAAAAGCCATGAAAGCCCTTTTTTTGTAGTGGGGAAATGCGTTTACGCATACCACCCCGTCCGGGAAAACGAAATGGCTATGTCGGGCTCACTGGCCTGTGATGGTAGGCGGCCAAAATACCGACTAAAACCCCCCTGTGCACCTACTCTCGCCTTAATGGCTGGGCCGCCGGAACTTGATACTACATCAGAGGCCCAACCAGCGACAGCCCACACTGCGCGGGCACCAACACCGGTGACAGCGTCCGGGTGCACCGGGAACGTTGTCCCTACGAGGAAGGTTGCGGATGTGCCCAGCTTCCCACCTGCAACCCCACTATGGCGGCATCGAGCGCGCGTATGCGCGCCGACGGCGCCCCGTTCGCCGGCGGCGAATCGGATCAGCAAGGAGACTTTCCTCCCTGAGCCGCTCCGCCCCCTCCTTCTGCGAGATGACGCCCTCACAGAAGGATGCGACCGCACTCTAACATCTGTCGCTGCTGGCCATGGAGCGTAGCACGACCGGCAGCGAGAGATCAACGCCAACGACTGCGACGAGGTCCCGACGCTGAGACGTCCACGCCGGACAATACTCCAAAATATGCTGCGCCGAGTCATCGTCGCAGTCACAATGGTGGCAGGCAGGACTCCTCTCCCTCCTCGCGATTTTGTGCAGGTAATGACAGAAGCAACCATGCCCGGTCAAGACCTGCACCAGCCAGAAAGAAAGGGTCCCGTGCTGCCTACCAACCCACAGGAACAGGATCGGCTGTAGTGCCTCCACGGTCCTAAAACCGGCGCGCGGCGCCTCCAGTCGAGCCGACCACCTGGCCATCAAGGCTACGCGAGCAGCTTTGCGCCACTCGCGAATTTGCTCTGGCAGAGGGGACCGCCTTTCTGCCCGAACTTTGACCGCACGCTGATACACATCGGCGAGCACTTTCGCCTCCAAATCCCACGGGGGTTCCGGCTAATGCGCACGCCGCGTCTGCCTACACGGTGCGGTAGCCACGTATAACCCTGATCGCCATGACACGCTGCGGCCTGCACAGCCGCAGCCTACTCTGGGCGGTCAGAGACTCTGCCCACATCGGTGCACCATAAAGCGCCATCGACCGAACTACCCCCGCGTAAAGCCGACGACAGGTGACGCTGGGTCCGCCCAGGTTTGGCAACAGCCGTCCTAGAGTGGATGCAGCCCCCTCCAGCCTCAGCGCTAGTTGGCAGAAGTGCTCGTCAAACAGCCATCGCCCATCTAACACCAGGCCCAGATACTTCATCTGGGCCTGCACCCATAAGAGGACCGAACCAACGACTATCGAGGCGCCAGCGGTAGGACCGCGGCGGGGCCCGTGGAATAAAAAGGCCTCCGTCTTATTAAGGGCCGCCCTAAGCCCCAGCGCCTCGATGCGCTCGACCACCTGGGAGACACCGGTAGTGGCCAGGCGTGCCGCTTCCTGAAAGTTCCTACCCCGGGCCGCGACAAGTGTACCGTCAGCGTAACAGAATACGCTGAGCCCGGGGGGACGGACACCGCGCAGGACCTAGTCATAGCCGATGTTCCACAAGAGAGGGCCAAGGACAGACCTCTGTGGAACACCGGCCGAAATCACCCTGCGAGCGTCGGCGCCATTTCGGTCCTCGTACAGGACACTTCATTGCTCGAGGTAGTCCGCCACTAGCAATCTGATGTATATGGGCATTCCATGAAACCGGAGTGCCTCCCCGATGCTGCTGAATGGTAGACTATTAAATGCGTTAGCGATGTCCAGCGACACCGCCAACAGCACATCCCCGGAGCCTACAGCCTCCTCGGCCGCAGCCTTCACCGCCAAAATGGCATCGACCGTCGAACGCCCGGCACGGAAACCGAACTGGGCGTCCGATAGGTCGGGGCCGACCTCGTTCAGGTGTCGGACGATGCGGGCAGCGTGAATCCTCTCCAGCAACTTACCCACCTCATCCAGCAACACCAGAGTCCGGGGCTCTTTCCGGCTTGGGTAGAAGGACCAGCTTCCCTATCTTCCAGGACTCAGAAAACCTTCCAGACGCCTGACAGGCATCGAAAAGCTTCCTGAGGCAGCCTCCCATGGCCATGAAAGCCTACTTTAAGTTAGAATAATAACTTAAAATTCTACTTTTCTCAAGACAAGTTTTAATATTGTTAAAGTATTATTGTAGTCAAGGTGGCTAATCTTGGGGAAGGTCCATGTCCAGCAGTGGATGTCTTATATTATGATGATGATGATTCCTACACTTGCTAGCACCTATCTCTAGTCATAAATGCTAGTCACATAACATAATATTAAACATGTTAGATTATGATACTTTATTAACAAATGATACATATATATATGATGTGGTTTACAGAGCCAAGTTTTTTAAAACAAGTATAAGTAATGCCGTTTATAATTCAGTCTGATAATTAAAAGAAACGAAACTAGTTTCAAGAATTCGTTTTGTAAATGAGCCTCAAGTCTTAAGTCACTGCCAGATTTATCTACATTAAATTTCTAAAACATAGAATACGATTTTTCTGTAATTTTATTAAAACCCTTTATCCCTTCTATAGTCCAAGTCCAAGTCATTTCTAAGTTTAGCTGGACATTAATGGCTTACGGTGAAAGAAAACATCGTGGAAAAACCTGAATTTCAAGTCTGAAACGACAATGCAGGGGGATAATATAGGGCCGAAATCCCTTTGTATTCAATCTTTAATCCTGCAATGTGACGCATCGCAAAAATATAGGTAGGTATTTACCAGCTGATTTATTCCCAGTAGCTCTCAACAACGCATTGCAAGAACTTACATGCATCACATTTTTGAAGAATCAATCTTGCCGCACGATATCATAGGGTGTTGTAAGTAGGAGTAGGTATGTACAACACGAATCACAGCGATTTGTTTCGTAGTTTTTTGCGTTGACCCTAATGTCTGACGTCACGTAGGTATGTAAAATGTACGCAAGCTTTTCATTTGACATGAGAAATTAAACACATCTGCCAGAGATAAACATAAGATATATTTTCTATATACGACTCAAGTACGACAAGTCACGAGTATACTTATCTACATACGACCAAGATAATAAATAGTCCAGTCAACGAATGGCTAACAAGCATATTAGGTAGAGGAAAGTAACTAAATATGGGCTACCATTTTGTTTTTTGGTAATAATTAAAAAACTTTTTCGAAATTAATTTCTTTTTAAGAGAATATTAGTCATATATATATTTTGAAAGGGCATAGTAAGTCTTATATTTTTTTAAATAAAATACAATATCAAAATAGAGCAATAAAGAAAATTACAAAATAGGCGCTAAATATGGAACAGGTACTCAAATATGGGCTATTTCCTATCTACACCTTTATGTTTATAAATTTAACTTAGATGAAATAACAATAATAAATGTTTATTTTGTTAGAGATCACATCACTTTGGTCAGCGTCAGAAACTACTCATTTTTGCTTGCAAAAATCACATATCCAAACATCAAACTCTGGTCTAGCACAGTTATTAAGTGCCCACAACTTACATATCAAATTTGAGCAACAGTTCTTCTCTTGTGTCTCCAGAAAAAAGTTGCTGACAGAACATAGTTACACTCTGCGTCTACAGAGTCACGAGCTTCTCTCTCTAATATGGCATCTGGTTCGCTGTTTGCATCTAAATGGATTTCCACTTCACTTTATCTCTTAAACATTTCATTTTAACTACCTAGTCTTCTATTTTATATTTCTTTGCTTTCCTTTCTTTTCTTTGGATTTCTTGTCTCTAACTTTCTTTTCTTTTGCAATTTTCTTTTCATTCTTTTCAATAAGTATCGCAAAGTTGTTCTTGGTCTTAAAAATTTTTTGCTGCATTTAGGACACCTACTTTTCCTCGCGAATCTCTTTTATGGCTTGAACCATTTGTTCTTGATCCTAAGTTTTCCTGGGTTTCTTTGATCGTGTCGGCGGCAATCTGAAAAAAAAATAAGATCTAAGACACTTAGAAATTATATCCAACTAGCTAGTCTATAATTAGGTACATAGACATAGCCCATATTCGAAATTATTAACTGAAATTAACTTCACCTTGTATTTTACTAATCATAAACCACAACCAATTAATCGAGCAAATAACATATATTATAATTAAACATATCTTTTACAAATCAAACGTGCAGTTACAGGCTTTAGCCTTAATTTTTATAAAAAAAATAACACAAGTTTACGTACCTTACAAATTTTTTAACTGCGGCGAATCAACGTACGTCTGTCGTGGTGACAGCTCGCGTCAGACTGGTCGGATTGAGTGAATGCGAGGATATGGCGAATGAATGCGCTAGAAGATAGTCGTTTGTACTGCCATAAAGCCCTAACAGACGACCTGGATTTGGTGTGCTCCGCACCATCACTTTGGTGCGCAGCAGACCATATTCGATCGTGTGGTGAGCAGTCCGCTGGACATTATAATTGTTATTATCTGTGCAGTTGGTGCGATCGTTTGTACGCCAGAACGCGGTGCACTCCGCACCAGGTTCGATCGTGTGGATGAAGCACCGGACCGTTTAACACTTTAGTCTTAAATCTACTTCCGAACGTGCAGCATGTGTATCCATTTTTTGTTACATAGCAACTTTTGTTTTATCATTGCAGTTTGTTCCAAATTATTGCGTATATTTTTCACGAGGCTTTTTATTATTTTGTAAGGCTTACACTACAATACTCCATTTTCATCATGGCGTTCGAGCACGATGATGTCAATATTACGGAAAAAGATTATTTGGTTAAATTTTAGAATAATACGTTTGAATCGGACTAAAACTATAGATTCGAGATGAGACGATTAATGACAGTGAAAAGGCATTAAATAATTTCATTAAGACAATAGATTAGATATCATCTCTTGCCTGTTTTTTAGGTATATTTTTGCCCATTCTTTTCTTTTTTTTCGTTTCATTAGTGGCGGTGGTGAAGTGGCTGCTAATGCCAACAGAAACGCCATTTTATTTTCTTTAGAAATTGTAGACATGCCGCGAGTTACACATCCAACAACGACTAGTCCTTCGAGTACACTGGACCGTGCGATAAGTTGTCCGGTCGTCAATTGCGCGGAGCGCACCGCACCATCACTTTGGTGCGACCGTACCAAGTCCGGTCGTCTGTTAGCACTTTTTTACAATTATTATTTTTCGAGAAATGTTACTAGGCCATATAGTAACTAAAAGTGGGCACTAGCCCACTTTTAGTTACTTTCCCCTACTTATTAAAAAACATAAAGCCCGCCTGCCTAAATCAAAGTGAAATGAAAAAACCCATTTTTTCTTGTGCTGACGCTACATTGAAATTTTATTTACCATATGTCACTCCCACAATCAATGCGAATCTAATGACACCTCATACGTTAAAATCCATCAAACCATTTCGGCTGTAGAGCGTGCCAAAGAAATAGACATGCATGCTCACTTACATACGTATATACATACATACGCTCGAAAAACATTACCCTCCTTGACTGCGTCTGTCAGGCAAAAAGGATGTAGAGTGCGTAAGTAACTTAGCAATTTCTTCAGAAACGTGTTTAGGATGATCAGGGAGTAAACATACTAAAAGTACCCTCTCCTAAGAGATGAGCTGGAGGGTGGAAAAAGGTTTAAAGTACTCATTTTTTGTTTTTCGCTAATATCTTAAAAACAGTGCGAAAAATATTATTCTACCGAATGCAAGCTTACAAAATTCTCAACAACTTTACTTTCTGCACATTTTTTAATTTCAAATTGTTTGTGAGCTACAAGCTCTGGAAAATATGAATGAACAAAAACACCGCTTGTGGCATAAGAATATACGAGGGTACCTTTAAAGTCGCGGAGGGCAGGAGGTACAATATTAACCCAAATTCATTTTTATTTTTTAAATATTCACCTTCAATACTAATAAATTTCATTAGAACGATTAATTAGATTGTTTAAAAGCACTTACCATAAAAAAAAATACGATAAAAACATACGACCCGAATTGATAACCTCCTCCTTTTTGAAGTCGGTTAATAATGATTTGTCTTTGTCTACAAAATACGCTAAAACGGTGTTTTTCACTTCCTCGATAGGTCAAAAATTTCCATTACACGCATACATAATAATGACACGAACCTTTTTCTTAAGCTTTGATAACAGATAAAAGCAGATTCAAGCCAGGTCCAAATTATAGAGTAAAAAAATAAAATATCTAAGACCAATATAATTTATGCAGGGCACTCTCTCAAAGAGACTCTATTAAGTAAGTACTTAAAATAAACGTGAAAAAGCTGGACATCCTTTGCAATATGACTTGGTTGGCGTACCCATATCTTCATTACCTAAAAACTCACGCGAACATTGCACGCGTTGTTGGAATGTGCATGTAGGCACACGGGGCACGTGCCCGAGGCCTCCAACTTCAGGGGGCCCCCGCAGAACCCATAATTTTTCTCACACATTTAGTCTCAAACCAATTTTGGTCGGGTACATTACATTTTATTCACAATAAAAGTCCCAGCTCTAAATCAAATAATCAAAATAATTCCTAAACTAAGATACATATATGTACTTATTTTATTTATAACGGTTGAAAAATAAAAATGTAAAGATTTTTTTTCGTTCATCTTCCGACGCACGTATCTACACACTTAGTCCAGTCAGTAGATTATTTTACCTGTGAAGTTGAGATGTTTTAAAAATTGGAAAGCTTATAGATTTGGATGTGTTCTTTCTGTATTTCTAATTTACTTACTTTAGGTACTTACTTTTTATACTGGAAATGTGGCGCCAGAAAGCAGTTTCAAAAAAATCTCTTTTCAGTCTCATTTCACGATAAAAACATGTATTACAAAATAAAACTAAAGAAAATTTCCTACAATTTATGTACTTATTGAAATTGTTTTCTTAAATTCAACAGTATTGGAATTACGTCAAAATTTATAAACAAATCAATTTTGAATACTCCCGAAAAACTTTCCAAAGAAAGAAGTGGAAAATCATGAAATGTTCAATGTTGAGATTACGTGCTGGATGTAAGTATAAAAAAAATTGTTCTTCCGCTAGAGTTGTCACAAGATATTTAAAAACAATTGTCAAAGAACTCGATTCAGCAAACTACCTAGTACTATGTTATATTAGCGTAGATTCTACGCCAGATCTATCACGTTGACCTACTCATTTTCACAAAAAAGTGCGTGCTACAGCGTGCTGCTTGAGGCATTTTTATTTTTACTGCATATCAATGTATATTCAATGTTGTCCATCGACATTTTATTGAAAGAGACGACAGCACTGAGTAAAGTTATACGAGCTGGGTGATTATAATAATAAATAATTCTTTATTAAAGTGACCATGACTCAATATGTTAGTAATACTTAAAAACTAGTTGTTAGTAATTATATAAATAAAAAACAGCTACATAACATAAATACACAAAAATAGTAGTAGATAGGTACGCGACTTACCGCTGCTGTATCCCGTGAGAGATATCGCAACAGCGATTCACGTACTCACAATCAAACCTACTAGCGATCATGTTCAGGATGCTGTTGGAACTGGCCCCCACTCTGCGCACTAGAGATGCGCACCTCTTACGCATTGTAGCGTAAAAACAATTTAGGTACATGTGCATCCGCGAACATCCCAGATGCGCTACAGTAGGGAGGCAGTCGCAACAGTACCCTGAACGCATTGTTATACTGAACAC